>OY755083.1:35809498-37116112 GCA_963576655.1 Gastrophysa polygoni
AGTGATCAGCAACCATACTTGCGTCTAAGACACCATATTTTTTCACATATTCAGGATTACTAATGAAAATAGGGTCTAAAAGGGTCATAGAGCCCTTAAAGATTCTAGTAGGTTCATCAATGAGTTGTGCGAGGCCGTAAGCTTCAAGGGAGTCAGTCAGAAGATTATTTGTGAGCAAGTCGGTATTCATGTCACCCATACAAATTATTTCGTCTACAGTGGGAACAATTGAGGACAGTGAAGTATCCAGATACTCAGTGAAGGACATCAAATTGCCTTTAGGGGGTCGATAAAAATTACCGATTCCGAAAGAAATGTTTTTTATTTTAACCACAATCCATTTTTGCTCACAGTGTTTATTGATGCTACTATTTGTGGTAAGTAAGTTGGATTTGAGATTGTTTGAAATGTACACACCAACTCCCCCACCCCGAGTTTGGCGATCCAGTCTATAAAAGTTATACCCAGGAATAGAAATATCAGTAGTGTCAATACTATCATTCAACCATGTTTCAGAAACACCTACCATATCGTAATCACTTACCAGAGTCTTGAAATCATCAAAATGAGCTACACGTGATCGCACATTCAAATGACATATTTTGAAGTTTCTAACCATCTCGAAGAAATTTGTGAAACAATCTGTATATGAATCAACGAATAGAAACAATGCCGACAAGTTCCTTGGGAACGACAATCATTAAATCTTAAACAGTATAAAAAGGTCAGGTACAGGTTCAGAAAGTATAGAATAAATCGAGGACCTAAAAAAGTAGGATGTTTTTGTTTACAATTTATCAGTCGTTCGTGATCACAAAATCTGTTGAGTTTGTTCAAATATTTCACTTTCAAGCGATGTTATATGCAATGACGTACAATACCAAAAAAATAATAAACAATAAATATATATTTATGAAGTGAAAATAAGAATGAAACTTATAAATTATGGAGAAGAACCAGCACATAATCTGCCGATTCGAGATTATAATAAATTCTAGTATGAATTGGCCGGACGGCTTAGTTATGAAGAAGGAGGTTTAATTTTTCTAAGTTAGATATCACTTTTGATGTAATGTTTATTGTCGTTGCTCAAAACACATATTTTGCCGCTCTGGGACCACACATTTCGCTTCCCGAAAATTTCTCTCGCCCTCACAAAAATGTCATACCTGGACTTGGTTAAATCTTCTGTGATTGTAACGTGGGACCCTTTCAACTTTTTTTTGTTTGAAAGCACCATACGACAGTCGTCGGGAGATGCGAACTTAACGATAATTGGTTTCGTTGCCCTCTTACCATCCAGGTTGGATTTGATTCGATAACAGCTCATAATTCGGAGGTCATCCCGATCGAGTGAAAGTTTATCAGTGAACGTTTTTCGAACCAGATCCAAAATGTTCTCATTTTTAGCTTCCTTGATACCATACAATCGTAAGTTGGCAAGCTTCTTATCCTGTTGCACTTGATCAAGCTCAACTTGCAATGTTTGATTGTTCTCTGCTAGTTGAATAATGCGTTCGTTCATTTTGTCTAGTTTGTTTTCCAGTTCACCAAGTGTTTCAGTAAGTTTTGTTGAGACTAACTCTGATAACTTGTCGGAGAGGGAGTCCAGAAATTTATCGTCTTTGAAACACTCACAAATGATTAGTTTGATGTCATGCTTTTGATCTTTAGTGAAAACCATTTTGATGAGGACAGCCTGATGCAAACAAGATATCGAATAGAACAGTAGTTTTAAAAACGCCGATACGCCGATTCACGTCTACTCTACACGAATGCTCATCGAAGAAGAATGAAGCGCACCGACTACCTGACTTTTCGCTTGACGGTTCTCAATCACATCTTCTAATCCGTAAACGTTAATGGAACAGTCATTGAGGGTTTCAAACTTTGGAATATTACTCACTTTCATCGGGAACTCTATACCACTCAAATTCAAAACTGTAGAAAAGTGTGGGTATGAAGACATTTCACATGGTTTGCTGCTTGCTGGATATAGGGCAGATATCACAGCCCAAGCAAAACAATGCTGGTCCTGATTCACTACGTTCACTACAGCCTTCTTATTTTCGATGAAACTTGGTAGTTTCATATAGGAACATCCTCGTAGCGGGCTGTATTTATTGATATTGATTTCAAGGAATGATATTTCTTCTAGAGCCCAACCTGCAACAATGAAAACGATGTATATTCACCGTAATATAGACACCTCGTATTCCTCAGATTTTGGATCAATTCTAAGTCTTCAACTCACCGGAATCACGCTCCTCGAATTCTGTTGTTTGATTTATTATAATTTCCTTGGATGTGTCGACGACGGCTTTTAAATTGAGACATGAATCTATGATGTGATTTGGTGCCATGAAAGATTTAACATCGTGAAGATCTTGAGCTTGTAGGACATATCTACCAAATATTTCCATGTTGACCTTGATAGCATGATGAATGGATAGTATATTCTCCAACAAGGATAATATCGTCGCCTTATTTTCATCGAAGAACGTATTAAAATCCAATACCCCTTTCGTATATTCCAGTCTATAGCTGATGATGCGACATTTGAATGCACTTTCAATCACGTATATACCATCTCTATATTTGATGCAAGCATTCGTACGGTGTTCTAACGTCCTTTTATGCGACCTCATTCTATCCATTGGGACGTCTTTATTGCAAACAACGCATGTTGAGACACCCCTAGACGTGGATGTGTGAGAAGTGATATCGCTTAGGTGCGACTTCTTCGCAACGGGTTGGCCTACATGTCCCACACATGCTCCTGTCATTTGGTGTCGACGTAAATTGTCCGTGCGTGTGAAAGTCTGGAGACAATTGTTGCAGGATAACATTTTCACCAGTAATCAATAGTAACAATAGGATTGACTTGAGAGCTAACGTAACGACAAAAGTGCGCTCTCATTCGTTCGACAGTTATTTTTATAGAGGGGGAGTCCCACCCCACTACTACCGAACGGCCTTGAGGTGAGGCGTGCATCTCCAAGGTCGCTCTCTAACGCAATAATAACCTTCCAGGCCACTTCCTCTCGAGGTCACGGAACACGCTCAAGGTCACTCGCCCCAAGGTCATATACATGGCCCACACCACTCCTCAAGGACAAAACCCCCAAGAGCGCTTCTCAAGGTCACTCCCCCCAAGGTCATAGCGCTTCTCAAGGTCACTCCCCCCAAGGTCATACCCCTCTGACCTTAGGGGGAGACCCAGAAACGGCAAAGACCTTCTACTCATTCCAATACATAAAAAAACCTCCTGCGATTTAAGAACGTGTTCGACGTTCTATGCATAACAGAATGGAAGGTTGTATCGCAGCAAGGGGGAAGGATATTTCCAACATTTGTTATGAGACAGTATTTGTTATAAGATTGATGATTGTTCAATTAATATATGTTTTGTTTTGTTCATTACGATTTTTGGTCAAACGATTAGTTGAATGGAAAAAAATGCAAGAGACCGAATTCTTAGATTTTTTCATGGAGAACATCATGCTATTCGAATTCAGCTTTGCCTACCCTTCGTTCCTCTCTGAATTCGGACTTTAATTTCAAATTTGGACTCTGTTCTTTGAATTGAAAAAAGTCTGAATTCAAAGATTGAATATAGATACTCAAACGAAAAGTGAGAATAGACAAAACTAAACTTTAACTTGAACTTGAACGGAGTGACATTCTGAGACATATCAGGTAGATCAGTCCCCATGCTACAAATAAGTAAGTAGAAATAAATAATATATGTATGAAATGATTTTGTTAGGAGATCACATTCGGAGAAGTTGACCCGCGCCCACAAGGGTCGAAACGGCCGGAATGTTATCGAAGCATCACGAACTGCCTGGACATCTCGAGTTTGCTGGAATGATCTTTGGCTCGATATAAATAGGAGGATGACGGCCTGGTACAGCAGATTCATTAGAACTGTAGATTGGGAAATATCAAGTGAAATTGAATTAGTCAGTTAGAGAGCGGAAAAAAATTTTAAGTGTTTGTTGAAACTGAACCCGAACAAGACGTAACAATATATTGAAAATATCTGTTGATCACCATTATCATGCAGATAACATGCAGAATTATTCATAGTCCATTCGCACCAGCGTTCGCATGGAATTCCTAAAATCTTTTTTACCCCCTGTTCCCTGTTATATAAGACCTCATTTCAACTAAAATAATTCCAAGCTCATCTGGAATCGCATAATGATAATAATAATAATGATAATAATAATAAAAATAATGATATTGAATCCTTGAAGTGTCTTCTGGTGCAAATAACAGAGTAACTGGACAATGCGGGATGGAAAACAACGGCAAAGCTGACAGACACCATATACTCACCATTTACTAGAGATGACGCAAGATTTTGCCTTGCGCTGTCCAAAGTTTCTCCAAGGATCAAAAGACGAGGAGGAACAGGCTCCAACCATGATTTGTAAACATCTTGTGGTGATTTGGGTTCCATAATGTCCAACTGTAATGAATGTTCAACTGTAACTAGCTCTTATATAAAATTTAGTTACACATAATATAATCCACAAAAAATATACCAAGAATTGATCATGTTATAATCATTATATACAGTGTGTACCAAATTCGATGCTCATCATTGAGTCCTCGGAAACTGAGAGATAGTTAAGCCAGTTAGTTTATAGCAAAGATTTGGAGAATATGAATCCGTCAAGAAATCACAGCTAACTATATACTTTGTATGATATTAAAATTATCCAATATCCAGTCTGTTCATTCAGGTACCTATGCATACTTAGGGTTGGTTGCATAAAAAACATCTCACAGAAAACATTGAACAGACGATACAATATTTAGTTTCTTGTATCCATGGCAACTCTTCCTAATGAGTTAGAAGAGATGAGTCAAAGGTATATGTTACATGCAACCGACCTTTATGCCACTAAAGCTAATTATGCCCTTGATTCATCGGGTTGTATTGCTATGAGAACTGAGCTCTGATAAACAAATATCCTTCCGTACTTGTTAACCTATCGAAAAATAATCATATTTTTTATCACTCTTAGATACCTTTATGAAATTTTGTACACACATCATTGAGGAGCATTTTTTGACGTGAAAGATTTTTTCGAATTTCCACCAGTGACGTCCGTTCGGGGTTTGAACTGAGTATGTCTGAAATGGTACGCCACTGATTTTTCTGAAAACCAAAATCATTTTTGGAATCCCCATTCATTTTGGAGCAAATTTGGTTATTGAGACTTGATTTCGTACAATGCACCCACCATTTTCGCGTAAAAAAATGTAGACCCAAAACATTTTTTTCTTCAGTTAAATGAGACTATTTTTGATAATATGTTGGAATTTAGTTGGTACTCACCTACTATGAGTGGACACACTTTTTTTGTACCAAAAACTAAATTTTCTGCTTCCACCAGTGATGTTTGCGTTGGCGAAAACTTGGCAAAAAATTTTTTTTTCCTATAGCTCAAAACTGAGAGGTTTAGGCAATATGTTGATGTAAGCTTTTCTAATTAAAATCACCCGAAGATTCACATTCTGTATTATGCGTACTAATTAACACCCTGTATGATTCATATAATAGTGTCTCACCTCTCTAGCCAATGTGAGAAAATATGAACTCAAATGGGAGTTGCTCAATATATTTTCTACTTCTTCGGCATATTCAACATCTTGCTCCAACTTCACTGGGAAATTGTGCCGAGCACAAATGAATGCAATTTGGAAAAGGGTGACTCTGTAAGAAAATATGAATATAAGTATGAATTCTCGACTGAACATTGGGTATCTGGGCAAATAAAATATTTTGCTACATGGTTTTCTCGTGTACTTCCGCACCCCACCTATTTTTTTCAATAGAACACCCTGTATATCTTCTTATATTTCTTTTTTGCTTTGCTGTCAATGAATGTGTCACTTCTGATGGAAGCAGCCAGAAGAATTGTAGCTTATTGAATGTGAGTTTTGATGGACTTCTGATTTTCTGATAACCTTTCAAGTAGCTCTCTGTTGGTAGGAAGCAAAAATATAAGGGAAAACCCTGTTCATTCATCAGAAATATCATATGAAATATATGAGCTATATGATAAGCCAAAAATTGGTACAGCCAGTGAAATAAATTCTACTTGTTATGTACTGTAAGCATTTGGGATCAAATTCGACCTGAACTTCCCAAGTGTAAGTTTAATTACACATCACGTATCGGCCGTCCCCACGAAGTTATTAATGTCTATATCATCTATACCGCCGGTACTCCAACTTATTTCGATGACCAAAATATGAAGAATGTTTATTGAAGGAAGTATTATTATTTAATTTAGCTGAAAGATATCTTCAATACAGTTTCTAATGGGTAACAAGATTCGACTATATTTATTTTTATTTTCAAATATCGAGGATTTGAGGTCGTATTTTCATGAGTAGAATTTGTCTACCGTCGCCTCTCTACATTGCCTCAACGTGCGCCCTAATTTTCTTTGAGCCTTCTACTGCCCCCTGAAAGCCTCCAGCGCCCACAATGGGCGTTATCGCCTGGAACATTTCAATCGCAGAATGATTGTAATACCTTCATAAAAAAAAACAATGCAAAATCCTTGCTGAAAACTCTCAAAACCTTTCAATTCATCGATATTCAGATTTTGTGGTATACAATCTTGCCAAAAACTAGTACAGTCCAAGCTAACCATCTTCATGCATCGTCCATAGATATCCTAATAAGTCCGCTCACTCCTTTGAAGCGATGAAAACGCCGGCGTTTTTTTTATTACCAATCATTGATCACGCGATAACGAGGGGACTATCGTTTTACAGAGAACGATATTTTTGAAAATGTATGACCAGGGTTTTTTATGTTACTTAGCCATTTTCGAACCCTTGCGACAGATTATGAGGCTGAGCTGTCTTAATAAGGCAAGAGGTAACAACAGACATGAGAAATGAAGACATTATAATTATTATATTCGATGAATACTTTTATATTATCTATTTGTGTTTATGGGAAAACCTAACTAAAGCGGTGGTACTATATACGGGGTGTGCCTTTAGTCGTGGATAAAAAAGAAGTGGGGTGGTGGTAAGGAGGGGGGGGGGGGGGTGTCAATTCCAATCATCAAATTAACCATATCTGTAGTTATCCAATTGTTGATGGTTCAAAAATTATAGATTTTTTCCTCACTTCTCCTTGAAATGATGTAGTTTGTTTAGTAAAAAATATTCACAATAAAACTATGTCACATTTGTGATTTCTGTCACATTGTGTGCGATGGTTGGTCATCTTTGTGGGGTAGTAGTATAATATATGTTCGGTGGTAATACAGGTCATGGAAATTATTTCTTGGGAAAGGTGGGAAAGGCGCATCCATGCTAATAAAATATGTGAAAGAAAAAATCACAAACATGACATAGTTTCATCGTTATTAATTTTTCAGTAAACAAACATGATTTTAGGAAAAAATTAAATAAATTCAATAGCTTTTTAACCATCAACAATTGGATAACCACAAAACGGTAAGTTTGATAGGAAATGACCCCCTCTAGCACCCCACTTCTTTTGATCCAGTATTTAAATTGATAGGCATGTACCTATTATGTTTATATCCAGAATTCTGAAGAATGAAAATTTATCGGAAGCAAGCGAGTGTGGTTTCATAGAGCTCGAACAGTTCTTCTGTTCTCAAATATGTATACGTACTTGAGCCATGGCTCAGTCTTATATCATCGTTACATCGTTGCATGCTATTTTGGAATATTCATATGTACAATAAGCTGATGAGCAGAGTCACGGCCTACTTCCGTCTGTAAAGTTCAAATCAGTGAGACCGCATTGATGATTCAAAAAATTTATTCAAATTCCAATAAGAAATTATCGTTCTTTTGATAAAAATTTTGTGAAATTTTTAATTTCGTATACTTCTCATTCATGAGCAGTGGTGTCCCGTGAATAAGTACCGTAAATTAGAGGTATGATAGATCGTTAAGAAATATTTAAATTACCCAAATGCAACTTTCCTCTAACATTTTTAGTTTGTGAGATACAGGCTGTTGAAGAGTGCAAAATAAATACTCATTTTATTACATATATTCTCGGGGGATGGGAGTACAATTTTGAAATTTTTTGTAGGTTATTGTCTTTTCGACATACAAAACAGTAATAATTCCGTTCAATTCTGATATGCCAGTGGCGTGGTCCTAGGGGTTTGTATACTTTTATTGCACCATATAGTCTAATAGAATTCCTAAAATCTGAAGTAGGTACTATGAAAAAGGTTCATGCATTTTTTGTGATTCCTTGTATCATTGAATGAGTTGTTGATGCTTTATTATTTTTTATATCCATTTATAAATGCTTGTTAATTTTTCACTGCCAGTAAAAATCTTGTTTGTTTTTTTGTCTGTTTACAACACGAAAGGAAAACCTATAATATTCAAGGAACGTCGTGTGAGCCAGCGGGGAAATTTTTGGGATTTTTCTTGAAAGTTTGGAGGTTGTGAGCATCAGGAAATACTTCACGAAGCGAATAATCCTACAACTTTGCCGTTCTATTCATGAATGAGGCTTGACGCTACATTTATTGATATTCCCAACACTTAGGTATATATTTGAAAAAAAAATACTAGTTATTTGGAATAATAAAATTGTTACTATTGCTTTGTGAAAGTGCCTCCTGTATAATATGTAATAATATGTTCGTCACGAGCGCCATACACACTTGCCACGTCACCCCGTGTAAATAATTTCGCTTCTAGTACCATACCTGTCCTTGCAAAGCGAAAAAATCTTGTTGACCATCTCGGCATCGTTCATCTGAATAGCCGTTATCAGCGACCTGGTGTATTCCCCGACACTGAGGTACTGCTCGCCCACCAGCCGCATGATCTTGCTCCTTTCGATTTCGTCAACGAACCTGCATATATCTAATAAATTATATGGATAACAACGACATCGAAGCTGAAGCCAGAAAAAAACAAATGACAGCGGTTCGCAGGTCATATGTGCGTATGCGCAAGTCTAAAACAAGAAGACATACAACCCCATACATACATACCCATACAACACATCTACATCCCATGGATATCCAGTGGACATAAATTCAGGATATTTTGGATATCCACTGAACGTTCAAATTGGTATCCTAGTGGATGACCTCAGGCCATCAACCTGGACGTCAATAGGGTATCCTTCATGGACGTCAGGAAATTGAACCTGCCACCTTTCGCACACCACCACCACCAGGCTGACTCACTTTTTGAAGAATTATATCCTAACCAGTATTTGGGGTGTCTGATGATGATGCTCATTTCAGTAGCAAGTTCATAGTCTTCAAAAATATAAAATAAATATATACTGGCCAATTACCAGCCAACTATCATGTAACATCAAATAATAATGTTGCACCATTGCAAATTTCCGTCTTATTCCGGCTATATTCGACGTAGGTTTGTTTGACATCACAGTAATGAGAACACATCGATGTGTTGAGAATGACCTCAACGATTATTCCATCGTTATAAATAAAATAAATAAAAATGAAACAGTTTCTAGATTCATTCAAATGAAAAATCAACAGATTCGAATATGTGAGGAAACGTAGTAGGTACTTCAACGGTCAAAGCAGGATATCCTATGGATGTCCAAATTAACGAACCTTATTCAATGTTTTATCCCTTTTCCAGTAAATATACACCTAATTAGATATAAATTTGAACTTGTACCATTTTGATTCACATATTTCTGCTTCTACATTTGTTTATCCTCTTTGGGTAAATATTGGATATCCCATAGATATCCAAAAGTAGTCCAAGGACTTGATCTGAATGTCCACAGGATATCCGGTATTATATGGGTATCTCTGTTGCGATCGCGCTGAAGTTCATTCGTTTCGGCTTCATTACAACCTTCTATGATCCCGAGCCATGGTGAGAGTAATGCAACGTCGCACTGCAGTCCTACTCATGACCGTCTTGTGCAAGACCTGATATGTGAACGCGACAGAATTCCGTATCGTTTGATCAATTTTAGGAGATAAATAGAATGTTTATAAATTGATAGCAAAACCATTCATCATAATTATCTTCTTGAAAACCTTTTAATAATAATGATATAAACAAACAACAATTATCTGACATTCCAAAACACAGTCATCTTAATAAATGGGATATTATATGAAATTCCCTTCCGAGACTCTTCAGAGACACTTCAATTACGTTCTTAAAATATCGTGTTGAAACAAGAGTACGAATATTACGTAGAAATGATGTTATCGTCATACTTTCTGCACAAAACCACTAAAAAGCTTCATCAAAAAAAGTTAGCAGTGGATTTCATCACTACGAATCATTCCGTCTGCGCCCCCTTTAACAAGATGTAAAATAATATATGAAATTATATTCCGTGTATCAAATTATGCCTCCTTGCCAATTTTGATAACAATTTATGGATATACAGTAAAATTATTAGCAAAAAAACGAGAACAAAAATTCAGCTTTAACGCCCTGTATCTATTTACATGCAATATTTCATCAAGGCATATTTGGTACTATTGCCATATTTTGGTCGAAACAATCTGCCCTTAGCCTGTGTCCCGATTGTTATGACTTCCTCGAATAACAATGTCCATCCTCAGTCTCGACAAACAAGCATAAATGATATTTAAGATGAAAAAAGAAATCAAACGATGGTTGGAATAAAACGGCTAACTCAGGTCAGATCAATTTGAATAAACATACCGACAAACTTCAAGGGATGGTAGAGGACATCAAAATGAACATATTTGCTCGATAAACATAAGTCCGGAAACTCTTCGTTTTCGAGATACAGGGTGTCAATTTTTTTAAAAAAATCGATTTTTTTATTAATATCGTAAAAACGATTTGGTCGAAATCAATGAAATTTTCACAGATTTTTGATACATTTATAAGGTATCTTTTGGAGCTATTAGAATTTGCCCAATAATTTCAGGGGCGTGCCCACGGGCTATGTCGGATAGTTTTTGCACAAAAAAAATATGGCCCAGTAGATTTTTTGTAATTATGATATTTTTTTTGTATGAACAATTAAAAATGCAACTTTTTTGTCCCTTGAGATTTTTCCGTATCTACGTTTTGAAGAAAAAAAATAAAAACCATATCTCTTACATCTATGAAAAAAAATTAAATGCTTCAAAATTATACCTAACATTTTACCAATGCGTTCATTGAAATATTGAAAAACTAATGAAAATAACTTTTTTTTACTAATCATTAATCATTATTAATGACTTTTAATCATTTTTTGTTTTGTATTCAATTGGAAAATATTCGTAATTTTTAATATCTTGGAAAGGATATCCAAAACATACCAACAAATAAAGGGTGCTAAAGCAATAAAATGTTTTAAATAAAATAAAAATAACTAAATTAACTCTCAGTTTAGTTGAACACCACTGACTTTTGTTTACATTCTTTGATTTAACTACGTTTGATGTTGGGAACAAACATTGTTTTTACAATAAAATTCAAAAGATACGAATTTTGATTTAAAAAAAGAATTAAGCACCCTGTATCTCGAAAACGAAGAGTTTCCGGACTTATGTTTATTGAGCAAAACTATTTATTTTGATGTCCTCTACCATCCCTTAGAGTTGGTCGGTATGTTTATGGGACACCCTGTATATTATTCTATTTTCAGATTCTACGAAGAATTCTAGGCAAGTTCCATGTGCTGGGTGGCCTAATGAAAACAAAACAAGGCCGATTTGACATGTTTATCGTTCTCAGAAAGAAAAACGCTCGAACCAGTCGATTTTTATTTCGAGGGGAAAAAATATTTTTCACTTCAAACCCCTCGAAGGGGTGAGCTCCAACCCTTGAATCTCAAATCGGATAAGGGGTCAAGTGATACATCATTTTGAAGGTAATCGAAATCTCTTACAAACGGTTCCTTGTTTTTGGAATCCAATGCAGTAGTTATCGAGAAAACACGTTTATGAAAATAATCGGCTAGTGAGGGAAAGTAACGCCTTTTTTCCCTTTCATCACTATTTCTCATTTTGTAGTTAGAACTATGTTCATCTGAAAAGTGCCTTATGTGTTCTTTCTAAATCCTGTCCTTTCCAACATCACATAAAGAATCATTCATTTTAATGTCAGTTCCTTCATCTCTCAGTGAAATGCATACCTTGTTTCGTTTTCATCGGGCCAACCTGTATAATGTCCTATACCTAAGTCACCCTAAGTCTAGCCATAAGGGTTGGTTTCCTTACAGAAAGAAATCTACTTTAGTCTACTGTGTGGATATTTTGATAATAAATAAATACAGAGTGATCAGAAACTAACATTGAAAATTACTTTGGAATTACTATTTTGGAATAATTTCATATCATTCAGCATTAAAAATGAGAGTAACTTCGTGAAAGATTGTCTATTCCAAAAATTTGTTCAAGAAAATCATGTCGAAAACGGCTAGACCTAGGTATAGGACATTAAGTTTAAAATTTGTCAAGAATTCTTTGTAAAATGTAAGAATGAAATAATATGTCCCATTTAAAATAAGAGTTGATATCAACTTCCGGAAAAACCGGAAATGCCAGAATCTTGAAAATATTTTAGCCGATGAGTCGTCCCAATCAACGTTAGTGTATCACCAAATTTTCAAATTCTACATACTTATAGTTTTACATGTATTGTTCGATTCAGTTCCCGTAAGGACACACCCCGTATATGTCCGAAACATGTTTCTCATCATAATTTGCTTCATCTTTATCAAAACATTGTGGAGATGACTTCTAGTTTTCTACTCTGATTGAAAACCGAGTTTAAAACCAATCAAATTCCTCAATAAAATTGCATAATATAAACCAGAGATCGACCTTCGTCGAAGAGGTCACACATATAATAAACAAACGAAGTCGAACCGCAATGCCACTTTGCCAATTCTCTATGCCACGGCAGGGATTTACAAAAGACTGGCTTCACTATCGCATAAAGAAAACAATAGGTCTCATCCATATGTAGTTATCATAAGACCAGTGACGGCTCGTTAGGGAGGGTAGAGGGTAGGGTCGGCCGGGCCGTACCTCGATTATTTGAGTAAAAAGCTGGATTATTTAATATCATAATTTAGTATCATGCCACTATTATTTTCATTCAAATACATCATGCTTCTTGTCTCTCCATCTTCGGATTGCCCGCCTCAAGTTGAAATGTACGCTATATCCTGGTACGGCCAAGCTGCTATTGCCGTACACGCGTGCTTTCAATAATAATCGGGTCGTCATTTTAATTTCGTATTATCAATACTTTATTTATAAACTTCATTTATTTATGCGTGTGGTGTTTTAGAAATTCGTAATGTATCATCATCAACTGAAATCGAAGAAAATAAACTTCAATGTACTAAAATCAAATACTATCATACCGGTAGTGGAAATTTTTGGTAGGTGTCGAATTGGATATCTTCTTGAATTTTTGATTTTCCAATAATTCATAATTCAACATTCATGCAACGTTGAAATAATTGTTGATTTACCTACATGTAATTTTTTCATATAATGAATAGGTAGGTTGTACTGCGGCATAACAAATTCCAAAAGTCCAAGAGCAAAAGTATTAGAAAACATAGGTATCATAATAGGCGCTGGTGATAAAAATGTAGAAATTTCGCGATTATACAGCGAATAACAGCAAATCTTGCATCTCAGGCAACAAGAGATGACCAGCCGAAGTCGACCCAGCAAACTAAGGCATGTCCATAAGGGGTGGGGTGGTTGATAAGGTGATTTTATTTTGTTTTTGTGTTTGTTTAGAGGAACGAGTGAACGGATGTCGGTGGTGCATTTTGCGTTACATGTGTCGTTTGTTGAAAATAGTTCGATTCCGAGTTCGGATTATGCAGACAAAAAGCCATGGCGAGCATACGGGAGGTAGTAACAACGGGGATCTGTTTTTAAATAAATAAATAAATTAATTATTATTATTATCCGAATTATTATTGAATTATTCATCATTTTTTTAATCATTATTAAATGTAGACATTTTTTACTTGCACTAAAAGCAAAAAATTAAGTTGACTAACTGGAGCAAACATCTACCCTGGCCGACCCAGGTTCTGAGGGCAGGAGCCGTTACTGCCTTAGACATATGCGAACCTGGCGCACGATAACAGGTAGAGGCACGACCGCTGGTAGTTGCCCTTGGCCAGGTAGGCGGGCAGCAGGTGCAGCAGGTCGACCTCCATCAGCAGGTCGCACGCCTGGATCTCGGCGTGGTGGGTGCAATCGAAGGCGACCACGTCGTTGATGAGGCCGATGAGCTGTTTGGTGCTCTTTTCGCAGTTGAATGACCATTGCTGGACGATCTCCTTCTCCAACTGGCGAATGTACTCGTGGCCCCAGTCGCCTATGTCGCTCATCGTCCCTGCGATATTCGGTTCTTTTTATTATCTTTATCCTCATTATTATTTTCCAAATTGGGATTCTATCTGAACAGTTTTCAAATAATCACATTGTCTGGTGTGATGCTCATGAGAGTCAGAAATGACATTGAAAGCAAGATTCGAGGCCATTTTTTTTTATTTTTAGTAAAGTGGATGTGAATACACTCTATCATTTTTAAGACAGAATCAATATCTAGCAGATCCCTTGGTTTGTATAGACTATATGTTAACTGCAGGTATACTGAAAATACTGCAGTTTAGAGTGAATCAAACTGAAATAAATCAATTTCAAATATTTTAACAGTTCAAAAGACCTTAATTTGTATAATATACCGACAGAAGGAGATATTTTATTCCTAAGCATTTGAATATGAGAGGATCAAGATAGAGATTGACCTATAGTTTGCTACGAAACTCTTCAAATCTCAGGGGTTTTCTCTTTGGGGGTCCACACGGTATAATTTTCACAAGAGAAAATCGAGTCGAATAAGTCGAACCACTTTTATTCCTCCCAGAAACGTTAGCTAGGTATCTGAAACTGACAGATAAAAAACAGTATTATCTCCCACGAGACTGACTTCCAATAATTCACAAAACGAAAAATCGAAACGTAACTGAGTCCAGTAATTATTTTTATAAATGTATTATAGCATCAACTCACCTGACAGATCAGGCACACTGCTACTCAAATAGACTTATTTCAGCGCAGTCAAAAAACACAAAAATTCTGTCGATATCAGACACGTTGCTGAGAACAGGAGAAAATCTTTAGCGGACAATCTCTGATACACCAAATGAGCTCTCTCTTCAGAACCACCAGGAACGCAAACTCGCTATTCACGTAAAAAACGTGAAACATTTTTCTACACGTATTATACAAAAAACTGGCGCACAAATACCACACGGCATAGATTTGATGGACGAATTATTTAGGTACAGTGCAGTCCTCATGGGGATGATGAGAACAATTGCAAGAGTGAAAAGAAGATATGGGAGGGTGTAATGCTACTATATATCGGTTTTGCTACATCTCGCCCCCCCCCCCCTTAAACTTGGTGCCGCTACAGGCGGGGCCCTAAGTTGGAGAACAAAACAACTTCAAATGTGAAGCGTGAAAAATCCCCCTTTCCCCATCATCCCGGTCATTAACCAGAACATATGTGGCATTACTAACTTTTTTCTTAATACGATAGGGTCCGGTAAAGAGTAAGAGCATTCTTTTGGTCTCTGATTTTATCGCTGATGAGACATTGTTCGCACGAAGCAAAACTCTATCACCAGGCTGGAAATCGTAAAATGGTTTTCCGGGATTAGCAGCAGCACGACGCGCGGCTTTTCCTTTCAACGAGGCTTCAGCCAGGATCAATTTTTCCTGGGCGGGTGTTTCCAAATCCAGATAGCCGGCAGGCAGGTTAAATTTACCTTTCAACAATCGAGGGCGAGAAATACCGGATTGCAGTTCACAAGGAGCAAATCCGGTGCTTTCATGAACAACCGAATTCAATAATCCAGTAAAACGAGGCACCTCCCAGGCCCACCTAGAATGTTGCTCGTGACAATAAGTGCGCAGCAAGCGGCCCAGTTCGCGCATAACCCTTTCCGCCGGATTCGCACAAGGGTGGCGAACCGAACCACAGAAGAGGGGTTTACCGAACTATACACAAGCTGAATACCTCGAGCCTGTAAAGCTGTTTTCCAACCACGAGATGTGAACTGGGTTCCGTTATCATGTAAAACCCGTCGAAGAATTCCAAAAACGGGGAAGTATTCTTTCACCAGGCGATTCAGCATAGCCTGGGTATTTGCTTTTTTCAGAGGGTACAAAACCACGTGTTTCGTAAATTACGAAAATATACATCGCCCCTCCGCGACTGCGAATCAATGGCCCAAAAATATCCATCGCAATAATATCTTCTACTCCACTGGGTATTATCTGCATCTGTGCCGGTTTTGGAAAGCTACAAATTTTCGCCTTTTGACAAATTTCACAATCTCTAAGCCTCCTTTTAACCGATCGATGCATGTTGGACCACCACAATTCTCTTTTCATAGCAGACCACGTTTTATAAATGCCGAAATGGCCGAAAACTTCGTGATACGTGTCAATGAAATTATCAACAAAGTGTCTAGGAACACACAACAAATATTCTCCATCGGTAGTTCCATTTTTAAATAACACATCATCAGATAATGTAAAAAGAGTTTGAAGTTTCTGGTCGTCAGGTATTTTTTTCTTAATTTCCTGAAGTTTAATGTCCTGGTCCTGACTATTTCCAAAATTATCTACCAAATTGTGAAATTCTTTAGGCAATTTCAACAACGTCAGTAACCGAAAACATTTATCTGTTGGTACCGGAAATCTGGCACAAGCGTACCTACTCAAGGCATCGGCTTGTAAGTTGTTTTTCCCAGGAAAAAACATAACCTCAAAACGATATTCCTGTAATATCAAAGTCCAACGAGAAATCCGGTCTGACAATAGCCTACATCGATGGATGAAAGTAATAGCCTTGTTATCGAAAAAACGATCGACCAAGTAAGTATACTCTCCATTTCTGGAAAGCGAACAAAACTGCAAGAACTTCTTTTTCGGTAGCTCCATATCTCGTCTCTCTATCCAACAGCATCCAGGATGCGTAAGCTATTACTTTACATTCCCCTCCAATCCTCTGGAAGAGTATTGCCCCTACCCCTACGTCACTGGCATCGGTTTGCACACAAAAAGCCTGCGAAAAATCTGGGTGATATAAGAGAGCATCGTCCTACAACAAAGTCTTTAGTTTCCGGAATGCTTCGTCGTGTTCGGCCGGCCATCTCCAAGCATTCGTTTTCCGAAGCAAATTTGTCAAAGGCGCTGACAAATCTGCAAAATCTTTCGAGAACATCCTGTCGTATTGACATAACCCCAAAAAACGCTGGAGCTGTTTAACATTCTTTGGTTTTGCGTAATCCTGAAGAGCCTGGATGCGTTCAGGATTCGGCCGAATTCCGTCGCCGTTGACGATGTACCCCAAGTACGACATTTCCTGTTGAATAAACCTACACTTACTGAGTTTGACGGTGAGTCCAGCTTCCCGGAGTCTGCTGAAAACCCTAGTGAGGTGTAACACATGTTCTTCAAATCTGGAGCTCATCACTAAAAGGTCATCCAAATGAGCCACCAAAAACTCCTCTTCCTTGCGCAGACCGATCTGCCAATAACCATGAGATAAATCGAGGCTCGACAGGAATTTTTTTCCCGCCATTAATCTAACTATTTCCGCAATCTTCCTCGGCAATTCAAAATCGGGTTCCATTACCGAATTCAGCCTACGGGCGTCCAAGCAAACCCGTACACTTCCGTCCTTCTTAGGTGTAGTCATCAGTGGAGAGATATATTTGGAGGGAACACGCTCTATAATGCCCCACTCCTCCATTTGTATAATGGTTTTCTGCACCGCATCCCTATGCGCGACTGGTGTAGGATACGGCTTTATAAAAAATGGCGTGTCGTCCATTAATTTGATAGAATGGGTATACATATGAGTTCTACCCGGTTTGTCTGAAAAAATTGACGAATATTCTACTAACAACTTCGCGAAATTAGCTTGATCATCATCAACATCATTTAGAATAGGAAAAAAATTACTGTTTTTATTCCCTACTGCCGATATATTCAACGAGGTGTACGATTCATGAACATCTGCCATTTCAGGGACAACAAAAAACTGCTCTTTTATTTTTATAACCAGATGTTTTTCGGACAAGTTTATATCCACATGAAAAAAACGTAGAAAATCGCATCCTAGAATAATGGGATATGTTAAACCTGAAATTACCAAAAATTCGTGACTGATCTTTTTGTCGTTTATAGAAAAAGGAATATCAGCTTGCAAAATTACTTTTTTGAACTTCGTTTTGAATGCGCCCACAACCCGTCTACCTGTACATTTAAAATATGGAATATTATGATGAAACCTGGAAAATTGGTTCCACACATCTTCCGAAATAGCAGAAATTTGACTTCCAGTGTCCACTAGGGCCAAAAACCAAAAATCAAAGAATTTCACACATATTCTGGGTGATCGATCATCAAGAATTTCGTGATCGAAATTACATTCCTCAATCATTTCTTCCATAGGGTTATTTTTTATTATTACTCTTGCCCCATTTTGCCCTACCTCCAAACCGGAGCTTAATGTTGAAGGTTTGGCTCGTTTTCCGAAATATCATTATCTAGTTCTAATTTAGATATATTTCGCGGATTTCTAGGGTAGTTTTTATTAGAATTCTGAAATCTGTTCATCTGATTACTCGGGAATTTTTTTGTGTCATGATACAAACTACCACTACTTGCGATGCGGTATTGTTGCAAAAATTATCGGCTTGTCGGAGCCTGTTTAGTGCTTGTGATAGATCATTGACTCCCACAAGCAACACCGAAATATTTGGTGAATAGTGGCGTGCAATAATACTGATTAGTTGCGATTGTGTATAGGGGGGTTGGAGATATTTGGCAAGTACCACATACTGATTGAAATGGTCTGTTAACAGTCCTTCACGGTATTTTCCTGACTCTAATTTGAGTTTCACCGTCAACTCTCAATAAGTTTGAATTTGCAAATGCGTCCCACCAAAGTTTAGCTGACTTATGCAAATGACTATTAATCATAAAAGCGATTCTCTGGAATGGTAGATTTTGGACATCTAAAATATTTTCTAGAGATTGCAATGCCACGTGCTGTCTTAAAACAAATAAAAAAAAATAATTACCTGGAAAACGAAGGCGAAATAGCACGAGCAAGATTGCCCCGAAGCTCGGTCGGGTATAGGGGGGTTCAAACCAGAACACACTGTATTCAATAGAAATTGATTCAAAGGGCGCCACCAACTTATGGTATCGCGAGTTTAAGTTGGAAAACTCCCAAAGTTCTCAAAGGTTTCGTTTTCCAGTTATAAGAAAAAAAAATATATATATTTAGTTAAACCTTGTATTATTCATGAATGCGAAATAACCTGCATGTATATCTAATACGATTAACCAAGAAAAACAGATCCGCTTTCCCAAGACGAAGTTTTATTCAGTCTGATTCAATGTGTGATGGTACCATTCGATTTCAGATTGACATACGGAATAGACACACTATTGTAGGCAACACCGGTAACATGCAATATATAAGCACGCTTATATGTCTACCCCGACGTGATCACGTTGAGTTTACAGGGAGTTGATATAGTTATTTCCGTTACAATGCCTGTTTCAGTGGTGCAAAATAATCATATCATATCGATTAGTAAGGAATCAGTCTCAGAATAAACCCGTAGAAATTGATGAAGTACAAGGAGTAAGCAACAAAAAAAAAAAACTAGCAAAATAAATCAAAAATCATGCAGCTTATCTGATTTCCGTAACTCCAACAGATCAGCACTATGTTAGCAATACCCCAGAAACAGCAACTGGCAGACGAAGTGACATCACCGGTTACATAACCGGCAGAAACACAGCAAAATTGTCAAGCTGGTACTAGGACCCTGAAATGTCATCGACTATAAGTGAAATGATTCGACTCACCAAGTATTCACAGTTTACCTCTTCGGATGGTTGAGGGTAGGTATTTGAAATCCTCGAAAAAGAAAATGGAGGACCGAGTAACAGGAACGTGGCCGATCGCAAGGGTCCTTCACAAAGAAGATACAATCATCACTCAGTCATCCAAGGATGATTACAAACGATATGTGATGATCGTAAATAAGATGGTGTTGATAAATCCACAAGTATATGTGTAAATTCCCGGAATCCAACAGAAACTTTATATAACATCAATACACCTCTTTAAGCAATCTCACCAAATGTCTCTGTACTCCACCTCGATATCAAGTCCATCCCATTTCATGAAAGATCTCCCGCTACCCTTCCCATCTCTCCTGTCTCTACCACGTTGCTGAACAACGGATTCGAAGAAGATTTATTCAGAAGCTATGTTCATCTCACCAATGCTTATAGTCTAGACAGAGATACATAAACTAATCTGTGTATTCGATGCCAGCAAGGTGCCTGCTGGGCTGAAGATAGGTAGGCTATGAAAGTAAATTGGAGAAGTAGACGAAAAATCAGTTAAACGGATAGCGTCCCGCTAACCTATCCAACGAACTTGATACTACTCAAAACAAAACAATGGTCTTACACCAGAAGAATAATCGGTAAGTGTTAACACCTGCGATCACTGATCGATCCTATATAAAATACCCACTATGTGTTTCCCATTACACATGAACCATTCATGCTTCTAACGTATTTATTTTTATTTTTCATATCAGATCGCCCACGGTGACGAACAACAGGTCCACCAGCAGCTCGAACCGACAGAAATCAACAATCAGTGAAAAGTGCAGTGTAGTTATTATTGTTCTCTACCAGTGTTTTGTTCGGAATAAATGTATACAAAGTATATCCTGGTTTTCTTCCATATGTAAGTACTGCCTGGAATATTAAAACTACTCTATCAAATTGTTTACGAAATCATTGCCTATTATTACTATAATTTAACGAAAAATTACCAAAGTAAATATTGAAACGTTACAAATTCTCCCCCTACTTTAAAAGATTTTTCCCAAAATCTTTTGGGTACTTAGTCCTTCGGCGGACTGTCTGTCAAATCCTGACAATGCCAGATACCTCGGTAACTACCACGCTCATCTTTCAGTTCATATGTCCACGGAGAGACGCGCTTTGATACTATATAAGGACCAACGAATTCGGGAGCTAATTTCGCCGCAAAATATTTTGTCTTATCGGATAATACAGGGTTACGTCGCCAGACCGGTTGATTAACGATATATTGGACATCTCGTCTACGAAGATCATAAACCTTTTTATTTTGTTCATAAGCCCTCAGCATGCGCTTTTGTACATCGTCAAAAATTTTAGCAAAGGCTTGTTGTCTTTCTGCTGTTAGACCTGTTCTATCAAATTGAATGGGTTCGTCACATTTCACTTTCGAACCTTTAGCCGGAAGTTCACGGCCATATACAATGAAATTGGGAGAGTACCCTGTGACTTCGTGCCTAGATGATCGGATGGCATAACCAATCTGAGCCAAATTTCGATCCCAAACTCGATGATTCTCTGACACATATGCCCGGATCATGGTTTTTATAACCCGATTAATCCTCTCACATGGATTAGCTTGTGGATGATAGAGAGCGGTAAATTTAACATTGACATTGAAAGTTTCCATGAGTTTCTTGAAATCTTTCGACCTAAACTGCACTCCATTATCGACGATTATTGAGTCAGGGCAACCAAACACAGTGAACACCTGATCTTCCAGAATACGCGTAACTGCAGAAGCGGTCGCTTTACGCAACGGAAATAAAAGCGGAAATTTGCTAAAACAGCAAGCAACAACAAAAATGTATTGATGTCCTGAATTGGACCGCGGCAAAGGGCCTACTAAATCGGCACACAATAATTCAAAGGGACGCGAAACACCATATTGGGGACTTAACATTAACCCTGCAGGAGATTTCTGCTTGGGTTTGATGGAATGACAGGTTAGACAACGACGAATAATTGAGGCTACGTCTGACCGCATCTTGGGCCAATAATAGCTCGCAGATAATTTATTGAAGGTCTTGTAAACACCTACATGACACAAATCTTGATGAACTTGCTCTATCAATGCGCGACGTTGCTTTTTAGGTACTACTTCTCGCCAAAAATCTCGCTCACTAGCTAAGGCTGGATGAGTTGGATTTACATGTTTATAAAGTTTGTTATTGACAATGCGCCAAGCCGGGAATTTACGAGGAGAGTTAGTCACTCGAGATATGAGTTTCATGTACCACGAATCAGAAGGCATTTCTTCGGTGGCGGAATCAACGGCGTTAACGTTGGCTACCAAAGAATCAACAATGGGTACGGCACGTGATAATGTATCTGGTACTATGTTTTCTTTGCCCTTTCTATGAATAATTACGTAATCGTATTGTTGAAGTTTTATAGCCCAACGAGCAAGTCGACCAGACGGTGTTTGAAGACGATTGAGCCAAACCAAACTACTATGATCCGTTAAAACTGTAAATCTCGATCCTTCCACATAAGGTCTTAACTTCTCAATGGCCCAGAGTACAGCCAAACACTCGCGTTCGGTAGTAGTATAATTTCTCTCAAGTCGGGTCAAGGATCGCGATAGATAACAAACAACCTTTTCGCCCTCAGGGTGTTGCTGAGTTAAAACGGCCCCAATGCCGAACCCTGAGGCATCAGTTTGGATAGTGAACGGTAACGTGAAATCGGGACACGATAGTACCGGAGCAGAAATCAAATGTTCCTTCAAAGATTGAAAGGCAGTATCACAGTCTTGAGACCACACGAACGACCGATTTTTTCTCAATAATTCACAAATAGGAGCAACTAAACTTGAAAAATTTGGGACAAAGCGCCGGTACCATGAGGCCAATCCGAGTACGCGACGAACCTCAGAAACACATTTTGGAAGAGGAAGATTAATTATGGCTTTAACTTTGTCGGGGTCTACCCGTAATCCGTTTGCATCAACAATATAACCAAGGTAAAGAAGTTCTGGCCGACAGAAATGACACTTTTGTTTCGCGACAGTTAAATTCGCTGCCTTCAAACGAGAAAATACCTCCTTAAGGACCTCAATGTGCTTTTCAAATGTTTGAGTAACGATTATTATATCGTCCAAATAGACAAAACAATGTGGCTCCAAACCCGGACCCAAAACTCTATCAATTAAACGTTGAAACGTTGCTGGTGAATTTGCCAAGCCCATAGGAAGTCTTCTGAACTGAAACAATCCACGATTTGGTACAGTGAAAGCGGTTAGTGGTTTTGAATCATCAGTGAGTGGAACTTGAAAATATGCCGACTTTATATCCATGGATGATAGGTAACGAGCATCCCGTAATTTATCTAAAGTAGCCGACACGTATGGGATGGGGTAGGCATCTTTTTCCGTTACTTGATTTAATTTCCGGTAGTCGACGCAAAATCGATAACTACCATCCTTCTTTTTGACTAGAAGAATAGGAGCTGCCCAAGGGCTGGTAGACGGTTCAACAATATTTTCGTCTAATAATTTCTGTAACTCCCGATCGATATGAGATTGCATAAAAGGGGAAACAGGGTAATAACGCTGCTTCACCGGTTGAGAAGTCGTACGAATTTCATGCTTGGTCAACGTGGTACATCCAAGCTTGTCACCCATTTCTATGAAAGCTTTTTCCACTGTCTCATCCAGAATCTTATTTTCTTCGGCTGTCAAGTCACTTTGAGAATTCAAAGCTACGGAATCGATATTTACTTCAGTATTACTTGTGAAAACCCATTCACCACGGCGCATGTCAGGAATTAACCCTAATTGTCTCCAAAAATCTATTCCTAAAATTAACTTATGTTGCAAAGACGGTATAATAAGTACCCTGATGAGTTTGACACGATTTTCTACCTTCATTGGCAGTTCTACGGTTCCTAAGATCGAACACTCGTTGCCATTTGCAACAGTACACGACGCGACATGACTAACGTTCAACGGTAAATTAAGTTTACTTAACATGTCCCATCCAGGACCTCCTACAATAGTATTAGACGCACCAGAGTCTAAAAGTCCTAACATATCTATTCCGAAAATCGATACTTGAAGATATGGCCGTTCATCGTTCTGAACATGGGATAAAATGAAATCCAAAATTGCACGTTGTTCTGTCGGTAATGAGCTACTAGTAGCGCTGGTGACCGCCCGCGCGGAAGAGATCGTAATACGGTCCTTTAACGACCTCCCTGAGAGTTTCCCGACCGCTTGGTACATTTCGGGCAAGTGCGGACAGTGTGATTGGGAGTACCACATCTAAAACAATATTTACTCTTCTCATTAGAGGTGCACTCCCTTGCTCTATGTCCCGCCAACTTACAATTCCAACATACAGAAACAACATCCAAAGCACAGTCTATTTGAGAAGTAGATGGTACATTCGAATTTGTATAAACGTACGCTAGGTCCGGTTCCATCAAACTACTTCGATTTCTAGGTGGAGGAGTGAACGATTCAATCGATTCCTTACGAGCCTCTAATTGTCTACCGATTTCCAAGAGATGGTTAATAGAATCTACTTTGATCAGACCTATCTGACTCTGATAGAATGGTGAAATATTGTGAAGCAATATTTTCAGCCGAACTGCTTCACTGACAGATACCGTAAGTCTATTGAACATATTGGTCATGATGGCAATATATAGCCCAATATTTTCTTGGGGACCCTGAGTTCTATTTTTGATTTCCTGCAACAACTTTTCGTTGAAGTTCGGGGGCTGAAACTGAGATCTCAGTTCAGCGACTAAGTCCGTCCAAGAAAAAACTCGATTCCGAATCGCTCTATACCAGATTTGAGCTTTACCCGTGAATAAATCGCTTGCTGATTGAAATAACTGAACTTTACTAACGTTTCGAGACAAACACATATCCTCTATATTCTCTAAAAAGGCACTCAGTGAGATCTTAGAATTATCCCCATCAAATTTCGTAAAACTCCATTTAGAAACGGGTATGCAATGTGAGGGAGCTGTATGAGATTGTGGTTGAATGGTAGAATTGAGAGCTGGTAATCGTATGGGCTCATTATCGTCATCAGACGTCTCAACTTCGGAACTTGAACTTGCCGACGACAATACTAAAGCACTCAATTCTATGGGTGTCTCAACTCGGTGAGAGGCCCTTTCGTATTTACGAGCGCGAGATTTTAATTTGGATTGCAAATTCAACAATTCAACCAACCACTTTGATTTCTTGACTTGTTCCTCATTATTTGTTGCAACCATTCGTTCCGCTCGCCTAAAAGCATGTATGAGTTTACTATTAATTTTCAAAAATGTTCCACTATTTTGGGAATCTACGAAGTCTTTAGTCAAAACCTCCAAATCTACAAATTTTTTGATAAGATACTCCGAGTCTTCCTTGAATGAAAACGGATATTTTGGAAAAATGAGACCAGCAGTAGTTTTCTCTAATTTGAGATATCCTCTCAAACACTTTCGCATATCATTAACTGTGGTTTTATCGTCAACACCTCTAATGAGAAGTTCGTAAGTTAATTCATCTTTATCAAGTCGATTAATCTCCAATTTACCTTCCATGTTGCCAAGAACAAAAAATATACCGCGAGAATGCAACCAATTCAACAATAAATCAAGAAATTTGATAAATGTACCGAAATTTTAAAACGACGCTAAGCGTCGGTATCCGTCTCGACGCTACAAAATCTCCACACAGGTATAAATAATTTTATTGTCAACTGAAAAATCCAATTCAGTCAAGATTCTGAACTTCAACAGTATGAATAGCGCTTTAGAGACTGCTGACGACGCTTCCAAACAAAAAAAACAAACTGCAATTATTATGAATTTTGCATCAAATGCTAGAAGTCGTGCAATCTCAATCTTAACAATACAAGTATCGAAAATAATCGAAATAACCTAGACTTAAATACGAATATATGAGGCGTCGCGACACCAAAATGTCACGCTAAGCGTCACGATACTTCGCCGCGAACAAAATGTCTTAGCGAAAATGAAATGTTATCATTCTTATATCCGAAATAATAAAAACCTAAAGTCAACACTGATTTTTTTTTCACCTCAGTGTGAGATAGGCCTGAGGTTACTAAAGGGGGTCTTATACTTACGACTGACTAAAACGAAATAAAATTTCCCAAACTTCGCTAGACGTGAAGAAATATTCGAGGACTTACTCAGCAATCACCAAATATTTTGCTACTCAACAAGAAAACATCGACTACTGCCAAAATTTACTGAAAATTAATCCATAACAGGAGGCGTCGGTGAGCGTCGACGTCAAACTTTCATTATTCAATGGCCACAAAGTCAAGTAAAGTCTGAACAATGAAGCCAAACACGAACTCGGCTTAAATAATCAACTTACTATACCAGAATAGCGAAAAAAATCAAAAACAAAAAAAAACACAAACACACCTATGACGTCACTTATGCCAATATGCAGATGCTCCATTAAATGAATAAACAATCTTCAAAATGCTGTTATTATATTCACTTCTGCTGCAAAGATACCTCAAAGACCAAAATTGCTGAAAACTTGAAATCGACGCTGGGCGTCCCGGTGCTAAAACGACGCTAATGCCCCACGTTGGGCGCCAAAATTTGCCACGTGCTGTCTTAAAACAAATAAAAAAAAATAATTACCTGGAAAACGAAGGCGAAATAGCACGAGCAAGATTGCCCCGAAGCTCGGTCGGGTATAGGGGGGTTCAAACCAGAACACACTGTATTCAATAGAAATTGATTCAAAGGGCGCCACCAACTTATGGTATCGCGAGTTTAAGTTGGAAAACTCCCAAAGTTCTCAAAGGTTTCGTTTTCCAGTTATAAGAAAAAAAAATATATATATTTAGTTAAACCTTGTATTATTCATGAATGCGAAATAACCTGCATGTATATCTAATACGATTAACCAAGAAAAACAGATCCGCTTTCCCAAGACGAAGTTTTATTCAGTCTGATTCAATGTGTGATGGTACCATTCGATTTCAGATTGACATACGGAATAGACACACTATTGTAGGCAACACCGGTAACATGCAATATATAAGCACGCTTATATGTCTACCCCGACGTGATCACGTTGAGTTTACAGGGAGTTGATATAGTTATTTCCGTTACAATGCCTGTTTCAGTGGTGCAAAATAATCATATCATATCGATTAGTAAGGAATCAGTCTCAGAATAAACCCGTAGAAATTGATGAAGTACAAGGAGTAAGCAACAAAAAAAAAAAACTAGCAAAATAAATCAAAAATCATGCAGCTTATCTGATTTCCGTAACTCCAACAGATCAGCACTATGTTAGCAATACCCCAGAAACAGCAACTGGCAGACGAAGTGACATCACCGGTTACATAACCGGCAGAAACACAGCAAAATTGTCAAGCTGGTACTAGGACCCTGAAATGTCATCGACTATAAGTGAAATGATTCGACTCACCAAGTATTCACAGTTTACCTCTTCGGATGGTTGAGGGTAGGTATTTGAAATCCTCGAAAAAGAAAATGGAGGACCGAGTAACAGGAACGTGGCCGATCGCAAGGGTCCTTCACAAAGAAGATACAATCATCACTCAGTCATCCAAGGATGATTACAAACGATATGTGATGATCGTAAATAAGATGGTGTTGATAAATCCACAAGTATATGTGTAAATTCCCGGAATCCAACAGAAACTTTATATAACATCAATACACCTCTTTAAGCAATCTCACCAAATGTCTCTGTACTCCACCTCGATATCAAGTCCATCCCATTTCATGAAAGATCTCCCGCTACCCTTCCCATCTCTCCTGTCTCTACCACGTTGCTGAACAACGGATTCGAAGAAGATTTATTCAGAAGCTATGTTCATCTCACCAATGCTTATAGTCTAGACAGAGATACATAAACTAATCTGTGTATTCGATGCCAGCAAGGTGCCTGCTGGGCTGAAGATAGGTAGGCTATGAAAGTAAATTGGAGAAGTAGACGAAAAATCAGTTAAACGGATAGCGTCCCGCTAACCTATCCAACGAACTTGATACTACTCAAAACAAAACAATGGTCTTACACCAGAAGAATAATCGGTAAGTGTTAACACCTGCGATCACTGATCGATCCTATATAAAATACCCACTATGTGTTTCCCATTACACATGAACCATTCATGCTTCTAACGTATTTATTTTTATTTTTCATATCAGATCGCCCACGGTGACGAACAACAGGTCCACCAGCAGCTCGAACCGACAGAAATCAACAATCAGTGAAAAGTGCAGTGTAGTTATTATTGTTCTCTACCAGTGTTTTGTTCGGAATAAATGTATACAAAGTATATCCTGGTTTTCTTCCATATGTAAGTACTGCCTGGAATATTAAAACTACTCTATCAAATTGTTTACGAAATCATTGCCTATTATTACTATAATTTAACGAAAAATTACCAAAGTAAATATTGAAACGTTACAGCAAAAAATCTATCGGTTGAACTGATGCATATTCATTATCGAAATTTTGAAGAATCTTACTGGCCTCAACTATTGACATGTTTGGTAATAGGTTATTATTCACGATATTATTTTGATTTGAATTGCCGTCACTATGAGACATCATTGTGGAAACTACAGTGGTAACTAGTTTTATCAAATCTTCTTGACTTGGCGGCGGTTAAAACATCTGCTGGCTTTGATTATATGGAGGTGGTGGGTGCGAAGTAGCCGAAAAGGGAACAAAATTTGGTCGTGGTAACGCAGCTGCTTCATCTTGTAGTGGATGCATTGCCGAAGCTAGGGTTGTATCTCCCGATGACACATTGTGAGATGAATTAGGAAAGATCCTACCTTTTGCTGGTGGAAAACCTCGAAAAGGCGATGTTGAACCCGAACTCGTATTGTTGGTCAGGGTTTCCGTTCTTCTTACTGCCCCCGTCTGTGCTGTCCTAGGTGTATTACTCAGACCCATTTCTTGACAAAATTCAATGTAGCCGTGCGTTGGTCGACAAGTTGCTACGAAACTCTTCAAATCTCAGGGGTTTTCTCTTTGGGGGTCCACACGGTATAATTTTCACAAGAAAAAATCGAGTCGAATAAGTCGAACCACTTTTATTTCTCCCAGAAACGTTAGCTAGGTATCTGAAACTGACAGATAAAAACATTATTATCTCCCACGAGACTGACTTCCAATAATTCACAAAACGAAAAATCGAAACGTAACTGAGTCCAGTAATTATTTTTATAAATGTATTATAGCATCAACTCACCTGACAGATCAGGCACACTGCTACTCAAATATACTTATTTCAGCGCAGTCGAAAAACACAAAAATTCTGTCGATATCAGACACGTTGCTGAGAACAGGAGAAAATCTTTAGCGGACAATCTCTGATACACCAAATGAGCTCTCTCTTCAGAACCACCAGGAACGCAAACTCGCTATTCACGTAAAAAACGTGAAACATTTTTCTACACGTATTATACAAAAAACTGGCGCACAAATACCACACAGCATAGATTTGATGGACGAATTATTTAGGTCCAGTGCAGTCCTCATCATGGGGATGATGAGGAACAATTGCAAGAGTGAAAAGATGATATGGGAGGGTGTAATGCTACTCTATATTTGCTACAAGTTGAACATAAGAGTTTTGAGAAATTTATGCAAAATTTTTCTAATTTCAAATGTTCGATTCGGTTATCTAGTATAATTCTTTTCGAGATGAACATGAAAGAGAATTTATCAAAATTGAGTGTATCATCGGCAAATGATTTCGAATTTCCTTGCAAATTCAAACTTGAGACAAAATTTATATAAATCAGAAACAAAATAGGTCCAAGTATTGATCCCTGGGGCACACCACAAGATGTTCCTTATTGATGAAATTGAATCTCCCATATATACAAACTGCTTCCTATCAATCAGATAATTTTCAAAGCAAAAAAAACTTCACCTCACATTCCTATTAGATTTGATTTTTCAAGTGAAATTTCGAAATTGGCTATATCAAATGCCTTTCGCAAATCCAGTGGTAAGAGTGAGATCTGTAGTCTGAATCTAATTTCCGCTGAATGTCAGTAATAACATATCCAGTGTTGCGCATTCAGTATCACATGATTTCCGAAATCCATATTGACAATCCGAAGGAAATTCAATTTTTGCTAATTAATCTGAAAATCTTTTATGCATAACTTTTTCTATAATTTTGGATAATATCGGTAGCAAAGAATAGGGTCTATAATTGTTCCTTGAATATTTTCCCCACTTTTGTAAATAATAATTACAGCAGTTATATGATATACTTATATATATACCACCTTTGTAATGATGTTCTCATATGAAAACATCATGTAACGGCATCATTCGTTAACAAAGTTAACTCAAATGCTTTATTTTCGTATTCAAATTACTATCCAAAAACCTTTTCAATTTGGTAAAACGTAATTATCATGCTGTTGTCAATCCTGTTCGTGACGCATCTAGCCAGCCGTTTTCATACAGAAGTAATTGTTATCACTGTCAGTAACTATGGAGTATGACATACAAATAACGATTTACAAAACACTGTTGCAGTCACTGATAGTGTTTTGTTTCGCCAAAAACGCTAACGCCATTTTCCGCTATAATATGCCTAATAGTTGTGAAGCTCCCCAGAAGATGGTGACATTATTACAGATTTCTGTACATATAGTTGATGTATTGAGATTGTAATTATGTAGTTCTATCATTGATTGAGAAGTAACCTGAATTACTACTTCTGAATCAACATCAATACTGATTGTGCGATTATCAATAATACTGATTTTGTTTTCATTTTTGTGTCGCCATCTAACAACTCACATTTGAGTGATTTTCCGCTAAAACGAATAGAATGCTGTTATCAAGTTAGCTGTACGTTACAAATATGGTTGAAGGAGTTAGATAGGCAAATAGGCAGAATAGCTCCACCAGTGTTCTGTACATCGTTATACAAATAAAGTCGAAACGTATGTCGTGATAAGTTAGGAATTATCGAATTGATTTTGAGTGCCTAATCCATCAGTTCATCTCTGTTCGGGGGTGGCAGCCGAATGGAGCGGCTATTGACGTCATTAGATCTGTTTGTCTCCTGCTACTATGAAAATCGCGAATGTCAATAATTATTCAACAAACGTAGAGAGTACTCAGAGAATGAAGGATTTTGTCAGGACGCTAGTTTAAGTGTGTACTATCAAATGATGAAATATTTCATATCATAATTCATATAGGTAATCATTTCAAATATAAGGAAATGCAACTTTTGAAATGAACTTTTCCAAATTTAGCATACCGCCTTTCTATGTGTGAGCCTGCGTCTGCAGTATTGATTGGCGCCGATGCAGGGATTCCATATCCTTTTTTCTAGAAATGAGTAACACATCATTGGATATCTTTGAGTAAATCAATAATCTGCTGAATTCGATCAAATTCTGAGAAAGAAAGTATTTTTTTCGAAAACAAGGTGTCACTGACCAATAGAGAATTTCTCTTTTAGGTATCTAAAGGTTTAATTTCAAGCGCAGTGACATTTTGGGACAGATCCTAAATCTGTCCTTACTACAAATATATTGCAATAATTTTTAATAACTTCTACTCTATTTTTTAGAAACGAGAAGAGAAAATCCCATCAAAAGCTGAAAAATGAATGTACCACCTCCTCGAAGAACTTACAGACAGTATTTAAAGAAAGTATTCTTGTGAAATTCTGACAAACTTGTGGTTTTCGATTTATTTGCAATTAAATCGAGACATGGATTGAAAAATAATAATAATAATAATAATATTTATTAAAATTTCGACAATATCTATCGATATAATCAATGAGATATCAGTATCAGTTTTTTTTATCTGTGGACAACACGAAAGAAAAACCTATAATGTTCGAGGAACATCGTGTTAGCCAATGGTGGAATTTTGGGAGGGAAGGAAGGTATTGGAATGTTTCTTGAAAGTTTGGAGTTTGTAAGAATCAAGAAAGACTTCACTAGGCAAAGAATACCACAACTTTGCCGTTCTATTGATGAATGATGCTTGGTATAGCGATGTTCGACAGGTCTCGAGCCTGACAGTGTAGGGGTGACCAGCCTGAGCTCGTCTGCTTTGTCTACTAGGTATCGCACGTGGTGGCATAATATATGATATTTCCGTTGAGCACTGACCGTGAAAGTATCTATAGAAAAGGCAGAGATCGCCGACCTTTCTACGATGATCTAGAGAGGTCAATGATTTGGTGAGTGTTGTATCATCGACTAGGCGAATAGCTCGCTTCTGAATCTGAAAGCTTTAGCGTATGTTTGGGGGCTGAGCTCCAAACATGTGAACAGTACTCCAGGGCAGGTCGAATTTGTGCTTTGTAGATCATAAGCAGTTGCTGGGATGTGAAGTATGAGAGAGCACTGTTGGTGGTGACACCCAGCATGGATATTGACGACCTCATAGGAACAGTGATACCCAACATCATCAAATTGGGCATTGTGTGATCAGCCTTCTTGATGAACATACAAGCTTGAGTTTTAGTTGCATTGAACTGTACTAGATTCTCAGATCCCCATTTCAGAATTCTTGTCAGATCCTCATTTAAAGCATCGACCTGTCTTCGTCTTGCACCTCCGGCCTCGTTGGATGATATAGGGGCTCTAGAGGAAAAGGCGGAATGAAGTGTACTATCATCCGCAGAGCTATGAACTGGGCGGGAGGTCACATTCAACAAATCATTGATGTGGAGCAAGAACAAAGTTGGTGCCAAGACAGAGCCTTGTGAAACACCAGCATTGATCGCCATTTTATCAGACGAGACCCCGTCTACCACCACGTAGAGTGATCTATCTGCAAGAAAACTCAATAGTAAGAAACACAGTTGGGGTGGCGGAAGTTTTGCTAGGAGGCCTTGGTGCCAAACTCGGTCAAATGCTTTGGAGATATCCAAGGCTACAGCCAGAGACTCCCAATGTTTCTCGATTGACACCTGCCACTCATGTGTCACATAAGCAAGTAGGTTTCCTGTTGACCTCTGGTGACGAAAGCCATATTGCGGGTCGTTCATGATTCTTGAGCTCTCTAGATATCGGATGAGCTCGATTTTGATTGCTTTTTCCATTACTTTAGAGATCACAGATAGTAGTGCAATCGGTCTATAGTTGTTAGGGAGGGTTTTCTTGCCCTCCTTTGGAATTGGTTGGACCCTAGCTTTCTTCCAGTTAGAAGGAAATACGCCGAGTTTGTACGAAAGGGTGAACAACCTGCAAAGAACTGGTGTTAGTTCTGGGACACATTTCTTGAGAACAATAGGCGGTATTCCCTCAGGCCCCATAGCCTTCTTGACGTTGAGGCTAAGCAGAATGTGTCTGATTGTGCGTTGCCGGAAGACAATTTCTGGCATACGGTTATTGATGGTAGCGATCTTGGGAAGTTCCTGGCCTCGTGGATAAAAGGTAGAATTGTCTGCAAACATTTTGGCGAAGGTGTTGACTTTCTCATGGGGTGTTATAGCCAATGTATTATATGTATTATGTATGAGGAGAGGAAATGATCTAGAAGTGAAATTTCTCCCGATTGCCTTGGCAAAGGTCCAAAATGAACGGGAACCATTTCTCATATCTTAGTGTTGTATGCCTCTTTAGACTCATCTATCGTTCGATTGCATGTATTCCTAGCTTCAACATCAATATCAATGAAATGAATGAATATCAATGGAACGTATTTTTGAATCCATGTCTGGAGGCAGGATATATTATGTCCTTCGTTTTGCAAGTGAACCAAATAAGCATTCAGCTCCAACAAATCGAGAACTACCGTTTACTACAGTTGTCTATTGAAATTTCACGAGAATGCTTTCTTATTCAGAATTCTATCTTCTCACCTAACTCTGCCTTCTGATAGTTAGCAAAGTTATTATAGGTAAATATATTTTATGTATTCATTTTCCTGCTTATTATCGATAAAAGCGATTATTATTATTAATTTAGTGGTCACCGATTTCCTCAGAGATATCCAATGGATTGCTGATTATTTCTGGAAGAAAGGTAATGAAATATGGTTTTATATAGAAAGGCAGTATGCCAAATTTGAAAAATATGACTCGCACTTCCATAAATATGAAATAGTTAACTTTTCTTCTATCGAATTTTGGCACCCTATTAAACTTTTGGTGAGTTTTTGGAGGTATCTTTATCAATAAATGTCCCCATAGTTTTCGAGTCTTTATCGCCTCTCGAGATCAATGTATACGAATATGTAGACCATCACTACAGAGGACTGTAAATAGGGCGGGGCAGGGAAGGCATTTGTCGCGGGCGCCAACCCGAAAATATACCTAGAGAATTTTGCTTCGGGTAAAAAAAAAATACATCGACCAATTCGGGCAAGAAAAATTTATGTAGTTATTTTGAAATTTCTACAGCTGGAAAAATTGAGTTTTCGAGAACCTCCGGATGATAAAATATTTTTGACCACACTATATAAGATTTGGTAAAATTCTCAATCATTTTTCTGAATACTAGCTGTGATAGAGATTTGGAAGATTCAACTTTGAACATACTAGTGCAAACTCAAAATTTTTAACGAGATTCATTATAATTCGAAAACGGTCGAAAATTACCATATGGACATATCATACTTTTTTTCGAAATAATACGTACGTAATCGTATTAATAATACGAAGATTTCAAAAATTCAATAAAATACAGGGTGTTCCATTCAAAATAGGGACGTTTGTGTCCATTTCCGGTTTAACCGGTAGTGCCGTTGGCGATATTTCACATCGATTTTTTATTGAAATGGGAACATCGAAAACATCTAACCAACCAGCTACGTGATAAACCCTGTGTATAAAGAATGTCATTATTTTTGTTTCTGAAATCTGCGATTAAAATCTTTCTATTTTCGAGACACCCTGTATAATAATGTTTAGTTTCATGAAACCGGCATGTGAAGTTTCAGTTGAGATGAATTTATATAATTACCTTGTAGGCAATATAATAGGCAGTCCCGATTTTTCTTTGCTTCTTCGCCACCAGCAGTTCCCATGGCTAATAATGAAATTACATCTGCAAGACTTTTCTTCATTTCTCCATTGACCATCTTCTGATGAGTTGATTTCAAGTTATCATAATAAATAGCTAGATATTTCAGAGGTTTCGGAACCGAAGTCATTGAAGTTGTTGAAGTTCGCACCAAGTATTTCATCATGTCTAATGCTGGTTGAATTAATGATTGGTCACTCCCCTAAAAGCAAATAATGAAAAATTATACAATAATACGAGTACCTTACTAATTTTTCGATTGTTAGAGCATTGTCCTTACAGTAATTTTGTTCACTAGAAGTTTCAGCTCGGCTTGAAGTTCCTTGTCTTCTTCGGACTACAATCAAATTCAAAATGAAAAAGTTAATGGACAATACTTTTTATTCGAATATGTTAGGTACCTCTTCATCTTTCGATGTTATTTTCCAAGGTGCCTCCGTTGCAGTCATTGAAGATACTGGAAAAAAAAACTAATCGAAAAAGCACCAAGACGGCCAAACAATTATGATCGACCTAACTGAGGGAAAACTATAGGGAGAATGACAAGCAAATTTCAATAATATATCAAATCAAAATCTATTCGAAATATTGGTAACATACTTGATTTCTGAATGCTATGATTATGTCGCTAACGTGCTCTTTTAGATGTTTATGATTCCGCAAAAGTCTTTCAAATCTCAAAATTCATGAAATTCAAAACGCGCCACAATTTTCGAAAGAACTACATTTACTAAACCAGAGAAGAGTTGATTCGTCATTCATGTACTCTGTTCTCACCATTGTCACAAAGAATCATAATCCACTATATAATGACGTTATTATTCTGTGATATTAATCAATGATAAAGGCCAGAAATTGAAGAAGAAGAAATATTGAGGTTAAAACTGAAATATTTTTATTTTTCATCTGATGTTCAAAGCAAGTTTCAAATATTACAAATCAAGAAATCCTCCACCATGCCTCGAAGATGTCTTGGACTTAGACAAGTCGGAAGAATTATTGAAAAAATCTCTCATAAAAAGATTACATATTGCTTGCACAGACCAACAAAAAACATGGAAAACTTTTGGCATGAAATTACCTGAAGACTGGGAAATATTCGAATTCACAGATCATTGTGGATTAATATATATCAAGAACCCCTTTACGAATAGTGGGCAAAAATACTGGGTTATGAGAAGTTTGAGGGATTTTTCTAGTAGTCCAAATCCCAGGAACATAGATGCTCTAGGTGTGCAAGAACAGAATTGGTGGGGATCTGCAGTCAATGACAAGAAAACATTAATGATGTTAAGATGGACTACTCTTGGCTATCACCATAATTGGGACACAAAAGTATATACTGAGGATAATAAAGGAATATTCCCAGAGGACCTGAAAAATATGACGGAGTATGTTGCTGGTGTATTGGGTTTTGATGGATTCCATGCTGAAGCTGCTATAGTAAATTATTATCACATGGATTCCACACTTTCGGGTCATAGTGATCGTTCTGAACAATATCTAGATGCCCCTCTGTTTTCATTCAGTTTTGGACAAAGTGCCATATTTCTGCTTGGTGGTATTACTGAAGAAGAAAAACCCACAGCAATGTTTTTGAAAAGTGGCGATATCATAGTTATGAGTGGAAAATCTCGATTATCTTATCATGGTGTCCCTAAAATAGTTCCTACAATGTTGAAATGCACTTCAAATGGTGAAATGAGAGACAGTTCATTTAGCATTCATAATGATATATGGAAACCATTCAATGATTATATTGGCCATTCACGAATTAATATAAATGTGAGACAAGTATTGAGGAAAGGTCTGTTGAGGTTGGAAGATCACACTTAAATTACAGTAGACTGGGTGAATGATTGATCATACTGGTTCATTATCAATCATTGCATATCAAAAAATATTTGTTTTGATTGAAAGTATGTTGAAAAAGAAAATTAAAATAATGTATTTTCATGTGTTTTTATCAAAGGATATATTCATTTTGAATGTAGAGAATACTACAGTCATTCAGGAATAGTCCAGCTAAAATGCTGAAATTAAATGCTGTTATTCAAGAAGAGATATTTTATTCTGAAATATATAGTCAGAAATATATTATAGTAACATCAGAACATGAACATTAACTGTCCAGTTATCTGGTGATGAAAGGTTTGTTAAAGGTAACCATCTTAGTTAAGAGGTACTACAAAATACAACAGTTTATATTCCAACACATATGTGCATGTAGAAAATTGAGGAATCAATTTCTCAATGGACAATTTCAAATAATTGACAGTGTTTCAGCAACTGGAGTAACGAGAATTTCCTAAGGCATATCCTATTATTTCCAGTATGCTCTTCTCAAACCAATATTCCAATTTTCATTCTGCAGTTACCAGTACCCACCTTCACTCTCTTGAATTTTCTTCAGTTTTTTCAATAATAGAATTGTTCAGGAATTTGTCATGGAATCCAATTTCAGAAAACTGAAATCATTTCTCAGTTCTATGGCAATTTTAAGTTTCCAAATTATTCATTTTTGTATTTTAATCTGAAGTACCGTCAGTAACTTAATCTTGGTATATCTGGAGGAATTTTCCACAAAACAAATTCTGATATAACTTGATCTTCCTTTCTCTTCTAATGTTTGATGACAATTAGTTCATGTAATCTGGATGTTACATAAGATGAGGAACAAATCAGGGATGACCCTAATACAGATTGCTTTGTGAAATATCATTATTATAAACACAAATAATAGTACCTGTTCATTGTATTATGTCATTTACCAGATTACTGGACATGGAATTGCTAGACTTGAGCATATAGAGTATTTCGAAAAACTACTTCTTGATATCATATGGACCAGAAAGATGGATTCACACAAGATCAGAATGTAACACGGTAACACTTCTTGATTCAAGATTTGAACACAAGTAGTGATGAGATTTTACAAAGGATCAAATATTCAAAATTCACAAAAATTAAACCTGAAAAAATTCAAGAAAGAGCTAAAGAAATATGTATTTGAAGTTTTTTCATTTAATCATTCATTCAGAAAAATCGATTATAGATTATAGATTCATTTTTCTATATATTTCATGAATTTATATTGTATTATTTTCTGTTGTTCATATTTTTGTTATCTGTTCCGTTATAAACATGTACACTTTATTTCTTGGGAATAATAAGGCTTATCATCAATATCATTACATTATAATATCAAATTACATAGAAATAGAAATTTCATACATCATACAAAATGTTGAATTGTAGTTGAAATCACAAAAGAACACCTTTTGATTCAATCTTGTAAGATACCTTGTGGAATATTCATGTTTTTAGAATTCTTGGGAGTCCCTCCCCTTGTCTCAAAAAATTAAAATTATAATAATTATTTGACTCCTTATTCTTAAAAAAATTGGAAGGCAAATATATATAATAACTATAAAAATTTCTCGTTTTGGGAAACGAATCTGCTCCAGTTGTCAACACAATTGGAATAATATTTTTCTTTGTAATGTTTGTGATTGTCGTTTTTGACATTTATACAGGGTTTCCCATTAAAAATTGGCAAATTGAATTTGCTTCCCTGGATGTACAGTGCATCCCATTTTGGTTGAGAATGCCAGGTTTCTCGGTTCTTATTGAAGATGGAGCCTTCCGTTTTTCACGTTCCTGTCCTACTTCTTCTTTAAACTCGATATGGTCCAATCAGATTCTGCATAACTGTTTCTGTTTGAGAGATACAGGGCGATTTTGGAAATTAATACTTTTTGGACCCCTTCCTAAAGATTATAACAACATTTTCTTAGATTTCTGTTGATATTGGTTAAGTAGTGTACGAATTTTCAGAACTGAGATACAAGATCCAAAAAATTTCTGATGAATCAATTTTCATTGTCATATTGCCACAATTTCTCAAAATATTGAAATTTTGTGATATTTTTCAACAAATTGTTGATTTGCCATATTTACAAAAATAGAGAGCATTAAAATTTGATATTATGGGATCATAGCTATTTCAAGACAACGAATCGAATGCGCTGAAAATAAACCTTATTCAAAAAAATAAAGTTGAAGGCTCCATAAGAAAAACAATATGTTTCAAATATAATTTGTAGATACGGCACTACTGATAACTCCCGTACACCAAATTTCATGATTCTATGTCAAGCCGTTGCTGAAATATAATAATTTAATATAATATAATAATTTTCATGTATTACATATTTATTTATATGATATTGACTACATCAATATAGAAATAATATTTGTAATATTAATTTTTAGAAATGAGTAAAGCAAATCCCAAAAATCTAGAAAAATCAATATACCATATATGTATACCCTCCTCAATTAACTAATAGACACTATTGTGGAATATGTTTCCAAATTCTTACTTCAACACTGTTGACTTCTTCCTCATTTCTCCTGATTTTTATACCCAGTTGTTTGTTATAGACACTTTGTGGCTCTAAGATGTCCAGAAAGTAATATAGGCAACAATAGATATTTTTATTTCAGCCAATATATTCCAATGAGTATAGTTCTTCCAAACAAAAAGAATATATACATACATCATTCATTCATTTATCTTCAATATCTATTTATCCTGTTTTTGAAACACTCTGTATAAACAGTTGTGTACATGCAATACCAAGCAAGCATAATATATGGGCTACATATTCAGCATTACTATTAAATTTTCAAATGAAATCAAATCAGACTGAAACAAATATTTTGAAATATTAATTTATTCATTGAAAAGTTAACGAGAAATTAAATACAAGGCGATTATTTTTTAAAAAACTTACCAAGAAACACCTTTATATACATAAAAAACTTCAACAACAATATCGACAAAATAAAACCAGCTGTTGCTACATTTCGCAGGCGTGCATAGATTATACTTAGAATTATGAATATTTCTGATTATATGAATACTTAACATTTTCGAAATGATTTGCAGTAATATTATGTATTCATATGTCCTAATGAACAAGATCACCAAAAACCTTTCTTCATTCTGAATTAAAACGAATGTCTGTGTCTATTCAACTGATTTATTCTAAATTTTATCATTAACTTGATTATACAGATCTAATTCTACAAATTCCGGATATGGAAACAAAATTTGGATAATTCAAGATTGTATTCTGACTTTTTCTCTACACTGGGCTACTATATGGAATTTCTACTAATGCAGTTCTGATCCAAATCATGAAGGGGGTCCTTTTGATATAGCATATATTTATTGGTATAATACATCAACCAGAAATGATTTGTCAGGAAATATCTACTCGAATTGAAACAACGGATTTCTTACCCTCATAATGTTGCGTGTTACATCATAAAGCATCTACATATTTACTAATAAAAATTTCACTCTAAAAATTTCACTGGAATATCACAAGGAAACATAAAAATTGTACAAATACCGTTCTTTAGTTGCTAAAAATCGTATTCAACAAAGTAAAACTAGTTGTGAAATTTCTAGAGTGGCCAATTAAAAGTAACAAAAAATATAAGTTATTTTTTTAAATAATCTAGTTAAAACAGATCGGAATGTACTCGGCTGGGTACTTCAAAATGAATAGTTTTCGCAAGAAAGGCTATCCGTAACCTTAGCAGCCAAGCACAGTAAGCAATGTGGTCGACGTAAAATAATATTTGACCGTACACGCCAAATGATCGCAAAAAGGGCCACTAATTCCTTTCATTTTCTAGTACATTCAGAACGCTCAGTTCTGACACGCATGGAATATTTGTTGAGCCACATCTAATCATCTAACGGCATTCCCACACTTTGACTGTCTGGTCCACACTGCCAGAGATGACATACGGATGCGATTTGTGAAAATCTATAAACAAAAACATCATGGTCATGATCATATAACTCTTCACAAAATGGGCGATGCAAGGAGATTTAATGATTTTTATGAGTCAGGGTGTGTCCTTAGAACTCTTAAAGTGGACGTTGAATTTGAAAAATATGACTTCAGAGTTTTCAACAACCTCTGATGAAAAAAATTGTTCAGTAGTTTTGGTTGAAATTTCAAAGATTTAGTGTTAAAACTCATGGAGATATGTGTTATCATAGTCACTGTTCGTCCTTCAAACTCATAAAAAGGACGTTAATTTGAAAAAATATGAGGGGGTCAAGGGGTATACGGCAAGATTATTTCCTGAATAACTTAGATTGAAAGCAAAAAAGAAACTTTTATGAATTGCCAGATCAATACTATCACACGAAATATTACTAAAACATTAATTCATTTACACTAAATTGTTGAATCAACTCAAACTACTTTTCAGAATGAAGATCACTTGTTGAAGTTTTGCGTTTCAATCTTGTTTACGCATCCAAACAATGCAATGAAGAATTCTTCACAGCAAAGTATAAATGAAAATATTTCAAATCCTGACATATTTTCATTGCCTTATGTCAAATTATTTGTATTTATTATCTATCTATCTAAAATGGAGTATTTACTGAGGAAAATCAAAATTAGGGTGTTTCATCTGAAAAAATCAACTTTCTGTCACTTTTTCATGTGAACGAAATGCCGATATTTTTTGTCCACCCTGTATTGAAGTATTTCAGATTTGGCTATTGTGTTGGTAGTTCCCAGTTATCATCTAACCACAAACCAATTATCAATGTCCCAGTACCTTAGTGTCCAAAAATATAAGCATTTTCAGGAAGTGTTGTTCTCCGCGACAAAATGAAAAATATTTAATATCTCAAAAACGGTCAGAGATAAGTACAAGGTAACAGGTAGGCACATCAAGAATTTGATGAGGATTCTGAAAATCATATCATATACCGGGTGTTGAATTTGAAATAACAATGTTGCTATTACTTTGTAGTCAAAGCGGCAACACTGCATTGTCGATAATATTTTAAATGAAGAGAGTGTAATCTCAAATATAAGCATGCACATTATCATGGATTTCGCCAGTCTAATTCTCGATTTGAAGATAGTGTAAGCTCGTCGTGAAATACCCTGTATATGAGCACAGGTATACAAGGAGCTGCAATCACCATTACTTATTTTTAATTTTAGTAATGAGGATTTTTGGAGATTTTTTTTGTACGATCCCACTCACCTACAGACGTGCAGAAATGTTTATGAGCATCCAGAGTTTTTGTACAGCGCTTGTTTCTCAAGTCCCACACCCTCAATGTCTTGTCATCACTAGCAGATACTAAAAATTTCCCTCCAGGATGGAATACTACTCCTCTCACCCAATTATCGTGCCCTGTGAGAACAAAGAGTGCTACACCTGCTCCGACATCCCATATCCTGAAAAAACAAAAATTATCAAATAAACAAATATTCCTTGGTCCTTCTAAGCTTTTGTAATATTGTAATGAACCAAACAAAATGATAGGTAAAGATGAGGATTGTAGGAAGAGAATTGAAAATCACATACGAAGAAATGTGATTATTATCCTTAAAAACATTACTGTTTATGTGTCCATGAAATAATCCTCCCTAGGTTACCATTGAACGGTTCGATTTTCTCTTGCTTCAATGGTATTTTAGGAACTATATTTTGGAAGATTTTTTTTTAATGGAATGGAGGGATCGAACGAAACGGCGGTCGATAAAGCTGGATATTTCATAGCTCAATCCCTTCGACTAGAATGATATTAACAAGCTCTATAATTTTCTGTCAAGATGACGTCCATCTGCCATTTTGGCAGGTGGAGAACTTTCGTAGATACCAAAATATATTTGGGAGAGTTCACTAAAACATGTTTATATATATAGTCGTCGTTAATGTTAGATGAATATTTTCGTCTCAAATTTTGGAATGACAGTTAACACTTGACTTCTCATTCGATTTTGAAAAAAATCTTCCTGAAGTATAGTCTTCCCCAAAGTCAATCAAAACTCTGCATTTTACGAGGATCCACCAATGTTTCAACATTTTGCTGGAGATATTTTAGGGAATGAGTAATATTGTGCTTCGAGACGCTCCTTGTACATCAATCAAAGTGGACATGATTAGTCGCTGCAGTTAAGAACGAATTCTTATTGGTCAGAGTTCTTATGTGTTTTCGCATCCATCCAGTGCAGTACGGAGTGCGCCGATAGTGTGTGTTTATTCATTCTATTGGAACTTGAAATTTGAATGCTCACTAAATCTATTATTTCATAGTCGTGAAGAAAGTATTTATTTTGTTATTGTTGTTATTGTTGTTATTAAGTTCGGAAGTGGTTCTGGTGAGTAAAAGATTCAGCAAAAGTGAGAATGTGATAGAAAAGTGCCTCGGATAAGATACAGTGATTGGCAGAGCAGTAGAGCTGCACCCAGCTACTCTGCCACACTCTGCGCATATCGTACCTGTGGCTTCTCTGATCTCGCATATTTATTTATTTATTCATTGATTCTTTCCCACCCGCTGTATGATGAACAGAGTCCATTATCTCCAGAATATTTATTCATTTTAATTTTCATCCAGTCATTTCCTAAGAATATTGAGTAAACTCATGAAATATTATTTCTAATCAAGTTATTCTGAATTGAAATATATGGTGGATGTGATCTGTAGAATAATGCATTGGCGAACACCTATTCAAAAAAGTAATGAGACCATAGTAATACCTCATAAGTGGTCCGGAAACTTACCATTGATATATTTTCGATATTATGAAACCTGCCTCATGAAGTAAATAATTTGATGTTTCATTAGAGAGTGAAAATATTCCAACAAGCGCCTATGTGTCGGCGAATTCTTCGAAGGAACTAACGGCAACCTAGGCACTGAACAAGTTTAATTGACAATAAAAAAGTACACATTTTTATAATCAGGGAAGAACCCTCTAGGTCATAAATGGCGCCCAACGTGGGGCCTCAGCAAAACGATTAAACTAATCAAACATATTCCTTCCAACTGTAGGCCAAGGAGATCGAAACAACTATACACATGATTACGAGTTCAGACCAAGCAAATCAACAGAGAAACACAAAAATCCCGCACCACATTGAGAGCATTCACAACAGGAGATAATCTTGCAGAATAAAAGTGATTATTTGAATATCAGTACGTTCTGAATAAATGATAGTCTTTTAGCTTAGGAAAATGACCTGTAACAGACTATTCCATTGAAGCAAAAAAAATCCTAACCGTTCAAAAGTTAACCTAGGGGGATACTTTATAGACACATAATATGCATGCATAACAATCCATACAAGCAAATATCATAACATTTATGAAGAATCAAATAAAAATACAAAGCAATTAAATCAATGCAACTTGCAAACGAAAATGTCTGGGAATCATTATGTGTGATTCACTTTGTTTCAATAATACAACTTTTTTCAACTGAAACAGTCATTTACTCTTTGAGATAAATTATAAGAATTGATATAAGACATTTTTAGGGATGCCAATATCTAAGAACTGAACATTATCATCTTAGCATAGAACATAATCAACAAATTTCACTATTGAACTTCAACAGAAACAGGTATTTGTTTCAATTATTGAATTCTGATGATTTCTTCTTATCAGAGTGTTCTGCTTCAGTGATAGTTTTCAGCTAATACTAGGCAGCAATGTGCTATACTTCAAAAAGTGTCCTTTAATGAGTATATTTTGATGGTCCAAATTTCAGAAACGTAGCTATAAAAAAAAAAGGAAAAACGGGCGTGCACCATGAGTCTGTGTTACCCGTTATACTATTGTATTTTTTCCACCATTTGTCATAAAATCTGCAATAACATAGCAATATCACCTAACAACAGCCAACTGCAGAGTTATTCAACAGGCACAGGGCACAATGTAGAGTCAAAAATCCGGTAATTTATTTCTGGTTGGCATAGTGTCTTGCACCTAAGAAGATGCTCTATAAACGAGCTTACTGACAGCGCGCGGTGAGAAGAAGAGGTGCCACTGCTACGAACATTTTGAACATTGAAATATATAAATTATTATTATGGCATACTAGTGACAGTAGGTTCATATTTGAATTTCTCAGAACCCATGTTCTTGGTAATGAAGAATACATAACCATGGGACCTTACAACCATCGGTTAGCGTCTCGGAATATAATTCTGGTCCCTGGGTAATAATGATATTCTTTACTACTTTGGTTTGATTCATTTTTGTTGTATCATTTTGAATTCAATTAGGATTTCCTATAATCCAATTAAGTTATTTATTATCATTGCATGTAAATACATACATAATTTTGATCCGACTGACCTGATCGACTTATCCCTGGAGCCGGAGGCGAGGAACGGCCCCATGTGGACACCCTTCTTGTTGTCGACGCCGGCCGCCTCGTTGACGGCGCCGGCCGCTGCGTCCGGTGCCCACGCGACGCACTCGACCACGTGGTCGTGCGCGCGCAGCTCGGCGCGGCACTCCTTCGAAGCGGCCGCCCACACGCGCACCGTCTGATCGTTGGAACAGCTGGCAAGCAGTTGCCCGTCCGGCGACGCGCGCACCATGCGCACCTATACAATAGAATAATATAATAATATATCTATTCAGAGAAAATGATACAATTCGAATAACTACATGTTGTAGATAATAAAGTGAATCAGTGCTAAGCACTTGTTTCCCATAGAAATATACGCAAGATACATCCGTAAATGAAGAACATTATGAATGATGAGTTGTACAAGACAATATGAAAATGTAAAATGTTGAAGTGTTAATAACATGAGAATGTCAAATATGAAATGTAGAAGCGTGTAACTATGTCAATTCATTAATGTTAGGAATATGTAACAATATAAACTATGAACTATAGAATGTGAAATCAGATGAAACACCAAAAATAATATATGAATTTCAACAAAATACAATACAATAATTCGATATATAAAATATATCTTGGTATAATAGAAAATTTCTTCAAACAAGTGAAAGTTCATTTGAACTATATACAAAACATATAATAAAAGAAATCAGATATTAGATTATTAATTTTTTTTGTCAAAGATATCAGCTATTGTTTGTTGATAATAATAATTAAGTTTATTTAACATATACAAAAAGATTTACAAAAGCTATTACTATGTATATCTAGTGAATAAACCTAGAGAGATCCACTGAAGGCAAAGCCTGTGTGTGGTGATATCAACAGTGGGAAAGAGAGTACCAATAGTGTGGAATATAATAAAAAAAAATAAAATAATAACATGAAAAAAAGTATTGAAAAAGTTTCATTACAATGAATTAATAACTCTAATTGTATAAAGAATAGTGTTGTACAGTTTAGGAGCTAAGTACGTATAAGAATGTTGGATGAGCGATATTTGTGCTAGTAGGATGATGTAGTAACTCGTTTATTATAACTGTGAATTCTTCTTCCATTTGTGATAAGTTATGGTGGTGTTATAATGAAATACTTGAAGAATGTCAAGAATATTAGCTTCCAAAAACATTTTTCATGTTGAATAGCTTTTAGGTTTCTATAGTAATAATTTCAGAAATCTATTTTGTGATATCTCAAGTAGATGAAGGTGTGTTGTGAGGGCCCCTCTCCATCCAGCTATTATATAACATGGCTCTCTACAAGCTTTTTTCTACAAGCTCTTATCATCTACAGAACCTGTAGATGATGAGAGCTCAATAATTTTCTGAAGTAATTGATTTTACAAATAATATATCACAGCTTCTTACAGATATAATTAATATGTGCATCCCATTTGAGATGTGATTCTATGATAACACCTAGGTATTTCACTTTTTTATCAAGAAGAATTACTTGCTGATTACCCACGATTAACTATCACAAGTGAAGGGAAGGTATTGTGTTTTTTCTAGTTCTAGTTTTCTTTTCTAGCTCAGTTCAACCATATTTTTCAATTCATGCCAACTATCTGCCTTATGAAATATTGCCATGTTATATGAGAATCCTATAATTTTTCCTTCACTTTCTAGAGAAAACATTTATATATTGATTTTAAATTGATTAAGATTGGTCCGACGACCGTGCCTTGTGGGACAGCAATTTCAATTATTTGCCTGCTACTGACCGACTTCATCTATTTTTACCCTTTGGTATCTATTGGTAAACTAACACTTGAATAAGTTCAGTGGAACACCCCTTATACCGGTAGAATAGAAGAATATATATTGGATATTGGATAATATCATCGCATAAACACGTTCTTCCATGTTCTATTTGATAAGCAAAACAAATTACAAGCAAGTCAACAAGGAAGAGTCTTGGGACCAGTGTTCTTCATTATCAATATCATGATTCTATTAGAAATATACTACACTCTTGATATGGCAAAGGAAAAAATTAATGACTCTTTAGTAAGTCTCAACTTTTATTGAAGTAACAATGAACTGAAACTGAATATAGAAGAAACCAAAACAATGATTATGTCGACACCATATAAGACGAATAATATAAATAATGACAATTACATACTCTCCATACCAATGATAGTATTGCATTTGTGAATGAAATTAAATATATTCATGCTTGATAACCCTCTTTCAATGTTCATTTCAACTAGGTCTATAAAAAAAAATCTCCAAAAAAAACTATGTCTTCAGTAGAGTCTCGCAAGAACTATCCTCCATGATAACACTCTACAATTAAATATACAGTGAGGACCAAAAGTCGGTTGAAGTCACTGAATCTGTTCATTTTCTGCTAATATTAAAATTGCGAATATCAGGAAGTAATTAGAGAAAAACAGTTTTTGCCAGGAAGCTAGTTAGGTTTAGTACTATCGAATGATGAGTTATTTTATTTGATCAACATGCCCATTTGACGTCTTAGCTGCGAACTGACTTACCCAATCTCTGTGTCCAGTGTACGTCTTGACGCAATACCCCGTCGACACTTCCCACATCTTGATGGTCTTATCCCTGCTGGAGGAAACGACGAAGTCCCCGGCCGGCATGAAGCACACGCCAGAGACGTTGTGGTCGTGCCCCAGCATCGTCCGCACGCAGTCGTAGCTCTGCTGGAAGTCCCACAGCTTGATGCTCATGTCTGCGCTGCACGAAACCAGCAGCTTGCCAGACGCATCGAACGCGATGTCCTAAATCGAACACAAAAAATTTCGAAGTTGAAAAAAGACTTGTCAATATTCATATTTTATTGGGTTTATTTTGTTGAGACAATTCAGGAACGTCTAGAATTATTAGAATTCATTCGAGTGGTTGCAACAAATCGTCATCACCACGGAGCGCGGAAATTGGCAGCTATAAGAAACACAAATTATTCAACATTTTGCCCCACTTCGCTACTATTATAAATTCATATGAATTGATGGAATGACAAGAACAAGAAGTAAAAATGTGCTGTTGTAAAACAATACTTCTTTCAACATCTTTCAATAATCTGACAACACAAATTAATCCATTTTAATGCAAGATTCAGATCACAGACCTCAAGAGTCGGATGTTCAAACTGAAACAGGGATGAACAACAAACCATTTCAGCACTTTCAGAGAGTCACAAGTATGGTACAGAAGTTGTTTCAATTTACAGTTTTCTATTTCGTGAATATGAGCTAGATATTTTCCTATAAACATGCAGAGAATACATAAAACTGATAAAACAAAGTCTATGAAGTATTGTTCGTTGTTAAGAGTTATACTTATTTTACAATCACTATTTCTATGCACCAACTTCCACTTTGGTAAACTAAATTGTGAAAGAGATGGAAAGCCCAGAATATATTTTCCAATTCCGATTAAACCAATACACGATAATCATAACAAAATGTCGAGAGCGCCATAGAAAAAAAATACATTATACTCAATGAAACATTACAGTACCATAGAAATTTACAAACCACTAGTGGAGAACAAGAGAAAAGTAAGTAACTAGGTATGCAAGGCGGTTTGCTGCTCGCAATTATTGAGCTGAACGAGAAAATCTCTTAATTGAGAGGTTTCAATGGTAAAACTGTTTGTCGGCGATTATCCCTCCATGGTATGTCAAATTACGAGTCATTTTTTTCAACGTTCCTCCGCCACAGCTGCATGAGTACGGCAAATCTGGTTGAAATTGGCCAAACTGTGCCATTGCTGGCCAGTTGAAACCAAGTGACTATATATGAAAGCTTCACTCCCTCAGCTCAAAACTATTGAATGAACTATGAAATAATTCATTTAAATAGCAACAGTTCTTCTGAATAAAACTTTAATCTAGTTCTGAAAATTAAATCATTAAGAGCAGTCCTATTAGAGCATTGAAAGTTTTACAAATGCTGTAATAAATTTGCCTTCAACAGAAAGTAGTAAAATGCTGGCTTTACTCGAATTTGGTAGGGTAATTATTGATTATGCTTCAATCTGACAGTTCATATATGTTAGGTGTTTTGTTTTGTCATTGTTTAAATCTTCAGGTTTGTGAGAAAATTCATCAGAATTACTAGTGTCTCAATTCATTACTCATTTATTTTGTGAAAGAAAATACAGAAAAAAGGGACATGAAAACAAACTCTCTTTGTTAATAAGTAAACACATGTACTATTTCACAGAAACATTCAGGAGGGCATCAATAAAAAACATTTTGTTCATGTTGCACTTTGTTGTATCAACAAATAAATGATGGGGTTAACAATGAGGTGGTTCGCGATCATGATGTTATGTCGGGCAGTGTATGTATGTTCCGAAGAGGGACGAAGAGAGACGGGGGTATGATCGAGTCGCCGGTTGATATGAAATCGCGGCAGTCTGGCTAAAGCGCTCGTCGTTGAGGCATAGCCGGCATGGTATTCTTATGAGTTACGAGTCTCATTGTAAATTTGATTGCAATACAGTTGTTGTTAATGGTGCGACTTATTATTCATCCTCTACAGAACCCATTCAATTCTGAGAAAAAGGGGCATCTAGTGCAACAATAATTGTTGAAAATGTGACCATTTACTTCAATTAATGTAGTTATGTGGATATGATTCAAAATATTTTATGGCTCTACATCCCAAATGCCTTATTTGCGTTACCATGTTCATTTTCATGTCTTCTGTTACCTATCAAACTTTTGTGACTATTCTTTTGGGACACCCTGTACTTTTATAGTGGGTATGAAGAAGAGACGTATAAAAAATACATAAACTATTCCGTGATCATAGGTTGCATTATTTGTCTTATGCTATATCAGATGTTTTGCTTCTGAAATTTTTTATTCATATGCAATCAATCTGTTTGTTTTTCATTCCATTTTTAAATTCGACTAATAAGAGCCATCTCCAAGTCTCTGGAATCTCATGCCGTGCTGAAGAGGGCCCTTCAATTCAGATCATCAGGCTTAAATATGTATGGTCTACGAATGCGGACACGGATTCTTTCATGTTTCAAAGTTAGTGAACTCTGCAGTTCCCTCAGTTTCTCCAACCTCCATTTGTAAATGGCTACTGGAATTCTAAATTTGTATAGAACATGCATAAGACTCTGAAAAAGGTGTCATTTACATACATTTGTCCCATTAGAGATACTTGAATTTGGCGTCAATATCTCCAACAGCACAAAGGATGTATGAGAACAAGTAGAAGAAGAAATAAAAATCATTCAATCAACACGAATGAGCTAGGTTGCAGAGAACCAATGAAGAAGTTGAGAAGAACAATCTTCTCAACACAAATAGTGTGGATTTGGCAAGTATCTCAAGGATGTTTTAACCTATGCTACTTCCAATATAATATACCTGTATAGAATCGGTGTGGCCCTTCATGGTTCGCTCGTACTCGCCGGTTTCGAAGTCCCACACCTTCAGGGTGGCGTCTTCGCTGGCAGACACCATCAAGCTGAAGACGGGATGGAAGATTACTCGGGTGACTGGCGCTCTGTGACCTGCAACCACGAGTCTGTCATTCTAATATCGTTTGCTTAATAAATATGAATAATGAAACCCAATATTTTTTTTCAATACCATTAGTGATTGTCATTCTTATTCACCCTTCATGATACAAGAACATAAACAATCCATTCTTGATGCTCAGTCGGTATGCATATTTACAGAAACATATAGGTTTCACGGAAACACTCATGCATCTCGACAGTAGTACAATATGATAGTATATATGCAAAATGGTACATGACGAGTCTACACCAAGCTGCCGAACTTGAGAAGTTTTTTTGAGGAGAGAAAATCATATCATAAACAATTCTAGTCCAACTCGTTAAGATGATCATAATACACCTGGCGAATCTCAAAATCATGTGAAGCTCTTAGCAAGGAACCTGTCGATATTGACCTGAAATTTAGGAACACCAATATACAAAACTATTTTAAAGTCAGTAAATGCATACCGTTTGCTTAATGCATTATTTTCTGTTCATTATCAAGAATGACTCCACAATCTTGTTTATTGTATTTCATACTGATAGAATAGTGTGGTTTTCTTATGAAATGAAAATAATGATATAAGAAAAATAATATTATAAATATGTTATCTAAGGTCTAAGTAGTATTTGAAAAAAAAATTCATCCATACATAATTGTATGACAATGACACAAACAATAGGTATATATATTATTTAATGAATTATATAATATGAATTATTAATATACTAAGAAATTACTATACTATGTAACTATACTGAAACTTGGTAAAGTGTTCACAGAACTGAACAAATTGATTTGTTTTCTTCAATGAAATATATGTTATACAGTATACATTATGAAATGATCTGATGGTTATCTGATTTTGTAGCATTCATTTCACACCTCTCCCACTCTCTTATACACATAATCAAGATATCAAGGTAGTAGTATCAAGTCTGCTGGTTTCACCTTTATAGAACTGAATAACTGGCAACTGAATATATGAATGAATGAATGAATGAATGAATATGAAAATGGTGAATTCAAAATAAAAAAAAATAATGAAAAACACCTGATAACCGAAAACTTTTTTTTGCCTGACAATATGTCACTCTTTAGTGTCAAAGTGTGTTGAAAATGAGACCAGATTCGTTCACGAAACGTCTACTGAGATAATTAGAAGTTACGATATATATTAAAAATATATTTGTCTTTTACAAGGCGATGTCCTTCAATGTTTGTTGTTGATCTGTTGAGCTCATTTTGTTATAAATTTAATTTTGAAGTACTATTTTCGTGACCAGTAGTAAATAAATATTGACTTGATGCACACTACGTTTCTGGATGATCAAAATTGAATCATTTTGTGAATACGTTCAAAAAGTTTGGTTGCCGAATGCCTACCTGCCTCTCTACCACGATTAAAGATATTTGTGTCTATGCTAGCTTCTACAATGCGTCTACCAAAGTTCAAGAATCTTTCTTTCATGAACACGTTAGGAAAGTTCACCAACCGATTTTAACCTCCACGAAAATTTTGATTGGATATGGATTTTCATTTATGGAGTTACGTGTTCTTTGAGTCAATGCTAGGAAGTGACCACGTTTGGAATCAAATAAGATGTGAATTCGCTGTACACACATACATTCGTAATCCCACATCGGCAGTCTCCGCAAAGTCAATGTTTGCCATCATGGGCATGATATTTTCATTTCCTTGTTATTATTCTTTTTTAATTTCACTGGGTTTTTCATTTGGTGGGGATAACCCACTGAAGAAATTTTTGCATTCTTAGGTGAATCACACGATATAATTATAATTTCTGGGTCCAACTAACCAGTCAAGGAGAACTTCTCGGGCGGCCGTGGTATCCATTCGCCGGGGCTGCGCTTGCCCCTGGTCGGCGCCCCTTCGATGTACTCCTTCTCGGCCTCATTCAGCTTCGACTCCAACTCCATCACCTTCTTCTGCAGCCTGATCACCGACGTCCACTTCTTCTCCAACAGCCCGCCGAACTTGCGCTCCACCTCGCCCGGCATGTCGGCCTCCTTTTTGAACGCCTCCAACGCGTCCGTGTACCCGTTGCTGTTCAGGTAGTCGGCGATGGCTTTGTTACTGGAATGGAAGAAATAAAATAATTTTGTGAATTTTTGCTACTAGGTGAATGTTTTTGGAGTCATTTTGAAGATAACGTCGAATCTGAACTTTCTGATGTGGTTTAAAATTGGTAGGATCAGACGGTGTGAAAATACGGGGGGTTATTACGATTAATTCCAACACGAAATCGTGTTGCTGAGGAATTGCGAGCAATATATTGATGAATGTCGCTTAGTATAGCGAAGTTCGGCATGTCTAGTTTGTCTACTTGGTATCTCTGTTGGTGGCATGATGGACGGAACGTAAAACTGCTGACAGTACATCAACGAAATCATTGGATCAGAACCGTAAGATATCGGAATCGTGAATGTCAGAACCGTAAAACGTCAGAATCAACTGGTCCCCATGACAACTAGTGATATAGAAATTCGTGTGAATATTGCTGCATTCCCTATTCAATAAAAGGTAAGCCTTAGAACATTTATTTAATAGAAGTGAGCACATTTAGAAGCATGACAGCTAGTGATATATAGAAATTCGTGTGAATAGTGTTGCATTCACTATTCAATAGAAGGTAAAGGAGAGTGATATTTCATAAAGCCTTAGAACATTTATTTAATAGAACTGAGCACATCTCGAAGCAAAAACAAAAAATTCATCTTCTATTGACATTTACAGCATGGTTCGTTTTGAGTTTTGACTACACAAAAATAATTTTATTTTCAAGCGTGCATTTCCAGTACCTTCGCTGAAAAAATATATCTGGAAATAAGTGAATGACTTTCAAGTAACTCGAATAAACGAGAGCCTAACAAGAAGGAGCCGTGTAACGTCAGTGCGTGTATGATTTTAAGTGGCAATTACGTTGTGTCTTACAGCTAGTCCCCACCTCTCCGTCGCCATTACAACATTCCACCAATCAAGTCACGACGCGAACTGACGTCACAACAGTCACCAAATTTGTAGAGATTAATTATTCGTGTTTGAATATCGCGCTTTCGAGGGTGCGTCTCATAGCAACTACAATTCGTTCGAGCCATATTTCGTTCAAGTCATATCTAGTTGTAGGCAAATCTCATTGTAGCCACCTCTCGTTGGGCCCACAGTCTACAAAGCCGATCACAGCAGTATCCATTTCGGATCGAAGAATTCCAATCGAACTCAATGAATGCTCTGTTGCCAGATGATATATCCTGATTTTTTTTTAATTTGATGAGTTTATTGTGGGTCACAAGGCCTATGGAACGAATAAAAATAGGAGGAATGATGCGTTAGTATATTCATACGAATAATATGGCGACAAAGTAGGTATGTCTCATCAAACAGGCAATACACATTATAGAGAAATCAATGAAAAAATATTCATCTGTGATTCTAATTCTCGAGGTGATTGAACATGTTTCATTATTATTATTACTTCGTCAGCTAGAAGGCAGCTTCGATTATTCCAATGAAGTGACACCTACGCATGAAGTGAATAAATTATTGCTAACCGTTTTCATAGTAAAAACCAAACAACACAGCAAGCTTCTATTATTCATTGTTTCGATAGAACAGTGGTAAAACATGTTTCCACGATATGATACCAGGGAAGATGAAAAGAGTGCAATTTTTATTTTCTATGACTGCATTCCCAAAAGAAAATTTGATTTCCTTTCAATTTAGACAATTGTCCAATTCTCCATCCTACTGATAGGTCAACAAAAATAAATTATATTTACTATTTTATGTAAAAAAAAGTATCTGAATTGATTGATTCGGTTCAGCCACGAAAGATGACCATGGCCCAGATATTAAACGTCAACAGTAGCGTAAAATGTTTCTCGGCGAAACAGTTACATCTACCAACAACAAAATACAATAAATTATCTATGTAAAATAAACAAGAGCGTTTATGGCAATTTAATTATAAACCTCTGTGCTGGCTATGGTGAGCACAGGTGAAACTACCAAAAAATACCGGAATTTATTGATATAACGGAATGAAGAACTTCAACATATGTTTCAAAAAGTAACAAAATTTCATAAAGGCTTCTCCTCGAACTTGATTGAGTTCAGATTCAGTTTTTCGAAAGAGCCTAGTTCTCAACTCGGCTCTCAATCATTTGACGAAATCAATAACATCTGATACTGTTTCAATATAGAATTACTGTGAAATCAAATATTATCAAAATCAAAATATCGTCATTTTATAAATTAACATTCCTTTGAAAAATAATTGTTATATATATCTGGGATAAGATATGGAATTAATTTCCAGAGATTTCTGCCAATTAATTTGTTTTGCAGTTGCAGTTCGATGATTCGATATCAACATTGAGAGTAGGGCAGAGGTTTTGCTAGAACACGAAGTTTCCGGGTCTAATTACAGAGAATAAAAATCGAATACTGCCTCAAGGATAAAAAAAATCGGTTCCAGATAGATATGAAAAAATAAATAAAATATTTTAACAAACGGGCTACTGAGCCAATGGGTCAGCATTTGAAGAGTCGAGTCTAATTGCAGTGTAAATAAATTTGTATTTGTTTTCATATACGCAGTGTTATCAATCGACGAACCCGAGTTTCATTCACAGATGAGACTATATTCACGCCGATTGAAATTCCATTTTAACGTCATATGTATCACGTCATCTTACGTTGTCGATATAATATCACTCGAATTCATCTATCACCTGATCTCTCGATCGTGTGATCACAGATAGATAACGCATTGATCAAAATTCGGATGCTACATTTATCATTTTATGCAATAAGCATTCGAAAAGGTCAGGAAAGAAAATGAAATGTGGTCAGGGGTTGGCTCACTATATCTTAATTTCTATTCGGCATCTGACTCATGGCAGATCTCATTGTGGTATTTTATTTCAAGAATTATATGTATATATACGTTGTGCTCGGTTTTGTATTGACCTTTGGGATATCACGATGACTCACCCAATTATTTTATATACTTTAACCATATGAAATAGAAACCACCCTGGTATTCAGTTTTTTAGATGTCATCCGGAAAGTACAACTGTCTTTTAAATCATTTTTACTGGTTGGACAGTACTTATTTATTACTACTAGAGTGCCCTAATTTTTTAAATGCCTAAAAAACTCATGAGTTTTTAAAAAATAATGATTTGAGATAGGTATGTTCTTGTGAAAATAAATCGGTGTTTTTCGTCCTCTCAAGAGAAAAGGCGCTCGGAAGGAGCAACTACTCCAAATAATATTACAACAAAAACCAACGACCAAATGTAATTCAAATTAAGAGAAAATAAAAACCAGTTCTGGAGTCTACAAGTTTTCATAAAATAATTGGACGACGCATGAATAATGATATAAGAAAAATAATATAAAAAAATATGTTATCTAAGGTCTAAGTAGTATTTGGAAAAAAATTCATCCATACATAATTGTATGACAATGACACAAACAATAGGTATATATATTATTTGATGAATTATATAATATAAATTATTAATATACTAAGAAATTACTATACTATATTACTATACTAAAACTTGGTAAAGTGTTCACAGAACTGAACAAATTCAATGTAATTCAAATAAAGAGAAAATAAAAACCAGTTCTGGAGTCTACAAGTTTTCATAAAATAATTGGACGACGCATGAATGCGAAGCGGTCAATTTCATTGATCGGCACATTTCAGTTGGTAATCTTTGAGAGAACGATAATAAATCTTAATAAGGGACAGTTTGGAATGCCTGGTTTTTTCTCTATCGGAAATCGAGTGAATTTACTTTCTTTTTTTAATGCGAGTGCATCGACCTCAACAAATCATAATATCCACATTGTATTTCTGCCCAGACAATCATTGTTACGTCGTTATAGCTTCCGGAAAGGAAGATGAACATTCATACAACTCCCACACTAAATGATACATTGTTTTTGATTTGCCGACACTATCAACAGAATGTTCAATGTTAGTAGAAACATCTGTGAATTTCTAATTTCAACATGACTGGTTGCAATATTTTTTCATACAAGATGCAATTTGACATCATCTTAGTAAGGAGAGATCCGGAAAAAAATGAATCGATTTCAAGAAACGCATTAATAAAAATAGAAAAGAATGAAGGGATTCATCTATTATCAGAAGGTTTCAATCAGGAAACCTCCAAAGGTGCTTGAGTCATAACCAGTTATTCACCCTGAATACCCAAAATTTTATGAATCATTCAGTTTTGAAAACGCGATTTTCAGACACGTACGGGGGTTCCCATATATTTTTGCACCACGGGGCTGTTTCGAGAGTTATCAAAAAATAATAAATGCATAAGTTCTTTATATTTCTTTAATTATCTACCACTAACTCCTATTGGTAGAAAACGAGAATATGCGGGAAAACCGTGTACATATCTCTGAATGTTGATAAGGATGAACCATGTACGTTGCGGCCTTATACCCTGTATATTATTCGAAGAAAATGCAATTTTTTCATATCAAATAAGTATAGAATAAACCGTGGAGAACATAGAAAAATCAATAAATATAACCGCTCCTGTGAATAAGATCAAAAGATATTTTTTGGATTCGTCGATTCCTGTGACCAATTCGAGAACTCATGAGAATTATGTTGTAACTACAAACCGAAACTCTTATTTTCGTTTCTGAAATAACTATAATTATTCCTTCCTCAATTACTACGAGTTATTCCTAATCATATTGGTAAGAGCTGGATTTTTCGCAATGAAAGTTAATGTGGGTAATAAACGCAATCTTGAATTATCGCCAATCGAACAAAATCGATAGCTTAACGGTGGTTGCAATGGAAAAATGTCCATACCGATCATAGCCGTAGCTGAGGGGGCTTCGAGTGATTAGCACCCCAAGACCCATTCATTTTTGAAGAAATGTATAAGGTAATGTAATGTGACCTTCAGTTACGAATATGCATGTATGAAAATTGATCTTATACACACATTTTTTATTTTTCAATTTTCAACAAGGTTTCCCATCTTTCACACAATTTGGGTGACCGAAGTGGACATTTTTGCATTTAGTGCCGATACAATATGAAGAAAAGAATCTAAATATATTCGAAATAAGTCATTCAGGTTTAAGATACGAGAAAATTATTTGAAAAAAAGGTTCGAATCCTCTATACAAAACATTATTTTCGCCACTTCCTGAATCCATGAGACTAAAGAGGATATAGGGCTTGAGCACCCCTAAATTTGAGAACCCTCCTACGCCTATGCCAGTAAGGCAAGTACACAGACTACGAACAGAATGCAGATAAGGCTGCTACTCACACAACAGGTAAACACTTCTGAAACCGTTAGTTGGCAAAGTGGCTCTATGGAATATTCTACGATCATCATTTGTATTCCTATACAGGTTGTTATTATCATGCATACTCTTTCAAGATTATTAGAGATCTCTTTTGAGAAGAGTTCAATAAGACTGAGCCATCATCACAATGCCCGATCTTATTTCACAAGTTCGAATTTTCAGAAAGTGTGATTTTTGAAATGCATATCTCCACACCTATCTGTCCTAGAAAAAAAAACTGCATTTTGCATTTTCAACACTTGATAACCACTGTCTGTAAGTTATTCTGAGACAATTAAACGGGTTGGTGACAAGTTTCGAGTGAAAACAGTGATGAAGACAGAAAATACAGTAAGATCGACTGAATATAAAAATGGAAAATTCAATATCGATTAATAAAAAACACCTTGTAACCAGAAATCCTCCTCCTCACTTTGCAGTGTCAAAACTGACTAACATTGAAAAAAGAAGTTTTATTCTCATTAAATATATTTGTATTTCCAAATTTTTCAAAAAACAAGGTGTCACTGACAAATAGAGAATTTCTGTTTTAGGTGTCTAGTGGTTTAATTTCGAGCGCAGTGACATTTTGGGCCGGACCCCGGATCTGTCCTTGCTACGAGTATATTGAAAAAATTTCTAGGGGCAACTGATTCATTTTTCAGAAACGAGGAGAGATAGTCCCACAGAAAGGATGAAAAACGACTCAATAACCAACCTAGACTTCGAAAATTTAGGACTACCGGACCGTTTGTAAGGTAACTCCCCTCTTTTTGTCTCTTATGGGTTACATGGCATATGGGACGGGGCATTTTTTGAATAATTGTGTGACCATAAGTATGAAATATTGATAGTACAAATTTATATGAAGAGTGAAACGGAATGTTTGAGAAGATTCGAATAAAAACAAGTTAACAAATCTCATGTTGGAAGGGCCAATGAAGTCTAAAAATGAAAAAAATGGATGAAATTCGAAAAACAGTGGCAATTGGGCTGGGTTTCTTCATGTTGGCATATTAATTTACCATTCGTTTTCATTTGAATGTTGATTGACTTTATGAATGAAAATAATAAAAAAGTAATGTATTCTCATATGTTTTCGCTTGGTAAAATAAAATCTGATTTTGGTAAAAGATCTACTCATCACAATAGACTAACACTTTGCAATGGACTTCCAACAAAACATTAAACTGGAAGAAATACTGTCAGTCTGGAGTGCCTAGGTATTTACAAGAAATTTCCATTTATTCTATCAATAAATCGACTTGCGGTTAATAACAATGATTGTGATTACTTTTCTTCTCAAGAATTCATATTTTGTCGTTGTGGTTGTCCCTTGGGTATAATCAAGATTGTAAGTCAATGTTATATCATAAAAAAATATGAGCATTCGAAAATAAATATACAAATTTCATATATAAACGGTTATATACTTATCTGAAATTTTGATTTTCATATAAACATCGTGATATTTCCGTCCTTGCTAAAAATTTTGTTTTTAACAAAGCAGTCTGCTTTTTTCACATCTTCGAAAGACAGTATCTCGTTTTGCTAATTTTTGTTAAACATTATGTCGATGATATATACAGGGTCGCTGATATGTATGGAAATGGTCGATTATTTCCTAAAGTAAGATAGCTAGCGAAAAATGTTAGGATACAAAAGTTGTAGGGTTTTTCAAAATCCATTAAGCTAATGAAAAATTAAGTATACAGGATGAGTCAAAAAGTCAGGACAAACAAAGTTGCTTTTTCTCTAATGGGACACCCTGTATATTATTCCACATTTCAATTATGCTCGAAATTCTGAACAAAATTGATTAAGCGCATCAGTTCCTAAATTCAACCGATTTCGAGATATCGAATTTTGAAAATAACTTATAATAAATTATCCAAAAATGTTAGTCCATTAAGTTCATAGTCCATCAAGTTACCTTTGAAAGTTTCCAGCTCCATAACAACGCCGCGTCGTTCTTTTGTCTAACAGTGATGATCTTGACAACACATGTCAAAAATACATGGCACGTTTAACTAATACTGAGCGTATTGAAATTTTAATGATCATAGGATTCGGTGATAGAAGACGAAGTTGTGACCAAGTAGTGAATATTTTCAATGAATTGCATCCAAATCGGGAACCAATTTCTAAATCAACCGTTTCAAAAACATTGCAGCGTTTTCATGAAACTGGAGATGTCAAAGATCGACCAAAAAGTGGAAGACCAGTAAGCGTTACAAATGAAGAAAATGCTTTGAATGTCATGTTAGATGTGGTGGAAAATCCAATAAATTCGGCACAACAGAGGGCTTTGAATCATAACATGAGTCGATATTCCATTCAAAAAATTTGCAAACTGCAAAAATTCCATCCATATAAAATTCATTTGTTACAAGAATTGAGTGAAGACGATTTTGATCGTAGAATAAAGTTCTGTGAAGTTATTATGGATAAATTAAGCGAAAATGTCAACTTTGTCAACCACATATTGTTTTCTGACGAATCTACATTTTGTTTAAACGGGCACGTAAATCGACACAACTGTAGGTATTGGTCAGACCAAAATCCACATTGGATGGAGGAAGTTCACACTCAACGGCCACAAAAAGTAAATGTCTGGTGTGGCATTATTGGTGGACACGTCATAGGACCCTATTTTATAAACGGAAATTTGAACTCTGAACGATATTTATCACTCTTACAACAGCATATTATTCCAGAGCTTAGACGATTATTCCCGAATAATAACAATCCCAATTTGCCGGCAGAACAAATATGGTTTCAACAAGATGGGGCTCCTCCACATTTTGGACATATGGTACGCGCATATCTAGATGAAACTTTTCCTAATAAATGGATTGGACGCAGGGGAGCAATTGAATGGCCAGCTAGGTCTCCCGATATGACCCCACTTGACTTTTTTCTATGGGGTCACATAAAAAATGTAGTCTACAAAAATAGGCCGCCAAATATCGAAGAGTTGCAAGAAAGAATAAGGCATGAAATTTCTACCATTCCTCCTCACCTGATTTTAGATTCACTACAAAATTTTGTTCAGCGAGTTCATTACTGTCAGGAGGTAAATGGTAAACACTTTGAGCACCTTATTAAATAGAATTTCAAAGAAAAATTTGTTTATTAAAACTACTTGTTTTCTCCTCTTTTCCTCCTGTCTTAACTAATGTTTTCATAAAATTTTAAATATCCTGGACATTCATTAAAAAATACATCTTATTGTTTTAATTGCATTTTAATCAACCCTGAACAATTATGCCTTTTTTTATTTTCTGTAAAAAAATTATAATTAAATTGTAATCATAATATCCACATACTCCACCTTTTGTGACTTTCATAATAAATATGCATCATTTCGTGCTTTTTCTTTAATAAATTTTGAGAGTAGTAAGAAGTTATTTTCAAAATTCGATATCTCGAAATCGGTTGAATTTAGGAAATGATGCGCTTTGTCAATTTCGTTCAGAATTTCGAGCAGAATTGAAATGTGGAATAATATACAGGGTGTCCCATTAGAGAAAAAGCAACTTTGTTTCGTCCTGACTTTTTGACTCATCCTGTATACTTAATTTTTCATTAGCTTAATGGATTTTGGAAAACCCTACAACTTTTGTATCCTAACATTTTTCGCTAGCTATCTTACTTTAGGAAATAATCGACCGTTTCCATACATATCAGCGACCCTGTATAAACCATATGTCTGTGGTATAAACCAGTATTGCAATTCGACCAACTACTTCTACCGTTCTAAAATTCGAGTTATGTATACTCATTCCATTTTTTGACTATGTTCTTTCGCATAAGCATTTGCACTCGTACCTGTTTGCTCAAGGTTATCTCATATAGGTCACGCATAATTCACATGACGTCTTTTACATTCAGTTGTTTACTTATGTATTCAATGTGAAAACAATTTGGTGTAATATCGAGTGAAATATGGACGACTGCTAGTTCACGTTGGAGCTGGCAACATTATCCAGAGGAATTCAATAATAATTCATAGAATTTTAATATTTTCATATTAGTCGTAGTATGTCCTCCAATATTCAGTGGCTGATCAAACCAATACAATAATTGATTTAATATCTAATAACTAGCGACTCTACCATTCCCAGAATCGTCAGAATATTTAACAAGTTAATTATAATTTATCGCAACCCACTCGAATGTTCTTACAGTTTTAGTTTCGCGAAAATGAGGTGGTGGTGCTGCTTTAGCCTAAAAGCTGCACCGCAACGTCCATTGGTTTTAAATTACCCAAACTGTTGACATATTTCACGAGCAAGAATTTCTTACACCATTATTACAACTATTTGAGATGGAAATAAACACCCAAATTGCCCAAATTATATCATATGAAGTTGAAATTCGAATAAAGTATTTCTACGGGATTCATGCGATTAGGAATTTCTTACACCAGCCCACATGATTGATTATCAATTAATATTATAGAAACAGATGGTCGAGCGACATCATAGTAATCATGAGGTCGTGGCTTCGATTCCTGTCTGGCCATTGGATTTGGGTTTATTTTATGCACTGTACAATGTATATCATAAAGTTCTACATAGAACTATCCTAAATGCCACAGTGGTTTGGATTCCAATTGTATAAACTGTAGATCCCTGTCTTCTTCACTCGCGCAAGCCCTTCGGGGCTTCTGAGGGTTGCTTGGGCAACTAAGGAGATGAGTTGAAAAAAAAAATTGGTTTCGAAGCTCTTGTTTTCTGTTACGTCTATTTTCTATTCTCTGTTACTTTGGTTCTATATTATCTTTCAATGGTCTTTATTTTTTAAATCTTCAACAACTTACTTCCTATATATTTTCAGAAATATTTGATTTATCAGCATGATGATATGCATCCTATGAAACTATAAATCGAAATGATTTTCATAATTCAAGACTAAACAGAAGAAGTACAATAAATTCAATCATTTTTTGAAGATTTTCAAGAATTCAACAAATTACATGCATCTATTTAGTCTGAATGTAAAATTTAAAAATGAGAATTGAAAAATGTCATGAGAAGTGTTATTATCTATATTTTGTTGTATCCATGTTTTTTAGTGGTATCCATATTAGGTTTCCTATTTCAAATGATTCCATTTATCAATCGAGATATCTGTAACCACCATAAAAACGAAGAGATCCTTCTGGCCGAGCCGGCCGGGAATTCCCATCCCGTCTCACGAAATCAATAAAACGACGCCTGGCGTCCTCGCCGTCAGCGAACCACCAACGTCATTCCGTGTTGGCGTGTGTCGCTCCGATGCCAATGCCAAGGATGAATTCATCGAATATTTATCATACACGACCTATGGTTTCCTATCAAGGACAACGACGGACAGTTCGATCTACTTGTTATTGACTAATCGCGATGTTCTGTCGACAGGAAAGTCAGAAAAGGTGCGAAATGATGGAGCTACGACGATTTCTATTCTAATAATATGCATGACTCACAGTTCGTAGCCCCCGGGTAGCATTCGAACATTCTACTACAATGTGGCCCATTGGAAAACTCCCGATCGCAATGATATTAGGTGTATTGATCCACGTTTCAGTAAAAAAAAATTGCGAGAGATATCCAGATTATCTTGTGTAGTTGAACTTTCAAAAACGAATAGGTAAATTATGTGGGGAAAATGTATCAACATATACTAGAGGTATCAATCAATTCTAAATTGCCTTGAGAAAAAGAGAGACTTCTCTAACTAGCGGGGCAATCAAAATCTAGCCGAATCATTTCTTGACTTTGACGTCTATTCTCGAGTCCATTCTATTCTACAACTCTACCATAATCAAAAAGGATACTTAAAAAAAAGATCCCAAAACCACAGGTCTTTTTTAAAACAAGGTATATAATTGAAAATTGTAATAGCATTAACAAGAATTGATTCCATCAAATTATCTATTTGACATTACCTTCCCAACAATAATTGCAGTTTCAATCATTCACTTTCTGTTTCACCTTGTGACAGAAAATGTTCATGAGAGGTGTACTGAACATGAAAAAACTACTTATTTTTGTTTCCCATTTCTGTTTTATTCATGTAGATGTTGATGCGTGGAAAATGAATCAGGAATTATAGTTTTTCGATATATAAAAAAAGCTATACTTTCCACTCGAGATAAAACAGTTGGGTGCACTTTCATTCTAGAGCCCATATATCATCCAACGAGGCGAGAGGTGCACATCACACAAAGCCCAATTTGATGATGTCGGATACCACCTTCGATCATTGAACAGACTAGATAAGTAATCCATACCCCTGGCAATACAGTTTGTTTGAAAGCAACATCTATAGTATCTATCTTTGTCTAAACAAGGATAGCAGGAGCTGATTCTTCCAGCACCAGTGCCGTGTTGTCAGAAGGGGTCGAATTTATTATTAATTCATGATGAAACCAAATTGAAAATCCGTAACAATTTCAGTGGTACTTTTCAGCATTTCTTGGTGGGAAAATGAACATCCTTATACTTCCTTCACATTGTTATGAAAAATTCGAATACATACAATCCTATGGTGATTTTTGTAACTTGCTTGTAATCAATAAACTTATTATGACCAATTCTCAACGCCATGTGAAACAATATACTTACTATTCAGTAAACAGTGTGTCTACTTAGTCTTAATCATAAATAACGTTCAATTTCGATAATGAACATTTATATATTTGGCGATCAGTGACGATTTACGATTTCAAAGTTCAGTACCTACTAGTGGAAATATTTTTCAATAAAGTGGAAAACTCGTTTTCAAGGCAAATAGATATGATTGCATATTTGAATGTAATTTTCAAATCTGAAGATGAAACTTTTTTATAACATTTCACGATATCGTTGAAAATGAAGGAGGTTTCATCTTGAGCAGAATTCATATATTTTGACGCAAAAAATTGATGTCTGATTATTTCATTTCATATAGATAGATGAAAATCGATAATGAATATGTGTTGACAAGTATTATGACGAAATGTTATATCAACAATAAAATCATGACTCATGTGAAGATGACTGAAATGAAAAACAACCATGGATAATCACACAAATAATTTATTGATTTTTGAATAGGATTGTTTTTGTTAACATACTTCTCACTCTAACTTCCGTTGAATCTTTCAATTTATTCGCCACATGATGGAGGCTTGCAGTGGAATATTTCTTCAAAATTAGTTTGACTAGTTTCATTGGGTGTTGTTGTGAACCGGTGTGAACTTAGCAGCCACTTTCTAGCGGCCGATTTTTTTCCAGCAGCCATATCACCAGTGACGTCGGAAAATAATTTTATCGCAAAAAAATATTTTGAAAATAACATCGGAGGATTATAATTGAATTAAACACTCAGAATACAATTACAACGTATGAAAACGATGATCATGAGTTGTTGACATCATAAATATAATGATGGAATTGAACTCTTCTATGTTTCGTGAAATTTTAAAATACCATTCAGAAATGTTTAACCAAGTTGAGATTCGATGTAGACTTGATAAATACAGTCTTGATCATTATGTCAGGAGATTAATCATTTGCAGGCCGTCTGAGGGGTAGTTTTCACCCTTCTGAAGTTTGAAGAATTCAAAAACACCATTCAGAAAAGTTTAGCCAAGTTGAGATCTGGTAAGCATATCATTGATAGGGTCTCAATTATCGTGCCAAGAGATAAATTATTTGCAGGCCGTCTAAGGGGTAGTTTCGTCCCTCCTGAGTTCTGAAAAATTCAAAAACACCATTCAGAAAAGTTTAGCCAAGTTGAGATTTGGTATGAGCATCATTGATAGGGTCTCAATCATCGTGCCAAGAGATGAATTATTTGCAGGCCGTCTGAGGAGTAGTTTTCACCCTTCTGAAGTTTGAAGAATTCAAAAACACCATTCAGAAAAGTTTAGCCAAGTTGAGATTTGGCATGGACATCATTGATAGGGTCTCAATTATTGTGTTGAGAGATGAATCATTTGCAGGCCGTCTAAGGGGTAGTTTTCTCCCTCCTGAGTTCTGAAAAATTCAAAAACTCCATTCAGAAAAGTTTAGCCAAGTTGAGATTTGGTATGGACATCATTGATAGGGTCTCAATCATCGTGCCAAGAGATGAATTATTTGCAGGCCGTCTGAGGGGTAGTTTTTACCCTTCTTAAGTTTGAAGAATTCGAAAACACCATTCAGAAGAGTTAAGCCAAGTTGAGATTTGGTATGGACATCATTGATAGGGTCTCAATCATCGTGCCAAGAGATGAATTATTTGCAGGCCGTCTGAGGGGTAGTTTTCACCCTTCTTAAGTTCGAAGAATTCGAAAACACCATTCAGAAGAGTTAAGCCAAGTTGAGATTTGGTATGCATATCATTGATAGGGTGTCAATTATCGCGCCAAGAGATAAATTATTTGCAGGCCGTCTAAGGGGTAGTTTCGTCCCTCCTGAGTTCTGAAAAATTCGAAAACACCATTCAGAAAAGTTTAGCCAAGTTGAGATTTGGTATGGACATCATTGATAGGGTCTCAATCATCGTGCCAAGGGATGAATTATTTGCAGGCCGTCTAAGGGGTAGTTTCGTCCCTCCTGAGTTCTGAAAATTTCAAAAACTCCATTCAGAAAAGTTTTGCCAAGTTGAGATTTGGTATGGACATCATTGATAGGGTCTCAATCATCGTGCCAAGAGATGAATTATTTGCAGGCCGTCTGAGGGGTAGTTTTCACCCTTCTTAAGTTTGAAGAATTCAAAAACACCATTCAGAAAAGTTTAGCCAAGTTGAGATCTGGTATGCATATCATTGATAGGGTGTCAATTATCGTGCCAAGAGATAAATTATTTGCAGGCCGTCTAAGGGGTAGTTTCGTCCCTCCTGAGTTCTGAAAAATTCGAAAACACCATTCAGAAAAGTTTAGCCAAGTTGAGATTTGGTTTGGAAATCATTGATAGGGTCTCAATCAGCGTGCCAAGAGATGAATTATTTGCAGGCCGTCTGAGGGGTAGTTTTCACCCTTCTTAAGTTTGAAGAATTCGAAAACACCATTCAGAAAAGTTTAGCCAAGGTGAGATTTGGTATGGACATCATTGATAGGGTCTCAATCATCGTGCCAAGAGATGAATTATTTGCAGGCCGTCTGAGGGGTAGTTTTCACCCTTCTTAAGTTTGAAGAATTCAAAAACACCATTCAGAAAAGTTTAGCCAAGTTGAGATCTGGTATGCATATCATTGATAGGGTCTCAATTATCGTGTCAAGAGATAAATTATTTGCAGGCCGTCTGAGGGGTAGTTTTCTCCCTCCTGAGTTCTGAAAAATTCAAAAACACCATTCAGAAAAGTTTAGCCAAGTTGAGATTTGGTATGGGCATCATTGATAGGGTCTCAATCATCGTGCCAAGAGATGAATTATTTGCAGGCCGTCTGAGGGGTAGTTTTCACCCTTCTTAAGTTTGAAGAATTCAAAAACACCATTCAGAAAAGTTTAGCCAAGTTGAGATCTGGTATGCATATCATTGATAGGGTCTCAATTATCGTGTCAAGAGATAAATTATTTGCAGGCCGTCTGAGGGGTAGTTTTCTCCCTCCTGAGTTCTGGAAAATTCGAAAACACCATTCAGAAGAGTTGAGCCAAGTTGAGATTTGGTATGCATATCATTGATAGGGTGTCAATTATCGTGCCAAGAGATAAATTATTTGCAGGCCGTCTAAGGGGTAGTTTCGTCCCTCCTGAGTTCTGAAAAATTCGAAAACACCATTCAGAAAAGTTTAGCCAAGTTGAGATTTGGTTTGGACATCATTGATAGGGTCTCAATCATCGTGCCAAGAGATGAATTATTTGCAGGCCGCCTGAGGGGTAGTTTTCACCCTTCTTAAGTTTGAAGAATTCGAAAACACCATTCAGAAAAGTTTAGCCAAGGTGAGATTTGGTATGGACATCATTGATAGGGTCTCAATCATCGTGCCAAGAGATGAATTATTTGCAGGCCGTCTGAGGGGTAGTTTTCACCCTTCTTAAGTTTGAAGAATTCAAAAACACCATTCAGAAAAGTTTAGCCAAGTTGAGATCTGGTATGCATATCATTGATAGGGTCTCAATTATCGTGTCAAGAGATAAATTATTTGCAGGCCGTCTGAGGGGTAGTTTTCTCCCTCCTGAGTTCTGAAAAATTCAAAAACACCATTCAGAAAAGTTTAGCCAAGTTGAGATTTGGTATGGGCATCATTGATAGGGTCTCAATCATCGTGCCAAGAGATGAATTATTTGCAGGCCGTCTGAGGGGTAGTTTTCACCCTTCTTGAGTTTGAAGAATTCAAAAACACCATTCAGAAAAGTTAAGCCAAGTTGAGATCTGGTATGCATATCATTGATAGGGTCTCAATTATCGTGTCAAGAGATAAATTATTTGCAGGCCGTCTGAGGGGTAGTTTTCTCCCTCCTGAGTTCTGAAAAATTCGAAAACACCATTCAGAAGAGTTAAGCCAAGTTGAGATTTGGTATGGACATCATTGATAGGGTCTCAATCATCGTGCTAAGAGATGAATTATTTGCAGGCCGTCTAACGGCCGTCTAATAATTCATCCCTTGGCACGATGATTGAGACCCTATCAATGATGTCCATACCAAATCTCAACTTGGCTAAACTTTTCTGAATGGTGTTTTCGAATTCTTCAAACTTAAGAAGGGTGAAAACTACCCCTCAGACGGCCTGCAAATAATTCATCTCTTGGCACGATGATTGAGACCCTATCAATGATGCCCATACCAAATCTCAACTTGGCTAAACTTTTCTGAATGGTGTTTTTGAATTTTTCAGAACTCAGGAGGGAGAAAACTACCCCTCAGACGGCCTGCAAATAATTTATCTCTTGACACGATAATTGAGACCCTATCAATGATATGCATACCAGATCTCAACTTGGCTAAACTTTTCTGAATGGTGTTTTTGAATTCTTCTAACTTCAGAAGGATGAAAACTACCCCTCAGACGGCCTGCAAATGATTAATCTCCTGACATAATGATCAAGACCGTATTTATCATGTCTACATCGAATCTCAACTTGGTTAAACATTTCTGAATGGTATTTTAAAATTTTACGAAACATAGAAGAGTTCAATTCCATCATTATATTTATGATGTCAACAACTCATGATCATCGTTTTCATACGTTGTAATTGTATTCTGAGTGTTTAATTCAATTATAATCCTCCGATGTTATTTCCAAAATATTTTTTTGCAATAAAATTATTTTCCGACGTCACTGGTGATATGGCTGCTGGAAAAAATCGGCCGCTAGAAAGTGGCTGCTAAGTTCACACCGGTTTGTTGTGAAGGGCCAGGGTCAGTGTTGTTCAAATGCATCAGAAACAGTCAACGGTAAATTTGTCATTGTTTCGTGTACAAGAAGTATAGAAATATCCTTATATTTTTTTATCAAAAATATCAATTGAGTTCATCATTATTCTCAGTGATTCTTCAGCAGCTTCGCATATTTTGACTACAAATAAGGGAGCATTTATCAGTACTACATATTTTACCACAAGACACTGTCGCAGCTGACCTATGGGTATAATCAATATAATCTAATCAATTCAATTTAAATTCATTTTTATCCATTCCATTTGGGAAAATACTTCAAAATCTCGAATGATACGACAATGGTAGCTCACCTATGAAATGACGTGTTTTGATCGCCTTTTCAAATTGTCTTTAACACACCTCACAACGTCCCACCATTATATCAAATCACCAAAACAGGAAATAAACTGAGTTTCTGATGAATTCTGAGTACACAAAACTGAACACAAGTTGAAAAATATCGATAAATCAAAACGTAAATAATGACAGATACCAAACAAAGCAATAATCGCCGTTGACTGTCAATATCAAATTGCGGTGTTGCAACGTTGAGCAAAAAGTATTCATGATACCCATGCTGGTCCTCGAGCCCCCAAGAAAGTGAAATTGCTGAGTCTCAGAATAATGTAGCAATCTTCTATTAATCAGAACTGATTCATTATCGTCATGACCCAAATTTATTATTATAATTGTGCATTGAACTACATGAATTCATAAAGGACTCTAAATATTATGGACTATTAATAACTTTTTGATGATTGGATATGACAACACTGGCGACGATTGGGTACTAATATCATGATAATTCTGGGAATTCATGTTAGCATCAGAATATTTGTTTTGTGATCCTTCTAGTGGGTTTGTTGTTCGGAGGGTACCACTGTTCCTATGAGGTCGTCGATATCCATGCTGGGTGACACCACCAACAGCGCTCTCGACGATCGACGATCATGTGAGGTGGTCCATTGCGAAAACTGCTTAACAAAAACTTGGTTTTCTTTTCTGTGAGGAGAGGTTCTTCACACCCCAGCAACTGGTCATGATCTACAAAGCACAAATTCGACTTGTCCTAGCGTACTGTTCACATGTTTGGAGCTCAGCTCCCAAACATACAGTAAAGCTCTTGAATTCTATTCAGAAGAGTGCTATTCGCATAGTCGATGATACAACAATCACCAAATCATTGACCTCCCTAGAACATCGTAGAAAGGTCGGTGATCTCTGCCTTTTTTATAGATACTTCCACGGTCGGTGCTCGACGGAAATATCATCAATTATGCTACCACGTGCGATTCCTAGCAGAAGAGCTCAGGCTGGTCATTTTATGTAACTACCTATACAATTTTGCAGATCACTTGCGTGACTTCAATTTTTTTTGGGATAGAAATATATTGCGTTCTTATGACAGATGAAAATAAAAAAGTCGTCTCTCATCACTGTGGATAATTGACTTGTTTCTGCCAGTCTCAACAGCACGAGGTTTGGTATATTGATATATTATTAAAAATATATAAATTTAATGATTATTAAAAATGAATTATCGTCTGAGGGATAAAGTGTTTGTTATGACTTCAGCCATACGATAATCGATACGGTCATTAACCACCGAATTGAAAACATTCAATGATCTCTTTGCGAAGTAGGAGTGGGGAATATCCAAGACATTGTTTGCTGAGGAGAGGCAACATTGAATGATGATATTCTAGAGAAAACAAAAATTGCACCTCCACCCTATACCAGAAAAAAAATTCTGTCATTGAAAATTTATCAAAATAGACAATCACCAAATATTCCATATTTTTTTTTAATTGAAACAAGTTATCTTCATACTCGTGGAAATTTCAATAATATATGGATAAATTGAAGTGGCATCTTGAAAGATAATCTACGTTACGTTACACTGTCTATTCTGAAACATTTGAACTGATATATCAGGTGTTCCTAATGTGCTTGCATGCCATGTGTAAACTTACATACCACATCGTAGTGTACATACTTTAAGCTGAAAGGGGTTAAAGGGGGAAGTCTTTACCCAGGCATACTATTGAATCGGAAGAACCAGTTTTCTCAGTTTCAACACCTACAAAGGCTCAATTGTGATACTTGATATCGTCTGGTGTTGTATCATAACCGCAAATGGTCAGAATAACACCGCACACATCCATTTGGCGCCATCTTGAAGCATTCTTCCTTGCTCATGTTGTTTCTCCATCAGATGAATTTTATGCTCAACGCAATCAACGGTGAATTTGTATACAATTTTTTATTAAAAAATTGAACAATTTAATATAATTGAAATTTCCACACAGCTTCTGCGGTGTTGTTTTTACACTAAAATTGTGTGTATTGATATAGACAACGCGTGGTGTTGATTTGGTGTCCAAACTAAACCAACTGTCCAAAATCCAACTAAGATAAGTAGAAGTTTTAATTTTATTAAAAAAATATTTGTACAGTGCAGAATCGATAATCCGAACTGATAAAAACCAAGGCGATTCGGATTACCAAAAAATTCGGATTACCGAAGCAGTTTTTTTTTTAATTTTTTATTACGAAATGCAAAAAAAAACATAAATACGAAAAAGTAACACTAAAATATGCATAAAAGTAAGAATATAATACTAGTTTCTAAAGTAATTTGTAATTTTTGTTTGCTTAACACACCTTTGATTATTTATAAAGGCCATTTCTTTTAATCTTTGAAGTACAAGAATATCATTTAACGGAATATTATTTTCTTCGGCCCATCTCAAACACAGATTAAAACTTATAGCTGCTTCAGCGTTCTTAACAGTTTCGTTTGGATTATCTAATTACTCATGGTCGCTAACTTCAGGTTCATCTTCATCTGCTTCTTCTAACGGTAACAAATCTTTTCACCATCATCCATTTTCCACCCAATTACATATTTCCACGTTTGTAAGATTTGGCTCTGCCAAAACATTAAGCATTTCACCAACCTCTAAAAATTAGAGTTAGATAATGTGAATCCCAGATACTAACAAAAGAACAATTAGGGGAATCCCTGAACATTTCACTCACAATTCCTATGGGAAATAAATAGGCCTAAAGGTATAGGTTTGGATTATCGAGTACTATAAAATTCGGATTATAGAGTACTCAATGTATTAAAAATGCTTGTTCGGACTACTAAAGAATTCGGATTATTGAACGTTCGGTTCATCGAGTCTACACTGTATTTCCAAATTTTTCAAAAAACAAGGTGTCACTGACAAATAGAGAATTTCGCTGTTAGCTATCTGAGGGATAAATTCCGAGCGCAGTGTCATTTTGGGGCAGATGATAAATCTTTCTTTTCAACAAAAATGTATTGAAATGATTATTATTTAAATTTTTATTCTTAGAGACGAGGAGAGAAAAGCCCATAAAAGAATTACATTCATTATAAAAATAAGCAAAGGTTAATTACAGCAAATATCTCATGGCCGTGAATAATTTCTGTCAATGATTCTGTCACATATTTTTTTTATCATGATTCAATTCAATTGGCTTTGCGATTTAGTAATTGATACGATATGAACACTAGTAATGTATGAACCACCTGATTAATTAATTGTACGACATATATATAAATAATCTCCCACGAAAGATTTCACATTATTTACATCAAGCTCGTTGGAAATTGGCAGCTTTGAATAAATACATTAAGATTTTTATTCTCTACGAAAAAGAGCATACCTTCATTATTGGGAGAAAATCATAAGGGAAACGTACTCCAGAAATTACTAGTTTTATGGTCAGCAAACATTTTCCTACATGCAACACTTTACTATGCGAATCTCACATAATAACAATCAGAATTTATTCTCTCAACTCATCAATACAAAAGCTAAATGAGCAGTTATGTTGAATTTTATACCAAAACATGATAAATAGAATCAGATGCAGTCAAAAACATTTGGACACAATCAGTTCTCGAAATATTAGAAGATCGTGAATGTGGCATGCGCTTCCATGATTGATCAAACTGTTTATGTAGTGAAGAAATTTTATTATTTATTGCTTTTTCATTCGGAATACGGAAAAAACATTTATTTATTGCGAAAGAAATTTCTTTCACGTAGAAAAGACAACTATAACTTTTCTTCACTTCAATTTTATTTTGGTTGCTTCTTCAATAGGATTATCCCCACTTAAATGGGTATCAAAATCATGACCGACAAAGGAACAAACATTTATTGTAGTTTTGATGATCGTCTGCGAGTTCCGTCTCGGTCTATAGGCACATCGTTTGATATGACAATTATAACTTCTTTCAACTCGATATAACTCTCGCTTCTTCAATATTTCACGAATCTCTACACAAACGCCCACCCAAAAATAACACACATCCGTCGATCCTTCTACGAATAACGAATGTTATACAAGTGGTATAGCCAACATTCTCACGCCACACCTTCATTCTTCATCTAGGCACTCCAGATCACGCTATTGAATAACGAAAAATGCATCGACATTAAGACTTTTCCGGACATGAGAACCACTACTCAAATGTTTTCTACTGTTGCACTGAATAACCCCTAGAAGTTTGATCCCATATAATATAGTTCTGAAGCATCCTGTATTGGATATTGCAGCACACTGTGAATTCGCACAATTTCATCGAGAACAAAATGAGAAGTTCTTAACAGGATACAATTTCGAAAAGGTATTGAGAATATTTAATCTCATCGAGATTCCTACAAATTATTTCATTCATATCTAAATATGTAAATTTCCATGCAAAGTTATATTCCGAAACTGTTAGATATAGATAAAGACTACAGAAGATTTATGTATAGAGCTGAGAGTTACAGTTCCAGTCAACTTCAAGTGCTTGAGACACCGTACTTTTCTAAAAATACTCATAAAGTGAAAAGCAGACACCGGCGAGAATCAATTCATTAAGGTGAATAGCTCTTGAAGTATTCGTCATAGGCACGAAAGGAAATCATAAATAAACTTCAATAGCGATTAAACAAAAAAAAATAAGAGAAACAACAATTATTTTTCCAGTACAAATCGATTGATGAATCGATACATACGGAGATATCGTATATATGGAGTTCATTCAACAGAGAGAATGATATACAGAATATTATGGGAGGACAGTGTGTATGGATGTACACTATACATACATATAATTTCAAAAAGTTTGCACCATATGCAGGAAACTATTACCAATGTCAGAAAATTGTCTACTTTGTAAAAATTGGTACATTGCCAATATCTTGCATTCGAGTTGTCAAAATTCTAAATTTCTAAATGAGCGCATGTAGATTGAGGGCGACTTAAAGAAAATATACCATCATTCATAAAGGATTCAACATTATTCATTAAATACTCTGAGATTTAAGATGCTGATGGATTATGTTATGAAAATATTGAAATATACTTGATATTTCAATCTTTTGAAGATATACATCTAGGTATAATTCACATAAAATTGGAAACTAGGGAACAATTTTCTCGATCTATCAATGGGTCACATTTACAATCAGCTATCATCACATTTCCCTTTGATATTCAAATAAATTCCGAACAATGAGATCATAATTGACGATCTGTGAACAAGAACTGTAGGTAAGTAGGTAAATATAGGTATAGTATTTGCTAAATACCCAATTCAGTAAAGTCTAACGTCACTATGATTGAATGAAAAGTGAGAAAACTTCGGCTTGCAAATCCTCAAAACAAAATTAGCAAACATGCGTATTTCCTTATTTATATATACGGTCATTTGAACGATTGCATTTTTATGGTGCGAACAATTGTATTTACATGGTTCAACTATCTTAAATGATGAGTCTAAAACGTTGTTTTCTTAGGGCCACTATTTTACTTGACGTGTAGGCGAATGTCTCGAAAGCACAGATGAAACTAATCTGTGTCGACAGTAATAGCAATAAATATTCTGTATACTTTGGTTACAGTAACGCAACTTTGCATTTCTAACAAATGCGAATATCTCGCGAGCTGGGAAGCACATTGGAATAGCGCTCCATATAGGCCGTCTCGTGATTGCCCGAGGACAAGTCGAGTTGAGGTACTTTTTTTTGTTCTCAAATCCGAGTTCACGAACAAAGATACATTCTTGTAACCTCGGCTGCAAGACAGTAATAGTCGTATAGTGCGATATTTTGCTTTCGCTCTAGGATTATTGAAGGAAAAAGGAAAACACCAAAAACAAAATATTTTTTCATTCATTGTGTCTGCTTTGAAACCGTTAACGTGTGTTTTGTTCGATTTCCCTGATTCCAACACTCGCTTAATGATTTCTTAATGGATTGCAACCAAATGAAGTTCTGTAAAATTAATGAATGTTTCAAATTCACAAATTCAAATAGTATACATAATAGTTTCATACAGTGTGAATGTATGAATAGGTCACTGAAGTGTGTATAACAACTATAAGTTGCTATGCCACTTGTGTGTGAATTCTCATGCTATTGTGAATGTATGAATAATTTCGATCTCTACAAATGTTGAATAATAAACCATCGGTAAAATTTAAAATATGCATCCGCACCCTGCATTATATGAACTCGACAATATTGGCATTATCACCAATTGTCTTTCATTTCCTGAGTTCAGCCTCATTATTATTATTATCATCTTCAGGATCTCTGGTTTATACTTCCCTCTGTTTGTGACATATACGAAATTGGCGAAACAACTTATGCGATTCATTTTTCAGCTTTTTGTGGGATTTTCTCTCCTCGTTTCTAAAAAATAAAGTAGAAGTTATTAAAAATTATTTGTAGTAACGACAGATTTTGTGATCTGTCCCAAAATGTTACTGCGCTTGAAATTAAACCTTTAGATATCTATATAGAAGAGAAATTCTCTATTTGTCAGTGACTCCTTGTTTTTTGAAAAATTTAGAAATATAAATATACTTATTGAGAATAAAACTTCTACTTATCTTAGTGGACGTTTCGGGAACGGATCTGCTCCCGTTTTCAACACAAATTAGAACACTTTTTTTCTCAATGTTAGTTAGTTTTGACACTGGAAAGTGACAATTTGGCAGACGGAGGAATTCTAGTTCATTTTTGAATAGGAGTGAAGGTTTAATTTCAAGCGCAGTGACAATTTTGGGCAGATCACAAAATCTGTCCTTCCTAGAAATATATTGAAATAATTTTGTATCACTTCTACTTTATTTTTCAGAAACGCGGAGAGAAAATCCCACAAAAAGCTGAAAAATGAATGTACCACCGTATTTAATGGTATTCAACTTATGCGATGTGTCATTTATGTTCCTTTATGAGACTTCTGTAATTTTTGTTCCTCAATTTTAATGTATTCATATTTGACGCTTTTTTGTTGCTGAATAAAGAGTACATTGTTATTTCCCTGGTCTCTACCCATATAGCCAAATGCAAAAGTCGTTGACAAATACTATCATAAGACTCATCCTGTCCAACTTTTATGTTTATTAGGATATATCTATTGAAATATCTTCGTTTGGTACTGACTACTAATTAATTAATTCAACTAATGACGTAGCTACTTGAACACAGTCTGACAGCATTTCCTGTACGATGAAAAAAAGCAACGTTGATTGATCTTACACCGAATAAATACAGTGTGTAAAAGTCAAATAGAATAATTTCATTATTTCAGTAACTGTACATATTCATGAAATAATCCCGAAAGTTAAATCAAAAATTGACACTCTTCCACGTCAAAATGTGACCATACCTTCAACCACCTTCGAATGACAGGTACAACCTCTAATTGTTTAAATGGGAAGTATAGGCTTGTGATATATCTTTTCAAAGCTCTCTTCATTCTCTATTGTTATCAAAAATGTCAAAAGTTTATTGCAACAATCAAGATAAATATGAGGTAAGATGAGATATAAGGATGAAATCATGTGGTTACCGAAATTCGCTACACAAATAAAATGTTATGCAAAACGTAATTTAATGTAATATAAAAAGGACTATGGATACCAATGAAGTAGATGTACAAAAGTTTCACCGTGAAAGTCTTGGCAACATCCTAATCTCAAATAAAACTGTCAACATATTTATTCTTATTGTTGCAATAAACTTAGAAACGATAACAATTTTGGAAAGGAAATGAAGAGACCTTTCAAACAATATATCACAAGCTAACTTCTTCATTTGAAAAATTTTGGGTTGTGCTTGTCATCCGAAGTGGGTTGAAGGTAAGGATCGCATTTTAACGTTGAAGAATATAAATTTATAATTTAAATTATTGGTATTACGAGGTGTTATCAAGCAATCTGACTCAATTCAATTCACTCATTATGAAATATAATTTATCAATTCAATGGTAGACTGGAAGCAAATTAAAATTCAATAATAAAATAATAATAATAATAATAATAATAATAATAATGATAGTTTTTATTGACAGTCTTCAAAATGAACAGAATAAACAAACATTGATATTGTCCGTATGGGGACGGATCAAGAATTTCCCCATGGTAAATCCTACCTGTCGTAAGAGGCGACTAAATGGATACCCATAGGTGGAAGATGATGGTTCCCATCATCGCCCGGTGCGACACCACCACATCGACAGAGGTGCTGTGAAATGGGTAACTCCCATGTTTCAGTATTTGGTCGATGCTTCCGGTCATATCCCCATACCCTATCTCCTTCTTCCCAACCCAAACCGCCCATTTCAGCTGAAGAAAAATCTAGATGATGAATTCTCCTAGGGTAAAACACTCCGGAACCGGGGGTTCACCATCGAAACATCTGAATTTAAAAATAGACCTTTGTAACATCCGAGGTCTGAACAAAAATATAAACGATGTTCATTACCATCTACAGGCTGAGAAACCAGATATACTGGCTTTAACTGAGACGCAGGTCAACTCATCAACTAATACGACCTATATGCTCTGCCCTGGATATGAGCTGCATACCCGTTTCAGATTCAGAGGAGGTTTATGTCTCTTTTCCAGAAATGATCTCTCATGCCATCGTGAGGAGGAACTGGAACCGAAAGAATTCGATGTAATGTGGCTCAAGATCGATAACCACAAACAGACAAAGTTCATCTGCTGCCTTTATCTATCACCAAACGAACCAACTCCTGGTGACCTCTTCGAATTCCTTTCTCTGAAACTTGATTTCATCCAACAGAATCACCCAGCAGCTGAAATCATCATCATGGGGGATTTCAATGTCCACAACTCCACCTGGCTCAAATTCTCGAACAAAACAGACGACGCAGGACGTCTGGCTGAGGCTTTCGCTATCACCTATGATCTTGAGCAACTGATAAACGAACCCACTCGGATCCCTGATATCAGCAATCATTATGCCAATACGCTCGACCTGTTCCTCACTAACAATCCGGAACCGTATGAAGTGAAAGTCCGTGCACCACTAGGAAAGTCAGACCACACACTCATCTCCACGATATGTCCTTACATCACTCCGCGAACCAGTCCAACACCCCCACGCACTGTTTGGCATTACAATTCATCCGACTGGGATGGCCTTCGCATGTTTTTTTCTGAGTTTCCTTGGAGGAGAATGTTTTGAATCGGGAGATCCTACGCAATGTGCTGAAGAGATCTCGGAAATCATCATGCTGGGAATGGAAACTTACATACCACATAGCACCAAATCACAAACCACTGGTGAACCATGGTTCAATAGTACCTGTTCTAGGGTTGTCGCACTGAAGCAAGCAACATACCGTCGTTGGCGCAGAAACCCAAGCCCTCAAACTAGAGCTGAATATGTTGAAGCTAGGAATACATGCAATCGAACGATAGATGAGTCTAAAGAGGCATACAACACGAAAATAAGATCGAAGCTCATAGAGTGTCCAAATGGTTCCCGTTCATTTTGGACGTTTGCCAAGGCAATCGGGAGAAATTTCACTTCTAGCTCATTTCCTCCCCTCACAAAGGATGATAATACATTGGCTATAACACCTCATGAAAAAGCCAACACCTTCGCCAAAATGTTTGCAGACAATTCTACCTTGGATCCACGAGGCCCAGGAACTTCCCAAAATCGCTACCATCGATAACCGTATGCCAGAAATTGTCTTCCGGCAACGCACAATCAGACACATTCACCCTTTCGTACAAACTCGGCGTATTTCCTTCTAACTGGAAGAAAGCTAGGGTTCAACCGATTCCAAAGAAGGGCGAGAAAACCCTCCCTAACAACTATAGACCGATTGCACTACTATCTGTGATCTCTAAAGTAATGGAAAAAGCAATCAACATCGAGCTCATCCGATATCTAGAGAGCTCAAGAATCGTGAACGACCGGCAATATGGCTTTCGTCACCAGAGGTCAACTGGAGATCTGCTTGCCTATGTGACACATAAGTGGCAGGTGTCAATAGAGAAACATGGGGAGTCTCTGGCTGTAGCCTTGGATATCTCCAAAGCATTCGACCGAGTTTGGCACCAAGGCCTCCTAGCGAAACTTCCGTCATATGGTTTGCCGCCCCAACTGTGTCTTTTACTATCGAGTTTTCTTGCAGATAGATCACTCTACGTGGTGGTAGACGGGGTCTCGTCAGATACAATGACGATCAATGCTGGTGTTCCACAAGGCTCTGTCTTGGCACCAACTTTGTTTTTGCTCCACATCAATGATTTGTTGAATGTGACCTCCAGCCCAGTTCATAGCTTTGCGGATGATAGTACACTTCATTCCGCCTTTTCCTCTAGAGCCCCTATATCATCCAATGAGGTCAGAGGTGCAAGGCGAAGACAGGTTGATGCTTTAAATGATGATCTGACAAGAATTCTGAAATGGGGATCTGAGAATCTAGTACAGTTCAATGCAACTAAAACTCAAGCTTGTATGTTCACCAAGAAGGCTGACCACACAATGCCCAATTTGATGATGTCGGGTACCACTGTTCCTATGAGGTCGTCAATATCCATGCTGGGTGTCACCACCAACAGTTCTCTCTCATGGGACGATCATGTGAGGTCCATTGCGAAAACTGCTTCACAAAAACTCGGTTTTCTTCCGTGAAGTATCTCTTCCGTGCGAAGAGATACTTCACATCCCAGCAACTGCTTATGATCTACAAAGCACAAATTCGACCTGTCCTGGAGTACTGTTCACATGTTTGGAGCTCAGCCCCCAAACATACGCTTAAGCTCTTAGATTCAATTCAGAAGAGAGCTATTCGCCTAGTCGATGACACAACACTCACCAAATCATTGACCTCTCTAGATCATCGTAGAAAGGTCGGCGATCTTTGCCTTTTTTATAGGTACTTTCACGGTCGGTGCTCAACGGAAATATCATCTATTATGCCACCACGCGCGATTCCTAGTAGACAAACCAGACGAGCTCAAGCTGGTCACCCCTACACTGTCAGGCTCGAGACCTGTCGAACATCGCTATACCAAGCATCATTCATCAATAGAACGGCAAAGTTGTGGAATTCTTTGCCTAGTGAAGTCTTTCCTGATGCTCACAACCTCCAAACATTCAAGAAAAATTCCAACACCTTCCTTCTTTCCCAAAATTCCACCGCTGGCTAACACGATGTTCCTCGAACATCATAGGTTTCCCTTTCGTGTTGTCCACAGATAAAAAAAAAATTATCTAGACAGACTGGTCAAAAGGCAATAGAAACTAAAATAGAAAAATTAACAGGTTGCAGACTCAGCAGTTATGCATGTTGTGCGGAACAAACTTTACCTTTTCAACTCCACATTCCAGGGTGAAAAATATTTATAAATAATTTGTGTCCACCGGACAGCGAGAAGTGAGAGTTTGAGAGTACGTGCTGGAATTGTAAAAAATTCGAAAGATTGTCATATGATAGAAGCACCATCAAATAATAAATATACTTACATCTTATTAGATTAAAGAAAACGGATCCCTCAATCTCAGAAACTAGTCTGATTACATTTATCATGTGTTATTGATGAGCAATTTTTCTTAACTTTATTAGGTTTCAGTCACTTATATAGAAACTCATTCGTTGGTCATCTCAATGCAACATTTTTTGAGTGAATGTTATAGCAGAACCGGAGACAAAACCTTAATAAAACTCAGATAAGTGAACCTTATAACTATTATGAACTCGCAAACAATATTTTAAGACCAGTAAATTCTGCAATTTCGTTCATTTTCAGTAAAATTTGCACATCAAAATCGATTTTCCATTATACAGCTTGTCATTTCGAGTGGAAACGCGGTTTTCATGTGAAAACCTTAATGAATTTTTGCCTGATTAGGGTTGAAGTCAAGGGCTGGGATGGGATGGGCAGGGTAATGGAATATAGAATCCGACTAAATGCAACCGTAAAATGCAATTTAATAAAGATAAGTCATTGGGGTGAAGTTGAACGAACTTCCCGGCAACATGTTTCAAATTAATTATAACTCCATTTCCTCCCCCCTGGACATGAAAATCACAATTCAAGAAGCAGGTGGCGAATGAATTGAAAAATAAGGGGAAATCGAGAAGAAGTAATTTCTTAGTTTCAGTTGTAGCGTATTCAACGGTATTTAGTACAGAAAATGAAGACTTGCAAGAACCATGAAAAAAAAACGATTTTCAAATTTTTAGCTGGCTACTATCTTCAGATGATCATATGTGATCCCGATGAGCTGTTGAGTGACAAGACATCCTTTGTCCGAGTCTTTATATGGAGCTGATAAATTTGAAATTTTTGTCAGCGAAAATCTGCACTAAATCATTATATTTGATTTCGAGTTTGCATCATTCAAAAAGCAGCGCCATTTTTTGATGAAATAAATCATTATCTCTCGTTAGTTCTGTCAGGTATGAGAGAAATGAGACTTCGTGTGTAGAAGTTTGAACCACAAACATATCGTATTTTCACTCCAAAAAGTTTCTATTTTCAAGGTGTAATGGAGTATTCAGTACATTCAATATTTCATATTGTAACTACAATAATTTAGTTAGAATTATGATAATGTTAGAAACATGCAAAAATTTGTTCCAGTCCGATTGGAATCTTCTTAATGGTTATTCTATTCGATTGACAATATTTTCATGACATAAAGAAAATACCTACTTATATGTGTACCTATGTATATATGTACTACCTGGCACTACCTATGAGTACAAAAACATGTAGTCTTCACGACTAATTCCGTAATGTTTGATCAATGAAGGATAAATTTAAAAGTAAATAAAAAAGTGATATTTGCTATAAATGAATATCACAAAAACATTTCAAATCGTCATAAATTAAAAAGGTACCGCTAAAAATTGTTAGTTCTGTCCTATAACATGATTATCAACTTCATTGTTTGTGTATTGTGGTCGATTGTTTTTTTTATATTTGAAAATGTCGATGCTTTAGGATGTGAGTGCAGTTGATGAGTATCCTCAACTTACTGCATATAATTTAGCTCTAAAAAAGAAATTCATCTCAAATCGAAACATGGAAAAAATAGAAATCATAACCACAACATATGAGGTTCAGCCGTAGCCCAACATTGTTTTCACATCACTCAGAGTCGCGTTAAATCCGAGGCTTTATCCGTCCTTATTGAGAATTCGGTTGATTCAAAGATTTTTCACTTTCGGATTAACGAAATAATCACTTGGATAGATGAATTATTGCATGAAATTGATATATACATGTTGTTGATGTGACATAGAATTTTGCCGATTCAAACATTTTCCACATTCCGATCAACAAAATAATGAATTGGATCGAATCAATTTTTGCGTTGAAATAAAACATAAGATAGTTGGTTTGACATGATATATTGTTCATCCGAAGAATATATAGTTGACTGAAACCTTAAACAAGATCAAATGTTACTCGTTTCATCATTATATTTTGTCGTGCATACATGACACTTTTATTTGGTTGATGGAAGTAAATATTGCTTAAATCAACGAATTCTTTTTTTCAGTGTGTAAACATGATACCCAACCAAACACTCCGAGCACCAGAAGATAAAGAGAAAATTGAGTGTCTGCAATAACAACAGCAAGTCATAGAAAAAATCTTATAGACTTCGTATATGGTTTGTGTAATCATAATACTCATTTATAATTTACCATTCAGAATGTTACTTGCATTTGCACTGCTGTACCGCCTACTTCAGTTTCGTTTATAGCATACCCCTACCAAGGGCCCCTGGTTTCCATACAAAGCAAGTTTTTCAATCATGGCCAACAACCAGTTATTTTCTGTTTTTAGTATGTAATATTAATTATCTAGTTGGAACAAATAAAGTAAACTGAGATTATGAGTCAATCTTCAGAAAATGTATATTTTCTACTCCACGAATAGTATCTATAAGGCTTAGATACAGTTGAATATTGGATGTCATCTTCAGAAAACAATAATTTGTATTGTACGGAAAGCAACTCAATTTCGGAAGTGCATATTTATACTTTATAAAATATATTTTTGTGAAATATTGATATTGTAGGTAATTGCTTACATCACGAAGCGAAATATTGTGTTGAGGACGGGAGCAAATTCGTTCCAGAAACATTTATAAAAAAATATATTTGCCCTCTCCCAACTTTTTTAAAAATGAAACAAGGTTTCACTGACAGTTAGAGGATTTCTCTATTAGGTACCTGAAGGTTAAATTCAAAGCACAGTGACATTTTGGGGCATAAATAATGAAAATATTTTTTCATTTTCATCTTTGGACAACACGAAAGGAAATCCTATAATTTCTATTTCTATTTGAATATGTTAAAGAGAGAAAATCCAAAAAATCTGGATAAACAAATATTTTTTGTGGTTGATTTCCCCTTACCAGTATTCTGTTCTAATCTAATTCGAATGTATTTCACCACAAAGATATTTCTCGATTCAGTGAGAATGTACAATCTATTATCGCATCATCGAGTTCTTTAGCATTTGATTTTGTACCTTTGTTAGTACTATCAGCATTTTTGCCAATAAAAAGTTCACAAATAATAAGTATGTATAATACTTACAGCTCTTCCCGCTGGCGTTGAGACAAGACCATTTTCATGATAATGATCCGAGAAGCTCACGTCAAAATTCCTCTATAGCATGACCTGTAAATCATCAAATAATATTCATCAATTAGACTCATTCTGGTTGAGACTAACACAAAAACTGGAACACACTGTATTTTTGAATAAAGAATACATAAATGTCAGTGGTATTACCATGGCAGCTTATGTGCTAATTGAATTCAATAATTGGAAACCGTATAACTAAGGCAAAATCATGGATTGAGGTTAGTCACAGTGAACATAATATTTTTTCACAGATTCATTATACATAAGCAAGTATATAAATGTATATGGATTATTTTTTAATAGGCTTACTAAGTTTCGTCATTCTACTCTCTGGAACATGCAGATTATTTTCCTGAGACTGAAAATATGAAGAAACCTTACTAGTTCTTAGTTCTCATAAATATTATACATATGAAGTGCAGAAACAAAGCCTCATCAAATGCAATAGAAAATTTAAATTCCATTCCTCCGTTTGCTTCATTCAAGGAGTACTAGAAGTCAACAATCTCAAGGATTCGGGTACAACATCAAAAAATCCTATAGCTTTTTCTTATAACTACTATCCCCATGTCATTGGAAATATGTTTTATACCTTTTAAATCTTGCGTTGTTCGATATTTTTTCAAATAGTTGATACTAGACAGATACCACGAGAAATGGACCTTTCATTTGAATACAAGCAGCTCTTTTTTAGATTGTCATGAACAGACTAGCTCTAACACACTGAAGCTACAGTATATACACTGTATATATAAGCACAATTTTTTTTTCAGAAAATAACCTCAAACTTAGAAAAAAAAGGGAATCCTTGTTCGATATTGATGAAACGAATTGATTTCGATAAAAATACTTTCGTTTGATATGGTTTTGGTATAAGTTGAAATATTTATTCTTGGTGAATTCAATAAGTTAAATTTTATTCATATGAGTCCTTATTATCCACCGAGGTATCCACTATCCACCTCACTGAAAATATTCCACCAAGTATATTGAACAGCACAAACCACTCGGCAAACCATAATGTCAGTAAAACTGATGCAGCGGTTTTGACACAATCAAATGAAAATCATCTAGCATTTGATAACTATTTATTAACTATATTTTAATACAAAAATAACTTGATAACTCCAACGCTCGCGGGTTGTGCTAGCTTAACTTTAGCTGGCACAACCATTTCATAACTCTTCAGTCGAATAAGATATAGGGATGATTCTAACGCTGAAATTCATCACTTTTTATTCTAATAAATTATATACTGAACAGGGTGTCCGTGAAAATGTGAGACATCTCTCGGATTCATATAAAACTTGGAAATATAATTATTGCAGGTGCCTATATTATTCCTATAGGCCTTCCTCACGTAGACATGAGACCCCAACAGACGCCGCTGGAAATCGTTCTTACTTGAATAATATTAAAAGTAATCAATATAATTCAATGTCAATGTTCAATTGTCCTCGACACATATTTAGTTACTTACTTTACTTTGTTTATCAGGGATGGACTGAGATTTATCAACCTGTATGAACAGTGAATTTGCTACTTTCTACATAAATAACTTCAGCACAATCACACGAGATCGAAGGGGTATAGTTTGGTATGATTCTTTTTCCAAAAATAGTACAGTTGTGCCAGAAATTTTCCGTCAGAGAAATTCGAGGAGAAATTTTACCGGTACGAGAATAAAAAACAATATCCATTCGAACCCGTGTGGTTGTGTTGGGAGTAATTGACTAGTAGATAGAAGAAAATTTACTTTCAATAATTATTCTGTCATTTTCTGACTGTTGAACTTTTTTTTTTTGTCAATAATCTACTTGCACAACCATATCAACTTTGTGAAATGTATATCAGAGAACTATATTCTTTCGATTTCATGCGGTTCAGCTGGAATTATTAAATAGTAGATCGCCGAAAATACACTTTGAATAATGATTCTATAATTTTTTGACTGTTGTACTTTTTTTTCTAAAAATCTACTAGCAAAACTGTATCAACTTTGTGAAATGTATATCAGGGAACTTCATTCTTTCGATTTCATGTGATTGTGCTGAAGTTATTAAATAGTAGATCGACAAAAATACACTTCGAATGATAATTCTATCTTTTTTGACTGTTGAACTTTTTTTTCAAATATCCACTATGAGAATGAGATTTCGTATTGACAACCACAACCAAAAACAATTCGTATTTTGCATTTACATTTTTTTAATGTGGTCTGATGAAATAGTTCAGTGATTTTTCAAGGGACTTTCAAATGTACCAATATAGGTATCTAAACTAGAATGGAGAGTTATATCTTCAAAAGTTATATGAATAAATTAATCTTGATCTGAATATTGAATATCTATTTCTTCGGCATACATATTTCTATTGGTGTATGATATAATCTATTCAGCATATTTCTGTAGTTTTAGCCATTTTGCTCATCTCCAGAGGATTTTGTAGATTGTGCTTTTTTGAAATAATTTAATTTTGACAAAGAATGAATCATAACATGATGATGTTCATATAAAAATTAAAAAATAATATGCTACCAACCTATCTTTCAGATCAGCTAACCTATATAAAAGTAATATACATTCATATAACCCCAATTTGAAAGCGGGAATAATATTCAGCAAAGGATTGACCTTGTTTAACAACCTACCAACGAAATTGAAGAAAATATCATTATATTCATTCGAAAAAGAATGTTGTAAATACGTGAAAACCAATATTCAGTATTGAAGACTACAATGTGTCGCGCCTTCATACAAGTGTTGTTGTTTATATTATTAATTTCAGGATTAAAATACTACATTGTGATAGTTTTTAGTGTATAGTGTTTATTGAGTACTCATCATTGTGAAGAGCTTACTGCTAATAAAGAGTTTTATATATATATATATATATATAATATATATATATATATATATAATATATATATATATATATATATATATTGCATATTTCCGAGCATACCTACTTCTGTAGTCTCAGCCATTTTGCTCATCTCCAAAGGATATTGTAAATTGTGCTTTTCAACACCTCATATTCCAAATATTCCTCAAGTGAATACTTCAATATCATATACCTACCTATTTTATGATGTCTCTAATAAGATACAATGTATATCCGATTGAATAATCAATATCCTCGTCGAGATCCTCATTAACATCCAAAGGAAGTGAGTTTTTCCAAGGCAGGTGCAATATACTAATTTTAGCGAATGTGTGAAGGAAATGAGAAATACTAATGCAACGTCATACTGAGTACTGCCCTAAACAAAATAGCATAATCTTGGCAAAGATCCAAATTTCAGAAAACAAGGCGGAAAAGAATTTAGAAAGGCGTTCAATAAACAGATAGATAGGTAGGTAATAATTTGTGATAGGTATATAATGATGACACCGCAATGAGAATGTTTATATGTCTTTCAACATTTTCAGCATATTTGAAGGATTTGAAAAACCAAAATATCTACAAAAATACAGGGTGATTCACCTATCTGATTCATGAGAATATAGATATGGCGCAATGTGATCTACTTTTCTGAAATATTTTCAAAAAGCAATTAACTTAGCTTTTTCAAATGGACCACCCTGTGTATTATCGCATTTTTGAATTCTGAGTGAAATTCTAGAACTAATGCATTTTGAATGATTTTCCTATCTTCACTATCACTAAAAAGTGCCAATTTTGCCACCTATACAGGGTGGGCCACGGTCGATGGCATGGGAAGGGAAGGGATGGCAAGGGAAGAGCAAAAAAATCGACGATAGGCTAGAATGAGAGCCTCAAATTAGCCTTGAATTAGAGAGTGATCAAATTTTTGAAAACCTTTGTCCTTTGGAATTGGTTCTGCTAGCTTTACGGTAAAGCTAGAAAAACCAACCTTTTTTTTTCAAACGAAGAGCAAAAAAATCGGCGATAGGCTAGAATGAGAGCCTTAAATTAGCCTTGAATAATTGCGTTTTCAGATTTTTTAAAAACAGTTTCCTTTGGAATTGGTTTTGCTAGCTTCACGTGGAGCTAACAGATCCCGCGATTTTTCGTATAATACGAAGAGCAAAAAAATCGGCGATAAGCTAGGATGAAAGCCTCAAATTATAGCGTAATCAGATCAATCAAAAACTTTGTCCTTTGGAATTTGTTCTGATAGCTTTACGGTAAAGCTAGCAAAATCCACGTTTTTTTTCAAACGAAGAGCAAAAAAATTGGCGATAGGTTAGAATGAGAGCCTTAAATTAGCCTTAAATTATAGCGTGATGTAATTTTTGGAAAACATTTTCCTTTGGGATTGGTTTTGCTAGATTTACGTAAAGCTAGCAGAACCCGACTTTTTTCGCATTTAACGAAGAGCAATAAATTCGGCAATAGGGTAATAAATAAGCCTTAAATTAGGGCCGAGGAAAAAGTTGAATTTTCGAGGGTGGTTCTGCTAGCTTTATGGAGGTAATAAACATTCAATTCGAGCTATGTTTTTGATGAAAAATATACGAAATAATCAATATCTCAAAAATCGTTAGAGATAGGTATAGGAGAGAATGAGGCAGAAATAATCAGAAAGTGAAGATAAGGTCAAAAATGCGGTAACATACAGGGTGTCCCATTTGGAATAACAAAGATGCTGCTACTTTCTGGTATAAGCGACAACGCTGCATTGCTGAAAATATTTTAGATCGATAGATCAAGAGCAATTACTTGAGTAACCACATTTTCAGAATGATCTTATGTCCCGTTCAACGTAAATGTATAAGGTGCCATCCATCGACCGTGACCCACTGTATAATAATAATAATAATAAAGTTTATCATTTATTTACTTATTTATCTTCGAAATTTGTTTAAAAACAAGGTGTCACTTACAAATAGAGAATTTCTCAATAAGGTATCTGAAAGTTGAAATTCAAGCGTAGTGACATTTCGGTCCACAAATTCCAAAATAAAAACTTTTTTTTCAGATAATGAAGCTTGAGCCTTGAGCATGTCAATTTAATGGATATAATTATTGGATTATCTGTAGAAGTGAACTAATACTGAAATACCTGGGTTTCTGAAAGATGAAATATGTAATTCAAGTTTTTATATCTGATAAACAATTGTTGATCCCCACTAACAGACTATGGCTGATCCACGAAATGAAAACATATCTCGATGTGGTAACTTATTCCCTAAAAATTATAACTGATAAATCACAACGATGATGGTAAACATTCAAATCTACCAATAAACTGCGAGCACAGATCGTTATACTCAATTCAGCTGACTCAAAATCTGTCATGCATATAATCAATATTGGCATTCCTTCCACATCTTTACATCCGAGTTCACATCTCAATACTTCTTACCGTTTATCAACATATAATCCACGCTTTTGTACCTATATATGATTCAGCACATCATTAAATAGAATATAATAAAACATTACTTGGAAATTCAAAGGTTAAAGAACAACAAATACGTAACTGTCACTCACTACTCCAACTCTGGGGACATTTAAAATTTGTATGTATTCTAACTATTCGCTGAGATGCTATATTCGCTAGTAGGGCACAATCATTTTAGGTGAAGTATGTAAAGAAAAAATATATTATTTATAGGAAGATAAAAATCAATATCGGCCATTTTGCTTTAGACTATTATAACTGGACTGACACTCAGAAAAATTTTCAAATATATTTCAATTTGGATACTTACAGTTTATTCGACTATGATGAAGATACACAGTTTTCACTGGTTCGATATAAGTACGTGATTCAAAAATACCGATCCCGAACACGAACTACAACTACGTCCACAAACCACACAATACAAATGGCATTTGGCATTTCGTCAATGAAACAGAAATTAAATCGCGCATGCGCTCCATATGCGCTCTACGACTCACTTCCATGGCGCGTGAGCACAGTGCTACAAACATCGAAATTGCCAAGCCTGATTGCCAACTGTTCACAAATGACACCGTAAATATATACTCTTTGATCATGATACAATAAAACACTTTGACCATAGGGTGAAAATCAAGATAGATATAATTATTCGATCAAACGAACTTATGAAGTTCGATCAGAATTATATTAGGGGCGTCTCGTCCTGGAGATCATACTAGGTAGTATGATCTCATTAGCATCATTAGCACCGAAAGACGGTACTACCTAGTATGATCTCGAGGACGAGACGACCCGTAATATAATAGGATTTTTCGGAAACCTATTGCGGGTCTCCATCTCGATCCAGTGAGGTCACATGAGAAATAACTCGGATCACTGATTCTTATTCAACGTTTACGAACGTATCAGGTCAGGAGCACAAAATATTATGATTTTTTTCCTGTGGTTCTGTAAATTCGACAGATGTGTGATTTTTGGTGCTCATAACCTCTTTGTTTTTGTTTGATTCTACAATTTTTGATGATGATGGAATAATATGATGAGTACTGCTTTTTGTGCTACTCGTAGTATATTGAGTTTACATTCAATGGCCGGAATCGTATGAAAATGAGAAGGTTCCAAAAATAAAAGGGAAGGTATTGATATTCCCTTTGTAACAGTAATGTCAAATAAATACTGAAACAGAGAATAGTATCACTCGATTGTATTCCAAACTGTGTGTGATGCTTCCTACATATTCACAGTTTGTTTTGCAGGTAATTGATGAATTTAATGATATAGGATTGATTGCTGTTTTTCAAAATGGTGTATGGAGAGACTAATTTTCTACAGGATACAGGATGTCACCATTGTATAGACGAATAATGCCATATGTTGATGTCGAATACCATGTATTAGGTGATTCTGCCTAATGCATCCAACCTGATAACTCTTTATTATGATGATGTTTTTTTGTCTACACAACGAAGATGATTCAATTATTTGCTTTCTGCAACACATGTCCAAATTGAACAATCCTTTGGACTATTTTCTATCACACTGTTTTTGCTTCATCGTCATCATCATATGATAATAAAAATTTTGGAAATATAATTAAAATGCATTAATTTTTCTGACAGTTTTTTGAATCCACGTGTTCTTTTTTTATTTTCATCAGAACATGAAAGAAAACAAAAAATAATCTACTTTGAACATCAACCACTGACTTATATTGAAAAAAACTGTTTTGTTATAATATTTGGAAGACTCAAATATCTTATTTTTTCAGTAGATCTAGCCCATTTAATGATTTTTCGCTCCATGAATGATCCACTCCTTTAAAAAGAAGCCTATTTTTCGTTCCTCTCCCTGTGCTATTGTCGCACATTATCTACTTTCTTGGATGATAAAACTACAAACATCACATCTACCCGATTGAATCAAGGATAAAAATCATATTGATAGGTACCTACCAGCCAAAATCTTCACAATATGTTAACTGATTTTGTTGAGTGGTAAACTCCCGCGTTTTTCGATTGATGTACAAATTTCGAACAAATTGGTTATGCGCATGCGGTGTCTTTTCCGACTCTGGCGACCCTGCTTTTGAGCAGGGTCACGAAAAATCAACCAGTCAGTGATCGAATTAGCAACACTAAAGTTTTCGAACAGAGGTAGATAACTCGGTTTTGGTAAACGAACGTTCAGGCTAGGGATCCAACCAACCCGAGTAAGTTTCCGAAAACGCTTATTTATTCTATTTACGCCCCGGTGCAAATAAGACCCGCACCACAGATTATTGTGACTAGAACTACTTTATTTTTATTACCTTGATATTTAAAACACTGTATAAAGCAAAGATAAAATAGATAAATCTGTGTATCACATGTATTCTGTATCGATTCAAAAGATTTATAAATATATTTTCATTCATTCTTTCTATATATATATATATATCTACTAGATGCACCCTTGTCCCATGACTAGGATTATTGAAACGAACATAAGAAAAAGGAATAGCTATCGATTCATCTGTATGTGCAATTCTGCCAGCAGTCAGCTGATCCCTGCTGGTTGCCTCTCTCTAGATTGCTGTTTTCATTGGTTGGATTCCTCCGCCTTTGTCTAGACGCAAACAATTGAAATTTGGTCGACATTATTCGATAACTCACCTAAGAACTCATATATTCTGATCTTTTTTGGACCTATTAGTACAGCCATACACCACATCAAACAAAGTTTTCAAATCCTTCCTTGACTTCATGATCTGAACCAACTAGAATAATTCACCAATTTCTAATATTCAAACAAGTAAAACCAAGTCTCTTTGGTTTTACTTATGGATCAATAAACTTCTCTAAACAATAGATTTGGAAAAATAATTTCATATTATTACCTGATTTGAATGAAAATGTATTTCTCAGCAGCAGTTCTCAATCAAGGCTCACAAGTGATTTTACACTACATTCATCTCCTCCACAGACAATCATCTTCATTGAATTGGGGAAAGAACATTGATAGTAGAGACTCTAAAATGACTTGGTCTTAATTCTTCACAGTTGATAAACAATTGCAGATGAATGTCATAATGATATTTCAGTTAGTTGCAATCCAGAATTTAAGATATAAGTGCAACAATATTTGCAGAATCTCAATCTGAGTGAATATTTACAGAACAATTCTCATTAGTATTACACTTCATATTTGAAATAACATCAGTTGCTATTTTAGTCAAATCCCCATCATCACTAACATTCTGGTGTTCTACAGTTTTGTTTTCAGATATTTGTGCCTCACTGTTATCAGCAGCACTTTCTTTTGCACTCTCCTCCTCTGTAGTATTATCTTCACTTTCTTCTGATGATGAAGATGATTGCTTTGATGCCATGGACTTCAATTTCTTTGATCTGTTTTTTTTTGTACGTTTCTTCTTGAGTCGTTTCAATCGTTTTTTTGCTGTTCTCTCATCTGCTAACTTTTTATTTTCCTCCAATTTGGTATGATACTCTTCCTCTAATTTATCCTAGGAAAAATAATGTTATAGCAATATTTCTCAATCATACCTTGAATTACCAAATATATATATGTGAAACGAGAAAACAATCTACCAGGAAAGATTAACATTTCAAATTCCAGAATCTTGATAATATATTAATCTACAAGTACATTACTATGGCTGCTACCAACAAATATAGAAGTTGAGGAATGGGCTTAAGGTGAGTGAACTTCACCAAACTTGCCACAATATTGATCATATTAGGAATAATTATTTCTGTTTGAAAAGTTGGATAAGGTTTAAGCTGAAAAAACCTAAACAATTTCATCTTTTGGATAGACAATTTTTCTTATTTCGATTATTGATGGTGTTGAATACTGCATATTATTCAATTCATCTTCATTTCATACCTTTTCAGCTCGTTCTTTCATATATTTCTGTCGGGCATATTCTTTCCTTCGTAAATGCCTGTAAACATGGAATTCTCCTGAACCTGCTCCTGCACTAGACCCCATAACATTTCTCACAAAATCGGGAACATTAGGCATTCCCCTTTCTTTTGGTCTCTCTGGAATTATAACTGGTTTATCCTGAAATTAAAATGGTAAATTTATTACATCAAAAACATAACTTCAATGTATTTTTGGCACATACTGGATTTTTCATTAACTTTTCCAACTTTAGACGTTGTAGATCTGTTGAGTTTCTAACAATAATAGGCTTTTTAACTTCTTTTTCATCTTCTTTCTGTTCGATATTCATAATTAATGAATAGTCTTGATACGATTTCAACTATTAGGTCATTGGGTTTTTTTTAAATTATTAAGGTGGATTTATGCACAATGCTCCAACTTTGATATTTCTGTTTCTTTCATTTGGTTTATTAAACTTTCACCAAGGATTTTTGTACCTTCCTTAATGTATACACTTTAATTTGATCACTTTCTCTACTTTGTCATGTGAAACTAGTCGTTTACGTACTTAGCCCATGATACAATAAAACATTAGCCCGATATGATTATTTGTGGTTTGACTTCGACAGTTTCAAGGAACGAATTTAACCTCATAGAAAACACTCCTCAAATAACCTCGAATGAGTTTTCGAATTCATTCAAAAGTTATAGGATTCGTTTTACCTAGCTATTATTTCTTGGACTGTGGGAGCATAATGGAAATTGAAAGAGGTTTTTCATTCTTATTGATTGCCACTACGGCTTTCTATTTTTTAACAAGGAGAAATGCGGTGAGACCGATAAATCGTAGTCCCAAAGAGAAGGGACTCGTCAATAATTTATTAACAGCGATTGTTCAGAGGGATGGAGAGATGTTCTTCAGATATACTAGGATGATAACGAAGATGTTCTCTTATTCACTGAATTTGGTGGAAGGCAAACTCAAGAAGGACATTAACCCTTCAAGGCATCCCCTTCAACCTGCCCATCGATTGATTTTAACTTTGCAGTAAGTTTTGTTATCGAAATTTCATTAGTCGATGTTGACTGATCAGTAATCATAAAAGAAAATTCAGCCATTATTTGGGTTTGACGATCATCAACTATGTAATAAAGGAGCCAAGAGTCATTTATGAAACATTGCAACCCATTGTTCTCAAAGAACCTACAAAAGAGCAATGAAAAACAACTTCTGAACAATTCTGGAATGTACCAAATTGTTTTGGGGCAATTGATGGGAAACATATCCAGATACAAGCCCCATTCAATGAAGGGTTGAATTTTTTCAACTATAAAAAAAGTCATGGCATAGTACTGATGGGTGCAAGTGATTCATATTACAGATTCACACTTGTAGATGTGAGAGCATCTGGAGGCAATCATGATTCCATAGTTTTCAGTGTATCCCTACCAGGTCCCCAGGATATTCCAGATACAAATATACAATTACCAAATTTATTTCTGACACTGCTTTCCCTTTCCATACACATATAATGCATCCATTTCCTGGAAAACAATTGAATATCTAGAAAAAAGTGTTCAATTATAGGATATCTAGAGCAAAGGACAATTGAAAACACCTTTGGAATCCTAGAGCAAAGGTGGAGGATATTCAGGAGATCTCTCACAACAAATATTGACACATGTGATTATATTGTTTTGGCTCGTGTTGTATTGCACAACTTCATCCAGAGAGGGGAGCTGAAAATGAGTCCTAAAGAGAGAAAATATTGTCCAACTGGTTATGTAAATGCAGAAAACGAGAATGGGATTGTGTAACCAGGTTTGTGAAGACATGAACGTAATATAAGAGAAATTGGAAGAGTTGAGGCTAATAGTAGACATGTTTTCTCCAATAGAGAAAATTTGTGTGAATATTTTAATTCTCCTGAAGGTGGCTCACCATGGCAGGAATCGTATGTGATGAGTGGAAGTGTACAATCACAGTTCACAATGGAGATCTAATATTTGTGAATCATCATTACTATTGATGTTGGTTCCCCTTTTTTATAATGAAAGAATTTTATTTGGTTTTGTTATAGTTTTTTTATTGGACAGTATTTTTTTGTTCAGTGATGAATTTCATTTTTGTTGTGATAGTTTTCATTTGATAGTATTTTTTTGCATGATGAATTTTTTTGTGTGATGCGTTTTTTATTCGATTGTATTTTTTTCTATAATGATTTGTTTTTTTTTATGGATAGATTTCTTTGGTAGTATTCTTTTGGTATAGACTTATTATATTTTTGTTGTGATAGTATTTTTTAGTGTATAATAATTTTCTCTTTGGTAGTTTCTTTGTAATTTTTTCAATTTGATGAATGAATTCTCTTGACTTTTTTTCAATGAAGTTTTTCATATGACAGTATTTTTTATTCCACACCTTGCAAGTAGATAAGTATATATCACAGGAGTTTTAATAAAATGATTAATCTCAAGAATATTTATTAAAAATAAATCAATACTAAAATCTCATGTGAGTGACAAATAAAATGAAGAATAATTTGAACATACGGTACATTCAGGTACATGATATTTATCACAAAAATTAACAACAATAAATACAAAAGAAAAAGGAATTCACATTACATTATGTCCTTGCAAGTAGATAAGTAAAAAACAAACAGTTTGTTTTTATAATATTACAGAAATTAGAATAAAATGACGTATTGACAGCATCCATACAAAACATTACATCATGTTTCAAACAGATGCAAAACTTGAACTCTTTCAGCTATTTTCTTGCTATCTTGAATTTCTTTCAAATATTGAGCTAAATAAATCAAGTATCAATCAAACATAACTAAAGCACAGACTGTGTTATGACAGACTGTTTTATGTATCATTCAGTTTCATTGTCAGAATATATATATAATTTTGAAAAAGTCACACTAATTCATAGAGTTCAGTGGAAAAAGCTCATCACGTATATGTGTTATTATTACATATATGGCTCATCAATGCACGCAACATCTTCATTTGCATTCTGGGGATGTTGAATTCTATATTTTCATCATCTGCCATTGGCAACTCTGATTACTAACGTCAGCTACTGTCAACTAACGTCACTTGACAACTATCTTATACAATGCTGTACACAGCGATGCCACAGCTACCGATTTATCGGTAGATCTACGTATTTCAAATATGATTTTTATATATTTTGACAACACGAAAGAAATCCTATAATAATCGAGGAACATAGTGTTAATCAATAGTTCGTTCACTTACTGCCATACTAATATAAAAAATTACCAATAGTAGGATAGGCGTATAAACAATCATCAATATAAAATAAATCCACAATTCTTAGCGATATGTTATAGGCGATATCGATTAAACAATTCCAGAAGCGTACTAAAATATCATCTGTATCAAGATTGATGTTATTTAGTTCAACCAGAACATGAGAAGTATTTCTAATGAAACTTTCATTATTTCCTGATAAAGGTTTGATTACATATACATATAAGAAATCGTGATAAATTTTGACATGGAGATTCTATTGAACTGTTGAAACTTCAAAAAAACTTTACAAATAGTGGAAAAGAACCTATAGAAGATGATGAAAAACTCAATGAAAGAACTGAACTGAGTGTAGAAGGAATTTTAGAATTTTTGGAATTTTGGAATTGGACAACTTACTTTCAAAATTAGATAACTATTTTTATCAACAAAGTTTTGGTATGGCCAAGGGTTCACCATTATCTCCTCATTTTGAGTAATATGTTCATGGAAGAATTCGAAGATAATATTGTTAAAAAATACAATGAACAACCAAAGGCTTGATGGAGATAAGTAGGTAGATGATATATTCATTATTTGGCCACATGACCGTATATAACTAGATATTTAATTTTCTAAATTTTGTAAACAATATTGAACCCACAATTATAATTCACTTCAGTAATTGAATCTGATAACCATTTTTAGATGTGTCCTCATTAAAAAATCAGATAAAATTTTGATAACTAACAAAGTGTATATCGCAAAATACATATAGGTACCTACCGACAGATACATGAACTTTCCAATCAAATCATCATATATAAGTATGAAGAAAGGAATAATCGAATTCATGATAGAGCTAAATCCGTATATCATCCGACCACCAAATTCTCAAGTACCGATAAACCATATGAAAGATTAATTTTTCAGCTTTAGTGTGGGATTTTCTCTCCTCGTTTCTAAAAAAATATGTAGAAGTTATCAGAAATTATTTCATTATATATTTGTAGTAAGGACAGATTTGTGATCGGCCCCAAAATGTCAATGAGCTTGAAAATAACCCTTTAGATACCTAAAAGAGAAATTCTCTATTGGTCAGTGACATCTTGTTTTTTGAAAAATTTGGAGATAGAAATATATTTTCAATAGAAATAAAACTTCTACTTATCTCAAGGGACGTTTCGGGAACGAATCTGCTCCGGTTTTCAACACAATTAGAACACACTTTATTATCTTCGCAAAATTTTTTTCAATGTTGAGTTGTTTTGCCAAATCTGTCGTTACACACTATACAAATATATATTGGAATAATTTTTAATAACTTCTACTTCATTTTTCAGAAAATCCCAGACGAAAGCTGTGAAAATTAATTACCACCTCCTCGAATAACTTACAGATAGTATTTGTTCAAAGTCTCGTTCAAAGTTAGCTGGGATGGATTTAAATAGAGAAGAACTTGTAAATATGATTTTTGTTTTGGGATTATCAGAAAGGAATTGTTTTCTCGCCACTAGAATGTATAATCAGCGATATCATGAAATGATAAGTGCCCGGAAATTAGCAGCTAGCACAACCTGCTTGAAAGATTCGTGGAAACTGATGGCAATGTGCAATGTAAAAAGAAAAAACTGAGAGAAAATACTTGCGATGAAGATGATGCTCTGTAGTACCTGAGATGTTTAAAAAGACAGTACCAAAGACATTAGAAAACATATGTTTTGATGTCTTTGGACAGTACTGACAGCTGTTGACAAGGTCTCATGTCGGTCAGCAAGAAGTGATGAGTGCATTAGTAAGACGTTCAGTCGATTGAATCTTGAAGAAAAAATATGAGTTTCATGCATATCACATTCAAATGCCACAACAGATAGGACCTTTTGCAGATAGTAAGTAATACACTCAAATTTTTTATATATGTGTCATCAGTGAGAATTCTTAAATTTCACGACCTCGAAAAATCACACGTGAGATGGTTATAAAACATCTCAATCACGTGGTAGGAGATTATACAGGTTGTTCCATTTGAAAAACTAGAAAAATTAATTCAAAAATCTTTTTGACAACCCTTCACAAATTTGAAGAGTCGAAATGGATCATCAGATATATCATTCATCTATCCATCAGATAACTTTAGCAATATCTAATACCAATATTGAGAATTATGACGTCAGGAATTCTCAAGTATGCATCGGCATATATGGGGTATTATTTTGACAAGAAAATCGTATCATTCTAGTGATTGAGATATAGTCGGAACTGTTGGGGGAGTGGATAGAGAAGTCACTAGAGTTTAAAAAAATGCGCTAATATACAGGGGATTCCATTAAAAAAATTTGTGGGAGTAGTCGTTTCACACACATATTCAAAATTTGGAGATTTGGTTGGTCAACAGATACGTTTCTAATATCGAAAAATTTTTTATTTCGTTTATGTCTAGTGACATCTTTTATATAATACACATATAATAATTGCGTCAAAAGTCATATCATGAAAAAAAAAACCGTTTTTTATTCATCTACCGATATTTTAAGCTACAGTCAGGCAACACTGTCTGGACAGTTATGGAAATATTATGACTATAGGAGTTCAGTGGATTGTGTTTATTATAAAATTTAACAATAACAATAGCATATTTCCTATAAAAATAGAAATGGCTTCCGAGGGAAAGAGAACAGGAAAACTTGTGAGTGAACTGTGAGAGATGAAGACTTGCCATATTGAAAATTTTTACTTTTTATTGCTTTCTACATAAAATCATTTCATTTCAGGCTCCTTTATCACCGCCTCCAATCATAGATATTTCAGATGATGAATTGGTCACAATTTCAGTTAGGGACCTAAATAGACAGTTGAAATTAAGGGGTCTTTCCAGAGATGAAATAGTTCGAATGAAACAACGAAGGAGAACTTTGAAGAATAGAGGGTATGCTGCTTCTTGTCGTATTAAGAGAATCGAACAAAAAGATGAGCTTGAAACAGAAAAAACTCAAGAGTGGCGTGACACAGAGGTTATGCAAGATGAAGTTGTTCAGATGAGAGAAGATATAGCTGATTTCAAGAGACGGTATGATGCACTTAAGCAGTTTGCTATCAGAAATAAAATACCAATACCTTTAGAATTAGAACATCTGTAATATAATTTTGAGATGAAAATAATACAAGTGTTTTTCTAATCCATTAATATTGAAATTGTTCGAGGAAGGAATCGGTGCATGACCGAGCTTTGGTGTAAATATATCTATCACATAGATTTTGAAATATTCAGAACATTTATGTATTTACTATTTACACAGCTTTATTATGTATACACATTTTTTTCTGCATTTCTGCGGTCATGATTAAAGCAGAGCTGGAGTACAGAAAAAAAGAAGAATCGTTTACGTCTTATGTCTAATGTCAATAGAATGTAAGTGTCAAGGCAAAAAAATTGAAAACATTCACTCAACGTTTTATAAAAATAGGTTTCAAAACACTTTTGTAATGAGTCACTTGATAGTTGTAATTCGTTATATATATCTCCACATTTTTGAAAAATAATGAGGTGATAGTGAATCCTGATAAAATGAAAGTGAAAATAAACAATTGGACCGGCGTAGCTACATGGCGATGGGTCGCAAACGATGATAATTGTGGAATTTGTCGGATGCCATTCGATGGCTGTTGTCCAGATTGCAAACTTCCTGGGGACGACTGTCCTTTAGTTTGGGGGCAGTGCTCTCATTGTTTTCACATGCATTGCATAGTGAAGTGGCTACAGTCTCAACCCGTTAATCAACAGTGCCCAATGTGTAGACAAGAATGGAAATTCAATAATAAGTGAAAAAGACTACAAATGAGCTTTCCATATTGAAAGGCTTCTTGGTTAGTTGACTACTAGTAAATAAATGGAAATTCAATGTGTTCTTGAAATTGAATTGAAATAATAATGAATCACTACTTAAGTATTCAAAAGTTTTATTAATTCTGATACCACTCTTACATTGATGCTATTTCCTAACAGCATGTATTTTTTTCTATCACCTAAATCTGGTGAGAATTTGAATGTTTTTGGGAAACACATGAGTCTGCATACTTCTCTGGGAGTAAAGAATCTGAGATTTAAAGATTTTAACAATTCAGTTCTCAAATTCCCATCAACTTGCATATTTGCTTCAGAAAGAATATTTGAAACTTCTTGTTCAGATTTGTCAGAGAATACACTTCCAGTGCCTTCTAAAAATCGTCCATATGCTTTAGTGAAACAGCATGATCTTCTAGAATTGACATGGCATATGTCCAATACATTCACATATTTGTTCAATATGGGTTCTGTTAAGTAGAACTTTTTATCCACATCAGTTTCTAAGATTTCACTTATTGGAAAACATTCATTATTCTGCAGTTGAAGTTCAATAGGAAAATTTTCCATCTGAAACAGAGCAAGTGATAATCTTCTGATAGGTCTATCCTGTAGAAATAAAGTATACAGGAGAAAATCTCACCAGTGATCCTATTTTGAAAGGAAATCCATTTGGAATTTTCTTAGCTAAACAGTAATATCGATGTCTGGAATTTGGTACTGCAATTTGATGAGGACTAATTATGAATTCTTGAAAACAAAATCCTGTATTTTCAAGAGTTTCAATCAAAATATTTCTCATCTCTGACTTCTCAAATCCTTTCACATTTTCAATAAGCATATTTTTTATTTTCATATTGGGTAAAATTTCTAAAATATGCAAGAATGATATAGTTCTTGGATCCATCATATCCTTTTTTAAACCATTTCTTGTGAAGGGTTGACAAGGAGGAGACATCAGTATGGTATCAACATTTAGATTGTTGATGAATTCTGTAGACAATCCTTCAATATTCATGTTGAATATTGGAGTTTGTGGAAAGTTGAGTTTGTAGATTTCATTAGCCACATTGTTTATTTCCACAGAAGCAACTATGTCACCTTGAATCTGACTCTCTGAAAAGAAAGTCTAGATTTTTTGTTCAAATACATAAATGATGGATGACATGAACACACAAACCCCTTATTGTATAAATATGATTTGATCATTGAAAAAAAAGCACTCAAACTGAACACCAACATCTCATAATTAATGATAGTTCTGATTAGGATATGATAGTTTGTCATAGAAGGTACATCATGAACTTTGGTGTCTTTTGTTTCAGACAACAGTTCATCTTTGTTTTGGGCCACTGACAATCATATATGTAATAATAACATATATTACATATATGCTGACAATATGAACTACTTTATTATTCTTTCGAATGACGCCGCAATCATGGACTACTATACTATATGTAATATCAATTCTATGAGAAGAAAATAATTTGCAGTTGAGAGCTAGTTTGGATGAGACTTTTTACACTATGGAACTTCATTGTATAATATGAATATCATTACCATTTAGTGCCATATGCATACCCCCTATCCCACTGTATAATTCTAAGATTTTCATTATGCACCATTCGAGATGGAGATGATCAGAAATGGAACTGGCTTCCACTAATCAGAATATTGATGTAATAAACTAGCTGGTGAGCCCACTCTTCAATTGTTTTGTCAGACTATAAAGTCCAAAAACAATTGAATTCTAGCAGATGGCGTGGGGTTCTCATATTCAACAATAGATGACGCGAACATCGAGAAATTATCACGAAACAGTTCCAAAGCAGGCAACCATAGATTTCTATGCAGGCAACATTCAGGTTGAAATATACCCGTTAATGACAGCTGTCAACCCGTAAGAGTTTGAATTTGGACGCGGAATAAATACAAAATTATTATTTCTTCTAGTTTCTTATAAAGAACATTTATCAATTCACAGGTGAAGACAATCTTGAGTGTATTAGTTTCATTGTGTATAAATCGATTGAATTTATTTTATCAGCATGGACTGGCGTTGTTGCAACGTGTGTGGAACACATAAAAATTCGGAACTCCGAATGTTTTCAGTACCCAAAGTTAGTATGAATATTCAAATGAATTCATCATTTGATGAGCATTCATAATGATCAGGAATAGCAGTGTGAGCTGATACGTTTCCGATTTCAGAACGAAGAAGAATTGCTGAAATGGAGTATTTCTACTTGCATCAAGTTGCCCCCAAATGGATATGTCTGTGAAAAACATTTTCAAAACGGAGCCATCGGGAAGAAGAAATTGAAGAAAGGTGCCACACCACTGAAAATGTTTGTATTTTTTGAAATCATAACCAGCGTACCCATCATAAACCTTCTCTTGAATATACAGGCAGTCCAAATTTGTCTTCCAATATCCCTATATATGGCTGATGGTGTATTAAGAAATGAGGGTAGGTACCTTAATATGTTGACTTTCACTCGAATAGAAAATAAGGTAAATATGTCCCTCTCAGACATGAATTTCCCAGAAACGGCTTGGTTTATCATAATACTATTAAAGATTACCTCTTTCAATAGATGCAACAACGATATTTATCAACCCCCTCCAAAAGGAACTATGGGTAGACAACTCTGGACTATCCGGTATAGGTCATCAACTCTTGAGATATGTACACAGTATGTACCTACATTTGGTATTTTTTCATCAAAATAATCAACCTCTTGAATTTTCAAAGGTATTATTCCTTGCTCTGAATACATTAGTTCTGTTATTACCCTAATACCAATTTCAAGTACCATTGTATAAAAATGCCAAGTAGGTTTATGGATGGTATAAGGAAACAGAAATATTTCCAACTGAACTGATTAATTATATAAGGTTCACTAGTATGATTATGCATGCATTCAATGATGTCAATTTCATTTGAACTTTTTGGATAGGCAATTATGATAAGGCTGAATAAATACAAAAACATTTCAAAAAAATATATTTTGTTGGATAATTTTTTGTTCGTAATTACTCAATTATATTGTTCTTTCTCTCTCCTGTAGTGAACAAGATTCCTCTGCAGCCAATCCACAATCCCTTTCCAGTTCCTACTTGAACCCTGCTTCTAATACTCCTGAAGATACCTTTCCTGTAAATATTGATAAGAATGTTCATAGTACTACTACTGTGGATAGTCTAACTAGCCTGTGTCAAGAACTGGAATCTCTTGATAACCGACTGATACTTCCACCCGGTTGGGGTTTTCATAAGTTAGAAAAGCACATTCTTATCACAAAACTGAGTATTCATAATGACTTTGAAATTTCAACTGAGAGATCCATTATCTTAAACTGCTCACTGATTACAGCCCACGCAGGAGCAAAACGTTTTAATCTATTACCACATTAGAAAAACTCCAAGAGCTGATCAATAAAATGGATACGTGAAAAATATGCAATGGCAACAGCAGATCATGTTCAGTTCTTATTCCAAGTTATAATTATCGCAGAGCATGCACAAGTAATAAATCGTTATTTGAGAAAAGACAAGAAAAAAGAAATAAAATAACAACCAACAAAAAACACAAATATAACTACATGGCTTACTTGTCAAGAAAGAATGCACATTTGAGTAGAGTGATTGTCAATCTGAGAAAGGAAAATGCCAATGTGGTTAAGCTTGATGAACTTCTTGAAACTTTGCCAGAAGTTCAACAAGAAAAGATAAAAATTTGTTTAAAATCGGCCAAGTGTAAATCTGCAGGCAGAAGATACACCTTGGAATGGGTTTATAATTGCATTCTCATGAAAATTAAGAGCCCAAAGCTTTATAATTATATGAGAGATAAACAAATTATGACAATACCATCAACTAGCACTCTCTCAAGGTAGGTTAGTTATTTTTACAATGTATGGAAATAATGAAATATTCAAAACATATTTTTCCAATAGGTACATTAGAAATAAAGATGGAACATTTGGTTCCAAAAAGGAGATTTTTGCAATGATAAAAGAAAAAACTAAGAATATGGCAGAATGGCAGAAGCATGGATGTTTATTAGTAGATGAATATAAAATCACTCCTACTAAAAAATTTGACAAAAATACCATGGAATTCGTGGGATTTATGGATCTTGGTGAATTCACTCCTAATGGCATGGAGGATCAATTAGGAGATCATGTACTCGTGATTATGTTCCAGCCATTTGCTGGTCATGGCTTGCAGGCTTTGGGATGTTTTCTGACGAAAGGGAATATCACTGGTGAACTCCAAGCAAAACTAATTTCAGAATGTGTGATTTTGTGTGAGGATGCTGGACTTCTCATTGATGTAATCACAAGTGATGGAGCAGCTTGGAATAGAACGATGTGAAAATGTATGGGGATGCAAAACTGTTCAGAGCCATGGTGTGAACATCCAATGGATGCCTCCAGGAAGCTGAGGATGTGTTCTGATTTTCCACATCTCATCAAATGCCTCAGAAATAACCTAGAAAAAAAAAGGATATTTCAGGTATATATCACAATAAAAATTCATTTTCCTAAATTTTTGGGATTTTCTCTACTCGTTTCTAAAAATAGAAATAGAAGTTATAATAATTATTTTGATATATTTATAGTGAGGACAGTCTTGTAGACTGCCCCCCAAAGTGTCACTGCTTTTGAATTTACCTTCCAGAGAGGCAAATAAAAGAAAAATTCACTATTTGTCAGTGACACCTTGTTTTTTTTAAATTTGGAAATGAAAATGTACTTTTAATAAAATCAAAACTTCTACTCTTTGTGGACGTTTCGGGAACGAATCTGCTCCCGTTTTCAACACTGTGGAAAAAATGATCTTCTGATAGATTCAGGGTAAATTATAAATTCAGTTCAATGTTGAATATTGAGAGGAATAATACAAAGATCAGTAGTGGCAGAATAAGTGATAATATCTTTGTAGGAATCGAAAAATTTTCTCATCTATTTGGGATTGTGGGAGGACTGTTCATCACCTGACAAGTTTTTGTCAAAGGGTTGAAAGCCATGATATCCTGTACATTGGATTCAACTGGTGACCTCTCAGGGCTTGGATTCCAGTACTTCATGACAGCTAGGATGAACCAAGACCATCTTCCATCATCATCACCATCATCAATTCTCCTAGAAGTAATAGAAAACTGCACACTCAAGAGTTTCACTGTTCAAAGTTTTCAATGTTCATCAATATTCTATTTTTCTCTGAATCTGAATGATACTTGATTTTATTAAATTATCCTGCAATGACTTTGAAACTGAATAACAATGGAATATCTACTGAACACTGCAGCTTATTACAGTTCAGGCATTTATTCTTTGATAAATTTATTGAGTTAAAGCTGGTTAAAGTAACAGGTACCTAACTGAAGAGTTTAAAAAAAGAACTGGTAGCTTCAGAATATATCACATATTCTCGTCTCTAGTATTTTCTTGGTTCAGTGAATGAAATATGAAATATATCCTTACTATTATGAAACAATATGAAATATTTGAATATATCTATACCTATTTTTTTTCTTAGCATTTCTTTGGGATGATGAGAGCTGCAGGGGGTTGTAATAGTCACCCAGAATCCATTCAAGTGGGCCAAATATTCAGGCTGATGTCTTTATTTTTATTAGTTAAACCACCCAGAGGAAGTTATGTAACAGGTGGTGAAATGATCCAGTTTCTTTTAACAATAGCCAAACTGAAAGAAAAGAAAATGCGTTTTTGATATCACTATAAAGTCAGATAGAAATGCCACTCTGAATGAATATGAGGAATTTGAAAATATAGAGGAAGCATTTGCCTACTTCTGTGGGTACATTTTGAAAAGGTTACGGTATCCACAACATTTCAAGAATGTTTAGAGACAATTTGTGGAGATGGTAATGAAAAATTCAATTCATTTATTGAAATGAAAAGTAGAGGATTCCTCACATTTCCATCTACCAAAATCATCTCATTTTTGACTGATATTGAAAGAACAATAGCAGATATTTTTCAAAAAGATCTGAAAAAATCATCAATATCTATTATTCCCGAAAAATTATCATCAACCTAGTGTGCTTTTAGGGTGTCAAAATCACAAAATTACTTTGAGTAAAAATATAATTCAAATATATGTAGTTGCCAGACTGAGCATTTGTTGTTCAGCAGAGCAAAAAAAAAGAAACATGGAGAATGAAGCAAAAAAATTATCGAAGCTTGCAAAACTAAACTAGGATGATGTTTTTAGATGATGATGTGATCAAGACATCTTTTGTTGAAGTTAACATATTGCAAAGACCACATCCACAATTATAAAGAGTATATTTGAGTATCGAATACCAAGTATACAGTATTGAGTTAGAGTAATCAAATTTGCAGGAGTTACAGAGGTACCAAAGATATACACTCAACGAGATGTGAAATGAGATTCAATTTTTTAGCTAAAAATCAAGTGAATTTGATACTTATATCTTGATGTGAGAAGACTTTTAACCTTTTTTGCCTCCTAATATAATTTTCTTGAAAAGTAGATCATTTCATTGCAAATGACAAGCAGTTTATATCACTGAAGATGACCAAACTAGATCATTGAGTGTATCTTTGGTTGATATTCTCATTTCCATGAATAATTTTCTGGAGAAGATCTCAAGTTTCCTTCTACTCTTCACTTTTCCACTCCACTTTGAGTAAACATGGACTTTCTTTCAATGATAGCAAGACATCATCCTGTTATCTGATACCTACTCTACTATTACCTACTCCAAGAAGTCTCACTTGATTGATATCATAAATGTTTAAAAAAAACAATAACAGTTCAAGATAATTCAAGCATAGCTGTTACTTTGATGTACCTGTATAATATCAGTAGATAAGATTCTCAGAGTGATTGTGATCTGACTCAAGTTGAATTGAAATATGAATCAAATGAGCAACTTTATTGATTGAGTCTCAACTGGACTGATTAATTCTCATTTGTAATTTGCAACTTATTGTGATTACTGCTGATGCAGCAATTATTAATGAATATAGTCTTTTGAGTACTCACCTTATCTTTTATTTCAATCACAGAATCCTAGGGTATGCAAATAATCCTGAAAATACACGAAGTATGAATCAGCATTGATAATCAATTCCAAAGCATAACTACATATACCTGATTCAATACAAGATTATATATAAGAAGTATATTAACTTGATACTCACCTCTCAAAATACAAATATATCACTCTGAAGTCTGAAACGATCATTACATTTATTTTTACACCAGATCAATCCGCCTTGCACAGTAGAAACATGAATCCCTCTCAGGTTTACATATGGAGGTAAAAATATTATCTAGCTTTTGTATTTCATTCTGATTCGCAACAAAATAGAATAAAACTCCTTTCCATAAACCTTGTAAATCTCCGTTTTTTAAAAAAAAAAAACTAATAAAACAGTGAAAAGTGAAATGCTCATCACACATAACCTCATAGAATATACCAACATTTGTTGGCGACACTGACAAATTCAAAAACGTGTCTCTGCAAATTTGGTTGAGAACTCGGCTGGCAGATTTTACAGTTTTTACAGTTTCGCCCACGCCATGTCATGTTTATCAAAGTTGGCCAATATCAAGAAATTTGAACACGGGAGAAGGATAGGAGTAACTCCACCAGCTAGTTTATTACATCAATATCAGAATTATTGCGAAATTTTGATGTTTCATTCTCTTCCAGTAAGACCACAAGAAATTTTAGGTTAAAATAGATTTCAATAATTTATTCCTTTTTCAGATTCATTGGCATCTTGTCCTATAAGAACGTTATCCATTTGACCTATGTGAAGATGGCAGCCAGGAGTGAGCGGCCAAATTTCCGAATACTTCCGAATGCGCTCGTCAGTGGCGCGCGCTAGTTTCCCCCCTTTTAGGGTAACGTGATGCTTTTAATTCAATTGGAATGTTTCAGACTAGGCACAAGAATCGATTGCAGATTGATTTTGACTCGACTGAAAAATTATTGAGGAAGCTGTCTTCAATCGAAGATGGCTATACATTGATTTGAACCCATTTGTGGTATCGCAATCATGAAATGCACGACATATACTTTTATACAGACATTAAAGTAATTGAGGAGGGCAGAACTGATGTTTGAATATAAAGTTTGGGGCACAAATATGATACAGCAGCCAGAGGAGGATCCCCTAATAGATCCCACAAAGAATTATACACTCAAAAAAAAACTTTCATCGATTTTCTATATTTGAACCAGAAACTGATCGAACTTCACTAGGTCAGGGAGGTAGCTTTTCAACTGTAGAATCCAGCTGAGAAATAATTGTTTCTTGCTAAATTCCTCAGAAGATTCTACACACAAAAAACATGATTTTTATATATATTTCTTCGATTTTCGATACTTAAACCAAAAACTGAACGAACTCCGATAGGTCGAGGTAGTAGCTTTTCAACTCGAATCCAGCTGAGAAAGAATTGTTTCTTGCTAAATCCCCCAGAAGATTCTACACACGAAAAACATGATTTTTATATATATTTCTTCGATTTTCGATACTTGAACCAAAAACTGAACGAGCTCCAATAGGTCAAGGAAGTAGCTTTTCAACTCCAGAATCCAGCTGAGGAAGAATTGTTTCTTGCTAAATTCCTCAGAAGATTCTACACACGAAAAACATGATTTTTATATATATTTCTTCGATTTTCGATACTTAAATCAAAAACTGAATGAACTCCAATAGGTCAGGGAAGTAGCTTTTCAACTCCAGAATCCAGCTGAGGAAGAATTGTTTCTTGCTAAATCCCCCACAAGATTCTACACACGAAAAACATGATTTTTATATATATTTGTTCGATTTTCGATACTTGAACCAGAAACTGAACGAGCTCCAATAGGTCAAGGAAGTAGCTTTTCAACTCCAAAATCCAGCTGAGAAAGAATTGTTTCTTGCTAAATCCCTCAGAAGATTCTACACACGAAAAACATGATTTTTATATATATTTCTTCGATTTTCGATACTCAAACCAAAAACTGAACGAACTCCAATAGGTCGAGGAAGTAGCTTTCCAACTCCAGAATCCAGCTGAGGAAAAATTGTTTCTTGCTGAATTCTTCAGAAGATTCTACACACGAAAAACATGATTTTTATATATATTTCTTCGATTTTCGATACTTAAACCAAAAACTGAACGAACTCCAAAAGGTCAGGGAAGTAGCTTTTCAACTCCAGAATCCAGCTGAGGAAGAATTGTTTCTTGCTAAATCCCCCAGAAGATTCTACACACGAAAAACATGATTTTTATATATATTTGTTCGATTTTCGATACTTGAACCAAAAACTGAACGAGCTCCAATAGGTCGAGGAAGTAGCTTTTCAACTCCAGAATCCAGCTGAGAAATGATTGTTTCTGGTTAAATTCCTCAGAAGATTCTACACACGAAGAACATGATTTTTATATATATTTCTTCGATTTTCGATATTTAACCAAAAACTGAACGAACTCCAACAGGTCAGGGAAGTAGCTTTTCAACTCCAGTATCCAGCTGAGAAAGAATTGTTTCTTGCTAAATCCCCCAGAAGATTCTACACACGAAAAACATGACTTTTATATATATTTTTTCGATTTTCGATACTCAAACCAAAAACTGAACGAACTCCAATAGGTCGAGAAAGTAGCTTCCCAACTCCAGAATCCAGCTGAGGAAGAATTGTTTCTTGATAAATTTCTCAGGAGATTCTACTTACGAAAAACATGATTTTTATATATATTTCTTCGATTTTCGATACTTAAACCGAAAACTGAACGAACTCAAATAGGTCAGGGAAGTAGCTTCAACTTCAGAATCCAGCTGAGGAAGAATTCTTTCTTGCTAAATCCTCCAGAAGATTCTACACACGAAAAACATGATTTTTATATATATTTCTTCGATTTTCGATACTTAAACCAAAAACTGAACGAACTCCAATAGGTCGAGGAAGTAGCTTTCCAACTCCAGAATCCATCTGAGGAAGAATTGTTTCTTGCTAAATTCCTCAGAAGATTCTACACACGAAAAACATGATTTTTATACATAATTCTTTCTTGCTAAATCCTCCAGAAGATTCTACACACGAAAAACATGATTTTTATATATATTTCTTCGATTTTCGATACTCAAACCAAAAACTGAACGAACTCCAATAGGTCGAGGAAGTAGCTTTCCAACTCCAGAATCCAGCTGAGTAATAATCGTTTCTTGCTAAATTCCTCAGAAGATTCTACACACGAAAAACATGATTTTTATATATTTTTCTTCGATTTTCGATACTTAAATCGAAAACTGAATGAAATCCAATAGGTCAGGAAAGTAGCTTTTCAACTCCAGAATCCAGCTGAGGAAGAATTGTTTCTTGCTAAATCCCCCAGAAGATTCTACACACGAAAAACATGATTTTTAAATATATTTCTTCGATTTTCGATACTTGAACCAAAAACTGAACGAGCTCCAATAGGTCGAGGAAGTAGCTTTTCAATTCCAGAATCCAGCTGAGAAAGAATTGTTTCTTGCTAAATCCCTCAGAAGATTCTACACACGAAAAACATGATTTTTATATATATTTCTTCGATTTTCGATACTCAAACCAAAAACTGAACGAACTCCAATAGGTCGAGGAAGTAGCTTTCCAACTCCAGAATCCAGCTGAGGAAAAATTGTTTCTTGCTGAATTCTTCAGAAGATTCTACACACGAAAAACATGATTTTTATATATATTTCTTCGATTTTCGATACTTAAACCAAAAACTGAACGAACTCCAATAGGTCGAGGAAGTAGCTTTTCAACTCCAGAATCCAGCTGAGAAAGAATTGTTTCTTGCTAAATCCCTCAGAAGATTCTACACACGAAAAACATGATTTTTATATATATTTTTTCGATTTTCGATACTCAAACCAAAAACTGAACGAACTCCAATAGGTCGAGGAAGTAGCTTTCCAACTCCAGAATCCAGCTGAGGAAAAATTGTTTCTTGCTGAATTCTTCAGAAGATTCTACACACGAAAAACATGATTTTTATATATATTTCTTCGATTTTCGATACTTAAACCAAAAACTGAACGAACTCCAAAAGGTCAGGGAAGTAGCTTTTCAACTCCAGAATCCAGCTGAGGAAGTATTGTTTCTTGCTAAATCCCCCAGAAGATTCTACACACGAAAAACATGATTTTTATATATATTTCTTCGATTTTCGATACTTGAACCAAAAACTGAACGAACTCCAATTGGTCGAGGAAGTAGCTTTTCAACTCCAGAATCCAGCTGAGAAAGAATTGTTTCTTGCTGAATCCCTCAGAAGATTCTACACACGAAAAACTTGATTTTCTTCTGAGGGATTTAGCAAGAGACAATTCTTCCTCAGCTGGATTTTGGAGTTAAAAAGCTACTTCCCTGACCTTTCGGAGTTCGTTCAGTTTTTGGTTTAAGTATCGAAAATCGAAGAAATATATATAAAAATCATGTTTTTCGTGTGTAGAATCTTCTGAGGAATTTAGCAAGAAACAATTCTTCCTCAGCTAGATTCTGGAGTTGGAAAGCTACTTCCTCGACCTATTGGAGTTCGTTCAGTTTTTGGTTTAAGTATCGAAAATCGAAGAAATATATATAAAAATCATGTTTTTCGTGTGTAGAATCTTCTGGAGGATTTAGCAAGAAAGAATTCTTCCTCAGCTGGATTCTGGAGTTGAAAAGCTACTTCCCTGACCTATTGGAGTTCGTTCAGTTTTTGGTTTAAGTATCGAAAATCGAAGAAATATATATAAAAATCATGTTTTCCGTGTGTAGAATCTTCTGAGGAATTTAGCAAGAAACAATTCTTTCTCAGCTGGATTCGACAGTTGAAAAGCTACCTCCCTGACCTAGTGAAGTTCGATCAGTTTCTGGTTCAAATATAGAAAATCGATGATAGTTTTTTTTGAGTGTATAATTCTTTGTGGGATCTATTAGGGGATCCTCCTCTGGCTGCTGTATCATATTTGTGCCCCAAACTATATATTCAAACATCAGTTCTGCCCTCCTCAATTACTTTGATGTCTGTATAAAAGTATGTCGTGCATTTCATGATTGCGATACCACAAATGGGTTCAAATCAATGTATATCTTTCTTCGATTGAAGACAGCTTCCTCAATAATTTTTCAGTCGAGTCAAAATCAATCTGCAATCGATTCTTGTGCCTAGTCTGAAACATTCCAATTGAATTAAAAGCATCACGTTACCCTAAAAGGGGGGAAACTAGCGCGCGCCACTGACGAGCGCATTCGGAAGTATTCGGAAATTTGGCCGCTCACTCCTGGCTGCCATCTTCACATAGGTATCCATTTGGTCATCATAAGATTTTTATATATATATATATATATATATATATATATAAATTCATGGTTCTCTTATTTCTTGAATAATACAACAGATGTCATTCGTCAAAAATCATATGTTCCTCCGTTCCTGTCATTTCAAAAAAGGTTTCGAAATAGTGTTTTGACTTTTGAATATAATTTTAAAAAATGAACAATCCGTTCTAATAACGTTCTTGTGAGATATCAACAACTGTAGTAGGATAATCACCGAAATAGTAGTATTTTTAGGAAATCGAGCAGTCCACTTCACTAGCAGAAGGAGACCAAAATATGTATAATCGGATTGATGAAGAAGCCATTATATGAACACCATGTTCAGAAGTAGAAGCTGGTTTGGTGGTGGTTGGGGACGTCCAAAGAATTTACACTCATTGGATCATTTGAAATACCTCTACAATGTGTTATCCAGAAACCAAACTGTTTCAGAACACAATAGAGGATTGTTAGTTGAATCTTTGAGGTCCATTGCTGAGATACTCATATGGGGTGATCAGAATGATTCTTCTGTATTTGAGTGAGTTTTTGGGTTTGCTTATCCTTAGTATGATACATCTAACTAATCACTCCATGAGAATACACGACCTTGAATTCTTGAAATTGAGTATTTCAGTTTATTGAAATGAATTCTGGCAGCCAAATTTGCTCAATGATTAATATTTTTTCATTATATTTCATTTTGTTTTTGAACACAGTATATTTTTATTTGTATGTAAATGAAACTTTTTCGATTTCATTGATACCAACAAATGGGCTTGTTCAGCAAAAATATTATTTCATCACTTGGTAGTACTCACTCAAACTAGCTTCAGGTCACAATTCATTCTTCTCTAAAAATTACTACGTTTTTTAAATGATCATTGAAATTCGATTTTCATGGTAGCAGGAAATGAACAGATCTAGTCAATAGTTGCGTCATTTGGCTGCCACCTCCAAACAGAGATGAACTGATAGATCAACCACTCAAAATTAATGTGGAAGTTCCTCATTCATTGAGACAAATGTTTCAACTATATTTGTATGTCATACTCATAGTTTCTGACAGAGATACTAATTACTCTTGTATGAGGTCAGCTGGCTAGAAACGTCACAAAGCTTTGACATGAGTATAGCATCTAGCAGTGATACATGAAGAGGAACGATAACAGCATGATAATTACTTCACCAGTTTAAATGTGTTTTTGGATAGAGCTGTGATTTGAATTCGAAAATAAAGCAAGTGAGTTAACTTTGAGAAAAATGATGCCTTTACTTACATGATGTTTTTGTAAGAGAACATCATTACAAAGGTGGTTTTAGTTGGTAATTCAATAGGTGTTTACACCCCCATTGCCTATTTGTATAGAAGATGAAGTTATTGACAATCCAAATTGATCAAAATACTGCCCTATGTCACTTCATGTCACATATAAGTTAAACAAAGTCAGCAATATCTTGATGTCCGTAAAACTGACACAGCCGTTTTGGCACAGTCAAATAAAAATCATCTAGTATTTAATAACTATTTATTAACTACTTTTCAACACAAAAATAAATTTCATAACTCCAATGGTTTGCGAAAAAAAGGTGTTGTGCTAGCTCAAGTTATGCTGGCACAACCATTTTATAACTTTTCAACCAAATAAGTTATTGGGATGATCAAATCCATAACTTTTTAATAACTTTCAAATGGTATATGGATAATTGAATTCGGAGCGGAATTGAAGGTTTTACGGATGTTGAATACCCATGCATTCTTACAATCCATGAAAATTTCCACTTGTGTCCGCGTTTCCATTTTCACAATTACACAAGATCCAAAAAAAGTACAGTTGTGCCAGCAATTTTCCTTTGAAGAATGGCAGGATAACAATTCAAATTGTCTTCGCGATGATCTACTATTTAATACCTCCAGTACAATCACATGAAATCGAAAGAATATAGTTCCCATATATTCATTCTACAAAGTTGATACAGTTTCACTAGTAGATTTTTGGAAGAAAAGTTCAACAGTCAAAAGATAGAATTATTGTTCAAAGTGTATTTTCGTCGATCTACTCTTTGATAACTCCAGCACAATCACATTACATCGAAAGAATATAGTTCCCTGATATACATTTGACAAAGTCGAAAAAAGATAGAATTATTGTTTGAGAAGTGTATTTTCGTCGATCTACTATTCAATAACTCCAGCACAATCACATGAAATCGAAAAATATAGTTCCCAGACATACATTTGACGAAGTTGATACAGTTATGCTAGTGGATTTTTGAAAAAAAAAGTTCAACAGTCAAAAAAGATAGAATTATTGTTCTAAGTGTATTTTCGTCGAACTAATATTCAATAACTCCAGCACAATCACATGAAATCGAAAGAATATAGTTCCCTGATATATATTTGATAAAGTTGAAATCGTTGTGCTAGTGGATTTTTGAAAATAAAAAAGTTCAACAGTCAAAAAAAGATAGAATTATTGTTTGAGAAGTGTATTTTTGTTGATCTAATATTTAATAACTCTAGCTCAATCACTTGAAATCGAGAGAATATAGTTCCCTAATTTACAATTGACAAAGTTGATATCGTTGTGCTAGTAGATTTTTGAAAAAAAAAAAAGTTCAACAGTCAATAAAAGATAGAATTATTGTTCAAAGTGTATTTTCGTTGATCTACTATTTAATAACTCCAGCACCATCACATGAAATCGAAAGAATATAGTTCCCAGATATTCATTTCACAAAGTTGATATAGTTTTGCTAGTAGATTTTTGGAAAAAAAAATTCAACAGTCAAAAAAGATAGAATTATTGTTCGAGAAGTGTATTTTCGTCGATCTACTATTGAATAACTCCAGCTCAATCACATGAAATCGAAATAAATTAGTTTCCTGATATACATTTGACAAAGTTGATATCGTTGTGCTAGTGGATTTTTGAAAAAAAAAAAGATGATTAGTCAAAATAGATAGAATTATTGTTCGAAGTGTATTTTCGTCCATCTACCATTTATAATTTATTTTTGTTTTGAAAAATAGTTAATAAATAGTTATTCAATAATGGATGATTTTCATTTGATTGTGCCAAAACGGCTATCAGTTTTACGGATATAATATCTTGGAGCTCTCTACGGAGCATGAAGAATATATTAACATTTTTTTCTACGCCCACTATGCTCATCTTACATTATGTGATATGAAGTAGAGATCCATAAGCTGTATCTTCTTCAACTTTGATCGTCAATTACAATCATTTTCCTTCCAAATATGCAATTTCATGGTATCAATGGAATCATCAAAAATCCTCTACCGAAAATATACATAGTGTTTCACTTGAAAAACAAAGGTTGATGTTCATATCTGAAAAATGAAAGATCCTGTGTATCGAAAATTATTTCGAAATCAAAACTCAAATTATTTCCTCCAACTTTTATATTCACCATTTTTTCATATCTCCACATAGAAAAAAAAATCAGTGTAGTTCAATTTCAAGAGGCGCAATCTGTACAGTGAGATTCACCAAATAAAAATGCTCTCCTCTGTAACTTGCTTATTTATGAACTGATTCGATTATTCATAAAACATTTCAAGTCATTTTCCTATATGAGCAAATATAGGTAGCAGTTGAATTTTTCATATATAACTCCTTGTAGTTCATTTAACAATCGGGTTATCATTGGGAAATCAACGATACCAGTATAGATGCAGTTATGCGAAACGACTACAGTATGTGAAAACCTCACGACGATTTGGCCACGCGAAATCAAAATATTCAAATTGACATATCATATCGAATGAATGTAGGAGGAAATGAAAAAAATAGTTTACCTACGGGATGATATACATGAGGGGGGTTTAGGAAATTATTGCAATTTTAAGACCATCAGTAGGTACCTTTTCACTTCATTTTAATAAGGTAAGCATTATTGTAATAGTTTTATAAATGACATTCGGAAAGTGCCACAATATATCAAGTGTCATAAACAGAATTCAAATTCAATCTTATTTTCACGTGACCGGAAACGGAAGACTCAAAATTCAACCTGAATATTCAAGTAATGACAACGTTGCAATAGAATAGAATACACATTTATTCCCATAAAAAACAATAGAGCTTGTAGGAAAGACCACAGTAGTGACAGATAATCAGAAGTACAAAAAAGAAAATACTAATGAGCTGTATATATACACTACAAATACACTGAATCATTTTACATAGCTTAGTGTGAATACGGTGTCACAGTTGAGTGTCTAGTACTCATTAAAACTTGGTGAATAAATATAATAATTTTCAAGAAATGTATTTTTCTAATAGAGGGAATGTTGCAGTATTTATATGAATCAGACCTCGGTCATGTTAGCTCCCGGCCGGCCAGCTCCAAGCGGCACTTTTCCACCACCGGTCAATTTTTATTTTCGAGTTGGTCTTCGTTTCGTACGACGCTCATTACTACTTTCTCTACTCATCTATAACATCCACGGATACGATGAATAATCTTCGTGTATTCCAAGTGCAAAATAATTGAATATATTGTGCTCACCGTTATTCTGAGGGGCCAGCACAAAGGGTAGAAGACAGTGTCCGATTTCCCGTTATTCGATTGAATTTCCTGATTTTTTCCACCACAAGAAATTACCGGAAACAATCAATAGGGATGATCTTAGAGAGGTATATGTCGGATGCAAAGAATTTTAAGTTTCATTTGAAAGTGTTCGATTTCAAGTTATTCCATAGGATTTTCTGATTTATTTTCTACAATAAAAAATGACCGGCCGAGAAAATTGATAAATGAAAATCTCAGAAGAGTAATAATAATAAAAATAATAATAATAATAAACGCTTCTATAGTATAGAGTATATGTTGAATGCAGAAGATTTTTTTAGTTTCATTATGCCAACCCCAAAGGACCAGCTCCCAGGGTAGGAGTGTTCGATGTACAGCTGTTCGATAGGATTTCCTGAATTTTTTTCTACCATAAAAAATGGCCGGCCAAGAAAATCGATCGATGGAAATCATGGAGGGGTACATGTTTGAAGCAGAGTATTGTTTCAGTTTCATTATATCAACCCCAAAAGGCCAGCTCCAAGGGTAGAAATAATAGATGTAGAGCTATTCAATAAGATTTCCTGAATTTTTTTTCTACTATGAAAAATTTCTGGCCAAGAAAATCGATCAATGGGAATCTTGGTAAATGTTCAATGCAGAGTATTATTTTAGTTCCATTATGTCAAGCCCGAAGGGCCTGCTCCAAGGGTAGAAATGTTAGATGTACAGGTATTCGATAAGATTTCCTGAATTTTTTTGTTTTAATTTTTTCTACCATGAGAATTGACCGGCCAAGAAAACCGATCGATAGAAATCTTAGAGGGATACATGTTCAACGCAGAGGAATTTTTTAGCTCCATTATATCAACCCCAAATGGCCGGCTCCAAGGGTAGCAGTGTTCGATGTGAAAGCTATTCCATTGGATTTCCTGAATTTTTTTCTTTTATAAAAAATGACCGGCCAAGAAAACCGATCGATGGTAATCTTAGAGGGGTACATGTTTAACGCAGAGGAATTTTTCAGTTTCGTTATATCAACCCCAAATGGCCGGCTCCAAGGGTAGCAGTGTTCGATGTGAAAGCTATTCCATTGGATTTCCTGAATTTTTTTCTCTATAAAAAATGACCGGCCAAGCAAACCGATCGATGGAAATCTTAGAGGGGTACATGTTCAACGCAGAGGAATTTTTCAGTTCCATTATGTCAACCCCAAATGGCCAGCTCCAAGAGTAGCAGTGTTCGATGTGAAAGCTATTCCATTGGATTTCCTGAATATTTTTCTACTATAAAAAATGACCGGCCAAGAAAACCGATCGATGGAAATCTCAGAGGGGTATATATTCAACGCAGAAGAACTTTTCAGTTCCATTATATCAACCCCAAATGGCCGGCTCCAAGGGTAGCAGTGTTCGATGTGAAAGCTATTCCATTGGATTTCCTGAATTTTTTTCTACTATGAAAAATGACCGGCCAAGAAAACCGATCGATGGAAATCTTAGAGGGGTACATGTTCAATGCAGAGGAATTTTTCAGTTCCATTGTGTCATCCCCAAATGGCCGGCTCCAAGGGTAGCAGTGTTCGATGTGAAAGCTATTCCATTGGATTTCCTGAATTTTTTTCTACTATAAAAAATGACCGGCCAAGAAAACCGATCGATGGAAATCTTAGAGGGGTACATATTCAACGCAGAGGAATTTTTTAGTTCCAAAAAAAATCAGGAAATCCAATGGAATAGCTTTCACATCGAACACTGCTACCCTTGGAGCCGGTCATTTGGAACGGTCATAATGGAACGAGATTTTTCTAAGTATCAGGGTAGTTTTCGTTGTCGCTCGTTTGAATCCGGGAGTGTCCCGAGAATTGTTAAGCATCAAGGTTGTTTTCGCTCGTTTGAATCCGGGAGTGTCTCGAGATCCTGAAACAAATTCAGACGACGAATCGGTAAGTCTTTTATCCATTGTCTTGACTAATACTGTGGGGTTGCATTTGATTTTCTGATCTCAGATTCTTTTATATGTACCATCTACCAATACAGTACGTACGTTGCCACCCTACACCGGGTAGTTTTGATCACTGGTGCATATAAACGGCGTCGGACCCTCCTTCTTGGTGCAATTGAAGGCAAGGTTTAATCTCACGATATCGAAGTTTATATTGGCCGGAAAACAATCGAAATCTTCCGTTATTTACTGCCGGGTATTAGACTAAAGAGAAAGTTCCAATTAGCCATTTGTACGTTGCATGTACGTTTATAAGATTAATAGTTTTTTTGTATCACAATTAATCCTTAGTCGGTAATTGTCGTATCTCGCCATTTCGTGTTATTTGGGTTTTATAATAAATTTGTGAAATTTCATTCGGTTGTTTCACTCAGAGACCAAATCTGATAAGGGAAATATCAGCTATTAGCGGCAGGTCAACAGTGCCGCAACTGTTAAGGGAAGTATCGAATGATTAGTGGCCACCCTCAAACTCTCCCACCCATAGTGACCCTAAAAAGACCCCTTTAACCATTCATAGGGGGCACGAACCCACTAGAGCCCTCAGGAAGCAGGAAACCGAAGCCGTGGCTTCATCCAGGAGCTGGAGGGTAGCAGACTGGTTCCTCACCCTCGTGGTACAAAGGAACCTCTCCATATGTTTCATTGGTGACGTGTGGGTATTACAATTTCTACCCTTGGAGCTGGCCTTTTGGGGTTGATATAATGAAACTGAAACAATACTCTGCTTCAAACATGTACCCCTCCATGATTTCCATCGATCGATTTTCTTGTCCAGCCACTTTTCATGGTAGAAAAAAATTCAGGAAATCCTATCGAACAGCTGTACATCGAACACTCCTACCCTTGGAGAAGGTCCTTCTGCATTCAACATATACTCTATACTATAAAAGCGTTCATTATTATTATTATTATTATTACTCCTCTGAGATTTTCATTTATCAATTTTCTCGGCCGGTCATTTTTTATTGTAGAAAATAAATCAGAAAATCCTATGGAATAACTTGAAATCGAACACTTTCAAATGAAACTTAAAATTCTTTGCATCCGACATATACCTCTCTAAGATCATCCCCATTGATTGTTTTCGGTAATTTCTTGTGGTGGAAAAAATCAGGAAATTCAATAACGGGAAATCGGACATTGTCTTCTACCCTTTGTGCTGGCCCCGCAGAATAACGGTGAGCATAATATATTCAATTATTTTGCACTTGGAATACACGAAGATTATTCATCGTATCCGTGGATGTTATAGATGAGTAGAGGAAGTAGTAATGAGCGTCGAACGGAACGAAGACCAACGCGAAAATAAAAATTGACCGGTGGTGGAAAAGTGCCGCTTGGAGCTGGCCGGCCGGGAGCTAACATGACCGAGGTATGAATCAGATGTGGAATGACTTCTATCAAGTGAGTATACATTTCTGGTTGTCTTATTTTGGAGGATTCCTAATGATTATATATCTTGTTCAATTGAATCTGCCCATATTATATTCAAATCGGAATCTTGAGTTAGGGGTTCACGAAAATATACCAATCATTTGTACCCTCTCGAATGAGAGAATTTATTCACTTGCTTCCAAGTCGTAGTAGCGCGTCGCCATAGAAACCACTGCGTCGATATGACATGCAATAAAAATGACAACAGCAATAAGTGAAAGTGAAATTATATCTGTTGTGATATCATTTCAGCGAGGTGCTCAGTTAGTACCCAGATTTTTCGAAAACTTTACATTCAGGTATAGGAAATGTTTTACGAAGAAATATTCAGAATTTTTGGAATATTATAAAAGTTAAACAACATACGGTATATTGGTAGTAGTGATACATTTGAAATATATGACTCCAACCTAGCACACATTTCTGCATCGCCCAGTATATATATAAATATATTCTGCAAATAGAATAAATGCATTATCCTGTACAACTTTTGTACTCAATTTTTTTTCTAATGCGAGAAACGAAAGATTTGAGAGGGCATGCTCTATAAGTGATCACCATGTACCTACTTACGTTGGATTTGACGCGGGTTTGACGTTGGACACCTCCTAATATTGAAGTGCGTTATTTTTCCATCTCAAGAAAACATGAATACCGAAGAGGCGAGTATACTAGACATCAGAGTGGCAAAGAAAAAAAGGCGCTGGACGCGCCAAATTCGCCACAGGTTTCGAGCCGATGTTGAATTCATCGAAGTATGACCGGCCTTGTTGGCCCAGCCGAATGATTATAGAATATATTATTATATTACAATGATATACATGGTTATTCATATTCATATTCATATATATATATATATATATATATATATATATATATATCATTCATTCAGATTATTGTTTTGCTGCAGCTAAATCTCAGTTGTAATCTACCATCTACCAGATTTGAAATACAGACATTTTGTTGAATAGAAATTGCGAGCAATTCTACTTTTTCGCAACCAAGATTTAGCAGTTGGATGAAAACTGTCCGGCTTTTACACTCGCAAAATTTTAGAGACCTACTCGTACATACCATTACAGCCTATACTAACTAAAAGTTCAACAATGCCGGATTGCGTTAGTTAATCATGTCTTATGAAATTGTAAAATATAATTATGAAATAATATTTATATATATATATATATATATATATATATATATATATATATATATATATATATAGAATTATATTACCATCTTACTGGGAGATATTACCAATATTACTATAATATTACTGGGAGATATTACCGATGCTACCATATTACTGAGATACTACCGATATTACCAATATTACCAAATATTTATTGATAGTGCCAATAATACTGGTATTACCTGAATGTAATACTTTACTGTTAATATATTACTGGCAGGGTGTACACCATATTACCATAGTGAGTTACCCCTCGGTATTCTCCAAGTAAAATCTCAATAAAAGTATGGTGCGATCATATTGACCAGATAATATCCGCGAACTTTGTGAATGTTTCTACGTTCCCTACATTTTATGGTTTCATTTTCAGTTTCTTCCTGGAGAAAAACATGTTATCTTTTTTCCTGCGAATAATGAGACAAAGAAGTGGAGGTTCAAGCTTTGTTTGTGTTCAACTCCTGCAAACTCTCAACATTTTGTTTGAAAATATAAGAAATGAAACTTCCTTGTGTAAGTAAATTCTCATTCTATAGCTGAATTTGTAAAAATGAGTTCTTGGACATTTTAAAATGACACGAACGTTCACACTGAAAAATGAATCTTCTCAATTTTTCGATGAGTGGCATTTGAGTTTCACCCATAGAAAAATTTCTGTAGATACTCCAAAGTGACGCCATATTTCAACACTGGAGTCTTGTTCAACCTAGCACTGACTCTCAATTTCAAAGATCACTCTGCAGTTTTTAGATTTGTAAATTATTTGTTCTGGTTGATGAATTGATAATATAATTTTTACGCCAAAAATATTACCATTTCCTCTCATTTTACAATAATTATGAAGAACTTATTTTCATAAATTATCATCACTTCTTATGCTATGAAATATAGAGAATATAGATAGAAAACTTTTTTCAGATTATTTATTATCCAATAACCATGTAAATTCCATAATAGTGCATAAATTTGATTTTTCCGATGAAGAAGTGATGGCATATTATATATCATTTCTGAAGACGCTAAGCTTGAAATTGAATGCTCATACTATCCACTTCTTCTACAATGAGGTAAGTAAGATATATTTATATATATCAAATTAAAATAAAATTATTACCATATTGACTTCGGGCGTACATAAACAATAATTCCAACGATGTTTTGGTCTAGATAATTGAACATGAAATACCATTATTCTAGTGACGTGAAATAGGTGTTATTTTATTTGTATATGCCGACCGAAAATATATTCAAATATAATGAAAATATATTCAAATAACAACTGATTTATACATCTCAACTGATTTACTATTTGCAGCATACGAACGATTTTCCTCTATACACAGAAGCCATAAAATTTTTCAATCACCCCGAATCTATGGTTAGAATTGCAGTCAGAACGTTAACATTGAACGTATACAGAGTGGATGACACGAGTATGTTGGCTTTCATCAGAGACAGAACGGCTGCACCTTACTTTTCTAACATTGTTTGGTTCATCGGTAAACATGTACAGGAATTAGATACGTGTGTGAGAAACGATGCGGAGTAAGTATAATGATTTTAAGAAAATATGTTTGTATACAGATTGAGATTATATATCCTATACTTTGTTGGATCGTAGAATGAGAATTGGGAATATGAATTATGCGCTTATCACTTGATTCTACTTCCATCTTGGAATTCAAAATGTTGATTGAATCCTACTGCTTCTACGGATTTTCCAGTTGGAATTTAAGCTAGATTATTTTCATTCTTTGCAAAGGATGAAAAATGGCGCCCAAAAATCAAATCAGTGTTTTTTTTCTGGGGAATATGAGCAAGGTCCGAATTCTTTAGAAAGGCCTAGATAAAATCAATTTTCCGTCTTCGAAGAATTTTCGAATTATTTCTGATGAATTCAATGGGAAAAATCACTGATTATCGGAAACAATATCACGGTAATATTTATATTATAGTATAGTATATATATATGTATATAGTATCATATAATAATGCACTCACAAATTTTCTCACACACAATCTCAACGGCATTTGTGATGGTTTAATTTCATTGGTGTGTCCAACTGTGACATGCTAGTCCTAACACACCTATCGACACACATCACGGCACGAGGGTGAGAGGATGAGAGAGAAAGATATAGTTCGGAATATGACGTCATAGCTCCATAGTTTTCAAGAGGCCAAAGAATCTATTTGCTTCGAATTTGACTGATTAAATTGATTATATAATGGATGTATTCATTATTCATTGATTGGAATTGGATTCGAATAAATTCTTCACTCAGTGGTCCTGCCCATCGTATATTTTGTAATATTTGTAATTGTATATTCCTTTGTTCTAGTCATCAGTCTCAAAATCGGCTTTCCGACTTGGTGGCAGAACACTTGGATCATCTGCACTATCTGAACGATATACTTTGCCTGAACATAACCGATTTGAATCACGTATTGACTGATCATCTGCTGCACAAACTCCTTATCCCATTGTATATATATTCTCTATCGCTGAACAGAAAGAAATTCGATGTTTCTAGCGATAGTATTAGTAAAATTTCTTCGACGCCACGAGGGTCGCTGACTAACAGTCCGAAAACCCACGACTCCAACGGGAAAGTTTCGTGCGTTGTGGCGATATTCCTGCTCTCGCAAGTATTCCTGATACTTTCCCATTCGCCGCTAGTGCAAACTTTGGCGTGGATAATTCTGAAAACCGATCGCTCCGTATTCGAAAAAGGGGTAGACAAATTGCTGGAGCATTACGAGAAAGAGAAGGAGAGGCGGACTCTGGAAGAGGAATCGGGTGATCATTGCTCAGGTGATGTTAGTTGTAGCGTGGAGAGCGGTGATGGGATAACGAATCTCAATATTACCGATGAGGAGAAAGAGAGACTGGCGACTAGCCCTGTAGAGGGCGCGGCAGGCCCGATGGATCATCCGTTCTTGGAGACAGTTTATGACGCGATAGATTGCACGGAGAATGATTATGCGGCGTTGTTTGCTCTGAGTTTATTGTATGCGATGGCCAATAACCAAGGTGAGTCGGTGGAGTTTCTGGAGTAAAACCCCATAGATAAGCCACTGAGCAGCAAAACATTTATCCTTTTGAATCACAGACTGTGATATAGGGAAACGAGGGGAAATCTGACCACGCAGTTGGTAACAAGAATTAATTCACCATGTAAATCTAATAAAGTCAATCAATCATATCCTATAATCATCATCGTTTATTACTCATAGTTTGCACGCTGTTCGATTAAAAACTTCCGGATAAGGTGAGCTGCTGGCAACAGGGTGTTTACGATGAGCGAGTATCGTAGACGCATCGTGAATGTCTTGTCGCCAGGCTTGGGGCAATGACCTGTAGTTTCATTTAGTATCTCTTGCCGATCGTTTTTGAATTTTGAAGTATCATTCTCGTTATCCGTTGTTGATTATTAATAGTGTCTCCTTCCAAACTTTTACGGCGCAAGAATGATTAAAATTTAAGGTTTTCGTGAATACGTTAGAAAAGCTCGTCGTCTGATTATGTATCACATTTTCGATTGGGTATGGATTTCTGTTTGTGGAGTTATATGATGTTTGGTGTACTTGAATCTATGATAACGTGTTTAAGAGGTAGAAAGGGACAACGTTTGGATATAAATTACGTCAAACTACGTTATACAGAGACGGTAGATGAGACGGATATTTTAATGATGTTTCAGAAGTCAAATGTGATCGTACTCAAAACATCAAAAATATGTAGGTGATAATGCCTATACACAACCTATTTTCGATAATTCATGAAAGTATTTCAAGATTACCTATAGAGTTAACAACACTAACAACATTGATATTTTTTTTTGTTCCACAGGCGTGACCTCAGATACGACAGAGCAAGTGCTGAAGCCAAAAAAATCGTTCATATCCAAGTCGTCGGCATTTTCCAAGGATGTCCGGTATACTTACAACACGTACCTAGCTGAAAAAATCCTTCAAATCATAATTTTATCGTGCCAACCATCGTGTCGAGTGAGGCTTGTCACTCTGGAACTCTCTCTGAAGTTGTTCATTCAACTTGCCATGTGTGACGGCAAGAATATTTTGTTGGAGTCGCACAGATCGACGATAGAAACCGCCAAGACTCAGAGTTTGGCGTTGTTGAGGAATTTCTACAAGAGCGAAGAGATATTTTTAGATATGTTCGAACATGAGTGAGTGTTGCAATGGCGTTATTATATTTCGCATCTTCAATGAAGTCTTTAGGAGTTCAAATATTTATGATATTAGCGTCTGTCAAGATACGCCACTTTCGACTTTATACCGTATCTTTATACCGATCTTTATACCGTAATAAAACGAATCTAAACAACAATATGAAAATTCGCTCAGTTACAATGCTGTCAAGCTTTACAAGAGAATGAGGCTTCCGTCGGTTTGTCTAGTTTCGAAATATTTTTCTAAAAAAAAAAAATGGTGACGCTTAATTATTATTTTTGTTATTGTTATTTTAAAGCGTCGAATTCATACACCAAGCATGGATATAAACAGGGTGTCCCAACGAAAACTTTCCACCCGGATTTACTGGGAAATGACAAATTATTTTCAGAAACGCTAAAATAGGTCGATTTTAATTTCTAGGGGGACATGTTAGTAATGGATTTAGTCGAGCAACTTCATCCCCCGGACGGGGGCGGCTACCCCCTTGCCAATCATCATAGGGAACGTGGGTCGAGTGATACATCATCTGAAAGCTTTCTTTATTCTCTATCCAAACGTGTATACTTTATCCAAAATCGAATGAATGGTAATTGAAATCAGTGTTGTTGACAGGTTCAATGTAATTAGTCAATATCTTACCTGTTCTTATTCAAATTCAATTTATTAACTATTTTAAGACTCAATGAGTGGACAGATACACAATGGCAACATCCCATCCGGTCAGGGAACCCAGTCACCCCACGAAAAACGAAAACAAATTAGTCAAAACAAAGTAAGTAGTCAGGCTGGGACTATTAATTGCGAAGATCTTTCAACCAAGTGTCAGGTTGATGTCGCTATTCACGAATACAACAATACAAGCGGAAGATGCTCACCCCAATTGTGAGCGAAACGTCCAAAGGAACCTCCTCCACAGAGGTGAACCGAAATGTATTTACATCTTCTTGAGAATGCCATCGATCCCATGATAACGGATATTATCGAAAACGATGGAGATTATTCGGCAGACAACCTCCATTTTCAACAAGATAGAGCACCACCTCACTATGCAGTAGCGGTTAGAAACTTTCTGGATGAACGATATACCAATCATTGGATAGGGTGACGAGGACCAATTGAGTGGCCAGCTAGATCACCGGACCTCAACCCGTTGGATTATTTTTTAAGGGGGCATCTCACAAGCAGAGTTTTTGCCGCTCCGCCAGAGTCACTAGAGGATCTACGTGGTCGAATTGTAAACGAGTGCGGCAGCATAACTCCAGAAGTATTGGAAAACGTTCGTAATAGTTTCGAAAGTAGACTTTATCATTGCATGGAGGTAGGAGGGGCTCATTTCGAGCAATTAATAAATTGAATTTCGATAAGAACAGGTACGATATTGATTATTTAAATTGAACCTATTACCACACCAATCTCAAGTACCAGTCATTCGATTTTGAAAAAATAATAAACGTTTGGATAGAGAATAAAGAGAGCTTTCAGATGATGTATCACTCAACTCAAGTTCCCTATGATGATTCGCAATGGGGTAGCCGCCCCTGTCAGGGGGATGAAGTTGCGTGACTAAATTCATGACTGACATGTGTCCCCCTAGAAATCAAAATCGACGTGTTTCAGCGTTTCCGAAAATAATTTGTCATTTCCCAGTAAATCCGTGTGGAAAGTTTTCGTTGGGACACCCTGTATTGTTTTCATAACTTTGGTGAAACTGTTTTTCTTTTGCAGATACTGTGATATGTCAAAAGGGTCCTTAAATGTGGAATGGCTGTGTATGGACAGTGCAATTTTATTGCCGCCAACTGGGACTCCCATGACTGGGATTGATTTTATTAAACGATTACCGTGTGGTGAGGTTAGTCTCAATTGGATTGTGATAAAGAAACTTTTTTAAAATGATCACATGGTTTTCAGAAGAAATCTCATTTACTCTTGAGAATATTATTTTTCTCCAAATAACATTAAAAGCGGCCTTTTAATGACACTTGGCAGGCTTAGGAGTTGTACTTTTAATGCCTAGGCAGAAAAAGTTCGTTGCTTGGCAACCTTCCAAGTAATAATTCAAATCAAACTGGTTATTAGAATTAACAATGACATTAAGAAAACTCAAAATGAAGCTGATGATAATAAACTGGTTTTATTGCTTCAAAATTACGAACACGAAATTTTTATTTATTAGATATATTTATGGTGTATTGTGAACAATTATTTAATACAATTGAACTCTGTCCACTTCCCTCCTTTCCAGTGAAATTAACAACTTTAGTATCCACACTCGATACTCCGGAAACGCCAGAAAATATTTAATTGCCGATGTTCGACTTATTGGCTAGCGAGTCCTCAATATAGCCCTCCGCGACAGCGGAAGACTTCCATCCTCCATGTTGCTTCAACATTGTTATGTCCCCACCAGAATGCACCAGCAACGTGGCCGAAGTTCTGCGAAAGCAGTGCCCGGTATACTTTTTCGCATGGGATAGTCCCAGAAAAGTAGCAATTTTTTCTGGCATTTTACCGAATTCGTGAATGCCAATGAATTGATGATGTGCTTTACTGTCCGCATACTCATAGAAGACACGCCGATTATTTAAATTCGAGGGTCTGGAGGCTGCATATTTTCTGTAAACGGTTAAATATTCCGTTACTACAAAAGATCTTGATCTTTTGGTTTCAGTATTTGGTAGCATAATTAGCAATTTGTCGCCCATATCATTCATATCATCTGTTTTCATTTGCAAAAGCTCATCACATCTACAAGCCCCAGCGACTGCAACAATAAGTACAACCTAAAATATAAATTGAAAATTAGTTCTTTAGTCCATAATAGATCATTTTCAATATATTCCTACCTTCGTACACAAATACAGTTCATCTGGGGCATCTGATAAACATTTCTCGATTTCTTCTCTGAAAAACTCGGGATTTTTTGCATGGAAACCGTCTGACTGGCGTTTCAAAAAAGCCCGTAACTTCAAGTATTTTGCCAAATCAATGTTATTTTTTATGTTCAGGGTAGCTTTCAACATCGAATAGGTAGACCATAACGTTGAAGGCTTCATTTTCTTCGAAAGATCGGAAAATAGAAGACAATCAGCACATTTTCAGAGAAAGATCCTATATTTTTCTTCTGTCTATACCTATTCCATGAATCTGCTGTATGTGAGTTCATATACAGTTCTTGATTTTTCCGGTAAAAGGTTAAATTCCACATCTCGCGCCTGGTCTCTTATCTCAGGTGGTGTTAATTACATCAATTCATCCTCACTTTGCAGTAAATCCATTTCTAACATGACAACTTTTCAAAATTGACAATGACAAAGTAAACAGTAAACAAACATATTCAACAAACGTCATCAGCGGTAAGCATAGTAACGCAGGGCCCAGTTACCTTTGATAAAATAATTTAGTTATTTGGATATTGATAATGAAACGCAATTCAAATATGAAAAAGTCGATTTCGCATGGAACAAATTTGAAGAGAAAATTATGTTTCATACGGCAGAAAAGCAGATTTAATGCCTTGGCTGGCACCAGCCGCGGCATTAAATATTGTGCTTTCATGCCTAGTAAAACAAATAACTATTATTCAAATGATTTGAACACCTATTTTCAATTGTAATTCAATCGGCATATATACAGGCGAAAAGATTGTGAAATACTCTACCATTTACGACCAGAAATAGGAAGAAAACTTTTTATGAACGTAGGTCGGCAAATGGCTCCTGAGACAGCTACAGCCTCTTATAGAGTCGTTCCTGAAGATGAGATTTCAATAATCTCAATGAAGGTTTTTCAGGTAAAATCAATGCAATATTGTGTATCTACCTAGTGTTTCAAGTTGAATTTGAAAATATGAATGTAAGTAAGAAAGAATCATTCAGCAGCATTCAAAAAGGGCTGGTCTAGGGTATTTTTAGCGCTTACTTCTTTATCTGCTATTTTAATGTAATTGAAATATGAAAATTTAGAATTGTTCAAGTGAAATAGGTAGTCTTAGTTGAATTTGATAGGATGCACCAATTTTGAAAGGAATTGATTAGAAAATTTTGTGACATGCACAAAAACTATCAAGTATTGAAACAACATGGTTGCTCCACGGTACATTTTCAAATTCAGCATTAAACACTAGGTAAGTACACAAAATTGCATTATTTTATCTCAAACCGTTTCGGAAAAATTATTGAAAAACCACCCTCAAAAGGGCCCCTTTATAAGAGGTTGTAGTTCTCTTAGAAACCAATTGAAAACGTATGTTGATTTAAAGATTTCTTCCTATTCCTCGTCCCAGAATCCTCTAGCAGAATATTGCACAGTATTTTCGCCACACCCTGTATACAAACAGTGCGTGCGATTTCCAACCGCAGCACCATCCTAATTTGAAACCCGTCCAACGATACAAATAATCTATAATATATTTTTCAACGAGCTCTCGTGTGGACAAATCTGTAATGCTCTCCGAACAACAAACCCACTAGAAGGATCACAAAACAAATATTCTGATGCTAACATGAATTCCCAGAATTATCATAATATTAGTACCCAATCGTCGCCAGTGTTGTCATATCCAATCATCAAAAAGTGATGAATAGTCCATGATATTTAAAGTCCTTTATGAATTCATGTAGTTCAATGCACAAATATAAAAATAAATTTGGGTCATGACGATTATGAATCAGTTCTGATTAATAGAAGATTGCTACATCATTCTGAGACTTAGCAATTCTACTTTCTTGGGGGCTCGAGGACCAGCATGGGTATCGTGAATACTTTTTGCTCAACGTTGCAACACCGCAATTTGATATTGACAGTCGACGGCGATCATTGCTTTGTTTGGTATCTGTCATTATTTACGTTTTGATTTATCGATATAATTCAACTTGTGTTCAGTTTTGTGTACTCAGAATTCATCAGAAACTCAGTTTATTTCCTGTTTTGGTGATTTGATATAATGGTGAGACGTTGTGAGGTGTGTTAAAGACAATTTGAACCGGCGATCAAAACACGTCATTTCATAGGTGAGTTACCATTGTCGTATCATTCGAGATTTTGGAGCATTTTCCCAAATGGAATGGATAAAAATGAATTTAAATTGAATTGATTAGATTATATTGATTATACCCATAGGTCAGCTGCGACAGTGTCTTGTGGTAAAATATGTAGCACTGATAAATGCTGTAAACAAAATATGCGAAGCTGCCGAAAAATCACTGAGAATAATGATGAACTCAATTAATATTTTCGATAAAAAATATAAGGATATTTCTATACTTCTTCTACACACAACAATGAGAAATTTACCGTTGACTGTTTTTGGAACTAGTCAAATTAATTTGGAGAAATATTTCACTGTAAGACTTCATCATGAGGCAAATAAATTGAAAGATTCAACGGAAGTTAGAGTAAGAAGTATGTTAACAAAAACAATCCTATGCAAAAATCAATAAATTATTTGTGAGATTATCCATGGTTGTTTTTCATTTCAGTCCTGTTTTAAATAAGAAACACTGCTATTTGCTACATCTTCACATGATTCATGATTTTATTGTTGATATAACATTTCGTCATAATACTTGTCAACACATATTCATTATCGATTTTCATCTATCTACATGAAATGAAATAATCAGACATCAATTTTTTGAGTCAAAATATATAAAATTCTGCTCAAGATGAAACCTCCTTCATTTTTGACGATATCGTGAAATGATATAAACAAGTTTCACATATGCAATCATATGCCTTGAAAACGAGTTTTTCACTTTTTTGAAACTTATTTCCACTAGTAGGTACTGAACTTCGAAATCGTACATATACTTACATGCACTGTCACTGATCGCCAAAGATATAAATGTTCATTATTGAAATTGAACGTTATTCATGATAAAGTATAAGTAGACAACTGTATACTGAATAGTAAGTATATTGTTTCATATGGCGTTGAGAATTGAACTTTTCTTGTGACGTGGTCATAATAAGTTTATTGATTACAAGCAAGTTACAAAAATCACCATAGGATTGTATGTATTCGAATTTCTCGTAACAATGTGAAGGAAGTATAAAGATGTTCATTTTCCCACCAAGAAATGCAAAAAGTACCACTGAAACTGTTACGGATTTTCAATTTGGTTACATCATGAATTAATAATAAATTTGACCCCCTCTGACAACACGGCACTGGTGCTGGGAGAATCAGCTCCTGCTATCCTTGTTTAGACAAAGATAGATACTATAGATGTTGCTTCCAAACAAACTGTATTGCCAGGGGTATGGATTACTTATCTAGTCTGTTCAATGATCGAAGGTAATGCTCATATTTTCAAGGGAAAATTGTAGTGAAACATTTTGTATGGGATTGCCTCTCCTCGTTTATAAAAAATTAAATAGAAGTTATCATAATTATTTCAATATATTTGTAGTAAGGACAGATTTGTGATCTGCCCCAAAATGTCACTGCGCTTGAAATTCAACCTTTAGATACCTAAAAGAGAAATTCCCTATTTGTCAGTGACATCTTGTTTTTTTTTTTAAATTGATAGTGCAAATATATTTCTGATCAAAACAAAACTTCTCATCTTAGTGAACGTTTCGGGAACGAATCTGCTCCCATTTTCAACACAATTCGAATATTTTATCTTCGCAAAAATCAATTTGAATTTGATAACTTGAATTGATAACTTTTACCAATTAATATAATGAATTAAATGCATTCTCATTTATCATATTATTATATATTTCTATTATTTTTATTATATTATTTTATCATTATTTAAAAGAGATTTATATATCGGAAATTCGAAATGTTTCATTATAATTTTTATCCACTGATGATCATTATTTGTCTTCAGCTATAATCTCTCAAGTTTATGCATATAAGTTGAGACTCGCCCTGTATATGATACACTTATCTATTGGAGGTTTTTTGTGTTTTGAATATATTTTTATAATTGGATATTCAAGTGATTTGATTTTTTTTTCTGAAATTAAACCTAAAATTAATCAATCGAGTGGATCTTCATTTTATTAAGTGAAAACGTGAATGCTATTTTACAGAAAAAACTGTTGATGAACATACCATGATACTGAATTTTCAAATGCATTTGCTAATCAGTAGTTCTAAATGTATTGCTAATTTAATTTTAAATTCTTAATTTGATTTTTTTTTCGAAATTATACCTAAAATTGATCAATCAAGTGGATCTTCATCTTATTAAGTGAAAACGTTAATGTCATTTCACAGTAAAAACAGTTGATGAACTCTACATTTTAATAAACTAATTGAGTATGGATACGTATGATAGTAAGAGAATATAGAAAATTATGAAATTTCTAGAGATAAAAAAATAATGATTTATAAAAGCTTACTGCAAATGAATAAGAATTTATTGTATTGAGCTAGTGTGAGTCCGTGGGTAATCAGATGGATTGGAAATGAATAGTAGTTCATCCCAAAAATATGATGCGGACTTAGCTGTGAAATTGATTCTATGTCAAAATAGCAACAGAAAAATAATCAACAATCTACCAATCTGAATCAACAAATGACATATTCTGGAATATTATATTGTTTAACGAGCACCGAATGATAGTCATTCCCCACGATTATGCAGTTGGCACCATGAACCGTTGGCGAATGGGAAAATGAGCATTCCGTGCGAGTTATACACTCTACTTTTTTTACGGCTATAACATATGCTAGCATAACAGAAATAACTAATACGACTCATAGTAAGTTTTGAAATGGAAATTTTCACAATATTCACCGTTACATATTTACAGTGACTGAACGTAATGTGTGAAGCATTAGCTGCAATGAGAAGTTTGTAATTTCCTTGTTCCCCAAAGTATGTGTTCTTGATTATCTTATTGATCTTCATCATTTTATTGGCGAGATCAAATATCCCTTTGCCAATATGTGAAGGATTTGTAGGCTCTTCCATAGTTTTCTTTCGATAATCCTGATCGAAACATACATTTGCCTAATTTGTGGCAGCTGTTATTCCTGGAGAAGTTAATCACTATCGCTGCTCATTATGATTGTTTGACTCGATCTAATTCAATAGACCTGTCATCCGTAGTATTTATTGCTTGAAATTTGACATTCCATTGGAGATGTGATCCATTGTATATAACTTATAACTCAAAGACTTTATCGTTATCAGGTAAGGAAATGCAATTGGTGACATATACATTGCACCTCAATGTTATATCGAAAATAGTTAATAGAGATCAGTTTTATGTTACAGCCGTAGAAAAATTATCAATTGCACCCTCTGGAACATGGAAAACATTCATGAACCATGAGTACCATTTCAGCATTCAATATATATAAAAGAAATTATAAGACAAAATGAGAGAGTTTTTCCGTTGTCAAAAAAAAGTTGAATAAATACGACGACGACGAACCTTGGCTTGGCTTCTAATCTGAGACTTTCGATAATGTATATTTCAGGTGGAGCGCGCAAGAAGGGCCATTCGGGTGTATTTTCTGATACGCAACTTGGTGCTCACTTTGAGTGGGGAAATGGAAACTCAGTTACCGCTGACGAACCCTCAGAGCTGCGTGCAGATCGACCAAGCGCTGGACCTGAGTATATCTCGTTGTCTGTCTAAGCCACACGAATTTACCAATCACTAGTTTATTTCTTGTGATTTTTTTATGTGCTGCTTTTGTTCGGCTTGTGCTCCCCTTACACTATTACGATTACTCTGGGTTCGTTTTTCCTTTTCAAACACGCAGAGCGATACTAAACTATGATTTATCGAACAGACTCATGCACTTCTACAGAAAAATACAAAATGGTCTCTTTATCAAATTGTTATTTCTGGTAGGTAGGAAAGAATGAAACTAATAATAAATCATAAAATTCGATATTCTATCATTCTTTTTTGTGTGAATCAACTCAGAATCTGATCTTTGAATAGAAAAACGTATGCAGTGTATTTTATAGTACTGAAGAGCTCAAACAATTTTGTCATTTCAAGTTGAGTAAGCTTTATTTTCTGTATCTGAAACTAAAGATTTTATGGTGCCACATTTACCCTGGCAGCTTCCTCTGAATCAGACGATCTAATTATTTCACATTTTTGTTGCAAATTCAACATTGTATGTTTTCTTTCCAACTTTTTTGAATATATAAATAAAAATAAACACCTTTCAGTGTACTTGACGAAAACTTGAATGATATAAAACAGTAAACTCTAAGTGGTGAAGATGAGGAAAATAACCATCTTATCATAACCGAGCCTTTAAAGTTTCCGGATTACTGGTAGTCCGGATTATAGAGGTGACACTGTAATCTAATTCCATACAAATTATTTGCACAAGAATGAGAAAGAAAAAGAATCCAGGCTCCTTTAGTTCTGTTACCTCACAACGTTCGATACCATGAGAATACCCTAAGTTTCATCAGTATAGCAACAAAGGATGTATTATATGGATCTTAATATTATTTTAGATGATACTATACTGTTATCTCCTCTTTGTGTCCCTTTGTGATGTGTTTTAATTTGGTATGGATGCCCGTTGAGCATTATTATTGATATGTTTAAGCGTTATTTTTAAATTAGACAAAAGGTTATACGTACGCACCTACAATTGTCCTCTCGGACTGGATTGGAGGATACACATTATTTCTTATTCTTATGGTATTTAGATTGAATTATGGATACTATTATTATTTTTTATTACTCTTTTCTAGCTGAGTATCATACTAGGGATGTTTTCCATACGTTATTTCGACATGAGGTCAAAATTTGTTCATAGGATGATAAGAAATAACTTTTTCAAATCAGCACAATGGCATCAAAGAAAAATGTATTCACTGAGAAAATTTTAGCAAATTGTTGTATTGTGCCTAGCATTCGAATTCCTCTTTCAATAGGTGAAGGGACTTGCGAATATTTGAAATTTGATTTCTCTCAACTATGATAGATTCAAAAGGTTCCTCAGTAAGATATTAACAAACTATGAAACATATCTCAGAAATAAAGCATTTGCGAAAACATGTTTATTTATATGATCTTTGTTCCTTAGAACTGACTGAGGATTACCCCCTTGAAATATTTCAACGTACTTGAGTAATACTGTGGAACCATCTATTTTAGTGTCTCCCCTTTCTTCTGTTGCTCATAGGTCTCCATACTCGTAATTCTTTCTGCTGCAAGTCTCTCAACAGCTTCCGTTCTTGTTCTTCGATGAATATCTCACAGCAACTTTCTTTCCCAATTCCTATTCAATTAAAGTTTTCTTAATCCATTCTCAGTAAAAGTGTTGATGATCTGCATTATTTGACAGAAATTTATATCTGATTGTATTCTGATTACTAAAATGTGTTTTCCAATCAAATGATTGAATAGCAATTTCTCATTTTCCAGCTTTTTGTGGGATTTTCTCTCCTCGTTTCTGAAAAATTGAGTAAAATTAAGTAAATTATTTCAATATATTTGTGGTAAGTACAGATTTTGTGATCTGCCCCAAAATTTCACTGCGCTCGAAATTAAACCTTTAGATACCTAAAAGAGAAATTCTCTATTCGTCAGTGACACCTTGTTTTTGAAAAATTTCGGATATACAAATATATTTAATAAGAATAAAACCTCTACTTATCTTGCTGGACGTTTCGGAAACGAATCTGCTCCCGTTCTCAACACAATTGAAATATTTTTCTCTTTGCAACATTTTTTCAATATGCTGTCGGTTTTGACACTGAAAAGTGACCATTTACTCAATGGATCGAGCATTTATGTTCTGTGACTGTACAGAAAGAAGAACTACCAATGCATAAAATTTTCCAATTATGAATTCTGAACTGTTTCCGAATTTCAAGAAAAAATATTCAACTATGACACTCATTACTCAAGTTGATAGAAAGTAATTCCGCTATTCATTTCAAAACATCAAAATGCCGTGCTTATGATCCCAAGTTTACATAGAAGCTTCTATAAATGCTTAGCAATTTGAGTGCTTGTCCAAAGTTTTTCCAATACAATACTAGTGATTGATTTAGACTTGTGGCATCCAAATTACACGCAACCTCTCATGTAAAGATTTCTCTTTACAGATAACTCAGACTTGATTGCTTGCACAGTGGTCTGGAAGGATGGAACGAAAATGAGAAGATTTCTAGTTATTGACATCCTGCAGCTAATCTTAGTCGAACCAGACACAAAGAGATTAGGCTGGGGTGTTGCGAAGCTAGTAGGATTTTTGCAGGTAATTCTTATATTGATCAGAAATATGATCATTTGATGTTCATATGTTCAAACTCTCGTCAGATTGAGATTTGGCTAGCATAAACAGATAGAGGAGGATAGAGGAGCCAAGTTTGATTTTTATGCGAATAATCTGTAATGAATAAGGTGGCGTCGCATCTAGTACTAGATAGATGGCAGCATACTCAGATTTCAATATAATCTATTCTGAGATATTTCTAGAAATATGCAGAAATGAAAATGGTAATCGACTTAGAAATAATATAACAGGCCTTTCAGAAGTGACTCATCTTAGAACACAATACTTCAGGATTATTTTAAATACTTTCAACACGTTCAGGTAGTTTGGAATGGCAAAAACATCACTTACACCATAGTCATTCAGATGTTAGCAGATAACAATTAAAAATGTTTCGGGATTGAGGTTGAGGAGATTGAATAGAGATGCACAAAAGCGATCATGATGTTGTTCTCGAGAATGTTGAATTCTGGCTGTGAAAATTGAAATGATGATTTGGCTGATATTTCAACACACCAAACTTTGCTCTTACTTATCTATGTATGTGCGCTCATTTGGAATAAGAAACTTTTTTTTTTTTAATTCTTCAGAATTTGGGCGCAGTCGTAAGGATTCAAATGTCTGAACACGTCAAACTTATGAAACTATCAAAGTGTCTATTGAAATAGAAATCATTGATTACAACATTCTTTTCCGTGCGAAGAGATACTTCACATCACAGCAACTGCTTATGATCTACAAAGCACAAATTCGACCTGTCCTGGAGTACTGTTCACATGTTTGGAGCTCAGCCCCCAAACATACGCTTAAACTCTTAGATTCAATTTAGAAGAGAGCTATTCGCCTAGTCGATGACACAACACTCACCAAATCATTGACCTCTCTAGATCATCGTAGAAAGGTCGGCGATCTTTGCCTTTTTTATAGGTACTTTCACGGTCGGTGCTCAACGGAAATATCATCTATTATGCCACCACACGCGATTCCTAGTAGACAAACCAGACGAGCTCAAGCTGGTCACCCCTACACTGTCAGGCTCGAGACCTGTCGAACATCGCTATACCAAGCATCATTCATCAATAGAACGGCAAAGTTGTGGAATTCTTTGCCTAGTGAAGTCTTTCTTGATGCTTACAACCTCCAAACATTCAAGAAAAATTCCAACACCTTCCTTCTTTCCCAAAATTCTACCGCTGGCTAACACGATGTTCCTCGAACATCATAGGTTTCCCTTTCGTGTTGTCCACAGATAAAAAAAAAATTGTAGAATGACTTAAGAAAATTCAGCTCACTTCAACTGCTTATGATCTACAAAGCACAAATTCGACCTGTCCTGGAGTACTGTTCACATGTTTGGAGCTCAGCCCCCAAACATACGCTTAAACTCTTAGATTCAATTTAGAAGAGAGCTATTCGCCTAGTCGATGACACAACACTCACCAAATCATTGATCTCTCTAGATCATCGTAGAAAGGTCGGCGATCTTTGCCTTTTTTATAGGTACTTTCACGGTCGGTGCTCAACGGAAATATCATCTATTATGCCACCACACGCGATTCCTAGTAGACAAACCAGACGAGCTCAAGCTGGTCACCCCTACACTGTCAGGCTCGAGACCTGTCGAACATCGCTATACCAAGCATCATTCATCAATAGAACGGCAAAGTTGTGGAATTCTTTGCCTAGTGAAGTCTTTCTTGATGCTTACAACCTCCAAACATTCAAGAAAAATTCCAACACCTTCCTTCTTTCCCAAAATTCCACCGCTGGCTAACACGATGTTCCTCGAACATCATAGGTTTCCCTTTCGTGTTGTCCACAGATAAAAAAAAATTGTAGAATGACTTAAGAAAATTCAGCTCACTTCAACTATATCATAACATGTATTAATCCCAACAAACATACATGATGTTTATGGACGGACATTATAGTAATAATAACGATATCTACTCTATTTCGAATTACAGGATATTGAAGTGACAGGAGACAAAGATGACTCTAGATGTTTGCATATAACTATTCATAGACCTATATCAGGAGCGACTACGAATCGGGTGCCGTTATTGAATGCCAAGTTTGTGTTCGATGACAATATACGGTGTATGGCTGCCAAACAGAGATTGACTAAGGTGGGTATCATTTCATTCCAGAATGTCATATTGGCATAGCTCGAACTTTGAAAATATCACGAGTTGTTACCAATTTACTTCACTGTGCGATTTGGATACATGACATGTTGATTTGATGTGCCCAATGAGTGGAAAATAAGCGTGATGTCGTCATATCCAAAATTATACAGAATGATACGTTTTCGAGTAAGAGAAAAGTTGACATCTTTTTCAAATCGAAATTCATCTCATTCATTCCATATTCCATCAGTTTTGGAAATATAAGCTTTCAAATATTTGATGAAAATATAAATTATAATGCACTAAAACATAGTTAGCCATGGATCCATTTTTGTTGCTTCAAATAATCCATGTTAGTATGAAGCCAAAAAATAATACTCACGGGAAAACCCTGTACTTAACAGAACTGCTCAGAGAGTAAACATTTATCTGTTTCGAGAAATATTCGATAAGGAGAATCTAAGAATACAAATTCAAAGTTTGAAAAAATGCTCGAATTCTCCACCTTCCGCTTCTATACACAATTCTAATCAGTCGATCACATTGTGTGATACATCGTTGTAAATTAAAAAAAAATGAATTGAAAAATGCAAAAATTCAAATTGCGCCCAGAAGACAAACCAAAGTGTTGTTACTCTGTCATCAAGAATGCTCTGAAAAATAAACAAATGAATTACATAGATAATTGTTATAATCAATCTAGGATTGTAAACATTGTCTAATGATTCCGAAAGTTCAACAGTCTGCGCTTCCCTGATATCGCTAAGTCCGTCATATAAACTCCTAATGAAGAATCGTTCGGGTGGATTCGTTACCACCTCACTGGTAAGCTCTTGTGAAAATGCAATGATAGATATATCTAGATTATAAAGTGTAAAAAAGTGCCTTGAGAACGTCTGAATTAAAAACGTCTTTTGTTTTTCCCGTGAAAGAATAAGAACGGAAATTACCGTTTTTAATGATTTAATAACTAAAATAAAATATTAATGAAATATTCTATCGAAAATGCGCAACTTCGTCCTAATTTGACCGAACTCGTATATCTTACAATAACTGAGATCCCCATGGTCCAGCTCGGAAAACGGACGCCCTGTATAACATAGCATATTGCATAAATTTGTTGGGAGATAATCATCATCAAGAGCATAGTTGATTGGAGTATTTCAACTTTATTATTCTTCAAAACATTGTTGTCGTGAATTGTGACAGTTGAGAACTGACTTATGTCAGGAAATAAAGAGCCTACGTTTGAAATTTGTAGCATCATCATTGGTCACGTGGATCCTAAAAATTCCAGGTTTGCGATTGGTCATCAAGTGAATAATATGTTCTGAACCCCGGAGTTTGAATAATTACCTTGATTCGTAAATAGATAACCTATATGTAATAGATGTAGTGTTCGATAGTCGTATAGCAACGAATATTGAATATTACAAAAACGAAGTGTATAATGAGAAATTAGGAAAAAAGACAACGACACGCGGTGTTCCCAAGTGGTCACCCATCTAAGTATGAACCGCGCCCGACGTTGCTTGAATTCCACAAACGAACGAGTGTGGGTAGGTACTTCATCAAAGTGGTATGGTCGTTACCTATGATTAAACCATGATCATCGAATGATATATTAATCTAATAATTTCTGTTGAGTATCACCGCCACCTTCATGTGGACTCACCAGAACATTTTTCTCCGTCACACTCATTGGACATGTTTGTAACAAAATCCTGAATATCTCGAATATAGTAGCCTTTCGTCATAAATAAGGTGGATATAGTGTAATGATGCCAAATTATTGGCATATTTTATAGTCCAGGAATCATTTGTTCATTGTGTACCCAGTGGGATTATTTCTATGAAAATGAGAAAATGTATACACCTACTTTGATGAAACAAGACTCATTTTAGTCAGTTGGACTGAGTATTGATTCAGAAGGAATGGAAATCATGAATTTCTCAAGAAAATGGATTAGGTATTCTGATTTAATCGAAATACCCTTCAACTTTGGATGACTAGGTACATGAAATTTCCAACAGCATTTTATAATAACTGAAGATTAAATCTGGAATGATGTCACTCAGATGCAATGACGGCATAATTCTTAATAGAAGGAACTATAGGGAACCAATATAAATTAAAGCTGACGCGAGAGAATATCGAGCCATTGGGATATTTGGGTCAGCTTATACTTCAAGTTCAGTACATGAAAAAGCAATATCTAAATAATGAAACTAATCACCAAAAACGTCTGCGATCAGTGACTGTTTATACAGGCTGTTCTATCTGAAGCAGCGCACATTAGAAGTTTTCTGGGTTCCAATGATTATAGGACTTTGAAAATTTCTGGCGAGCCATAATCGATGATTTGGTGATGATGATAAGAGTCTTTGAATTTTTTTCGCATGATCTTATCAGCACTCCCTATACCTAAGTCTAGTCGTTTTTTGAAGAAAAAAAAATTGAGTTAGCACTGGCATCGTTGAAAATAGATAACTCTGTCATTTTTTAATGTATTGGAATTGTTTTCGAGCAATATCAAGAGGAAAAATGAATCTCCCTTTTGGGATATTTCATAATTGGGGGAGAACAATTATTGGAAATCCTCTAAGTTTGGGGAAAGATTCAAGGAAGTTCAAATAGCCATGACTCTTTTTCTTCGAATGGAATACTTGATTTTTCATTCGACTAAATGAAAGAAGATGGAATTCCACTTCGATCTGTATCAATATATCCTTATAGCTATTTATGATAGTTTCCAAGATATGATGGCTTTTTCGATATCGATGAGAATTCACTCCTATTCTCGGAGTGAAATTATTTGTTTTTGAATATTTTGCCATGGAAGTGACGAATGTCATTTCATTCAAGAAACTTCTACTTGGTGTGATATCATTGTGTAGGTCGAAAAGAACTTGAGCAATATGGAAAATTAAATGTATTCAATCAATCAGATGTATCTAGATCTAATGAATTTATTCTGTGTTAATGAGAATGTCACAAAATAGATGGAAGTTTGAGAGATTGAAATCAAACTTTGTACAATGTGGACAAGTGGAACAAAGAGAAAAGTTATCGATTTTTAACGATGTAACTCATTTTTTTTCTTCAAGTCCGAATATTTTGACTTAGGTATAGGGAAAGCTGATAAAGATCATTCTAAAAAACCTGAAGAATCTAAAAACGCAAAAAGAAAATATAGCATTCCATTTGAAATAAGTTGGCGCCTACTTTCGGTATAACCGGAAGTTCCACGATTTTGAAATCAGTCATCGATTATGGCTCTTCAGAAATTTTCATTTAAAGCCAGAAAACTTCTAATGTTCGCTTTAGTTAAAACAGCATGAATAACTCGCATCAAAAAGAAGCAATCAAAAAGCGAGAGCGAGAAGGCATTGAAAATAAACTTGGCTGATTTTGAAATTATCAATAACACAATTGCATAATTCACAGTTGCATTTTGAGATGTGCTGAGGTATGCCGATTTATCAAAATTCCAAGTTCTATATTATATATCATTCAGATTTCATCATCGAAATGTTTATATCTGATTGAAACGCTTAACAACTTCTACTTGTTTTTTTTTCTCGAAAAACATCCTTTATCCATCTGCGACTAAATAATAATAAATAAGTAAATAATATTTTATTCCATTGAGGCCATTTACATGATATTGGAAAAGTTAGTAGGGAAAATGAGTGTACATAAAATATGTTATAATATAAATGAATATATGAAGAAATATAAAAGTATTAAAAGCTACATTCCATGAATTCATTCAAATTATAATAATAATAATAATAATAATAATAGTTTATTTCCACAACATAATTACATTCGATATAACATAATAGTTATACGACACAATAAACAGACTGTTTTTTGTCCATAAGAACCTTAGATAGGTTGTGCATGGACAACATCCATATATATATGTGTGACATGTGTTTCACGTGAACTTAATAATTTGAATCTCTGAAGGAAAAATAAAAAAAGTAAAACTTTAACTTGACTATAAAAAAAATAAAAAAAAAAATGTGTGTGTGGAAGATATTCAAATGATGAGACAATTGATGGCGACTATTAGAAAGAAAAAAAAAAGATGTTACTGAGAAGTCTCTATCAATCTTCTTGTTTCGTCTATACCTAGGTTAATGATGTATTTTTCAAATATGTTCTTCACCAAATTCATTGAATTCAATTTGTTCAGATATATTTTATACATTTCTGGAAGATGATTATAAATCTTGCGTGATAGGTGAGTGTAACTACGTAGGCTGATGTTCTTTTGGAGACTATCAGTTTTTACAGAATATTTTTTTTTTCAGTCTAGTGTTATGTTTGTGGTCAATTTTTTCAAGTATGTTTCTATTCTTGTAAGTGAATAAGATGATTTGGTGCATGAAAAGTTGTCTGATATCAAGTATACCAGATTCAAGGAATAATGCATTAGATTGGTAATACGTCAAGTTGTCTGAGATGGCAAAATGCGGTTCCGCCCCAGTTCAGTACACCATAACGTAATCTAGATTCGACTAGTGAGTAATACAGTATCTTCAAGTGAGGGAGATCCAAAATATTTTTCAAGTATTTGAAGCGATACAGTAGCAGTCGTATAGTTTTTGTTATGTTTTCAATATGAACATCCCATCTCAAGTGAGAGTCAATGAAGACTCCTAAATATTTATAAACATTTTTTGCACTTAAAGTTATATTTTTTGAATTGTTTCTTATTATTGAGGATTGATATGTTGGTAAGCACTTTTTGTTATTAGAAAAGGGCATGAAAAATGTTTTTTCGTAGTTCACAGTCAACATTTTATGACTGAACCAACCAAAGATTTGTTCTAGGTCTATTTCTGCTTTTCTCTTGAGATTTTCCCAACAGTCGTCAGTGTATATAACCGCAGTATCGTCTGCAAAACTAAGTAATTGACCACAAGATATAGACGTCAGAATACTATTGATATATGCAGTAAACAATATTGGTCCCAGAACCGTCCCCTGAGGTATACCATATTTGACTGTTTTTTCCGTGCTTGTTGTATTGTTGATTTTTACGACTTGTACTCTGTTAGACAAGTAATCTGCCAATAGTTCGTTAGTGCATCCTCGTATTCCAGCATCCTCCAAGGATCCAACAGCTGTGTATGACTCACAGTGTCGAAGGCCTTGGCAAGATCCAGGAACACGCACATAATTGGTTTGTTTATTATTTATTGTTCTAGGTGTTTCGTAATTTCTCGCACGAGCTTGCTGATAGCATCATTTGTAGATAATCCCTCCCTGAATCCGAATTGTTTCTCAGATATTATATTATTCTCATTGAAAAACTTTACTATTCGATTTTTCAGAGATGTTTCGAATATTTTTCCTATCGTTGTTATTACTGAGATCGGTAGTTATTTAGGTTTTTTTGATCCCCTTTTTTGTGTATAGGAGTAACAACTGCTACTTTGAATTCTTGAGGGACTTTGTTTGAACTGAATATTCTATTTATCATATGACAAATTGGTTTCGATATTATATCAGATGTTTCTTTGAATACATCTGTTTTTATGTTGTCAAATCCTGGTGACTTTTTAGATTTCAGAGAGTTTATTATTGATCGTATCTCATGTTGGTTTACCGGTGAAAAAAATAATGAGTTTTGGTTTTTTTCACTGTGAGGTGATGGTGTGGTAGGTTTTACTATTTTTTTTGCATATGATTCACCAACACCAACGAAGAACTCATTGAACGCTTCTGAAATATTTTCAGGGGTGTTACAAACAGTACCATCACTGTTAATTATTTCCTTGGGAACTTTTCTGTTATCATGTGAACATGTATTCCTTACGATGTTCCATAAGTTCTTAGGGGTATTTCGATTTTTATTTATTTGTTTTTCATAATATATATACTTAGCTTTTCTCATCAGTTTACATGAGTGTTTTTTGTATTCGAAGTAACATTTTTTTTGTCTATGTTTTCGGGTTCTCTTTTATAGTCAAGATATAAATTATTTTTCCTATTGAAAGAGTTGACAATGCCTTTAGTGATCCACTGTTTACGTTTCACATCAAGTTTTTTCAATTTTTTCACTTCGGTATTTTTTGCTATTGAAGATTTAAGTATATGTATGAAAGTTTTTGTCACACTACCAACATCTATTTCTTTATAAAATTCAGTCCAATCGAAGCTATCAAGATCTCTCCTTAAATTTTTGTAATTCGTGTAGTGAATTTCTCTTATCGAAGTACCATTTGCATTGTCATTGTTATTATATAATGGTAGCCCTAATATTGTCGCTCTATGGTCGGTGATATTATTTTCAAATACGATGGAAATGCATTTATGTTCATAATTAGGGATGAAACATTTGAGAAATATGTGATCTAAACAATTAGCTGTGTTACCGTGCACTCTTGTGTTTTTGTTTATCATTGATACAAAATTGTTTTCACTCATTAAATTCAGATAATTTTGCACGATCTCGTTTTGTAAATTAATTTTTATATTCATATCTCCTAATAGTATATGTGCAAAAACAGTTTTGTTTTTTCTCGCTCAAGATATTGTGCAAGTTCATCTAGAAAAATAACTTCGCTGGCAGATAGTGACCTATATAATGCAGTGATTATAATTTTTTCATGATTTTTTAATGTAACTACTATTTGCATTGCTTTACAGTACCCAATAAAAAAAGTTTCGTATGTAAAATCATAACCTTTTTTCAAGTAGACTACTACCCCATCGCTTCTATTCAAATCGCCATCGTTATAAATCATTTCATAATCTGGTATTTGGTATAGACTTTCATCTAAAATGTTGAATGTTTCTGAAGTTCATTTGACTGATTAATACTTTAAGATCGTCAAAGTTTTTCCTTAAGCTGCGTATATTCTGGTGGTATATTTTGAAGAATTGTTTTTCTTCCTCATCATTCCAACACTTATTATGTTCTCTTACATCAAAAATTTCTAAGGTATTGACTGGTATATAATTAACATCTCTAACATACGTATCCATTTGAAACAAAAGGAAATTTACCAACACACAAAAGAAATAATATAATATATCTCTTCTCACAGAATAATGATAGAAATAAAGTAAAAAAAATGTGATTGGATAAATAAAGTGCAATGGCTCCTAGAGAATATAGATTGATGTGAGGGTGGTACCCCCAGTAGAAAAAATATAAGATTAGACATTTTCTTGGTGAGCGATAATTGTTAATTTTGTCACAAAATAAAACTAGATACCTACATCATCCAAAAATGTTTTCGAAGTATCTGTTGGATTTAATTGTTCTAATTTGATCGCCACATTTTACGAATATCTTTCCATCATTTGTCCATACATTTCTTATAGATGTTCTTTCAATTGCCATAGATAGGAGTTTCACTCGCAATGGTGTGAGATCTTCTCTTATCATTACCTGTGTTCCTTTCAAACATTTCTTCTCACTATAAATGTTTGTTTCAACTGAATCCTCCTTGAACTTGATGAACACTCCTCGTGGTTTCTTGGTCGCTTCTCTTCTACCGATCCTATAACAGACTTCAATGTCCTCGGCCTTTATTTTTGTAGACATTTTGGAATTGAGGAATAATATAATCTCTTCTTTTGTATTTTCTTGATTTTTTTCGGCGAAATTAAATATCCTCAGGTTATTTTTCTTCATTAATTGATCCATGTTTTCATATTTCATTTCCATCTGATTTCTTTCAGCATCCAAGTTTTTAATTTCGGCTCGTAGTTCGTTTTTCAAATCAGTGAAGTTCTTATCCATCTCGCGTATTTTGTTTTGTATCTCATCTAGCTTCTTACTTACAGTTTTCGTGATTGCTTCCGTGACCTTCAGCAATGGTTTTTATAATCTGTGGATCCTTCAGACAGTGTACAAGGGTATTATTCACAGATAATTTAATTTCATCACAAGTTTCCCTTGTTAGGACCATTTCTATAATCTTCTATCTTTCACTAATTCAACAAGTGATCGTAGGTTGTTGTTTTTTTCTGGTTTTCACAAATTGATTTACTGTGTAATAACTATTCCGTCCCTCTTTCAGGGCAGGATAAAGGCACGCCAGAAGAAGATGCAGCACATCGCGCGCCTGCTGGAGATCCCCGGGCAGTCGGGCCCGCCGAGCCCCGCGTTCGCCGGACAGGGTGCGCTCGCGGCGCGGGCGGCGGCGCGCGTAGGGCGGCCACTATTGATGGGGCCCGGCTTCGCCGCCCCAAAGCGTGACGGCTCGCCCGGGGTCGTCCATCGGGCGGACGAGTCGAGGCGGCGGCGGACGGACGGCGAATGCTTGGCCGGCTCGAACAACGCAAAGAGGGAGAACGGTGAGTGTTTTGGAATCACCTTATCGTTATCGTGACTCCGTTTGTTTTCACCCAACAATTACGATATTCGATCTGTGGACAGTATTTGTTAACGATATAATGATGATGATAATAATAATGATCTTTAAATGCTGTCTGTGAGTTACTCGAGGTGGTACATTCATTTTTCCAGCTTTTATTTGAGATTTTCTCTTTGTTTCTAAAAAATATATAGAAATAATTATAATTACTTCTATTATATTTTTTAGAAACGAGGAGAGAAAATCCCACATAAAAGCTGGAAAAATGAATAATAATCTTTATTTGAAACAACAACCAGCTGCAAGAATCAACTCGTAAAAGATAGAAGATACAAATGGGCGTCGAAACGCATAACCGTCACTTCAACGGTGACAAATATTAACAAAATATACAGGGTGTTGATTAGCACTGTGGTGTACTTTTAAAGTTCCAGTCTTGTGAAGACGTCTATGAATCCTATAAAATGTTCTCGGATCGAGTATTACGCGTTTCGGATATCGCTCGTGATACAGCCGCCTGGCTTAATATGCATTTCCATCTGCAAGCCCAGAATAAAATGCATGTCAGCTGATTCACTGTTTGTAGAATTCACCATTTTTCATCAGATTTTACCACTTACTATAATTACTAATAATAATTACTTCTTACAAACCTGTTCATGCCACAAAACGAACGACAACCTTGTTGCGATATCTGCTAGAATGCCCGTTTGACTGCTGAACATATCATACTCCACTGCAGACAATTCCTTCACCTTCGTAGACGACTGGGCTTATCATATGACATGAGTGTTTATCTTGGGAACACCCCACGTGAAACACTGAAGATGAGTATCTTCCCGAAAGAAACAGAATTATTGAGAAAAATATGAATTCACACCTCTTACTTACCTGATATGGAAGCTAACCAGTAAATCTCACTACCGAGTTATAGAGATGAGCTCAAACATACCTGTACTTGAAGGCTAATGACTATAGAATTCGATGCCAAAAAAAACTAATTATAATATAATAATAATTATTCAATAATGTAACATTTATTGTCTATGTGAAAAGAAATGTCAAGAATTATGACGCTTCTTCATTACCAGCCTACTAATTATTTTTATTTCATTGGCTTCAAGAGGGCATTCAATGTGCTTATCGTTTTTTTCCCAAATATTCAATACCATTCCTACGCAAACATCACTGGCGAAAGTAAAAAATTTAGTTTTTCTACCAAATAAAAGTGTTTCCACTCATAGTGTATGCCAACTTAATTTCAACAAAACATCAAAATAAGTCTCAATAAACTAAAGAAAAAACGTTTGGTTTTTTTTCACGCGAAAACGGTACTTTGTACGAAAGTACGTCTGGGAACTAAATTTGCTCCAAATTCCATGGGGATTTCCTAAGTAATTTTGGTATCCAGAAAAATCAGTGGCGTACCATTTTTTTCTTGAAAAATTGTCAGTTCAAACCCCGTACAGACGTTACTGGTGAAAATTTTAGAAAGTCTTTCAAGTCAAAAAATGCTCCTCAATGATAAAAAGGTGTGTACAAAATTCCATAAAAATATCTGAGAGTGATAGTAAATTATGATAGAAGACCCACATTTTTCTTTGAATTTTAACACCCCATGGATCAAAAACTAAGAAGTTTAGGACATATGTTGATATAAGCTCTCCTCCTTAAAATCGCCCGAGGTTTCACACCCTGTATTATCGGCACTCAATTAATTAATACCCTGTATGCAAGATAGTGTGAGTAGTAATTATATTGTAGGTAATAGTTAATCTACATGTGAATCTAAAATCTAAATAATCGCTTATGGAGTATGGATCTTTCACTGAAGAAATTGACGACTTGATTCTTTCTGGTAACTTATTGAAACATTTCAGGGAGTTATCAAAAGCACTCTTTTCTGTTACTGCCAATCTATGTGCAGAATGATTGTAGTTTAGGTTCCTGGTTTGATTCTGAGACATATATACTCTTGAAATTTCTTAGTGAAAAACAAACACTGCAATAACTGTTAGTATTCTGGCTGATCGAAACTTTCCCCTGAATGATTCTCTGTTTTTTAATTGTTACATAACCCTATTTTGGATAACTAATTGTTTCAAAGAACTACTGTCACCATGAAACATAATACCTCATCTGATAATTGATTCAAAGTTTCCCAATTGCATAATATTGTTTCAATAATTTTTTGCTAATCCGTTGATATGGACGTTCCAGTTTAGAACACGCTCAATATGAATTCCTAAAAATTTGTAGCTGGATGCTATTTCAAAATCAGTATTATTCAACTTGATGTTACTGGGCTGTTCATGGTTTTCATTTTCAGTTGTGAAAAGGACTACGTTTGTTTCTTCTTCATTTACAAACTGTTTTCGAACAGCCATTTATTTATCATTTTGAACATTGGATGAACCGGTTGAAATGTTCCTCCTCCAATCAGAATATTTGCATAGTTTACCATCTTAAAATCAGTATATGGTGTCAGACACATCATTCAGATATAGTATTGGTCTACCTTAAGGCACGCCTATGTTGATATCATTTAACTGTGCTGAAAAAACTGAAACACAGCTATTATTGTTGATCTGCCTTTTTGATAACCATGTTGGACATAATTTAGTATTTCACTAGTAGCTAAGAAATTCATGAGTCTATTGCACATTGCCGTTCCGAATAATTTCGAAAAGGAAGATGAAATAGGATATGTAATATAGGATATAAAAGATTGATACTGATATCTCTACTCTATTCTACTGAATTAAATAAAGAGTACAAGATCAAAACAAATCACTAACATACGCAGCTGCAATTTATCGCGAAAATATGGTTATGTTAAAGACCATGTCAGAACAGTGAACATGGTTTTATGACTGATATAAAACTACGGATCAGTGATAGATGTAAATGAGTTTTCTGTACATTTCTCAAATCAGTTCCAATATGACTCCTGCCTTATTGCTTGAATTAGTTATTAGAAAATACGGTGTTGTAGTAGGAAAAAAAAAACGCGATCGGAAAGCGATAACAGTTTAACTATTTCTATTTATTTCACAGAAACACCAGTAGGCAAGAAGGAACTCAAATCGCGAGATAATTCTTCTGCCAGAGGTAGATCTAGGGAAGGATCTCCAAGAATGCCGAGACCAAGGTCAGAAGAGATCCCGTTGGAATTGATGAGGAAAACTTCTAATTCTATCATCGATATGGCTCCCAAAATTGCTATAATTCCAAGGTAATTGGAATATTGGAGTCGCGTTTCATTCATCATCATCATCATCATCATCATCATCATCATCATCATCATTGTATCAACATTGTATCAGTACATTCAATTTATGAAAAGATTTATACAACAGTCGAGAGAGAAGAAGAAGTCAAAAGTTTTACACACTATAATGATAATAATATAACAAAATGAACAAATAATAATACCAAGTGAGTCTGTTTATAAAAACCTTCTCAAATACCTTGGATAAACTTTTTGGTATTGTAAGGGGCCTATAATTTCCCATTTGGGTGGGATCTTTTTTTTTAAATATGGAAAATACTTTTCCAGTTTTTGTGGAAAGCAACCAGTTTTGAAAGATTTATTCATGAAAAACGCGAAAGGTTCGAATATAATTCGCATTATTCTTTTCAGAATGAATGCTGTAACTTCATCTTCTCTTGCTGAATTTTCATTTTTAATTTTTGTATCAACAATTTTCAAGAGTTCTGTCTCAGATAATGGATTCAAAAACATAGTTTTCACATTAAAGTCATTGAAATATGTGAGATTAACCGTTGGGATATTGTTTACCAAATCAAAAAAAAAATTATGAAATTCTGCAGCTACAATTTTTGGGTCACTCATGACGACGCCTTCCTGATAATGAAAATGATATTCATTTTCTTTTTTTTTTTTGTTCGTTAGTTCCATAACAACATCCCATGACGAACGAATCACATCATCAGAATTCATAATGCGTTCTTGATAGAAACTCTTATTCTTCGCATTCAAGAGAGCATTATGTTTTTTCATAGCTTCATTGTGAACTGATGTCAAACTGGTGTCCCATATTTTCAGAGTGTATAAATCTTTCAGGTTGCGGCTCGAAGATTTACCCAACATTTTTTTCTTATCGTACAAGGAGCATTTACGTTTAGAGAAATGCACGTCAAAATGTGATAAAAAAATATAGAAAGATGATCAAATGCTTCATTGATATCATAAAGAGATGACCAATTTTCTGTTTCTAGAGTACATTCGAATCTACAAATATTATCTTTATTGAAATTTCTTTTCATCTTCGATACCTTGGAGAATGCCTCATATTGCCTAAGTGATTTTAATTCTTCTAATACAGCCCTATGATCTGAAATCGAATTGTCTATGACACAACAAGTACCACACCAGTTACTCGAGTAGTCCACTGAACTATAGCATTGAGATTATAACCTGACAGAACATAACATAGAGTTTGAAAATGCTTATTTTGAACAAATCAAAATTAAAATCATCACCTTAATGAATTCAATATTTGGTTTATAAATATAATCAAGCACTGCTGACATTTTGCTGAAAAATATTTTTTCATCACCAGAAGGCCATCGATAACACGTGAATATGATATTTCGGCGTTCACCAATTCTGAGAGAGACACCACAAATCTCAAAATGCTGCTCAACACAAAATTCAAAAATGTTGAGTTTATTCACACAGAGTTTATCCTTTGACCAAATACCAATTCATTCATTTTGTACACCAATTTCTGCTGAACATAGAAATGGTATAGATAGCTTTTCGATATCGCTTTCTATATGACCGATACTACTCAGTGTATTCACATTAAGTAAACATATTGGGTTCAAACATTAAGTTCTTTGAAGATCCCTCTTCCGTTTCTCTGAAAAATGCCCAATGCATGCTCCAATAGGCCCTAGTAATGGATCCATAGCTTTTCGGAAATGGCTTTCTTTTATTGTGACCTTAAATGAGTAGTTGAGCTCTGCAAATTTCGAGCTCAACGATTCACAGATCACTTCTGGAGAATTCGATTTTAATAGATCGGATACCTCATCTGTAGTCGTTCCAGGCTTGAGTCTATACACATGCAAATTGGTATATTTTGGCGCACCCATGACTATTTCGGAACTATTGTTTCCAATTATAACATTCCTTCTACGTTTTCTCTTCTGTTCTATCTATTTTTATTCACCAGTGTTTGAATTACAGGAAGATTTTCCATTACTTGTCAAATTTATAATTTCATTCATTTTTGTTTGGGCTTCCACCTGTGCTAAAGAATTAGAAACATCTGTTTTTGTTATTCCACTAATTATAATAATAATAATAATAATTTCGATTGATTCAATTTTATTCAATAATACTATCTGTTCATTCAATAAACTTATTTCATCCCTAACTCACTTATTATGGCGTTTTTTTGCTTGACTATATTGCTCACATCGATGTTTTTACTTGAGTCTCATAGCATCAAGAAATGCTGTGTCACTTTCTACAACTTTGTCATTAGCTTTTCCACAACAGATAAAATTATTATCACAATTAACGTTCATTTGTCGTTTCTTTCCACAGCTATGATGGAAAAAACTGTTACATTCTATACATTTGTAACCAGAAACCACATTGCTTTTACATTTCTTACAGAACGAGCTAACAGCCGCACCATCAACACCGGTCATATTGCCGAGGATTCAGAGAATGTATTGAGTTTCACTATGTCATTGTTATTTGACGATCTTTTTGCTAACGAATATTTGTGGGCCAAAAACAGTGGAGTGTCATAGACGAAAACGGTGAACATCCAATGACAGACTACAGAACATGGAGACAGCATAAATGATATGCATAAAAATGCTTCATATAAAGCGTTTTCGTAGGTTCTTGGATATTTGTCAAATATCGTCTATTGTTCACATGTTTGGAGCTCAGCCCCCAAACATACGCTAAAGCTCTTAGATTCAATTCAGAAGAGAGCTATTCGCCTAGTCGATGATACAACACTCACCAAATCATTGACCTCTCTAGATCATCGTAGAAAGGTCGGCGATCTCTGCCTTTTTCATAGATACTTCCATGGTCGTTGCTCAACGGGAATATCATCTATTATTCCACCACGCGCGATTCCTAGTAGACAAACCAGACGAGCTCAGGCTGGTCACCCCTACACTGTCAGGCTCGAGACCTGTCGAACATCGCTATACCAAGCATCATTCATCAATAGAACGGCAAAGTTGTGGAATTCTTTGCCTAGTGAAGTCTTTCCTGATGCTTACAACCTCCAAACTTTCAAGAAAAATTCCAACACCTTCCTTCTCACCCTAAATTCCACCGCTGGCTAACACGATGTTCCTCGAACATTATAGGTTTTCCTTTCGTGTTGTCCACAGATAAAAAAAAATCATAACAGTTGACAGTCATAAGTAAATCTTGATAGTGTTTCACTTCAAAATCTGGAATATTTTGAATACTGGCTGTAAGTTATTATCTTAGCCCGTTAGATTTTTTTTCTCTGGAGTTATCCAGAATCACGTGTTTACGTTAGACGACGAACAGACTTATAGGAATTGGGACAAAGAATTATTGATGAATGTGAACTAATACATGCAGAAGTCTTGGAAAGAGTGACTCGAGAATTTGTTAATAGGATGGCATATTGTCAGCACGTAAACGGCGAACATTTTGAACATTTGAAGAAAATTTGTTTCTCATTATTCTAAGCCGGAAGTATCTTTATTATTATCCAAAAAGTGTACATCAGACGCATTCTGTTCCATTGCACTCACCTGCAAATTTTCATAAATATCGTTCTTTTCGTTCAAAAGATATTTACTTGGTTCCATACTTTATCCCAACCCTGTATATTTGTAGTAAGGACAGATTTGTGAACTGCCCCAAAATTTCACTATTAGTAAGGATGAAAGAGCATAAGAACAAAATAAAGAAAAGATATGCCTACAAATCAAAATTACCTGAACATATCCTCACTGAAAATAGACAACATATGGCCGATTTTACTCCAATCGGATCATAGGAAAAGAATACAACAACCAAAAATGAAAAATCAAAGAATCTGCTTGCATTCTCCTGAACAGAGACAATAATATTGCTTCTTTTTCAGTTGATATAGATAGAACGTGGCATCCACTTCTCAAAACTGAATATGAAAATGGCAAATTCAATATCAATTAATGAAAAAACACCTGCTAAACAGAGTTCCTCCGTCTGCCAACTTGTCACTCCACTCAGTGTCAAAACATCATAACATTGTAAATTTCGCGAAGAAAAGATAAACGAATTGTCTTGAAAACAGGAACAGATTCGTTCCCGAAACGTCCACTAAGATAAGTAGAAGCTTTGTATTTATTGAGAATATATTTGTGTTTCCAAATTTTTTGAAATACAAGATGTCACTGACAAATAGAGAATTTATTTCTCATTCAGGTATCTGAGGGAGGTTAAATTTCAAGCGTAGTGACATTTTGGGGCAGATCACAAATCTGTCCTTACTACAAATATATTGAAATAATTATAATAACTTCTATTTCATTTTTTAGAACACAACAACAACTCAAAAAATTACTGGAATATTTTCACTGATGATAAATTATATTTCATAAATTTGCATTCTCAGAACGATGTCTAATGGCATTTTCCGCTATGATGGCATTTAGTTATGAAACTTCCCAGAAGATGACGACATTTTTGCAGATTTCTCTACACATATTCGATGTTTTAAGATTGTAATTATGTAGTTTGATCATGAATTGAGGAGTAACCTGAATTACTTCCTCTGAATCAACGTTTTATAACACTGATTGTGTAATTATCAATCTAACAACTAGCACGACTAAGGTGATACGGAATGCAGCTACAAAAAAATCTCTGTTATCGTTTTTATAGATAACAACATACAAACGCCAGTAAATTGTTTAAATTAATCAGCTATTAATTTTTTTAAACATTGACATTGACATTTTGAACAATTGTTGTGATGATATCATGTACAAAAAGCAAAAATTGAATGTATTGAATCCTATTTAGGCAATTCATCGTCTGGGATCCACTACTCATATGATTTCTACTGTTGTACTGAATAATGCCTAGAAGTTTGATCCCATAGTTCTGTAACACCTTGTATCTATATGAATTTATGGCCATGAAACAGGCCAAGAAAATACCCCCTTCCGTATGTACAAGATATTAAGGAACACCTGTATAGTCAAGATGTAGTTTTTATTTTATTCCATTCCTCATTATGAATGTGATTCAAACATCCAGTATGAGTTCTATTATCGAAGTTATGAGTAATAAATTATAAATATATAGTGAGCGGCGAGTGAATGACGATCGGAAGGAATGAAGATCAGAACGAAATCTTGTGGGAATCTACTAGACATCTTCATTTTTTGATAGTCTATTTTTTATTTTTTGTAAATTCGTCACAAAAAAAACTAATGAAACTAAAGCATTTGAAAAAAATCATTCTCATCTGTCTAGATGAATATGCGAAATAATAAAAAAGAACCAAATTTCTTTCCAATCCTTCCTTAGATACTTTAGAGAAAGGGCTCACACATTTGCCGCATCAAAGTTCTGTAGGTAATGCATCTTTTCCATAATTGAATATCGTTGCCGACTAATATGATTTTCAAAGAACTAATTCGAACGAAATTAAATATTGTGACATTTTCCCAGGCCCCAAACTCCTAGGACTGTGATCGAAGCTGAACCTCCAACTTCAAGTGAGACTCCATCACCTAAAGAAAATACTTTGGTGACATCTATATCAGAAGAAACTTCTTTCATAGCAGACGAATTGAACAAGGAAGCTGTCGAATCGCTATAGTTTCAATCTATAGTATCTATTCAAGCTTTTTCAACGGATACTTCTGTTCCATTAATGGGCAGCTCCCTCACTGTTGTGAATTATCATATCGTTTGTAAATAAAAGTCATATGTTGAATCTGAAATATTCACCAATAATTTACGCGATATCTTCATCATTTCTCATGAACTATTTATGATTGATTCAAGAAATCACAATTGTTTTCGGAAGAATCGATATAACCTATTGCATTTGAAATTTGATTCTTCTAGTTGCTTTTTATTGATATAAACCATACAGAGTTGGTTAAATGTTTGGTAGAATTTGTGGATGGATGGAATATGGATCTTTAGTAATTTTTCAGCTAATCTGAATTCTTTCAGAGAATGTTTTTGTTTTTATAGGTAGCAATGATATTTCTCACAATAATATGGAAACAGTGATTTCATAGAAGGAAGGGCGGTGTTGTTATCAATTGTATGTTACGTTTTCAAGTAAAAAATAATGATGGAATTCTATCCAAACTTTTGATGTAGGTAGGAAGATATTCTCAAATTTTAGCACCATGTCAGTAACCTAACGCAACTCAGTTTTACCATTATTAAAACTTGTTATCTTCTATCGGTTGCCAAAGTTTCGCTAATTCAAATTGGATCATCCTGTATAGGAATCATAACATAACCAAACACAATGTATTTGTATTGCCTTGACATCTGAGCAATACGCGGGGTTATATTTTTTCCGATATGGATGACATTTCATCCGTCAGTGTTTCAAAAATTTTGGAAAGTTTAGAGAAAAAATCGAAAACTCAGAGAAACTCATCTGTAACTTGGCGAACGAGCGAATTGAAGAAGGCAGAACCAGCACAGATTACGCAAGATTTGCTTACAGATAATGAGTAAGTATTTTTTTCTTTATGGAATCGACATGTGTATTTCTAATGATTGGCACCGACTAATTTGAATCGAAGCCAAGTAATATTATTTTTTGATAATATAATTTGCCTATTGGTTCGCTGAAATACATATAAATAATCATGTGAACATTATAAACCACTCAACAAGCCACAATAGGAATCAAAACATCTGTCGTTGCGAAATTTGAAAAGTAGACGCCAATATGGATTCCTTATTTGGAATATTTCATCCAAATAAATTGTTATTTGTGAATCCATTAAACGATACGGCAAATGATCTCAATACCTTATACGATGAATCACCATCTTCGTCATGGTGTGCTACTTTTTTATCATGGTAAAACATACGTTCACACCGCGAAAGCATCCTTTCATGATGAGAATCGAGAATTTGTGATAAAAAACCGTCACGCTCCTCAGATGATTTCATACTGATACCATATACCACAACAACATACCATCCAGGGAACTGTTTTGGGTCTCTTACAGATTTTACATATTGTCTATTGTCTTTTATTTTAATATTCATGAGTTGATATCGATGGATAGCTAACAAGAAAATTTCCAACAATTTCTTTCCCAAAATTCCACTGCTGGCTAACACGATGTTCCTCGAACAATATATGTTTTCCTTACGTGTTGTCAACAGATAAAAAAAAATGATTGACATATCAGCAAAAAAGAACGGGCACTGAAAATTAGCCCTATGATTTCAGAAAATGGTTTTTCTTTCGAACCATTGATCTGATTCTAATAATTCTTTTGAGTGTTGACACATCAATATACAAGGTGTCCCGAAAATATTGTGAAATATTTCTTGGACCAGAAATTGGAAGAAAACTTTATATAAACATAGTTCGGCTAATGGCCCCTGAGGCAACTACTCTTATATGGCCGCTGAAAATGTTTTTTTTTAACATTCCGAAAGGTTTCGAGATGAAATAATGCAATTTCTTGTACTTACCTAGCGTTTCATGCTGAATTCAAAAAAGTGGACGGAAGTGAAAATAAATCACACAGGGGAATTCTAACAGGGTCTGCTTAGGTTATTTTCAGTCCTAATTTTTTGTCTGCTATTTTTTCACAATTCGGCTTCAGAATAAGAATATCTGGAATTTTATAATTATAAATGATACTCTCGTCGAACATCGATAACATGCATAATTTTTGAGTGAAATCAATATTTTACCTACTTTAATTCTTGCTACGAAAATTTTGTCACGGTATGATGAGGAGTATTGAAAATTCAAACTAATTTTTGTTTGGAGAACTTTTGAAATACAACTATGTAAAATCTCAAATTCACCTATTTCTTGTCGTAGCAACCGCTGGTAAAGCATACTATGTATTTTCGGAAAATCCATGTTTTTCCTTCCAATATTCAATAAATTCAATATTCTCAGTGCATGGCACGAAGTTAATTTATTTTGAAAGTGGTCTAGCTCTTCGAATTCAACTGAGACCACCTATTTTTCAAAAATTTTCTGAAAATATCATATGAAGAAGTCAGGGATTGATCTCGAACCGTTTCGGTAAAATTATTGTAAAAAAACTACAGCAGCGACCCTATTAGAGGCTGTAGGTCATTTGCCAACCTATGTTTATAAAAAAATTTCCTCCTATTTATGGTGGTAGAAGTCGCTAATAGAGTGTATTGCACACTATGATATAATATAATATAGCATTATCTAGGGACACCCTGTGTTATGCTGTGGAAGAGATATTTACAATTTGAGTATACATAGAAGTTGGGAGTATGATAACAACTTCTTTTTCAACCGAGGTTTGAAACACCCTGTGAGGTGCAACAGCTACAGCAGCGAGTGTAATAAATGAAGATGGCTCAAGTGGAGATGGATTTTGATGCTGGAACTATCAAATTTTTGTCAAGTTAAATGTGCCATTATCTGTGACGGACATGTTTGTCTCTCTGTTTCCTATTCTCATTTTCTTGTCAATGCAAAATAATGCGTGACCTCACTTAGCACAAATAGTTCACGAATATCTGGGCGAAGTGGGTATATTGAACGAATGGTTTGTGTCAGCTCACAGCCATGATCTAAATCCCATTGATCATATCTCTCTGGGACCAACTGAGACGCATCCGTCGCCGACCTGCTTTGCCCAATGGAATTTCAGAGTACCGAAGCGCTCACAAATCTCTCACAAACATCATTGATGCCACGTTGACAAAATGATGTAATTTTGGTACGACGAGGTTAGACTCCATACAAGCTTTTTGAAAAATTTCAATTTCTGCCCACAAATAGTTTCTTTCGTTTGAGGCCTTCTATGGACACCCAAACCGTATCTCCTTCAATACCAAATAAATAACGTGAATAAATTATCGAAATGTTCAAGAAAACATGGCGCTATTGTTTGGTTCCAAATGAAACCCCTTGCTGTAGCTGTTGTACGCCCACAGAGTGTTACAAAATAACAGAGTGTTACAGAGTTTTGCAAAATTCTCGAATAAAATTAGAGAGCGGTCAATGTTTGCGTTATATTTAACTGAAAAAGAAAACTTTTTCTTGCATTTTTGTCTATCTGTATTTCCTGGATCAACTTTTGGGACTTACTTATTTTCTTCGTAGAATATAAGGGTTCCTAAGAGAGAATCAAAAAACTGTATCTTCATAATTTAACTTGGCGAAACTAAAAAACAGCAATAGATAACATACAATAAGGTGCGAGCTAAAAAAGGCGCGAAACTTGCATGGTACAGAATTTTGTCGAAAAACTGGTTGAACCTCTCGCCGCCAGATGCGTTTGGCAATTTCTCCAAAGAAAAAACGTTGTCATTCGCCTAGCGTTAGCGACACCTTTTTCACATAGGCTTAACGAGCACGTCGAAGACAATGTCATTTGTCGGCGTTTCTTGCACTTTCTTATATTTGTTTATTCGCTGAAGAAAAAAGGAACACAGTAGCGGCATCTATCGGCGAGTAGATAAAACCGAGAGTTATCGAGAATTTCCTTCACAGCAGAGGGGATCTGATGAAATTTTATAGCGTAATAACCACGTACAATCACTTGTGAAAAAAAGATAAGGTGATAAGAAAATATTCTACAAAAGTATGCTCTAACCTAGAAATCCTATTGTGTATCTATAGCACAGAATACCAACTTAGTTGCTTCTCTGTGTCTATAGCTTAGGTAAATATTTCCAAATGAAAGAAGCGTTAGCTCGAAATGTATTAATTCACCCTCAAGGCTACTCCGGCCCTGGCATAATTTATGCCATGAAAGGCATACAATACATAATCAACAGGTGGTTTTATTACAAATGGCTCTTCGAGATGTAACGAACATTTTATATTTCCTTAAATCTTTGATCTGCCTAACAACACCACAACAGACAATTCACGATAAGTAATATCATCTTAGATTTTTATAAAGGTGGCAAATTATTTTTATGTTGGTAATAGTCGCAGTTGCCAAGCTTCTAATAAATACTAGTTTTAGGTAAATTCATTCAACTTGGCAACTTAGAGAAGTACGAAATCAGAAATCAGCCTGGAACACATTTCAAGCTCAAGAAACCTGAATGAAAGAAAAAAAAGTTGGAAGTTGGCCATCTTTCCATTTGTTACTTTTAAACTGATAATTGTTAATTGTCTGCATTGCATGAACAGTCATTGAAACCAAGAAGTTCAACTATTCATATTTGTTAATTCTTAATTGATGAATATCACTTGATAATTGTTAAATTTGGCTGCGTAAATCCACTCTAATAACATACCTAATATAAAAAGTGGTATATGTTTCTGGCTTATATTGGGGCAAATTTTTTGATAATCATGAAGATAATATGGATGTGGAAAGAAGATATAGTGAGATGGCATGGACAAGAATGAGGGATGAGTTTTCCATCTGGTATGGTTTCATATAGGTTAGTGTAGTATTGGGTAGAGCTCCGATATTAAATCTGGCAACGTAGCTTCGCCAACCTCGTCTCGATCGACGCAGTAGAGTGAACTCGAACTGAACAAACCAAACTGTCATTCTCGAGGCCAGATCAGCCAACGACGGCTGTTCTCTGTCCACCACTGAATAGTTACAAACATTGATAATTCTATGCTATAAATCCGAATCTGAACCGGTCCAAAGGAGAAAACCGTTTCCGTCAACTGTATTTGTCACCCGAGTGCTTAACCGATGCCTATTTGTTCTTATTGCAACGATAGATGTGATTTCCTTTGTGATCAATAGCTGTTTTTTGAGTGTGAGTGCGTTTTTTCGTTCGTTCACATTGTTTCGTAAACCATGGCCGACGCAGATGCGAAGGATCGTTTCGATCCGGAACTGAAATACTTGTGTGTGGACAGGAACAATTACAACGACCCGGCCTCACAGGCGGAATGGACTCAAAAAAGACTTGTGTGGGTGCCCCACGAAGCGCAGGGCTTCGTCGCGGCCAGCATAAAGGGCGAAAAGGGGGACGAAGTGGAAGTCGAGCTTCAGGAGACCGGCAAGAGGACCACCGTGCCAAAGGATGACATCCAAAAAATGAATCCGCCGAAATTCGACAAGGTCGAGGACATGGCTGAGCTCACCTGTCTCAACGAGGCTTGTGTCTTGCACAACCTCAAAGACAGATACTATTCCGGCCTTATTTATGTGAGTATATCGTTTTCATTTGTCTACTCGCCTCCTCATACGTAGGATGAATTGTATGAGAATACCCTTTATAATACCATGTAAATCCTGAAAAAAAAATGGAAAATCCTCAGGGTCGGTACAAGTTTCCAAAGTGGACTAAGCTACTGATCTCTAGAAGTGTAGAAACGAATGTTGATTAAAACATTCTCCGAAAAAATATTTGGAAAACCAAAAAATACCAGGTATCAGCTTCATTTTCCAATGACCTGATCATTAGAGTGTGAAACCAACATGAGAATGTCAATAGTGTGAAGAGATTTCACAAAAAGCTCTTCGTCACTGTCAACTTTGGTATTCATATACTGCGTGTCCATATATATCCCCTCAATCAAATTTGGACTAGTATTAAAAACATATTTAAAAATTTATTTTTTTTTTAGACAATGCCTTCCTTTTTTATTGGATTCAAAACGAGTCAGTTCATCAAAAAATAAACACCTTTAAAACCCATTGAAAAAGCTGTCGAAATATTTGTTTTTGAGAAAATTGATACCTAGATGGCCTATTATAATACAAGTTCAGATTCGATTCGGTCAGCATGATTAACAACTGATATCATTGAATGTCCCCTTCCCCCCTCCATTTGAAATGAACAATCTAGATCTTCATAACAGCACAGTCTTGATATTTCAAATTTCCAATTTAGACTATCTCAACGCTATTATTCTCTTCATCTATGTAAAATATATTGCAGTTCTGAAATCAACCTGGCAAAGCTATCTTTTTGACTATTTTCAACTACATGCTTCGATTCAACAAGGCCGCAAACTTCAACCTGACTCTTCTTGAATTATGATAAACAATACTTATCAGTATAATAAGAACTATCAATGATATAATCAAACTGATTTTTTCAGGTTTTTTAAAAAACAAAATTTCTGCCTCAATCACTGCTAAAGATTTCCAATTATTTCCACTTGAGTTGTTTATATTTTATGTTCACTATTTTCACAATCGTCATGATGAAGTTCCTCAAGATTGAAACTTGCTAGCTTCACACTAATGTACTGATGTAAGAATTTTCCACACATTGAAATCCACACATTATTGTGATGACCAAAAAGTTAAAAATAGGGTGAGGCCGAGGGCGAGGTTAACGAAATAGCCTTAAATTCTGTCAGGAAACACAAAAAATTAAATGTGGTAATATACCGGGTGACACACCACTATATCTTCTACATTCGTGAATAGTCTGTTCACGAATGCATTTCTGAAAGTTCATCTAATATGGTGGTGGTTATTCTGGAAATGCCATCAATTTTTTTTTTACTCAAATGGAACACCCTGTAATTTTTACATATTCATGTTCTCCATGTCAAAACAAGTAGAAACGTTATGTCAGATGTAATTGTTTCGAGACAATTGAAATTATTATCTTATTTTACCTCGTGGATAAATGCGATTTGGCCAAGGATATTCACACTGAATCGCACATAACAGAGAAACATTTTTTGCTGAAAAATATTTCATGTGTGTCACATGTCTAGAACATAAAGAAATTACATCATTTTTGTATTTCGATGCAGTAACAAGTTCTATACATTAAAAAATCTACTTCAGGTTACTAGTTTTATTTTCAATTTTTTCGAAAATTTACATTTGACTTGTAGAACTTGAATACGTAAAAATATATAGGTTGTTCCATTTGAAAAAGCAAAGTTGATGGCATTTCCAGGAAAACCTCGAGAAAATCCGAGATCGTTGCTTTTATTACTGTACCAACTTGTATGGACATCCGTTTTCATGAATACAGGGTTGGCCCGATATCATGTTTCATTCTCGTGGAATCCTAGATGGTCCCTTTATGGGTTTGGACATCACTGAGCTTCATACCAGAATCGAAAATGCGATCATCGAAAAAGAATTCGTGCTGCTAAGAAAATGCCATCGCGGGCGACTGGAATGCGGGCCTGCAACAATCATACCACAACAGTGTTGCCAACTCTTTCTGAAAAAAAATGTACAATGAACAAACACGTGTTTTTTCGCACGTAGCCTTATCGAAAGTTCGTCCAAATAACTATAACATAATTTCAGATGATATGAGATTCTTAAATCAAAATAGGAATCAATTGATTTTTCTAGATTTCTTGGCATTTTCTCCTCATTTCTGAAATTAAAAATAGAAGTTAAATTTCAAGTGCAGCGATATTTCGGGGCAGATCACAAATCTGTCTTTACTACAAATATATATTGAAACAATTATTATCATTCCTATTTTTATTTTAAGAAACGAAGAGAGAAAATTCCGAAAAATCTAGAAAAAATCAATATACAACCTCCGCGATTAAACTTCAGAAAGTATTTAGAAATCAATTGAAAAAGTATTTCACATTTCAAGATTAAGCATTTAAAAATGTTTTTTGTAGAGGAAAATTAAATTCTCGTTATCATATTGTTACAGCTAGCTTTCCAACTTCGCAGTTTCGCAATTCAGATGTTGTCAGAAAACAAGCCTGAAACATAAAATTTCAAATATAGGTTTCGGAACATCGACTCTTCCTACAATCAACGGAATCTTATACCATTGCCCAAAATGATCTCCCTGTCGCTGCAATAGCCGATTTATTTTCGCACTGGGATATAGAAAGTGATGATGTGGATAATGGAATAGCAACACATTTATCAGTCTTGATTTATCGTGTATTCCAGTAATTATCAAATTTGTGGCAACGCCGCGTACCAGCCAGTAACAACAACAAATAATGGCAGCGTCGTCCGTCCGATGGACCGTCTCTCAGGGTCATTGCCACGACTTGCCGCCCCCACCTTGTCTTCCCCGTCGTAAATGAAAATGACCCGTTTGTGTGCACGGCTGCTTTCCCCTTCTTCGTAGGGTAATTTTTTATCATCACTCTGCACAAACCCATCAAATTGAAACGTTCTTAATTACCAGCCGAGTAATGATTGAAGTCCTGGAAATACACAAAGTCACAATCTATCTCTCTTCGTTTTTCTGGATGAGAAGGAAAATTACTAGAAAAACGAAGATCGGAACTTAATTTATTCACTCCGATGATTGAATTCTCACTGTGACTTATCAATATCAATGTCATTGCTTCTTATCATTCGTAATTTGATTTTCTCATGATATAATAGTTTAGTGATTCAAAGAACCAATCTTGTGAAGTGAAGTTGCTTATTTTGAGAAAAATTATGATCTCTGTCAAGTTCAGAAATAAATCGTTGTTGGCATTGCAGCCGAACTTTTGAACATTTCAGAGAAAAATCTATCGAATCAAAAATTCAAATATGAACTCAGACGTAGTCTATGCAGAAGCATAAAAGAGGCCAAAGAAACAAAAACTAATGCTGGATGATCCCACTGTTTTAGTAAACCGTTTAAAACAGGCATTGCGATTAATAAATTGCAAGTTCACAAGAACACCGTTATAATTGTTGAAATATGAAATATTATATAAATTTGTAAGAATACACATGCTATTATTGAAAAATCAATACTTTTTCATTTTGCGACTTTCCAGGAGCAAAGGAATCCTAATACTGTAGACTGGTGTATCTAGTTAGCACCACGAGTTGATAACTCAGAAAGTTTTCTTCGTATTTTACTGTGCGTATACTTTGGGAAGGTAATGAATCGTTCAAACTATAATAAATAATAATAATAATAATAAATAATACAATCGTTTAACGTCCAGTTCATTTATTTTATATTCTTGTCCTAGATTACCTCCCTAGCAAGAATAAACGAGGTGATTCAACTAAACTCATCTCTATAGCGTTCTGAAAGGTATCAGGCAATCGCATATTGAATTGAGTTTAATTTTGTCAATTAACTTGAAAACGAAGAAAAATATCACATGCACTCAAGAAGATATATATACTACCATCAGGTGTGACTTTAGAAGCAGGCCATTTACCACAAGCGAATGTGCAAAGTAAGTTAGTAATAACAGGATATATTTTTTATGTCAACCACTATTGGTATCTCGGAAACGGCAAATGATACGTGGCTGGTTAAAGTTGGGTATTTGAAAGCCCAATAAGATGACGTTATTACATCGGAACTATCACGAATCGTTTTAGAAATATTAGGGTTATTAATTGCCCTATTTTTAGAAATATAAATCCGTATAGAATAGAATAGCGTTTAATTGCAAAAGTTTTTCACAAAATAAAATAAAACATTACCAACAGCTTTTAGCAATATAAACACAGAAATATCTCACAGAAGTTTTCACTTGTTTGTGAGATGGTCACATATGTGAACCAGCAAATATACTAAAGTTAATGCACAATATACAGGGTGAGTCAAAAATGTGTACCGAGCTTTCTGGGGGTAATAGAACATTGAAAAATAAGTGTAGTTTGATGATTGAACTCATGGCCCAAAATGCATATTAAGGGAGATATATCCTTCCAAAGTTGATAAAATTTAAATAATTTCTCCGCATAACTTCTGAACGATGAAAGCCACCTGATTGAAATTTTGTGCATGAATGTATGTTGTCAAAATACATTTTTTCGTCACACTTCCACATTCCTGATATTGTTATAAAGGGTGTTTTCAGAGGGTGAGTCATGATTTTTGTGGAAAACTTTTTTCCCTGTATTATTTTCGATGAAAAAACAGGAGCATTCGATGGAGCAAAGAAAATTACATGAAAAAGGTACACCTATTCAAATACAAAAAATTGAGCCGTTCGTGAGATATTTGAGTTTTTGTAGTTACATGATATCAGCAGATTGATTTTATTCATCGCGAGATTCATCGGTAACAATATTTTAGCAGGCCATAACGAATAATTTTGTTCTCAATTTTGACGTTCATGTCATCAACATTCGAGTCAACATTGTTGTAGTCGATTCATTCGTGTGGTTTTTCTGTGTCATTTATCACTGCGATTATCAACTGAGATTTTAAGAAATATGGCAGGTTATTCGTTCTCTGAACAAACTGATATGCTTCTTATGCTTGGCGAGTGCTTCGGAAATGCAAATGCTGCTGAAATATCGTCATACCGATGAATCTCGCGATGAATAAAATCAATCTGCTGATATCATGTAACTACAAAAACTCAAATATCTCACGAACGGCTCAATTTTTTGTATTCGAATAAGAGTACCTTTTTCATGTGATTTTCTTCGCTCCATCGAATGGTCCTGTTTTTCCACCGAAAATAATACAGGGAAGAAAGTTTTCTACAAAAAATCATGACTCACCCTCTGAAAACACCCTTTATAACAATATCAGAAATGTGGAAGTGTGACGAAAAAATGTATTTTGACAACATACATTCATGCACAAAATTACAATCAGGTGGCTTTCATCGTTCAGAAGTTATGCGGAGAAATTATTTTAATTTTATCAACTTTGGAAGGATATATCTCCCTTAATATGCATTTTGGGCCATGAGTTTAATCATCAAACTACACTTATTTTTCAATGTTCTATCACCCTCAGAAAGCTCGGTACACATTTTTGACTCACCCTGTATATATAGTAGGGGTACATATGAACGAATATGAATATTTCTCAATCTAGCGAAATATTAATTAACGACATAAATTTTATAATTATTTCCAACAGTACAATTCAAAATATATTGTTGAAACTATACATGACATACAATCGTAAATTAACAAACTAAACTAACTATAAACTATAGACATCAAATAATCATAATTTAAAACGCATTAGGATTTTAGTTCACCTCTGACTAAATTCTTATATATAATATATATAATATATATTTTATATATATATATATATATATATATATACTATAAACTATAGACATCAAATAATCATAATTTAAAACGCATTAGGATTTTAGTTCACCTCTGACTAAATTCTTATATATAATATATATAATATATATATTTTATATACAGGGTGTCCTTAAAAGGTCTTTACAAAAAGCTACCACATATTCTTCAGACCAAAACAATTCGATACAAGCAAACTTACCTCAGTAAAAAGTTGCTTAGTTTGGGCGCTAGACGGCTCTGAAGTTGAAATTTTCAAATCGATTTTGCTTCATAACTTTTGAACGGCTCATGAGATTTATTTCAAATTTGGTACGTTGGCATAGACTCATCGGGCAATGAAACTCATATCATAATCATAATGAATATCATTCCATGGGCGTAGAACTTGATTTTTTCAGTAAATAAACATCTAAAACTCCTACGCCAATGGAAAAAAATTAGTTTCAATATGAAATCTAAATTATTCAACTCATTCACTACAAAAAAGGTACTCTTGACAAAAGTCGATTCCTCTCATGGTTTCGACAAAATTTTAATTTTAGTGATTTAGAGCATAATTAATAATAAAACGATTAACAGATATTTCATAAAAATTGTTCAAAATGTTCACCATTTTCACGTATACAAAGATTTATACGACGCAAAAAGTTGAGATGTACTTTTTTTATAATCATACTTTCAACCCATCCCAAACTACTAAAGTAATACATATTCGTGAGAAGTGTGGCATGGAAAATTAAATGGTAGACATTATTAAGTTTTGGTATGAGGATTTATAGAGGATTTATAGTTTCTCGATTGGAAGTGAATATTGTGATATATATTTGGAAAGGTTTATTAATTTTATTCTAAAGTGTGATTTTTCCAAAAATTTCATACTTTTCCATTCATCAAATCGATGAATGCCAGGAATAGGGGGAATCGGATCCGGGACGCTAACTATGTGTAAGGAGATTTGGTAATAACAATTACTGTAGGAAATGAATATAACTGATGTGTCATCATTGATGATGTATGTATTGGTGCAAACTTCGCATCACCGAAATACCTGTATAATTTAGTTTCCACAAGACAAACAGCGAAATGCGGGAGAGCATTATCCGGAGCCTGGATTGAAGCGAATGTGGAAACATTTAGTTTCTGATGGTGATGCAAGTAATGAATGGAATGAAGTATCGACATTTATCGACAAGTGGCTATAAATTGACTGGATTTCTGTTTATTACTGGGTTATACCTTATTTGGAAAGTAAAAGTTGCGATACAGTCAAAGCAGTCGCTCATTTTATCGGATGTCGCGTAGATCCGTATCTGTTCTCGGATTGGACGTTTGAGATATTTGAAGCCTCATTTGATCCAATAACGATAAACTGATGTCGGTATGAAATATTTGAACTCTGAGATTGGAATACACGAAATCACCTCAGTTTTCAGTGCGATTAGTCTGTTGTTTTGGTCACAATATGCTCGGATATTGCGTCAGGAATATTGGCATATCAATTATTAAAAATTACTTTTTGTAATACATCATAACTATATTGAGATAATGTTAATTTCATTTCGATTCAGAATGAATGGAAATTAAACACGTCAAGTTATCATAACCAAGGATTGAACTTGGCTAGGGTATGTTTAGTTTTCAGTCAAGCATTCGAACGAGTTTAGGAAGAAGTAAAACTTTCCTCATCGGTTTGCCACCCGAACTATTATGGCTTTTACTATCTAGTTCTCTTGCAGATAGATCACCATATGTGGTGGTAGATAGAGTCACATCTGATACAATATATCTACATGTATATCTGATACAATATCTGCTACAATGTGCGAAGAGGTACTTTCGACCTGTCTTGAAGTAGAGTTCACAATCTTGGAGTTCAGCTCTCAAACAAACGTTGAAGCTCTTAATTCTTATTCGTCTAGTCGGTGAACACACGGTATACACTCACGAATTCATTGGCTTTTCTAGAACATATTAGTGCTGACTAATACGATGTTCCTCGAACATTATAGATTTTCCCGAGGGTTCTCCTTCCTTGTTGTCTAAAGATGAAAAAAAATCAAATGAACTCAAGCTGGTCACGAGCATCAATCACCAATAGAAGGAGTTGTGGAATTCTGTTCCGAGTGAAATCTTTCCAGATGCTTACGACCTTCAAAATTTTCAAGAGAAATTCCTATACCTTCCTCCTATCACAATATTACGCCGCTAGTTCACACGATCTTCCATGAATATCGAAGGTTTTCCTTTCGAGTCGCCAAAAGATAAAAAAAGAGTTGGAGAACTTTTGTCCTGATGTCGCGATACGACACAGATAAGATAGAAGTTTGATATATTAGGTGATAAATTATTTTATGAATGATGATCGCTCGATTATTCTTCGAAAAATAAATTATTGGATTATTATGTTATGGTATACCCATAATAATGCTGTGTCGATAAAAATATATTTATGTCGGTCATTGTAATATTTTAATTATTTGTTCTGTACACCGAGTGACACAGTGTGAAATTTAGCAGTCTTAACTTTATTTGAACAATTCTCCAGAAGTACGTGTAAAATCAGTTATAAAGCTCAATCTAGTGTATCACAACAAAGTAGCTTTCTCAAATTGCTTTACTTTTTTATGCTGGTAAAAATATCTCACCACTTCCAATAGTTTATAATAGAGACAAATGAGATAGATATACAGAGTGATACCATATATTTGTAAAACCATGTATTTATAGATTCAATAAAGCACTATTATTAATTACGCACCTCATGAATTTCGATTCGAATAGAAACATGATTTCTTTGGTATGATTACTCCAGTAAATAATTTGACAACCCTGTATACATTCCAGTGTGTTTTCTAGAAGAATGATCGCCGAAGGATTGCCCATGTCTCCAAGTTTGGCTCACCAAATCCGATTATCTCAGATGAAAAATCGTTTGTGTCGATGCCCTCAGCCTTCTCTTACTTTTTTGTATTGTGTGAAAAATAAACGGTCGAATGATCATTTGTGAACATTCGGCCGTGAAAACTGTGACTAAACGAGAGCTTGGAAATAGGTCGAGTTTTCTTGAATAGATAACAATAATCGAGAATGACTAAAGAGGACGATTTAATGAACACCTCGAATGAGAAATGTGCGAATTTTGTTGAATTCGTTGTTTATTTCGAAATTTGAGCTCGATATAATTAATACGATGGGACCAAAACTTGTCAAATAATGGTGGCGATACGACTCTGATTATTCTCGGGATTATGGTATATAGATTCCTGATAACGATAACATTGGAAGTAAACACACAACTTCGTTGGCACAAAACGAGCAAAACATATTTCTTGAAAGTTATTTTTTTTGACTAGAAAGTACTTTCTCTTAGAACTAGAAGTAGGAATTTTTGTCTTTGCAGGGCCAGTTCGTGAAATCAGATTTTTGCAGGTATTCTGCAATTATTTCTCTCACTATTCCTATAAACAATGGAATCTGGTAACCTCCACTGCATCATTCAATTCTATTATTTCAAATTTTGTTCTAGGTTCTGATGTCATGAATTTAGAATTTAGCAAGTTTGCCCACCCTACAAAAAAGTGAAAAAAATATTTGTCAGAAATGTGCTATTTGTGAAAAATTATGATTTTTCAAAATAACAATCATACTTTCATTATCCGCAAAGTTATGATTTAATTGAGATGGTAATAAATGGAAACTTCGCATTCACGTAACATCAACATCAAAAATAAATAGTGGTAGTAGCTAGCATAAAAAAAAACATATGTTGGTTAGCATCCAAAAGTAGAAATAGATAGGTAAGATGAAGAATAGTGAAGTAAATCATGCAAAAAGCAAATCAGTAATTTGTAAAAAGTTTATTTGTGAAAATTCCTCGTGAAGGTAAATTTAAAATAAAATGTATTTGGCTAGAAAATTTCCGGACCGGACGATAATGTGGTCAAATTACAATACAATCAATCAAGATTATTCGATGAAATAGTGAAATTCTATGAAATTTTGTCTCTTTTGGAAAAGAAAAAAAAGGCTGTACTATTCTCTGAATTTTCATCTATAATTGTCTGTTTGCTAATTTGATTTTTTTTTCTGTTGATGTCGTGGTAACCAGCGGTAGAATTTTGGGAGAGAAGGAAGGTGTTGGAATTTTTCTTGAAGGTTTAGAGGTTGTTAGCATCAGGAAAGACTTCACTAGGCAAATAATTCCATAACTTTGCCGTTCTTTTGATAAATGATGCTTGGTATAGCGACTTCCGACAGGTCTCGAGCCTGACAGTGTAGGGGTGACCAGCCTGAGCTCGTCTGGTTTGTCTACTAGGAATCGCACGTGGTGACATAATTGGCATAATGATATTCCCGTCGAGCACCGACCGTGGAAGTATCTATAAAAGAGGCAGAGATCGCCGACCTTTCTACGATGTTTTTCTTTCTACGAAGTTTTTGTGGAGCAGTTTTTGCGATGGACCCTACATGATCGTCCCATGAGAGATCGCTGTTGGTGGTGATAATACCGAGCATATTGATATTGACGAACTCATACGAACTGTGCTATGCTAGTGCTATGCTGTAAAGTGCTACACGTGACGTGATTATTCATTGATCGAGAGAATAGCAAAAATACAGGTATGGCTGAATAAATGAAAGCATTGATTTATTTGTATTATTCAACCCTTTTTAGTGTCTATAGGACAAAAAAATAATAAGTGCAGACGATCCATCTTTCAGTGGAGATGAGAATCAATTCACAGGGTAAACTTCCATGGTGTGCTAATATGCCGATTGAAAATATCAGATCCTCGTGGCGACTATGAACAAAAAATGTATTCATAAAAATTTCTCAGCGAGTATAATAATTGGTATAAGATGCACAGAACATGTCTAATTATTTTCCAATATATAGGCTTTCAGCTTTCAAAATGAGTGCGAACAAGGGCATTTCCACCTATCCAACAAGAAAAATCATCAGATGTTCTTCATAACAATCGGCTTTGCTGATGGTAACAGCGTCAAATAAACTATTGTGAATTATATCTATACATTGTTTCGTCGATATTGTATTCCATGGAACAGTACAACAATTGAAAAAAAATATTGTGTGGTTTTATAAAACATCGATGCAAGTAAAACTTTTTCGGATTGTAGACATTGTACTGAAAATTTACGGAAAATTATTCGATTTATGGTATTGAAATCGCGTTTTCAATTTTGAATTATTAGTTGGAAAATGGAAATGATAACGTGAAATCAATATAGTAGACAAGATATCCTATATAACTATACATTGTAATTTCATCTGCATATTAGAGTATTACAGAATACATTATATTTCACAATGATAAATGTAGATTTGTATCAAAAAACAACATTTACACTGATCAAAACAACACAAATACTGTGGAGCACTTGCACGAATGAGTGAGAATATAAATGCCGACCGCATTTCGCTTGATCTCTGCTCCGCGGCCGGTTGTAACGCGACGAGCAATAGGTGGACTGAAAAATTAGATGCTATTTTATGAAAGTTTCATTTGAAAAAAAATGCATTTGCCGCCTCAGACACACGCACACTATGCAGTAATTGGTCGAGTGGAATTTATGAAAATCAAGTTTTCACCTCCATTTTTACACTGCTAAAGAAATGTCTACTTGAAATGACAACGGAACAGGTATTCATACAGTAGCTCGTTGGGTTTTCCCAAAGTTTCTCCTTTCGAAATCAGAATGAATTATTCTATGTATCGCGGGAATTTCAACGTAGTAACTTCATGATTCATTCTATCTACTTGCGATGGTGAATCAATGATAACATAAATTTGAAACGCTCTTGTTGATTGAAGACTCGAATTTTATCTACTCGTAATCCTATGTAAGCAGAAGATATCGACTGTCATCCATTCAGCTGAATTTCGAAAGGTAACACAGGCAGAAAAGTTCAGCTTGATTGATAATGTCATGAATTTCCAATATAGGGTACTAATTGAAATTGAATTCATGAAACTTGACCAGTTGTATAACAATAATTGGTAGCGAAAACGTTCAAGCGTTTGTTCAATGAACCTGAACAAAGTCTGAAAATGAAGGTAATGTGAGGAATTGATTTCGATCCGTTATGATAAAAAGGGGATGGAAACCTAGAGGTGACCATTTGAAATGTTCATCTATGTCTATAGGCAGGTCTGTAATACTGTGAGATCTATTCATCGTCCATGTTCATACTTACAGTCAGTATTTTTTTTTTATTATTTGGACACGCCCTTCATAAAGGAATCGTTTTCTTCAAGGTTTTCCTACTTCAGGACCAGCTTTGGAGAAAATTATAAACAAATCAAACTGCTAGGTGATGCCATTTAATGATATTCGCAATGTTGCCATGCTTACTGATTTCATGTTTCTGTGATTGATATTTTTTCAACTGGAGATTTCTCTTCCTTTATCTGCAGAATCGATAAATATTGGAATAATATTATGATTATTTTTTATTATTCCCCCAAAAATTAACTCCAGTGCGAGGAGTGTTTTCATTAATAACAATCCATACATTTAAGTGAGTATAAGAGATCAATAGAATTGATCTCAGAGAACGTCTTTCGACGTATAAAGAGATGTTTATTTTACAAATACATATGTGTATACACAGACTGTATGTAGTGTAATAACCCCATTCAGTGCCGTACATGCATTTTGTGTTTGCGTAAATAATGCGTAAACAATATTCTTGGGACTACATAATATTGGGTAATTGACAAAAAGTTAATCAATCAAAGGATTTGATTTGATTAAATATGAATATTTTACGATATTTCATCAACAAAAATTGATGAAAGATGTTGAAGTATATTGATCTTATTGATAATTATATTATATTTTTTGATTGCAATATGTTGTACCGATGAACTTTGAAGAAATCCATTGTTGTATCAAGTGCAAAGGAGTCTCCGGGATTTTTCCTCATGTGTTCAGTTTCAAAATGCAAAATTATTGCAGATATCATCCCTGGTCTGATTTGATCCCATCGAACTAGTCTTGTAAAGTCATCTTCCTCTTTTTTATTATATACCTATTGACATGACAACGAAATACGGTTTGACACTACGAATTGTAATCGACTGATCAAGTTGCAGTTGCACACGTCCATTCGTGTTGAAAACACGCATTGATCGCGCGCGCGACATCAAATTGTCAATTGGGAAAGTGGGGAAGAAAGTACCGATTATCGCGTATACGAAAAAATTAAGGCCTGATTTGAATTGTCGCCGTCCATGGTCTATTTATCTAAGATGGTCGTTATATTATCGGCGTTGAACAGGATATGTGGTGACACTATTTGTTGCTTCACACTTAGTTTACATAAAAAAGTCAATGGGGATTTGCCATATAAGTGTCCGTTTACTTTTGCTAAAGACCGATTCTAAGAAACTGGCATATTTTAGGATGTTGTTGGTTTCTCAAACATTCGAATGAATCAGAGAATGTTGTTGCCTTCAAAACTTCAAGCTCAGTGGCGTAACTATCATACGGCCATTCTTGCATTTGCCCCTTGCTCACGACTCTGGGGGGGGAGGGGGGGGATTAGGGCCAAATGCAAGAGAAAGGAACGTTACGAAAAATTATTGTGAAGAAGTGTTCATTTTTCAATTCAGGTCTGATATTAACATCAGAATGTTATTCATCTAAAATCCAACAAATATAAGTATTTTCGAATTATATCTAAAATTGATATCAATTTCAAAATTTTGTTTAGTCTTGTGTGATTCTCAGTACCTAACCTAACGTTTTCCTATTAACGTTTTCGATATACTCACGTTATGTAGACATTCTTACAGAACTTCGAGTCGTGTTGCATGAACCTAATGTTGCACCAGCCTTTATGGCCTCACAATTTCTAACACAATAATTACAATTCATTACAGTCCATTTGAATTTCATTATAGTTGTAGTTTCGCGAAAATGAGCTGTGCTGTGCAATGAGTGGTGCAACTTCACCCTTCATATCTTTGAAAATACCCAAACTATTGACATATTTCACACGCAAGAATTTCTTACACATTTATTACAACTGTTTGAGGTGGAATTCAATCAGGAAACCAACCCCCAAATGATCATTATCTGAAAAAGGTGAATCTCGGAATACGGTACTTCCACATTTCTACAGGTTCGATGCGATTAAGACGTCCTTAAGCTAGCGCTAGCCCACACGATTGATCATCGATTGATATTGTTACGTTGTAGTCCGGGTTCGGTTTCTGCAAACACTCCGTATAACACTCAAAACGATTTATTCAACGAATTCTACAAAACACAATAACAATTCACTTCTAATTCGATCTCGCTTATTATTGCTCGATTCACAGTTCTAAATCGTACTACCCTCCCGGCACATCATTCCCGTATTTATATCGAGATACACATGATTCCAGAACCCTCGCGAACTTCAGGTAGATTCTTAGTATTTCGCGATGATTCTGTCCCTTTTCGGTCGGCCGACAATTATAGTGGGCGCGGGTCAACTTCTCCTAATGATGCTTCTCTAATCTCGTAACAATATCAAAGGAACAACTGATGATTTCGAAATTCTTGTACAATTTGGAAATCATTACACTTCTCCACACTGCCGAAAATTGATTTTCATAATTGGAAAATCGTTCCGACCATAGTGTGGGTTGGTGTAACTAATTTCTGATCACATAAAACCACTCGAAAAGTGGTTCCTCATCGATAAAAATTGATATTCGACAGTGTCGAGCAGTGTAATAAATTCCAAATTGTATATGAACCTCGAGATGACGAATCACAGACGTCAAGTATGACTCCTCGTGAAAGGATCTAATACAGTGCGACTTTTTCATATTTATGATTATTTCGTTACAATACGTTGAATAATAGGTTTACTATCATTATCACTAGCCGCTGTCTAACAAATAACAATTGATGATTCAAACACTCGCGCACAAATCATTCGATGATAAAACACTCACCAAATCATTGACCTCTCTAGAACATCGTAGAAAAGTCGGCGATCTCTTCCTTTTTAAATATACTTCCACGGTCGATACTCAACGGAAATATCGTCTATCATGCCAGACGAGCTCAGGCTGGTAACCCCTACACTGTGAGGCTCGAGACCTGTCGAACATAGCTATACCAAGCATTATCCATCAATAGAACAGCAAAGTTGTAATTCTTTTCTGATGCTCACAACCTCCAAACCTTCAAGAAAAATTCCAACACTTTCCTTCCTTCTCAAAATTCCACCGCTGGCTAGCACGATGTTCCTCGAACATAATAGGTTTTCATTTTTCCACCTTTCGCGTGGGAATTTTTCTCCTAGTTTCGAATTAATAAATTAGAAGTTAATACATATAATTATTATTTCAATATATTTTTGTTAAGGACAGATTTGTAATCTGAACCAAAATGGCACTGCGCTTGAAATTGAACCTTTGAATACCTGAAAGAGAAATTCTCTATTTGTCAGTGACACCTTGTTTTTTGAAAAATTAGGAAATTCAAATTTATTTTTGATAAAAACAATGCTCCTACCTAAGTGGTGGTGAATGTAATATCACCTCTTATAACTTACAGACAGTATTGTAGGTTTTTCTTTCGTGTTGTCCACAGAATAAAAGTAGGTTTCAAGATATTTTTTGGTATACAGGGTTTTTCGAATGGAACACTGCGTCTATAATTCAACAGTTCGATAGTGCTTTTTCTGTGCTTCCATTATTATTATTGCATATTTGGATGGAAAACGATTCAGCTATTGATCAAAGTTGACGAAAATACCGCTTCATTGATCTCCACTTCATATCACATTTATATTCGATATAGAGATATCAAGATATTGCCGAGGATATTGCTGAGTTCGAAATTGAAAACGTCATTCCCCGAAAATTTTCCCGTATATTTGAAAAAATATTTGAAAAAATATCAAAACATATAGATCCACTAGTGAAACACCAAAAAAATGGCAAATTGCTTTTAGAGCAGCATTAAGCAGGCTAAGTATGTTTCAAGGCACATGAATTCACATATCTTGAAATATTTGAGCGCTTATATTTTGGAAACTGATGGATGAAATGAGCACATTTATAAATTTCATAAATCAGAAAAAGATATGTTTTCAGATATGAGAAAATATACTCCCTGCAGTTCCTGCACTCGACTCTAAAATTGGTCAACATTGTTTCATTTTTCTAGTATGCAGCTTCGTGTGTCCGTCATATGAATTAATCATTGTAATCACAGTTGTTTTTTAATCGACAGAGGAATACAACAGATGATTAATATGGCTGGCATTTGATTTCGTGTCATTGCAATCCGCTGACGAAGCTCACGACCCAATTCCATCTCGCGATGACGATTGCGGATTGTCTAGCGGTGCATAAAAAAATGCCAACTAAGAACCAAAAACAATTCGGTCGGTGCCAATGCCAATCGAATGCCCTCAACAACATTCAGTGTTAGAATGACCTAATATTCTACACGAGCGAATCACAGTCTAACTTATGAATGGACTAATACAAAACCAATTGGGAAAATCGAATATAATCGCCAAATTTTGAAAATGTGGCTCGGTGATGTGGTTCTCTCTTAAAAAAAAAAACGGCAATACGAACAGCATATTCAACATTCAATTTTTAGTCAAAAGAATAAGTGAGAATATTGTGTAAGCTATATTACTTCCTCGTAGAATTGTGTAGGATTTTTTGATATTCACTCCGTATATGGCTTTAGAAAGCAGCGGACGAAGACCTTACAGGTCGAGCCAAGATGCTTAGGTAGGTTCCAAAACGTACAGTAAAAGATAAGGTTTTCCCCTCGGTATTCTCTATCCAAGATAGTTACAAGCTCGGTTGCAAGGGTATAATAGAGACTGAATATTTGACAATTACCATTTTATTCCCTCATGTACTATAACACAACATAACCTAACCTACCTCTATGATTAATTAGGTCACGAAAATTAAAATCATATTAATACTGATAATATATTTATTCATTGCCTCCTATTTAATTCTACTACATTGAGATTAACATATCATAAAGTGCATGTGGAATCTAAAGAAGGAAATTTCACTTAGTAGTAAATTTGTAATTCATAGTTACGATAATAATTATGAATAAATGAGAAACTATAGAATGAATGTGTTTAAAAACTGAACTCGTATATGCAATCAATTTATTTGTTGAGCATTTAATGTGCAGCAATTTCGAATGGTGTATGAAATATCACCATTAGTTCTATATTTTCTCATATTGGAATGTGAGGAATAAATCAAATCTATTTAGTATTCAACTTGAGACACCGAATGGGATATTTACTATGGAATTGAATAACGACATCTATATCCCATCAATAACAAGATGTATGAATATACGTGTCCCTACACAGTGTGATTTTTATTTTTGTAAATGGAGAGATGATATATTAAGTTTGAATACTATCCTTCTAGGATATTAGATAACATACAAAATTCGTCTAGGTCTCATATGGGTGTTTCGCGAGAATAAAATGTATTCGAAAATTATGCTAGGGGCGTCATTTAGGGTTATATCCAGGGTCACCGGAAAACAATATAGAAATCTGTGAGGATATATTCATTTTTTATTCTATCTGAATCCGAGAAATTGCTCACATATTATGCGACACCCTGCGTTTTACCGATCTTCATTCATTGAAAGAAATCATTCGAAATTTCTCTACAATCAATCAGCTGCTTTTAATATTGAGGATAGAAAGCAATAGAACTCTAGGAACTGTTGGACTTTCAAAATATTGTTATTGATGAAGCTTTTCAATATTTCAATCGTATATCTACCTTTTGCAGCATAACGAATGACAATCAACTAGAATTACGACTAACAATTTCGATTATTTTGTTGAGTTTTCTGTTAATCACCTGTCATTTGCTCCGTTTTGATAAGAAATTATATTTCAATGGTTCTGACGACAAAAATAAATTACTTTTATCTTTTGCTTCGTGTTTCCCTGAGTCTACTTGTGGTTAGAATATGGGAAATATTATAACTTCATTATTGAGAATCGTTGGTTCAAATTGATCGATTCATCAAATCTTTAATTACTGTCTGTAAGTTCTTCGAGGAGGTGGCACATTCATTTTTCAGCTTTTCGTGGGATTTTCTCTCCTCGTTTCTAAAAAATAGAGTAGAAGTTATTAAAACTTATTTCAATATATTTGGGATCTGCTCCAAAATGTCACTGCGCTTGAAATTAAACCTTTAGATACCTAAAAGAGAAATTCACTATTGGTCAGTGACACCTTGTTTTTGAAAAATTTGGAAATATAAATATATTTAATAAGAATAAAACCTCTACTTATCTTGGTGGACGTTTCGGGAACGAATCTGCTCCCGTTCTCAACACAATTAAAATATTTTTCTCTTCGCAAAATTTTTCAATATGTGTTCGGTTTTGACACTGAAAAGTGTCACTGACCAATAGAGAATTTCTCTTCTAGGTATCTAAAGGTTTAATTTCAAGCGCAGTGACATTTTGGGGCAGATCCTAAATATGTCCTTACTACAAATATATTGAAATAAGTTTCAATAACTTCTACTCTATTTTTTAGAAACGAGGAGAGAAAATCCCACGAAAATCTTTAATTAATTGGCAAACATCAGTAGCGCATATGTTTTTCTGATTCTCACTTATTTACTTTTGCGACTAGATGATAGTGCGGATTCTGGAGCTTTCAAACTATGAAATAGGTTGAAAATATAAAATAATATTCATTTCAGATTAATTTTCCTTTTTGTTCAATATAATACTTCGAATTCTGTTACTCCTAATTCCAAGAAGTTGGCAGTTGTCGATTAACAACGAAAAATTCAATTTCCAACTTGTATGCTTCTCATGTCATTCTGTTAATTCACGGTGCAAGTGAAACTTTTTTTGGGATCGTGGGCATTCAACTGATCATTTTCGAAAGATTATTCGATTTAGGGTATTAAAATCGCGTATTTACTACCATGCTTGCTATGTCTTCATTTACGACACCATTATCAGAAGAGTACATCACCAACACACTGTCATAAAGCACAATCAAAAGTGAACAATAGTTTAATATGTCCTTTTTACTAACTTACATACTCTTACTAATCTTACTAACATGCTCCCAATATAATCAAGTTACTTACCTCAAGCAATTAGAAATAATCTCACAAGTGAAATGTTTCAAAAAGCTGGGTTGTATATTGTTATATACAATTTTCACAAAGACCTCATCTCATTTCTGCTCTCCTAAACCCATTCCCGAATCCGTCTTGGAATTTGAAATTTCGTCTTCTCATACGATCTGCATCACGATTGATACAGCATACCTTATTGCATTTTTACTTTCCTGATTTTAATATCAGAATTTTGTCTTCGAAATAGAAAGAAATATGGAGATTGGTATAGGGACCCCCAGACGTTCCTGTTCTCCTAATACTTATCAACCGATTCCGTCATAGAAATGGAATTGGAAAATTTAACTTTGGTTGAATTTCTTACCGTTCTCGTTGAGGCTGTAACGCGACATGCGAAAGATGGACAACAAATTTAATGTAATACATGCAATAAAAGTTTTACTTTGAAAAAAAAAACACTAGACTAGATCATTGTCACTGTTCTTTGCATCACTGGATGTGTCGATAAATGTCGATAATTGTACGGAATATAACGAAATTTCATTCACACATTGGTCGTGATATGGTGACAAAAAGCAATGCAAAATTAGAAGAATTGTACAATTAGGTGTATTAATAAATTAACGATCAAACTATACTGTATAACTTTACTGTACTATATTGTACTGTGAAACGGTACAGTGATATGTGAAAGTCTCGCCATCTCACAGGAAGTTCAATAACTAAAATACAATTATTGTGGTCTGTAACGTTATCGTTTTGAGCAAAACAAAGCATAATCATAGATTTCACCATCTTGTCTACGCCCTTATCAGAATTCATCGATGTTAGACGCTTCAAATATTTTCAATTGTATGTCAATCTCGATGTCAATTAAATAAGCGACAATTGATTTATTGTTGTTTTTTCCAAATGGAATATTTTCTTAATCGACACTTTAACCTGATGGTGAATTGCTCAACAGTTGTTAATCGGCTATACTCCATAAAAGTCGATATCCAAGTTGATTATTCTCCTCGCTATGTAAAATGTTGGTCATGGATGATTGGTATCTTTTAATGTATAATCTGCTCATTATTGAAACTTACTGCTTCCATTTTGAAATTCAAAACGTTCCACTCTGGAAATTATAAATTTGCACTAGTCGATGCAAAATTCGAACCGATCTTCTGAGCTCCCTGCAAACATTTTCTGAAAAGTTTTCAGTGATTTGTAAGATGCCTGAAAAATTGGGTTACATTTCCGATGTAACCTCAGTTGATGAAATAATAGAAAAATTTTAGCAATTCAGTAAACTCCAGTTTAGGAGGCACGTGGCGGTAGATGGCGCCAAATTTCTTAGCAGTTTGGCGTCTCCAGAAACCTACCTTAGCTCTCTCCGGAAGATGGAGTTGACCTGAAACAGTTAGTTACAGTAGTACCCGATTAGATATCAACGGTATAATGAAATGCTCGAAAATTCGTTGAAAAATACGGGCGATATCGAAATCATTATGCAGTCTAATGTGATAGAGCAGCAACTCTATGTAACACAAAAATTGTTGTGAAATTGTTAATGATTCTTTGAAACCGTGTGTGACGATTGAAGTTGTGTGGTTTCCACATCTGTATCGCCTATTCAGGTCACCATCTCAAATTATTTCGTTTCTGTAACCCTTTTTCAAATCATGAATCGGAAAATTTTCGGGGGTTTTGAGCAAAAAATTTACTGAAAGAGGATGAATACACCTTTTGAATACTACGATGCGACTGCAAATCAAATCAAAGAGTTAATTGAGCACTTTATAATGATTTGGACAATAGGCACAGTATAGACTCCTACAAGGTGTAGCTTAAATGATGTCATAAATGTCAGGTGGTGATTCCTTGTCATATTTTATGAAAAAAGTTCATATAAACTTGTGTCCTAACTTGCTCCGTTCTCGAGTAACGAAGGGAGTAACGGGACCAAAGTTCAATGAAAAATCGGTTTTTCAAGATTTACTCAAAATCTTCTCGCCGATTTACGATGATTCTTGTCATGAAATTAAATTTTGAATTTTTTATTCAGTGGTGTCGCTGAGGGTAACCTGATTCATATTCACGAAAATGAATATTGTACGCTAATGTTTTCGCTGAGTTAGATATTATTCGAAATCAACAAAACAGTGGCGTAGAAATGGGGGTTTCAAACATACTTAGTCCCATCAAAGTCGGCGTAAATACTTTTGAGTTATTAATAAATAACCTATTTCATAGGTTATACTTATAGGTTTTATATTTATACTTTGACACCTAACTTGCTTCGGAAACGAAGCAAGTTACCCCCTGTATAATAAATAGAAATACTGGGTGACAGACTCATGATACATGCCCTTCTTTCTTTGTTTTTGTAGCTAAATTTTTACATATAGAGATATCAAATATGCTCACTAGATGGCACTTTATGACATACTCTGAAATGATTTTCAACTTTTTTCCGGTTTCAATCGGTTTTTCCGGAAATTTCGTTTTTTAAATGGAACACATTGTGTATTGAATGTATCGATAATTCGAACGAAGAGTGTGATTCTACGAATTGAAATCTGCGTATTTCGATAATGATTGCAATTGGTATCTTTGTTCAATTAAATCGCTCTACAATGCATCAGATTTCATTATCTTTACAATAATTGATGTTATCTCATTTATATCATCTATCTGGGAGTAGAGTGATAAATAAAGAATTCAAAACTGTCTAGGTCTCTATAGTAGGCGTCATTGTTTGAAGGCTTATTCAAATTATCGAACAGAAACAGTTGCAAAATTACTGTCTGCAAGTTTTTCGAGGAGGTGGTACATTCATTTTCCAGCTTTTTGAAATATACAAATATATTGAAATAATTTTTAATAACTCCTACTATATTTTTTAGAAACGAGGAGAGAAAATCCCACAAAAAGCTGGAAAATGAGTTGCAAAATTGTTTGCTCATTACAGTATCGGAAGAAAATTCCGATAACATTTTTCTTATGATATATATATATATATATATATATATATATACAGGGTGTATCACTCAACATGTGCTTTAGAAATTTTCGATGTTTCCATTCAAATAGAATGCTAAAAATTTGAAACATCATTTGATTCAACATAAAAAAATAATATGTGAAATATAACCAGGTGCGAAGCACTTCGGGTTAGACCGGGAGTGGACACAACGTCTTCAATTTGAATGGAACACCCCGTATTTTATTAAATTTTTGAAATAGTGTGAAAATTCATAAGAGAGCATGGGAAAAAAGGAAATACCAAAAGACTGGCATAAGAATCTGATCGTGCCCATCTACAAAAAAAGGTGAACACCTGAATTGTGAAAACTACAGGGCAATATGCCTGTCATTTATAAGTTTCAAAACATACACGAGAATAATAGAGAAGAGACTGAGGCAATTTGTTGAGAAAAACTTGAGGGAGGAACAAGCAGCATTCAGACCGGAAAGACAGACGAACGACGATATATTCATAGTGATAAAGTCAATAGAGAGGAGGATGGAGAATAGAGAATGGATTGTAGGTGTTTATCGACTTCAGAGCAGCCTTTGATTCGATACAAAGAACAATAATTTGGAAATGCCTTGAGGAAATTGAAGTACCGAATACACTAATACAAATCGTCGAAGGTATTTACAAAACAGTGAAAGGAAAAGTACAAATATCAGGGGAAAGATAGGAAGAATTTGAATGGAAGAAAGGTATTAAACAATGAGATAGTCTGAGCCCACTATTATTATTCATGATAGCAATGAATGAATTGATGAGGAAAACTAGGAGAAGAACGAAGAAGTTTTAATGTACGCAGATGTACTGATACTAGAGAAAAAAATGCAAGGACTGAATAATGTATGGACAGATCAGATAGAGCAATTGAAAATGGAAATCAACACAGAAAGAATGGTGATAAATAAGAAAGAGAATACCAACACAAGCATAATTTGCAGAGAAACAGAAAAGGAAGTAGTAACAATATATGAATACCTCGGAAGTAATATCACGGATAATGGAAAAAAAGAACTAGAATCATCAAATAGAGCGATGAGCGAGGAAATCGAACAAGATATATACTATTCATCAAATAAGATATCATGAAAGAGAGAATTGACACAACGAACAAACTGAGAATATATAATGAAATTGTTATACCAATCCTGCTATGCGCTAATGAGAACTGGACAGTACAAAAGAAACATGAGAGTGAAATAAATGCAATGGTGATGAGATACATGAGAAAAATAGATAAAAAACGAAAGAACAGAAGTAGGAACGAAACAATAAGAGAAACGTTGAAGCAGGAATCAACAAAATAACGAAGAGACAATTGAATTGGTATGGACACATGATGAGAATGGATTCAAGCAGAATAACAAAGAAGATACATGAAGCAAGAAACATAAAAAAAGAAGAAGAAGGGAAAACCACGGAAGAAATGGATGCAAAAAATAACATAGGCAGGAAGAAAAAGAGAAAAGTCGTTGAGAGAGATGGAGATACTGACAGAAAATAGGTAATTATGGAAACAATGGGTGAACGACACACCAGACAGTTAGCCCAAATCCGACGCCTAAGAGGGTGAAAGGGTGAAGGGGAGAAAGAAAGAGAGAAAGATATCGTATGATATGTCCTTGTAGTAATTCTTGAAGTAATCTTCAAAAATGCTTGTTTTAAAAATTGAATCCTCAAAATTTGATAACAGAGCTATATTCATGACTCATTGAAAATTTCAGGAAATCTCATACAGTGAGGTCGAAAATATCATTTCGAGGCTTTTGAATTGAATTCTGCTTCGACTTATTCATTTATCTAACTTCAAAGGTTTTGGTGTTATGAGTTTTCTTTTATAAAAACGTTATGAACAATCAATGATGATCAATCGATGAATCATTGCCATAATTCATTGATTGTATTGGCACAGTAGGCCAGGCAAACATTCGCCAGCGACATTATAAACAAGAATTTTATTTGTCAGAAATTCATGAAATGTCAAATGCAGAACGAAATGGATAATGATTACTCTAATACGATCATCATAAAGAGTTGTTACTTGTGTTCTGTTATGTTCCAGGCCTAGTCAAAATTGTGAAATTGTGATAATGTAGTATTCAAATATATCTACCTGTAGATAAACTGTCATGTCTTGTTGAGATTCAAAGCGTCAGCCAAAACAGCATCATCTTCTACCCAATAAAAATAATCTCAGTTCTTCGAAGGATCCAGATTTTTTGTCAGAATCAACACCATAATCCATGTACTTTCGAGATTGGTTGCTATATACGGAACAATGAAAGATTTATTGCAATATGAGTTGAGATTGGCTCTCACAAAAATGTTTCCATTTTTTTTATAATATTTGTGGCGAAAGTTTTCCCAACTGAATCATCCATCCAAAGTTCAAATAACTATAATGCTGAGTAGATATTAAACGAGGTTGTTGTCCATTAGGACGTGGGTTGAATATTCGTATTTCATAGAATTTCATTGCCACATCATACACCAGCATTCCTCGAAATGGCAATCTTAAACGAAGATTTCGTACGCACTGAATGACATTGTGCATGCTTTCTTCTGAATCCAATCTTTCTAAACGAAAAAAAAAATGTTCAAAAGTACTTCAAAAGTCTTGAATTTTTCATCATGTCCACAATGAGTGGATATGAATTTAGGTAAATCAAGTGAATTAATATGCTAGTTAGAAACTCAAATTTCGAATTCTTGAGTACATAAAATTTATGATATTATATATAAAGTTCGAAGTATTGAATAGAATATTCCATGAAAAAAATTGTTGAAGGAAATTTCATAAGACGTTGTCATTATCATAAAAACACAGAAATAAAATTCCTATATTATAAGGCAAGGCGACCAGTCAGTTATTCATCAGTGAGTGTTAATCGAAATGATTATGTATTATATAGGCTGTATAATGTCTTTCTGTTTGCAATCAGGGATATTTTACATTTATGAGCACCATCAACGTTTGTTGTTTATGATTTGATGATAAGTTCGCCTTAATTTTTAATCACCTCAAAGACCCCTCGTACATTGATATTTTATTTAAGAATTCGTATGCGACTCGAATGATCTTTCAAATGTGGATTATTAGCCATATCTGTTACATTTTTTTTGTTCTCTCATCTTATATTGTCAGGAAAGTTGAATGGAGCGAAAGCTGGTCATCTTTTTCCCTCCATATAAGGAAAACGAAAATCAGTGGCGTAAGATCTACGATATGATTTTGACAAACACGGCATGTTAGAGCGGACGCACTACTTAAAACTACTCTTTGTAGGTAGAGAATGGGTAACAGCTATGTACAGGGTATTCCTGAATATCATGTATAGGGTGTCCCAAATTCGAGGGGTATCATTGGGATCTCGGTAACCATAACATATACAAAGTCGGTTAAATGAAGGCAAAGTTGCGCTATTTGAAGTTGATCAGAATGCCGCCTCAAAAGTTTGAAAATTCCGAATACTTCCGAAGATATTTGAAAAAAAAATTAATATCCGCGATTTCGTTTTCATTTCTTTCTGACTTTATTTGAAGTGATATGACAAAATAATTTTCATATCGCCATTGCCACTGTTTTCGCTCTTTCCAATAGTATCAATAGATTCAATAAATTCGATTTCTAATTCTGAATCGAACTTATTAGTGGAGAATGTAAATAACATAAAATGAAATGAAATTAGATTTAACATTCTGGGCTCTGGCAATTACAAACACACATTCTGACAAATAATTTTTTCTGATTCAACTAAAAGAGATAGACCGAAATGAATGTCACATTTTTGCATTGGACATATTGGCCTTGTAAGATCTGTAGTGGAATTAGCTTTAAACATTTTGGCAACATTTTGGCATTTTTGTTGAGATGTAACGATCATCCTTGGTGAGGGTACGACATGATCTGGAAGTGAATTTTCTTCCAATTGCCTCAGCAAAAATCCAAAATGAACAGGATCCATTTGGATACTCGGCGAGCTTCAGATGTGTGTATCGTTTGATTGCATAGATTTACAACTCTACAATATTTCGCTAATTTCCGAACATGGGTTCCTACGCCAACGACGGTATGCTTCTTTCTTTGAAGATTGTATCGAACCATGGTTAACCAGTTTGTTGGTATAGAATAAGATTCCATTCCAAGGATAATATCCGCAATCTCTTCAGCACATTGCGTTAGGATCTCCTGAAATAAATATAATGATACTCTTTCAGTGTATGGTCCAAAATAGGTTAATGTAATTGATTGTTGTAATGGATGCTAGGAAAATCCATTGACTCAATTGTGTTTCCGAAATGAGAATATCGGTCACTGATGTTTCAGGCAATACCGCGTTGACAAAAATACGTAGAGAAGTGTGCTAATTACCTATTGCATTTCAGGTTGGTATTGACATTGAGAAGAGGAGCAAAATAATAGGAATCTCCACGGAAGTTGCCTTGAATTGAAACGTTCACACCACGTTATGACGTGTCTATTCTTCAATTAACATTATTAGCATGCGTAGACGGACTATTCATTCGAGAGTTTATGTGAAAAATTCCCATAGCATTGTGATTTACCGCATGGTGTTTGTTATGAGAAATTTTGTGACTACTATCGACTACTTAAAGCCTGAAGAATTCAGAAATACAAGGTGGTTCATCAGGATTTCTTGATGACGAATATTTCCGTCGCCTAGGAATGTGAGGCAAAAAGTAAATATGCAAAATCGAGTTTGAAAATCCAAAAAAATAGAGATTTATCCTTTTTAGATAGTGTTTCTAGAACAATACGATTTCGATTTCTAGAAGGTATACTTTTTTTTTTCAAACTTGTCAAGTATGATCAATGAAATCTAGATTTTTCACTCAATTCGTTATAACTTGTATGAAAATTCCAATGCAATCTTCACTCACAAGCTCACCAACGGGATTCTTTCTCTTTTGCCAACTGATCAAAATCCGGTTATGAATATATATAGTATCTGTATAAACAAAAATTCATCGTTGTAAAAACCATTACACGATATGACTCCCAAAAATAGTAGGACATGTTCCTTCGATGCACTGGCTTCATCAGGTGAACATTTTTCTATGGGACACCTGGAAATTTCAATCGAATTCAAACATCAAAGCATCCGTACGTGTGAATCGAATCATAAGTTCTTCACTGACAATTACTGCTCTTTTCACTAGTTTTAGATCTACCGATTGATTTCGTCTTATAACTTCGAACTAAACAGTTCTAGAGTGATAACTTGGTCATTGCAAATTCGATCAATATTTCGGTCTCCCGTTAACAATTCCTAAATTCTGGTTCTTCGATATGAAGATTCATGTAATTTCGTCCTATATATTTATTCCACTATCCTGCGATAAAACAAATCACTGCATTGATATATCTGTTATCGAAAGAAATAATTTTTGTATCTTTCATTTGCTTTCAACTTATGCGTGGTTTTTGTTCCAATTCGTATTGAAAAAGAATCCGTAAAAATTAGACTCATTTTTTCAAAAATTTTGGTTATTTCATAATTCATAATTCTAGTCAATCATTCATTACTATACCAGATGGTCTTGATACATTTTCATTTCAGCACTACAAACTCCTTTATTTGATGGAAAATAATAAAAAAATGGAAACAAATTCATGAATCGTAGAATGAACCTTGAAAATTCTTCAACCCGCTCAAACACCATTTTCATTTATTCTGACACTTTGTATATCACACATTATGCATTTTATTCATGAAAAAACATTCACAGTTGTAACTGTGGTGTGACTTTCGATATCATCATTATAAGAACAAAAATTAACTTCAATCTGTTAATTTGAGTCATTGTTTTCAATCATATCTGGAGGTTCGATTCTCGTATCTCTGGAAATGCGTTCCCAATACTCGAAATTTATAATGGAAATTTGAGATAATGTATTCTGAAACTTCTGTGTATAATAGGAATATATTCCTACACATTTCAGAATATCTGCTTCCATGCTATTATAAACCATGAGATCTACCCAATTCCCCTAGGAAACACTCATGAAACATGAATGGGTTATCATAAACAACAAATATTGTATTGGTTTTCATTTAGAATTCTTATCCTGAAATTACGATAACGAAAAAAAAAAGCAATATTTAGCAAAATATCAAAATTTGGAATCTATGCTAATATTTTTGCTAAGACGCGAAGAATGAGAACTAATGAGTTAGGAATCGAAGAGATTTATTCCAGTGCTTATCGGAAGATCTTTTCATCCTCTCAAATCATCAGTAAGATTTCATAATTTGTATTAGAAGTTTTTTGTTGCCTCTGCTAATACATAATGAAATCGTTCAGAATACATTTTGGGATTGGCTCATTGAAGTTGTATTAACATTATCGAATACCATTCGTGATCCAATACCACTGGTGATATTAATATTTGCATAGAGAAACGCCATTGATTGTTTAGAAATTCTCGTTCCTTTTACGGTGATCGTGCGAATCAAAGTCGGAATAGAACTCTGCAATTCAAGATTCCTTTCCGAATATGGTTCAGAAATATAATGTTCGGTAATCATACCAAATTGAGACTAATTTGGTGAAAAGAAATGTAACCATGGAAAATGGAAGTGATTAATGATGACTTGGTATTGATATGAGAAATCTGATCGATTAGAACTTGATGAATAAGGTAAATTCAGAATAAACTAGGTTCGGAAAGCGAAAAGTAATGTAGCATTTTTTCATTACAGTTTGGGTACGTTCTCAAGAGGTGTCTTCACAAGCCTAAAATGTTGACATCATAATCCATCTTAATTGAACATCGCAACGTCATCATACGAAATAGATAATGGTTGCGCTAAGTCCGTTCAAGCCTTCGATCATTGAACAGACTAGATAAGTAATAAGTATTCCACAGGGAAATACAGTTTGTTTGGAAGCAACATCTATAGTATCTATCTTTGTCTGGACAAGGATAGCAGGAGCTGATTCTCCCAGCACCAGTGCCGTGTTGTCAGAGGGGGTCGAATTTATTATTAATTCATGATGAAACCAAATTGGAAATCGGTAACAATTTCAGTGGTACTTTTCAGCATTTCTTGAAAGTGAAAGACTCGTTTCCAAGGCAAATATAGATATGATGCATGTTTGAATGTAGTTTTCAAATGTGAAGATGAAACATTTTCATATCATTTTACGATATCGTCAAAAATGAAGGAGGTTTTATCTTGAGCAGAATTCATATATTTTGACGCAAAAAATTGATGTCTGATTATTTCATTTTATGTAGATAGATTAAAATCAATAATAAATATGTGTAGACAAGTATCATGACGGAATGTTATATCAACAATAAAATCATGACTTATGTAAAGATGTAGCACATAGCAGTGTTTCTTATTTAAAACAGGACTGAAATGAAAAACAACCATGGATAATCACACAAATAATTTATTGATTTTTTAATAGGATTGTTTTTGTTAACAGACTTGTTACTTCAACTTCCGTTGTATCTTTCAATTTATTTGCCTCATGATGGAGTCTTACAGTGAAATATTTCTTCAAAATTAGTTTGACTAGTTCCATTGGGTGATGTTGTAAAGGGTCAGGGTCAGTGTTGTTCAAATGCATCAAAAATAAATCAACGGTATCAACGGTAAATTTCTCATTGTTGTGTGTACAAGAAATATAGAAATATCCTTATATTTTTTATCAGAAATAATAATTGAATTCATCATTATTCTCAGTGATTTTTCAGCAGCTTTGCATATTTTGACTACAAATAAGGAAGCATTTATCAGTGCTCCATATTTCACCACAAGACAATGTCGCAGCTGACCTATGGATATAATCAATATAATCTAATCAATTTAATTAAAATTTATTTTTATCCATTCCATTTGGGAAAATGCTTCAAAATCTCGAATGATACGACAATGGTAACTCACCTATGAAATGACGTGTTTTGATCGCCGGTTCAAAATGTCTTTAACACACCTCACAACGTCTCACCATTATATCAAATCACCAAAACAGAAAATAAACTGAGTGTATGATGAATTCTGAGTACACAAAACTGAACACAAGTTGAATAATACCGATAAACCGAAACGTAAATAATGGCAGATACGAAACAAATCAATAATCGCCGTTGACTGTCAATATCAAATTGCGGTGTTGCAACGTTGAGCAAAAAGTATTCATGATACCCATGCTGGTCCTTGAGCCCCCAAGAGAGTAAAATCGCTAAGTCTCAGAATAATGTAGCAATCTTCTATTAATGAAAAACTGATTCAGAATCGTCATAGCCCAAATTGATTATTATATTTGTGTTATGAACCACATGAATTCATAAAGGAATTTAAATATTATGGACTATTTTTCACTTTTTGATGATTGGATATGACAACACTGGCGCCGATTGGGTACTAATATTATGAGAATTCTGGGAATTCATGTTAGCATCAGAATATTTGTTTTGTTATCCTTCTAGTGGGATTGTTGTTCGGAGGTTCAAGTCCTATTTCCTACTGTATTGAAACTTATAGCCACAATGTGCTGAAACTATAACAAGGTGACGCAATGGGAATCAATGTTATCCAAAAAAATGCAGTGAACTTCAACACTGGATTAAAAAATATAGGGTGTTCCTCGGGGTGTTCTATTTGAATTTCTAAAATTTTGGTCGAACCGGAAGTTGTGAATCATATTTTTAAGCGCCATAAAAGAGCTTATGAATCGATATAAAAAAGTTTAGAAAAACACAGTGCGTGTAGACAAAATTCAATATTGAGAAATCAGGCATTATCTACTCCAAAGAAATCACTTGATTTTCACACAGTTTATGTTATTATTAGGTAAATCGTTAACAAACAATTTGGCACATCTGCTCTCTGTATATATACATTATTGGAAGTACATACTACTTGAGTGTTGACCTCTTGAAACCACCTGTTCTCTGTCGCTATAGATATTTCGCGTTGGTGTACACGATATACATGGAATTTTCTGAAATGATTTTGTCAAATTTCGGCGCTTGCTATAATGATTGAGAGGCATTTCTATGTTAGCGTCTCGCATAAATATCGGTTACCTATAAGTTATTTGATGTTTGCGTTGCCATCGATTCATCATGAACTATACAGGCTGTTACAAATTCACGGCTCAGCATGGTGACGGTATGAGATACATGGTGGTCTAAATTAGGACAAAGTTGCGCCATTTGATGCACAAGAAATTGATGCTTTGAAGTTTGGAAAATTCGGAATACTTCCTGCTATATATAAAATAATAGTGTTGAGCGGACTAATGAATATATGAACACGAATGACATAAGAGCATTCACTCACTAAAATATCTGCAGATACCTTCAGTATACTTTTTCAATTACTACTTTATTAACTCAAGTAATGTTTTCTCCATTCATAATCAATCAAGAGCAGATGTATTAGCATAACAGTTGTTGACTTCGTACGATTAATAATTTTGAATAAAAATAAGGCACAGCGAGAGATTTATAGCAAAAACAATAATGACTACTATCTACCCGTTAACAATCTTCTTCTCACTGAAGTATTCATTTCATGGATTGTTGTGGTACACAATCGTATCAACAAGTTCGAGAACTATCCAAAAATGGAAAAAAAAAATCCAGGCCCTAATTGAAAATACTAAGTTGTTGATGATGGTCGCTCAAAGGGGAAACGTTGGATGTCCGATTTGATACCCCATTTCGTAGAGGTAGAAATAAAAAAAAAATCAAAATTTATTTCTTTTTTGGATGTCTCCGGAACTTCGAATCATCAGTTTGTTGAGCACCAAATGGCACAACTTTGCTCAAATTTGACCAACCCTGTATCTCTTACGTTTACAGAGATCCCCATACTTAGCAACAAATTTGTAACATCCTATATATAATTCAATATTGGTCCATGAGTACATTTCATGAAAAAATCATTCGCAAGTCTAATGGCAAAGACGGCTAATATTTCCAAGAAAAGCAATAATGTTGTTTGTATTCCGAATAACTGATTATTCATACGAAAAATGCATTCAAATCTCGATGTGAATTCAATCTGTGAATTATGATAACAAATCATCATGGAATAGTACAGTTCAACAAGTAATTATTTGATTTCCAGTACAATTTTTCGTTGGTATATACAAGGCATTAGCAGTCTTGCACCAGAGTACAGAAGCTTAAACGTAGGTGGTTTCAATGGAAGTTGACATGCAAAGATACTTTTTCAACTAGTGCTGGTATTAGGTAAAAAGATAATTCTCAACTGCCAGCATAACTGACCTATTTCTGTTGAATGATGAAGGCGTGAATTCATCATTTATTTTCCTATATGTTTTAGCAGTTCAGTGAAACGCAGAGAATGGGTTGACCTGCTATGATGAGTTTCTCAGGACCCTAGCCGTAGAAACAATAAAGTTTACGTACGTCATAGCTCTCCACATAATTAAGTTATGAACACAAAATAAACTACCTCAAGTTCAGAACATTTCGTTAAACGCATGTAGAGTGTATAGAATTCAAAAGTGATTACGACGTTCCATAGTGCTGAAATCGAGCCTTCTGGGACTTTGGCCCAACCCTGTGTATGCCGGATTACCAGACTTAGAGCCATCGCGTTTTCATTATATGCTTTCCATAGCTGTCATTTTTATAACCCGTATAATAATCCTCATCACTGAATCGAATTTGCCCGAAGTTTTCGTCCTTTTATTTTTTATTCTATGCCGAAATAGTTGAATGAATATCCTCCGAATTGGGAGTATAGGAGCAGAATTCCGATAAATAACCCTATGTTTTGTTGAAATAATTATCGAAAACTTTAGTAAAGGAATTTTTCATTAAACAAGCTGTTAAAAATTCGATGCATGCATGAGGGTCTTAGAATCCTTTTGAGATATCTACAACAAACTTGAAGTAGAGGCAACTATAAGACCAAGTGCCTGCAAGAAATTCAAAATATATCGATTATTTTAGGAGATAGATACAAGAAAATGCCAAAATGATTCTATCATGTTTAATACTTCGAATCCTTCTGAGAGATATTTTTCTAATCCATAGACAGAAAAGTAGGTTGATATCTCAAAAATGCGAAGGCGCAATTCACTTTCTGCAATCGTATTTGGCAGACTGAAAGCTTCCGAAAAATGCAGGTCCGTATTAAAAAAATGCAACTTCATGCCGGCTGCCCAGAGCCTGAACGTCAGATTGTCATTTTGCTAGTGTCATTCTGAAGATCAGAAACAGTGTCAATAACAATAATGTTTAGTTATTCCTTCTTTTTGTCTTCGAGTAAAGTGAGTGAGGGAATGAAAAAGAAATCTCAGTTCTCCGCAATTTTTTGTACTTTCTTGTCGGCATTCTGTAACATTTCTGATTACTCATTTGTTACAGCTAAAGAAGCAGAAATCGATGTGTCTCTTACGTGGTGACATTGTAACTCTCCGAACGATAGCAATTATTACCCACTGACACGCCCTGTACAATGTACATTTCTTTTCGTTCCCGCTCCCTAGCCACCGAACATATATGTTCGGTGCCCTAGCCTATCTATTCGAGGCGGCCCCTTTGAAATAGAAATTTAGTCGATATGTGTGCATGGTGTAATAAATATACATAATCGACCTTTGACTTGCAGCGAGCTGTTTACTAAATATTTATTAACAACTCGGAATCAATTATCTCACTGGCAATAATTAATAATCCTTCCAATCCAATCGATTAAAATAGATTATAAAAGTAAACTCATACTGGGTGGGTGCTCTTCGTCTAATTCCTGACATGGTGTTGTGAATTGAAAGAGCACATCCCAGTTTCATGGAAAGTTTTGTTTCTTCTTCATTTATTGAATTGATAAAGTTACAGCTAGTCTTCGAAAAATTTTGTGATGCCTACAATGACATTTGTATTGAAAAACGAGGCTTACATTCGACAATCTGAAAATAATATAAGGATTCAGTGAAATTTACAGAAGATACACTACACGGATATCTATAATTTGTCAAATAGGTCCGGCAACACATATTTGTTTTCAAATTCAAATAGAGATGAATTTTACCATGTACTCGACCATGCAGTTTCAACGAATTTTGAGGAAACAAAATGTGATAAGACAATGTTTTAAAAACTGTTATCGTAAAGGAGTTCATTTACTCTCGAGGTCAGGAAAATCTACCTTAATGTATTATCATTTATGAACCTTCGGCTAGCTCCCAAAAATATTCAGTCATAGTTCCCTATTAGTTAATAATGATAATTTCATGAGTGTGCATGAATTCGACGAAAAGACAGTTGTAAAAAACAGGGTTGGTGTTCTAGTAGTATGTAGTACATATTTTGTTCAGGTTTCTATGGATTTCCTTCATCTTTCAGAAATTTTCAAAATATTCTCATACGTGATGTTCATAAAGTAATTAATTGTGATAATTCATCCTCAAATCACGAACCTGTGATTTCATGTCCTTGGAGTCTAGAGGCATACAAATATGTCTCCGAAATGTACCCATGTTAAGAAATCTTCTTTTCAAGATAAATCTGTAGTAAGAGGTGGTTGAATTTAGTTTCCATCGTTCCTGAAAAATGAGAAAACAAAGTTTTAATAATAATAGATTTAATAAATAGACGTTTATGAAAGGCGGTATAGACCCATTGAATATAGAAACCTCCGAGAGGACCTCCATGCCCAGTTGAAGTTTTCCATCTAAATGGAATACCCTGTATATATTTCTTCATCTAGCATTCAATGCAACGTGCTCAATAAAAACATGATATATTGTGAAAATTTCATTTCGTTTCAGTTAGTTGGTCACTCAGAAGGAAATTTGTACGTTGTCTTGAAACTCAACGTTATCCCTTGGAGTGCCAGCCTATGACTGACCAGAATATTATTTATCATTTATTTATTTACTTATTCATTATTATAAACGGGTTCACCCCAATATAATATATCGAATAATATATTGTAATTATAATTATATATCGAAACATGTAAATCATTTATAGTTACTGATATATTGATAGTTTTAAAAATTTCGTGAAAATCAATATATTTGAATCAGTTTTTTGAGTGCCACAAAACTCGATATTTTAAGATTATAATTTTTGGTTCGCCACCCTGAATATCCCTTTTATTGATACTTCTGCAGATATTGTATCAACATTGATGAAACAAGTATTATAGCAAAACATGAGCTACCATACATAAATAGTATGGTACTCTTTGCTGCTGATGTTGGTAATGTAAGTTGTTGACTGCACTATCATTTCCATTTGGACTGTGATCGATAAAAGGGCTTTCAGGGTGGTATTCCGAAAATTAGAATCTCAAAATATGAGGTTTCGTGGCTGCGGCACTCGAGAAGCTGATCAAGATATCGATTTCCACAAAATTCATAAAAGTTCGCATATGCCAAAAACTATTAATATTTTACTGTGGTCATATTTTAATATTCTGTTCATTTATGAGCTTGCCTATCAGCTCTCCACAGGATGAGATTGAGTTTTGGGACACCCATGTTTAATATCATAATACTAACCTACCAGAATGAAAAAAGGTGTGTATCGTAATAGCGGCTGTTTAGCTGTCTCCAGAGACTATATTCTGCCGCAACATTATGCAGTTTATCTGGTGCGAACTATTCACCATTGGTTAATTTTAGGGATAGTCGTTCTATTCTTGATATTGTGCTGACGTATTTTTAGATATGTTCAAAACTATGCTGTTAAATCACTTTCATTGCTGGTCATGATTCAGTTTCATGAACTTTCATCAATTGCAATCTTTTCTCATTGAAATCCTTTGGGGGCAAGCGAGAGATTGAGGCGACTAGTATTTATATTTTGTCAGGTTATGAAAGATTCCAAAGTCATAACGCGGGTTTCAGTTACTATTTTCATACGTTGAAGACCACAGCCATTATTAATAATAATTGCTGATATATTAATAATTTATCAATAAATTTATTATAAATTTATCAAATTGATGAAAAAATTCACCTCATTTTCTCACCCACAATAATTTCCTTACATTTTCTCAATCCTAAAAAAAAACTCCGACGCCCATGATATTCCTCGCGAGAAATCTTACCCCGATTTAAAAAGAATTTCCTTCATATTACAACTTTTTATTTTCGCTATTTTTTCGTACACGTGACCCATTTGAAAAATGATAGCACGTCTATGGGCTGGGCGACGTCGAGTTCTACAAAAATGGTTCTCTTCACTGTCTTGTATCACTTTCCTTTTGAGATTATTAAATTTACAAAAAGCTCACGCTCAAGGACCAGTGAATTATAATCCCATAATTGGGTAGTAAATTATGGATATCACAGGGAATATCATAATGCTTGAGGAAACACATGTATGAGGAGTATTTTATACAAGACGTGAAAAAATATGTATAAGTACATAAAGAGTGAAGCGATTTCACCGTGGACTATTTGATCATTAAGCAAACTTCGGTTCATAAATTCGTAGATTTGCTCACCTTATCTGTGTCAATATTCTTATATCACATTCCATGAATCAATCGAACGATATTCGATATCCTCCAGATGAATGAAAATATTGGATATTTATATTCGGATTTGATTCGCTGTCGATAGATGCGAAACTCAGGTGCTCTATAATAGTGATGAATAATGCTAAGTAATTATTGATGACTTTGTGAAACGTGCACTGGATAGTTGAAATTCCAAGGAAGCGTCAGGTCTACATTTTTCTCTGAATTTCGATTATTTCTTAATAGGAAGTAAGAACGGGTTATCGCATTCGGTTTCACGTTTTTGCATGGATGAGTGGTTTGAATGGTAGACACTTCCTTTTCATTTCCCTCTCTGAACCACAGAAATGTAATGAGATAGGTACTAACTATAGATAAATCTGAAATAATCTGAATAACCCAGGTCTTCAAATATATTATATATTTTAAAAATTCCGAATGGGAATCTACCGGGTGATTCGGAACCAATTCACTCCCCTCCGCCTGATGTAAAAAAATCAACGAATTTCTTTCTTCTGATCCTAGTCGGAAAGATAATTCAAAATCAGTGAGACAGACCCGTTTATTTTTCTTTATACTATGGAATTTTCAGAAGACACGATTGAATATTTCTATCTGTCTGCGAACCAATGAAAAAAAAAACAATTTTGAGCTTTCGGTTCGAACGGGAAAAATGCCGATGGTATGAATTTGTCATTTTATCACAATACAAAAATATTCCTGTTATGAGTACTAATGAGAGTGTTAATGAGACCTGAATAGGTAATATCATCATTTTTCGAGGCAGTGTAGATAGCTACAACACAACGTACAATTCAACATACACCAGGAAAGAGAATACCTGAGCGATAAATAAAATAAATCTGTGCGCATATGAATTGATTTAAGACAATCTTCGGGTATTGCAGCTGTCATTTTTGATATCCATAACCAACATAACCATCTTCAGTCAATTGACTCAACTGTTATACAACTGTGATACAATCAATATTATCGAAAATTATCGATAAATTTTGATTACCGATAATCGATAGTTGTGAATTGGTATTGCCCACCCGTAAATATGTAATTGTGATGTATGTGTTCGCGGTATTTTTTTCGAGGTTGTAATGCATTCATTTCTTGAAAGATAAGGATGCAACGTCATACTAAATATATGATAAACGATGTACAGAAGACTGGTGGAGCTATTCTGCCTATTTTTCAGTTGAAATATCAATACATTCATCAATCAACTCGCCTCCGCAGCAAATTTCTGATTCCGTCTAAAAAAAGACCAACTCTACTGCCTTGATTTATTCATTTATTTAATCGGTTTTGGGATACTTTGAGGTTTTAACCCATAACCTGATACAAAAATAACTGTTTGAAGCAAAGACATTTCTATGATTTGATCTATTGTTTCAATGTCTGGTAAAATCGAGGGTTAAAGCAATTCCGATATTTTCTTGATTTCATATCCATATTGGGAGGGAATATAAATAGACCTATATAACCCACAAAAAAAAATCATAAATGGGTTTATTCCACCGACTACAAGCAAATACTGCAAATTTTGTGTTAGCTGAAAGATTCTTGTTTCATTGAATGCTTGCTTCATGGGAACACGAAATTACCAAATGTCGGTTATAAAAACCATTCACGTCCAATGCGCTACCCTATGAATAAAAAATATTGATTCTTTTCTCGGCCACGGTACACAACATTTTTAGGCGACTGATTCAGAGTGCAAATATTCCATTGAGAGGTCTTGGAAGAGGCAAAAATGAAATATATTTTCATTCGATTTTGCTCTTGCTGAATATAATTTTGACGAGAAAATAAGCTGTCAGATCCGTGAAACGTCAATTTTTATGTCACTCGCTTAAAGAAGTGTTTGTCGACGATGGATATACCAACTTTATCATGCCTCATGGATGTGTATCAAAGTTATGTCTGGCCGACGCTCTCGAGGTATAAATATTGGAATTGTGAATGGAATTCTAATTATGTCGGGAATCCAGACGGCTAAGTACATCAAGGATAGGCGCCTAGCCATCCCCTACACAAAGTTCGTATTGATTATAATCGAACGGAAATGACGAACCGCACTCCATCTTCTACACTGCACACGTCAAATTAGTCACTTCTGATGTGTCTGTGAACGCATTGACGTAGTCTCAACGAGATTATTTATTGTGAACATTAAATTCTAAACGCATCAATTATATCAAATAATGTTATTTATAACGATTTATTATATCCACTACTGGGCAGCTTCGGAACACACCATCAACTATTATGTTTTTTGTAATAATAATACGAGATGAGATGAGGGTAAATTGAAAATAATCGTGACGGATTTTCGAGTTTTTTTTGTCGAGAGGCAGGAGGATTATTCTCCAGTTTATCAAACTATCGTGTGGTTCCTGTTACGAAAATCAGAAACACTCTTCCAGTACATGTTTCAGCAAACTGATATCAGACGTCAAGTCAAGAAAATACGTTGTCATCCAATAAAACTATAATTCTCCGAATTATTCTCTCTAGAATGATGTAAATAGATTATTCTCGCTGTTGTGCCTTGTTACAAATAACAATTATTTTTTCCACTACTAAATATAAAGAAGGCCATTTCAGAGCACATTATTTCGGCTCAATCATTGGCATTCGGAATAGGTTGGTAAAATACCTACTCATGCAATATTTGTAAAGAGTTTACACAACAAATCAAACATAACACGCGAAGAAAACTGAATACCTTGTCGCCCATGATATGCTGGGTGTCAAAATGAAACAATCTCAATAGCTCTTGTTTCTTCACTCAAAAGATAAGAAAATTTTTGTTTTTACAGAACAATTGGCTGGAAAAGACCTCGGAAATGACAGACTGAGAGATTATCAGAAACCGTCGCCACTTTCCACTGACGGAGTCAAAAAACTACGAGAGCGTAGAACAGAAAAGCATTTCTTTTTTGGTAATTTCAAGTTCGAACTCGAAATTTGCACTCATTTCGAGTTGCAACTAATAGTAATAGTTACCACTAATTTCGAGTTCAAACTCGAAATTACTGCTGAATTTGCTACTCGAAATTAACGAAAAAAATATTGCTTGTTCTTTCTACGCTTTCGTAGAAAACTAATACAACTACATTCATAGTGTTAAACTTCTAATGAGGTATTGTTGGCCACATAAATACATGAGTAGCATATCCATATCAACAGGAGGACTGCTGATGAGAAAGTTCTGTCAAAAAGGCATTACACATCATTTGCCACTATGACAACTTGTCAAGGATCTAGGTTAAAGTAAGTACCCAAATACGAAAGGAAAAACAAGTGCTCGGATCATTAAATGTATGGAGTTTCCAGCATGATCTCGCCTTGTTTGTCTATCTGGGATCGCTCGTGGTGGAATAATTAGTTCAGCAAATGAAATGAACGAATCTGTATATTTCGCTGTATATTTGATACGATTATATTGATACATTCGATACATGGAAATTTTTTTGTGTGCCCAGCCTCCTCTGAGGATTTGCTACTGATACTATTCCACTCTCGTTCTACGGTACTGATCTAACTGTTGCTCTTGTTGACTTCGTCTACCGCGGTACTTTTATACCAAGCAGCTTATATGTACGGTGCAAGCAGGCAGCGGCACAATGATCTGACTCACCTTCCTCCGTTGATTATTACGAGATACGTCAAGAGAGATCGTCCTGATAGTCGGAGTTGGTCCTTATATGGTCGACTGCAGGTCACCAGGCCAGGGCTGATGAATAATGTGGATGTGCCGTTTTGTAATTATCATGGAGCGATTTGTTCGCCATATCGTCGAATTTTTCACGATTGAAGTCTTGTGACATTCACTGATAGGTACGAAAACTGCCGGATCAGCAAAACTATCATTCACCCTAGTCTATTGTATTTATTCAGTAGTTGCAGAATTGTTATTGGTCCCTATCATTTCAGTCGACGATTGTAGGAGAATCAGATTTGAAAATTCGATTTTCGTCGATGCGAAATTATATATATATAAATATATATATATATATATATATCTTATACAGAAATAAGCGTATTCACTGGGTGTAGAAAATTAATTCAAATAAATTTCCACTAACTAATAAAAAGTATGGTATTTTGTAGAGTAACTTATTATGCGTTAATATTTGTTTCTTTTATAAGAAATTGGAATCTCTACTGTTTGTATTTGGCACCGTTATTTCTCTTCATTGATGATCATGTGTCCATCAAGTAACCCCCTGATTAACTTTCGAACGGTTCGGATTTTTTTTCTTTCTAAATTTTGAAACCTCTAAAAAATACCAATCTTTCGAAATGGCGCCTGACGACATGGTGTGTTTGATTGGATATTTTCATAGAGCTTGTTGATAACCATTTAGAATTCAGTCTAGAAGATTCTGATGCAATTTTGTTTTGTATGAATATTTTAGTTTCCATACTGTCTGTAAGTTATTCGAGCAGGTGGTATATTCATTTTCATAGTCTTGTGGGATTTTCTATCCTCGTTTCTGAAAAATCAAAATAATGATATATTTGAAATAGTGAGGACAGATATACGATATGGGAAGAGGAGTGAGAAAATCCCATAAAGACTAGAAAAATATTTCAGATTGAAATTCTATCATGTTATAGATAATCGAACGACGTTTTGAATGAGTTAAAATTCAAATCGTTCGTTAATCAGCGGGACTTTCATGGACACAGTGTATATGTCTCGGTAAATGTTCGAACAGAAATATTCATAGTTCCAAATTGATACTTATTCATGACATCATAGGATTAGACTGGTGATTATATCAATTGATCATAGATCATTCAAATTTATCAATTCATTATCTGTTTCTTTCTATACAAGCGAGATAAGTACGCATTGGCTACATTATCTCCAGATTTGAGTAGAAAATTCAGAAATATGTGCGGTATATATACCTGCCTAGTTCAATTAGCATACAAGGAATAATTTACAGCTGCAATACAAATTTCATAATATAATATGGTTGAAATGATCAAATCGTTGTTTTTACACATGTATTCATTAACTGTAAATTCTTTCTCCCATGCTAATTAAACTTATTCTCACATAACACGTGTTTCTGTGAATTCATACTCAAACTTCGACTGTGAAACCAAAGCGCATTCTTCTATCTCTTTTTGAAGAAAAAATACAATGATGAAATTGCTAAATTTGAATGATCTGTGATTAATTGATATATCACCAGTCTAATCCTATGATGTCTTGAAAATTCATTCATTTTGGAGAGTGAATATTTCTATTCGAAGGGATATCAATGAAAAGAAATTACGATGCTAAATGCACACAGTGGCGGGTCCAACTTCTTCTACAGCGGGCAGAGTATAAAAAAATGGTTATTCACGATACAGAAATGAGTGAACTATTCTGATGTAAGATTTCTGAATATATACCAAGTGACTACTTTTATTCTGATAAATACGAAATTTGAAAACTTATTGGTGGATATTATTCAAGATAATCGTTTTTCCATCGTGGTCTGCTTTGACTTCTCGTGACGTGGTGCAAGGGCCTAAGTTTCTCATTTACCCCCAAAATTCAACAAAGATATCAAATCTTGTATTATTTTATAGCAAAGCAGCTCATGGCGTTTGTACTTTTTGAGGACGACTCTGATTTTTTCCACTACTAACCTAATAAATTACCATTATTCAAGGAATTCATCTAATGAGAAATATCACTTTTTTGGCCTAGGTAAAAAATGATGAAGAAATTTTACCTAGGTGAATAATGAGCTGTCAATAGCGTCGATGTTATGTAGTGTACAAACGTGAAGATTCCGATTCCTGTGCAACCAATGAAACATTCATTTTAATCCGAGACATTAAATTAATATAGATAAGACTGCAAAATTCACAACAGCCCAAAGCAATTATAAAAAATGTTTTGAATTATGAATTATTATCAATTCAAAAATGTCACAAATCATACGTGAGCTGAGCTGTCACTGTCATGTGCTAATTAGAGATAGGCATCAAGCATTCGAAGCATTTGCGATGTTCATGATGTTTGGATATTCCAAATCATTTCAATTTATACCTGCGATATTTATCAGTAATCGATATTCTGATTCCTATCCCTTATACGTGTTCAAACGCATCTTCAGTCTATGTTTATGTTGCTGATATTTCAGTATTACTAGTGTAAAAAATATTAAATATACTTCATCAGATTACATTTTTGGAATCTCCTTGATATTAATTTATCCTACTGTATATCAGAGTACTGGAGAACATTCAGGAGCTAAACGTTAACTCGAACTAACACTATACTTTGAGGTCTAACAAATTCTCATTGACAGCTTTTTAGTTGCTTCAACATTGGATCAATGTCATGAGCGGAGCAGCAAGATGGAGTGCACCAATGGACGAATCTGTATCCAAGAAAAACAGTATCAGTATCGCGAGTTTTATTCTTCATCTATGTATCTATGCATCAAATAGCAGTTTCGACCAGAAACGCTGTTTTGTACTAGGTTTTGTAGGTACAAAAACTGCCGCAATAATACATGAAATACTGTGAAAACGAATGGTTCTGATTGGTCCTTGTGATAAATAAGCGGAGAACAAATTTTACATTACCGTGCATATTGAGACATTGTGATAGATCCTCATTTTCAATAATTTGAATAAACGACAGTAACAATTCCACGACAACTTTACTCACCTATTTGGCCAGAGGGATCTGGGTCTGGAAGTATTGTGTTGTCAATAGTTTCATCCTTTTGCTACTAAATAAGGCCTTTTTTATCCATACATTCATGATATGCCTCTGTTCAAACGTTTTAGAAATCATTGTATATAGTATTAACGATATACAATGATGAATACTAAACATTTTTGAGGGAATATTTATCAAAAGGAATCAGAATGGTTGAGTTTTCACAGGCAAAAAAACACTAATTCTGCAGTGCGTGTTAAACTGAATCCGAAATAAAATTGATACCTTACATATGATATAAACTACGATAGTCTACGATGACTTATAGTAATGAAAAACAATAATTTTATATTCTTTCTCTTTTCAAGTATTTTCAAATGCATGAAAGTCTTGAGTATCTATTCTATGACGAATGCTTGTTGTTGTAGGTTTATTCTAGTATTATCTCAATGACTTATTCTTGACGGAATGTTATGCATGAAAACTAGTAATTCACAAAGATATCTACTTCGGAATATGATTGGTTTTTAATGACACTTCAAATGTGTCATGCACTCGTTATCAGCTTAGTTTCGTTTGATATGGATTACAACTCATTATGTTTATAAAAAAAGTCTTTCTAGGATCTGTCAGCTTCTCGATTGTTCTTAATGGTGGCATTGAATATTGAATGACATCATCATCGATGCTATACTATGTACGTTACAAAAATAATCGAGTGGGATCATGTGTTCAGAAAAATAATCGATATGGATTATGTTTATCTTCGCGGTTTAATCACAGCTTTATCAGGTTTATTTATCTAATATCAACGTAGTCGTATATATAGTCGTCCGTAATTTTTCTATTTTTCTTGTTGCTCCAGAGAAAGAAAACAATTCTTTGTAGGCATAATGTCATACGAGGGTTGCCGGTAAATTAGAGTGTCTACTGTTTTACACAAAAAACACCTTAATCTGAAATGAATTATAATTGTTCGAAAGCCTGCACTTTTTCTCTACTATTTTTCTACGTCATCGTCACCAACACGTTTCGAGTAAAAACAGTGTTCAAGACAAAATACAGTGAGATGGACTTTGACTCATACGAGACCAAGAAATGAAGAACAGTCATCAACAAGTTGTATTTACAGTATACCATGTGTTTGTGGAAAGTATTATACTGGTGAAACTAGCAGACCTCTATCAGTAAGGATAAAAGAGCATAAGAACAATAAAAAGAAAAGATATACAGAAAAATAGAAATTAGCTCAACATATCCTTACTGAAAATGAAAAACATATGGCCGATTGGAAAAATTTTGAGATCATAAGAAAAGAAGACAACAATCAAAAACGGAAAATCAAAGAGTTCGCTTTCATTCTTCTGATCGGAGACAATATATTGCTTCTTTTTCAGTTGATGAAGATAGAACTTGGCACCCACTTCTCATAACTAAAGATAAAATGGGCGCAGTTTCAATATCAATTAATGAAAAAACACGGGTAGCCAGAATTCCTCCGTCTGCCAACTTCACTCAGTGTCAAAACAACATAACATTGGAAATTTTGCGAAGAAAATATGTAAGAATTGTGTTGAAAACGTTGAAAATATATTTGTATTTCCAAAATTTTACAAAAAACAAGGTTTCACTGACCAATAGAGGATTTTTCTTTAAGGTATCTGAAGGTTTATTTTGAGCGCAGTGGCATTTCAGGGCAGATCACAAATCTGTCTCTAGTACAAATATATAGAATTAATTATAACCACTTCTATTTTTCAGAAACGAGGAGAGAAAATCCCACTTAAAAAACTGAAGAAAGTATAATTTGTTACAAATAAACGTGATTTTCCTCTTATCGTGCGATCAATATTTTCACTCACGTAATAGAACCTCGATTTTTCGAAGTAATGCAGAAAAAAGTGCAGAAATTCCCGTATTTCTTCCATTAGTCACTCTTTTCATACCTTCGTTATACATTAGAGGTTTTGAAAAGAACATCATCGACAAAGTTGAATTCATCTCCACTAGCATCCTTGATGGAGGTGGATACACCTTCTTTCAAATGTAAGGCGCTGTCAAATGAAAAAATGGTACATTTCGACTCGAAGAACTAGTTGGTTCTGTTATAGATTGTCATTTAACAGCGCCTTCCATATGGGAAAAGGTGATTCCACGTTCCTCCAAAATGCTAAAGAAAGAACGTGGATTCAACTTCTTCGTAAATTGTAAATGAACGCCATGATATGTATCTATAATATGAAACCATAATCAATGGTGTGGACTGGTGTAAGGAATTCCTTATCACATGAACCACTCGAAATCGATTTTTTCAATGATAAAAATTGACTTTCGACAGTGTGGAGCAGTGTAACAAATTCCAAATTGTAAATGAACCCTGAGGTATGTTTTATCTATGATATGAAACCATAATCAATAGTGTGGGCTGGTGTATGGAGTTCCTTATCACATAAAACCACTCGAAATCGATTTTTTCATTGATAAAAATTGACTTTCGACAGTGTGGAGCAGTGTAATAGATTCCAAATTGTAAATGAACCCCGAGATATGTTGTATCTATGTTATGAAACCATAATCAATGGTGTCGGCTGGTGTAAGGAATTCCTTATCACATGAAACCGCTCGAAATCGATTTTTTCAATGATAAAAATTGACTTTCGACAGTGTGGAGCAGTGTAATAAATTCCAAATCGTATATGAAATTTGGGTTTTGTTTTTTCTATTATTATACCGAATGGTGTGGGCTGGTGTGAGAAATTTCTAGTCAGATAAAACCTCTCGAAACTTATTCGAAGTTATTCGACTATGAACAACGATTTTCGGCAGTGTAGAGCAGTGTAATAAATTCCAAATTGTAAATGAACCCAGAGATATGTTGTATCTATAATATGAAACCATTATCAATCGTGTGAGCTGGCTTAAGGAAGTCGTAATCGCATTGAACCTGTAGAAATGTGGAAATACCGTATTCAGAGATTCATTTTCTTCAGATAATAATCATTTCGGGGTTGATTACTTGGTTGATTTTCACCTCGAACAGTTGTAATAAATGTGTAAGAAATTCATGCGTGTGAAATATGTCGATAGTGTGGGTATTTTTAAATATATGAAGGGTGTGGTGCAGCTTTAGGCTAAAGCTGCACCACCACCTCATTTTCGCCAAACTACAAGTGTAATAAAATTCGAGGAGGTTGTAATAAATTGTATTTAATGTGTTAGAAATTGTGAGAGTGATTTTTTGGAAGTGGGCCATAAAGGCTGATGCAGCATTAGGTTCATTGATTTTCACACTCTTCCCTGGATTATCTCGATAAATAGAGGTTGCCACCCTTTCTCATTGTGAAGTTCGGGTTCTCGAGGTATAAATATCTAAGTACCAAAAAACATGTATCGCATGATATGTGCAAAATGAACCAAATAAACTTGGTGAAAAATAATTGCAGACCTTATTATACGGACCCGTGAAACCCTCAGCCACCTACTTATTCTTCAATCCTCCAAATACTACCACAATAATTATTTCGTCAGGTAGGAGCACTATGAGCTAACTATTAACTAAATGATCTATTATTTATATCAATTCACTCACTAATACATCCAACAACGAATATCCTCAATCGAAATCGCATTGCCTTATTCAATTATCACCTCGACTGTTTTGCACAATCGTCTGCTCCTAATTCAATTTATTTGTAACGACATACCCATCAATAGTCTGAAAAGATGTCTGCTATCCGATAGAACAGGTGTCGGTGTTAGTTTGAAGAATTGTGGACACGCCGCAAGTCGCCTTATAGGGCTTTAATATCCATTAGTAATTCATCTAGTCTCTTCAATGATGCGTGGCAAGTGTATATGAAGGAATTCAGTCCGGTTGGGAAATTGCAATTTTTCCTTTCTATGGACATTTACTTTAATTGAATTATACTAGTCGTTATGATTTACCATATCAGAAAAAGTGAACATTCAACGTCAAGAAAAATGTGCTGAAAATTAAATGCCATTTTGTAAAGGGCTAATGAACCTATGGATAATAGTATATCATAACCACAGGACTAAGGTGACTAATTTAATCCCCACAAGAGATTTACTCTATCTTACCGGGCCAGAGCATCGCTTACGTGACAACATTGGAAGTTGTCTCTACATTGATGTATCAAGGGAAATATTTTATCGTTAGAAAAAAAAATATGAAGCGATAAAATCTGTAGAGAACAGAATTTGCTAAGAGATGAATTAACATTCAGTATTCTAGAAATGATGGTTTGGGAAGTATCTCATATCAGAGGGAATCGGCTCAATTAGAAAATGTCGTTATTCGAACGGCTGTCTCGAAATGGAATCAACCAGAACTTCTCTATAAAGTTCTCGAGTTGATTGGTATGGGTGTTCGGATGGTAATACTGAAATGCAGACTGATACCAGAGCATGTCCTTACCAAACAACGAACTATACGACCCATTTATGGGATCAGACCTATATCGTGGCTTGATAAAAACCAATATTCTGAGGGATTTTTGGGTTTGGGTAAAAAAGTACTTGTAGAAACTAGCACAGGCTAGCTGAATTCTCATCTAGAGGCTTTCTTACTGATCATTGACTCCTGATGTATCTCTATCGAAAACCTAATTGTAGTCACAGCGGTACAGTAACATAAAACGTTCTATTACATGTGTTCACATCAGAAACTGCACTCCAGATTATCCAAGACATTTCATAGGTGATGATAAGGACAATAATAGCCAATATATTGATCGGTAAGACATCGTATGGTGTCTGAAATCCAACTTAATTAACCTAATTTTAGTTAAATTGTATAAATCAATCGATGCCTTTTAATGGACGAATCCGGGAAGGTTTTTGCCTCGAGTCAGTTCATCAGGATTTGAGTAATTTTTGGTAGAATTTGAAATGCCTACTACTGGTTTTCTTCGATGAAACCTCATTCGATACGTGGCGACTGTGTCTGCCGATTCGTTACTCATGCCGGAAAGGCCAAGACACAAATTTTCGCTTTCTTACCAGTTCCTGACCGACCTGTGAACTTAGAATTGATGAATTCCTTGGATGTGAAAAATTATTCCATCGACACATTGTTAACTATTCACATACAGGGTTAGAGATCTATTTCGTTTCCCACTATTGCCATCTCCTAGAGCTTCAAAATCTAGAATTGTACGCCATCAGACTCTTCGGGGATTCTAAACTGAGATATCATCAAGAATTAGTCGGACCAAAATAAATTTCAGTTCTCAAATATCTTAGAAACAAAGATACAGTATTACCGAGGTATTGAGCAATCATATAGTGTACTTGGAAAAAGCCACAACGTTTTGTCCATTTAAACTGTTCTCTCTGATGCTCTAGGACTATAGGGGATAACAATAGTGAGGAATAATCAAGTGGTAAACCCTGTATATCCATTGAAAATGACAAATTATCAATTCCTGCATTGATATTAATTGGAAATTGCGAGGACGTGCGCCTATTTTTTGTTTATTTGGAGAGTTTTATGGGCTCTAAATTCTTTCGAAAATATAAATTTTAATAAATGGCATTGTCTATTTTTATACAGCGGGATATTAGTAGGTCTCGAAGGAATCAGAGTAATTTTGAAATTGACGCGAATTAACAATTCATTTATGGTCAGGTCAAAGTAATAAGACATCGAATCAGGTTTATGATGTGAATTAGGCGTATGAAAAATGCATCGAGTAGTTGAATCGGGTTTAAACGGTGGGTGGAGACTTTTTTATATATGGTCAGACAATAATCTCTCATAATTATACAATGTGCCAAATGATGTAAACATACAGAATTGCGACACTCCTTTGGAGTGAAATGTTTATATGGTAATGCTGAAATGTTCCAATAAAATTTGTTTGTTACTTGTGGCGCCTCTTGAAGTACCTATACATACGATATGTGAATAATCGATGTCATTTCACAATATTATACATTTTATATGGATGTCATTTCAGGGGCAAGTGTTCAAAAAAGTTCCGTACATAATTCTATCAAGTCTTTGCTCTTCGCTTTTATAATCCTGAACATTAAAGCACCTCAGTCAAATTTGACTTTATGAAAAATTGATTTTTCACCTCTGATTAACTTCAGACAGTATTTGAAGTTGACATTTTTTTTGGCTTTTTTTGGTCACAGTGTCTGTTCAGTTTTTCTATTTGATAGATTCATAGAGTAACTTCCTCCCCGTCTCTCCCCATTTTCTTTCAGCATTATTTCTTCCAATGTTATCACACTTTCTTCAACTATCTATTACTTACTTACTCTCTGTGGAGTGGAGTAGATTTGTAGGAAATCAGTAGTACTCATAGTATACGCTTTTAATACATTCAAGGACATTTCTTCACTTTCCACCTAAGTATAATTTGCACAGATCTTCTCTACTACTTGTTGACTGTATTATTTGTTCGTGAAATTTTTCTTATTGTTTTATTATAGTGAACTCATGTTCCCCTATAAATTATATGGGAGAGTATTTACTGGGATGGGAGAGTATTTACTGTTCTTCCCCATCTATTATTTGTTTCATACAGTTCTTCTTTTTCACGTCACAAGATTTCTTCCAACAATTTCTACCTTTCGATCACAACATAAGGAATTTTGTATGATATATTTCCTATATTTCCTATCAACAATTGATTACGAAAAAGCACTTTCTGAGACCACGAAAACGTAATATCTACCTACCAAATTTCACAGATCTGTTCCTGAATATTCGTGAGTATAATAATTCAACCATAGTAGTATTATACAGGGTGTCCTTAAAAGGTCTTTACAAAAAGCTACCACATATTCTTCAGACCAAAACAATTCGATACAAGCAAACTTACCTCAGTAAAAAGTTGCTTAGTTTGGGCGCTAGACGGCTCTGAAGTTGAAATTTTCAAATCGATTTTGCTTCATAACTTTTGAACGGCTCATGAGATTTTTTTCAAATTTGGTACGTTGGCATAGACTCATCGGGCAATGAAACTCATATCATAATCATAATGAATATCATTCCATGGGCGTAGAACTTGATTTTTTCAGTAAATAAACATCTAAAACTCCTACGCCAATGGAAAAAAATTAGTTTCAATATGAAATCTAAATTATTCAACTCATTCACTACAAAAAAGGTACTCTTGACAAAAGTCGATTCCTCTCATGATTTCGACAAAATTTTAATTTTAGTGATTTAGAGCATAATTAATAATAAAACGATTAACAGATATTTCATAAAAATTGTTCAAAATGTTCACCATTTTCACGTATACAAAGATTTATACGACGCAAAAAGTTGAGATGTACTTTTTGCATAGGTTATTTCTATTGAAAATAAGTAGCTGGTTTTTTTTTCTGAAGACTATTATTATCTGCTCGAAAACAGTGATATTCACATTCTTGGTTTCCATAGTTTCATCTGTGTTGATTTGTCGAGTTTTATTGACGTTGATTGTTGATATCGGACTTTTCTGATTTATCATGGCCGTACAATACACCAATGAAGAATACACCGATATGTTATTGGTATTCGGATATTGTCAAGGAAATGGTCGAGAGAGTGTGAGGGTGTATTCGGCAAGGTTTCCAAATCGTCGCGTACCAAGCCACCCAACCTTTGCTGCAGTTGAGAGACGTCTTCGGGAGACCGGTCATTTTGCTCCTAGAACTGGTGATTATGGAAGACAGCGTTATGTAAGGATTCCCGAAGTCGAAGTAGAAATTTTAGACCGTATTGAAGAAAATCCAGAATTGAGTACTAGACGGATAAGTAATGAACTAGAAGTTTCTAGGAATGCCGTTCATGAAGTACTAAGAGAACAATTATTATACCCATACCACAAGACGCCAGTTCAAGATTTATTAATCCATGATTCACAAAGTCGTCTGATGTTTTGTAGGTTCATTAATTTGCAAAGAGAAATGAATCTGAACTTTGGAAAGAATATTTTGTTCACTGATGAAGCCTGTTTCACGAGAAGAGGAATAACTAATTTTCATAATGAACACGTTTATGCAATTGAAAATCCTCATTCCATTAAAATAAACCATTTTCAATACGAATTCAAAATCAACGTTTGGGCTGGAATAATAGGAAATTTTATAATTGGTCCTGTCATACTTCCACAAAGATTAACAGGAGACATGTATTTACAACATCTACGAAATACGTTGCCAAATTTGTTGGAAGATTTACCACTCCAACATCGGGTAGATATGTGGTTTATGCACGATGGAGCTCCACCACATTTTTCGGTGGATGTTAGGAATTTTTTAAACCAACAGTACCCAGACAGATGGATAGGTAGAGGTAATGATGCACCCGTGAATTGGCCACCACGTTCTCCAGACTTAACACCGATGGATTATTTTGTATGGGGTTATCTCAAGTCTACGGTTTACAAGACCCCTGTGAATACTGTAGAACAATTATGGCAACGTATCCAACAGGCGACGAATAATCTTACAGGCGATGAAAAAGTTATGCAAAGAGTACATTTCAACTTTTTGCGTCGTATAAATCTTTGTATACGTGAAAATGGTGAACATTTTGAACAATTTTCATGAAATATCTGTTAATCGTTTTATTATTAATTATGCTCTAAATCACTAAAATTAAAATTTTGTCGAAACCATGAGAGGAATCGACTTTTGTCAAGAGTACCTTTTTTGTAGTGAATGAGTTGAATAATTTAGATTTCATATTGAAACTAATTTTTTTCCATTGGCGTAGGAGTTTTAGATGTTTATTTACTGAAAAAATCAAGTTCTACGGCCATGGAATGATATTCATTATGATTATGATATGAGTTTCATTGCCCGATGAGTCTATGCCAACGTACCAAATTTGAAAAAAATCTCATGAGCCGTTCAAAAGTTATGAAGCAAAATCGATTTGAAAATTTCAACTTCAGAGCCGTCTAGCGCCCAAACTAAGCAACTTTTTACTGAGGTAAGTTTGCTTGTATCGAATTGTTTTGGTCTGAAGAATATGTGGTAGCTTTTTGTAAAGACCTTTTAAGAACACCCTGTATATGAAGATATAATCACCAGAGAAAGCGGTCAATTTCGTGATTGAACCAAAACGATAGTACCGATACCACGAAAATCCTCCTCATTTTCGCCAGAAAGAAGGAAAATCATCCATGGGTGAAAATGGTTGAAAAATAAAAATACTAAAATGTTATAAGAAAATAACAATGATCTCTGATTTACTGAAATACACTGAGAATTGCTACACAGCATGCTTAAAAAACGGAAGAGGAACCCCACCATTAATGAAAATTAGTTGTTCATAATCCTTCCGTTTCAGTACCCGTAATCAGAAAACGAACCTCCTATCGTAAAATTAATTATTATGCTTGTGACTCACGCATTGCCTTGAGGTCCGTGGTTCATTGGTAATGTCTAAAAATGTATTCAGCAAACTTACCATCCTTCCACATATTTATCTTCGTCGACATCGACGTTAGTCATGCTTTGTAGATTTTTATCGCACACAGCACGTTTATCACATACAAATAAGTTGCTTATATTATTTGGCAATGGCAAACCGAAAATGCTAGCCAGCTTGTCTTTTTCGTTTCAAACAATAAATTAGATTTTATCATCATTTGGTTACTATTGAAGCTATAGGGGAGAATATTAATTTTTAGGAATGGATGTTTTTCAAGTCACCCCTTCGACCAAGTTTTTTTTTTCCGAAATGAATCACCATCCAGAAGATCCAAGCAACGTTGTTTCATTGATTCATTTATATTTCATATTCTTAGCATTCCGATTCATGAATGAAAATTGGCAAAAAACACAATTCAGTGGTATAGTCTTCCACATTATCTGACACAAAACTGAGACAAAAATTTTGATTCGCTCAATTCCAATTGATCAGCGACATTCTTAGTCGTTAGTTTTCACATCAATTCAGATTTGTACACTTCAAATTTTCTTTATAATACACAAACACTTCAACTTACTATGAAAGCATAATGATTCTCACTTTAGCTCATACTATGAATCGAAAATATCGGTACCATTAACATTGATTCCGTATGTACTAGTCTAATTCTTGCTATGATAGTCTAATATGGACAATACAGTCCCTTTTTTTCTGGTCAAAATTTGGTTTGATCTATTTTTCAGCTTCTGGTGGGATTTTCTCTCCCCGTTTCTGAAAAATAAAGTAGAAGCTATTAAAAATTATTTCAATATATTCAAATTATTCAATATATTTGTAGTCACTGGCGAATAGAGAATTTCTCTTTTAGGTTTAATTTCAAGTGCAGTGATATTTTGGAGCAGATCACAAATCTGTCCTTACTACAAATATATTGAAATAATTTTCAATAACTTCTACTTTATTTTTCAGAAACGATGAGAAAAAATCTCACTAGAAGCTGAAAAATGGATGTACCACCATATCGAATAACTTACAGGCTGCTTTGATTCACTTCAATTTTCAATACGTTTCGTTCTTCGAGAGCTACCACAACTCCAATTCTGAATTTTGGTATTTCTTGCCTTCCTAAATTTATCTTCATTTCATATTTCAAATCTGCTACCTGTATTCCTAAAAATGAAGGTGATAGTGCAAGTGTCATTTTCCGCTTCAACGATTTTGGTCCAACTCAACACTCAAAAGTACATTGCAACTATTGTTGTATTGGTGATAAGAAATAATGTTAATGAGAGTCTCTTCCATCTTTTCAGACATACTCCGGACTCTTCTGCGTCGTGGTGAACCCCTACAAGAAACTGCCAATCTACACAGAAAAAATAATGGAGAGGTATAAGGGCATCAAGAGACACGAAGTTCCACCACACGTTTTTGCCATTACGGACACTGCCTATCGATCTATGTTACAAGGTATGTTTCGTTCATCATTCTTAAGTCGGAAACCAGTATTATCTTTGATATTATTAACGAAATTGATATGGAAATAACAGAACCTGTTGCACCTTGTAAGGTAGCGAAAGTTTTCACGTAAAATGACCGTAGAAGACTCTGCATCAATATATATTTTTTTCAGTGTTCATGTTCAATTGTTATTCCTATATTATGATGAATGGAGAATTATTATCTTCTTTGTAGGAAGAAATATGAAAAATTCAACACAAAAAAATTTTCAGGTACTATGTGACAAGTAAACTTTTAAATATAACAAATATGATGGAATTGTTCTATTACCCAGTCGACCAAAACAAGTATGAGCTTAATCACGGCTGAATTTCAAATATTCCATGTTCTTTTATATAGTGTATAGTGTAAACTGATGTGTAAATAAGGGCATATTTTTTTTCATCCCGACACATTAGAAATATTCTCATTTGGGGATATTACCTCTACAGATCTACATTAGTTCTTTATCATAGGAAGAGAAATTCATTTCAGAGCCATTACCAAAATTGCATTGAAGTATCAATCTTGAAATACCTCGTAATGCTACTGCATAGCGCACTACACAGTAATTGCAAAATTTTCAAATATTCAGACAATTTCCGTCTCATTTTCTACAACATATTTCAGTTTCTGTTTGAGCCATAACTTGATTGCACATTGTAAAGAAAAATATACTCAAAGTGAGAAACAAACTGAAGTAATTTACCTTACTTATTATGAAATTACTGTGATATCATTCTTATCAGCAACTTCAAGTGATATTGGAACGTATTCAGCTTTTCAGCAAAAATATTTGAACCCGTGGGTGGATTACTGAACTAACTTAAGGTAGTTTTTTTCAGAAAGCAGTCGTGACTGGAAATTACCATCATTTTGAATATTTTTTTTAGAACATTGAGAATTCAATATTCGTTTGTTCCATATCTAATGAGATGCCTGTTCCAGTTTGATCCTATTTGAAAAATTGCTGAAGCTCACTCCAGTTGTGGATATCCTAGGGTTCATAGCGACACTTTTTCTTATATTTTTCTGTATTTAGAACACTTCTTATATCTGTTGAAGAATTTTATCACCGAGGCAAACATTCCAAAATAAAATCTTTCGGCTCTTGCTGTTGCCAAGAAAGAGATCAGATCCAATAATTTTTAAAATAACCGATAATTAAAATGAATGCTTCGAATAGAATGGTGAAATGATGGTGAAATGAATTAGTATAATAATAAAATATCTCACCAAAGAATAATACACCATAACTCTATAGGAAGAGCTGGTAGACTGAAACAGTAAGTTATGTATCTCGAACATCTTGACTGAAGTGCGAGTATTTATTTAATATGAAGATGCCCCTTTTATTAGTGGATGAGTTCATTGAAGTGATACGAATCACTGGACCTCGAAAATGGCTCAAATTAGTATAAAGCAGGACATCAGTACCACTAGTGGCGGAAACAAAATCTGAGGTGTTCTAAGGTTCTAATCTGAACGATGATACCAACCTCTCATTTTGCTTAACAGATCCATAGAGCCCGGCTTTGTTCCACCTATTCATTCTTTGTTCAACTGAATTCGACTCGGAATTCCATTACATTCTTTACTCAATTCTTCCTCAATCACAGATACTAGAATTAACCCCTCCCCAAGAAAAACAGTTGAGATATCAATATTTTGAATTCTAAAATGTGAAGGAGGTGCAGAGATGAAAAAGTTGCTTAGAACCCTATAGGAATGTAATAATAAGTACCAGTGTGATAATAATTATTCATTCATCCCATAATATAAATGAACATTCTCAATCTCACATTACCAAACGGTCTGGAATGGTTATTGGAATATTCCAAATATTCCTTATTCGACCTTTACACCGATTCCTTATTCGACATCTTGTTATTCAGTCGATTACTTGAGTAACTCAGAAACATATTGGTCAAAGTTACATTTCTCACTATATATGATATTCATTCCATTTTCAGAGAGGGAAGATCAGTCTATACTATGTACCGGTGAATCTGGTGCAGGAAAAACAGAAAACACAAAAAAAGTTATTCAGTATTTGGCCTACGTGGCTGCTTCAAAATCACCAAAAACAGCTGGAGCGGTAAGTTTCACTCGATTTATTGCTTAGGTCACAGTATTATTGTATATACCTGTATTTATATGGAGGATAAAGGAGTTGCATGAAATGAGGCACCTTTCGATATGGGACTTTTCAGCGAATCAACAACGATTATAATATCTCTCCAAGAAATCATAACTAATTCACGAATCAATTTTATCAACACCGATATAAAAATATATTGAATTGTGTAGAAAATCAATAGAAAAGTGAAAAAGAAAAAGTAAAAAAAGTGTAAGAGAGTAATATAACCAAGAATCGCGCATCATTCGAAATTATGGATAACTGAAAGTCTCGAGTTGATTGCTATATTCAGTCATTGTTTATTTTCCTGATCTATGAACTTCAAAAAGCACTCAATGAGAGATTTTGTGTTTATGAATGCTCAAATTCAAGCAAAGTCTTTTGTTTTTAAGTTCCATTATCAACTGTTATACTATATTTAATATATATTTAAATTTTGGTGAATGTTCTATTTGTACAGATTTACTTGGTGATTGATTTCTCATTTCGATTTTCTTTGCATGTTGTCGATTTGGGGATAAACAGCAGAAAGATCTTATCGTAAGTAGTATTCATTTTTTCTTTCTTTGTTTTATTATGTAAATAGCAATCCAGTAAACAATTCTTGAATCTGGAGAGGTGAACATGGTTGGACTCTTTACACTGCGTCGATCAAATGTACTGTTTTGCTCGTTCAAAAGAAATTCTCATCCTATATTTCACAAAAATAATATTGTATCATAGGTATTCAGTTTACTGCTTCATAGATCACTGAGAGAATGTTTTGCACTACACTATATGCTTGGGCTTGTTATGTAATGTACACAATAATGGAGAGATAAGGATACAAGAGAATAAAATTTATATTTATTCACTGATATGAACTGACGATTTTTATAACTGATTATTATTTCCTCATGGTTTCAACGTTTATTTTGAATTTCAGTTATCAGAGATTTTTCATTTAGTAATTATTATTATTTGGTGTGAAGTTCAGCCAAAGTCTGTTATTCCGATTGAAGTTGCACTGTACAAACATAATTCAAAACATATATTTTATGAATAAGTTATGAGAAAAGTATTTGTCAGCTATACTAGGGAATATTTTATAGCATTGTAATCCATTATTTTCATTAGAAATTGATTTTATGTTTTCATGATCTCTTCTCGAAAATCAAACTCCAGAATATTCCACACCCAAAAATATCAAATTCTTCAAAGTTTGCTATGGGTCAGCTCAGCAGATTGATCAGTAGACGATTGAATGAGTTATTCAAATATATTTACAGAATGTGTTAGTTATGCCTCTATAGTCCATTCGAACAAAAATTAAGTTTTTGGTTTCATAAATAAGACTTTCAGGAGAAACAGACATTTCAGAGAAATTCGTTATTCTATATTTGTCACGTATTTTCGTACATATAGGAACTGATCATCATTATTATCTTTTCCTTATTTTACATGCGGTCAATGCCAGAGTCCTTCGAGGGAATTCTCGGTATGTAATTTTGATGTTATGTCTTCTTGCACTTTGTTACTTGGTGCATTTTCGGAAGTGCAGCTTCAGAAATTAACCAACACATGGGACATGACTTTCTAACAAATGAATGTGTAGAGTTAGAGTATCACTTGTTCATCATGCTGCTTGGACAAAAATTATCTTTGGATGAGCAACATCTAACTAGTTGAATGATTGGGTTGTGAGTAGTATAAATCACTTCCTATTTCCAGAAGAGAATATCCATAGCCATTTACTTCATTTATTCTTATCTGAAACTTAATATCGTAGCTAGCGAATGATTACATGTGGCCACAATATAATAGCGTTTTGATGTCATAGCTCAAATTAATTTTACTATGTTCCAGACATAGAGAGCAATATTTAATGCATAACTTTTTCCAGTTATTGAAATGGACAATTTTTCTATTAAAGTAACTCATGTTACTGGGACTTCTTTCCTTTTATGAACATGTGAAAATATTTATTATGAGAGGAATAGAACACAAAAATACCCAAAATCCCATGATTCAAGAAGATTCAAAACTAATCTCAAGAAATACTTGATCACAACATTTCAACTGTATAAATATTATTTTGGATTTGAATACTCATTCTTAGCAGTTATATGTTAGAACTTCTTTGTATATGAAGATTTTTTAATTGTCAACAAATATTTTTGTTGTATAATGTTTCACCAAAATTTTGAGGTAGTAAAGACAATCAATCTAAATGATGACAGCAAATAAAATTCTGTAAAGGTTAAAGTATGGGATAATATATCAAGTGAGCCCACAAAATTTCAGATTTAAATGTTGTGAGCTCGTTTCAATACAATTTCAGATAAGTTTTCATCCATCTTATCATTCTTTCTTGATTTCTTAATATTCTTCATTTTCTGTGTTTGGTTTATGTTCTTCTAGGAAATCTCGAAATTAGTGCACATTGGTATCGAAAAAAGTGATATTCACATCATAAACTACTCACATGTTCACTCTAGATTCATCGCCTATACTATGCATATGTTATAATTGCTGATGTTCCATTGAATCTTGTATTTCCAGTTCAAAATGAGGGCTCAGGTACTATTCATCTCAATCATGTAAAACTCATATGAAATATTTATGCTTTATACTGCTATCATCGCATGGAGTTGCTTCATGAGATCATTCGCTAATGTTGATGCACCTTTGATATGATCAAAACCTTATAGAGTATGAATAAGCCATGTCCAACATTTCACAAAGTTTGCATTCCACCTGCGTTTGTGTATTTTGTTGCTAATAAACTATGTATTTAGATTATTATTAATTTCGTATCATGAATATAGGGAGGACTGGAACAACAGCTACTACAAGCCAATCCGATTCTAGAAGCCTTCGGTAATGCAAAGACCATAAAGAACGACAATTCGTCAAGATTCGTAAGTTGCATCAATCAAATTTGTACTAGAATTCGTCGTTATAGGTGAACTCACAAATATATTCAGGAAAAAAGGGTTTGGTGTATAGCAGAAGATTTCAAGTAATCGAATCTTGTCTTTGTAATTCAGGTGAATCCTATAAATCGAAAATATCCTTCTAAAAAGTGATAGACGTTAAATCATCCTTCATCCTCTGGTTCTTTCTCCTTCAAAACAATAATTGAATAATAGTTCTGATAGTACTATTGAGAAATCATTGAAATATTGCCATATCGAATAATTGTTCAGCTCGAGTGGCCTTTTTTATTCTATTAAAGAGGATTGACTCAATGTTTACATATATACGTTTTCAATAATATGCAAAGCTATTCACTACGAATACTGAACTCAGAATCTTTCCAATATAACAATGATTCAATTACCAGTTGTTTACTATTATTACAGAAATATAATCATCTCATAATTCTAGGGTAAATTCATTAGGATCAACTTCGATGCGTCCGGATACATCGCCGGTGCTAACATAGAGACTTACCTCTTAGAAAAATCTCGTGCCATTCGCCAAGCCAGACAGGAAAGAACCTTCCACATTTTCTATCAGCTGCTCGCTGGTGCATCTGAAGCTCAACGAAGTAAGAACAATATTTTAATGAATCAGTCATGTTGATTTCCTTGATGTCGACTTGAATTACATTATCCAACAAGCATATTGACAGTTATTTTCAATGATGTTTTGTAAACACTGCATGTGCTGTATTGAAATGTGTGAATATATTTAATGACAGTTATTCAAGAAGAGATCACACTGGAAAATCTGTTAGGAAGGTAGGTATTTCTTTTAAATACATCTGGGATAGCATCATATGAAAATTCAGTAACTCAAATGAAATAAAAAAATATATATTTAATAGAGAAGAAATTGAATGTATCTGAATCAGTTTTCTGTCCATGTCCTTGTGCGATGACAAATGCGACAAATCAACATTAAGGAATTCAGTTCGATGTTATAGACATTGTTATCAATTCTTTTATGAGGTATTTCGTTTCTTTCTATAGATTCAAAAATTGTATTCACTGGCTCGTTTATTTGCACTCAGTACACTGAGAAAGGTTTTTCTGACACTTTCAGTGAATTATATAATATTTGTTGTCATAGAATCAGAATATGGCTTTTGTCACCAGAGTGGCAGGTGTCAATAGAAAAACATGGGGAGTCTCTGGCTGTAGCCTTGGATATCTCCAAAGCATTTGACCGAGTTTGGCACCAAGGCCTCCTAGCGAAACTTCCGTCATATGGTTTGCCGCCCCAACTGTGTTTTTTACTATCGAGTTTTCTTGCAGATAGATCACTCTACGTGGTGGTAGACGGGGTCTCTTCTGATACAATGACGATCACCAACTTTGGCACCAACTTTGTTCTTGTTCCACATCAATGATTTGTTGAATGTGACCTCCAGCCCAGTTCATAGCTTTGCGGATGATAGTATGGGGATCTGTGAATCTAGTACAGTTCAATGCGACTAAAACTCAAGCTTGTATGTTCACCAAGAAGGCTGATCGATAAAGCGGTGAACGCTTTGATCAAGAATTATTAAACACAATCACACAATGCCCAATTTGATGATGTCAGGTACCACTGTTCCTATGAGGTCGTCATTATCCATGCTGGGTGTCACCACCAACAGTGCTCTCTCATGGGACGATCATGTGAGGTCCATTGCGAAAACTGCTTCACAAAAACTTGGTTTTCTATTCCGTGCGAAGAGATACTTCACATCCCAGCAACTGCTTATGATCTACAAAGCACAAATTCGACCTGTCCTGGAGTACTGTTCACATGTTTGGAGCTCAGCCCCCAAACATATGCTAAAGCTCTTAGATTCAATTCAGGAGAGAGCTATATATATAATGTTATATATATATATATATATATATATAACACTCACCAAATCATTGACCTCTCTAGATCATCGTAGAAAGGTCGGCGATCTATGCCTATTTCAAAGGTACTTTCACGGTCGGTGCTCAACGGAAATATCATCTATCTGCCACCACGCGCGATTCCTAGTAGACAAACCAGACGAGCTCAAGCTGGTTACTCCTACACTGTCAGGCTCGAGACCTGTTGAACATCGCTATACCAAGCATCATTCATCAATAGAACGGCAAAGTTAGGGAATTCTGTGCCTAGTGAAGTCTTTCCTGATGCTTACAACCTCCAAACTTTCAACACAAATTCCAACACCTTCCTACTCTCCCCGCTGGCTAACACGATGTTCCTCGAACATTATAGGTTTCCCTTTCGTGTTGTCCACATATAAAAAAAAAAGTATCCGGCACTACTGTACTTTTCTATCAATATAATAATTCGAAAGATAATTATTATGTAGCTCCCACCATAACCTTATATATTTTTTTTATCTTTATCAAATGCAATTTTAAAGGAACTCATTCAAAAACTAGTCAAGTTCAATTTTATAAATATAAATTTTTGTATTATATTTTCCATTCTCACCATGAACTGAACACTGTTCTATATTTGAGTTATGTAAACCCAGCTCTTTTCGATCATTCATTTGTTTACCAATTATATATTCTCTAACAAAGAGGGACAGAAAGATAGGTAGTCAACAATCGAAAAGTCATTTTCAATATCTCTGTTGATTTTTATTTAAATTCTTCATTGAATGTGATTTATTTTATAATAATAATAATAATAATAGAGGATTTTATTTTCTTGCATCATGTATCCTACAATATTTTCCATCACATATTTTCTCATTTATTGCTAACATTTTTCATTGTTTCTTAGATAATAGAAGAACATCTCCTTCAAAACGATATAGATTATATTACTGTCTGTAAGTTCTTCGAGGAGGTGGTACATTCATTTTTCAGTTTTTGATGGGATTTTCTCTCCTCGTTTCTAAAAAATAGAGTAGAAGTTATTAAAAATTATTGCAATATATTTGTAGTAAGGACAGATTTAGGATCTGTCCCAAAATGTCACTGCGCTTGAAATTAAACCTTTAGATACCTTTTAGATAAACTTTTTTTTTTCGATGTTTCCGATTTTGACACTTTTGTCACTTTTCAGTGTCAAAATCGGAAACATCGAAAAAAAAGTTTACGAAGAAAAATATTTCAATTGGGTTGAGAACGGGAGCAGATTCGTTCCCGAAACGTCCACCAAGATAAGTAGAGGTTTTATTATTATTAAATATATTTGTATTTCCAAATTTTTTCAAAAACAAGGTGTCACTGACCAATAGAGAATTTCTCTTTTAGGTATCTTAAGGTTTAATTTCAAGCGCAGTGACATTTTGGGACAGATCCTAAATCTGTCCTTACTACAAATATATTGCAATAATTTTTAATAACTTCTACTCTATTTTTTAGAAACGAGGAGAGAAAATCCCATCAAAAACTGAAAAATGAATAGATTATATTATTATTCCGCCAGATATTGTTTGATTCCAAGTCGAGCAAAAGCGAGACAGATCTGTTTCGGCCTACCAGTGGCATCATCAGTCGTCCTTGGTTGACTCATAAATTGGTGACTCGTATCTGCATACGAAAATGTATTTTCCAGGTGGAACATGAGATAGATCATGTTATCACCGTCTGATGGCTGAAGACCTAAGGTATGTTTCCGAAAGAAATTCCAATTTTCTATGGAATTTGTGCGCCTTCTACTGCCACGTATGGGCACCTACGCATGGACAAGTAACAGAGGAACTACTAAGTAGATACCGATTTTGATGACAAGATGGCTTCACTCAAATTCATTAATGAGGCTGCATCCCTTCAAACTGAAGGATTTTAGTTGAAGATGTTTCCATGGAGCAAAATTAGTGTGCTGACAAATTGGAAATACATTGTATGGCGCTGACATGATACTTCTCATTTTCCACCCAAAAACATATTATAATGATCCATAAAAATGATTGGATGCCTCTTTGCACACTGTTGGACGCCCACCGTTCAATAATGATTTCTGTTCACAGAGGAGTTTATCCTAGAAGATGCCAGATCGTACGGTTTCCACAGAGACGACAATCACATCGTCCCCGGCGTAGACGATGCCCTCGAGTTCCAAGCCACCGTGAAGAGCATGAACATCATGGGCATGACCCAGGACGACTTCAGCGCCATCTTCCGCGTCGTGTCCGCCGTAATGCTCTTCAACAAGATGGAGTTCAAGCAGGATCGCAGCTCAGATCAAGCTACGCTCCCGGATAACACCGTGGCTCAGAAGATCGCGCACCTGCTCGGCCTCAGCGTGACCGACATGACGCGGGCTTTCATGAAGCCCAGGATAAAAGTGGGGCGCGACTTCGTCACGAAGAGCCAGACGAAGGAGCAGGTCGAATTCGCAGTCGAGGCCGTGTCGAAGGCTTGTTACGAGCGCATGTTCAAGTGGCTGGTCACCAGGATCAACAGATCTTTGGGCAGGACAAAGAGACAGGGTGCTAGTTTCATTGGAATACTCGATATCGCCGGTTTCGAAATTTTCGAGCTCAACTCTTTCGAACAGTTATGCATCAACTACACCAATGAGAAATTGCAGCAACTCTTCAACCACACAATGTTCATACTGGAGCAAGAGGAATACCAACGCGAAGGTATCGAATGGAAATTCATCGACTTCGGACTGGACTTGCAGCCAACAATCGACTTGATCGACAAACCGATGGGTATTATGGCCCTTCTTGACGAAGAATGTCTCTTCCCTAAGGCAACCGACAAAACCTTCGTCGACAAACTAGTGACAGCTCACTCTGTCCACCCGAAATTCAAGAAGAGCGATTTCCGTGGTGTTGCCGACTTTTCTATCATCCACTACGCCGGTAAAGTGGATTACTGCGCCCAGCAATGGTTGATGAAGAACATGGACCCTCAGAACGAAAACGTAGTGTCTTTGTTGCAGGCCTCTCAAGATCCCTTCGTTATGCACATTTGGAAGGATGCCGAGACTTTGGGTCGCGCGAAAGGAATGTTCAGAACGGTTTCTTACTTATACAAAGAACAACTTGCTAATCTGATGGTAACCCTGCGTAATACCAACCCCAACTTTGTCCGTTGCATCATTCCCAACCATGATAAGCGGGCCGGTAAAATCGATGCTCCTCTTGTACTGGATCAGCTCAGGTGCAATGGGGTTCTCGAAGGGATACGTATCTGCCGTCAAGGATTTCCCAACAGGATCCCCTTCCAAGAATTCAGGCAACGTTATGAACTTCTCACTCCGAATGTCATAAACAAAGGCTTCATGGATGGTAAGAAAGCTTGTGAGGCGATGATCAAGTCTCTGGAACTCGACAAGAACTTGTTTAGAGTTGGTCAGTCGAAGATATTCTTCAGGGCTGGTGTTTTGGCTCATCTCGAAGAGGAGAGAGATTACAAAATCACCGATCTTATTGTGAATTTCCAAGCCTTCTGCAGAGGATTTGCTTCCAGAAGAAATTATCAGAAGAGAGTTCAACAGCTTAATGCCATTCGCATCATCCAGAGAAATTGCTCAGCTTATTTGAAGTTGAGAAACTGGCAATGGTGGAGACTTTACACCAAAGTCAAGCCATTGCTGGAAGTTACTAAACAAGAAGAGAAGCTGATGCAGAAAGAAGACGAACTGAAGCAAGTCAAAGACAAGCTAGATCATCATATCAAAACGGCGGAAGAATACGAATCGAAATATCAACAAGCCCAGGAAGAAAAAATGGTTCTGCAAGAACAACTACAAGCTGAGGTAGAACTCTGCGCCGAAGCTGAAGAAATGAGAGCAAGATTGACAGCGAGAAAACAGGAGTTAGAAGAGATTTTACATGATCTTGAAGCTCGCATTGAGGAAGAAGAAGAAAGGTCTGTAGTATTGAGTAATGATAAGAAGAAACTTCTACTCACCATCCAAGATTTAGAAGAGCAGCTTGAGGAAGAAGAAGGTTCCAGACAGAAGCTTCAGCTGGAAAAAGTCCAGTGTGATAATAAAATCAAGAAACTTGAGGAAGATTTGGCACTCTGTGAAGATACTAATCAGAAACTTTTCAAAGAAAAGAAAATATTAGAGGAACGTAGTAATGATTTGAGTCAAGCTTTAGCCGAGGAAGAAGAAAAAGCTAAACACTTGGCTAAACTGAAAACCAAACATGAATCAACTATTGTGGAATTAGAAGAACGTTTATTAAAGGATCATCAACAGAGACAAGAAACTGATAGATCTAAAAGAAAAGTGGAAACAGAAGTTAATGACTTGAAGGAGCAACTAAACGAAAAACGCAGTCAGATAGAAGAACTACAGCTTCAGTTAGGTAAAAGGGAGGAAGAGTTGGCTCAAGCCATGGTTAAAGTAGATGAAGAAGGTGCTCAAAAAGCTCAAGCACAAAAGGCACTTCGAGAATTAGAGAGCCAACTCTCTGAACTACAAGAAGACCTGGAAGCTGAGAAAGCTGCTAGAAGTAAGGCTGAAAAAATGAAGAGAGATTTAAATGAAGAACTGGAAGCTCTCAAAAATGAACTGTTAGACTCTCTAGATACCACTGCTGCCCAACAGGAATTACGATCAAAGAGAGAGCAGGAGCTCGCTACACTAAAGAAATCGTTGGAAGAAGAAACGCAAGTCCATGAGGTTACTCAAGCTGAGATGAGACACAAGCATACTCAAGAACTGACTGTTTTGAATGAGCAACTGGAGAATATCAAGAAACTGAAGATCAATCTAGAGAAAAGCAAACAAGCCCTTGAAGCTGAGAATGCTGATTTAACTAGCGAGTTGAGGAATGTTGGTGCTAGCCGGCAAGAAGGTTAGTTGATTCATTATTCATAATTGAAAATATATTCAGCTCATAGAGATTTGAAGAAGACAGAGTTCAATTGGACAGTGCAATAATTTCTAAAGTCTTGAATTGATGGCCAAGTGTGTTCATGAAAACATACCACTTTTGATACACTTCATTACAATCAAAACTACAATTTCCAGGCGAGCGAAGGCGCAAGCAAGCTGAGAATCAAGTAGCAGAACTTTCTGCCAAATTGTCAGAAGTAGAGAGATCGCGCCTTGAGCTACAAGAGAAAACTGTCAAATTGCAGCAGGAGTTCGAAAATGTTGTGCAACAGCTTGAAGAAGCAGAACTCAAGTACGTTTTCTTCATCATACTGAGTGAGATATGTCATATTGGATATTTTTCAGAGCTTCATCTGCCTTGAAGAACCAGAGTACTAGTGAATCCCATCTTGCGGAAGCTCAAGCAGCACTTGAAGAGGAAACAAAACAAAAGCTGGCCCTCAGCTCTAAGCTCAGACAACTAGAATCTGAAAGGGAAAGCATCCAAGAACAAATCGAAGAGGAAGAGGAAGCTAAGAAGAATTTGGAGAAACAAGTGAGTAGTATTCATTCATCTAGTTTTTTTTATTTTCTTCTCATTAGCAAGGACAGATTTATGATCTGCCCCAAAATGTCACTGTGCTTGGAATTTAAAATTTGGATACCTAAAAGAGCACACTGAGAAATAATGGTTTTCTTCACAATATATTGTGTTTGTTGATTTTGACACTGAACCGGGACTAGAAATCAGACTGAGAAATTTCATGCTAGCAGGTGTTTGCCAATGCCTATGCCAAGTTCTATCTATATCAGCTGAACAAGAAGCAATATTATAGTCTTGCAGATGACGTTTTGATAACAAGTATATATTGCAAAAATGAACATACAAACAGACACCTCAACTTTCAGTTAAATCATTCATACAAGTATCAAAAAAGCAATAATCAAATCCCTCCATGACAGAGCCAAATTCATATCATATGACCATGAAATTTTTAATATCAAAATCAACCATATCAAAGATGTGACTAGGGTAAAAGCAGTGTTCAAGACTGAAAATACAATGAGATCAATTCTAACTCTTACAAAACCAAGAAATGAATGACAATCATCAAGAAATTTTATTTACAGTATACCATGTGTTTGTGAAATATACTATACAGATGAAACTAACAGACTTCTATCCGTAAGGATGAAAGCACATGGGAACAATATATAGAGGAGATATATTGAGAAGTCGAAATTAGCTGAACATATCTTTTTCGAAGATGGACAACAGATGGCCAATTGTAGTGATATAAATGTCATGGGAAAATGAAGAATCTGCTTGCATTCTTTTGAATGGAGACAATAATATGGCTTCTTGTTCAATTGATATAGATAGAACTTGGCATTCATTATTAAAACTGAATATGAAAATGATGAATTCAAGATTGATCACTAAAGAACCACTTGGTACCCAAAAATTTTTCTTTATGACAACTTGTCACTGTTTAGTGTCATTCTATTTTTAGAAACAAGGAAAGAAAATTCCAAAAAATCTAGGGAAATTAATATACCACCTCTTCGATTAACCTACAGACAGTATTATATTCATTATTTTTCAGTCCACCAACAAACTAATTTCAACTTTGATTTCCGGAAATTTCATAAATTTCATAGGTGAATTGATATGATAATTTTCTTCAATTAAAAAATCTGAACTGATACCAGTTTCATCTACCTGAACCTGAGTTTGAAAAGTGGTACATTCATTACATATTTCTAGTTGTCTATAATGACTGTCCAACTAGCCGAAGCTAAGAAGAAAGCAGAAGATGAAGCCGAACAGGCGGCCATCTTGGAGGAAAGCAAAAAGAAGCTCGCCAAAGACTTGGAGGCACTCCAAAGACAGGTAGAAGAACTGACAGCTGCCAATGATAAGCTAGAAAGAAGCAAAAAGAAGATAGCAGCAGAACTGGAAGACGCTAATATCGACCTCGAAACCCAAAGGCAAAAAGTATCTGAACTAGAGAAGAAGCAGAAGAACTTTGACAAAGTGCTAGCCGAGGAGAAATCCGTGAGCGAACAACTGGCAGCTGAAAAGGATGCTGTTGAGAAAGAGGCGAGAGACAAGGAGACGTTGGTGTTGTCTTTGAAACGAGAACTGGACGATTCCAATGTAAAGATCGAAGAGTTGGAAAGGGTTCGAAGGCAGTTGCAAGGGGAGCTCGACGAACTCGCCAACAATCAGGGTACGGCCGATAAAAATGTTCACGAGCTGGAGAAGGCGAAGCGATCCTTGGAAAGTCAATTGGCCGAGCTCAAGGCGCAAAACGAAGAGTTAGAAGACGAACTACAGCTCACCGAAGATGCCAAGCTCAGATTGGAGGTGAACATGCAGGCACTCAGGACACAGTTCGAACGAGACATCCAGGCCAAGGAGGAACAAGCTGAGGAGAAACGAAGGGGTATTGTCAAGCAGCTGAGAGATCTTGAGGCTGAGTTGGACGAGGAGAGGAAGCAGCGAGCTGCTGCTGTTAGTGCCAGAAAGAAGCTTGAAGGTAAATACTTTTTATATATCTGCCTTGGTGTTCTCTACAAAATGTCCCATGGAGTCATATAAATAAAAATTGTCATAAAGATGTGGTTCAATACAGCACAACTCATATCCAAAGAAAAAAGCTTTTAGAAATTGAAATTATGCATGAATGTTTTTTGTTGTGGTGAAAAGATTTTCCTAATTCCAGAGATATTTAAAACAATGTCCACCCAGTTTTTCAAATACCTTAGAAATTGGGAATCGAGTATTTGAAACTAACCAAAACTACTAAGGAATCTAGAGACAGTAGACAGTGATGACACTTTTTGTCTACTCGTAAACTATTTCATCCACAACCATTCTCATCTTCCTCATCCATGCCGAGAATCAACATTGTCGAGAAATATCACAATTATTTCTGTCTTAGGGGGAAAAGTAACTAACTTCTCTCCAACTAGGTGGGGAGTGGAGCCAAGAAAATAACGTTTAAAAACCTTAAGAGAGTTAGGAATGACGATGAATATTATATGTATAGTTGAAAATGGGAATTATTTAAGAGTGCCTTTCAGATTGAATAAAATGTTTTCATTTCCTCTTTTTCGAAAAATCTTTTCTAGACATCGATGTGTATTTGAATAGTTTCATCTGATGAGAATATTGAACAGATGAAGAAACAGATTCACAATAATTTTTATAATGAACTCATACTTTATATTCATAATCATATTTTACCATAATCACTTCAGTGGACTCATCAATTCGAATGGACTCGCACATACCAAGTTTCAACATGATCGATGAAGACGTTTTAGTTCATAGAACTTAGTTAACTTACAAAATATAAATATTCCCAAATAAATAAATCAGTTTTTTAAACTAAAAAGCATAGTACCTTCGAACTGTATATTTTCATGACCTTTCAGTCACTGTCCTACAAAGAATTATGCATGATACAATTGTTAAGTGATTTTGTTTCCTTTGTGGGTTCACACTCGCTAACGCTTGCTCCGTAATATTTCCCACTTGTTAAAATAAAATAACACTCATAACGCTTGTATCATAAATAACTAGTTATCCATCCTTTATTAGTGCCTTCTGAAAAACCCTACTTCAGGTGTAGAATTTGTCAAATATAAATATCAAATGTAGTGAGTTTCGTCATCATCACAGTCACCATATTCAGATAACATCTGGAGATGTAAAATGACGGACATTACGGACACAGTATATTATCCCTAGACGAGACAGTAGAGTCAGTTGGCGTCGGGACCTTTGATCTTCGTGGCAGACGTTTGATTTTTTTTCCCAATGCGCATCGACTGCGCGTCGACAGAACTTGTTGTTATGTGGGCGAACGCCAACTGAAGCGTAATATACGAGGCGCAATCTTAGTCCACAAACATACGAGGATGTTTTTTTATTTTATTTCCCACGAGAAAACAATCATGAAAAAATATTGAACAGTTGCTATGGTCTTTTAACGAACATGATTCATAAATTCATTATCATTATGAGGTAAATGAAACACCACAGTTCTATGAAAACTTTATTATGACTAACGAAAAAGAACATTTAATGTTATAGATGGAACAAAACAATATAAACTGAAAAGTACAAATTCTACATATTTTTGAGAATAACCAATTTTGACTTCATTTTGTTAGTTCAAATTGGTTTCAATTCCCTGTTTGCAAATTTTATAGTATAATATATCCTAACACGTATGAACAATGAAAGTAAATATTCTTTTGGAAAATCTTCACATGGGTTTGAGAAGCTTATGGATGAACATTTTTCTTTTAGTCTATGACCGACCTTTCCACCAATACACTCATCAAAATTTGACACGAATTCAGTTTCTAGAGAGACAAGATAATTCAGAAATTCATCAGGAGGCATTTTCAAGTTACCAAACATGTCTCTATTTTTATTTTCATATGCTTGAGAATTGAGAATATATATTAGTTTGATCTAGTGTACTTTTAGAAGACCCATAATCAATGCATATTTCACATGAATGTTTCTTTTCCAAGCATTTTCTTATCAGGTACCCAGCCACATATGTAAGACAATTGCCTTCGGCGGTGGTCAAGTCTGAATAATCATTTGTGTCTACTTTCAAAGGAGAGAACGACTTTTTAGTGTTTAAAAGAATTTCATAATTTTTCAAAGGTACTGTTGAAATTGTGGACAATATTTCATCAAAATCTTCCAGGCAAATTCATGTTGAATGCCTATTTCCATATTAATTTTTCAAGTTCAGTATCTTTATTATCATTTGATTATATATGATCAATTTTTGATTACACACAGAGAATATCTATTTGATTTGGAGCGATTAGGACTTTCTTAGGATTCATGCATGAATCAATGTTTCATTTCTTAAGATCACGATTCACGACTCACGATATTTTTGGGACACAATGTAAACATGGTGCTGAGCCTCTCTGTACATTCGTCTGGCTCGAATGAGCTACTGCGCATCGACCGCGAGTTTCAATGCAGAAGTGGGGACGCTTGCCAAATTTCTGTGGAAGTGAACTTACTGTCTCGTCTAGGGATAATATACTGTGTTATGGATATGAACTTACACAAATTTATTCGAATATCATACTAAACATCTCAAAAAATCAAACGAAATGGAAAAAAATTAGAATAATCAACAAAAAAGTATTGTCTTCTAAAAAATAAACTAAAAATCTCTTCATAAATGGAACAAATGAATCAGCTGAGTGTCGGCAAAATATTTTGCCACTCTATGCATATTGTATGGGATATTTGACATTGTTATTCTCATTCGATTTGATTTTCAAGTCAAGTCGGTCAATTAATGAGTGAAGTTTAATGATCCATGAGTGTGTAACATTAGACAGACTATGTTTTAGTTCCTATTTCAATCATGAAAAACTTTGTTAAAAATGGTGATTTCCTGATGAGCCTAGGGGCAATTATGGGAATAATAATAGATGCAAAAAGGTTGATCGTTCCATAAGTGCCAAGTGATCAAATGGTATTAAGTGATATTAAAATGCCACCATACGTTTATACATTTCATTACAACGATTTGATTTGTTTTAATCCCCAATCAATCTTTGATGGCACCTAGGAAGAGACTGAGGAAACCAACCAATGAAAACAGCAAACGAGAGGGAGCCAACGATCAACATTCAGCTGACTGTTGGCAAAACTTAACTTGTCTCTATTGCATTCGCAACCGCGTCTATGACTCTTTCATTTTCTTTTGGTCATTTCAATGTTCCCTACAGGACGATGAGGCGAGAGTGCATCTAGTTGTGTGTATAATAAAATCATTGATTTTGTCCCAGTGCATGAAGTGAATAATAATAATAAATAGTGTAGAAAACTTCGTGCACGATCATATGAAAACGTATAATGGAAGAGTCAGTCATATTCGGTATGTATCGTTCAGGTGACATCAAAGAACTGGAAAGCCAGATCGAGCTGCACTGCAAGGTGAAGGAGGACGCTCTGAAGCAGCTGAAGAAGTCTCAGCAGCAGTGCAAAGAGGCAGTCCGCGACTCGGAGGAGAGTCGCGCGGCGCGCGACGAGTATGCCGCCTCGTGCAAGGAGGCCGAGCGCAAGGTGAAGACGCTCGAGGCGGAGGTGCTGCAGCTCACCGAGGACGTGTCGAGCTCGGAGCGGGCGCGCCGTGCGGCCGAGGGTGAGCGCGACGAGCTGCTCGAGGAGATCAACAGCAGCCAGAGCAAGGGCAGCCTGCTAGTGGACGAGAAGCGGCGGCTGGAGGCGCGCATCGCGGCGCTAGAGGAGGAGATCGAGGAGGAGCAGAGCAACGGCGAGCTGTTACAGGTAATGAATATTATAATGATTCAAGTAAAGACGAAAGTAGGTTGTATTCCGTGTATAGTTTTCAATTTGCAAAGCGCTTTAGGCTATCCAGTCTACATCAGTGCTACCTGCAAGTTCATACTTACTAAATTACTAATAGTTACTAAAAAGCAGACAGTTCTTCTTTAATCATTCATATTTATCCGTCGTAGCAAAATGAAAACGTCAATTCAATTTCATGTGTCTATACTATTAAATATCAGTCTTTTTGGTATCAACTTATGATTCGCGGAAATTTTTTTGGGTTATTTGGCAGCGTTGATATAAGCTGTCCTAATTGTGTTATCACAATATTAGAAGGTGCCAAATACCTACGTGGAATAATAATGTTATTATGTCACCAGTTTGAATGGGTTTTTGGATAGTACTGTAATTTGATTTCTAAAATGAAGCATGTGAGCTATCTTTCAGAACAAATGATGCTTTCACATGATGTTTTCGTATAAAATCATCCTTACAAAGGTGGTTTCAGTTGGAAATTCGATAGGTGTGTACTCCCTCATTGTATAGTTGAATGAATTACCAGAATTAGCGACTATTCAAAATGTCTGAGGAAGTGCCGAATTGATGGATTCACATGGTATTTAGGTCAACATGATAATTCATTAATTCTGTTCAACTATACTATCATGTCATTGCAACGACCTCTCTTGTGCTATTTGTTCTTGACATATGAGTACAAATTTTAATTTGTTGTCATTTTATTCAATCTACAACGTGAAATGTAACCCCTTTAATTTCTACCATCAATTGATCCCTTTTGATCATTAATCAGTGCTTGGCAACATTAGTATCGATCCTAATTATAGTTTTCATTTTGAAGAAATCTTCCTAAATCAAACCTGTTGATAACAGTTGAACCATAGTATATGGAGAATGAACCTTTTTTTCAATCGAACGCTTCGAATGTTGTTTATGATTATTTCCAAATGAAACTCGAAATGTGGTAGGTATATTGCGCAGCCTGCCTTCTTTCCATCAGTCTCCTCTCACTGGTAGTACTTATATATTTCACATTTTTTCGCTTATCAGTGTGAAATTGTGAGATTTGTCGATTCTGTTTTTGCTTGTTTTTGAGCATCATGCAATCGTGTATAATAAAGGATCGCAAATTATTTGAGAAAAAGATTTTCCCAATTTCTCATTGTTGTATTTGCAATGACACGTGGCCAAGTTTATTCTGATGTACAAAATAAAACCTATTTTGAATTTTTCCAATCTCAATTATTATAACTTAAGAGAAGCTTCTTGAGTCTTTGAAAAGTAAAAAGAGTTCCCAAAACCTATATCGGTTTCCTCTCAAACTAGAAAAAAAGACTAGCGACGTGGAATTTGGCTTGCAATATCAAGAAACACGAAATACATAAAGATCCTCGTATTTGTCATTCGCGTTTCACTGAAGAATCACATTTGTATGTATAAGAAATGTATCCACCTCTACTTCATTGGTATCTCAAAAATTTTCTCCAGAATAACCAGTATCACAACATAGTTACAAGTTGTAAGAAGTTAACATGCCAATGTTCGACCAAACCTGAAAAAACCACCTGTTACGTCGTGAAGCAAAAATTCACAACAATATTTGTTATGATTATTTCTGAACATTTTTGACAACCAGTAATACGTCAATTATCCCGATTACCATAATCATGGTGTTTTTTTTCGACATACATTAAACAATTTCTCATAAAGCCTGTAAAACGGTGAGATTTACCTTAGTTTTCATTTCATTGACCTGTTTCAATATTATTTCTGCATAGACTGCTCCTGGGATTACTAGTGATTTTTTTCATTCAATACTCTTCTTTGATATGAAGGCTTTGACTGATGTGTTTTTCAAAATAAGTTACTGCACCCAGGATCAAAGTGTAAGATTAGACACTGTCAGATTGACATTAAAGTCACAGTGATAATTCAATGATCGAAGTGGATGTGAATCAAATTCCGACGTTCAATTTTCTAGTGATTTTCTTTCTCATCCAGTGTACGGTAAATGGAAAGATATAGATTTTGACTTGGTGTATTTCCAGGACTCCATACTGTTATAATCCATATCTGGTGCATTAGTAAAGTAGATACAATGTTTGGAGACTGAGAGCAGCGACTGTCGTACCGAACTGTGTTCTAGCCATTCCAAAATAACATTCGTTTATTCCTAGGTCATACTACTTTCCACTACTGCAACTTTCAAAATCTTCTGAATTCTCCTTGGTCTTCTCTTTTTTCTCTATTATCCTGTCATAGTTCTTGCTCGCTTATACCATTCCAGTTGGCATTCTTCTAATTTTCTTCTAATGGCTCTACTTCTAATTTGTTTTCATACTTGATATTTATAATTTTATATATTTTATATATTTATATTCCTTCGATTCTGTTTAGGTATATCATCTATATTTCTGTCATTTTTTCTTTGTAGCCATTTTTTGAACTCCTGTGATCCATGATCATTTTTAGTTTTTGAGTATATCATTTATTGTTGCTCTTATCTTATTATCATGATCTTCATATTATCTTTTTTCAATTTCATATTGTATTTTTCCAACATTTTTCTATAGTAAATGAGGAATGGTTGTATTGAGTGTATTATTTCATGTGTTTAAAATTATAAACGTAATAAAACCTATTTCCTACTTCAATTCAAACATGTATATACAGCTTGCCAATCTTCATTTCTCCATAGATTTCTAAACATTTGTTCAAAGTTCTTACATCATCAGCTACAATCTCCATATTATCTGCATAACTTGTTTCATTAATTTCAATCATCTTTCAGTAACCAACATTGAATGTTCGCTTTTGTCAGCACTTCATCTAAGACCAGTGAGGACCAACACCTAATTTCCATCACTATTACAGGACAGGGCCAGGAAGGCGCAGCTGTCCATCGAGCAGCTGACAGCCGAACTTTCGACCGAGCGGGGTGCGGCGCAGAAGCAGGAGTCGCAGCGGCTGTTGCTCGAACGCCAGAACAAGGAGCTCAAGGCGAAGCTGGCCGAGTTGGAGACGGCACAGAGGACAAAGACGAAGGCTACTATCGCGGCGCTGGAGAGTAAAATCGCCAATTTGGAGGAGCAACTCGAGGTGAGGCTTTTCGAGGGAGCACATCAAATCTCCTCTCCCCCTTTCATCTTTCGATCCATAGATGTTGGCGCCAGAGTTGGGTAGCTCAAATGAGACGAAAGAAATCTCTATTTTACTCGTGAATGACTGGTTAAAGTGTCAGATCAGTTCAGACAGTTTGAGTATCACGAACGGTAAGGATGATTTACTATTTGCAGACTGAGCGCAGCGAAGTTCCCAGTATTATCTGAAACCAGTAAACTTTACCGTTCGAGATGCTTTTACTATTTTTTATGCATGAAATAATTCCTATCTGCCAGTCTTATTGAATATTCAATTATTGATCAATTGGGTTCCATGTAATATTTATTAACAAGATGTGTTCTATTAGGAAAATCGGAACTATGGTTTTATCAAGTATAAGTTGGGTTCATTCTTCACAAAATTAGTTACTTTGGTTAGTTTGGTTAGTTAGTTAGTTTGGCTCAGAAATCAGTGGACACAACCCACTGTCATAATAAAAAATTGTCGTACAAAAAGGTCTATTCATGCTTCATATAACTTTCCATTTCAAGAACATCAGAATGATCCAGCCAGAGATATCTCTTGTTGTGAGTTGTTTCTATACAGTTTTTCACACAAACTGTTTATTTTGAAAAATATGAAAATTAACCAGTTTGTTTGTTGTGTAATTTTGTCTCAAATAAAAGTTTGAATGATAGAAACAGAAATATATCTTAAAGAACTTGAAGATCGAGTTATGATTGGAGAGGTCATTTTTTGAACTGATTTAAAAAAAAATTATTGAGTGACGATTAAAAATGATACTCTTCATTTCTGTACAATAATAATTATTTAAAAATAAGGTCGCTTTCAGTTAATCTGAATGAGCTTTGCCAACGCTTTCTCGAAGTAATATCCACTGAAACGATACAGAATTTCCAAAAATGGCAATACTAGTTAGAATAAATATAATTTTTTTATGCATCAGATGACACCAAATTTTACCTCTTATCATTTGTGTCTCATTATTATCTCACAAACTGACACTATGGCTGATCTTTTCATTTACTTGGCAAAGCCAGAATATTGGGCATCTGCTTTTTACATTTGTAAATGGCTCATTCGAATGTTATGGAAATGTACGACCAGAAAATGGTGCTACATGCCTCCTTTTTATTCTGAAAATCACTAATGAAGTAGTTAATCATGACACATGCATATGTTTTTTGCCAATTTTTCAAGTGCCGCAACATAACCGCCGATTGACTCACCCAGTTCCTGTCTTCTTTGACGAAATTTATAGCTCTCGGCGATTTCTGACAGCATGGGTTCCAAATGATCCTTAACTAACTGTACCAGGACCGTGAAACCTGTATTTTCTGGCTGCAAAGATCTGTCATCAACTCGAATGTATCGTCTCCAACTGCTTTGATAAGTATGGCCGTTTCCATTTCATCCTTCATAGCATTGAAGTACTATTCGATCCGCGTAAAACTCCAATTGCTTTTCCCCAAATCGAAAGGTTCTAATTTCCCAATTGACATTGTGCAGTTTTATATTTAACACTGTCACTTCCAAAATGCCGACTGCACCAGTGTGATATCTCTACATTTGATGGGAACTAAATAATTATTATGATGTCCCCAGAGTGAATGAATGAAAATAGTAAAAACTTGGTTCGCGGCTATAATCTTCGTATCGATATACCTGTATGTACCCAGTGTACCAAAACAAATATCAACAACATTTGGAAGAACAAAAATATTTTTATTAAAAATAAAACTTCTACTTATATCAGTAGAACACTTCATCTTCGAAATTTTTTTCAATGTTGAGTTGTTTTGACACTAAAAAGTGAATTTGACGGATGGGGGAAATCTGGTTTTGAGAAGTATGCCAAGATCTATCTATATCTACTGAAGAAGAAGCAATATTATTGTCTCCGTTCAGGAGAATGCAAGCAGACTCTTTGATTTTCCGTTTTTGGTTGTTCTTCTTTTCCTATGATCTTAATATCACTCTAATCGGCCATATGTTGTCCATTTTCAGTAAGGATATGTTCAGCTAATTTTGATTTGTTGGTATATCTTTTCTTTATATTGTTCTTATGCTCTTTCATACTTACTGATAGAGGCCTGCTAGTTTTATCGGTATAATATTTTCCACAAACACATGATATACTGTAAATACAATTTTTTGATGATTGTTCTTCATTTTGTGGTTTTGTATGAGTCAAAGCCAAATTGTCACTTTGCAGTGCCAAAACAACTCAATATTGAAAAAAAAAATTGCGAAGATAAAGTGTTCTAATTGTGTTGAAAACGGGAACAGATTCGTTCCCGAAACGTCCACTTAGATAAGTTTTATTTTCATCGAAAATATATTTGTATTATCAATTTAGAAAAAACAAGGGGTCACTGACATATAGAGAATTTCTCTTTAAAGTATCTAAAGCTTTAATTTCAAGCGCAGTGACATTTTGGGGAGACTACAAATATATTGAATTAATTTTCAATGACTTTTACCTATTTTTTTAGAAACGAGGAGAGAAAATCTCACGAAAAGGCTGAAAAATTAATGTACCACCTTCTCGAATAACTTACTGACAGTATCTGATTTTCAATGCCAGTCACATAAAGAAATGTTACTTCCGTCTCATTTGAACTACGCAAATTTGGTGTCAATATCTTCGATGGCTCAAAAGATAAAAGAAAGATAGCAAACTTCTTGTCCTCACTTAATACCTACTTTATGGCATCCTTCTTCAACAAAATATTCCGATACGAATAATCAATTTGGACGTTAGGTGGAGGCGAAAGAGCGCTTGACGCAGCAGAAGACGAACAGGAAGCTGGACAAGCGCAACAAGGAGCTGCTGATGCAGCTGGAGGACGAGCGTCGGCACGCCGACCAGTACAAGGAGCAGGTGGAGAAGGGCAACGCCCGAGTGAAGGCGCTCAAGCGGCAGTTGGACGAGGCCGAGGAGGAAATCACGCGCGAGAAGGCGCAGAAGCGGAAGGCGCAGCGCGAGTGCGAGGACATGCTCGAGTCGCACGAATCCATGACCAGAGAGATCAACAACCTCAAGAGCAAACTGAGGTGAGTCTAGCGTCGTTCTGAGGGAGAGTACAGAATAGACGACAGAAAAGAATGTGTGACTTTGAAAAATCTCGATTCTGAGAACGTCGAGATCTCCTCGTTTCTAAAAAATAAAGTAGAAGTTATTAAAAATTATTTTAATATATTTGTAGTATGTTTTTGTAGAATATCCCACAAAAAGCTGGAAAATTGATACTTTCCTCGTTTCTAAATATAAAATTATAATATTTATTTCAATATATTTGTAGTAAGGACAGATTTGTGATCTGCCCCAAAATGTCACTGCGCTTGAAAATTAAACCTTTAGATACCTAAAAGAGAAATTCTCAATTTATCAGTGACACCTTGTTTTTTGACAAATTTGGAAATATAAATATATTTAATAAGAATAAAAACTCCTACTTATCTCAGTGGACGTTTCGGGAACGAATCTGCTCCCGTTCTCAACACAATTAGAACACTTTTCTTCGAAGTTAATAGAAAAAGCTCCGCATAGAGCGGCGAAAGGATTAGCAAATTTCTTTCAATTGTCTTGTACATTTTTCGATGTTTCTCTCCTTTTCCAGCTTGCACTTTCTTATTTGTTGTTCATCTCCTGGTGAAAGCATACATCTTCTTGTCCATAAAATTGTTTTTCCAATCAACGTCTAGAACTCAAGACAAACAGAACTAGGATAAACAAGATGGTTTTCCAATTCATCTAACAAAAGCGGTAATCTGTTTTGGTTCACCGAGGCCTGATAGTCGCCTTCGATTTGCTGACGAATTGGAAATACTCACGGTACCTGCAACTAGAAGTTGATCATTTCTCTAGATATTGGTGGGATTTTCTGTCCTCGTCTCTAAAAAATACGAGTTATAATAATCATTTCAATATCTTTGTAGTAAGGCCAGATTTTTGATCTGCCCCAAAATGTCACTGCCCTTGAAATTTCATGAGCTTTCATATACCTTAAAGAAAAATTTTCTATTTGTCAGTGACCTTGTTTTTTTGAAAAAATTGGAAAAACTAATATGTTTTCAATAAAAACAAAACCAGAGTGAATTTTTCGGGAACGAATCTTCCCCCTTTTTTCAGCACAATTCATATAATTTTTCTTCATAATATTTTCAATGTTTGGTTGCTTTTACACTGAAAAGTTGAGAGACCGAGGAATTGTGGTTACCAGGTGTTTCACGAAGTTTTACAAAGAAAAAATATAGAATTGTGTTGTGAACAGGAACAGATTCATTCTCGAAACGTCAACTAGGATAAGAAGAAGTTTTGTTGTTATTGAAAATATATTAGTATTCCTAAATTTTTAAAAAAAACTAGGTGTCACTGACGAATAGAGAACTTTTGTTTTAGCTATCTGATGGTTAAATTTCAAGAGCAGTGACATTTTGGGGGAGATCACATATCTGTCCTTGCTACAAATATATTGAAATAACTATTTTAACTTCTATTATAGTTTTTAGAAACGAGTAGAGAAAATCCCAGAAAAATCTCTATAAAGATTAATACACTACCTCCTCGATTCACCTACAGACAGTATATATCTTGATCGATACTTGAAGGGCATCTTTGCATCAACCACTTCTCTTTACATATTTATGACACGAGTTTTACCGAAGCGATGAGTATGAGAGACAGAAACGTTCCAAAATATGTTCAATCAATATATCCTTTATTGTCCGAAGATTTACATCTGAAGAAACTGTTTTGATAAAAGCAAATTAGTAGTGGCAGTTGTGTCCTTAGGGGAGTAGTTACCTCAACTCCAAAATTTCATATAGAACTAAAGCCAATCCAAAGTTTTGTAATTGATACACTGTATATTAATGTTGATCACTTCATTCAAAGAAGTTGTGAAGTAAATGAAGTGAGTCGTAAAAATTATTAAGATTAAAATTTTTACTGATTTTGGACCTATTAGAACAACACCTAATTAATGAAGAAAATCATACCATCTGCAACTGCCTGCAACAGATGTTTCTTTTTATTCAATTCGACCTCACTGTCTTCAAATGTTCAAATATTTTCACACATTCCTGATCGATGCAAATTTTTGTCTGGCTAGCTGTATAGGTCTTCCTCCAAACATTCTGACTGATTAAAACTATACTGATACACACAATTATTGATGAATGAACAAAACCACACAGAATATTTCTTACTCAACTGTTCAACTACTTCAAATACGCTACTCTCTACATGTAAAGATGCCTTTTGAGTAAAGAGTCTACTCTTGGTTTACTTCTCGTTTTGTGGTTATCTATAACCACTAGCTATTATATCAATTAGCTACAAAATCTGCTGAATAATACAGTCGTAGAGCTATTTCTTAATCATTCTGAAGACCAAGCTCTGGAAAATAGAGATGTTTTCACGCTTTCATTCATCCAGACTTTCTGCAATTCAAGTTTCCTATTCCTACTTCTGTCAACTCAATTGTTACCTAATACATCATGTATTCTGAGTTTCACACTGTGGACTCTGAGGTCCACATCTTTTCCTTCAGGAACAGTGTTTCCATATGTATTTATCAGTTTTATAACGAAACAGGGTAACGAAACATTGTGTTGACTACGGTATGACTTTGTTGGCGTGATAAGTTATTTTGCTAGATAGTCATACATGTATGACAAAATATATTAATTTTTACTGACCCAGCTATTGACAACATGAATATCTATATGAAGAAAAGTTTCTTTACAGCTTGCAAAAGTGACTGCGAAATTAGATTCAACTACATCGAAATTATTGTTGGTACGTGAAAATTGTGTGCGCTACTGCCTCAGTGAATATACAGAGACTTGCTATTATCGGCTTCTAAAACATTGCTGTATGTATGTAAATAACTCTGGCGACTAAAACTATTTTATTGCATTCTGAGAATAAACTTATACTACCGAGTTATTTTTCATTAATGGGGTTGTATTTTAAGGAGCTCTCAGTGTAGCAAACAACCTGCTACAATTATATTTCTGTGAATCATACAGGGTATCCCAGAATATCGTTCATATACTCCGGGAGGTAATAATGCTTCCTAAGGGTGCTACAGCCCTTTGGAGGTAGGTAGGTTTGATATCATTGATCCTAGAATCACGAAATTTGGTACCTATAGGTAATAGTTAATTTAGTACCTTATATCGAAAATGGGAAACTTACATTATATTATATGTATATTATATAATATATATTCACAGGAAAACTTTTTAGGTAGTGTAATAAACACGCCACTTGCTCTATTAACCAGGCCGAATACTTCCTATCAAGTTTCCTCAGGTGTAATCTCGGACTATCTCGCTTAATTATGAATAATCATTTTTTGTTCATAAACATCCTATAACTTTTGCCATATTTTTATCTACAAATAATGTTAATATATCCTTGTTTTATTCAAGCATGTCACAAATAACTAGTTTGCCTGCTTTCACTACGAACGAACAGCTTCAGACAAGCTTACCAGAAACAATAAAGAAAATGTGGGGTGTATCATTCGAACTCAAGTGAGTCAAAGGTTTTGGTGAATGAACAAGCCCCTAATATTAGATGAAAGTGACGAATTTCAATAATGATATTAACAAAAACACTAACTTTTACTTTGCATGGTGTGTGATTTTTTGATAGGCTAGCAATTGGGAAATGTGTGTGAACCTTTTGAAACATTTCAACGAGAGAAATTATTTTGTGTGCAATACTTTTGCGTTTGCCATTGATGAAACCAGATTATTAACAACAGTTCAGGTATTCACTAATATCATTCAATGTATTTACTCCAAACCATAAGATTTTTTTTGCCTCACAAAGCAGGAGTTGAAATTCCAAAATTTTCAGGATTGAACATCTGTTCATGTAACTTTCAGTATAATTTGATCAGAATTTAATAGTACCGCCACATCGGTTAGTCCTCACGTCTTATGATGAAGTTCAAACTTGAATACCCTCGAAACCTTCCGTAAACCGTATACCTTCGAAAGATCTCCTTTTGTGCAATCATGTTTGCAAATAGTGAGATATGTCGAGTACTGACTCACATCATTAAAGATCAATTATCGATAAGCTCACAATAATAAGCATATATATAATAAATTATAATAGTTGGAGGAAAGATGGTATGGTAAGGGTAAGCTTTTTGGAAGGCACGTACATAGGGTAAATCGCATTGGAAGGAATGAGTCAACTTAGGTATAAGAAGCTATCATTCATTCAATATCAGAAATACGTGAATGCCTCAAGAGTAGTTATAGTAGTAGAGAATGTGTCAACACACGGCAACCACGCACGTCAGTGAATCACAGGTTGCAATGCAGAAATGTCAAAGTGCAGGCAGTCGGTTCTTTACGTTCCGGTTGCTCTTTTAAGGTGCAATTCCAACTAAACTAAAATGAGAGCAAGATTTGAATCAATTATAATAAATAAATAGTGATCATGCGAAAATTCGTCGAAGCTTGTGTTGACAGTATCTGAATAAATGCTCACCTTCAACTGAAATATTTATACCTAGAAAAAAAAATAGGTTCCAATTCAGCTCACCAAACATGATAAAAACCATAATGGAACCAGTTAGCTGGAACCAGTTGTGGAATTTTGCCTTGATGGCTGTCCGGTAAGATAATTGCCGTGTATAAAGGTTCATAACCAAAAAGTGTATCAGGTCATCTAGGAAATATCAGTCAGTACGCATGGAGTATAAGATCAGGAAGATATTTGATTTTTGTGCTCGCTTGGACTTTGTCATTGAAATATCATATTCATATATGGTTATAATCAACATACTAGACTTTCGAAAAACATGTGGATTTGAAACAAATATCTTCTATTTTTTAACAATTCTGTGGGATTTTCTCTCCTGCTGAAGCTGAAAAATGAATGTACATACCATCTCCTTGCATAACTTACAGACAGTAAATACCTTCTACTTGATAATTCAGTTTGGAATAATCCAATACTACAAAAAAATCGTCTATAAAGCAATCATAGATATGTTTTCCAATGTTGATCAAAAGATGAGCTCAATTATATTGTGGATTTAGTATACACCAAGATGAGGAGGGCTCGTATAAGCATCTCGGAAACTACGAGAGAAAATAGATTAGATTAGATTAGAATATAGATTAGGAAAATGGAAGAAAAGTTGCGTGATTAAGAGAACAACTGAATGACTTCCAAAAATCTATATGATTTTTCGTCTTTGACTTATTTTCAAAACTGAATTACCGATCATCGATCATCCAAAGAATACAGGGAGCACATTTGAAATAATGTGAATAAAGTTATTGGTCATCCAATTTTGAAAATGATATAGTTGGTCATCCAATTTTGAATGCTGTGCTTCCGTTTACCCCAGAAGCGTTTGCCAACAGTCGAAAATGAGTAAAAGGCGCAATGTTGAAAACAAGGCTACATTTTTTAAACTGTTCAAAAGAGTCAAGATATCCAAGAAATAGTTGAAAATAAATATAGGGAAGCCTTATGGGACCCATCATGAAATTTTATCAGGAATCCTAAAATGAAATGATATAATATACCGGGTTCGATTTCAAGAAATTGATAGCGACTTCTGGTATAACAGAGTGATGAAACCTTGAAAACATTTTAAAATGATTGAGAATATTGAATAACCTTGGAGTCCAAAAAATCAGAATTCTAAGCTTCTTCTAACCACGAAAACATCTAGCTAAGGGCTACCGTGCAAAACCCTGTATAGGATCAAGAAGGCAGATCATATAATACCCAATTTGATGATGTCGGGTACCACTATTCCTATGAGGCCGTCAATATCCATGCTGGGTGTCATGGGACGATCTTGTGAGGCCCATTGCGACAAATGCTTCACAAAAACTATTCCGTGCGAAGAGGTACTTCACATCCCAGCAATTGCTCATGATCTACAAGGCACAAATTCGACCTGTCCTGGCGTACTGTTCACACTTTTGGAGCTCAGCCCCCAAACACGTAAAGGACTAGTCCCAAAACCAGCGACTGAGCTGAATAGGTACATGACCACAATCAAACCACTCTTGCCTTGGTTTTGTAGCTTTCACTATTAAATTAGTAATTGTTCTGTAACTAGTCATTTTATGTTTATGTGATTCTTTTGGTTTCATTCAGGTGGTAACCAAGGCCAAACTATTCTTATACAAATATTGTAGTTGGTTGTTTCTCAATAAAAAAACATACGCTAAAGCTCTTAGATTCAATTCAGAAGTCTATTCGTGTCTAGTCGCCTAGTCGATGATAGAAAATTCACCAAATCATTGACCTCCCTAGAACATCGTAGAAAAGTGGGCGATCTCTCCCCTTTTTTATAGATACTTCCAAGGTCGGTGCTCAACGGAAATATCATCTATTATGCCACCACGAGCGATTCCTAGTAGACAAACCAGACGAACTCAGGCTGTTCACCCCTACACTGTGTCAGGCTCGAGATTTGTCGAACATCGCTATACCAAGCATCATTCATCAATAGAACGGCAAAGTTGTGGAATTATTTGCCTCGTGAAGTCTTTACTGATGCTTACAACCTCCAAACTTTTAAGAAAAATTCCAACACCTTCCTTCTCTCCCAAAATTCCTCCGCTGGCTAACACAATGTTCCTCGAACATTATAGGTTTTCCTTACGTGTTGTCAACAGATTATTACTTGATTGTCTCAAATATATAAATGATTCCCTTTGACAATGGTGCTCATGTCACAAAAGAGATTCCTATCGAAGGGCTCTAAGTAATTCCCGCTGATTGGGAGGGCACAATAGATTAGCCCTGAATAACATCAATTTGGACACCACTCGATAATACCATTCCATTAATTTACTGCCAATGTAACTCTACCCGGATTTCCTTATTTTATTTGATTTGATAACGTCAACTGAATGTTGATTCAAAGTGAAAAATAAAACAACTCTATGAGAATCAACAACTTTTCTAGGCGGGGTACCATGGGAATTTCATCGTCTCGATTGAGCTCGTCGAAACGTGGATCTATCCAAACCAGTGGTACTGGCTCCGGTGACGATTCCACCACCCAAGACGAAGCCATGGACGGGGACGACGTTCTCTCGTAAACAGGAGGTGGGGCTTCCTCTTCGAACTTATTTAAATTATATTATTTGCATATATACTGATGTTCACTGCAAAATTCCATGCGAAACAAAACCTGCTTTGTATATAATTATAATTTTTTCTGGTACTTAGCGAGTGTTGATCAGTGAATCCAGAACGACTTCATTTTGTTCAAATAGGAATGATTCTCTAACTATAACAAAATCCAATATCCTGTGGTATTCATCGAATTTGAAGATACACAATTCGAACCACGATTGATTATTTCTCTTGACACGAATCCTCTAGTATACTTGCTTGTCATTTATATCACTCCAGATTTTCTCAGTTCCTTTAAAAATTCTTTCGAACTTCCTACAACTACATCAAATTTTCAAAATTGACTAGAATGCCATAAATATTTGTAAATTCACCCAATTCACAGTAATAATCTAGTTTTTTTGATGTAACAACGTCCTCACATTTCTTATAAGATTGATATGAATTTCGTAAAATTTTCTTCAAGTCTTTATAATTCCCTGATAATGCTCGCATATTTCTTATATTTCCCTTTAGTTCGTTGAATTCCCACTGCTCAGAAGTTCATGACATTCAAAATGATCCGTGAATTTGGTAAAAGTTAGGGTATCTCAGAATCTTTGGAAATTGAAATTTTTTAAAAAGTTTGACCGCGGTTACGATCATTATTTTTTTGGGGCTCATGAAAAATCATATTATGACCGCCATCCTTGGATTCTTCATATTGATTCAATGATTTCTCCATCAATGGCCAGAAAATCCTGGAAAACACTTTTGTCTTGATAACAGTAGGGCTTATAATTGTATTACTGGTGTTCATTTATATTTTTATGTTTTGATTATGATGCATTTTATTTATACAAATTCATTTATAATGACTTAATTTTCCTTGTTATTTTTCAATAATTGATTAAAGCTCATGAGACAAGTATTCGTGAAATTGTTGACTTCAAACCAATGGGCATACAGCATGAGAGGTACACAATCGAACTGGCTGACTTCCACAAACTGTTTCTTCACCAAGCCTTTGAATATTTGAAATTCAATAGTCTAAATTACGAAAAACACTATCTACTCGAACCAATCCAATATTGGAGTAATATTGTTCATTCAATTTATGAATAATGAAATTATGTTGGTTTTATATAACCCTAACAATGATTAGAACTGTCATGTATTCACAAATATATATATATATATATATATATATATAAAAGTATAACGCGGTAGTGAGCTTGTTCGGTCGAGTGCAACCACATTTTTTTTTGTGTTCATGTCAACTGTATGAATTTCAGTAAGTAAACAAAAATATTTAACCATTTCGCTAATAATGAAAAATGAGCATAGATAGCAATTAATGTTTTGATACATAATATTTTGTAGAATATATATTTTGTAAAGACATCTACTTTATTCTAACATTTTGATATGCATGTTTTTGTAAAAACAATTTCCTGCATTTTGTAAATATATCTTATGGGGATCAGGGCTCATTATTCAATTATATGTATTGAGTTGAATAAAACTATATTAAATTAAATATTTTTTTTTTCTAAAATGATATTCATTTTCAATATAAAAAATCTACGATTATAAACAAAACAACATATGGCATATACGATGTCATTCGAGAATAAAGACCGATTCTTTAAAAATTATTGAAAATAAGATTAGCAATCTGGATAACCTGGCAGGGGGAAACTCTCGCTATACTTTTCAATTTCTCCTCTGAGGGCTGCAACCTGGCCGGAAAATCGATCACCGTGTACTTCCTTCTTATAATCGGCTAGTTTAGGTCCGGATACTGCGCTGATCTCCTGGGCTAGCTTCAGAGCCTTGTCAATGAAGTTCACAACGTCGTCGATATTTGTTTCCTTCAAACCTCTAGTCGTTATAGCTGGAGTGCCTTCAATGAAAGATTTGTTCTTCATTTCCAAAATTTTACTACTAGATTCTTTTCAGTTATGAATTGAGACTTACCATTTCCAAAATAGGAATAGCATAATCATAAATGTAGGAATAGAATAAATAATTCGATTATATTTGCAAATCATGATAGGTGAATATTTTTGACATAACACAATATGACAATTTCAATTTGCAGTTGTCGTTTTCCAATTTGAGGTTGATTAGTCCCAAATTGTCTGTGTTTACATTAAATATTATATCAAATTATGTATCTTAATTTGGGAGTAATAATTTTGAATGAGTTAATTCCTAATTTGAACATGAGTCTCAATCCCAAGTTGAAAATATGTGTAGATTCACTGTATACTGCATCAATTTTGGATATAAGGAGTGCTCTAGACGAGTGACTTGGAAATTGACCAAAACATTCAAGAACAATTCATTGGGAATTTTCAAAAATGTGTTGAGAACATTTGAAACATAAATTTTCAGTCACAGATCGAGCAGATTAACAATATTTTGTTCACGAAAACATATGCGGATACGAAAATTATGTACTTTCTCGCAGCGCCAGTGAACTAGACCAACGAATTCAATCAGAAGACGTGTTTCAGCACTATAAACAATTTCAAAGAAATTGGTTTCAGGATTTTCGGGGTATTCGAATTTTTCATTTACTTCCGACACCTTATACCGATTGGCCCTGGAACCAAATCACCCCCTATATCTTTTTTGTTCTTCTGATTGAATTTTTCAAATTGGGTACATTCATTTGAAGCATTGATGTACAATTCAGCATATGACACTCTCGGTTTGAAGAGAAGACAATTTAATATTTCAATTTCAAATGGAAAGTACATATTTCTTCTTCCTTTACAACGATGTATCACAATCATTCTTTCAATACACAAACTACTGCTGGAATTGAGATTTCATTGATTTTTTATATTCTGCATCTCCTCGAATAGAAACATTTTCATGTCGATTGTGATATGAAAAATTGCACAATAGCATGTAAGTAAAAAAATCTATGTCCTAATATTGACATGATTATGTGGAGAGAGGTCACTTGCTGAAACTGATTCATCTCAAATGGTAACTTGGGGTTCTCTTATTTCTGTTTTGAGAAACTTCTACTTATAGGGGAGATCGGGGTAAGATAACGAACGGGGTAAGATGACGAACTTCCGACGCGCTCCCGGCTACGTAAACATCTGTTTTGATAGTGTGGCTTGTAATATTTTCCTAAATATTAGGTAAGTGGATAAACCCAATTTGTTACCAAAAATTTAATGCTAATAGTTATTGCCAGTGGTAAAATTGTTGATGTTTTATATTTGTTTGAATTTGCGCATCAAAATTTGATCACACGGGGGTAAAATGACGGAGGTAAGATGACGAATTCGTCATCTTACCCCAAGATAGCAAAATATTGAAGCCACTTTTTTTTACAGAATGCCGCGGGTGTACCAGCGCGAAACCAATCGTTGCACCTTCGAGGGAAGTACGCAAAGGTTCTTCAAGTTGTAACGCAGCCGCAATAACTTACGATATTCCTGAACCTACGTTGAGAAGATACTTGAAAATAAACTCTCTAGGTGAGGATTTGCCAGAGGGCAGAGGTCGTTTTAAGAACACATTTGATGCTCAACAGACGAAAGAATTTGTTAGCTACCTAACAGAATGTAATCAACGAGACCTTGGGTTAACTTCGACACAAGTTCGGAAATTCCCATATCAATATGCCGAAGCGAACGGTTCAACAGGGAAACAAAAGTAGCCGGGACTGGTTGGTTCAAATCGTTTAATGCCCTTAACAACTTGGGTCTCAGAAATCCTGAAGCGACTTCAATTGCACGGCTATGAGGATTCAATAAGATCGCTGTCAAGGAATTCTTCACAACTTTTGGAAGGGGTTAGGACCAAATACAAGTTTAAAGCAGACCGCATCTACAAAACCGTCTATTGATGAACCGTGTATCGTTACTGGTTGATAACCACAGTGCCCATATTTCCCTTTCTGGAATTAACTTTTGCCGAGAAAATGGAATTGTGCTGGTAGGGTTTCCTCCCCACACGACCCACCCACTACAGCCATTAGACGTTTCGTTTTTCGGACCTTCCAAGGCATTTTATAATAAAATGTGTGGTTCGTTTTTAATCAGTCCTCTAGGAACTCCAATAACCGACAAAAATATAGGACCATTGTTTGGTGAGGCTTACTGCAGGACAGCCAATGTGAATAATGCTGTAAGCGGGTTTAGAGCTTGTGGTATTGATCCTTTTAACCCTCTGGTTTTTGACGACGTGATTTCATACCCTCAAAAACAACTCAACGTATTGAACAACCTGAAGTGAACGGTTCCCCCTTTTGAGAAATGACGATGATGATGATGATGACTAAGCCAGGTTGTCAATAGGAAACGCGGATTTGTCGTCTGATGAAGAGGATCAAGTACCTCTGAGTGTTTTCGCGAAAAAAAAAATAGATCTGTTACTACACCTGAACAGATAACATCAAATGAAACACTTCATTCTTCATCCAGAGGTCAAGTGTCAACTATTTTCAGACAAAGACCCTTCTAATGAGCCCCATCCTACTATATGGGACATTAGGCCAATTGCAATATCCGAACGATGCTCACACCTTGGAAGAAAAATGTGGATGTGGATGAAAAATGTTATAAGTGGAACTCCAATGAAGTCACAACTAGAAGAAAAACAAAGAGAGATTGAAGAAAAACAAAAACAATGAAACATGAAAGGAAACAATTGGAAACAAAAAAACAAAGAAGAAATCTATAGTTCTGTTGGTCCCAGTTCTGCTTGTCCCATTGCTGCTGATATTGAAGGTTCCAGTAGTGGGATTCAATATTCATGTCCTGCATGTAAGGAAGAATTTAATGACCATCTGAAAATTGGTTGCAATGTTGTCATTGTTTGTCATGGTGGCACGAAGCCTGCAGCAACTACGAGATTTTGGTAATTTCTGTTGTGATTTTTGTGAATAGTCATCTCACCCCAATAGGTTCGTCAACTTACCCTGGGTATGGGGTAAGTTGACGGAAATTACATTTTTATTTTTTTCGTTATTTGCAGAAAATTTATTAATATTTTCATACTTTTGATAAGATTAACATCACACAAAGTCATAAAAATGTTTTTACTGTTATGTATTTGACTTTCAAATAAATTCCTTTTCTTTGTAATATTGATTTTCTCTTAGTATCGTCATCTTTCCCCGATCTCCCCTATGAAGGTTGAAATTCAATGAAATCTGAATTATATTGGTGTTTGTGGATTGAAAGTATGATTGTGATACACCATTGTAATGGATATTTTATTTTGCAAAGTAATTTCTGAATAATAGTTTTCCATTTCAATAATCATTTCAATACCTTTGTTAGTATGATTTTTTGAGTATAATGACCTATTGAAGTTTGGCAGACAAAAACTGCAAAACTAGGTATATGAGGTATAAGAAAAGTGCAAGAAAGTCTCTAGAAATGTATTCGACTTTCTGCTTACTCACCTAAACGAATTCCTGATGGATTCAATGCACTCTTGTCGCCGGGGACGGTGTTTTTATTGCAGGCGATTGACACCTCTTCTAGTATATACTCTGCCTTGGCTCCGGTCAGTCCTGCCGATCTGAGATCCAGCAGCAACAAATGAAGATCGGTTCCACCGGTGACAACCTGATTATTAAGGATAGTAAATAGATAAGAACAATATGTTTCGGCAAGCTAGTCCATTTTAAATAGGACTATTTTCATTAAAACCAAAAAAAATTATAAAATAGAATGCTTAGTAGCCAAGAAAACTAATTAATGGCTCTGGCTGGTCACCCCTACACTGTCAGGCTGTTCCTCGAACATTATAGGATTCCGTTTCGTGTTGTCAACAGATAAAAAAAATATTTTTTCAAATATTTCCCAATCGAATAGACTTTCAACATTTATATTTCATATATCTTTCATAAGAGACAGATAAATCATTATGACCTATATCGTATCAATTCGAATTTCAATTTTTGTTTTGTAAGGGTCAAAATACCTCAACAGTTGAACAGTATTTTCTGGTATATCATTCCAGAAAATTGAACATGAGGTACCAGATAAATATTATACTATAGATACTTCTATACTGTATTTAGTACTTAGTGTTAGCATGTTACAAAAGTATGACCAAAACTTTCTTTCATACACCTACTCAACTAATGTGAGGGAGTAGAAAGATTATTCATTTGTTTTGCCCAATTGAGGTCAATACAGTAGGTAGGTACCAAATCTGAAAATTTCATATTCTGGGCTATATCGTTCTTTGAGTGATTATTATACATTATTGACCAAGTCAATGCTGTATCAAAACATACTAAATCAATCGAAGAGGGTATTGAAAATTCCATTGTAAACTATTGTTTTTCAATTTGTTATTATTATAAGTTATTCAATTAATTATTATTTTGTTATTGTTATATCAGAAACGTAGATGCGAACTGAGTTATCTCACAAAAAAAATGCTCAAATTCATGACCAACTCTGATATCACAAGAAATCGAGGATTATTGTCATATTTCATTGAATATCTTGGAAAAAAAACGAAAAAACATGAATTTTTATGATAATCAGTATTATTTCAACTGAAAAAGCTATGAAAGTTATGAAATGTTCTACAAATACTAAAGTTTGTTGTGTGCTGAATCTAACGGTGATTCTAAGCACAGTATGTCGAATTGTCAATTTTCCAACGGTCATATCAAGGGATTTTCATATCTTCGAATACAAATCGAATCATTAATGTATTATAATTGTGTGTTCAATAATGAAGAAGATAAAATAACGGGAAAATGGGAAAATTCTGGTATGAAGACACATCATCACTGCAGGCCAGATCATTGCTAAAATGTCATCAAATCCTCTCTGTATGAACGCATTTTTTATGATATTTCTGGGAAATTCTAAATTATCAATGAATTATGTTTTTTTTGGTGTGTATGTTGATGTGAAAATCAATATGGCGATCGATGAAGAAGTTACTGTTGGATTCAACATACGAACTTCAGTAGGTGTACAAAGTTCTACAACTCTCCCAAATGAAGTTGAAAAGTTTTTTTTTGTAATTCTTCTATAACAATAGTGTGAAACGCCTAGTTATACACGGTTGCCACTTATAGTTTGGAAGGGCACCCATTAGTGTAGTGTAATTTTCTCATTTGGCGTTCGTTGGCCTCAAAACAGTTATTTTTTGTGTTCTGGCGAAAATGTATAGAGATGCACGACTTTGGAAAAAATATTTTCCAGTGATAAATTGGGCAGAAGTTGAAAAAACGTCAATAGAAATAAGTCTCATTTCATCCAACGTAAATTGTCATCAGAGAATCGACAGCATGGCAAATTTAGACTGCCGTGAATTGGCTCCACTTTACATCATTTGTTTATTATATAGCGCTGATTTACAGACATTAACACAACTATCTTCAAAGTTATATATATATATATATAATATAAATAATATAAATAATATAAATAATATAAATAATATAATATAATATAAATGAAATCGATTGATTTCTTCCGAAAATTAATGGTTTCAAAAAGGGTTGACTTCCATGTGGCCACTTGACTGTGGCCAGTCTATTGAGTATCTATGTTTTTGGATCACAAAATCAACAAATTCGAATTTTACCTTGTAGCCCTTGGATTGAAGTCCGTCGCTCAGTCTTTTTGCGTTAGCTATTATTTGATTGGCGTAGACGATAAAATCCGGAGATTGAGCTTGTTTCATGGCGGTCGCAATGCCTGCGATGGCGTGATTGTGTGGACCACCTGAGCAAAAATAAAATAATTATGCCCTCAACGGTTATGTATCTACGTTCTGATCTCATTATATGGAATGAAAAAATATATTTCATATGGGCCTCATGAATTACTACTATACAATAATATATAAATAGTGATAACAGTGAAATGAGAGGCATTTAGTATTGAATTACAATAGATCAACAACACAGTACTCAAGCAATTAAAAGTTCAAGTAAATTTCGAACTATATCACTCGAAAATCTTTTTGATCTGGACACATAAGATCTTCCACTCCTGGACCAGTTAAATTAAATGTAAAACACACCTATTTTTTTGCATAAAAATTATCGAGCTATCATCTTCTTAATCATTTTTTCACATATACATGACATTGTCAATCGGATGTCCAGGAATCAACCTCAACTAAGGTCCATGAAAATCATAAGGAAAAGTTACTGGGTAAAGAACAGAACCATCAATTGGATTGAAAGATCAGAGAATGTCATAGAAATTACCTTGCAATCCTGGAAATACTGCTTGGTTTATTTTATTCTCCAAGTCGTACATTATTTTCTCCCCTTTGTTATTCACGGACCGTACGCCTTTTCTGAAGAATATAACCCCAGCTCTTGGTCCTCTAAGACTTTTATGGGTTGTTGTTGAAACAACATCACTGTATTCAAAGGGACTCGGTGTTACACCTGAAAATACAGACAATTATATATGTCCAGATTGAACAATAGAGTTGTAGTCATACATTTCCAATTACAATAGTTACAAGTGGATCCAACTAGCAGTCCTTGAATTATCAATTATATCTCATGAAAGATTACCTGGGAACTTCACACTAGACACACATTATTACTGAATAGCAATTAACAAGGATTATAAAATAAAAGGATATTATGTCAAGTAGAGTGTGCATCGGTGCACCCTGGACATGATTTTCATTGAGAATATTGAGAATTTCGTTACAACATATGCATGGGCAAACCAAGACAGGTCACTAATTCATTGGAATCGAAAGGAACTAAAGTTACAAATTGTAAAGTACAAAATCGAATGCGCACAAAAGTTCTAGAAATATATAGGATGTTTACACCATAAGAGAACAAGACCGGTGATAAGTAAGATTTCATTTCAAGCAAGCTGAGAGACATTGTAGATAAATAGTTGAGTTGAAAATAAATTGTTTTGTTATACAAACCCAAAATTATTGAAATATCGTAACAATGGTGTCAGAAAAGGATTATTTTTGAGTGAATGTAGGAACTTCCTTGCTATGGAAAAAGGGTTGCTGAGAAGTGTTTGAGAGTCAACTGATGCAAGATCTACCACTTCTGAACAATACAAGACAATATGGAGTGGGTGGTACAGCAGTGATAGAGTATTAGTTTTCTTTCATAATCATGACCCTTGTCAGTTCGGGAATTATCCAGTGAGAACATATAGGTCGGAGAAAATTCGGCAGTCATTATGGGGTTTTATAAATACTTGAACATCTTTCATTTGCTATCAAGTATTACTTTTATAGTTCGAATGTTCTTGTTCTACAAGATGCTGAATTTACAAATGAATTGAAATTCATCACAACATGTAAAGACGCACAAAGATTCTTGTTGTTCCAAATTCTAGTGAACCTTACCAGCTGCAACCAGGCCAGAAATATGAGCCATATCTGAGAATAAGTATGCCCCTACGTCATCACAAATTTCACGGAACTTCTTATAGTCCAGGACTCGGGAGTAACAGCTAACTCCAGCAATTATCACTTTGGGTTTGAACAGCCTTGCTGTTTCTAACAGCTTGTCATAATCTATGAGACCAGTCACAGGATTAACCTGAAGATAATAGTATTTTAAATACGATTTTCATCATAAAAAGTTTGATAAATGACTAGATGGCTTTGATTCATTTGAATTACTATATATAAGACAGAAATCGTTTTTGACTATTACTGACGTTCAGAAAGTAGTGATAATATTACTGTCTTTGCACTGTCGTGAGAATAGAAGGGAAATAGAAATAGGAAAAGTTTATACAGTATGGAATCATTAACTCGCCAATAAATACTTATTCCTCATTCCATCAGATCTTTAGCAATTCTTTTCAAGTTTTTTTTTTCCATTTTCAAGTATTGCCATTATTACAGATTTTTGTAGCTTTTCTTTTACTTTTTGTCGTGAGAATAGGAGGAAAATAGGAAGAGGAAAAGTTCATACAGTATAGAATCATTAACTCGCCAATAAATAATTATTCTTCATACCATCAGATCTTTAGCAATTCTTTTCAAGTTTTTTTTCCATTTTCAAGTATTGCCATTATTACAGATTTTTGTAGCTTTTCTTTTACTTTTTGTAGTGAAAATAGGAGGAAAATAGGAAGAGGAAAAGTTTATACAGTATGGAATCATTAACTCGCCAATAAATACTTATTCCTCATACCATCAGATCTTTAGCAATTCTTCTCAAGTTTTCTTTCCATTTTCAATTATTGCCATTATTACAGATTTTTGTAGCTTTTTTTACTTTTTGCTCTCTAAATGTTGATGTAGTGCAGTTGAGCTATTTTGAAAGTCAATTAAGTGACAAACTGTAGATCAAGAACATGAGCAAAACATACTTTGTATGGCATCGATTCGAAAAATATTGAAGTTGCTGAGATCTTTTTATTCTGAGTGAAGAAACCATGTGTTAAATGTCCACCGTCAGGCAAATCCAGACCCATTATACGTCCATGAGGCTCCACAATGCCTAAAAAAAGGTATTTATTGGTTATCAAGTATCTCAATACAATTAGAAATTGGAAATCAACGAAAAAAAATTCATTATTTCAAATGTACTATGCAAACTTCAATAAACATTTTTTACAGAACTCATATAGAACTCAATTGAAATCACCTGTGTATACTGCAAAATTTGCAGGAGATCCAGAATATGGCTGAACATTGACTCCCCATTTTTCTGCATCCAGTTTATATGTGTCTAAACTCCTTTTTTGTGCAAGTATCTCGATCTGATCTATGAATTCATTACCACCATAATACCTACATCATGAACGGAACATGTGTTTTATATATAGATCGCCTATAGGTAGATTAGTGGAATCTTTAGCTTCAATATAATAAGACTTATTATACAGTGATGAGCAATATTGTGGAACCAAAGTTATATTACCCCAGTAACTATTCGTTATATTTTTATATTTTTGTACAGGGATTTCCCAAATAACATGGGTCATCTCCTTATCTAGAAAATTAATAGGTATACAAAAAATTGGCATATGAAAAAGTTGTTCACAGACCTTTGAACTTCCTCTTTTCCAGAAATTTTCTTCATTACATGATGAAACATTTTTCCGTGACACACCAAACTAGCGTTTTTTTAAAGAGAACATCCTGTATTTTGTCACACATTCTAATATAGCTCAATAAGACCAATTCTCTTATGTCAGACTTACTATTCACGAAAAAATAGTGAACCTTCACAGGAGCAATTTGCTGATTAACTTTTCGAGGTGCATTTTTTGTTATGAATTCATAAATATCGTCAGTAATCTTAGTCCCTAGTCGAAACTTATGGATTTCGGATTCGCAATTCGGATTATTCAAAGTGCGGTTTTCATGTATGAATTCATAAATACGATCACATGGTGGACTCACATGCAGGAGCCAATATAAACGGTGTTTCATTGGGAAACGTGAATATTTCAACTGTGGATAAGGGTCACTGAGGAGACTCCAAATAACCCATGATTAATGGGTCTTCAACATCTTGTAACCGAGATACGGGCTGTTTTATCAAATTTGATCATTTCTTTATTGCCTCATAACTCTACAACCAACCTGTTTTTTTGGAAATTGGTACACTCAATCTATCCTGCTGAATCGATTGAGATATCAGAAAAAGATATAATTCAGGTCCGGCTTCACTCAAAATTTGCAAATTATTTCTGCCCGAAAACAACACCCTATACATTTGAATTTCACAATTTTTTCGCCTTATCTGAAAAGAGCACCAAAATGTCTATTCAACGATGTACTTTCCATTCGTGCACAGATGATTTTTGCGACTCATATTATGAGCTCAAAATATTATTTTTGGTCATTTTGGGGTACAAAGTGGAAACAGGCAAGATTTATGTATTTTATTACTTCCTGTTTAGCATAGGTGGATATTTCGATTGGAAGGAGTGATTCATATCAGTTCTTGTCATAGACATAGATTAGTCTATGGTTCTTGTATTCACCTAGACTACCAGAAAAAGTTGCAGGTTCTTATAAAGGATTTGCCCTATGAAATTGCCAAATTTCATATTTATCAAATTGCCATCAGGTAATTTTGTAGGTGCATAATACAAGAAATTGAATGATTATTTTTATCAAGCGAAAAACTGACCCATGTTCATATCGTTTTCAGGAAGGATAAATGATACATATTTCATCGCAGTAAATCACAGAAGACATAAATATAAAGCATTTGCTAGAATAGAATAGAACAGGGCTTTATTTTCAGGAATGACAATCACAGTGACATTACATCTAAAACATATCTTATCACAGTAGCTGAAATTAAAGAAAAAAGTGTCAGGTACAATTGAATCAATATAAGAACTTGAGGTATGTGTATAAATAAATAAACAGTCAATGATAGAAATAAAGCACTGTCTGTAGGTTGATCGCCTCAGCGACCCCTTTCCACGGTTGAAATATTTACCTTTCCCAATGAAACACCCTGTATAGAGCATTAATTTGAGAATTATATTCAGCAACTTGAAGTGATGATTCAGTGATTTTGTTCTTGAGCTTTTGAATGACAATCAAATATTACTCATAGAGTTTCAAATCGGAAATGCGACATCCGACACCCAATATGTGCATTTGTAAATTCATGAAGAAAACCTTGCATGCTTCGAAAAATTATTCAGATTATTTGATACTTTGTTTGATATCAGATGACCTCTGAAGATTGTGGATGAATACGAAACGGAGTATGGGGTACTGTACACCCATGTTATTAATAGTAGTGAATTCGTGTTTTAGAGTTCTATGAAAAGATGTGGAACAACAGAGGGTGTTCCGTTTGAAAATTTCGGGACATTACCATCAGTTTTCAAAACAATACACATCATTATCTGCAAATTCGGAATCCATTCAACTATCAACTTTATACTAGACGGTTTTTATGAAATTATAACGAAAAACGAACCTCGAAAAATTGATCAGAAAAGTTTTGACTTTGAAATTTTTTTGAAGAACATCGCGGAAAAATATCCGTAACGAGTATTGCAACCTGACATCATTATTGTATATCAATTAACTCATTTTTTATAGCTCTATAAAAAAAATGTGACAAATTACAGGGTTTCCATTTGAAAATTTCAGGAATGTAATCAATAATCAATCAAAGATAGCAGAAGGTATTTATGAATTGATATTTTCCTATTTTTTGAAATGATCGTAAACGAGTCCGAAACGGGGGATCAAATAGCAATGTATTTGGTATTTTATAGAAAAGTGGTTTGCTCTGTTTATCCGATGATACTGAAAAAGTAAAGTTCGTATTATGACTGAACAACTCTTTCATTTTTGATATTTTTCTGTATTATCTATCAGTTCCTTAGATAAGGGGATGGCACATGAAACCCTGTGAATGGTTACCAAACAAAATCGAATTGATAGAAAAGAGTGAAATAAAAGAGGAATACGTAAAGAGAAATTAAACACAACTCATTCATTCATTGGATCTCAGTTATTTTTTAGTTTAGTTCTTGTTCAATTATTTGTTCGGTTAAAATGAACTTTGGACTCTGAACGATCCCATTAAAAATATTGCATATCTTGCAATTTTCCACAGAATAATTTCATATGCTATTGTTCTTTGGGGAGGGTATCCACTGAGGTAATAAGAGTCTTGAGACCATAATCAAATAAGATTTGAATCATTTTATCATGATTTTATCAAATATACAAGAACTAAATTCATTTGATTGCACTAAATTCTATTTATGTTTGGTAGAACTGCAGTCCTCACTGTTCTCAGTTTGGCCACCCCAAATTTAGTCAAATAATAGCAACCCCTTCAGGAAAACTAGTGATTCCTACATTATTCAGGTGAAGCAAGTCTTATTTCATCATGCTTGAGACACAAAAAAAAGCATTTTTTTCACTTGAAATAATGAAGCTGATGACCATTCAGGAAAACTGCAAATGTGACAACATTGGCTATATTTTGAAATCACCCCATTTGAAATTGAAAAATGTAAGGAATGGTTCCATGTATGTAATCAGCCAATATTCTGTAATAAACAACTAATCATAGTAATAACACTGTATTTGTGCAATTCTTTATCTATGTCGGATTTTAGAACAACACAATTGGTGACGTAATGATTAAGATAAGAGTTACAAAATTTCTAATACACACAGATGACCGCTGGATACACTGATAATGATAATTGCATTGCCTAAACCTGTATCATGAACATAATCAACTTCATATTACAATTAACTTGGACTGACATACTCATGATACAACAGATAACAGCTTCAAGTCTTTGAAATGATTTCTCCTAACAACAGACAATGTTGTAGCTTATGACCTATAACTAATATTATTTTTCATGGAATGTTAAGATGCCATGCAATTGATTCTATCAATATTTCACAAATACCAATACAAATTGAATAATCAACAAATTAGCACACTTAAATTGCAACAAAAATTATGAAAATGCATTAGTTTCATGCCGTTTTCAACTAGCAATAGGTGATGGATCATAAGAAGATTATCTATTTTCAGTTTGAATGTTCACATATTTCTTCTATTTGAATTCATGGAAATTGATGTGTGTGGGATTTTGACTGGCTGAAATTGACAAATGAAACAAAAATCTGATTCAACTTTCAACTTTAAGTCTCCTTATTTAGGTATAACTGCTATAGAAACCCACCATTTCATAATACAAATTTACATTCTTTCAGAGGAATGAACATTAATCTGAGGCACTTTTTGGCATTCAGAATTATTTTTTAATCTTCTGATTTTCTCGGAAATGACATCAATTTTCAATTTTCAAATAGAACACCCTAAGATGAGTGAAGAATTTTCAGCAGAACTAGGCAAAAAAGTGAAAATGAAATTGTTCATTTTGTTTGATCTCATATCAACGTGAATTCAATTTAAACATACCTTTGTCCAGGAAGTCCTTCTGAGTACTTGTTATGCAAACAAGAACTCAGACATTGTAATACTGGCATGGTAGTGAAGTTTTCGGATGCAATCATTTCCAGACCAGTCAGTTGTCTCTTTTTCTCTTTTTTTATGAGGTCCCATAATTCTGGATCAGCATCCCAGAGATTTGCATTGAGAGTCTTCAAAATATCACCACCTTGGTTACTCATTTGTGCTTTTTGATATAAGAACAGTTCACGAACCTGCCGACAAACAAATCTATTTACAGCAAGCATTATAAATGTTGATGTTTCTCAATCAACTAACCTTAAATAAAGTCACTGAAATCACAGTGGGATTATTGAATAATGATCGAATAATTTCGTTGAGGCTGAGATAGCGTTTGCTTTTATATGCGTTATCTTATAATTTCATAAATATTGTGAAAATTAATGATTTTACAATGAATGACTACTCAACGAACCGATAACCTACCTATCAAACAAAATTGTAGGGTCAAATTTGTGTTTTATGACGAAATATTAATGATGACAAATATAAAAATATCTAATGCAACAGATGGAAACGAATGAATAGAAAGTCATTTGACAAAATGCTACTTAGCAAAAATATGAAGAAATAAACAAGCTAAATAGACCATAGAACATACCTTTATACGCAACAGGTTATTTTCTTGAAAAATAGCGCGGTAAAACATTTTGCTTCAAATCTTCCTTTATTACGAAAAATATATGAAAAACATTGTCATTGGTGTTGACGTTGAAGCAGTGAAACAGAGAATGAATGAACAATGTTTATTGATAAACACTCAGGATATATGGTCGGAATTCAATTTAGAAAATGTTAAACAAATTTATGATAAATTTACAGATATCACCGATGTACGCTTGGTAATACGACAAGGAATCACATGGAATCACAGGACATGAAGTCTCTAGAAAACCGATATATGACAGTCAGAAGTCAGAACACAGTATATTATCCCTAGGGATGATATACTGTGGTCAGGGATAATATACTGTGGTCAGACTCAGCTTCAGCAAACAGAAAAGTTATTGCTGTGTTGCCACTAAAGGCTTTTTTATTTAGTTTCGCGACATTTCGATATGTGCATTTTTGTGTTTTTTCATTATTGAGTATCCATGGAATCCTAATTTTTGGAGAGCTTATTTATTTTCAATTCTTGAATTCAGAGAATTATATATATATTGTATTTATTAGAATCGAATATTATTGAATATAATCTTGAATTTCCAGAATTCTGTAGGAACGGTTAAATCGGCGACACAGTACCATAAGACAGGTCCGTCGATGCGGTACTTCCAGCGTGCATACATTTTTATATTGGCAACAGTGCGACTAGATGTACAGTGCCCTCTTTGACAGTGCATCCCATTTTGGTTGAGATTGCCAGTCCTCTTTGCTGCCAGGTGTCTCGGTTGCTATGCTGTCGAAAGTTGACTTCTGTCAGATTTCATAATCATCATATTGGGTGATTCCTTTACAAATCACTCAACTGCCAGTCGACGATATAATGATATGTAAGATTCTCTAGATTGGATTTTCGGAAATGCTAAAAAACTCTGAAGGGCCGGTTGCATAAAGGTTCATTAAGTATTTAACATCACATTAAATATTTGACGTAACGTTATTTATGGAATTCGGTTGCATAAACATTCATCATATACTTCACATCAGTGCTCGATGACTGATTATTAAAGTGACAAGCAGCAAGTGACATCAGATTTTTCCGCCGAATAATTTTGAATATTTTGATATATATATATATTGGATAATGTATCCCGTTTTTTTTTTTAAAGATATGGTATCGGACTGTTTGCATTCTATTATTTTTTTATATCTGTGAAGGAATGAATTGGATATATCAGTTCCAATCGAAAGATAGGTACCAAATTTTAGATATTATGGTAAACTATACGTACTTTTCAACGATCTCCAGCAGTGTTGTTTTTTCTGATTCCGTAAAGTTTGTCCACCGTTTTTTCTTCAAGATATCCATATCAATATACTGCCACAGATCTGTGAAACTGCTTCGTCAAATCAAATAATTAAACCTAACCTATGAATGCGCAAAGCATCATCATTTACAAGCACGGAACGTGTGGATCCAGCAAATTAACCCTGTTGCCACGCATTTTTCGTCGTTAGTTAATGGAACGATAATCATAACATACGAGAGTTTTATGCAACGCAAATTGGATTTAACGTAACATCACCTCTAATGTGGCATCAGATAATCACATGATTGATTTTTTTTATGCAACCGACCCTAAATCATTGCATTATGGTGGAGTTTTGATAGAAAGCCATGAATTCTCCATATATACGAAAGCTCTGGAGTGCCAAGGCGAAAACATAAATAGTCGAAATTTCGATTTACCAACACGAAATTCCGACTTACTAACTCGAAATTTCGACTCACTATCTCAAAATTTCGACTTACTACCTCGAAACCAAAATCGAACTAGAGCGCACTCAGTGTGTTAGTGTTTACTTATCTCTGCTCAGTGTATACATTTCTCTTTCTGCTACACAGGTCTTATAGAAGGATACATATACACTGATTACACAGCCAGTTCATGCCCGATGGAAACCGCTATAAGCATCTTTCTAAGCAGTAAGCACTGCACAGTTCGAACCTAGACCCTAGACAAAGAATATATACGTGTATTTTCGTGTATACACTATATATGTATTAACTACAATATTGACTAAACGCCATAAGAGCAAAATGTTAGAAAAGTGATGCTTCATTATATACGTCTTTCCTTGTCTAATTGGCAACGATGATCGAAAGCGCATGCGCAAAATTCAAATTTCATTCAAAATTCATTTTGGTGCATGTGCATAAATTCATCCTTGCCAATTGCACTCTTTTATTTTGACATCAGATAGGCTGTCCTTATTATCAATATTCGTAGTTAATACATATATGGTATACACGTATATATTCTTTACACTAGACTCTAGACTTAGACTGCTCGATAGTTCGAGAGCAGACTTCGGACCACGTATGAATTCCGATTAGAGTTTTGGCACATTCTGTTTTAGAAATCATAATGTATACAAAGATGAGTATCGTTAACTCACACAACATCTTTATTATTCAGAGGGAGCTGAAAATACGTCCTAACTGAGCCAGTTATACCCATTTTCGAATCTTCATAATCTGTTACCCATATTAATAGATCAATAATCAGTAAACTGGAATGACTCTGAGACACAGCTCAAACCTACCTGAGGTATACCAGTAGATGATTAGATGTGCGAATAAGCGAATAACGCCGGTTTCATGTCTTCAAGAAGTAGGACTCATTAAGTAAACCGAAACCAAAGGTGCTGCATCTTGTGCCGAAACTACGCGATAATATGTCGACATTTCGAGTTAGTAAGTCGAAGTTTCGAGTTATAGTATGTCGAAATTTTGTGTTAGTAAGTCGAAATTTCGTGTTAGTAAGTCAAAATTTCTAGTTAGTAAGTCGAAATTTCGTGTTGGTGAGTCGAAGTTTCGACTTTTTATTTTTTTCGTATTGGCACTGGTACATATAAAAGAGATTCCACTTGATGAATTTTCATTTTTGATTTTTTCATAAGAGGGTAAGCAAAGAAGAAGAATGCGAAAACTAATTCAATAACACAGAACACATTTGTTACCTGTTTTTTGTTTCTTGTTGTTGGCATTCTTCTTCTCCGCTCACTCTCCTATGAAAAAATCAGAGATGAAAATTCCTCAATTGGAACCTGTTTTATATGGAGAATTCATGGCCTACTACCAACGATTCATCATAATGTGTGTGATTTAGTTTTAGCATTTCTGAGAATCAAATCTAGAAAGTGTCATACATCATTTTGAAGGGAAAAATAACGAGTTTATTGAGATAATTTGATAGAGGGTGTTCCATTGAAAAAAAAAGTTTGTTTGCTATCTCCATCAAAACCATAACCCGAAAAAAATTGATAGCGCCACTGCATTCTGCACAAAATTCTCTATTAGACGTAGTTCTAAGCTCGACAGTATTTCCAACGGATTGGGGGATAGAGAACTTACAACTGAATGAGGCGGCCCGATACGCGAAAGGACATAAAACAAAGAGAGCGCTGTAGGCGGCCCTTTGAATCTGACGCCATTGGGCGGTCACCTAACCGCGCCCTACCCCTACCCCTACATACAGGGTGATTTACCTTAGAAGGTTCAATCGCTGATTTAATTGATGGCTGAAAATATAAGATATTGTTCCTCAGCTTATTTTATGAAGAAAAGGTCCCTGTAAAACTCTCAACTTTTGAGCTATTGGGTGTTTTACTATCATTACTTCTACACTGATTCTACTGATCTGATCTACAGGAATATTATAAGAAGATAAAGGGAGAATTACAAGCAATGAGGGATGACTTCAAAACAATAAAGTATATTAATAATAAACCTACGATTGTCAATAAAGTGAGATTTTCTACCCGAAAAAACTAAAGCATGGCCCTGATATTGCATTCAATACTGATATAATATATTTAAATGCCCAAAGCCTACTTCCCAAAATGGACCAGATACGTGGTTCTATTGTGTGCTATTGTCCAAAAATTATATTGATCACAGAATCTCGGTTAACCAAAGAAATTAATAATAATGAAATACATATTGATGGATACAATATTGTGAGATGTGATCCAGTAAATCGTCATACTGGTGGTGTTACAATTTTTCTAAAAGATGGACTTAAGTTCTCGATTTATAAGACATTTGTAAATGAAGGAGAGTTCTGGTGTAAAGTAGTTAAAGTTCAATTTGGATTCGGTCAAATATTTATTGGATGCTTATATCGATCACCTTCAAGTTCAGATGCAATGTTTCTTGATGAATTTGAGAATATTTGTGACACTCTTTTTGCTACAGATAAGAAATGTATTTTTATAGGAGATTTTAACATTAATTTATTTAGTGATAACTATTACTCATGTAAGATTAAAAAAATGTTTCTACAGTATGGAATTAAGCAACTGATTAATGAACCCACCAGAATAACTGATGTAAGTGAAACTTTGATTGATTATGTATTAGTTAACCATGATCTATGTACATCTAAAGTCCATGACACTCCTAAGATATCTGATCATTCTTTAATAGTAACAAATATATTGAGAAACCAAGATCACCTCAATTCTTCTATAAAAAAATACAGAAATATGTCAGTTGAGAATCTTGATCAAATGAGATTTGCATTTATGTGCTATGAATGGTCACTCAATTGCACAGATGTTAACTTTATTTACAATGAGTTACAGTCGCAATGTAGTTCAATAATCAATAACATATCGCCAATACTAACTACTAAATATAAAAATAATGTTCCCTGGTTCGATAACGATATTAACAATAAAATAAAAGATAGAGATAGGAGCTATAAAACTTTTAAATCTTGCATAGACGGAGACAAACTTGAAAAATGGGAAATATATAAAAAATACAGAAATGAAGTAGTCAATCTGTTGAAAATTAAAAAGAAACAATACTACTTCAATAAAATAGACAAATATTCTAATAACTCGGAGCTCATGTTGAGAACGCTAAAAAAATTAGTAAATGTTAATTATAATAAATTTCCTAATTCCATTGAATTTGATAATGAGGATGGTAAAAATATTATACATGACTATAATGAAATTGCAAATAAGCTGAATAGTTACTTTGTCAATAGCATTACTGACATTATTGAAAGTATACCAGAAGATAAGGCATGGAACTATTGTAATTATAACTTATATCCCAATTTCTCACAATTCTCTATACTGTCAATACAAGACTTACGTAAAATAATTAATTCATTAGATAATAGTGGAAACATATTTGAGATTCTGAATTGCAAAATGGTAAAACACATCTTCGAATCGATTGGACATGTAATATTGAACTTTGTTAATACATCATTGAAGACAGGTATAGTTCCAAATGGTTTAAAAGTTAGTACTATAATCCCCATTCCAAAAATAAATAATACAATTAGAGCAAATGAATTTCGTCCCATAAATACACTTCCACCTTTGGAAAAAATTTTAGAAGTGACTGCCTACAATCAAATTATAGATTATATTGAGAAAAATAATATTTTGATTAATCATCAATCAGGTTTTCGTAAAAAACACTCATGTGAAGCAGCTCTACAACTGTCCTTAGAAGAATTCAAAGTCGCTATTGATAAATATAGGTACATAGTTGCCGTCTTCCTTGATTTAAAGAGGGCCTTTGAAACAATTGACAGACACATATTGTTAATTAAGTTAAAAGGTTATGGAATAAGAGGCTCGGTATATGATTGGATATCTAATTACTTGTCTGAACGTAAGCAAAGAGTTAGAGTTAATGATATTTTTTCGGATGAAATATCTAACAATGTTGGCGTCCCTCAGGGTAGTGTGTTGGGTCCGCTATTATTCATTTTATATCTTAATGATATAAACCTCTTTGTGGAGTGTGACTTTCTTAATGTGTATGCAGATGATACCTTACTAGCATGTTACGATGAGGATATCAACATTGCAATACATAAAATGAATTATGTTTTAATGAAAGTTAGTCAATATTTAAAAATCAATAAACTCAAACTAAATGTGACCAAAACAAAAGCAATGATCATCACGACAAAATATAACTTCAATAGGTTAAACCTAAATGAACTCAATGTCAATATAGACAACGAAAGAATAGATATTGTGACTACTACGAAATATCTAGGTTTTCAATTAGATAACTGTTTATCGCTCAATAGTCATTGTGAATACATTGTTAAGAAAATATCAAAAAAACTCTACTTTTTCTCACGTATTGCGTCATGTCTATCAATGCAGTCAAGGATAACTGTGTATAGGACCATAATACAGCCACACTTTGATTACTGTGCTTCTGTTCTTTATTTATTCAATTTGAATCAAACTGATCAACTACAGAAACTTCAAAATAGGGGCATGAGAATCATTTTATATTGCAATAAAGCCACTCCTATATCATTAATGTTGGATGCACTACAATGGATGTCTGTTTCACAGAGATGGCTCTATTTAGCTATGATTTTTATATTCAAAATTGTCAATAACTTAGCACCAATATATTTTCAGGAATTCATTTGCTTCAATTCAGATATTCATGAATACAATACTAGATCTATTAGCAACATTCATCTGAAAAAAACTAATAAGAAAAAGTCAATGAATTCATTGTTTTATAAAGGATTTAATCAGTTCAATAAATTGCCCAATAAAATAAAAAACTCGCAGTCCCTTGTTATATTTAAGAAGAATATAATTGAATATATAAACTCTTGAATAATTCTAATTCTAATCCATTTATTTATATTTACTTATATTGAAACATTGTTATGCTGGTGTCAATATTATATTATATTAACAATATTATATTATATGATAAATGATAAACATTATTTGGATATATTGTAATTGGATGTCTTCTCATACAATGATAATTTGGGTTCTTATGTTTGTATGAATAACTTGATTTTAATTCATTGAAATATTATGTTAATATTATAATTTTGTAATTGTCGATGATCATGTTTGTATATTAGGGTTTCCTATTTCCAATAAAGATTATTATTATTATTATTACTGTTCTATATATATTCATGAAATTTGACATGCACCAATATGCATTTTTAGATGCAGGAGACAACTTTCCAATATTTCTAGCAGTGGCGTCAGCGTATTAATGGAATTTTTTTTTTAAATGTACCACAAAAACTGGGGGGTCAAATTGTTGCAAAATGAATGAAGATTCCAAAAATCATCCTTATTTTCGGGAAAATGAAGGGCGTTCTACCTATTTCTATTACCTACGCCACAGCATCCTGGAGAACGACAATAAAAACATCCCCCGAACGGAGATCAGTGAGCCAAAACTTTGATTTCCAGATACGGTTAACACTAATAGTTGGAAGATAGATGGAAACAAGGATTTTTAATTTTTGGTTGTTGTCTTCTAAGATCATCGGATGAATATGAATCAATCAATATGAAACGCTAGGTATGTACACAAAATTGTATCATTTTATCTCAAAGCTTCTTGGAAAAGTAATTGAAAATCTATCTTCAGGTGCGACCCTATGGTGGTACTGTAGCTCTCGTAGGGACCATTTACCGACCCATGTTTCTATGAAGTTTTCTTCCGATTCCTGGTCCTAGCAGCCGTTGATACAATATTTCACACTATTTTCGAGATACCCTATGTACTAACAATATTTTTACAATCATATATGATACACAATTAATAAGCTTTTTCCCAGTAATAGTTTGCCCAAAATTGGAATAGAAAATAATGAAAAAATAAATATATGCACATAAGTCTGATTACCTATATGATTGAAAAATGACTACAAAAATTAGCAAAACGTAGCAAAATGAATCATGATCAGCACTGATTCGATCGCATACTGTAGAATTCAGTAAGAGCATTTAAATATATCGTTGCTGTAACTTTGGAATAATCTGAATTGATACTTGAACAAACAGTAGATTTGAAATCAACAATGCGGTGATTATATGAATCTCTCAATGGTTGGACAACTTAATATATACTATGAACGCGAATGCATATTGTAATCATACAGATGATATTTCCACGAACATAATGGAAATGAAGCAATATGCCGATTCACAAGAAGTTGTCTACATCCCATCAAACAATATTAACAAAAATAACGCAGAACTCATACCGGCTGATGAGAAAAAGAGGAGAGAAACAATATTTTTATACTTATCCGCATTTACAGGTAATAGAACAATATGTATTTGTGTCTCCAATTGCATGTTTACTCAGTGTTTGTTATTGTTATGTCAAAGTGAACAATGAACCAACAAGAACGATGATAATAAACGACATGAATGATGAGATAGTGTCATGTCACGAACTTGAGAACAAGTCAGAGAAATGCTCATAATCAAAACAGCGTTATGCTACTTGTGCTTGATGTGAGTGATATCTTGAAGTAGATCATTTTTTTTAATTTTAAAATTTTGGAGGAGTCAAATAAAATGCTTAGTGTTCTTAGATGTTCTATACTATTAAATTCTTCATCTGTATATTAGTTCGTGTTGGTGAAAACGTTAGGTGCTGTGTTAGCTAACTGCGTGAGCTTGAAGAAAAAGTCACAATACTGTAAATAATTCCATTCAATTTTTCGCCGAGTTTTGAAAACGATATTTTTTTTCAATCATCAACACACTATATTTCCTCACTTACAAAATTATAACGATTACAGTCGAGCTATCCATTTTGAATTGTGAAATATTTTGACTATTTTATTTTAACTCCCAACGGCTGTCAAAAATTAGTTTCTATATTCGAATGAAATTTCAAATACTTCCATACATAGTGACAATTTGAATACATTCAGTGGCTGTTGGGAATATCATCAACCCATGGACGTATAAACAATATTGTGTTTATATGTCCATGCATCAACCGAATGCTCTATCGAAAATTGCTCCATCAACTGCCAGATCCACATAGCCACCCTAAGTAGAAAAAAATCAAATGGCGACACCCTGATTGTGGTATATACCAATGAAAATCTGCAGAAAAATTCTTTCCAGTGATGAGAAAATCTTATTAGGGGGTGAACGAATAGTAATGTAAATGTTAAGCTACAATTTGAAAATTTCAGTGGCTGAACCGATCTTTGGATTGCTTTTAGAGGGTTTCTAGAAGGTGGTTGGTATCCTAGAAATGATTCTGTGCAATTTTTGATACCTTAGTCGTTTTATAATATACATACACCGAAAATTTTTGATTTGTCTCACCATGTGTAGATTCAATTGAAATATGCGAATTATTTCGTTTTTTTCTACCTTGTAGATCTTTGCAACATCACAGGTCGTTTATGAATAGTTTAGAAAGTCACTATATAGTCACTAATATTAAATTACTCATCGAGATCACATAAGATATGCTTATACAACCTACCGAGGCTTCCGAATGAAAAATCTTTGAAGGCACTTATTGTCACCTCAAAATTCAAGAAAGAATATTTCGTTGATTAGCGAATATTCTGTAGAAATCTGGAGGAAATGAGATAGAGCCACTTCATCAGGTGTGCTTTGGTATCGCAATTCTAGATTTTAATAAGGTTCAAATTAAAAGTCTTCGTTCTCAGGCAACTAGAATCTATGAACGTTAAAAATGGAATCATGACGTTTTCCACCTTTTACAGCATGTATGGTCATATTCTCCGGCACCACAGACATGGTATGGACGTTTCCGGTGATACCGAAGCTGAAACTTAACGACACCGACATCAACCCTCTAGGCCAACCAGTAACAGCCTACCAAATCTCATTAATAGCCGGCCTCCCTGCACTGACCCTAGTCATAGGAGGCCTCCTCTTTGCCAAGCTGCCAAACATCATCGGCAGAAAAAGAGCCATCATGTGTATGACGGTAGGCATGCTCCTGTCCAACACGCTAGTGGCGTTTGGAAGCCACGTGTACGTCTACTACATAGGCAGATCCCTGTTTTCCCTGTTCAGAGGAGCCGCGAGCATAATGGTCCCGATCTACCTGAGCGAGATCGCTGATGACCACAACAGAGTCAAGTTTGGCTGTTTGATCGGCCTGGCCAATCCCGCAGGGAATCTCTTCGGATATCTCATAGGCCCCGTCACCTCGGTGAGGGTATTCACCTTGATGTGCGTCGCGCCCTTGATACCAAGCCTACTGGCCTTCTCAACCGTCGTGCCCGAGTCGCCTATTTACTTGGCTAGTATGAAAGACCGGCCGGGGGCTATCAAGGCACTGGGGAAGCTGAGGGGCTATAAAAGATCCGAGGAGATCGAGACAGCTTTCAAAAGTATCGATGATGCTTTGAAATCCAGAACGGAGATTAGGAAGTCAGGATTCTCGTCGCTATTCAAAACACGAGCGGTTCGAAGAGGACTTTTGATTGGCGCGGGTCTCAAGCTGGCTCAGAATTTCGCTGGTGTAGTAGTGATCATGTCGTTCTTAGGGCCAATGTTCAACGATGCTGGAACACGCTTGAGTGGGAATTCTGTGGCTATACTAGTGGGGATCGTGAAAATAATAACTTTCCTAGTAACCTCATTCACTGTAGAAAGGATAGGTAGAAGACCCTTACTGCTGTACTCTTGTATTGGTTCTGGGCTACCTCTATTCTTTCTCGGTTTGTATTTCTTCTGGAAAAATACGAATCAAACCTTCATAGATGATATCAGATGGTTGCCCATTCTGTGCATAATAATTTATATTATAGATTTTTCTCTGGGATTAGGCCCAATCCCCATTGCATTAGTGAGTCAATTATTTCCTAGCGATATAAGCTCAGTTGCAATTTCTTTCACTATGACGATTATGGCTATTGTTGTATTTCTGCTAACATCTGCATATCCTATTGTGTGTGAAATTATGGGGGTACAGTATGTTATTTGGTTATTCAGTACATGCTGTTTTATGAGTACAGGATTCATATACTTCATGGTTCCTGAAACCAGAGGGGAAAGTATTTTGCAAATTCAGAAATTATTAGATAAGAAATGATATTTGATTGAATATAATGATATTGTAACTTCCGAACATGGAAAGAAATTGGCGCCACAATCAAAATTCATGAGAAATAGGGTGTAAACATGATGAAATAAATATTGGTTGTATTCTGACGAAAATACAGATGTTGTTTCACTCTTCCTGACATCTTTGGTAGGTAGTGTTAGACATCTACAGCTATAGCTATTGAGAACTCTATTCAATTGTTTCGATTTTCAATAACATTTTACCTTCAAATATGTGGAGGAAAATTACATATTGTTTCTTTGTTTTCTCTGTTTTGTTTTTATTTATTTATTTTATTTCATTTATTGTTTCTTACAATGATAATGTATAACAACGAGTTTGGTAGTGTACAGTATTCCTTAAAACTAAAAAAAAACATAAATAAAGAAAGAATTTCTTCTGGGAAGAAAATATTATATTTTGAACCTAAGCAGTGCGAATTGTTGATCGTATCAATAAGGCAATGACAAAAAGAGAAAAATCAGGCTAACCATTAGTCGGCAGCGATTTAATCTATTCATTGATTATGAAGGATCGTAGTCTCATTATTTCCAGCGTGAATTGACAAATAATTTTGGCCTCAGTCAGAGTGATGTTGGTGAGAGTATCTCGCTGAATCTTCGTATGCGAATTGAATAAGGTATGATTGCAAATAAAAAAAAAAAGAGAAATACCGGAGATCGAAATTCGCCAAGCCTTTGACCTACCTGGAAACTCTAGGGTAGCCAATCTTCTAGTTCGTGCCTGAGGAAGGGTTGCAACCACCCATTTAACAGTTCAGTGGACTGTATTCCGGGGATTCTCAGTAGAATATAGCGTTTCGCGGATTTCACACACTTTCGCGAGAGACGATTTTTAACGGTCGAGACGAGACGAGAGTTGAGTTGATTCTCTCTCTCCCTTGTCTTCTCGGTCGATCGAAAAGGTTGACGAATTTTGATACGAGGGAGGGAGCATATTATGGTCATGATACGGGAATTCGACTTGAAGGAGTATTCTCAGTGGATAATGAAAGCGAATAAATACTAGAAAATAATATAACTTATTCTATGAAAAACTATATTAAAACACCAAACTAAATTAACGCGGGGCGTTAACATTTCCGCCCACCAAAATACAGTGTATTTTAGATGGATGAAGGAAGAGGACATAATTTGACCAGTGGTCACTGAAGGAGGCCCTGATTCGTACGAATGGTAGCGACTCTTACAATACCGTCCGGGCCAGGGTGCGTTTTGACTATGCGGCCTAAACGCCATTGCATGGGGGGAGATAGTTCATTTTTCACTAGAACCAGGTCACCTACTTTCAAAGTTTGACCATCCTTCAACCATTTATGTCGTTGTTGCAATGTGTGCAAATATCTTGGCTAAATTTCTGAACAAGTTGCCATCGGTTGAGTTGCCCGATTTTCAAATGGGACAGATCAGGATCGGGAACACATGTTAGCGGTTCTAATGTGAGGAAGTGACCAGGAGTCAAAACCGAAATGTCGTTCGGATCGGAGCTCAGAGGACACAGCGGCCGAGAGTTGAGAATAGCTTCAATTTGTACTAGGAGCGTATAGAATTCTTCGTAAGTGAGAATTTGCGTTCCAAGTACTCTATAAACGTGTGACTTCACGGCCTTGATTCCGGCTTCACTCAATCCATTGAAATGGGGGGAAGCAGGTGCGGTGAAAGAGAATTTGATTCTTTCCTGCTCTGATGCACATTTCATATAATCTGATAAAACTCGACTATCCCCAATAAAATTTGTTCCACAATCAGAGAATATTTGAGTGCAGCGACCTCTACGACTCACAAACCGTCGTCGTGCTGCTAAAAATGCCTCACTTGATAAACTGGACGCTGATTCTAAGTGGATGGCCTTAGTGGCGAAACACACAAAAAGACAGATATAGGCCTTCTGAGATTTGACACCGCGATTTTTTCCGAGAGTCACATTAAAAGGACCCCCATAGTCGACACCCACACACTGGAATGGCTTCAACTGACTCACTCTCAGGCCAGGTAAATTTCCCATGAACGGTTCAAGTGGTGACGGATTGACTTTGAAACATCTCAAACACTTCGAAAGAGCATGGCGAATTGCTCGTTTTGGGGATAAAACCCAAAAATTTTGGGAAAGTAAATGATGCGTAGTCTGGAGGCCAGGGTGAAGATTGTCACGATGAATACTTTCAATGAGGAGTGTGGTTAAACGCGTATCACGAGGCAGGATAGCCGGATGTCTATTTTCATAAGCAAGTCCCGAGTGATGAAGACGACCGCCCACCCTGAGAACCCCATCCTCTCCTAGGAACGGATTCAATTTCCGGAATGATTTGGGGAGGTTACCCTTTCGCTCAAGGAGAGAGATTTCGTTCCGGAAAGAAGTGTACTGTACTCTCTTGACTAGCAGGAGAAGGGCTTCATGAAGTTCTTCCTGCGTGATGGGTGAGGGAGTTTCGCAACAGTGCGATTTACACAATTTGATGAATCTCAAACAATAAACCATTATGCGCTTGATTTTATCTAAGGACGAGAATCGATTGAGTAGACCATCAATGGCTTCCAATTCCATGACAGATACGAGCGAAATCATCTTCTCTTCTAGAAGCGAGGGAGGAATGAGAGATGGTTGATGGGATTCGTGCGGCCAATCGTTTGAAGGAAGTTTGAGCCAGTGAGGACCCGAAAACCATAGAGAGTTATTCAATAAAGCTGAAGGCAAGAGACCTCGAGAAGCACAATCTGCTGGATTATCCTCCGAACGGACATAATGCCAATAGCTAGGAGACACTCGTTCTTGTATGGAGCTCACCCTATTGCAAACGAAAGTTTGCCACCGATGCGGAGATGATTTTATCCAAGTTAGTGCTACCATCGAATCTATCCAAGCATAGATTCCATCGAATGATAATTTTCCGGAGTAGGTTCTCATAACGAAGTCCATCAAACTCGACAGAAGAACAGCACCACAGAGTTCCAAACGTGGGATGGAGATCTTTTTTAATGGAGCGACTTTGGATTTTCCACCGATCAACTGAACCGTGACTTCACCGTTAGAATGGAGAAATCTCAAGTAAACGACAGCTGCATATCCCTTTTCAGAACTGTCGGAAAATCCGTGAATTTCACAGGAGGTATAGGAGCCTGAAAGATGTCTTGGTATCTGGATGCTTGAAATGAGGGGCAATTCATTCTTATATTGGGTCCATTTATCTACAACGATTTGGGGTGGAGATTCGTCCCAATTTAAACCTATACTCCAAAGATATTGGATCAGATGTTTTGCCAAGAATAAAAGAGGGGACAGAAATCCTAAAGGGTCAAAAATTCGAGCGATTTCGGAGAGAATCGCTCTTTTTGTACACACCCGATCCAGAGGTGCCACTTCATAAGAGAAGAAATCTAATGTAGGGTACCATTTCAGGCCTAAAATTTTTATAACACTATCGTGACTATCGAACGACCGAGTAGTTTGTTGGCAGTCCGAAGGGTTGAAATCTTCGAGGAGAACATGATTATTGCTAGCCCATTTTCGTAGTAGAAAACCCCCTTTCCCGAGGAGACCAATGAGCTGAGACTGTAAGGTTTTTGCATCATCCAACGTTGGGGAGCCGACTACAATATCATCCAAATAGGTATCAGTTTCAAGAGTTTTTGCGGCAAGTGGAAAATTATGACGTTCATCGTGAGCTAATTGGTGTAAGGTTCGAATGGCTAAAAAGGAGGCCGAAGATACGCCATAGGTAACGGTTTTCAGTCGGAAATCTTGGATGGGATCGGTTGGAGAGAATCTCCAAAGAATACGCTGATAATCCTGATGATCTTCTTGAATGAGAATTTGTCGATACATCTGTTTGATATCAGCGGTGAACACAAATGGATGGATTCGAAAATTCAAAAGCAGTGCCAAAATATCCTTTTGGAGACTCTGGCCGACTAACAATGTATCATTTAAAGATATTCCAAATCATCAATTGTATGAGTGACAACATCGATAGAATTTCTTTCCAGGAAATGGTTTGAGGGGTTGCTCGCTGACTGAGCCAAAGACTGTGAGGTTGACAGAGGATTATCGAAATGTAATAGGGTATGATGTGATGAGGCATTACAAACCCGGCAACAGTTTTTAGAACTACAGTTTCTTGCGGTATGTATAGTGCCTAAGCAATTAATGCGCCATCGATTCTGTTTTATCAACTCATACCTATCCTTTGGAGATTTAGCTGTGAAGATTGGGCATTTATAAATTGTATGAGGTGCTGGGCATAAAGGACATTTCGAAATACTAGTATTAGTCATCAGAGACGAGGAATGCTGCGAAGTTGAGTGGGCGGAAACTTGTGGTTTCTTGTTATTACTGACAGAGACTAATTCCGGTTTACCAGAATTGAGTGAATTGAATGCAATACATTGTTTATTCAAAAAGTCATAGAGAGCAGTGTAAGTTGGAACTTCCGTCGCGGCGTGTTCTAACTCAAAACGTTTCAAACTCTCTGAATCGAGCTTTTTACTCAGAGTTTGAAATAAAATGAAATCCCAGCTTTGTACAGGAAATTTCAAATTTTCCAATGCCTTCAAATTATCCGAGAAAGTATCTAAAAGTTGTCTAAGTAGACGTGGAGAGTCACGTGAAAGCTTTGGAGCATTTGAGATTTCTTCCCAATAACTATTAGCTAATAGTCTAATAGTCTTTTATTCTGGAACCGGGATAATAAATTATCATAAGCGATCTGATAGTTCTCACCACTGAGCATGATATTTTTCACAGAACTGAGTGCGTCTCCTGTCAACACTGATAATAGATATTGAAATCTCTCAACATTCGTTAGAGATGCGTTGGAGTGAATGAGAGAATTATAGAGACTAATGAATGTGGGCCAGGCCTTCAAATTTCCATTGAATACGGGTACATTCATTTTTGGGAGTCTAACATTCGAAGCTCTTTGTGTAGTGGACGGAAGCTCAACCACTGGCGCCTCGAACAGATCGAAGTGAATTCCTTTGATTCGATAATAATTTTTGTCAACCTCTTGACGAAAGACGTGTTCAGGTTGTGAATCTGCATCATCTTGCGTTGAGACTATTTGGATAACTGAGTTATGTTGTTCATTGAAATCTTCATAAATAGCGTCTATATGGGTACATCTGATTCTCAAACTGGTTCGGAAAGATTGGTCATCAATTGCTGATAAAGCTATCTGATGAATTTCTTCGATTCGGTCAGCTGCAATATCTCGAGAAGCCCGAAACTGTTTCAGTTGTTTGAGCGACATAATTTATAATAGAATATATATCAAAGGTGAACAAGGGATGAGTGAAGATGATCAAACTCGGAATCAGCGTAAATTTTGAATGACCCCGGTAAAGAGGATTTCCACAAAAACAAACTACAGCATCACCCACAATGAACAGCTTATGACCTCTAAATTACTTCGAGACTAGTTATGGGTAGTTTTTAGAGAGCAAAAAAAAACGATAAAAACTATCTCTGGCGATTGTTATATGAAATTGTTTGAAATTATCGAGTTAAAGACTTCGAACTTTCTAATTACACTGAGAATAAACATGATTCAGAATATCCGATTCGAATGGACCAAATGAATCTTCGTATGCGAATTGAATAAGGTATGATTGCAAATAAAAAAAAAAAGAGAAATACCGGAGATCGAAATTCGCCAAGCCTTTGACCTACCCGGAAACTCTAGGGTAGCCAATCTTCTAGTTCGTGCCTGGGGAAGGGTTGCAACCACCCATTTAACAGTTCAGTGGACTGTATTCCGGGGATTCTCAGTAGAATATAGCGTTTCGCGGATTTCACACACTTTCGCGAGAGACGAGAGTTGAGTTGATTCTCTCTCTCCCTTGTCTTCTCGGTCGATCGAAAAGGTTGACGAATTTTGATACGAGGGAGGCAGCATATTATGGTCATGATACGGAAATTCGACTTGAAGAGTATTCTCAGTAGATAATGGAAGCGAATAAATACTAGAAAATAATATTACAACTTAATCTATGAAAAACTATATTAAAACACCAAACTAAATTAACGCGGGGCGTTAACACTCTCAGTGAGTTAATATTTTCTAGGAAGTGGCAGTTAGGTTACAGAGAATTTAGGACGGAACAGGTGAAAAATAAATGTTCCAATAATTGGGGTAATTGTAAGTTACAAAGCGTACATAATTCAGTTAGATCAACATGATAGTGAATATTTTAATGGGTTATTCTCAGTTCTTTTGCATACGAAAGACGTAGTTGTGCAAGTTCTAATCGTATGTATGAGACAATTGAAAGACAGGAACTCAGAAGTGCATCGGGCAATGTTCGTTATGATTCCCCTGAAGAGGGGGTAACTGGAAGAGGCGTACCTATTCCGGTCCAATTTATAGCAGAATTGGGAGTATTTATCTAAGAGATATTGCATGTTTCTTTTGAGTAGCCGTGGATCTAACTGATTACATAGATCTATGCAGTTTATGAGTCGAAAAACAAACGTAATTGACTCGCCCAGTTGTATTTAACGTCGTGACAAGGGTTCGAAAATAGTCTACGAGAACATTTTTTCGGAAATCTTTCCTCGCCCATTTGTAGAATCTTTATAAGCCAGGTTAAAGAATGTTTGAAGACCGTGAATGATAGGTGGATTATGCCTGTTTCAAGCCGGACACAGAAATCTGCTGTATTTTGGGGAAGTCTGAGCAGCCGCTTGAAAAACCCCACCTGGACCCTCTCGAGTATATTAGTATAGCGTAATGCCAATACTGGCATACAAAAACCGCACAAACAATCGAATCAAACGAACGGCTTCTAGCCTCCCATGACTTTACATTACCCTTGGAAATAATTGAAAATACAGTTCCGGTTGCCTGTTTACTTTTTGATACCGACAATTGTGCCATTTCTCTAAATAAGGTGGAAGAAACAAATTCAACTCCAAGATACGTATACTTATTGACGATTTCAATTCCAGTGCCATTTAGGAGATAATGTTAATTATATAGACTTTCTTGAAACCACCTTTTGAAAACCGCATTATTTTGGATTTGTTAGTGTTGACAGATATTTCATTTAGGTGAGAGTATTCTTCCAATATTTTCAGTTTCCTAGAGAGGTCAATCGGTGAGCTGCCTAATATAATCAGATCGTCAACGTATGATAACTATATCAGCTTGACTGTCAACATTGCCATGATCCCTGAAAAAGATTTCAATATCGGCGATGAAGAGCGAAAATAAACTGGGGCTGAGTGATTCCCCTTGGGTAACCCCTGAAGAGACATCGAATTTTTTTGTTACCTCGTGGTTGACTTTGACTTTGAACGTAGCGATGTTATAAATATTCCTCAGAACGCGAATGAAATTAGAGCTCACCCCTAGAGAGAAAAGTTTCTGCCACAGCAGTATGTGGTCAACGGAGTCGAAGGCTATTTCAAATCTATGAATACCACAAAGAAATCACGATTCTTCAAGCGAATTTGTAGTTGAATCAGGGAATTGAATGTGAAGACATTGTCGAGACAACCCCGTGATCTACGGAAACCGGCCTGGCAGTCCAATAAGATGGTGTCACTCCAATAAGATAGCCTGTTTTTGAGAATTGAAGTGAATAGCTTCGTACAGCAATTCACGAGAGCAATACCACGATAATTATGAGGGTCTCCAACAGTGCCTTTTTTGTGCAGCATAGTCATAACAACTTCGCCCCAAGCGGACGGAATTAACCCTTCTTCATAAATTCTGTTGAAAAGCGAACATAAGTAAAGAAGCCAGTTTTCAGGCAGGTGTTTGAAAAACTCGTTATTCCGTCATCGTCGTCGTATTTTGTATTTCTACAAATAACGAATTCATTGAGCTGATGAAATACAGGATGTTTTATTGAAAAAGTTTGTGTCGTATCTCCGAAACCATGCCCCAAGTACGCCACTGAATTCTGCGCAATTTTCCATATCATAAGTAGTTTTTAGCTCGATTGTATTCCTATTATTTCGTAGATATGGAAGGGGTCCAAAAAGTAGTTATTTTCAAAATTGCCTTGTATCTTTTGAACGAAAACAGCTATGCGAAATCTTGAGTTTCAAGAGAAAGTAAAAAATGAACATAAAAACCATAAGGCTCCATCTTCAATAACCAGGTAGTCTCAACAACAACTCGCTTCACATTCTCGATAATTCCACTAAGCCCTCCAAATAATACCTCTTCGGCGATAACGGCAACAGTGTTAGAGTTTTATTATTTTTCTGAAAGATTATATTTTTCTTATTCTAATGATGTATAATGAAGTAGGGTTTGCGTGGAAATATGTGAGTTAATAAAAGCAGTTATCTATCAAAATGTAAACTATAAGAGACATATTTTTTTTTCATTGAGTGTGGTTCGAAGATCCCACTGCACTGCGACCAATAAGGCCTATTGTGCCACCTGTCAAGCATTCACTCTCCCCCAAGTAATCCTGTTTCTTTTGCGTAGTCCAGAATGTCCATGGGGGAGATAGCTTGGAGCTCGTTCATGCCCAAAAAGGGGACTCTGAACCTCCTACACCTTTTTGCTGCCAGTGCTTCGCAATGGCAGATTATATGATATGGGGTTGTATCCTTCATATCAAACGCCCTACATGTGGGCTCGTCGGCTAGCCCTATCGTGTTGAGGTGCTTCCTCAGCTTACAGTGTCCTGTAAGCAGACCTACTAGTTGTTTTAGATTTCTCCTGTCGAGTCTCAGGATTTGACTTGCGGTTTTCCTGGATGGGTCTCGGATGAACATGTGTGACTGTCTCAGTGCAGGCACTGCGTTCCAGTAATTGCAGTGTGCTTTTCTGAGCAGGTCCTTGTGCCCCCTTCCCCTGCCGTAAGCGATACCGCAGGTGGGTCCCGGACGCATATAAGCAAAAGGTACATCTATTTGGCAAACGGCCTGTATCTACGCTTTCTGATTGGTTGATGCCAAATAACAGTACACATTGCTATACCGGCACCATATAGACGTACAATTTGCTGCAGATCTTCTCGCCGCCAAATAGGCAGTACGAATTGCGTATGATACCTAAAATGGATGTACACACTTTGCCATCTGCATAGGGCTCGCGCTTTTGTTTTTGTTTTTGGTCACTGGTCAGTCATTATTATGCAAGCTGCACGTGCATCCTATCATTGAGTTGAATACCTAGTTGAGTTTGATTTCAATACCTTATTTCAATATGGAATTACCCCAATCTTTCAAATATAAGACGAATGGAGTTACTAACAATGATAATATAACAATTTATGCAGATTTACACAATCTAGAAGAATGTGATAGATATGTGGATTCGGGAATTTTCTATGTTGAATAACACGAAATGGATCGTACGTGAAAGTGCTCCCAATTTAAAACTTTTTGTGTGTTCGCGAGTATAGCTAAGTAATAATGTTTTATTACTTATTATGAATTTAAATCTGTGCTGGAAGTGGGGTGATATTTATGATAGTTTTGATGTAACAGAGGATTTTTTTTGGTTAGATTTCGTTAGGGGTTTGGAGGAGGTAGGAGTGGGTAGAAGCAATAGGAAGTGTTTAGCGCGACTTTGTGTTTAGATATTTCACAAGTGGAAGCTTTCGTGACTGTTTGATTGAACAATAAGTATTCATGGGAATATTCGTGTGAAGCAGTCGAATGTGATCAATCAGTAAGATTCGTTATTTGTCGAGCTTTGGAAAATGTGTAGGTACCAATTTCATGTTAGTATGAATGATTAATATGAATGATTAATATAATTTTGCATTGTTTTAATGATCACAATGGATATATAGAATTGCCCACATAAACATTGACACCCTAAACTCAAATAATTTGGCAATTGCTCGTTTCAGACGTTTGTAGTAATCGCCGTGGGACAAAAGATATTGAAGTACCTGGTATAGTTCTTGAATTAATCGTTTTAGGCTACAAGTGTGATAGATTGTTGGAATTGTTTCATCGAGAGGAACATAGTAATTCCAATTTAATGCCATAACGTACAAGGTGCTGACGCGACTTCTACAATATGTTCTGTTATCTGATATACACATGCATTTTCAATTCACGCGCAAAACGTGCATGACTCTGACTCCACAATGGCAGAACGTACTGTTATCAACCAATCAGAAAGCGTAGACACAGGCCGCATGCCAAATAGATGTACGTTGTGCTTATATGCGTCCCGGACCAATCAGTATTTCTTCGGCTCCTCTTCTCGCTAGTGAGTCTGCCATTTCATTTCCTGCCATGCCCTTGTGTCCTGGTACCCACTCAAGAGTGACCTTGCAGTGGATAGCCAGTTCTTCTAGGGCGTTCAAGCATCCTTCAACGGTGTTGGAGGGGATCTCCTCCGACAGTAGGGCCTTCAAGGCTGCCTGACTGTCTGTTCTTATGAGGAATTGCCGTTGGCTAATGTTCTTCCTCACCATATGCTGAGCACATGTGGTGATTGCAATTAATTCTTTCTAGTGGTAGTAGTAGTAGTAGTAGTAGTAGTAGTAGTAGTAGTAGTAGTAGTAGTAGTAGCTGTGCTCTCTTCATATGCACCCGCACCAATTCTGTCTCCTATTTTGGAGCCCTCTGCCCTCTTCGGATATGATTACCTTAAAGGGTTTGTTGAAGTGGGTTTTGTCTGACTGCATTTGTAAAATGCGGTTTTCTTTTAGTTTCTGAAAAATTTCTGTATGAAAACCCTTTCTCCAGGTGATCTCTCCCATATTGTTTGTTCTGAGCCTCTATGCTGACACCAGGGCCTCAAATTCCACCACTAGATGTAGGGGAGGGAGGTCCAGCAACGTCTCTATATGGCTGCAGTGGGGGTTGTCGTTAAGGCCCCCGTTATGCCTAAGCATGCTAGCCGCTGCAGCTTGCCTAGTACCATTGTGGGTTTTAGCCCCCAATTGTGTCCAAATAATCGTCTGCCCTTCCAGAGCGCCCTTGTGGCTTTGTTCATTACATTTTAAGCGTGAGGTAAAGATTAAGTCTGGCGTCTTGTGTAACCCCTAGGTACTTAACCTTTGTTGCCCTCATTATGTCATGCCCCCATAGTTGCAGACCCCTCGTTTGGTTGAGGTTTCTCTTCCTAGTGAAGGTAATGAAGGAGGTCTTCGTGGGATTGACCGACAGTCCCACCTTTGTGCACCATCTCTCCACGGTGAGTAGGGTCTGTTGCACCACTCCCCCGAACTTCCCGCTTATGAGAATGACGATATCATCAGCATACCCTTGCGAGTATGCACCACATTTCTGTAGTTCATGTAGGAGGTCGTCTACGACAAGGCACCACAAAAGAGGTGACAGTACACCTCCCTGCGGACAGCCTCGCATGATTGCTACCCTTCCTGTTGTACCTGCTAAAGTGGAGGATATTCCTCTATTCCTCATCTTGTTGTTGACCGAGTAAAAGGATGTGTTATCAAACGTTCCTTCGATGTCCATGAAAGTTGCCATTGCAATCTCACGATTGTCTATAGCTTTTTCCTCTTTTTTTGACGAGCTCGCAGGATTTCCCTGTTTGGTATGTGAATTGGTTTTGGTGCAGGGGATAGTTCGTCGAGACCTCTTCCCTTATGTATCTGGCAACCAGCCTCTCCAAAGTTTTCAGAAGAAAAGAGGTTAGGCTGATTGGTCTGAAAGATTTCGCCAGGGCATATGAATCACGCCCTGGTTTTGGTATGAATACCATTTTTGCTTGCCTCCAAATATTAGGTGTGTATCCTGTCGCCAGGCTGGCCCTGAAAAGTGATCACACTGTTGTCGAAAAATCGTTGATGCCTTGCTGCAGTAGTGCCGGAACACATACCATCGTCCTAACTGGTTTAGGAACGTCCTTGTTATCTATGATGCTAAGTTCCGCTCCTTCTCAGAGTGTGCTGTCTCTGATGGTCTGTTCCAGCCAGGTCAAAGTGTCCCTGTCTGGGCAGGAAATCATCATAGCGCCGTCCCTGAGTCTCACCTCTGAGAATATGGGGGCTGGTCCTCCTACTTTCAAGTCATGACAGTTGGGCTAGGTAGCTTGGTCCACGGTGCCATTTTCAGTCGCTGCCAATCACGGTTTTGGACGTGATGAGCGACCCTTATCTTCGTCACTGACCTTACGCGTCACATGCGATCATCCGCTTAGGCCTTTCCCCTATCCGCCACCTGGGGACGCGCCTAGTAGGGAGCCACCCACAGACATATACTGAATGACATTTGATTTTCAATTCATGCAATCAAGTTGAAAAAACTTCACAGATTGAAGGTGATAATTTGAAGCTAACAGAGGCATTCTCATAGTAATTCTCCCACATTCACCTTTTGCTATTTATATCGTTGGAATACTGACGATATCTTTCTATTTCACATCATTATTATTATTTAAAGACTAATCCTATTGTCTCGAAAAATACTGCTTCCCCATCTTCTGTGGCAAATATATTTTCTAGTAGAAATTTCGTTTTCTTTGCTCATCTATTTAAAATATTTTCAACAATGCAACGTTGCCGCTTTAACCAGAAGATAGTAGCAACTTTGAGTATTAATAGCAACTGAGGTATTCGGATACTGGTATCTGTAGCATTTTTGGAGGTGCTGTTTTCCCCAAAGAAATTGAAAATATTCATCATCTCAAAAACGGTCATCATGGGAAAATATCAAAAAGATATATCAAGGATTCGACAAGGCTTCTACTTTCTAGTTGAAGCGTGCAATCTCGAAAATATTTTAAATGAATAGAATATCACCGTTAATATGCGCATACACATGTTCATGAATTTCGTCTGACTGATTCTCAATAAAAAGGTAATGACGGCTCGTCGTGACATACCTAACCTGTAAACCAAAGCATATTTTTGCGATTTCTGTTGAATCCAGATTAATTCATAAGGATTATTCAACACAAAATGAATCCTTCATGAAATAATAAGAAATAATGGGTATGCAAAAGATATTTCAAAAAATGTAAATAGAAAAACGAAATCAGTTTTCACTATCATTGCTAAATTGTAAAAATGTGACCTAAGTTGAGCTGCCTTTCCTGAATCAATGCATCTAATCATTAGCTCACATTTTTTTCAATTTTTTTGATTTCTTCATTAACCTATGATGATATAAATTAGTCTGCAGAAGACAAATATTTGCCCGTCTTATTGTAACCGAGTCGAAATATTCTCCCGGAGGCGATTGAAGAGATGTTTGCGGATTACATCTTTCGAACTGTTACTGGACGTCCGGATAAAGACGGTTACACTCAAGTTAGTAATTGCTTGATTTCAATAAGAAACATTCCTTTAATTTTCATGCATTTTCATGTTCGTTTTTTTTTCACAAATTGACCACTCCCTTCATTTCTACGTACACATGGTATTAATTTACCTAATTAACGTTTCTAAAGTGTTTGCTCAATCGCAATAATTAGATTGAACTTTGTTACATCCTGTCTACTACTGCATACTACTGTGAAGGGATTATATTCTTGTTTGATGAACAAAAACAAATTGGTATCAACATAAACTTTTTTTATTCCATAATTATCAGTAATTAATATTTAGCTGCTTACATATTCTCAACAAGAAAACGCCAAAAAAATAACTTTCATATTTTATTGCAATACTTTAAAATCTAAGCAGTATTTCACTGAAATTACGAAATATACAGAGTGGCAATAAATACAATCTTCAATATTTAATACAAAATTTTGTACAAGCAAATAATTATCAAAATTTGGGACTAAAAATGAAAACCATACTCGAAATTTTTTTCATCAATAATTTATGTTAGTTCTCACAAAAAGTAGAAAAAAAGAACGACGAGTCTCATAGATTGTAACATAAATAAAATCATATTAGTAAAACTCAGAAGACAGAAAGTGGGAAAATGAACATACATATTTGATGTGGCCAACAATAAGCCTCGCACAATTACAAACAAAAATTTTAACTGGTTATTCAGTGATCCTCAACAAGCGCATCAAACATCTAGTTTCCAATTAACAAAAAATATTATAACATCTAAGAATTACATCATTCGAAGTGACTCGATAAAACACCAACTAGACTGTAGTCATTTCACGGAACCCTGAATAACCCTGCACAATGTATGTCCAAATTATAAGTTCGTGATACACCCTCAACAGATATCCTTCTGACAATTAAATAATATTTACAAGTGTTATACAGCAGAATAATTGCTATTTGAGAAGGATTATTTAAAAGAAATCTTATGACAAGCAGCGGTCACACCTTACGATTAGTATAGTAACAAAGATGTAGTTGATGTCGATCGCCCTGACGTGGCTATTCTGCGCCGCACTGAACGATGTTGCGAATTCAACGGTTGATGTGTCATCAGTCTCAGTTGTAGATTTTGATGGCCTTTTCTAGGTAATTGAATCGAGAACGCTTCGGAGCCTTGTTCACGTGATCTAATCCTAACCAAGGCTTTGGGGTACCTACTGACAAATACAAATCCTCAGAAAACATTTCTTCGATTTAGACAGACTGAATGATCGGATCGACCAAATTGAAAGAACGGTTCCATTTTACCTGGTAGTATAAAAACCGAACTCTGGTTTTTGTTCACCACATCAAGATGTCTATTGCAAAACACAGGGTGTCAACTTTTAATGATTATTTTTATTTATCATGTCGTAAGTAATTAATAAGTAAACTTTGCACGTTTATGCGTAGTAGTGGGCGGCTCATTTACATGTTTAGCGCGTCTCGGAGAGAGATTTGATTAAGAACCCTTTTGGAGCATGTCAACTGACCGCATAAAAATACCACATCTAATCGAAGATAGATATATCGAGGATCAACCAAAAATCTAGAGAACTTGACAAAAAGCTGCTTAAAATTTTCAATTACAAAAATCAATATTCATAGACGGTGTTTGCAAATATTTATTGATATTTTGTAATTCCACTAATTCTCAACTATTCACAAATTGAATAATTCTAGCTATTAATTATATTTTAGAATAACCCTAGTTAGTGGGTTGAATATAGGTGTTTCCTAAACATGCGACAAAAATTCAAGGGGATATTCCTCAAAATAAGGAAAACACTTGATACGCTCATGGGACAGGTTGTTTGGTACTCAAATATGAGCAAAAAGAGAGAATTATTTGGAAATTTCATTCTCTTGTTTATATCGGGCAACTGAAAACGCTACGTTTTTATCTTGTGGTTTTTTCGTATTTTGCTTGGTTAAAAAGAAAGACTCCGAACTTCTTTACGTTTCTGAACATGTTCGACCTGCCGTGTGGGCAGTGTGGGCACGTTCCAGTAGTGTCTGAATCAACTTCAATGTCTCCAAAAGACACCTTATAAAATTATCAAGGAACTAAGAATTTGAATAAAATCGGCAATGCGATTCCGGACATGTTTTCATATACTTATTTCTTATTTTTATACAAAGACAAAATTTTACTGCATGTTCAGGAAACAGCCTGTATAGACAAATAGACCCACATATAATTTGTAAGATCATAGAAAAATTTTAAAAATACACAAAATATTTACCTCAACCTCAAATTAAAAAATGAATTCTTGAATCAAACTGAACATATAAGGTATCTTGGTATTTGGTTTGATGTGAGGTTTTAGTGGGACAAACATATTGAGGTTGTGACAATGAAAATATCTCTTATTATTGGTGCATTGACATAAGAATTGCAAACATGATTCTCTATTCACATTTGAGATCCTAATAATTTCAATAAACTGTCTGCATTACATAGATACACATACATACATATATATACATACATACACAATCAACTATTTACAATAACAAACACATATTCTTTAGATGGAATATATAGAACAAACACTCTGAAAATTTCATATTATATTATGAATACGTGAATCATGAAGTCTAATATTTTTTGAATAGAAATTGTGAAATTTTAACCGAGTATTTTGACTATTTGATTTTGACTTCTTCCATTTTTATCACTGTTGATTGCCGGAAATATTCAAGGTGGGTCGTTTTCAAAAAATCACCCGCATTATAAACTTTCAGGTTATAAAAACGTTCACACAAAAAAATACTTACATTGTGAAGGAATCGGCCTAAAATCAGCTAAATTCACCACATACTCATCTTCCTGAATAGGTTGAGGTCTACCCATTACTACAATAGCGAACTTGAACTTTTCCCATTCTTTTTCGGGCACAGCCAGTTTTTTCTGGATTCGTTCTGGTACAGAAAAATCGAGTATTAACGTGTAATCTGATGCACGCACGTGGACGCTTTCACTCACCTTTAACTTTGTTGAAGGGTTCACCTTGCTTGAGTTTCACGAGGAAAGGTATGCCGAAGGTCGAGAAAACCTCTTTGTGGAAGTGAGCGCAAGGCACGAGCATCTCGTCATCGGCAATGGTCAATTCTTCCTTGGACACTTCTTCTACCCTATATATTTTCGCCGAAGAGACAGGTAATAATTCTAGAAGCGTGTCTTCTTTTGGACCCAAAATTACTTTATTACCACTCACTTCTGTTAACCTGAAATTTTTAATGCAGATATTAGGAGAACTTTTTTTTCCAATTCTAGAAAAAAATCACTACTCATTTCTGTTGTTCAAGATTTCCTTAGCTTCAATTTATGAAAATATAGGTTTTGTAATCGGTCAGAATTGAGTGGAACTTTAGTGATTTTTGATTGGCTATACACTCATTATCATGCCGATTGTGATAAAATCGATGTTGGAAATGACAGTGTTGCCAAATTAGGAAAAAATTATTTGATAGTCTAATAAACGAATTACTCCATCTACCTGCGGCAATTCGAATTTATAATGTCACGAAATATGGAAATGCTATATCTGCTGTTTGGGAAAATATATTGGTTTCACAAAATGATCATAGATATCATGTTGTATAACTATATATGTATACCATGTCATCATACAGGGTGTCCTTAAAAGGTCTTTACAAAAAGCTACCACATATTCTTCAGACCAAAACAATTCGATACAAGCAAACTTACCTCAGTAAAAAGTTGCTTAGTTTGGGCGCTAGACGGCTCTGAAGTTGAAATTTTCAAATCGATTTTGCTTCATAACTTTTGAACGGCTCATGAGATTTTTTTCAAATTTGGTACGTTGGCATAGACTCATCGGGCAATGAAACTCATATCATAATCATAATGAATATCATTCCATGGGCGTAGAACTTGATTTTTTCAGTAAATAAACATCTAAAACTCCTACGCCAATGGAAAAAAATTAGTTTCAATATGAAATCTAAATTATTCAACTCATTCACTACAAAAAAGGTACTCTTGACAAAAGTCGATTCCTCTCATGGTTTCGACAAAATTTTAATTTTAGTGATTTAGAGCATAATTAATAATAAAACGATTAACAGATATTTCATAAAAATTGTTCAAAATGTTCACCATTTTCACGTATACAAAGATTTATACGACGCAAAAAGTTGAGATGTACTTTTTGCATAGGTTATTTCTATTGAAAATAAGTAGCACTGGTTTTTTTTTCTGAAGACTATTATTATCTGCTCGAAAACAGTGATATTCACATTCTTGGTTTCCATAGTTTCATCTGTGTTGATTTGTCGAGTTTTATTGACGTTGATTGTTGATATCGGACTTTTCTGATTTATCATGGCCGTACAATACACCAATGAAGAATACACCGATATGTTATTGGTATTCGGATATTGTCAAGGAAATGGTCGAGAGAGTGTGAGGGTGTATTCGGCAAGGTTTCCAAATCGTCGCGTACCAAGCCACCCAACCTTTGCTGCAGTTGAGAGACGTCTTCGGGAGACCGGTCATTTTGCTCCTAGAACTGGTGATTATGGAAGAGCATAATTAATATTAAAACGATTAACAGATATTTCATAAAAATTGTTCAAAATGTTCACCATTTTCACGTATACAAAGATTTATACGACGCAAAAAGTTGAAATGTACTCTTTGCATAACTTCTTCATCGCCTGTAAGATTATTCGTCGCCTGTTGGATACGTTGCCATAATTGTTCTACAGTATTCACAGGGGTCTTGTAAACCGTAGACTTGAGATAACCCCATACAAAATAATCCATCGGTGTTAAGTCTGGAGAACGTGGTGGCCAATTCACGAGTGCATCATTACCTCTACCTATCCATCTGTCTGGGTACTGTTGGTTTAAAAAATTCCTAACATCCACCGAAAAATGTGGTGGAGCTCCATCGTGCATAAACCACATATCTACCCGATGTTGGAGTGGTAAATCTTCCAACAAATTTGGCAACGTATTTCGTAGATGTTGTAAATACATGTCTCCTGTTAATCTTTGTGGAAGTATGACAGGACCAATTATAAAATTTCCTATTATTCCAGCCCAAACGTTGATTTTGAATTCGTATTGAAAATGGTTTATTTTAATGGAATGAGGATTTTCAATTGCATAAACTTGTTCATTATGAAAATTAGTTATTCCTCTTCTCGTGAAACAGGCTTCATCAGTGAACAAAATATTCTTTCCAAAGTTCAGATTCATTTCTCTTTGCAAATTAATGAACCTACAAAACATCAGACGACTTTGTGAATCATGGATTAATAAATCTTGAACTGGCGTCTTGTGGTATGGGTATAATAATTGTTCTCTTAGTACTTCATGAACGGCATTCCTAGAAACTTCTAGTTCATTACTTATCCGTCTAGTACTCAATTCTGGATTTTCTTCAATACGGTCTAAAATTTCTACTTCGACTTCGGGAATCCTTACATAACGCTGTCTTCCATAATCACCAGTTCTAGGAGCAAAATGACCGGTCTCCCGAAGACGTCTCTCAACTGCAGCAAAGGTTGGGTGGCTTGGTACGCGACGATTTGGAAACCTTGCCGAATACACCCTCACACTCTCTCGACCATTTCCTTGACAATATCCGAATACCAATAACATATCGGTGTATTCTTCATTGGTGTATTGTACGGCCATGATAAATCAGAAAAGTCCGATATCAACAATCAACGTCAATAAAACTCGACAAATCAACACAGATGAAACTATGGAAACCAAGAATGTGAATATCACTGTTTTCGAGCAGATAATAATAGTCTTCAGAAAAAAAAACCAGTGCTACTTATTTTCAATAGAAATAACCTATGCAAAAAGTACATCTCAACTTTTTGCGTCGTATAAATCTTTGTATACGTGAAAATGGTGAACATTTTGAACAATTTTTATGAAATATCTGTTAATCGTTTTATTATTAATTATGCTCTAAATCACTAAAATTAAAATTTTGTCGAAACCATGAGAGGAATCGACTTTTGTCAAGAGTACCTTTTTTGTAGTGAATGAGTTGAATAATTTAGATTTCATATTGAAACTAATTTTTTTCCATTGGCGTAGGAGTTTTAGATGTTTATTTACTGAAAAAATCAAGTTCTACGCCCATGGAATGATATTCATTATGATTATGATATGAGTTTCATTGCCCGATGAGTCTATGCCAACGTACCAAATTTGAAAAAAATCTCATGAGCCGTTCAAAAGTTATGAAGCAAAATCGATTTGAAAATTTCAACTTCAGAGCCGTCTAGCGCCCAAACTAAGCAACTTTTTACTGAGGTAAGTTTGCTTGTATCGAATTGTTTTGGTCTGAAGAATATGTGGTAGCTTTTTGTAAAGACCTTTTAAGGACACCCTGTATATAATTATTTTCTATCAATCTGCATTTGCTTTTTTACTTACACATAAAATCTTCAGATAACCAAGATATTATTTGGTATTATCCCCTTTGTTCCATTTTATTCATGCATCTATATTAACTTAACTTTGATCAAGATTCAACTTGGTTTCACTGAATCAAGAAACATTGCATCTCTATAAGAACAATGGAACAAGCGCAAAAAAGCATTTTGTTAGGCATGACAATCAAGTGTTTCTATCAGAAGTTGAACTCAAGTTGATAGAAATATCCAATGCGTGGTAGCAAACTCGACGATGGTCTTCGAGTGTGTGGTAGCTTTTTGTAAAGACCTTTTAAGGACACCCTGTATATATCACGTTGCAATTTTAATACAGCTTTGATCATCGCTCTGTAGAATGCTTATATCGGATCTATGGAGTCGCATATTGCTAGTACAATATATGAAGAATTAGGCAAATCATGTGTGGTAACCACACTGGAAAATTAAAGAAATATTTCAATTTTTATTCGGGCCATAATTTGTACCAAGTAGATGGTTTGTTGCCAAGTTTTATTAATAATTCCTGAAATTCCATTCATGGAGTATCTACTCTAAGTAGGGATAAGAACATCAAAATAATTTCAGGATTCTCTTTTCTAATGGTTGCTTCCATTCAATAACATTTCAATGTGTATTTCTACTAAAAACATATTTCTAGAAGAGAAAATGCCAGAAAATCTGGGAGAAAGATTTTTCCATTCATTTCTGTCTGATTATTTATAATATTTTTATTTAAAATTCATTCCAAAGACGGGCACCACCAATAACAGCCAGGTATGAATTTAAAGTTTTTTTCCAAAGCATGTCCTTGAGTAAGAGCATAAGACCGGTTTCAGGCATATTAGCTACTCTACACATATGATATGATATACTCTTTCAAATCGAGGTATACAGACTGACTGACAAAAAAGCGCTATAAGTCGTAGTGTTGCTATTTATTATTTGATTTTGAGAAACGAAAAGGAAATCAGATGACTAATTGAGTACTAAAAGTTGGCAGTAACAATGTTTCTAAAATCCAACTCCAACGACTGCGGCTGTTAATTTTTTTTTTTTTTTAAATCGCAACCTCATCGAAATTCAATTTCGCGCAAATCTAGTGCTCCACAATCGTGTAATTAAATGATACATTGAACGTGACTATTTGAATACGGTCCATGAACTATCGGTGTGACACTGGGATATCTACTATATTGAATACAACTAAATATGTATAATAATCAACTGACCAACATAAGAGAAGCTTACGCTTTCCGGTCGTAAAGAATGCAACAAAAATGATCTGCCATGTAAAAGTACACTAAAAATTCTATTCTTCAATACAGGGTTAGCAGTATTTCTTTTTCCACAATTGCGAATTGCACAATTCTCCTAGAGCTTCAAAATTTAGAATGGTACTGGATTAAAAAATCTATCAAATACTATACAAATTTTCATACAAATCATATGAACCATAATTGGATACTCAAGAAAAATTGTTCTGAGCATATCTCGTTTCTTCTCTCATCATACTGTAAGACAAGACAACTTTTTCTCATTGAAAAATGTTTCCATCTTTGGAGCTCTAGGAGATAGAAATAGCGGGGAACAAAAAAGTTTAGTGGTAATGATATTCCAGATATAACTCACCTAAGTCTTCCTGTACTTCCTTCACCAAAGTCAACTTGTTTCTTAGCTTCTTCTAATAAATCTGCAACTGTTCCTCCTTTATTTGGATACAATATAAGCTCTTTCTCTTCCTTCATTTTGGGACCCACATACATACATTTGAATTGTTTTGCATTTTCTAGTTCATTAACACGGATACTAAGTTGCTGATAAAATATTTTTTTGGGAACTTTTGGCTTTGTAAATACTAACAAGTCTTTCAGGGTGCCCTCGAAAGTACATTTCATAGGGTGGCCAGGGCTATCTTTATAACTGAAACAAATAATCATTTTTCAAATCAAACTCTTCTCTCACTGAGATAATGGCAATAATAATGACAATCTTAAGTAATCCCAATATAGAAGATATAGAAGAAAGGCCGCCAACTGTAACTCGGGAACCGTTGAACGTTGAGGTTTAGGAAAAAATATTGATCATGAAAGTGGCGAGAGGAATTAATTTAAAATTCCTAGGACGACCGCTAGAGGGTGTATTGGCAATTGTACATTGAAAAAAAACGTGTTTTTTTCGGAAATTTCATGGATGAACACTTGATAAAAATATAATTTTCGATATATCCTACCGATTCCGAACAATTTGGACACAAAAAATCCATCTATGAATGAGCAATATCGAAAAATACTCTAGTAAGTGTAGAGTCTAGTAAAACCGATTTTGACAAACTTGATATTGTTTGATATGAGAAATACCTCCTTCTGTTCATCGAATGAATGACAAAACGAACCTTTCGAGATTCTATGACGACTGCTAGAGGGCGTCTTTTGGAGCATCAGCTAATATTCTCTCCTTCCTCGAAAATTTTGAATGGAAACATAAAGTCCTCTCACATGAGTGAAAAAGCAGAATGTATAAGGAAAATGATGGTGAAAACCTCAAATTGGTATCCACCAACAACACAGATATACACAAAATAAGAAAGTAATATAAGAAATAACTATTTTCTAGAGACGCCTATCATAAATTCACACAATTCAGTGAAAAATATCGTTATATGAACCCAACTTCACAAAATTACAAATCACAATCTTTTTGGATCTCCAGAACGTCTAATGGTAGCTCAGACTCAATCAATTAAGAAAATTTCGATTGAATTTGCATGATTACCGTCAGCTTGGATAACGTTTATAATTAAGAGGATTGGACTCATAGAACATCCTCTGGCGAAGTGCAAATGACTCACCTCTGGCATTTGAAAAACTGCAACAAATATGGATCTGTCCCTACCCTTTGGGCGACCGCTCTCGCAAACTGGTCGTACGTCATCCTTTGAGACAGTTCCATCGTGAAACCTTGGTCATTTGGTATGCACTTGTCAATGAATGTAACTTCTACGCGGTAAAACAAATCCTTGAAATAATCTATACAGGTGGGCAGGTCAGACAGCTCTTCTCGTTCTTCTTTCTCAAACACTATTATATCACCATCCATTAATTCTTCCAAAACCTGCAAAAAAATAGGATAATCTGATAATCAAAAACAAGATCACTATCAGTTAGGAAAAAATATCACAAGAATAATATGAAAATAAGATAAATTAACAATTCAAAATTAGCTGAACATATCCTTAGTCAAGATGAACAACTTATGGTCGGTTGAATGATATCAAAATCGTGAGAAGATACCAACCAAAAACGAAGACTCAAAGAATCTGCTTGAATTTTTCTGATCAGACACAATAATGCTGCTTTCTGTTTAGTTGATATAGATAGAATTTGGTATCCGCTCCCTAAATGTAAGTATGGAAATGGTAAATACAAGAACAATCAATAAAAAAAAAACACTTGCTAACCCACATTTCTGTTTTGCAATTTGTCACTGAAAAGTGTCAATTGACAAAACAGAAGAAAATATGACATGTTGAAATGTTCATGTTGAAACGAGAGCAGATTCGTTCTCGGAATGTCCACAGATAAGTAGTGATCGACGTCTGCATACGGCTAATTCTGCAAACTTTATACTCATGGGAAATGACTAACCATTCATGCTCATTAAACAATATACAAGTTATGGACAATGAGATATCCACCAAAACAGATGAACGTCCATCATGTTGCCAAAGCGTTGATGATTTGGCTCCGTGGCTCCAAAATCGCTCTGGAAGTTTCAAAAATGATGTTTTCCAGCCAGATTGGTCGTATTCCAGACTTTTTCCGGGCTTTTCAGCAATCCTTTTAGAAATTTGAAATTTTACAGCTTCAAAACTTGACCTGAAGACGCAAAAATAGCATGTATAAATAATCATACACATATTTTCATTATTTTCTTAGATAAAACGAAGTAAATAGCACTTCAGAAGTGCGCATCATGGACAGCTCTCGAGAATATTGTATAATAATCACAATTCATTAATTTCATTGAAACAGTTTAGTAGGAATGTATAACGTATTGTATATTTGGTATGGGAATACAGCTTACTAATGTCCATTCTATTCTAAACAATGAGATCTTGTATTTGAGAACGACCGAGCGCATTCAACTAGAAATCCAGGCGTAATCGAAAGCACCAGATGCAAACTCACCCATCTCCATTTGATTGATTTGTTTTCATCACCCAAGAAACATTACTGATTATAATAGGAGCATACACTGGTTGTCAAAAGGGTCTAGAAAATCAAACTTGGCAGGGGTATTGGATTCAAGAACTGTAAAATTTTTGAATATTTCAACTTTCATATCCGTTATATTGGTTGAAATTAATCCAATGCACTTCAGATGCAGATATAAGAAAACCTCTAAAAAATCAAATTTACCAATTGTCTTGTGTCAAAATTTTGTGATCGTACTAAGAATTGTAAGTGAAATCCAAAGAAGTGGAAGTATGCAGGGTGTTCCATTTAAAATTATCCAGTTCGGTTTTTTTTTTCGGTGATACTTGAATTGATGAGATGAAAAATGAAATGAAAAATTGATGAGAGTATGAAAAGTTGAACAACTTTCCAATTCTTGAATACTACAAAGTTTGAACCTCATACCCTCGGAACTCTGGAAACCATGGCTTGTCTAAAGGATATGTTGACACCTGGTATACGTATAAATATTCGATAGATAAAAAAAATATTTTTCCACAATTAAATTCTTACTCGAAGATGAAAATTTGATCAATTCTAAGTGATCGAATCATACAATATTGATAGAACAGTGTTGTGATCAAGTGCTTTTCAAGAGTCCATGTGCATCAATTGCTCAGGGTTTCTGGAATTAGAGTCAATCTCTGATGTATTACTGGTAGTGGGATATCTAATAACAGATATTTCTGTTGAAGCAGCACCTCTCGATGGTTTTCAAAACTTACTGAGTGAGCTGCAGATTTAGAAGTAACTTTTGTTCAATTGGAATCATTTTGATATTAAATGGAGGTTAAAAGTTCATCCTCTGCAAGTTTCATAACGGTTTTTCAATATTTCCAACCATTTCCCTGAAAAACGGTTTCAAAATACGCATAATTTTAAGGAATGTTCGAATTATTATGAGAACACATAATAGACTAGACATAAAACATACAGAGAACTATGTTTTGATTTCAACCCTGAATTTGCTTTGAATTAATACATCTAACTGTTTTCGAGAAAATTTGTAATTGCTTGACCACTTGGCCATCATATCAATGGCACCGCGCATATGGACACTTAAGTAGTAATTTTGAAACATTTTGTTGGAGAGCCAACATATATATATATATATATATATATATAGACGAAGCTCTCCTATACATTGGTTATCCGTCCGTCCGGACCACCTTATATCTCAAAAACGGTAAGAGATATCGACAAAGGGACTGCAAATACGTGTTCGTTCGGAAAACCAGATTAAGGGATCATGGGTCATGTTACCTTGGGTCGGGTGATTGGTAGGCTCTCCTGCACATGGAGTACAGTGTATTACAGCAAATTTCATATATATTTTTTAAATTCATTTGAATTATTTGAAAGTATTCCTTTATGGAATACCAATTCTTAGCCGATGTTTGATTAGAATGTTGCAGCAAGAAATTCAGTCGTCTAGTGCTATGATCAAAGACTGACTTGACTTCAGTAAAAGTCAACTTGAAGTTAATTTAATTTCTGATTCTCAATCAAATTTCATTTAATTAATGTAACAAAAAAGTTTATATGATGAAATCAGACTCTTAGGTTTGTATCAATTTACATTTGGTTCCAGAAAAGGTAAATTATTGAAAACACACTCAATTATTTTATTCTGTAATTTCATGAGTGACTTCATGAGTTGAATATTTTTGCTCCCCCAAATAGTTATAAAATATGGTGAATTTAATTAAAAAGGGCATAATGCTCTCAAAATATCTAGAAGGATTTTAAATGAATCCGCCTATGATAGAATTCATTTCTTCAATGACATAATGTAGTCCAGGAGAGATGTTCATATATACAGGACGTTTCAGATTTGAATCTGGAAAATCCAAGACGATAGAACTTGCAACGATAAAAATAAAAGTTCATGTTCTTGTTTTAAAGCTTCATTTCCGAGACACGGGGTGAAAATATGATATGTTACTGCTTTTAAAAGTTTGGGATTGATTTAGTTTGAACATTTCAACATAAAACTTCATTCTCTCTCAGATATTTTGCCCATCTTGGTTACTTTTCGAGAAACAAAAATAAGAGTATCAAAATCATTTAATGTTTACTTTTCTAATTAGCTTCATAATTTTTTGATATTTTGATAATCCCAATAATGGAAACAATTCCACGATTTCGATATTTAAAAATTAGTAAATAATAAAATTGATCACAAAGTACAAACTTCTGAAAAATATCCATGATTCCACTTAATACCCTATATCACGAAAACGAAGCTTCAATACATAGAAGTTTATATGAACCAATCATTTTATTTTTGCAACTCCTATCACCTATTGAATTATGCCGATTAAAATTCGAAACACCCTGTATATATAGACATGGAAATCATATTTCATCTGTTATTCAATGGATCTGTTGTTATATGATATTGCACCATTTCATGTATTAGATCTGCTTAAAATATGCATATATGAGAGATTATCATAATTGAGAGTCACCCACCTTTTCCACCGGATCATTTAAATTGGTTATCTTCTCGATCATGTTCGGCCTGATCTCCTCGTAAAGCAAGAGCTCCGTATCGGGCGGGAAGCCGGCGCGCTCGTTCAACAGCGGTATGACATCGCTCAGCTTGCTGGTGACGGGCAAATAGCTGTGGCCGCAATAGTGAATCTTCTTCTGTTTGGGATCGTACATCTTGAAGAAGAGCAGCACGTCGGTCTCCTTGTCGAAGGCCGGCAGGGCTGTTTGGCCGCTGTCGGGCGGCAGCAGCTCGAGGAACACGTTCCACGGGTTCACGTTCTCGGCGGCGTCGATCACGGTCTTGTGAAGGTCCGCTTCGAGGTCTTGGACGCTCGGCCGTATCGTCTGGTTGGACCTGGAAGCAGGGTTCGTTTATCCAAATTGGCGCGCAATAGGATGAAATTCGTTAGTAGTATATTAAACCGTAACTGACAGAAGGCAACTTATTCTAGCAGGAGTCTGAAATTTGAAATGACGGACGAGTGCTTGAATGGACTTCTGGAAGTGACGTTTTATAATATTTTCTCTGTGTTGGCTATTAATACAAAATACATGTTTTTCGCCAAAGCTATTAGGGATAGTTGAGGACTTCGACACTTGATAGGGTAGTTGATAGTTTTGTTATGGAAACGACAAACCAAAAATTATGTATTGAGGAAGTTCATTATTACACGAAAAAGTGTGCGATCATAGGACTATTAAAATATCAAAACAGAAAGTACCTACTTTAATATAGGGTTACAGACAAGCTCGATATCTCCTCCACAACATTCAATATGGACCTCAAGTGAACCAAACTGGTTTTGTTAAACCAAAACAAACATGCGGGTGCAATTTGAAACAAAAGTTAGGGGTGGTTTCTACGCGATGCTATTTAGATATGCTATGGGTCATGAACGAGCTTATGGTCTCCTATAACAAGTATTTTCTTCCACTTTTCATTAGAGCAAATAACTGAAATATCTGCTGGCCTAAAAGCTCTGTGACATCCGATACAACCATTTCAACAGTTTCGAAAATGTGATTGGACAAGCAGCTATAAAGACCTTATGAGATAATAACGGCTCGAATTTTTTCAGTTAGCGTTGAATCTGAAATATCATTCCTATGGTTTTTGGAATAATAATAAGATGTCAATTTCAAAAATATCGTGCATTTCATTTTCTTGCAACATTAATGATGATTCAACAATTTGAAGCAACATAGAAATCTAATTCAGTCCATAACTTCGAAAAAAAAATTAGATAAGTACCTTTTTGTGAAAATTTTGTTTTTCTCAAGAGACAAAGAATTCGAATCCCATAAGGGTTTTTCTGCTGGTGGAAGAGCTATCGCACGATCATATGTACCCTTCATTCCGCTATCTTCATTTGAAAATCAACTTGTTTCTGCTATAAAAGTAATTCATCCAGTTTGACAGTAATTTCTTCAATTATCATCTCGATCGGTTCACAAGTTAGCAGGGAAATTATTATTAATTTTATTTTCATCAATAAATGTTTGGCCTTGTTTGTATTTTGGGTTCTCCTACGGCTACATCTTCTCCTACTTGCAAACAAACGTATTTCCTCCATCAATCTTCTATTTCACTTCTCACAGGTTCAATTTTCAATCTTGATACCTAAATTCATTAAACCTATATTCACTTGTGGGAAAATCTGATTCTTTTATGATTTCGGAGCAAACATATATAGAATATTTTTTACTTGTGGAAAAATTGAGCAAAAGTATCGCCCCCCTGAAGTATATTTCTCTGGAACAATAGTACAAGTTGCATCAAAATCGGACAACGGGTTTGGAAAGAAGAAGAAAAGAGAAATCTGGATGCCTCTTAAAACAATTCCGAATTAAGAAGCTTTCGGCCACATTCAGTTAGAATACATGGCGTTAATAAAAGCTCCACGCGAAAACCCAATTGAATATACAGCGGAAATTCATGGAAACATACAATACACTGTATCAGATAATAATCATCAAACTTATTGGTTATTTTGAAGATTTATGTAAATTGAAATAAATATATATATATATACATATTATTGAATTCGATGCTATCAAGCGAGAATATGATAACTTTCATACAGTTGAATAAACTAGAAAACACGCGACATTAATGGGTGTATCAGACCTCACTTTTGTAAAATATGTTTCCAAACAAGAAGTCCCTTCATAGGTTAGTTAGGTATATGATTTAGGTAGTGCCACCTGGTTGTTTGTGGTATTCACGAACTAAGCAACTAAGAAGCAACTGAGAACCTACAAAAAATGGAGTCACATAAAGGTCTATGCAAAGCAGTTTAATTACGAGCACGTCAAAATATTGGTACAAAAAACAGGCATATCTTGAATTTCAGTATTGAAAAAGCACTATTCAAAAGTATGGTTGCATGAATAATTGGATATTGGGATATTATTTATTTTCTATGTTTGGATCAAAACGCACGCTGTAGTTTTGTTTATTGTTCAAGAAAGTATGATTTAGTATCTGATGAAATAAAACAATTTGAATGGCTTTAACATTGAATCGCTTGTCAAACTCCGATACGCCGTTTTTTTTCATCGCCTCCTGTTCCACTGATCCTCTTACTTGAAAGATAAAAGGAGTATTCAGTACAGAACTCCAATATTCCACTTTGAAATTCGAATTCGAGTTGAATGCTTATCATTGATTACACGAATTTCACATTTTGTTCAAGCAGTAAGTTAAACTCAGGTTAGAGGAGGTAAGTTAGTTCAAAGTTTAAGGTAGTATTTATATTATAGATTGAATATAAGAATGGCCTTTGCTAGATTTCCCCAAATAAAGACGATTCATCATCATTAATTAGGTTGGAAAAAGATCTAACAAACAAACACCAAAAACACTACAACCTCTGGCTAAACGGCCACGGCCTGATCTGCTCTGGCGGGTATTTGAACGCGTCGGCCAACATCTCCATCATCTCGGCCACGGTGGCCATCTTCTTGATCTTGAAGGGGCGGAAGAGCGCCCTCTCAGGGTCGTAAAGGTCGTTGCCCTGGTGGCCGTCGAACGCGTCCTCCAGCAACACGTTGATCGTCATGTAAAGATGGGCCTCGTTCCGCTCCTTGCGGCGCACCTGCTCCATACGCTTCTCCTCGGCCAGCCTGTCAGCCAGCTCGGTCGGGATGTCGGCGTCCGTAACCTTAAAAGTAGATTGTTTCCAGATTATTCATGGTGTATTAGACAATCTATTTGTCGTGAAGATCTCGGAAGACTAGTTAAATTCTGACCCATTTTGGATGATTAAATCTCCGAATGTATTCGAGAAATCAAAATACATTTTGGATTGGTCTATTTAGGTGTTTTTTTTTCATATTTTTTGACGATTCACCTTTTCATTAGAACTTCCAATTCCACCGGAAATGAACAGTTATGGTTACATGATATGAAATATTTTCAAAGTCGCCTGTGCAAATCTGGTTCTTGCAAAATAATGATATCATAGTCTCTACTAGATTGAGCTTAGAGAGAGTGAGGAATTGAAACGACCATAAGAAAGATACGCAGCGATCAAAAGTCAGCTGACTGTTGGCAAAACGTTTTGATGTGCCATGCCATTTGTTTCAAGAAATACGACATTGTTAGATATATTCATTCGAATCCAGTTGATAGTGTAATATTATTCACTCAAATCTATTGTATAGCGAAGTTCATTTATTCATAAATGTGCTAAAACAAAGAGATTTGAAATGGTGCGAGAAGATTGAAATATAATCACCTTTGTGTGGACGAAACGTGTTCATGAATTTCTGAAAATCACCATTGCTTTATAATTTTTTGCATATGGTAGAAAAATACAGAGATACCCCCTCGCGCCCCTCTAATCAACTTATCGTGAAAATCATGAAATCGTTTCGAGACATTGATCGAGACTATCAATCCAAATGAAAGATTCATATTTTCAATGGTATGTGAGAGTAGCAGCACCAATCTGAATATGCAATTTAACCATATTTTGATTAAAAAAAATTCCAATCTCTTCCCTGAGATGATTTTCATTCCTAAACAATGAATTATGATTTGAGTAACCTCTATTAATCATCTTGAATCATCAGAGATGCTTGAAAATACAGAAAATTAAAAAAAAATCGAAATTTCACATCCTGAATGAGATAAGGAGGAAATTATATAACCGTTTCCAGACATTCGACTTAAATATTTGGAAAAAGTGATCCACAAAAAATACAAAAAATTCCTAAGGAATTCGATAAGTTTTGAGCAATGCATCTTCAGCAGAAAGAATGCAGCTTCCGAATTCTTCAATTCGATTGAAAATCGGTAGATTTTTGAAAAAGTTATGGCAACTTGAAAACTGTCAAAATAATTTGTGATCCACTCAATTCTTCAATAATCTTCAAATAATCAAAAAACTCACTTCTTGTAGAACATTATGCAGCTCAGAGTCTCGAATATAAACCAACATGTAGGCATTGGTACAATGTTTTACCGTCATATTCATGTCCTCATCGTGTCCACCATAATTATGTTCTAATGCTTCCTGTTTTGTACACCTTGATACTACATCGTCGTCAAATTTACACCATTTTCCATCACCTAAAATAAAATGTAATTATGCAGTTAACAAAAATTAATCAGAAAAGGAGATAGACATAGATGGAGCATGAAGATATTAAGGTAATGAGTGGAGTCCTATGAAATGTCTGGATAACACCCGATTTTGATGAGCGAGATAATTTGATATTTGAACTATATGTCTGACTATTGAGAAGCCAGCGCAAAAAAATATGAACTTCCCTTATCCTGTTATGTTCTCAAAATCTTTGATGTTTTCAATTAGAGGAAATCATCACCTTTTCCTATAAACTGTTCTATTCTCTCTTCATTTTCTCCTTCAATTATGCATATTTAATAATAATAAAAACTTATATAACACTTTTCACACACATTGATCCAGATATGACTTAGAATTTCATTAATTCATAAAATCCTTTGACAAACATGTATTTTACTTAATGAATAAATAAATATAATGAATAAATGAGAATGGAATGCATCAACGTCATTGAAATTGAAATTTGAATACCTTTGGGGTTGATGAAGACGACATAATGCCCGCCATGGTTGTCCCCGCTATGCACCAGGACTGCGTGCAAGGTGTAGTTGGCCGGATTCGTCGGATCCGGATCTTGCAGGTAGCTGTCTAGCGAGATCTTCTCGTAGAACTCGAAGCGATCGTTGAACTTGACCGAGCTGTCAGTTATCGGGTCGTATTGGAATCGCATCAGGTGCAGGTGCAAGACGGGCGGGAAGGCCGAAAAGATGACGCCCTTTTCAGCGTCTTGAAGGCCGTGCTCGCCGGCGTCGTACTTGTTGTCGCCATCCAGCGTCTCCTTGGCGACGTAGTCCTTAAACGATTCATCAACTGCAAGGGATTAAGAATAATGAAGATATTTATTCTCCATCAAATTCTACATTCTGTAGATTATATAATAATAAATAGTAGGTAGAATGCAATATGAGAAACAAGCGAATATATAAATATTCAGGATGACTCACGGTCGATGGTAGGTTAGACATTTATGGAGCATGCAACGCAGGATTTTTCTGAGAATTTTGCATCTCACATTTCATCACCAGTTCTATCGATCTAAAATATTTTCAAAGTCGCGACATCGCCGCTTCTATCAAAAAGTCCTAGCAACTTCATTCTTTTAAATGGAACACCCAGTATATTGACAAATTTAATCTTCGCCTTCTTATTGCAATACTTTTTTTGTTAATGATTCCCTATACCTATCTCTATCGGTTTTCGAGATGAAAAATAATTCGTGTTGAATTCATGAAGAGTTGATATTTCAGTGGTAGTTTGGACAGGCTTGATGTTTCAATTCACGTCGAGAAATCGCCTGAAATTATTATTATATCCGTTGTTCATACAGACGGAACCTCCTTTTTTTACTCAATGAATTGAAAGATGAAGAAAAATGCTACTACAAGATGACGTAGCATGTCCCTATATCTAAATCATCAAGTTTTCCTAATAAAGCTGCTTTTTGTGAAAAATTTCACATTTTGGAGAAGTTAATTTTAGGTAGCCATGGAAATATCAAACTCATGACAGTTTAGAGACATTTATAAGTAGTTCATTAATAGTTATTGACAGTGTTCAAAAAATCTCCGGAATGAACACAAATATTGATTATTCATTATTCTCGCTCGAAGTCTTCTGCTTTGAGACCTTGAACTTTACTGAATTTATAATTCGAAGTAACAGATTTTGATAATGTTGGAAGCGCTTTTAACTTTGAGCCATAGTTGATGAAATTATTTTGTAGTCTTACAAACTTCCCCTGGGTCTATGGTGTTAATTCAGGATACATTTGGTTGAATTCACTGCAAGTTCTGACAATGATTTGATCACATTGCCCCTGCATAATAAATAAATCCACAAGAACTTCCTTTGAATAATTGATATTTGCGTTCATTCTGGAGATTTTTCGAAACACTGTCATCAGTTAGATATTTGTAAAAAGTGGCTCTATTAGAAAAACTTGATGATTTGGTTATAGGTACATATTATGACTACTTGTAGAATTTTTCTTCATCTTTCAATTTATCGAGTAAAAAAAGGGTGGGTTCCATTTGAAAAAAAATGAATATTTGACCACTTGGCATGGAGGCGATTTCTCGACGTAAATTGAATACATCAAGACTGTACAAACCTTCGACCATAAAACAAATAGACCCGTTTATTTACATTGTGATAGGGCCGACTGATGTACTTGGTGCTGATGTGCCACTTGTACCCTTTTGATGCCCGATTTTATTTGTTTTCAACAATAATTCGTGTTGAATTTTGTATTGATATCAAAGTTCGCCATGAAGGAAGCTTAGAACTTGGAGATTCTAGATTCTACGAGTAACAACGACAACGCAGCATTTCATTGATGATTATCCGTCTCTTGCCAGTCACGTCATCAGCGTACTACTGCAGCGAACGCGTTGTTGCCGAGAATTTTGTTGTGTTTTCAAGTGTTTATATTTCGATTTTATTTTAAAGTGTTTTCATCAGTTTACAGACAATAAAGTGAAGTTTCAGTGTTTGGTTGGAAAATATGGGCCGAAAATGTCATGTTTGAGGGAAATTGGGGTATTCTCACCCAAAATTATGCTTTCGCAGGTAAGTAAGTGAGGTTAGGTTTGATTTCCCTATGATCATTGCCGTAGGTAGAATTTTCGAACAATGGTTCATGACTCGGTTCATGAGTATTTTCATTTGATTTGTTTCGATATGATGGTTACTTCACAAGCTGTTGGCAGCGTGAAGATTTTGGGTAGAACATTGAATGATTATGCAACAATTTGCTCTGGTATGGAATCGTAAAAAAACATGAATATTTTTATATGAACAATAACAATAAGGTTATGAATTCACGACGGTAGTAAGCACATAATGAATCCAAACCTCTCAACTTGCTGGGGCGTTCATGGAAATTCGATCATCTTAACAATACCTTCAGTATTAAAAATTATTTACCCAATTGAAAATTATCTTATACCTAGTCAATGTTCTGAATAATGCACATATTTGCACACATTAAAAAATTGAGAATACCTTAAGTTTTTTGTCAAGGTGAACAGAATGATGAGTACCTACTTATTTTGAGTAAATCAAATCAATGATGCATATCCTACAACCATGATGTAATGATTAAAACATTATGAGACTTTTAAGAATCTCATAACATTTGATGTATGCCTTTTCTTGATTGTAGTGCCTTGGATATGGATACTATAAACACACTCATAATGCCATAGGGCGTTATGACCTATAACGCCCGGTCATATTGCCCGCTGATATACTATGCATTTCTATCATTGCCTGACATCATCTGACAATAATATTTCTGTAGCATGCAATCAATTATTTTTTCAGATTTTCCCGTTGACCCAGAAAAAAGAAAAACTTGGTTTTCCATTGTTGGTTTCAAGGAAGATCAGCTTTTGCCTAAGAATCCTGAAATATGTTCAGATCACTTTCATCCAAAAGATGTCATAGTGAGACCAGATGGTACTAAATTCATGCATCCAGCAGCAGTTCCTAGAATTATATTTTTATACAGTTTTTCAAATCTGTATTGTCAATGAGATTTTATTTATCGTGGACAATAAAGATTGTTTGATTTGATTTGTTTCAATATTTTATAATAACTATTCCTCATGAAATATGATAGGGAATCACCACCTCAAATTAATGACATCATTTGATTTACATCCTTTAAGTACGTATATATATATATCGTGGAGAAACTTGTTTTCATCATAAAGAGTGTTAAAGTTCACATACATTTTTTGTTTTTATTCTTTATCCCTGTTGAAACAAAACCTACCGAACCGAAATTCGATGAGGACTTCTCTATCGGCAATATGAACAGTCTTTATCAATAGAGGAGACTTAGCTACACTGGGTGTTATTTTTTTCATATCCACTGATATGGAACCCTACAGATTTTTTCCATTGGGACGCTAATGGTTGATTATAGCTGATGAAAAATGATCCTCATTCATTCATCTTGCTATCTGCGCTTCATTCGTTTTGATATCTTTCTTAGTTTCCTTGTTATTAGAAATATAAATAATATTATACTATGCATAACAGTTTTTCAACCTGAATGTTAATCTTTCATCAAATTATATTCGAATTGAATAATTAATGGACCACGGACACAAACAATTCATTCCAGAATTTCATACCTAGTAACTACTCCAGTTATTATTGATCATTTTCGATAAGAAATCTGATGGTTTCCATGTCAGTGGGCTCGAAAAAGAATAACACCCAGTGTAGCTAAGGCTACTCTATTGAAAAGAACTGTTCATATTACCGATAGAAAAGTGCTCACCGAATTTCAAATCGCTAGGTTTTCTTTCAACAGAGAAACAAAACCAAAAATTTATGCGAACTATAACACCCCGTATAATGAATATAAGTTTCTTCACGACAAAACAAACAAAAAAATACGTGTTCAATATTTTAATTTTTGCTATCGATTGTCAGAGTTAGGCGAGTTGAATCTGAGACACCCTGTATATATCTATATTTGGAGAGAGAGCAATGAAAATAAAGCAAATAATAATATTAATACTTGAATTTTGAATCATGAATTTATTTATCATTTGAATATTGAATTATTATGAATTTTTCACTGCATACATGCCATTGAGTTCAACCTGTTCATCATGCAGTATAAATAACATGTTATAATTGAAAAACTGATTTCTATAATGATTAGTATATTTCTTGATGTGTTGCATTTGGTTCCTATGTAGGCGTATAAGGCACATGCACACACTAATTTCGACTCAAAACTCGAAATCAGTACTAATTTAAAAAAAAAAAGACTCAACTTTTTGTGAGTGAAATTTCAAAGAAAGTAAATTTACACGCCACTGGAATCGATATCTGTAAATGGTGGCGCGCTGTTGCCATTTTGTCCACGTGGACACCCCTCTCGCTGCACCCTCTCCGAACGACCTAGTGGTGTCTGCAACATGTTTCCAAGCGTTTTATGAAGGAGTTGCCGGGTCTATTTGTTTTATGGTCGAAGGTTCAAACTACCACTAAAATAAGTTGATTCATGAATTGAGAGCCCAACTTGCTCAAGTTTAATTATGGCTATGTTCTGGACCATATTCAACACAAATTATTTGTCTTCTCGAAAACCGATAGATAGCGAAGCTAAAAATTCGGGATGTTCCATTTAAAAGAATGAAGTTGCTAGGACTTTTTGATAGAAGCGGCAACATCGCGATTTTGAAAATATTTTAGATCGATTGAACAGGTGATGATATCTGAGATTCGAAATTTTCAGAAAAAGCCTGCGGTGCATTCCCCATAAACGTCTAACTTACCATCGACCGTGAGTCGATGTAGTCGACTGTAAATAGAAGTTGGAAGCTACTATGGTTCATAATGTTAAATGTAATGTTCATAATGTAATGCAGTAGTTGCGTTCCTGCACTCTATGCTGTGAATTGTCATATACATTGTGTCCAAGAGTCCAAGATGAGAAAGGTCAGTATGGGTATCTCGGAAACAACAAAAAAAAATGATTTCCAGAAATCTTTTATATGATTTTTTGTTATTTAGTCATTTTCTGTGTTGTTTTTGTGATTTCACAGCAACCATCATCAACTTAATTTTTCCAAATACGGCTCTAATATCTTGACATTGAATTCGAATAGCCATTTTCATTGTAATTTCAATGATATGCTACACATAGTTTTCATTCGCTTTGAAACTATTTTGGCCATCATCAAGTAGTTTTTGGAATACAGGCCTGAATTTTCCTTAATTCTCTGAAAACTAACAAATGACAGTAAAGAAATAAATAGGCGTAAAGATCAAAAACTTCTTTGAACTTCAAAACGTTGATAGAATAACGAAAAATTAAATTGAAAATCGAAAATAACTCGTAAACGAAGAATCAAATCTGTATCTCTCGTAGTTTCCAAGATGCCCATACTGGGTGTTCTTATCTTGGATACTGTATGTTTTTAGCCTAATTAACACATTTCGATATGTATTTCTCGCAAAACAGCCTTAGACCTTAATTTTCACACCATCTCGCAATCGTGGGCTTCGATAACTCGAAGACCATCGTCGAGTTTGCTACCACGCATTGGATATTTCTATCAACTTGAGTTCAACTTCTGATAGAAACACTTGATTGTCATGCCTAACAAATTGCTTTTTTGCCCTTGTTCCATTGTTCTTATAGAGATGCAATGTTTCTTGATTCAGTGAAACCAAGTTGAATCTTGATCAAAGTTAAGTTAATATAGATGCATGAATAAAATGGAACAAAGGGGATAATACCAAATAATATCTTGGTTATCTGAAGATTTTATGTGTAAGTAAAAAAGCAAATGCAGATTGATAGAAAATAATTATATACAGGGTGTCCTTAAAAGGTCTTTACAAAAAGCTACCACATATTCTTCAGACCAAAACAATTCGATACAAGCAAACTTACCTCAGTAAAAAGTTGCTTAGTTTGGGCGCTAGACGGCTCTGAAGTTGAAATTTTCAAATCGATTTTGCTTCATAACTTTTGAACGGCTCATGAGATTTTTTTCAAATTTGGTACGTTGGCATAGACTCATCGGGCAATGAAACTCATATCATAATCATAATGAATATCATTCCATGGGCGTAGAACTTGATTTTTTCAGTAAATAAACATCTAAAACTCCTACGCCAATGGAAAAAAATTAGTTTCAATATGAAATCTAAATTATTCAACTCATTCACTACAAAAAAGGTACTCTTGACAAAAGTCGATTCCTCTCATGGTTTCGACAAAATTTTAATTTTAGTGATTTAGAGCATAATTAATAATAAAACGATTAACAGATATTTCATAAAAATTGTTCAAAATGTTCACCATTTTCACGTATACAAAGATTTATACGACGCAAAAAGTTGAGATGTACTTTTTGCATAGGTTATTTCTATTGAAAATAAGTAGCACTGGTTTTTTTTTCTGAAGACTATTATTATCTGCTCGAAAACAGTGATATTCACATTCTTGGTTTCCATAGTTTCATCTGTGTTGATTTGTCGAGTTTTATTGACGTTGATTGTTGATATCGGACTTTTCTGATTTATCATGGCCGTACAATACACCAATGAAGAATACACCGATATGTTATTGGTATTCGGATATTGTCAAGGAAATGGTCGAGAGAGTGTGAGGGTGTATTCGGCAAGGTTTCCAAATCGTCGCGTACCAAGCCACCCAACCTTTGCTGCAGTTGAGAGACGTCTTCGGGAGACCGGTCATTTTGCTCCTAGAACTGGTGATTATGGAAGACAGCGTTATGTAAGGATTCCCGAAGTCGAAGTAGAAATTTTAGACCGTATTGAAGAAAATCCAGAATTGAGTACTAGACGGATAAGTAATGAACTAGAAGTTTCTAGGAATGCCGTTCATGAAGTACTAAGAGAACAATTATTATACCCATACCACAAGACGCCAGTTCAAGATTTATTAATCCATGATTCACAAAGTCGTCTGATGTTTTGTAGGTTCATTAATTTGCAAAGAGAAATGAATCTGAACTTTGGAAAGAATATTTTGTTCACTGATGAAGCCTGTTTCACGAGAAAAGGAATAACTAATTTTCATAATGAACACGTTTATGCAATTGAAAATCCTCATTCCATTAAAATAAACCATTTTCAATACGAATTCAAAATCAACGTTTGGGCTGGAATAATAGGAAATTTTATAATTGGTCCTGTCATACTTCCACAAAGATTAACAGGAGACATGTATTTACAACATCTACGAAATACGTTGCCAAATTTGTTGGAAGATTTACCACTCCAACATCGGGTAGATATGTGGTTTATGCACGATGGAGCTCCACCACATTTTTCGGTGGATGTTAGGAATTTTTTAAACCAACAGTACCCAGACAGATGGATAGGTAGAGGTAATGATGCACTCGTGAATTGGCCACCACGTTCTCCAGACTTAACACCGATGGATTATTTTGTATGGGGTTATCTCAAGTCTACGGTTTACAAGACCCCTGTGAATACTGTAGAACAATTATGGCAACGTATCCAACAGGCGACGAATAATCTTACAGGCGATGAAGAAGTTATGCAAAGAGTACATTTCAACTTTTTGCGTCGTATAAATCTTTGTATACGTGAAAATGGTGAACATTTTGAACAATTTTTATGAAATATCTGTTAATCGTTTTATTATTAATTATGCTCTAAATCACTAAAATTAAAATTTTGTCGAAACCATGAGAGGAATCGACTTTTGTCAAGAGTACCTTTTTTGTAGTGAATGAGTTGAATAATTTAGATTTCATATTGAAACTAATTTTTTTCCATTGGCGTAGGAGTTTTAGATGTTTATTTACTGAAAAAATCAAGTTCTACGCCCATGGAATGATATTCATTATGATTATGATATGAGTTTCATTGCCCGATGAGTCTATGCCAACGTACCAAATTTGAAAAAAATCTCATGAGCCGTTCAAAAGTTATGAAGCAAAATCGATTTGAAAATTTCAACTTCAGAGCCGTCTAGCGCCCAAACTAAGCAACTTTTTACTGAGGTAAGTTTGCTTGTATTGAATTGTTTTGGTCTGAAGAATATGTGGTAGCTTTTTGTAAAGACCTTTTAAGGACACCCTGTATAACAGAGGTGCAATGAACTACTTACTATTCTTTTTTCCCTTAATATTGAGTTGGATATCATAGAATGTTTCTGATCTTGTACTTGAATAATCCACATTCTTACATCTGATGTATGAAATCATCTTGCCTTCAAACAATTTAGGTACCGTCCCTTCTACGCACGTTCCCTTCATCTTGCTTTCCAACTTATCTAAAAGCACCTGAAAAGTATTTGAATATATATTTGTGAATTGAACTTCACTAAGTCACTTAAGAATGTCAGAATTTTCAGATAGCAACTTGTGATTTCAATTTTCCAGCTTTTTGTGGGATTTTCTCTCCTCATTTCTATAACATAAAGTAGAAGTTATAAAAAAATATTTCAATATATTTTTAGTAGGGATAGATTTTGTGATCTGTCTCAAAATGTCACAGTGACATTTACTAGACATTTTTTTGGAACGAGGAAAGAAAATTCCACAAAAAGCTGGAAAATGAATGTATCACCTCCTCGAAAAACTTACAGACAGTATGTGAGATGTATTTCATAATTCATAGTAAAGAGTAACAACAATAATAATAATTGATTGTCGTTGATCGATGGTTGATATTTACAGATATTCAATCAATAAATATATCATTGTGAACAGACCCTTTTCTCCTTGGAACATGGAACACCCTTTATATTGTTATATTATTGAAGCACTCATAATTTTGTGGATTCAGTGATAACAAATAGTTGATATTTTATCAGACCAAAGACACATTTTATTTTTTTTCGATCTAGATAGTCATGAACCATAGTAACAGTAAGCATATTTGATGTTCCAAAATTAAGAAATGTAGCTATAAAAACAAACGAGAAAAGGACACGTACCATGTATGGAATATCAAGCTTCTAGTGGTAGCATAATACATATTTGGTGCATCTCATGGTTATGTTCTAGGAACTATCTGTTTTTGATAATATCAATACAATATCAGCTTTAGAATTGAAAGGGAACTTTGAATTATTTGCAAGTGCACTCTCAAGTAATAATAATAACATAAAGATTATTTTTAGTGAAAAACAATTACTATTTATTTAATGATTTAACATTTGATAAAAGTGATATTCATGAAGAACTCATGAATGCTATCCAAAATATCACTTTGACTGCAAGTTAATACGTTGATTCATAATTACAACAAATCTTCGTATATTTATGTATAAAAAAATCGACTCATATATTTTTCACTTTTATTTTACAATTAAACTCCCTCGTCGGGTTATTTTTCCCAGTCGAAAATTAAAAGGGGTTAGGGAGGCATATGTACGTAAACATCTACGTCTAAGCCGGTAATCCAGTTCGCGATGGAACCGATTTACCAAACTAGTGTCTTAGCACCCGCAACCACCGCGACAGATAAAAGTACATGAAATTTCATCAAGAACTTCACTATATTTGCAAATAAATGAAATTCTTAGGACTTTAAATTGATTTAGGATCATTGTGGAATTGAGAAATAGATCGTTTAAGAAGAAAACTGAATCCAATAACAGGAATTTCATTCAATATCCGGAATGTCATTCCTATGATACTTGAAAAATATTTATTTTTGTCAAATCTACAATACTTGATAGCTATCTGGGAGAATAAAAATATTTCACATTCAAAATCGCTTATGAAATTACAAAAAAAAAAACATCAAATGCATTTCCAATTCAAGTTTTCTAAAAAGAACTGTGAATCTATACAAACCTAAAGATTTGTTGTATTCGGTTTCATTATATCAACTCAAATTCCTTGCTTTATCCATTTCGTCAAGAAGGAAATATCGAACTTGAATTTTAATGAAGTTCATACAGCCCATTCTCATGAAACACAATTGAATTTATTGACAACGAATACTTACACTTCAAATATTGGCAAAAAAATCAATTACTCATTCATTCATTCATTGTAACTTGTGAAAGTGTGGGTGAATCAAGCAGATTCAAAATTAGTTTCAAAACAAATTTGCTCAGAACACTCTCATTAGAACAAATCATTAGAATTAAATAATCAAAATGAATACCTATTCAGTTTTACGTTTCAATGATTAAACATCATTTGTATTTCATTGCTGCTTATTTCTTTCTTACATCATGATAATTGTTATAATATTCATAAATATTTAGTACTTCAGTTTTGTTTTCAAACTCACATCACTTTAAATACTGTCTGTAAGTTCTTCGAGGAGGTGGTACATTCATTTTTCAGCTTTTAATGGGATTTTCTCTCCTCGTTTCTAAAAAATAGAGTAGAAGTTATTAAAAATTATTGCAATATATTTGTAGTAAGGACAGATTTAGGATCTGTCCCAAAATGTCACTGCGCTTGAAATTAAACCTTTAGATACCTAAAAGAGAAATTCTCTATTGGTCAGTGACACCTTGTTTTTGAAAAAATTTGGAAATACAAATATATTTGATAAGAATGAAACCTCTACTTATCTTGGTGGACGTTTCGGGAACGAATCTGCTCCCGTTCTCAACACAATTGAAATATTTTTCTCTTCGTAAATTTTTTTTTTTCAATGTTTTCGATTTTGACACTGAAAAGTGACAATTTGGCAGATGGAGGAATTCTGGTTACAAGGTGTTTTCATTAATTGATATCGAATTTTCCATTTTCATATTCAAGTTTCAGAAGTGGATGCCAAGTTCTATCTATATCAACTGAACAAGAAGCAATATTATTATCTCCGTTCAGGAGAATGCAAGCAGACTCTTTGATTTTCCGTTTTTGGTTGTTGTCTTCTTTTCCAATGATCTTAATATTACCCCAATCGGCCATATGTTGTCCATTTTCAGTAAGGATATGCTCAGCTAATTTTGACTTGTCAGTATATCTTCTCTTTATATTGTTCTTATGCTCTTTCATCCTTACTGATAGAGGCCTGCTGGTTTCACCGGTATAATATTTTCCACAAACACATGGTATACTGTAAATACAATTTTTTGATGATTGTTCTTCATTTTTCGGTTTTGTATGAGTCAAAATCGATCTCATTGTATTTTCTATCTTGAACATTGTTTTTACTCGAAACTTGTCACCAACACGTTTAATTTTTTCAGATATTCCGGGAATGTATGGGATTACATTTGTTATCAGTGTTGGTTGTCTTTGTGTTTGTTGTATATTCTGTCTGTTCTCAATTTTGTGACATTTTGGGACAGATCCTAAATCTGTCCTTACTACAAATATATTGCAATAATTTTTGATAACTTCTACTCTATTTTTTAGAAACGAGGAGAGAAAATCCCATTAAAAGCTGAAAAATCACATCACTTTCATCATCACATTACAGTTGATTTTGATGATTGTACTCCAGTAATAGATACTGATTAGATCCTACTGAACATGATTGATTTGTTTCAACATGTTTGATTGTATGTAATGAAGAGTAATATATGGTCTAGTATATATAGTTAAGTATACATATAGTCCAGTTATATGTTTAATTGTATTGAAATTTTTACTGACTTGTGTAAATAATGATTTATTGGTTCTAATATAAAATCAAGTATATATACATATATATATATATTGACAACACACTTTTGTATCATATTTCTGATCGTTTCTTGTTTGTGAATTGTCATTCCATATCTTAGTCAGTGAATTGTGTATTGGCTTTGATTTGAGATGGAATGCTTTCTTCAGAGATTATTCAGTTCGTTAAAATTGTGATACTCTTGAATATATATAGAGTATATATTTTTAGTTATAAGCTAATTCACTCATTACAAAAAAAAAGTACATTGTCAGACATGACAATCTTGAAATGGCAGCACATAGCTGTACCTCCATGATCTACAATTTTGTATATTAATTGAGATGTGTAACATTTGAACTGTTCACTGATTCTGTAGTACCATTATTTTCAACAACACTGAGTGTGATGTGGAAAGCTTTATGTATAATACATTTTTCATGCAGATACGGCAGACCAACCTAAAGAGTACTTGACATCAAAATAGTTGATATTTGAATAGTTGGTTGAACTGATATTTTTTAACTTCAGTAAATAAATCGTACCCTCAGAAATTCCTGAACATCATGTTGCATGAAGGAATCCAAGGTTTCCCATCCGAAGCTCTTTGTCAATTTTTTCGTTCCAACAGGTTTATCGCAGAACTGTAGCTCATGGAACACTCTCTGCAAGGCCAAAGCGACAGATTTGGTAGAATCATCGGATTCGGTGGGCATTTTGTAAACTGCCTTTCTCAATTGGTTTGTGAAGTACAGGGTCTGGAGCAGAGAATTCATGTAACATGTGGCGCCTTGATTTTTCAAACCCACATAACCTACAACAAAAAAATCACTCAAATAAGGGAAAAGAGTAAGCAATTATTACAAGGCCAGGGTAATGAATGCAGGAATTTTATAACTCAGTCATATTATTTGAAGGCAGTTCTATGAAACATAGCATACAGGATGACTGACAAAAACGCAATAGCGCCGCTAGTTATTGTCTCATTTTGAAAAAGAAATAAGCAAATTGAATGACTATTCAATTACTACAAGGTTGCACTATATATTTTTAGTCAACTTCAGCTGCTAACAACTGTGACAATATTTTTTTATGGCAAAATATATTATTTCAATAATTGCTCCTGATACAAGATTTTTTTATGAATCCAGATCCTGACTCAAGTTAACTTTTGTGCAAAAATAGCTCTCAGCTAAAAAGGAATGGATCTTTTGAATAAATGATATATTGGGTGATTGAAAGTGACAGTGAATGTATTTCTCATTCTTTTCATGTCTTTAATCAACTATGTGGCCATTGTTACCCATATGGTTATCATTAGATATATGATAGAATCACAGAAATTTCCCACAACTTGAAAATAACATCACATCAGTTAATGTGCCTTAGTAGTACTCCTCATAGTATTTGGCTATTTGCGATAGAAAATAACATGTTCCATCATTAATTCATGATAGAAAATAAAGTGATTTATTGTGAACAAGATCCCATTTGAAATATGTTTATAATTGATTTCCTATAACAAATATGTATTTTAACTCAATTGAATCATGTGAGCCAATAATTGGAACACTTCTGTGATGTTGTGTTTTGTTTTTGACTTTGACAATTGCTGAAAGAACACCGAAACAAAAATACGAAGACAACATACTAATTATTATGTTCAATGTTGTCTCTCACGAAATGTGAACATAGTTTTCATCCTGCTAATCCCAGTTAGATAGCTTGTATAAATTACCGCCAGGTAATGAATCACTTTATATTCTATCATGAAATGAAAATACTCAGAACATGTAACTAACCTGTGTGTTTCTTGCTGTCCCATGACACCCCATGAGGAGCGTCAGCCATTACTTGTACTTCCAAAGTTATGGCATCATCTTTGATGTATCCTTTTTCTTGATCCAATACATCATTCCAAGCCATAAAATGGGAAAAGCCCCAATCGTTTTCCTACAAGAAAAAAATTAATTTGTATTGTACATATGCCACAAAAAGAATGTTATTTATGCCCACTCCAGTAGAGAATATCATTATTGACTAGAGACCAACAAAGGTCCCTGCATTGAAAAACAATCCAAACCATCCACAATTTTGTTTGGTTTGTTTCAGAATATTAATTTAAAAAAAAATGCACTCTAGAATAGTGACTTGAATTTTGGAAAACGTCTATAGTATTTCAGATAGTGCCAAATGACTTTAGGTTTAACTTAGCTCAAATATTAGAAATAATCAAATATTTTAGAAGAATGTTCCTACAATAGAAATTCGTGTTCTCGCCTATTTTGGCCACAGTTTGAAGAATTATTCTTACTTTTGAGTAAAACAAATGCTGAATTTTCCTCGAGAAATGATCGACATCTGGTCGGACGGCCAAGAGGCGCAGTTCGGCCACAGCATAGCACGACCAAGAGCTAGATTCGCTCTCTCCATTGCACTGCAGGAAAAATCCTAGAGATCTCTGGGACGGCCTATCGGGACGGCCATCTTGAGCATGACTGTTTCTCGGCATCACCATTATTTTCCATGGAAGGTTTCTCACGAAACATGGCGGAGACAGTACAGAGTCCTGCAAATAATGAATAGGTGTTTTATTTCTTCTGAAGAATTTCCATACTCCATATATTGAAATCTAGTTGAATGCAATATGATTGTCAGTTCTATGACAGACTGTTTGGAGGAAAACAAGGATGAATTACTTTGGTATCCAAATATATAATATTCTGTACGCTAACGTGAAAAATCTACTAGCAACACTTTTTAAAAGTCAAATGCATATGTCTCCCTAAGAGAAGTAGAATTGGGAATTTCCAATCTTACTTCAAACATTCGTATCGTGTGATTTTTGTTATATCATTATATTTTTTTGTACAATTACCATTATATTTTTTACCTCTATCTGAATCTCATGTGTACCCCATAAACGATTTTTTCATTAATTTAACTAGGTTTGTAATATTCGAACTCTAGGCAGACTTCTACAATTTCGCTCCATGAGGTGACTTTTGTGAAGGCTGGCAGCCTAGATATATAAAAATCAATTGCCACGTTAGTCTCGCAAGAACTCGAAAATGGCTCAAACGATTTGAATATTTTTTGTTCGTGTTCTTTGCCTCATTACAAGGGTGGTAAAGGAAAGATTATGCATTCCATGGAATTGAAATCGGTTTTTTGTTGAAAATATGGTGGATTTTGAGAATAAGATAGATAAGATAAGATAAGATAAGATAAGATTTGATAAGATAAGATAAGATAAGATAAGATTTGGTAAAAGCAAATTTAATTACATTTTGCAAACATTCTAGTCTATATACATCAATCATTTTGGCTTGACTCATTTATATATTTTCTCTGGTTAAAATTCTCAACTGGCATTCAACTATTTTATATTTTATATGAAATGAAATAGTACACCATTGCACTAGATGAGTGTCCTTCTTCATACAACAAGCAAATCTGAGGAAAATGTGATGGGCTTCATTCACTGAAGTATAATTTATAGAGCTTTCTATGGCTGCTGATGAGTTTTCAATAATACATTATTCACGTACGATTTAGGCATGAAAAGAAATATCTGTATTCTCGGCTGTAAAATTAGTGCATAAACAGAGTTGCACATAATAATAATGCACATATTAGGTTTGTTGTGGTAACAGATATATCAATATACAGTGAATATCTCAGAATATTTGTACACGATGATTTCAAAATTTGGCAGATTCGAAAATGTTATTGCCAATGTTGCCTCGTTTTCAGTTTACCCGGAATTCGTGTCAACTCTAATATTTCAAATGACAAACCCTGTATGTTTTCTGGAATTTGAGAGAAAATCTTATAGCAAATTCATTCATATATCATTTTTATTTTCAATAACAACAGAGATATCTCAAGAAGAGGAACGAACAAAGTAACCATCAACTATAAAAACAAATGGGAAAAAGGCGTGTAACATATGTCACCCGGTGTATATATATCTATAATCATATCTAGAAGAGTTATATATATATATATAGATTATCATGAATTAAAGGTTATCATCTTCAATGAATTTTTCAAGACTAGTAGGATTTTTCAACTGACACATTCTTCAATCGTTAATTTATTATATGTATAGTTCGGCTCAAACAAACATTGCACTTTTTTCATACAGAGAGCTGTGTAGAAGTAGAATGGTTTTAGAGCATGATATAGCTTGCTTATATTTTTCAAAAAAATATTAGTATTGATCATCTTATTGTTTTGGCAAGAAATTACAAGATTTTTTAAAACCAAGAATTGACTTTTTATATCATTTGGTAGCATCATTGTGGTGATGGAAAAGCAGGACTTCTGGTAGGAAACCAACTAGAGAGATATATAGAGTGAACTTTGCCTCTTGCTCTGCAGGTTATAGAATATCGAGAAATTATTATAACAAATCAATTATTATTAATTCTATAACCTACAATGAAAAGTTATCAAGAAAAGCGATATTATTATCATCATTTTAGAAAGATATTTAATATCTGGTTGTTAACAATGAATCTATGTTTCTTACAAATTCTTACAATTTCAGTTACTACTATTCAATGTTGTGCAGGAATGAACAATACATCATTTCAATAACAACTAATTATATATCTATTATTCACAATTCCACATCATGATGATCAGTTTTCCAAATAATATAAATCTGTGATATGAATTCATGGCACCTTTCATTTCCTTCTGAACATATCAAACACAATCTAAGACATGGCAGAAGAAATCCTGAATGAAGTGTATGGCAATTATTTTCTAGGTATATTATGTATATTCAGAATTATCACCTTGTATGACTGAGAGAACTATAGCATCACCAGTTCAATGCATGCTTTTGTTAATAGCATATAGGGTCATTAAATATATATCCACATTCAATAGAAATTATAATATTTTCTTTGGAAAAGATATTACACCATTGATCAGCTTTATCTTTTGGAGATACTAGAAAGACGTAAGCCAGGAAAAATAAAGAAGAATTCACATAAAAATATTATTTCAATTTCAAGTTATAGCTGAATTAATTTTCTGTAACACCTATGACCTCAATTCACCTTGACCAACTCACATCTTTCAGCACAACGTAGGACACAGATTGTTATCAAATATAAAAGGGACACCCTGTATAATTCTATTATAAGTAATTGTATACTTGAATTGATTTCTGATGCGCTACCTACCATCAATCTTCTCACTACAAATAAAATTAGGTTTCTGGAGTAAATGATTTATATATTGTCTATGCAAACAAGAAATTCATTTGAAATATGATCTATTGAAAAATTCCTATGTGAGGATAAATGCAAACAAATGATTGTAAATTTAAGATTAGAATCAGAATATTCTTCATTATTAGAAGATAAACAAATTATATTGTTTTCTTCCTTCCCTCCAATTCTTCTCACAAGATATTGGTTGATTTCTATTGAACATAACAATTTTATCCTTTATATTGAATGTGTCTCATTCTTAAATCATTCACTACTTTCAGAATAGGATTTCACATAGCAGCAACCTATCCTATGAATCCTAGTTTCACATCCTTCAGCTCAAGATCAAAAATGAGAATCATTAAAAAAAGATTCCTTTAGGTCTGATTTAATTTGCATCATCCAAAAGGATGAATTGTCACAATTTTCACATTAAATATTAGCAAAAGTTCTATCTAGACAAAGTTATATCTGTAAACATGTTATTGGTATTTGAAAGCTTTGAGAACAGAGGAACATGGAGTTGACCTAGGCTGAGTGCCCAATAGTAGTACAGTTTCATTTTGCCAATTTGACTGGTATGAACTCTAGAATCTCTCACTGTTTTGATAATAAATATTCACATCCTACTAAATTTTTTTTTTTTTTTCAATCGCTTCTTCTACGTCGGAATCCAACGTCCCATAAGCCGAAGCTTGAGCGGGTTGAGAAGAGCGGGAGGAGTTTTTATAGTGGACTCCGCCAACCACTCCTGGGGGACCGTGTATCGACACTACCAGATCGATGTCAGGATTGAAATCGATGAACCATTTAATTTCAATGAAAAATTAACAACCGCGGCCGGGTTCGAACTCACTACCGTTCCGGCAGCTCGATCATGGTCAAACGCCTTGACCACTGTGCTACAGATAAATTACTGGATAAGACCAAGCAATTTGAAAAATATCAAACTCTTCTAGAAAATTTTATTACAGTTGATTAAACCATTTACATTATTTGAATATTGGCTGATTTATTTGGTATAGGTACCTGATACAGGATATATACTTGTTAGAGATGAGGTTAGAGGTCAAAGCTCAAGGCAAACTATTTATAACAACTAATACAGAAATAAGTAAAATTGGCATTTTCATAGAGTGTGAATTTGATTCTTGTATCTTACCAAATTAGGATCAAATCTAGCGAAACCCATCTACAGATTAGTGTTTTTTGCACATAATGTTGAAATATCAGTACTTGTTTGGTAATTATATAGTGAGGGAACCAAAAGAATTCTTTGAAAGTCAATTATCATGAAACTACCCACATGAACCACAACACCATCAGAATGTTTAACAATCTTCCAACCCAGTCATAGTGATTTACACAATATTAGTCAACTTTTACTCTTCGGTATATACTCAACAAAAATTCAGATACCATATCAATCTGACCATATGCACAGTTTATATTGTGATTTAGTTGACCTATAATCATTACCAAGACCATTTTAAATGTGATCATTAGCTATATTAACATAAAACAAAATAGCAGTTGGATTATGCTGGGATCAAAATCAAAGTAGGCTGTTCTTCTCCAAAATCTTAAAAACAGAGATATGTAAGTATGATTGGAACAGCTATGAAGGGAATATAATCTGGTTACAGATGGAAAAGATACCAGCCTACCTACACAATAAAAATCCAGGTTTTATTGTATATTTAATATTTCATTTGATACTGAACAAGAATATAGATAGAAAAGTGCCAAAATGTCCACTGTTTCATAAATGAAGTTGAGCTCATTGTAAGGGTCATGCAAAGGTGAAGTACAATGCAATATGTACATTACTCTTACCTTCAGTTTACTGAAATTTTGTACTGTATATCTGAAAGTGGCTTCTGAGCGGGCATCATCTTCTTCCATATCAGAGTCTTGGACAGTCATACTTGGGTCTGGTTGGGGTCCAATCACCACCTCCCCATTTTGGGTATCCTCCATCTCTTGACCACCAGAATCTGCGATGTATTCCATTGTAGTCACTACATAAATACTTTATTTTAAGACCATTGTTGGAATGCAAACAATAGTTCTTTCACTTGAAAAATTGTGGGCTGGAAAACTTGTCATATGTCATATCAGACACCCTGTCATGGCTGTCTGGGATGACTTTTCTTTTACTAACTTACCTTCTTGCGTTTCCATTTCCTCTACTTCATTGGCGTTAATATTCTGGTTATTAGGAGGATTATCTTCGTTTTTACGATAGTGTCCAGTCACGTGGTTCATTATTGGGGGTGAAGATATAACGGGCACAGATTTGTCTCTGCCAACAGTACCGAACACACTTTTATTCTTTTTTATTTGAAGAGAACCTTCTTTGTCTGTTGCACCACTTCTAATAGTGTTATTAGTATTATGATTATTTTTTGTGCCGGACACAGTAGTCAATTTGACAAAGTGCTTACTCGCGATGCGCCCAATGTCTGCTATATTTTGAACCCTCTGGACGAGGGAAACGCACAAGAAACATATATACGATTATATTTTTCAACTTATACGAATATTTTCTTTTTATTCTGCGGCCATAAGGTATATTGTGTTCTGATTTACCGTGATGCCGACACTACACTTTCCACATTAGAAAATAAACAAAATGGAGGCATTTTCAGTAGCCTTGCGCTTTGCTGCCTTCAAAATTTGACAGGTCATACTAGAGACTTGGAGACTGGAAGTGTCATCACTCATCAATGTCAGAATCAGAACCCTCTATCCATCGGACAACCGCACAACCACCAAAAAGTGTGAAATTATCCTACAATTAAATACAGTACTCTACAATCATGATACTATAACGAGTTATAGTATCATCCTCTACAATTATTGGTAACAGAACCGTCGGCCATATGTGTTTTCTACAGTGTTTTCTAAGTCGTCAGCCCATCGATTACTAAAAATTTATGAAATCAATCGAAAAAACTTAGAGTAATAGCATTAGAAGTAACAATAGATTGGTCTACAAATCAAGAAATTAGGAAAAGAATACTATTTTATTCAGTGGATCCCTTTACTATCATTTTGGAGATCAATTTATTGTTCCAAAAATTACGGGTGTGAAATGGGCTGCCAGAAGCTGACTGCCTAGATTTCCGAACATACCCGATTGTATGGTCAGTGGCGTGTATCCCCCCTTCAAGGAAACGTATAAGAGAATATGAATTGTATATTGATATTCAAGTTTCAAATATACCGAATGGGAATAACGAATGAAAAATAGATGTAAAAAACGTCGAAACCAGATTTGGATAGATATTGATTAGGTATATCCTAGGTTCCAAATATTTGTATATCATATTTGCAATTCGTGAAGAGTGATTGTAGGAGTTTCCACAGGAAAAAAAACCATAATAGTTTTTTCATAACTTCCGAACAACTGCCAATCGACAAACCACCCTCACTGAGAATAATTCCTTGCCAAATAGACTGGAAGACTCTACACACGAAAAAAAGAATTTTCAAAATTATTTTTTTTCGGCACTTTCGCAAAAAACTGGGTCGAGTTTTTCTGGTCAGGGATGTAGCTGAACATGTCCAGAATCACCCTCACTGAGAATAATTCCTTGCCAAATAGGCTGGAAGACTCTACACCCGAAAAAAAGAATTATCAAAATTAATTTTTTTCGGCACTTTCGCAAAAAACTGGGTCGAGTTTTTCTGGTCAGGGATATAGCTAAACATGTCCAGAATCACCCTCACAAAGAATAATTCCTTGCCAAATAGGCTGGAAGACTCTACACACGAAAAAAAGAATTTTCAAAAATAATTTTTTTCGGTACTTTCGCAAAAAACTGTGTCGAGTTTTTCTGGTCAGGGATGTAGCTAAACATGTCCAGAATCACCCTCACTGAGAATAATTCCTTGCCAAATAGGCTGGGACTCTACACAGGAAGAAAGTAATTTTCAAAATTAATTTTTTTCGGCACTTTCGCAGAAAACTGGGTCGAGTTTTTCTGGTCAGGGATATAGCTGACCATGTCCAGAATCACACTCAATGGGAATAATTCCTTGCCAGATAGGCTGGAAGACTCTACACACGAAAAACAGAATTTTCAAAATTAATTTTTTTCGGCACTTTCGCAAAAAAGTGGGTCGAGTTTTTCTGGTCAGGAATATAGCTGTACATGTCCAGAATCATCCTCACTGAGAATAATTCCTTGCCAAATAGGCTGGAAGACTCTACACACGAAAAACAGATATTTCAAAATTAATTTTTTTCGGTACTTTCGCAAAAAACTGTGTCGAGTTTTTCTGGTCAGGGATATAGCTGAACATGTCCAGAATCACCCTCACTGAGAATAATTCTTTGCCAAATAGGCTGGAAGACTCTACACAGGAAAAAAGTATTTTCAAAAGTAATTTTCCTGTGTAGAGTCTTCCAGCCTATTTGGCAAGGAATTATTCTCAGTGAGGGTGGTTTGTCGATTGGCAGTTGTTCGGAAGTTATGAAAAAACTATTATGTTTTTTTTTCCTGTGGAAACTCCTACAATCACTCTTCACGAATTGCAAATATGATATACAAATATTTGGAACCTAGGATATACCTAATCAATATCTATCCAAATCTGGTTTCGACGTTTTTAACATCTATTTTTCATTGTTATTCCCATTCGGTATATTTGAAACTTGAATATCAATATACAATTCATATTCTCTTATACGTTTCCTTCAAGGGGGGATACACGTCACTGACCATACAATCGGGAATGTTCGGAAATCTAGGCAGTCAGCTTCTGGCAGCCCATTTCACACCCGTCCAAAAATTGCCATCTATCAAGCAACAATAAAACTAAGACAGCCAACAATTTGATATTACTCATATCTGCCGATAGGCATGATGGAGTTATAGTATCATGGCCGATAGGTGAGCCCAAGGTGGATATAGGATGGTGAAATAACTCTTCAATTGTTTCTTTCCAAAACATGTAGACCTGTCAAACGACCTCACTAAGGCCGCACCACTTGAGTATAGATGGCGATACGATCGTCGATCCGGTGAAGTCAAATCCGCTTTTACTGATAATGACGGATACCTGACAGTGATGGATAGCTAACAGTTCAGTTTTTACATTTATGTTGAATTTCAAATCCACATCGTGTTTCCAGCATTTCCAAGATAACCTTCGAGATCGGCATAGGCGACGCCACCTAGTTTCGATCTTGGGAAGCCTTAGTAAGGTATTGAAATCCGACAAAATCAAGTAGGCGAAGGTCTACAACTTTTTCTAGTGGCTGGGTATAGGGAGTTGAGACACCAGTCTTTATTTACATCATGGGTGAGCCACAAAAATGATGAGCTCAAATGCATCGTTGCCAAATGCATCAGACGAATAGAATTATAATTATAACATTTACTGTTTTTTGGTATACTGTCACAAGGATTTCGGTCATTTCACAAGGTGTATAAATAATTTAATCTTTCAGTTCATGCGTAGACAACATACCCATGATCAGTGTTCACAGCTCCTAGTGAGCTCCTGCCAATTCTAGCGAATATAGTTAGGTATACCATAAGGGACATGCAATATTTCAAGTTGCAACTCCCAAATCACCACTAATTTCACCTTACAACTTCTCTAATTTCGAATTGATTATTAAAAATAAGTGGTAATTTCCAGTAAGTCGAAATTAGTGGTAATTTTGAGTTGCATATTGCATGTATATTCCTTCGCCTACGACCTAAGTATACCGATCGTAAGTAATATATTTTATGAAGGTTATAAGCTTGACCATAATGGTCGAAGGTTATAAGAATTATAGTGACTAGGTATGATTTTATTTTTATGAAAAAAATTTAAGTTAACATTGATTTCAGGGATATTTATTATCTCGTAATAATTCGATCTAAGGTGATAAAGGTGCGACTTGAGGATAACCCTCAGAGCAATAAAGTAAGTATTTTACCACATTCGACAGGGGCGCCACAGCCATTTTTACGTCTTTTGTGTGTTGTTGAATATAAATATAAAAAATGAGTGTATTCATGATGATCTGATGATTCAGTGCTACAAAGGAGCAATGAGAGATTCAAATTGATAATAACCATGCAAGTTTTTCTGTCAGTACTGTGTTACTATTGAAATAGTTTTTGATACCAGGAAATTCATTGATATTGCTGTTCTCAACTAGTTCCATATGTCCTAGGACCATTAAATTCCTATTAACATTATGATTGAGGTTATAAAATTGGAAATAATCAGTATTTTTTCTTCTAGGTTTCCATCTAATAAGGTGACTACAAAGTTATGGTGTGAATCACTTCATTTAGAAATGAGTGACTTAACCAAATGTTCATTCATTTGTTCTAATCATTTTTCACCCCACACCATATTCGTCGATTTGAATGCAGAACTATAGTTTGTGAAGGTACAATTCCATCACTATTGATGCCTCACCAGCCTGATGATGAGTCGTCTGATATTCATATTTTGACCCCAGGAACCCGTATTTTACGATAAAAACGTGCGCAAACCTATATTTTTCGAAATTGTCGGACTTATTCCTCACATAGGATACTTTGCATACTCTCATGGAGTCAAAAAAAGGGAAAACGTCTTTGAAAAAGTTGAATTGTATTTATTTATTCTATTATACTATTTTAGTTAATATCTGAAATCACACGATTTCAAGATGTGGCTGCGTCAGGAACATTTATTTCCTATGGGAAGAGAAATTTTACAGAAAAATTTGTTTTTAATAAGAGTATTTTGTTGATCCTATGAACAATAATCATAATTTCGTGATTCAAAAAGAGGTGGCACCGTTACTAGGATATGTAGAGGACTGCAAAATAAGTTGGGTTTGCTCAGTAAAAAAAAAAGTAATTGCATCCATATTCAAGATACAGGGTATTGAAGATTTTAATTTCCAATAAATAAGGTAATTGTTTTCTATAATACTTATTTCATAACAGCACCAGTGGGCAATTGCTTCATTATTCCATATCAAAATATTCCAAAAATATCAGTATTGAGTTTTACCAGTTCAAATACTTTTTTGGTATGAAATTGAATAATGTTCAATTTTGACTACAAAATCTTACTTCACGAAAGTTATGTTCAAATCTATTCGCTACGAACCGTTTACCTAGCACCCCCATGAGAGTCAGATAATAAAACAAATTTATGCGATGTTTATGCACAATTTCATTACAATGTTGCTAGTAGTTTCGACATAATCGTAAGAAATATTAAATGAAATGTGTGCATTTTTATTTTCAATACCCTGTGTCTTGAATACGGATGCCGTAACGAAAATGAGCAAACCCAACGTTTTTTGCAGTGAAATTATATCAGGGTTCAAAATAGGTTGAAAATTCAAACACTTGCCCAATAATCATTCGAAAAATTAGAAATTCGAATTAGAATAATGGAATGATATTCATGTTTCAGGATTGTTATTCAATCTTCAACCAAAACATGAGTTGAAGTAGTTTTTAGATTGAAATGTTTGAAAGAATGAACACAGAAAATTGATAAAGGTCGAGTTCAGTTTATTGTAATATTTTGCCCAAAACAAAAATTTAGTTATATACATAATATACATTATTTCTTTTGGGAGATTAGGTAACTACCTATATATGATAAAACATACAGAATAGGTATATAGTAAGAGTATTTCGAACTTTTTACAAAAAATAAGCGTATTTTTTACAATTTATTACTATAGAAAAACCTATAAACATTTTCAATCGACTATCTAAAAATCGTTACAAATTATACATAGGTAGTTGAGAATACAAATAAATCTATTAGGTATCAACATTCATTTTCAATATTTTTTTACAGTTACCTAGTAACGTATTTTGTCAGATTTTTAATGCCACTTTGCTACAGAAATGAACTTGTAATTTTTTCAAAATACCAAAAATGCAGTGCTTGAAAGATAAAAAAACTGAATTAAAAAAAAAACGATTAAAGATTTATTCATTGAAAGAAATCATCGCCTGTAGAGGATGGGAAAAGACCATATCTTCTTAAATTCCTGAAAATTATTCAGGTCCTTGTGATAATTTCGGTTCCAACCCATCAATGATTATTTTGTTTTTGAATGATGAAGAGGTTGCTCATAGTAGAAGTAATTTTTCAATATACAGGATGAAAGAAATATATTAGGCCTTGTGAGCTTTGTTTGGAATTATACCTATTAATGAAGAGCTTCAGCATTTCCTACTAGACACTATAATATAAGTAGTAACATTATTTTCAATACAAAATGATATTCAATACGCTTCATCTACAAAAAAAAAAGTTTATACTAGCCGAGTGTTCTGCTACAAACCATCTGTCCATCAGAACGTAGCACAATTTTTGAAATACTGAAATTTTACTGAAGTATTTCCAATTCTGATTCTTCTGAATTCATTAAAGTGAGTGGGATTTTGTTTACACATTTATAAAGATAATCCTCTTCAACTACAAATTATATAGGTAACAAGAATATTTACATTCAAGTATCAAATGAAAGATTGATGAATCAAACCTGATCAACGATTTCAGGAGCAATGCAATGACTCTGTACATTGGAAATATTTTCGTGATCCTCACATGAACAATCAAAATCTGTATCACTGTAATTTTCTGAGGAAATCTTAGTACAATGTCATTTTGTGTTCTCAAGATGAATACAGAAAACTACTTAATGAAAAAGTGAAGAAAAGTTGATGAAATGTTTTATCAATTTCTTGCTTTCCTTTCGATCTGTGAAGTTGATGATGCAGATCTTTTGAGGTTGATAATTCAAGAAATTATATTGTTGATTCAACATAGATAATAGCCATATCCACTGGATTGAAAAATATTGGCAATCATGCAAAAAAAATAAATGATGACATGGTTAATCAAAAAAGTATCATAAAGTTGTCTCAAACTTCACATCAAAACAAGAAGGGATATTCCTCTAAGAAACGGATGTCCAATTTTCAAGTCATCATTTCAAAACGTTTTTGAAATATTAGCAAATTTATGTTTTCCTTTCATCGTCCTGTATATCGAAAACGACAAACTCACGGACATACGTTGATATGATCTTTCCTTCTTGTTACAATTTCAGCAGCGAGTCAGTAAATTTTCTCCACGTATTTGATAAACAACCTATATATTTTTCAATATATTATCAAACAAATCAAGATATTACTCATTTGTTTTAATCTCGCTCATTGCGTTTTCTGTTATGAATAATTTAGAGAGGTGGTGGCTATAGCCACTAATACAACTTTTCATTTTACCACCATCCCCTAAACTGTCAAACTCAAATAAAATTTGCGCGCGAGTGTTCAAATCATCAGTTGTTGCTTGTTAGACAGCAGCTAACTAACTGATGACTAAATTCAAGTTCTGCTCTTCTGGCCACGACGAAGAGAGTCAGGAATATAAAAAATAAAATAAAATACGGATAAACGCAGGATATGAACTTGCGATCCTTAGGGTCGGTTGCATGAAGAAAAATTCGTATATATGGAGAATTCATGGCTTTCTATCAAAACTCCACCATAATGCAATGATTTAGGGTCGGTTGCATAAAAAAAATCAATCATGTGATTATCTGATGCCACATTAGCGGTGATGTTACGTTAAATCCAATTTGCGTTGCATAAAACTCTTGTATGTTAAGATTATCGTTCCATTATCTAACGACGAAAAATGCGTGGAAACAGCGATGATTTGCCTGCTTCTAACGTTCCGTGCATTGTAAGTGATGATGCTTTGCGCATTTATAGGTTAGGTTTAATTATTTGATTTGACGAAGCAGTTTCAAAGATCTGTGGCAGTATGGGTATTGATATAGATAGTTTGAAGAAAAAACGGGGGGCAAACTATACGGAAACAGAAAAAACAACACTGCTGGAGATTTTTAAAAAGTACGTATAGTTTACCATAATATCTAAAATTTGGTACCTATCTTTCGATTGGAACTCATATATCCAATTCATTCCTTCACAGATATAAAAATATAATAGAATGCAAACAGTCCGATACAATATCTTTGAAAAAAATAACGGGATACATTTGACGTGACGTTTGAAGTTGATTCGCCTTTGTGCAACTGCTTTTTACCTAATCGGGCATTTTCTTAAGTTAATTAGTTGATTAAGTTAACATACTCTCAAGTATACAGGGTCGCTGATATGTATGGAAACGTATGTATGTATGTATGTATGTATGTATGATATGTATGGACTATGAACTTAATGGACTAACATTTTTGGATAATTTATTATAAGTTATTTTCAAAATTCGATATCTCGAAATCGGTTGAATTTAGGAAATGATGAGCTTTATCAATTTTGTTCAGAATTTTGAGCAGAATTGAAATGTGGAATAATATACAGGGTGTCCCATTAGAGAAAAAGCAACTTTGTTTCGTCCTGACTTTTTGACTCATCCTGTATACTTAATTTTTCATTAGCTTAATGGATTTTGAAAAACCCTACAACTTTTGTATCCTAACATTTTTCGCTAGCTATCTTACTTTAGGAAATAATCGACCGTTTCCATACATATCAGCGACCCTATATGATGAATGTTTATGCAACCGAATTCCACAAATAACGTTACGTCAAATATTAAATCTGACGTTAAATACTTGATGAACCTTTATGCAACCGGCCCTTAGTATCGTAAACGTAAACGCTAGCAACTACTACACGAGGTATTCACTCAAATAAATTCGCGACATATATCATCACCATTGTTTGAGGTTGACAATTTGGCATAATCGGAAGTTGTATTAGTGGCGCTAGCAGCTTCAATAATTCGGCATTAAAAATCTAATTTCCATGTTTTGGGAAAGACACTGGAACAATTCAATTCTTCCGTGTGAAATAAATAATTATGTACAAAAATACAAATATCTTAATGAAATATCTGTCCCAGAGTGGCAATAAAAACATCAAATAATCATTCTGTCCAAGAACATATTAGACTGGGAGAGATAGTGACGAGAGTTTGACTCATTTTACACAAGTATGGCACCACTTCAGGAGTCCAAATACACAAATGATAAAAGGAAAATGATGATCATAGCGACGGTCGTATTCGCAGGACGAAGTAACTAACTTATCGGATAAATTACGGGTTATGAACGATTTTTTACACATCTTGCATTCTCCGACAGTTTATGGAAAACACTCCGGCGGAAGCAAAATACCATCCCCATGCGGTGGGGCTTGCAGTCCGCCTTACTAATCGAAACAGGTATTTACTCACTTTTTTCCAAACTATTTTCACAGGCTCATTTTTGTACCAAGTAACTATTCTCAAGTATTAACGAAAATCGCCACGCCATACCAATTTGGGTCTATATAGTCGCCATTATTTATTACAGTATGACATCATATCATATTCAGTTTATTTTGATGATTCTACTTGAAAAAAATTAATGTGACGATGGGGCTGAAGACAGCCACACTGGCGTTAAGATGTGGAGAAAAAATGTGAAACGAAATTTTACAGTATGGCGTTTTGTTTTTTTTTTGAGATTGATATAAAAATATGCATCAGAAAAATTGTACCATGTCCACAATATGCGAAAAGCTGATTTTCCGAAACGTCTTCAAGATAGAAGTACATATGTATATATAAAGTTATATGTACAATATTCAACAGGGAATACAAACGGGAATTCCGAAACTCGAGAAAGTTTTGTCGATAGCTGTATAATATTAACGCGGATCTGTTATAAATATATATATATGACCCTTCCCAAGGGTATGGCGTTATCGGATTTTTGTCCCTAGTAATGAAAATATCTAGAATGAAAAATGTTTAGGCAGTAAGAAATCGTTCAGCAACTTCAAACAGTATGACAGTATGACGATTATGTAGACCCGTCAGCGTAGCGAATTTGTGAATGTCTACTAGAGAATAATTAGATAATCTTTTAGAAAAAAAAAATACCTATTTTGAATAATCTGGTATTTTTCTTCCGCAGGAAAAGGCAGGATTGAATGTGTAAAAAATCATTCATAACCCGTAATTTATCCGATAAGTTAGATCCTTCGTCCTGCGATTACGTTACGATGACCAACGCTATGACCATCATGACCCCCGAAGGAGTGCCATACCTGTAAAATATGAGTCCGGACTTTTCATAGAAATAATAATAAACACTAGAACGCCAATGGAGTCTGACTATAATGGAACCCTTACGGAAGACTCACCTACCTCTGAGCTTGCGCAATAGATACTGTCCTTGTTACAGATTTCGCCAGTGCAGCTCGCAAGAATTAATGTAAGTACACTCCAAAATGATAGCCACAACCCAAAATATCAAATCATTCCCATACAACTAGACGATAGAGTTGAAATAGAACTAGAGATGCTCATTTTAGCTGAATACTCTAATCTGAATTGATTATTTTTTATGAGGACGTCACTGTTTACTCCATTCCGTTCGACCGGCTGTCAAATGTCATTAAAATTTTCTGTGGCAGTATTCCACATTCACTTGGATTTCCACTTTCGTCTTTTTTATAGCCATAAATATTTGTATGCCTGATCAAATTTAGGTGCTATTGGCAAATTTATGCTATTTATAGTCATAATTTTAAGCATAGTCTTTGTGATACATTTAGTCTCAAGAATATTAGGTATTTACCCATGATGAACAGAATCATAAGTTCTAAGCAAATGTCAAATGCCAAATTTTTGTGAAGGCATGCGCACCGTATGCGCACATGCCACCTCGACATAGGCATAATCATATTAATCAACTTTCATGGTCATTTCTTAGACTTGCCCTTATGCTTGGAACTAACCGCTGTATACACACTTGTATTCAAGTATTGTTTTAATTTCTAGTTATGCTCAAGATTATTACTAAGATAAGGACTGAGGCTATGGGGATGTTGTATAAATCCGCCATATATTTCGTAAAAATCATCAATTTGTGGTTGATACAGTAATTACATTATGAAAAATGGAGTTATACCGAGAATTTCCGCTCGAAGAATCTCACCATTGCTTGGTCTCACCTCTCTCACAAAATCTTACCAAGTATTATTATGAGCAATAAGGATAATATATAATAATATCACCGTCCAAGTTGATGTGACAAAGCAACAAGTTCTGTGAGAAGCTTTCGGATGAATTATTTTCGCATGGGTTCCAACAAAAAGTGTGTCGACTTTATAGCCGTGGCTATACGCATGTGCAATATTGGGTGCACATCGCATGAGGGTCAATTGACTGGATGGATTGGCATTATAGTATTTGATATTTTTTCTATAGGACTTTCTGTCGCCATTTCTCGGTCTACATTTCCAAGAAATTCATCGCATTCACATAACTGAAAAAAAAAAGATCACATTCAACCTCCGACCCCGCTGTCTCGCGTCACGTGCTCGGGACAGAACGCCTTAAAGTCCTCTTCAACCAGCTGCCAGCCACCGGCTCTGGCGCAGCAGAGGTGCGCCACGCCGAGACACCCTCGGCGCAGACACGACACGTTCGCCCCCTTCAGGCGGCAGCAGCCGCACGTCACGTTGCAGGACGTCCACACGGCCTCCTCCAGTCCCACGATCTTCGGCCCGATCAGGTAGATGCCCGGTGACCAGACGATGCAGTCCTCGTGTGCCCACACCTCGAAGGTCTTGTTTCCGGTGTCGGTGATGCCCAGGTGGACGTCCGGCTCGCCGTCGGAGGCGTCGTAGTCGAAGTGTTTCCGTTTCACCTTGGCAGATACGTTTTTCCGTCATTTACAGGGTCAACGAGAATTTTTCGAAATGTTGTATAATCAGACATTTAGATACGACTAGCCCAGTGCCAAGTCATAGGGGCGGTTACCTTGCGGAAAGTTATGTAGCTCTATATTTCTGATATCGATGGGGCAATAGCAGGACCTCGTTACTCACAAAATTGGTTCAGTAGCTTTTCGATTTCGAAATATACATCAATTTCCTGACGGAGAAAGTACTGCGATATTACGAAGTTTATATTGAGTTAGCGAGACAATTAAGTGTATCGTAATTTTCGTTCTGTCCCGATTTTGCTGCTTTTTTGTTGTTAATTAGTCGAGAACAGAAAAAAATATGTGATGTGCGCCTCGCCGTCGGAGGAGTCGTTGTCAACGTGTTTCCATTTTATCTGGACAGAGAAATTTTTCCGTCATTCACGAGGTCAAATTAGGTCAATCAAAATGGGACCATGACTCTCGGAAGCGATATACAAGTTCATGTACTTTTTTCAATACATGATAACGCCCTTATGTGCACGCCACTATATCCAACTGTAACCGAGCAATTCAATATATAAAAAAATAATAATTTGACAACAGATAAATGGCGTGAGAACCTGTGAATCCAACTGATTGTTAATTGTTTTTACAATATTGATGCATCTTTTTCAGAACTGATTGTTCTTGAATTTTTGTGTTATTATTCATTCATTCTGTTTATATATATATTATATATATTGCATATATCTTTTCATAAAAAGACTGTACCGATAAGATGTTAATTGTCTAATGGGAATAAATAAATTATGATGATAATTATCATTAGATTAGATTAATTAGATTATCATTAGAAAAAAATGTACCTATGCATCTATGTATCTTTGTTGACCTCTCGAAAGCATTCGACACCGTTTGTCATACAAAACTATTGGAGAAACTAAAATCATATGGAATTAGGGGTAACACATATAATCTACTAGAAAGTTGTTTATAAAATCGTAAACAACGTGTAATCATAGATGGAATTGAAAGCGAGTCAAGAGAAATAACTATGGAGGTCCGCAAGGTACTTTCCCTGGCTCATTGTTATTCACTATTTATATAAATAGTTTCTTGAGGATGGAAACCGAAGGAATAGTTATACGTTCTGCAGATGGTACTGCTATACTTTATCAGGAAAAAACATGGAATCGTCTCAAGACTAGTGCTGAACGAGATATGGAAATTATAAAAACTTTGTTTCAGTGCAACAAGTTAACATTAAACATAGAGAAAACTAAGTATTCAACATTTGCACTGTATAAAACTAGTCTACCAAATTTTGGACCTCTACAAATCGATGACGTAACTGAAATACCGGAAGCATAATTATAAAGTATCTTGGAATAGTGATTGATAGACACTTTCGATGGGACCTACAAGTGAAGAATGTCGTTAGGAAACTGAGAGGACTACTATCAATATTTAAATATCTGAAACAGTTTCTAGATATACCTTATTAGAAAACTGTCTACTATGCACATAGGATATCAAGAAAAAGAAATTGAGATTATCTTATCAAGGCATGGACATGATACAAGAAGACATAATAAATTTATCTCAATAAGATGTGACAAAACTATAGGCCAACGGAGTAAGTTCGCTAACTAATAACCTGACTATATCAGAGAAATAAAAAACTACCAACCTTACAAGAAAAAAGTCAAAAAATGGATTTTGCAAATTGATTGCCAGTTCTTTCATGATCTAGTCAATAATGCTATATAAAATAATTAATCAATGAACTCATCCACACTGATCTATAGTTTTCTTCATATTTCGTCATAATTTCATTGAATGGTACTAATACTATCCATGTATACATGGTTGGGATAAAGTATGGAACCAAGTAAATATCTTTCAAACGAAAAAAACGATATTAATGAAAATTTGCAGTTAAGTGCAATGGAACAAAATGCATCTGATATACTTTTTTTAATAATATACTTCTGGTTTAACCGGAAATGCCATCAACTTCTTTAATTTAAACGGGACACCCTATATATTTTTACAGATTTTGAAAGAGATTGTTATTTTGAATTCATACATACTGAGTTTAATGTGAAAAATTTTGTAAAAACGATGAATATAGCACTTCAATCAACCTCCTTTGAGTTTTTATATTAGATAAATGTAAATAAACTAGTACTCTTTTGTTCTCCAAGTGTCAAATTCTAATTGACGGAAATAAATTTTAAAATCACATCATCATTGAAATTTTAACACGCTCTTTATCACTTAATTGAAACATTCTGAATTGTCAAATTTGTAAATTGTACGTTTATTTATTACTATGCATACAAACGACATAAATTAGTTTTTTGCTCTAATGCAAAAAACTCAAAGGAGCTTGATTAAAGTGCTATATTCCTAGTTTTTACAATTTTTTTTACACCAAAGTCAGTGTGTATGAATTCAAAATAACAAGCTCTTTCAAAATCTGTGAAAATATATAGGGTGTCTCATTTAAATCAAAGAAGTTGATTACGCTATGAATTCAAAATAACAAGCTCTTTCAAAATCTGTAAAAATATATACGGTGTCCCATTCAAATTAAAGAAGTTGATGGCATTTCCGGTTGAACCGGGAGTATATTATTAACAAAAAAATGTACATCAGATGCATTTTGCATTTTTATCTCAACCCTGCATGTTTATCTTTCGTTATCATGATCATGTTTTATTCAATAGTAGAAGCATCACTATAATATCACGTACAAGCTGAAATGCTATTCAGCTTCTGTGAATTTCATGTTCACTTACATTTCTGTGTTTATATTATACTGTATTTTGTATATTGGTAAATAAGACAAGAATTCGGATTTTTTTATTGTTTTGAATTTCTTAGGAAATCCTTCAGTCTTCAATTAGTTTCATCAAAAGACGAGAGTTACTGATTTTTTATTCGATCGTTTTCAAACAAGTATGTATTGGGTGTTTGATTGAGAGTGGATGTGGGCTGTATCTCAGAAACTATTAATGGTAGCAGCATTTAAAAGAAAACAAAATTTCACTAAATTTTACGACATTCGTAATAACCACACTCATAAAAAAGATAATTTCTTGATACCATTATTCATGGGAATAAAAATAATCAATAAATTATCGAACTCCGTCGAAAATATATCATTAGTAAAAGAATTCAAATGACTATCCAGAAAACTTCTACAAACTTAAGTATACGATATTTTCAAAGAATTCTTCTATTACTCACTCCCAATAATTTCTTTCTCCAAGTGAAAAAAATGATATTATATAATAATATTTATCTTTTAATATAGGGGTCTCGCAAATTATTTGTTGAAACATTTCTTTGTTATTATATTTTCTTTGTTTAAATCACATATTTCCTTCTCTCACGCTCTACCAGAGAAACTTGTTATTCATTATGTAATGAACTGAGTTCTTTTGTAGCATTTTTGCTTCTATCTATCATTCTCTAATTGAGTCACATTTGAGGTACAGCATTGCCTTCTGGAGATTCTGTAATCAACTTTTTTTTTTGAGATGTCTATGTAAAGTTCGAGTGCGAGAGCCATGTAACCAATTATTTTTAGGGAAAAAATGCTGACATTGCCATGTGGTTTCATTCTTGAATCTGATTGCATGATACATAGAAAGAATAATTCAAGAGAATCTATACAACGAAAAGATCATATTAAAAGGCAAATAAAAGATACCTCTCCCTATTACAAAACTGACCTTGACAAAACGGACGAGTGCTTGAATTGCCTTCTGTAACGAATGTTTTATACTATTTTCTCTGTTTCGGCTGAATAATACGGTTTCGTTAATATTGAATGCATATTTTCATAACATAATCAACTAATTGTTTAGGGAAATTTGGGCGAAATAATTTGACTGGCAGAAATGATTCTTTTCTGACAGTGGACAGAAATTTGACACAATATAGCAGGAAGTTTAGTGAATTCAAAAGATGCTTGAAATTTTTGTAAAATAATCCTTCCTATCAGTCAATTTCAAGGGACAGCACCTAAATTCTCACTAGGTATACCACTAGAGGTCAAATTATTTCCGGATTCAATTTGAACTCGTGCGGTGTTCGGTAAGAAAATTCCGCACCAAATGTGTTTCCAACAACATCAATTTTCGTCTTTATCAAGTTGACAAAACCTGTCATTATGAACGTCAAAAAAAATTCCAGTATAATTCGCTGTTGGGTACCCAGGAAAAAATTTCCGATAAAATTCATCCGTTGCTATGGTGATCTGACAGAAATAACGTTCTGATTGGTTAAAAATCACATGTGTGGAATTTTCTACATATTATTTCTGGAATTTCCATGAATGCAGGATATAATACCAACATTTCTGACATTTCTTTCGAAATCTGCAGTAGTAATATTATTAATAAACAATAGCTCATGATTTGGGAACTTTCAATGAATTATTATTGTTTCGTTAGTCTCAACTGAGGTCTCAACTATAAAAACAATAACTATGTAGGTACCTGCCTATGTTACGAGTTGTATTTCTATTTTTTCAATAGTATTTCAATTGAACAAAATATATGATAATGCTCATTGCTATTATTTTTTTTCCTATATTCCAATATTTGATTATTTTCATGATTTTGCAGAGTAAATTAGTACCATATTCAGATTATTCTTCCTCTTGCCGTTTCGTTTGACATTGATCTCGGGTCACAGAGTCACAATCATGGTTGAACTGTCAATTATCTAATATGCAGGTATAACATGCAGGTATACCAATCTTTGACAAACCCAAAACAAAAATACCTAGAAATCGTGTATTAATGAAGCTCATTAATACACAAAAGAATGTGCATTAATGAGACTATTAAAGTGCCGGAACAGAGACCATCATTTATCTGCTTCATTTAGGAATGAAGAAATCTTCAAATGATTCAGAAAACTTGTTGAGAAAGCCCTAATTGAAAAAATTTTAGCCCACAAAGATTCGAATACCTTCTTCCCCATGCCGACTCTGGTCGCTTCGTCCAGCGCCCTGTGCATCTTTTTGCTCTTGAAGTGCTTGTCGTAGGGGTCGTCCAGCCGGCGCTCGAACTCCGGACACCTGGTGGTGATGAAGTACGGGCCGAACAGGTCGCCGGGCGGCGCCACCTCCCTGTCGGAGGTCGGGCCCGAGAGCTCGCTGGCGTGCGGACCGCGCTTGCAGAACGAGCAGATCCACGTCGCGTCCTTGGTTTGTGCGTCGTACTTGTTGCTCAGCGTGCTGCAGTGCAGCCCCTTCGACCTAGCGCAAGAACCGATGTTAGAATAGAATAGAATATATTGACTACTTGATCACATACGTTCATACAAAGTGCAAATTGCACATTCAATGAATCATTCAGTGAATGAATGACGACACAAATGTCTGTATCCAATTCCAACAAGAATTCTCAGCGCTTTTTTCTGTAAACACTATTCACTAGAATTTCTCCAAATAGGATTCCATTAGAAATATGAGATTCAATCAGTGAGCGAAAAATAAATTTCGATGTAGTAAAATTGGTTATGGAGTTCAGTTGTCGTAAGAGCACTTGATGATTTACTCTTCAAACCCAGAATATTATATTACATAACTAGTGCGCAAAGTAGTGGACATAGAGTAGAAACGTAACAAAACGAATGCAAGAAATGCATTCATTCTCCAAATTATATTTCCAAGTTGTGTGCACTATTTTTCCTACGAACAAAAATATATGAATCATATGAATTATTATTCCAGCGAGCATGCAACAACGATGTAGAGAAGACTGGTGCAGTCACTGATGGTGTTTTGTTTCGCCAAAACGGTAACGGAACTTTCCGCTATAATGGCATGATAGTTAAGAAACGTCCCAGAATATGGCGACATTTTTCAAGATTCCTGTACAGGCTGTCCCTTTTTCGATGTCCTTACGGGATATCTCCCTTATTTTTGAAGCTACAGGTTTGCGGTCTTCGCGAACGTTGGCTACTTTTTTTGTGAAACTCACGAAACCGTGAACAAAATTTCCATAGCCCGCTTCGTTCCTGAGATACAGGGCGAAATTGAAAATATTGCATTTTGGGACCCCCCTGTATCTCAGCTATCTTTCAACTTAGAGGAAAAGTAAGAACTGTTTCTTCCACAATTTTTCACGTAAAATCCAGTGGCGTAGTCAGATTTCTCTAATGAGCTGTCGTTATTTAGATATAACCCAGTTATGTTTTTTTAAATAGAACACCCTGTATATTTTTGAATATTTGAAACAAGAAAGCTTTGCGCTTTTCAAAAATATATAACACTTATATGATATTTTGAGTATTAGTCCTGTATTTGGGTAATTTTCAGTTTTTTATGGCAAGTCAAGACAAATAACTTCTACTTCTAGAATAGATATTCTGGCGCAATAATTAAATACCACTCATTTATATAGGGTAGAATGAGAAGTATTCATTTAAAATGATTATTCAATTAACAATTTGATAAAAACAAGTTGATAAAACAAAACAATTTGATAAAACAATAAATTCAAACACTACTACAAAACAAATCTATTAATTTTTCTCCTATTGAAAATGTCTTATAAATATTGTTCAAATTGCTGCTCATTCTGTTGAAGACACAGCCGACATCTTCTGAGGATAGCGTCAATCGACCGGAGTAAAAATATAGGTCTCATACGTAAATATTCGAAAGCTTCTCTCGTAGCATCCATCAGGGAATCTCGATTTTCATGCCGCGTGTGATATATTTTATTTTTTATATAGCCCCATAAGAAGAAATCTAATATCGATAAGTCAGGGGATCTTGGCGGCCAGTGAATGGGACCATTATTACCAATCCACTGGTTTTGTAATCTTTCATCAAGATAAACCCTGATGGCACCTGTGTTATGACAAGGTGCGCCATCTTGTTGGAAGAAACTGTGCCTGAATTGAACCAACGGAATTTCGTAAAGTAGTTCAGAAAGACAATCATCTAAAATTTCCAAATATCTTTGGTGATTCAAGTTACCGTCAAAAATTCGATAGGCTAGTCTTACTCCATAAACGAAAAAAGATACATTAAAGCCGAATCTCCCTTGCTGTTGGCGAACCACCGTAACGTGATGATTTTCATTTGACCAATAACGATGATTATTTCGATTAAATATTCCAGCGCTACTTATATGGCTTTCATCGGACCATACCACTGAAGGCCCAAAATTTATATTTTCTTCCGTCTTTTGGATATACCATCTACAAAACTCAATGCGCTTCACAGCATCACCCGGGTTCAAATAATGAATAGTTTGTGGTATGTAGGGGGTATATTTGTTCTTTTGGAATGCCAAATGATTCTTCAATTTCTCTGCAAGAAGTATAATTATTGCTTTCTTCTACCTTTGCAAGGACACTAATTTCATCGTTTTCGGCATTGTCTTTCCTATAACTTTTTGGTTTAGGCTTCTGAAGAGATCCGAAATTTTCAAAATTTTCTTTCAGTCTGCCAAATATTTTTCTACTTGGTTGTCTCCTCTCGGGATACCTAAATTTTTTATCATATGATAACTAACTGATACCCAGCAATTGGGAGATAGTAAATACCTTTCAAAATATAGGTCCTTCGCTTGATTTGCATTGAAGCCAACTTGGTAATATATCCCAACCATATCTAATTTCTCGTAGTTTTGATATCCTGGATTATTACTCGCCATTGTATGAAAAATTTGTAAACTTTGACAGGTAGGTGACAAGAATTGTAAACAATCTGCATTTGTGTTTTTTTTTTCATAGCTACCTACTAATTAGGTCCACAGCTTTCATAGTCATCATGGTAAGTGTGTGACGAAACACTGTGTCAGCAATAAGGGAAATATGAAAATTTGTGAAGTGGATGATGTTGCCACATTTTTTCAAGGCCTATTAATATGAAACCTACATAAAAACTGAAAATTACCCAAATACAGGACTAATACTCAAAATATCATATATGTGTTATATATTCTTGAAGAGCGCAAAGCTTTCTTGTTTCAAATATTGAAAAATATACAGGGTGTTCTATTCAAAAAAACATAACTTTGGGTTATATCTAAATAACGACAGCTCATTAGAATAATCTGACTACGCCACTGGAGTCTACGTGAAAAATTGTGAAAGAAACAGTTCTTAGGGGGGATCCCAAAATGCAATATTTTCAATTTCGCCCTGTATCTCAGGAACGAAGCGGGCTATGGAAGTTTTGTTCACGATTTCGTGAGTTTCACAAAAAAGTAGCCAACGTTCGCGAAAACCGCAAATCTGTATCTTCAAAAATAAGCGAGATATCCCGTAAGGACATCGAAAATGGGACAGCTTGTACAAATAAATGAAGTTTTGATATTGCAATTATGTAGTAGAGTTGTCGATTATGATGAAGTTGAGTTTAGAAAAGAGAGTATTTCCACAGAGCCTGAAAACTGCAACTATAGTTCCTATAGACACATACAGACCTCCGGTCTCTGTGACTATGTTTGTTTATTTGCGTCACGTTAGAAATTTGTTTGTTTATTTTGTTTATTTTTTTTCGATGTTATTATTTTATGTCTTACCTGAGCAAATGAATTATTCTATTCTATTCTATAGATAGGGATATTTTACTTTCTGAATTGAAGAAATATGGTTTCGATAAAGCGGTGAACGCTTTGATCAAGAATTATTAAACACAATCACACAATGCCCAATTTGATGATGTCAGGTATCACTGTTCCTATGAGGTCGTCAATATCCATGCTGGGTGTCACCACCAACAGTGCTCTCTAATGGGACGATCATGTGAGGTCCATTGCGAAAACTGCTTCACAAAAACTTGGTTTTCTATTCAGTGCGAAGAGATACTTCACATCCCAGCAACTGCTTATGATCTACAAAGCACAAATTCGACCTGTCCTGGAGTACTGTTCACATGTTTGGAGCTCAGCCCCCAAACATACACTAAAGCTCTTAGATTCAATTCAGAAGAGAGCTATTCGGCTAGTAGATGATACAACACTCACCAAATCATTGACCTCTTTATATCATCGTAGAACGGTCGGCGATCTCTGCCTTTTTTTATAGGTACTTGCATGGTCGGTGCTCAACGGAAATATCATCTATTATGCCACCACGCGCGATTCCTAGTAGACAAACCAAACGAGCTCAGGCTGGTCACCCCTACACTGTCAGGCTCGAGACCTGTCGAACATCGCTTTACCAAGCATTATTCATCCATAGAAAGGCAAAGTTGTGGAATTCTTCGCCTAGTGAAGTATTTTCTGAGGCTTACAATCTCCAAACTCTCAAGGAAAATTCCAACACCTTCCTTCTCTTCCAAAATTCCACCGCTAGCTAACACTACGTTCCCCGAACATTATAGGTTTTTCTTTCGTGTTGCCCACAGATAAAATAAAAAACAGATAGGTACTAAAAAACAAAAAACAATAATTCAATCTCCAATCCAGAATTGAATTCGATAGGTGTTCCACAAGATAATGTACTGGGGCCACTGTGTTCAATATTATGTATTAATGATCTAGGTAATTACCAAAAAGTGTATGATTCATCTCTTTGCAGATGACACCTCGATATACTATCTGATATAGGATCTGTCTAATGTGTTCAAAATGAATAAACTGAAAATAAATGAAACTAAATCAAAATGCATGTTCATTGGCAGCCCTACTCTATATAGGAAATATATGGACTTGAATTTGAATGTTGAGATGAATAACCAGTGCATTGAATATGTAAGTGAAATGAAATATCTAGGATTCATTATGGATCGTGAATTGAAATTTACTAATCACATGGATTATATATGTAAAAAGATTGGGAAAAAATAGATTTCTGCGCAGAATCATTTTCATAGATATAGACACTTCTTCCACTGTTGTTCATTAATTTATACTGATTGTTCTTGAGCAAGTTTCGAAAGGTTGCAAAAGATTCAGAACAAGGTGAGCAGTGTTCATTTATTGTTTGAATCGGTTGAAAATTGATAAGTTTTTCTATGTTCAAACCATGACTTTTATTTTTAAAATTATAAAAAGACTCTACCTCATTATTTGACCAGCCGCCAGCTAGTTTCAATTACACAAATACATGAAAGGTGTACAAGGTCAGCCAATTCCAAGAATTTTTATGTGAATACAAGTAATAAATTGAGTTCAATGAGAAGTTTATTGCATAAAGGAGTTTAATAACCTATCGCATCATTTCAATTTTTTTTGAAATATCTTCAATAATAATATTTTCAATATGACAAAATAGTTACTTATAAATTACAACAGCATGTTGAACAGCATTTTCAAACCATATTCTACAAGATTTGCATTTTAAGTGAGTTTGCAAACAGGTTCCCCAGATAGTAATTTGATACCTAAATACATTGATAAAGTATGCATTATAAATGTTGTGTTTCATTTGTTGGTTTTTGACATTTTTTAGTTTATATAACTCTCTTATCATGGGTAGGTATTTTGTCATTATACTCAATCCAATTCCGGTTATTACTGATAAGTAATCCCAGATATTTGGTGACTGTAACCCTAGTCAAACTGTAGTCTCCCAGTTTTATATGGATGTTTTTTATTTACATATTTTTTTGTTGGAAACATATATAAACAGTCTATGTTTCATTGATTTTCAAGTTATTGGTCACAATCCATTTTCTATAGAGTTCTAAGTCTTTATTGATGAAGTTTTGTAGAATATTAAGTGGTGTACCAGTAGAGACCAGTGCGAATGTAAAGTACCTTGCTTGAAGATTGCATTTTTCTAACCTCAGCACATGTAAAGAATAGAGTAGTGGACCAAGGACCGAACCTTGCGGTATTCCACAGTTGATATATGATGTATCACTATGTGTTTTGTTCATAGATACAACTTGTCTTCTATTTTTTAGGAATGATTCTTATATTCCATATTTTCCTATTTCCATTAGATATAGTTTCCTCAATAAGGTCTGATGGTCAACGACGTCGAAGGTTTTTTCAAATCCCCGAAAATTACAAAATTGCAAGTCCATAGTAGCACTTTGTGTATTGCTATTTCTTAAAAATCCATTTTTTTTTTTATTTGTGGACAACACGAAAGGGAAACCTATGATGTTCGAGGAACATCGTGGCAAAGAATTCCATACTGGTATGTATCCAGTAGGTTGTGTTTTTCAATGAAATTACTTAATACTTTTGATTGACGTTTCAATTATTTTTGATAAAGCACTTACAACAGTTATTGGTCTGTAGTTACACAACTGATTTTTAGGTCCTGCTTTATGAATAGGAGTGACCCTGCCAATTTTTTAACATTCAGGAAATATTCCAGTTCTGAAAATGTCATTCATTAGGGATGTCAATCCTTGCAGAATGTGTGTTTTAAGGGTTTTTAGATCCTTTATTGTAATTCCATCAAGTCCCGGTGCTGAGTCTTTATTTAAGTCATCTATTATAGTACTTACCTCCTCCTAGGTGATTTCTTCTAAATATATACTATTATTCAATGTTAGTTTCAGTCTTAGTCCTTTTTATACACTCATTTACTATATTCCGTTGTTATTTCATATTATTTCCTGCATTTTCCCATTTTTCTTTAAATAATTTTAATTGATAAACTCAATTTTATTAATCTGCCTTGACATGTAACTTCATTTTTTGCTATCCTGAACTGTTCACTAATTTCAATATTTAGTGGATTTTGTTTCGATTTGCATCGATCCAGGTATCATTTTCTCTGCACTTTATTGTAGTTTTAGAACTTGCTTCTGATTTAGATACTTGAATATGTTTGATTAATTATAACCAACAAGATTGTTTTGGTGAACTCGATTTGCATAAAGCCAGGTCTCGGATAGTACGAGTAATACTGCTTTCTTTTGGTTCATAATTGCTTCCAGTTCCTTAATTTTATTTTTTACACTTTGTATGTTTGTATATGTGATGGTTATGCCCTTTTTGTCAGTCTTTAATTTTTCAACTCTCGAGATCATTTTGGCTCTGGATATGTATGGGTTTTGATGCCTCTGTTTTCCTTATAAGAATGTTTCCTTGGCTAAGCCAAGCAAACTTATGATTGTTTTCCTTTTGGAATATTCTTGTAGCTTTGAATAGTTCTCCATTTTCTTTAGTCATGTCATGATTCATGAAAATTGGTCCTTCAAGTTTAGCCTTGCTTGTTGTTGGCTTCATTGCTCTGTTTGCTCTCATGAGAGCTTCTTTTTCGTGTAGTAATTCAAACTCGACTTTCATAGGTGATGTTTCTCCAACAAGACATTTTCTTAGTCGGTAGCTTTGTACTTTACCTAGTGAAACTTGCAGTGTATTTCCAATGGTTTCTATTATTTCGTCGGTGCTTTCATTTGGTTTGGTTTTTGTGATTCCAATGATTATTATGTTGTTTCTTCGTTTATCTTGCTCGTTTTTATTGATTTCCCAATTCAGTTTAGTTTTTCTTTCCAGTATTTCTCCTCTTAGTTCATTGTTCATATTGACTTGATCATCGTATTTTATTAGCAAATCATTGTATTTCTGTTCCATTGATTGTAGTTTTTCCATAACATCCTCGATAGTATATTCTTTTTGTGTACATATGGTATGTTTTTCCTCATTTTCAGCGACTCTTGGTCGAATTATCTTAACCTCACTTTTGAATTGATCACAGTTCCAGAAATCTCCGTTTGGATTCTTCAATTCCGCCACGTAATAATTGAGTTTTGTATTTGTCATGTTACATTACACCCGTCCGCCATTTTCAATTTCCAATTCCTGTATCTAGTAATGATGTGAAATCATTCGAAAAATTTCTCATTGTATATGTAAATGATAATACTAACAAGATTTTGTGATTCACAGTTGTGTAACTATTCGTCTATGTTCTATCTTTTAGCTTATATAGTATCGCTTGTATAGTATTGGCTTTTTTTTTTCGTTTTTTCATGATGTATTTTGTCAATATTGCATTTCAACTTATTGTATCAATAACATTATCCTTGATGAATAAAGCAATATTATTATTATTATTATTATTATTATTATTATTATTATTATTATCATTATTATCATAGTTTGATTAATTGAGAAAGTAACCTAAATTCACTACTTCCGAATCAACGTTTTTATAAAACTGATTGTAAATGTATTAATAATACTGATTTTGTTGTCAACTGTGTGTCGCCATCTAACAACCAGCATGAGTGATTTTCCGCTATAACGAATAAAATGCTGACATCAAGTTGGCTGTATGTAGGAGTTTTTGCAGAATACATTAGATGGCAATTCGGCAGAGTAGCTTCACCATTATTTACTTACAGTAAAAATGTGTATGAATAAAAAATATTGAAAGTAGTAAAGACTCAATAAGTGATGAACACTTGTATCGAGACGTAAAATCGAATATAAATCAACAACCAACCATAATCAATTCATAAAAATATGATCAATGTATTTGAAATACCTATTCATTGGATGGTCAAATGCAACTCGATTTTGTATCGATTCGCTATGACTTTTCCTATACCTATGTCCAACACTTTTCTTGTTTGTTTCGAGAGACAATGTTTCGGTTTCTGCCAAAAATAGAAAATATGAATTGAGAAGAAATCCGTAATATAGATATAGAGAAAGTGATAGCGGATAGATGCACAATTAAATCCTGCATCTGCCCATCCCATAAATACAGGGTGTCACATTTGGAAGAATTTTTCGGTCATCAAATTTTGGCAACCCTGTATGCGATAAATCAATTTGTAATGTTGATTCCGAAACTTATTTAGAATCATTCCTGTGCTTCCGTCTACCCCAGAAGCGCTTACCACCAGTCAAAAATGGGCAAAAGGCGCAGTTTTCGAAATTAGGATACATCTTTCGAAATGTTCGAAAGAATCAAGATATCTAAGAAACAGTTGAAAATAGGAATAATAAACCTTATAGAACTTGAACATTAAATTTTCTCAGGAATCCAAAAATGAAATTATATCCCGGGTGTTCCATTTGAAATAACAAAGTTGATGGCGACATCCGGTATAACTGGAAGTAGTACGACCTTGGAAATATTTCAAAATGAAAGAGAATGCTGAATAACCCTGGAGTCCAAAAATTAAGAATTCTAAGAATTTCCAAATCACGAAACTCTATAACGAACGTTTACCTTGAGAAACCCTGTTCTTGTATCGGATCTTAGACTAACCTGACCCTGTGCCGGTACTCGCTGTCGTCGTGGTACTTCTTCGTCCGCGGCAGCTTCCGATCCCCCTCCTCCTCGTTGACGGGGGTGTTCACCACGCTGACCGACAGAGGCGAGTCCCTCGGCCCTCGGATGTGGATGAATGGCCCCTTGGACTTCGTCGAGCTCGTGTTGCTGCCAGAGTCGTAGGCGTACACGTCCTTGACGGACTCTGCTTTGGGGTTCCCTTGTTTCTGCAAAGCCTTCTTCGCTTTCAACGTCTTTTTGCCCTTGAATCCCTTGCCCAGCTTCTTCCTCGGTGTGGATTCCAAAGAGTTGGCATCGCTGTTTCGCCTCGAGCTCACCGGAGTCTTTCGCTTCGTTTTCTTCGGCGACAGGGATTTCTTTTTGACTTCCGTGCTGGACGTCACGACAGTATCGCTCTTCTGGCTAGTCGACGGAAGGGAGTCGTCCAGTTTCAACAAGGAATCGTCCAATTTGGATTCGTCTAATTTGGAGTCGTCTAATTTGGAGTCGTCCAAGTTGAGGGGATCGGACTTGACTGGGTCGCTGGTATCTTCGATTCCTGCGAACATCTCCTCTAACTTGTTCTCCACTTCTACGAAATGGGTGTTGGTCGCTTTCTTCTGCGCCGGGGTAACTAAGGGACTAGGGCAATGATTCGTATCAGCTAAGACTTCCGAAAGATTTTCTTTTGTCTTTATCACACTAACAGATATCGGTTTGGCTTGTAGCTCGACCTTCTCTTCTTCCTTTGGTTTTTCCGGAACCTCTTGCTGCTGTCGTTGTTTCTCAAGTTGTTGCTTCTCCTTCAATCCTTCCTGCACCATAGCGGCAATATCATCGATCGTTTCGGATTCTGAAGAGGTCTTTCGCCGCATCTTAGCAGGGATTAAATCGTCGAGCTCGTTCGAAGATTCTATCTTCTCTGGATTCTTACTTTCCTCCAACATCTCGCCAACAATGCAGACCGGATCTTTCTCGGGTTCAATCTCCATATCGACTACTCTCGTCACAGATTCAATACTTTCAACAGCAACAGATGCTGCTTCGATCTTTTCCTCGTCTTTGGAAACCCTCACAGTTTTACTGGGCTTTCGTTTCCGCCTTGACTTATTACTATCTAAACTATCCTCATTACTATAAGACGAGACTGTATCATCATCTCTTATATTTGTCGACGTCGGAACATTGAGAATACTACTCGAATTGCTATTGTCATCAAAAGTACTAGTAGGCTGAACGATCACACTAACAGGATTCTCCGAATGGTGGGAAGCTTCCACTTTTTCTTCTGACTTCTCTGCAATCTTAACACTGTTTTCCTCATTTTTATGATCTTGAGGTGAGATTATTTTTTCAGTCATAATATTTAGTCTTTCCAATATCGAATCCACTCTGATATTTGACCTCTTCTGCGTCTTGACGACATCCAGCGTGGTCGACGACGGCAGTTTCACGCCAGGACTTGCAGGCTTCAAGCCAGGACTTGCCGCCTTCAAGCCCGGGCTCAACGATTTGAGACCAGGACTGACGGATTTCGGAATGGGATTCGGCGAAATCAAACTATGACCAGTGGTTAATATATTTCGACTGCCCAAAATCAAACTCTGATTTGCCGATATTAAAGGACTCGTGGGTATCAAACTCGACGGTGCCAAAAGTAAACTGGGACTAGGCGTCTTTAGACCGGGACTCGCCGATTTGAAACCACCTGATTTCAAACCTGGACTAGTAGGTTTGGTGAGTTCGACGGCCTGTATTTCTAGAGCACTAGGAGGTAAACTATTTATTTTATTCGTGTCTCTTACACTCAAACTGATCGGGGTAGGCGGTAGTTCCCCATTTTGGTTACCGTTCCTTGTTAGGCTCAAATCGACGCAATCTCTTGGAAATAGCGATTCGAAAACTTGAGGATGAGGCAAAATCTTCATCGCCTCCGTTGTGGTTGGGGTGTGCCATGTAGGCTGATGAAGTATGGAATGTTCATTGGACATGTGCGCCAACTGAGGCTGTCTTGGAAAGAAGTTCGGTACCTAAAAACCAAATTATCTATCACACACAAAGAGCCTGAATTATTATCAAATGAGAGAAAATATTGACTTTCTTATGGACCATTGCCCATAGATTGTCTACGCAGAACGACCGAGAATATTTAAATCAAAGTTGGAAACATATACCTTATTACAAGACAAATAAGAGCTATTTTCCTATATAATGACATGTTCATTAAAACTATTATCACCATCTTGGAAAGAAGTTCGATACCTGATGACCAAATTATTCATCACAAAAAATGAGCATGATTTGATATCAAATGAGAGAAATAATTGACTTTCTGATGGACCATTGTCCATTGCCTACGTAGAACGACCGAGAATATTGAAATCAAAGTTGAAAAATTGTGCCTAAATGCAAATAAGAGCTCTTTTCCTACATAATGACATGTTCATCAAAAATATCAGCACCAACTGAGGCTGTGTTATTCATCACACACAATGAGCATGATTTAATATCAAATGAGAGAAATAATTAACATTCTGATGGACCATTACCCAAGGATTATCTACGTAGAACGACCGAGAATATTGCAATCAAACTTGAAAACATCAGCCTTACTAATTTAATGCCAAAATTTGAGGGAGTGACTTTTGGGCCCATTTTGAAAATAAAACTTCATGTGAACGTATGACCTAAACCTCTTCTCCAACTTTGAAATTGTGTGTAGATAATATTTCTTATCTGAATTATAAACATTCATCTGAATCTAAATCTACATGAATCGAATGATAAGGTACTAATGAACTATGCAGTTGTCGGTAGGTAATATTTGAGAGAACGTTTCGAACAAATTTCAATACAGGTACCGAGCGCCCTTGATGGCTTATGTTTTTGATGAGGGTGTTTCCTAATTGAATTACATTATTTGAAGGGGTGTTTTTTGGGCCTATTTTAATAAGAAAACTTCACATGAACGTATGACCTAATCATCTTAACTTTTGAGATACAGGGTGGCAAACTTTTTAAAAAAATATAATAGTTTTTTATTCATATCTATAATACAACTTTGGATATTTTGATGAAATTAGGCATACATGTACTATGTATCAAGAGGCATTACTTAGTGTACCACATTTCCGCCATTGGCGTTCGTCCGGACTTTCATCGGTCTATTTTGGCAGTCATTGATGGTACGCCACATTTAAAATTATTCCTGAAATCCTCAATCGTTTCTGAGCAAATTTGATCTCTTGATATCTTTATTTTCGCTTCAAAAAATAAAAAACCTTTTCTCTGCATCATCATACCAATATCGTTAATATGACAATATAACAATTCAGAGAAATAGATTTGATTTTTCAGAACAAATTTGATCAGAAATGAATTTCAAAAATAATCTTCATAGTTTACGGCGTTCACCTTCAAAATGAAATTTATTTATCTGCATTGTGACATTGTCATATTAACATTAAATGGTATGAGCAACACATTGATACATAGATGGTCATTGTATTATAACGATATATCTATACTTGCAGATTTATCAATATATCGATTTTTAACAATTTACAGAGTGGACAAGGTTATAGTAGCAATAATCCATCATTCAATGTCAACCAATGCCATCGGAAAATAAGTTGATAAGCACATTATAATGTTTGTCCATAACGCTTCTTCAATGAGATACAGCTCTTCAAAGGTCATTGTATTATAACGATATATCTATACTTGCAGATTTATCAATATATCGATTTTTAACAATTTACAGAGTGGACAAGGTTATAGTAGCAATAATCCATCATTCAATGTCAACCAATGCCATCGGAAAATAAGTTGATAAGCACATTATAATGTTTGTCCATAACGCTTCTTCAATGAGATACAGCTCTTCAAAGGTCACTTTTAAAAATCTTTTTTTTTTTGCTTCAACTCGTATTTGACCAGATTTGGTATAAGAACTTATGAAATGGATTCTCGATACTTGACGAGAGTATATTTTGTCAAACTTGTACAGTGGCGTAGATACAAGGGAGTTATTCCACTTTTCTAAGCTTATTTTCTCCGCCATTGGATATTTTTTTCAAATTTTCAATTGATTTTTTTTTCGAATTCGCTGTTCAATTTAGAAAAAGGAAGTCTTCAGCCTGTCTGCATAGTCAAACAGATAACTATTATCTATATCTATATATAACAGATAACTTTATTTTTATTATGGATACTCCATATAATATCCTCTGTAATTTCGGATCATATGTTAACGAAAACATTCATGAAGTTGAAAAAAAGACCGGTCATCGACCAGTCTTTCATCTCGTTTTTCAATATAGACCAGTAACTTTTGTAATATGGATCTATATAAAACATAATCGGAATTCTATTCAGGTAAGTAAAAAGATGCTGATTCTGGGAAGAAGTGATAACATTATTCCTATCATCTTTCTTGATTTTGTTTCTCCCTGAGAAATGAATGAAAATGAATAGATTAACCTGATTCTCACGACCAAAAGAATATAAAAGATTATACGTGTTGATATCTCCAAATCAGTAATTCATCTTCTGGCCTCACCAGAAGTGCTACCAACTTTCTTTTTCAAATATCAACCCTATATATTGTTTTGCATAATGTCATCATTCGTCACCTGATTTTGTCGGGCAAGAATTCACCCTCTACGACCCCTTATATGTATATGAAGTATACATTCATCAAAAAAAGTCCGATCCACGTGTCTTTTTTAGTACTTATGATTTTTTTTTATGTTTCGCATATATGGGGTTGTAGTGGGTGAATTCTTGCTCGACAAAATCAGGTGACCTATAGGTCTTCAGAAGCACCTTCTGAAGTATACATTCTTCAAAAAAGAAAGTCCGATCCACGTGTCTTTTTCATTACTTAAGATTTTTTAATATTTCGCATATAAGGGGTTGTAGAGGGTGAATTCTTGCCCGACAGAATCAGGCGACTTTAGGTCTTGAAAAGCAGCTTTCTAAGTATACATTAAAAAAAAGTCATAATGACAGTCATTCTTGATTCCAACACCTGTGCCCTCAGAATTCTGGAAACCATGGCTTGCCTAATGACTATGTTAACACTTGGTATGTCATCACACTATTTTCTATCAACACACTTATCTAACTTGTAACAGAATGATAAATAAAATGTTCACAACCATTTTGGCTATATGTTCTACTGCAAACGATGTGTAGTCACTAACGATATTTTGAAATTCAATAATATGATCAGTTAAGCCACTATTGCCAATCACCTCCAATATATCTTGTGATCAATTCATCACTATATCTTACCTATTCTCAGTGGAAATCAAAGCAGAATAGTATTTAACACATTTTATAAGGTATTGTTATTGTTTAAAGGAAATTGTTATTTTGGAGCACTTCTTGCTTTGCTTGCCTCACTGCAACAAAGAAGGTCACGCGGGAAAACAGTATCTTATGAAACTTGTATCATAATCATGATATGGTGAAGATGGTGTTTTGTTTCATCAAAACAGTATTTTCTGCACTAATGCCATAATAGTTACTTGAACCTAGTGATAGAAAATATTGAGAACAGAAACATTGAGAATATTCTCAATTATGAAAATTCTCTGAGAATGACCTAAAATGAAAATATCAATTAGTCTAATTAATCATTACATAAATGAATAAAAAAAAATATTTCATTTTAAATTAGAATATTGACAAAGTAAAACAATTTATGTTCTGACAAATCGAAAATCACAACATCTGAAAAGCATACAAAATATGGAAATGAATGTTAAACAGACAAAACAAAATTGAGTTCAACAAAAAGTAATACCAATTAAAAAAAATCACATCATTTTTTAGTGAATTACCAGTAAGAATTTTCTTATGCTCAATAAATTTCTTGTTGTCGAGAATATTCTCTTCTCACATCTCTAACTAAACTTCCCAGAAGAGTAGTAGTTGTTTTGAGATTACGTAGGTTGACCATTATTTGAGAAGCAACCTAATATCACTACTTCTGAATAATCAACATTTTAATACAACCAATTATACAAAAATACTATTCGTGTTATTTTTTTGCTGCCATCAAATGACTAACATGTGAATGAATTTGTGCTACAATTAATAAAATTCTATATCTGGTAGGCTGTACATTGGTGTTTCGACTGAATGAGTTAGATGATAATCAGACAGAGTAGTTTCACCATCTTCTCTACATCATGATTATAAAATTAATGAAGCATCAAATGAAACTAAGTCAATATTGAATACTTACCTCATGATGCTCAATTGTAAATCAAATACATTTGAGTAGACAAAGAACAAATTCACCAATCCAACCTTTATGACATCACATGAAATTATTTGAAAGCATTCTAGTGCTAGTTTTCATATCTTATTACTCTCATAACATTTCAGAACCTTGATAGGGATAACCTGTGCATGTCACTCCAACATCAAGTACCAAGTAGGTACATTTCAGTGCAGTAGATAAATGAGGTAGATTATCAACTAATGAATCATCTGATGAACTATACTTCAAGTGAAATTTTAATAATATTAATACTGGGACAATACCTGTAAGTGATTCCAAGCAGAGTTGGGTATATTTGTAGCAGGAACCTGACGGTTATGTGGATGATGTGGTGGACCTCCAGACATCTTCGTTATTTGTTATAGTCTTGAATATAATACAGAAAGTAAAGATTCAGCTCCCCATTTTCAATGGGGCTGAATTTTCCCATATGTCAAAGGTACTATCCTCAGGTAGAGATGTTTCATGTTCCAATACACAAAGTATAGATAGGTATGATGTCTCTAACTCTGAAATGCAACATGAAAAGAATTTGAAAAATAGAGGTTTTTTCATGTCTACATGGACATTATAAACAAATATGGACAAATTTCCCTATTCTAGTGTAACCCACTTCCTTTCACAATAGGTTTCCTTGGAACTGTGTATCTACATAATTGTTAATTAATTTTGATACTTTGTCATTCTGTCAATAAATTATGTAAACGAGATGAAATAGTTCAATTATCATGAATGATCAATATCACTGTTATTTGTTATTAATAACCAACGTCAAATTTTATTGAAGAGTTTTCTTCAGAATAATAGAAATAGCACACATTTTTTGGTAGCGTATACATATTTCAGCAATAAAGAACAATTCAGTTGTACCAGGTACATGTGTACGAAATTAAAAATCTGCTATGCCATTAATATGAACTTCATCGATGTTTGTAAAATACGAACCACTGCAATGAACAACACACCGTGGTAACAAAATTGGGGTTTTATTGAATTCAGGCAATTAGATTCACTCAAACACACCTGAAGTTTGGAGATGAATGACATGCACTCAACCAATATTTATGGAAATGTTGTAGGCACGGCCATAAAAGCTGCCAATACGTAACAATGGCGGACCCGGTTTGTTAATTTTTGAACATCAGCGCCATCTTTCTCAGATGCACTTTCTTTTAAAATTTCAGTTTTTTTCAGAAACTGATAGTTGATTTAACTTCTTATCAATTTTGCTGAATCAATGAATACATAGCATGAATTTATTGACATCAAAATCCGAAAGAATGATAAGTGCAACGTCAAGAACATTCACTTAATGAATGACACAAAACGTGGGCAAAATGCTAAACATAATTTTGTAATGATAATTTTATAATAACTTACCCATATCTAGAGGAATGACAATCATGCTGGAGTATTGAATAATTTGGATATCAATTTCTATTGAATGAATCCTCAACAATTTTGCAAATTTAAAAATACATTCACGTTTATATATGCCACTGTCACATCAACATTTGTCTTTATTCGGAATCAATTAATGATATAGGTGAATTGAAGTTTTCGATTCTGAAATCGAGTAGAAATGAATTAAATTAGAGAATATTCGATTACCCATATTTTGGGGTATTATATCTCATTTGAAGTGTTTAGTCGAGAATATTGTACTAAAATTTCCCGCTCTATTTTCGAAACTTTATCAAAACGCCAACCTGAAAATTCCCAATACACGATGTCAAATCTATTTTTTTTCACAATTGATGCAAAATAAATTAGTATAGTTTATGTACAGTGTGCCCACGTAAAGGACCCCTGTAACATCGTTATTATTCGACCGATTTCAAAAAACTCTCTTATGTTGGGTAGGTATTTAAAATGCTTATCCAATAAGAGAGAGTGATTTGGAATTAGTACTTTTTAGGACCTATGAAATGACAATATTGAATCGAAAATCTGATGTCTTGGCTCTGGGCTGCAATCATCAAGTTGAGTGTTTTTGTATACGGACCTGGATTATTCATTGCATTTCTCGAAAGGATTCAGGCTCCCGAATACCATGACGTATTAAAGTTTCGAAAAATGCAATAAAAATCCAGGTCCTCATTCGAAAAATCAACTCGATGATGGCAGCCTAGAGCCAAAACGTCAGATCTTCAATTCAATATTGTCATTCTGTAGATCTCAAAAAGTACCAACGACAATGTAGATGTTTTTGTCTTCGAATGAAGTCAGTATAAATTGAAATCAAGATCCACAATTTCTTTATTTTTCTGTGTATCTGTTATGGACCTTGTGATGGATTACGGATTATATGTACCCCGGAATCGTCCGCTTCTTCAGCGTTTATTCACATAGAAGCTTCTCGAGAAGAGAGATCTTTCTAGTAAAGTAAATAGGAATACACGCAACCACATCCAAGCAACGATCGAGATGTGAGTCAGATGGCAGCATCTATGCGATGTACGACTGATACATCGCTATATAGGTATAGTGTTTATGCAATATTAGATGATGTTTCCATTATCACTTGGACAAAAATGTATGATATAATAAAAATACATAATATAAACAGAATAAAAGTTACTTGAACGGGTTCACTGAAAACTAAGTAATTAATACTCCAATATGTAGGTATTTGTGTAAATTTATACGTAGTAAGACAATCAGAATCATTCAGTGATATTTGTAACCAGTAACATTATAGGTATCCGCCTAGGTCAATGTTCTCAAAATATTCTTTGTTCAGGAAGGAAGGTCGCAATAACAGCATCTTATGCATATTGTATTCCGATAAGGTAGTGAAGAATCATCATCAATCATTTTCACATCATATGGTAAATACAGCTGATTGGGTAGGAATTCAAATTCAATTTTTTTCAGTTATATATCGAGACCTGTATTATCTGGCCTCATATACATTATGAATAAAATGAGTAAAAGAATATGAGCAAATTTTCAAAATATCTGTATCTACGGTCCTCTACTATAAAATTAATTATTTTTTAAACATTACTTTCATCGGTTGAATAATTGCTGTTCCATAAACCTGTTCTGGAATTCCCAAATAAAAACTCAACATCAGCTTGGCAACGTCGAACATGTACTACAATTTCTGACTTTTTTGACTCCTCACTGATTTGACATTGACATGTGTATCATATTTACGTAAACAACTATGGCTGCACAAGGAATTCGTGGTGTTTCTAGAGTTTTAGAAAAACTTGAAAAGTCCGTTAAGGATGGCAATTTTTACGAGGCACATCAGATGTATAGAACTTTATATTTCAGGTATAACAATTTTTCGAACTGGAGGCAGAACATCTCTGACTGGTTTTTTATTAATAACCTCACTTTTTCAGATATCTAGGACAGAAAAAATATAAGGAATTGAAAGATATGCTTTATAGTGGCTCTTTATTATTTCTAGAACATGAACAGGTACTGTATAGTTCGCCATAAAGATCTAATCAGCTCATAACATTTACCGTAGCAATTAAGTGGATCCGACCTGGGATTATTGTTGATTGATGTATTGGAAAAATCTGAAGACTTTGACTGTGATACATGGTCCCCAAAGCTCACCAAGATTTTCAGTAAAATAAATTCAGTAACTCCTGAGCGAGAAACCTTTTTAGCACATGCAATACGTTGGTCATCTAAAGGATCATCCCATGGACACCCACTATTACATCAGGTGAATTTTGTATACAATGAGTCATTATTCTGTGAGTTCATGATATATCAAGCACGATCTGATGATGCTATCTTCCTGTTTTTTACTCTTGAATCATGTTGACTTGTGCAAATGATGGGTCTGAAATAATGCTCACTGTCAGATTTCCTTGACCTCCAGTGAATGATAAATTCATATTTTCAGGAAAACATAGTATATTGAATATTTGACCCAGTGCTCATTTGCTGTTCATTTCACTAACCATTATATAAGGTCAATAACTCATTCATTAAGAGATGACCTATTTCAATAGCTCCATTGGATAGATGATTTGAATATTATTATCACCTGTATTATGCCTGTTTTTTTGACAGCTTATTTCAGATGTTCCATATGTTTCCACGGCATCTACTATAGTTCTAGATAGCAGATAAATACAAAACCAAATATACATCCTGTGTTATATGCTCTTGGATATGTTCTGAAACAGCAACAAACATATCCAATAAAACCCTGAATAAACTCTTACTCAAAGAAATTTTGAATCTGACGCTAGCTCCTGTGAAATCTGAATATAAAGAAATTACAAAACTCACTGTTTGATTTCAATAAATGGCAGAAATTGATCAAAATCCAAGATGTTCCAAAATGTGTATCCAAAAAAGTACTTTAATAGAAAAGAAGTACTTAAACAATTACTGAAAATTACAATAAGGCATTCAAGAAGTAGCATAATACTAAATGTAAAAATAGAAGAAATAACCACCATACTGCAACATACCATTTTTCATACCATACCCACTAAATAAATTCATAATGCACAGATATGGTTAACTTCATTGTTATACTCAATTATTATTCCTGGAAATATAATATACATTTATAATACATCACCAGGAATTCAATAGAACTTCATTGAATTCATGGTGGACAGAACAAGCACAGGCAGAAGAACTGTATTAACCTAGACATAGGTACGATTCTCTTGCAGGGAATAAATAAAATGTTACATAATTTGACATTTCCAAGCATCCTACATGAATTGAATGAATTCATCAATTAGTATCAAGAATACCTCATTCTTGGGGGTTCAATATACAGGGTGTCTAATGATTAGCCTGTCCAACTTCACCAGCATCTTCTATGATCAAAAATAAGAATCTGTCGTAAAATGGCACCTAAGGTAGCTACCGCCTCCTTGAAAGGGGCTCCTGAAGAATTTTCAGAATATTTCCGAAACGCCATATGATGAAATGATGCAATCCAGTACAAGAGCAAAAATTTCTAAGCCCAATGCAGTGAAAAAAAAATAATTTAAAGTTTCATTCAGGACTGTATGAAGAAGGGTGGGGCTAGGTTAGATATCACTGTAACTTTTCTTGAATTCACATATTCCGACAATTTGATGTCGGATTATGGATATTCAGATCATTTTACGAAAAAAAGTTGCTCTTGTTCCGCAGATTCGCTACTCGGAATTTTCGAAAAAAAAAAAACGATTGAAAAGTATTACATCCCACTAATCATATGGAACATAGCCAATTTTCAAATCATAGTGGTTATGAAAAATCAACTACTTTTCTTTCGAGAAACAATTTTATAGCGACGCGTGAAAAAGAAAGACGATAGGATAAAATTACCTCAATATTTGTATATTTCCTCTGTATGTGTCTTTGTAACTTAGAAACCTTGTTTCTGGGATTATAAATTTCAAAATTTTCCATGTTATGTTCTCGGGAAGTTTTCCTTCTCCATGAACATATTATTATCAAAAATTGCTTTGATAACTCAAAATACTTGCACGTGCATAGCGATTACAAAACCCATACAAAACATACATAAAGCTGCAAGTTCCTGATTCGTCAATTGTCTCATTCTGTAAAAAAAATCTACAACTAAATAATAATTGTTTAGTGCGGCCAGCGGAACGTGTTCTCATTAAATGTGTGTAATAGTTAATACTGTCAATTTAGCGTACTAACTTACACAAAGCCTAGTTTTTAGGATTATCTCATTTCTACATTAGTCACTACTTTCATTTCTACATATGTTTATATATATATATATATATATATATATATATATATATATTTACTATATCTATTACTTTATTTATTTATATATATATTACTACATCTCAGTCTTGACGTACCTACACAATTATGTTGTGAATTTATCTCATAAACATTTTTGTAATTTTTAAAGGTCAATAAATATCTTATCTCATCTTATCTTATCAAAGAAACTGACTCGTATTTCTTCAACATAGCCACTATGATTTAAAAATTGGCAATGTTGAAAATGGCGCATTTGATCGATACAGAAAAAGTGCAACTTTTCCGTAAAATAATCTGAATATTCGTAATCCAAAACCAAATCATCGGAAAATCTTCATACAAAAATGTTGAAGTAATATTTAACGTAGCACGCCCTGTTTTAAACACAACTGATTGCATTTCTCAAATTATTTTTTTTAGCATATAAAGTTTAGATACCCAATCGCATCAATTTACACATATTTTTAAGGAGGCCGTAGCTACCTCGGGAGCCATTTTTCGACTCATTTAGAGTGCATCCCATTTTGGTTGAGACCGCCAGGTTTCTCGGTTGCTATTGAAGATGGACCCTTCCGGTTCTTCAGACCATCTTGAAACTCAAGATGGTCTGATCATATTTTGCATGACTGTTTTCGTTTGTAGGACCCCTTCTATATCTTCGAATTTATTATAAATGATGTTGATCCAAGAACTACCATAGAGAATTCTGCGCACAACCCAGTGGCGTACTAATATTTTTTTCAGGATATGGTTATCCTTATGGTAGCCAGTATTTCATATCATTGAATTCGTTATTTTCTTCCTATCAAAATTATGCATTATACTATATAGATTAGATGTTCAGAAATGCTTGAAAACATTAAATCACACACATTATGATTGAATTATTGCTGCTAGTAGGCCACGGATTTTACATATAAAAGAGAATCGAATTGAGGAATTTTCATTTGTGATTTTTTCAAGAGAGAGTGAGCGGAAAAGAAGAATACGAATTCGCTAACACAAATTACATTAGGTACCCACGTGTTTTGTTTCCCGATTGTGAATTACTGTACGTATTCTTTTGTATGCCTTACCTATGAAAAAATCACAAATAAAAACTCCTCAATTGGAACTTCTTTTATATTGAATATCCGTGGCCTACCATAGCAAAAATTTTGTATGTAATCAAAATGTAATAATTTAGTGTTTTTTAGCATTTCCGAAAATCAAATCTATACAATACTTCAAATAATTTTGAAGGAAAAAATAATTCAACGAGATAATAGGATACAAGTTTATTTCATTGAAAAATGAAATTTTTGTGTCGTATCATACAAAAGAAAATGAGTGCGCCACTAGATTCGGCACAGAATTCTCGATTAGACGTAGTTCTTATTATTTCTAATAACTTCATACATATAGAATGGGTTCGAAAAGTATTAATTTGCAAAATCGCCATGTATCTTCAACAGAAACAGTTATGCTGTTGGAAAATCTTGAGTTTCGAAAAAAAAGTAGGACAGGAACGTGAAAACTGGAAGGCTCCATCTTCAATAACAACCGAGAAACCCAGTCTCAACCGAAATGGGGTGCACTGTACGTTTCAACTATTTTTCAGGCTCATTATGGGACCCTCTTCATACATAAACTGAGTTTATTCTGTAACATTGCATGAAGTAATGAAATTCTTGCATCCAAATAATCTGTATAGAGACCTGATAATTTGCCTTAAAATGCCATTGTATTGTTACGAGATTAGAGAAGCATCATTAGGAGAAGTTGACCCGTGCCCACTATTTATAATTGTCGGCCGACCGAAAAGGGACAGAATCATCGCGAAATATTAGGAATCTACCTGAAGTTCGCGAGGGTTCTAGAATCATGTGTATATCGATATAAATACGGGAATGATGGGCCGGTAGAGCAGTACGATATAGAACTGAATCGAGCAATAATAAGCGATATCGAATTAGAAGTGAATTGTTATTGTGTTTTGTAGAATTCGTTGAATAAATCGTTTTAAGTGTTCTACGGAGTGTTTGTAGAAACCGAACCCGGACCACAACGTAGCAGTATTGATAAATTTAGATTCTATTAGCGCTGAAATGTTTTCAAGAATAGTCAACAACACATTATGAAAATACATATACACAAGAAAATAAATGAAGGAAAAAGATAAAATAAGAAATTCTTCCGAAACTGTTCAATGGAAATTGACTTTTCATTATTTATAAATCGAAACTATTAATATTTAAAAATATTATTGCAATTCATGTTACAGCTCTACTAAAAATATTGAATGTAAATAACAGATGATTTTTTTAGAGTGTAGCTGTTATATACTGGGAAGAAAAAAACTATGGTCAAGCACGTCATCACTTCATTTATTCACAAGATGGGAAAAGCTGTGCTAAACTGCTGATAGAATTCCAAAGAACACAGGGATTCAATGGAGAGGTGGACCTTTTTATAGTACAGGCTGTTCTGCAGTTTTTGTGCCTGAAAAATAAAAGGACAGCAAATCAGACATTCACAAGCTATACAGAACAGCATCCTAGGATAAGGAAATCAGGGCCTCCATATTTGTTACCTTTATTGAATTTCTTGTGGTTTTTGCTACAAGCCATTGAAAGGTGAGTTGAAGTTGTTGGGGTTGAAGTTGAGGTTGTTGGGAATTTTAAACATCAACTTCAAACAGAAATTATATTACTTTTTCCTTTCCTGTTGTCCACAGATAAATAAAAAAAAAAGGTTATTTAATAAACTATCCATTCCAGAAACGGATTTTTTTTTAATTTAACAATGCATCAGTATTGGTCTTGGTAGTTGTGGATAATGACAGATGAGCTGCGATCTTATTATATCTATTGTGTCCCATCTTTTTCTGCTTATCCCAAGGTTTGCTTGTTTATAGCAGCTCCTCAAGATTCAATTCTCTTGAGATTTTTACGATTTTGAGGAGGTCTATTTGTGGTATTTCTTCCACAGTCAGCTGGTATGATTCAATTTGTGATGTACAGCATCGCACTCCATCAAGATATGATGAGGTGTTTCTGGACTTTTGCCACAGAATCTGCAGGTGCCGTCCTCCTCCAAACCTACAGTGCCCCGTTAGAAATCCCGTTATTGCTCTAAGACTTTTTTTACTGAGTTTTATCAGTGTCTTTGATCTTGTTCGGTTGAAAATTCCGAGGAGATCTTTGCCTGCCGCAGTCCTGAAAGTCTTTGCCATTGTGTTACTCTCATTGCTTCATCCACTTAGTTGAGTTTCCAAGACCGCAGAATTTTTCTGGCTCGATCTGTGGTGTCTGCATGTTCATTCATCACTACAGTGTCCTGGCACCCAGATGAGGATCACTTTATTGTTACTGCTTAGATTATTCAGCTTACGTAGACATTCCCATACCATCTTCGACTTCATGTTCAAAGAGCTGAACGCTTTGATGGCTGATTGGCTATCGGTTAGGATGGCGATTTCCTTGTTCCGGTATCTCCTATCGAGATTGAACTGAACGCACCTTTCTATAGCGTGTATTTCCGTTAACAATGCATGGGCAAATGTTTAATAGATGACAGTTGATTTTTCAATTCTGTTCAGTAAGGAATCAACGGATTTGAAAATGAGCTCAAGTAATCTGTAAATTTGTTGAGAATAACCAAAATATCAATATCTTCATTCAAAACGCCAAATTATTTTAAGCACATAAATATGTCTGTCTCTTAATTTGTCTGTTACGCCAGACAATTTTCTATGTTTTCAATGTTCAGTTTCCAAGTTTGCAACTGAAATTCGTTCATTTTCAACATGGAATTGTCTAAATTTACACAGTTTGTTTCGAAATATTGTACTTTGACCATGAAAACATGCTTACTGCTCTAGAGTTCATGAGAGGAAACCAACCAATAGACGTTGATGACACTTTTGCTTTTTTGTCCCTATATTATCTGAATTAAAAGTTTACTTCCTTCAATTTTATTATTGTATAGTTCTGCTTAGTCATAGTTTAAGACTTACCTAACTTAAGATTGCCTTAAAAATTCGTGATAGGTTTTTTTGCACAACTTGAGAATGTATATGAACATTGTTGAATGAAATATTCATAATCATAAATTCCTTAGACTGCTTTAGTTTTAGATTTTCTGATATTTTCATCATGAAGGTTCGAAAATACATAATATTGCTGTTCTTAAACTATCTGATTTGCACTAATATTCATGTAAAGTTGAGAGTTTCTTAAGTCTTCTTCATGATGAAATGAGACTGATGCATGCATTCCTATTCAATGCAATGTTGAAAAATTATATATTGTAGCAATCACTAGTTTTGCTGAAGAGGGCACTATTATTCAACTAAATTTAGGGTGGCAGAACTGAAAACAATGAGAACTGCAGTCCAGCCAAACTTGCAATAAACCAAAAATGAAACATAAATAGACTTTTGTGCATTCAGACAAATTTTAATTGTTGTATATTTGATGAAATCATGATGAAATGATTCAAATGAGTGAAATCGAAACATTTGTTAGGCACTATAGAATTTGAAACGCAAAATAGTTGTAAATTAATGGCACCATCCTTAGGAAAACTCCCGACTCCTACATCAGTTGGGGTAAAGCGGATTGGTTGAAACAAAAGCGCCTCAGTGCATTCACTTTTCTTATTTCATCTTCATCTTTCGGTCTTTGTATGAAAAACAAATATCATCGTCTCAAGTGTCTGGTCAAATTAGTAACACCAATCCGCTTAACTCCAGCTGATGTAGGAGTCGCGAGTTTTCCTGAAGATGGCCCCATTATTTTACAGCTATTTTGCGTTTTAAATTCCATGGTGTCCATGGTTTCGTTTTATTGCAAGTTTGGTAGAACTGATCAGTTTCTTTTCAGTTCTGCAACCCTAAATTCAATCGAATAATAGTACCCTCTTCAGGAAAACTTCAGGTAACGCGATTTGGTTTACTTTTTTTAATATTGCATTGAATAGGAATGCGTGCACCAGTCATATTTCATCATAGTCAGGACTAAGTTACGTGGTGTATGAATTACTTTTGACGCATGTTCAGCTAAATCAGCATTTTGTAAAGAACCTCTTATTCAGATGCTGTTTTTGTTTCAATATAATCTTGGCCGACGTTCCATATACAGGGTGTAACATGTCATTAATTTCATATAAACGTATGTCTCTAGCTTGCTTCGTTTCCGAGTAACGTAAGTGTCAAAATGTTACTACAAAATACGTTTTTTATTAATAACTCAAGAGTCGTTACGCGGATTTACGCGGAATGTTTGTAAAACATTAGGCTACAAGAAGTATAGTATTACAAATGAAACACACACAAAGTTAAATCAACATCGGCGCAAATAATTTTGAGTAATTCACCGAGTCTCAATATGAATCATTATTAATATTTTGGTTACTATTCGCATGTACCATATGTGTATCCTTCAATATTTCAGATTTTGCCAATTATTATGATAATCATGCTGCTCTTTTTTTTTCGACATGAATGAAAAAAATGAATGAGAAATTCAAATTGCGATAGACAAAACACAATCAATCAACTAATTATATGACAATTATAAGTCACAGTGACAATTCAGTGATCGAAGTCGAGGAGAATAGAGGATGATGGAACAGCACCTCAATTTTTTTCCCAGAACATGTAGACCTGTCAACAAACCTCACTAAGACCTCATCACTTGAGTATAGGTGGCGATACCATCGTCGATCGGTTTTAAGTCAATAAAGTATTAAAATTTGACATTATCAAGTAGACAAGAGTCTATAACTTTTTCTAGTGTCTGGGGATCAGTTGGAATACCAGTCTGTTGTGAATAAATAAAGCTCCTACGTAAATTTTCTAGAGTGCCTGGATGCATTTGGCAGCTTTTATATTATTAGAGTTTGAACACTCGACAAATAGGGACAAACAAACATAACCAGATAGCTTCTGAATTATCTCAATGGTATCGTCAAAGGCCGTTTTTTTTTGTTTTGTTGTTTGGATTACGCTTTTCGATATGGCTATTTGAAACTTCCTTTCTCTACATGTTCAGAGAATGTTACAGCCAGTGACAATTGAAAAAAAAAAGTGACGATTAAGAATAAAAATAACGAATTATACATCAATGAATTCGCTAAAAGATTCTTGCAAATTACATAAAAATATACAGAGTGTGTCATTTCAAACAATAAAGTGAACAAGAATTTCGGAAAAACTGAAAATGTGGCAACATTGTCAATAACATTTTCGATTTTGCTATGTTTTTAAATCACCCTATACAAAAATTCAACAAAATCTAACGAACGGCTACCGAGATATTCACTTGGCTCCACACTTCTGCCCATCACTGTACGAACAATATTATTATTATCATTATTATTATTATTATTATTATACCGGGTGAGTCCATAGCGTTTTTCGGGAGATAGCGGCTGATCTGTTCGATATGTACGAGAAGATGTGAAATTCCACGCACAGTGTGTAGGTTCACATGAGGTTCATTTGGAAATTATTTCATATCAAAGTTAGGTTTTTTAAATGGATCACCGTATATTTTTATCCTGTCCAATATCAATTGGACATTCTGATTGTTTTTTTTTAGTTTTTGAAAATCCATCGCGGCTTGCCAAGTTATATCAATTTTGATCAAATTGCCTCCATGAAAACAATTGCAAAATCTCTACCATTAAAAATAATCGATGACTTTTGGCAAGGTCAGAGGTCGGCACTATGCTCAACCACTCATGAAAATTTCATGATCATATTGACATTTCAATTCTGTTAAAAATCTGACTCGCCAGACAATATTGCTTTGCAAATATACATATTGCGTTATCAGACTGACATTTTGAAGTTCGACATCAAATGATTGCTGATGCGTTGGGCGAAGTGGTGCCTGATGTCGATTTGAAGACCAGTTTCTATAAGGAAAGAAATGAAGAGACGAGTATCTTCACACAAAAGCTCAATATTATCATTTGGACCTGTTGAAAAAAATAATTGAAAAAAATCTATTTCGATTGAATCATGATTTTTCATTTATACTGATTTTTTCTTCAAATATGAAAATAATTAACTTCAAAATCGATTATTTTCTTCACTATTATCTCATAATACCATTTATGTATTCGTTAATAATTTTTATTTCTTATTATTCATTCATGTAGGTAATATTATGAACTATAAACTGTTGATGAATTTATGGATATTCTCGTTAGACTGATATTACACTTCCATAATTTATGTAAACATTTAGTCTTAAATAAACTATGTTAATTTTTTTTAAATTCCCTGATGAGTTATTTGCTTAGGTGTCTTCTGCCACAGCAATTTTTAATTTGATTTCTTTGCCTAGTTGAGTCTTTCCTGATATATACGTCCTCCAAACTTTCAAAGAAAATTTCAATGCCTTCCTTCTCTCCCAACATACCACCACTGACTAACACGATATTGCTCGAACATTATAGGTTTTCCCATGTAATAATATATCAATGCAATTTTCTTCTAGAGCTCTATCGAAAAATGCCAAGAAATAAAGGGTGTACCATCTGAAAACTTCAAAACAATTTCCAGTTTCCACAACAAGACATCCGCGAGTTCGAACGCCATAATTTTCGAATGAAAACTAAAATATCTAATGGTATTCATGAGTTCAGAACCGCATTTCCAGAAGTTGATCAGCAAAGAAAGCCTATTTTTTGAGAAGATCGTGAATAAGTCTGAAACGGGTTATCGGACACCCACGTTATTATATATCAGTGAACTGGTCTTGTTGAGCTTCATTAAAACTGTGACAAAACACAGGGTGTTACATTTGAAAAACTTTTGGTGTCGCGGTAAAATAGATCTCCCTATATAGTCGACAATATCTGAAAAATTGAGCTGAAAGGACTGTGAATAACTTTTTCATTTGAAAATTATATCTCCGTCAGTTTTCTAGATAAGGAGAGGCCCATGTTATGTGGGAAACCCTATAGTACCTGTACATTGACATGAATGTTGTTTTGTACATGTAGTGAACCATTTGAACCCCGTAGTGAACTCACAATTTTTTTGTCAATCGTTTCGAAAAAATAAGATCGAAAAGTGGGTGAGAACAGTGAGTGACTCACACTGCACAGGCTGTAGCTCTTTGAAGTTCACATTAATAAAACTAGCCCCGTACTCGACAGACCCTAAAGTATAATGTCGTGTACGGTCATTTACTGTCAGTAGATGCCGAATTTTTTCATATTTTTTATGTTTTTTTATGGTTGTTCTACTTGGCAAGTATTCGTACTCTTATGATGCAAAAAAATGTCAAATCCAACCAGGCACTTCACACCTGTTAAGTGATGTTCCTGTCATTTAGTTTACGATAAATTTTCCCTAATATTGAATTTCCAGAACATTATATGTTTCAAGGCGATAGTGACATTCTGGTATCTGAAAAAATGACATAATATGTTATCGATCATTTATGTTAGATTTATGCAACATTCACACAATCATGGTCCTAATTAAGCATAGACTTCGTGCTGAATTTAGTCTTAACAATATGATGTATTCACCCATGATGGAGTTCAATCATGAGTTGTAAGCAAATTCTTCATTGATGAAATGTCAAATTTATGTGAGGGGTTATGCACATGATACCTCGACCAAAGCATAATCATAAAAAGACAAGTGAAAGATAAGATTTATTTTAAGTCTGTGATGTATGATAAGACTATGACTAAGACTATGCGAGTATCGAATAAATCCGCCATTTATTTACATATGCGTACTCTGAATGCCATATTATCTTTGCGGGTGAAAAATGATTTTTGCTGAGCATGAATTGTCTCGACTTTTCCAGTCAGAAACTCCAAACGTTCGCGGTGCTGTGTGAAAAGTACGAGCCGTCTCTCAAACGGGACCCCTGCTACCTCCAGTACCTCGACAAAATAGGCCAGATATTCTTCGGACTGAAGCCGCCCCAGCAGCAGAGGGGCGGCTTTCTGGGCAGTTTTCTCGAGAACTTCCTAAGCGGCCTTGACGAGGACAGCGACGATGAAAGACCGCAAGCTTCCACATCGAGTTCGTCGAGCAGTAGGAAACCCATGGTGGAAAGTGCCGATTTGGACTAATATTCAGCGATATGATTCCAGAGATACGAGTGTGGAGTGGGGTAGATTTCAGCGGTGAAAAAATTTGAACTTGTAAAGTTTTATCCAGATACAACAAACTCAGAATTTAAAAAATAACGATTGATTGTAAACACCTTAGATTGTTAACGGGCATTTTGTGGTAGTTGCTAAGCACTACGCCATTTAGTGTCCACGGTGATTCAACTAGTCTTATTCGAATCAAAGATTCAGCACTTGATTATGTATATTATACGATTTTCTATGAAAGATTATAATTTTGGTATCAGTGGATTAAAGGGATAGGACTGCAGTTATATCTTAATTGTAGATTTATGTCTCATGAATTCAGGCAAAAACACCATATGATTACTATCTATTTTAGTTCCTTCAGGTAAACATTTTTCTTAGCTATGTTAATGAATCTGAATTTTCACGTAATTGATTAATTATTTTTGGGTTTAATTCAGCATGAAGTTCCAAACTTTTACCATATATTGGTACTTGTCAGTGGAATATGATTGTTTTTGTGATGAATCTTCCAGCCCAATCATCATTTTTTGAGTGGGAATATAAGCTACCACTAGTATCAACTGATTTCACAGAACTACTTTTTACTTTTACATATAACCGTGGTTCTACCTTTTTGATCACCCCTTATACTGAGGCTCAAAAATGTTGCATGGTACAAGGAAACTTGATGGTACTAGATGGTATATCAGATGAGGAATCAATATTTTCTGTTCAAGGAAAACTACCTGAAGATATCGAAAAGCTACAGAAATGCCATGTGAATTATGTCACAACAGATTTTTTCCTATTCCACTTACTGTGGTTAAGATCAAATTGAAATTACCTGCAGAATCACAATACCGGGATATCTTGTTCTGAAGAAAACATCCTTGTATCTCTCCATTGAATTTGTTACGTCCATTCTCCGCAACTTTTAATTCAAGAAAAACTTGAATCAGCATTCTATCATGTATTTTTAATCCAGTTATTGAAGATATTAGTTGGTGTGAAAATAAGGTATCTTATGAACATAAAAAAGTTCCATAGAACCAAACTCAGAATTGAGAACGATACAGAACAATTACTTTGAAAAAAAAATTGATCCTTTGACGAATATATAAGTTTATTATCCGTTGCGACGTTCTTGACCTCACTGTGTATTCAACTGTTGAATTACACACAAAAATACACATAGATAAATTATTTATAATGCAGATTCACACTAACAAAACCGTTTTTGCAATTGGGAATCAGTTATAACAAATTGATCGATACCTTTTGCTTCTTCGAAAATATTTTTAAATCAAACGCCATCTTGAATGATCTAGGAGAGCAACCTGCTGTTTTATCTACTCCACAAAATGATATTGGAAAAGAAGATCTATTTATTTGAATTCTCATACTGTTTTTTCTAATTTTGAGAGAATGCTCTGAAATTTTCTAATCAAAAGTTTGTCATCAAATGGATCCCTAAAACTGTTCTGATATCCATTTATAAATTTTATATCCTGCATGATTTTTTTATCATTACATATTATTGTTTGTATCTGAATATTCACAATTTAAATTTCTTATGATTATTTTGGGTACATTCACTGAACTTCAAATTCGAATAGACCTTAAACTGTTATCTATTCACCATTCAGCATAATGATTCAATTTATTGATACTTTTCTTCTATAAATAGGCAAAGAAATATTTTTGATCAAACACCATGGAAGTTTTCAAGATGCTAGAACATTGGGCATTTTCTTACTGCTAATTTTTCATGTTCATGACTACATTGTTGTTTCCGCATATCTTCCATACATTGTCAATTTCATAATAATAATAACAATAATTTATGTATGACAGATCAATAACTAGTTATGCTCTATGGTTGTATTGTCTTTTTGTATAAAGAGGTTCTGAATATTCATCATAATTGTATGCAATTGTGATTTTTATTTTTGTCACAAACAACTTTAAATCTTAACAAAAATGAAACAGTGAGTTAAAAACAAAGTAATTGGGTTAATTGGGGATGGGTCTTTCCCTTTTAGCTCATACACTCATGAGATATGTAATACCCATTTATATATGTAATCAATAATTATTTTAATTTTAATCTCCGACTGAAATGTTTGTTTTATTTTTGACCCTTGCTTGTCTTTTTCTACATGATTTCATGTTCAATCATCACTCCTTACTCGATATTTCGGGAATATAGTAGTTTAGGAATCAATCAACAAGTGGAACTGGTGGACCACACACGTTTGTTATGTATGACTTTTATCAAAATACTCAACATTTATTTGGAATTCATTCATTCCGTCATTCTTTCCGAGCAATGACATATTTACCTTTTATTCATTACATACAGGGTGTCCCATAAACAAACCGACAAACTCTAAGGGATGGTAGAGGACATCAAAATAAACATTTTTGCTCGATAAACATAAGTCCGGAAACTCTTCGTTTTCGAGATACAGGGTGTTTAATTTTCTTTAGAACCCTTCATTTGTGGGTATGTTTTGGATACTCTTTCCAAGATATTAAAAATTACTATTCAATATTTTCCAATTAAATACAAAACAAAAAATGATTAAAAGTCATTAATAATAATTAATGATTAGTAAAAAAAAGTTATTGGAAGTTTCATTAGTTTTTCGATATTTGAATAAACGCATTGGTAAAATGTAAGGTATAATTTCGAAGCATTTAATTTTTTTTTCATAGATGTAAGAGATATGGTTTTTATTTTTATTTATCATAATTACAAAAAATCTACTGGGCGATATTTTTTTTGTGCAAAAACTATCCGACATAGCCCGTGGGCACGCCCCTGAAATTATTGGGCAAATTTTAATAGCTCCAAAAGATACCTTAAAAATGTATCAATAATCTGTGAAAATTTCATTGAATTCGACCAAATCGTTTTTACGATATTGATAAAAAAATCGATTTTTTCAAAAAAAAATTAAACATCCTGTATCTCGAAAACGAAGAGTTTCTGGACTTATGTTAATCGAGCAAAAATGTTTATTTTGATGTCCTCAACCATCCCTTAGAGTTTGTCGGTATGTTTATGGGACACCCTGTATATTTTGGAACCATGATGTGAGATGTGCATATAGACTAGGATCCCAACTCCTGTCTCAGTTAGACATTCAACATTTAAGGATGGCCTATTTCTCACTGTTCCACAGTATACTTACTTACAGCTCAATAGTCTGGGGAAACTGCAGGAACAAAGAAAGAGTATTTGTAGCACAAAAAAAGTTATACGTATGATGAACTTCAGTAGCCCTCGTTCTCATTGCAAGCCACTATTCAAAAAACTAAATATTCTACCATTACCCTGCTGCTATATCAAGGAGTGCCTTTTATCTATTCATAAAGAATTATTGACTGATGGCGTTACACGGCACAATAATATACATACACTTTCAACTAGAAAAAGTGATAATATTTGCATACCCCTTTGTAGAATCAAGAAAACCCAAGATTCCTACAGATATATTAGAGTTAAGCTTTATAATGCATTACCACACAGCTACAAAGGGCTAACCTACAATAATTTCAAGGAAAACGTTCATAATATGCTAATGAAGCATTGCTTCTATACAGCGGAGGAGTTCTCTCTTGATTTTATTTCATGTATCATGCACATATTTATGTACCTTGTATTTTGTATTTTATATAATAAGCATTAAGTGAAATTAAGTGATTGTGAAATTCTTGAAAAATTTCTATGAATAAACCTATCTATCTATCTATCTACCTAGCCACTTGATAAAGTCCTACTAATATTTGAATTTTCATACCTAACCCGGCTTCTTAAGATCGAAACTAGATGGCGTCACCTATGATGATGGTTATCTTGGAAACTCTGAAAAATACGATTTGAATTTGAAATTCAACATGAATGCAGATATCCGTCAATATCAGTTGAAGCGAATTTTAATTCACAGGATCGACGATCGTATCGCTATCTACACTCTAGCTGTGCGGCCTTATGGTAAAGTTGTTAGACAGGTCTAATGTTTCGCAGAGAAATAATTGAAGAGTTGGTTCACCATCCTATATCCACCTTGCTTGAAAAAACGATGTACAGAAGACTGGTACAGACACTGACAGTGTTTTGTTTCGCCAAAAATGCTAACGTCATTTTCCGCTATAACAGCATAATAGTTATCAAACTCTCCGAAAGATGACGACATTTTTGTAGATTTCTGCATACATAGTTGATGTTTTGAGATTGTAATTATGTAGTGCGATCATTGATTGAGAAGTAACCGAAATTATTACCTACTTGCGAATCGACGTTTTTATAACTCTGATTGTGTAATTATCGATAATACTGATTTTGTTGTAATTTTTGTGCCGCCATCTAACAACTAAGATATGAGTGATTTTCCGCTATATTGAATAAAATGCTGTTATCAAGTTAGCTGGTTGAAGAAGTTGGATAAGCAAATACACACCTATACGAACACCCTATTACATCTCCGAAACAGCTCGAGTTATGTATCCGGCTGAATCAGACAAAAAACATTATTTTTATGAAACTGGTGGCTTTACACAATTGCCACATTTTGCGTGGATTGTGAGGTATTAAGAAAAATGTTTACTCCATATTTCCCACCTTTGAACCAGAATTATTTTTGAATATTTTTCAATGAATCTACTTGGAGACTACTTATCAACAATATATTTTTGCTATGATTATGGAAAAAATCCAGGCCTTTATCTGAAATGAATCAGTAACCTTCCTAGATCACCGATTATCCTATAGCCTTGGAGTATTCAATTAGTGTATATGATATAATGATGGCCCATGGACAGGAATACTTCTGGCAGATATATCTGAGCGAAATAAACTTGCATAGGTATCTACTAATAAACATATGCAATATGCAACTTTGTAAAGAACACTTTTTCACTATCTCGAATAGTATAATAAAGCCACCCGTGTTAACAAAAAAAAATAGCTCGAGCACATCCTCTACTGATGAATTTTAAATAATCGTGGTATTAAAATCTTGATATCTATTTCATTTCGATAGCTTCAAAAAGGCAAAAACTAGTCGAAAAAATGGACCAGAGGAGGAACATTCGCAGAATTATCTGGAATACGAAATGAAAAGTGCTATTATTGTTTCTCAAAGTATCCGAATTTGGAATCATTTGAAGAAAAACTTGTCGAGAATTAAATAATGATAAAATATTTTCAAGGAAGCAAATACGACAATATATCTTTTTTTTTCTATTTTTATTTTCTTATTATACCTCAACTAGTGCTGAATAATATCACCGTAGAAATATTACGACTCTGGGGAAATTTTCGAAACTTCAAAATGTGAACCTGTGTGAACCTGTCAATACATATCGATTGCTGTTAGAGAGTTAAGAAATTATACCAAAATATATTTTTTCATTTTCTGGCAATATAATAATGATAATAACAACAACTTTTATTCATCCCAAGATCCATACATTTTTATAGAGGATGGAGGGACATAATAGAAAAACTAAATTATTACATGAAAGAAAATACATAACAAAAACATAAGAAGAACAGTGTAATCAGAATTAGTCAATATAAGGTATTGATAGAAATATATTTCTTCAGTTGAATCTTGAATTTTGTGACATTGATAGATTTCATTCTGTTGGATGAACTGTTATAAATATTTACTCCACGAGGATCTGATGAATTTTTGCAAATAGAGATTTTATCTGAACAAATTAAGATTCGGTGAGATTGGATTTTTTTATTTTTAGTTAATTGAATGAAAATACCCACTTCATTTCGAGGAGAGTCAACATCTAACAGACTCCTTGGTTTGTATAGACTATAGATGTTGATTCCAAATATGAATGTACACAATGAACGAATACACAATATTATGAACGTATTGTATTCATGTACAATATACAATATAAATTATATAATATACCAACAATGGCAGATATTTTTTTTTGTAAGCATTTGAATATGCGTTCACCAAGATAGAGATTGATCAATAGTTAAACCTAAGAGTTTTGAAGTTTTTCTAGGATTCATGCAGAACTATCCGAAGTGTCAATTTGGTCATCTGGTATAATTCTTCTCGAGATGAACATAAGAGAGGGTGTATTATGTAGTGTAGAGTGTTAATTATTTATGCTCTTGTAATTCAAGATTCAATTAATCTTTTTCAATTTGGTTCTTCATCTCTTGAATATTTTTCCGTAATGAATAACAGTTGTATCATCGGCAAATAATTTCAAATTTCTTTGTAAATTCAAATTAGAGACATTCATATAAAAAAAAATGAAATAGATCCGATAATTAGTCTCTAGGGCACACTACAAGATATGTTTCTTATTGAAGAAATTGAATCTACCTTATACTGCTTTATATCATCTAGATGATTTTCAAACCAAGAGCCACCGTCAGTAATAACATCCAGTGTTGCACATTCAGTATCACATAATTTCCCAAAGCCATATGGACCATCAAGAGTGATTCAAATTTTTACTGGATATTCTGATAATCTTTCGGTATCAGGAATAGCTTTAGACAGGCGTGGCCCTATGTTAACAAAATAATCGTTAATTTTCTCTCATATTCTCACATTTCTTTGATATAATAATCAATCCCAATGATTTTGTGAGTGTTTTGTGGAGACGAATTCAGAAATAGATTTTTGTAATAATATTTTTGGCCTTCCTATTGGTGTTTTTTCGGTATCAGGAATAGCTTCAGACATGTTAACAAAATAATCGTTAATTTTCTCTCATATTCTCACATTTCTTTGATATAATAATCAATCCCAATGATTTTGTGACTGTTTTGTGGAGACGAATTCAGAAATAGATTTTTGTAATAATATTTTTTGGCCTTCCTGGTGGTTTTTTTCCCAAGTTGACTATAATATCTGTAGAGTTCGATAAGGGATTCATTCTTCTTCCGCGATGGAAAAATGTATCTCTTATCTCAATCAGAGAACATCTTTTAAGAGAATTTCGAAATTTTCTTGTGACACAATTGTCACTGTTTGTCTATTATTAGTGGCAAAATCATAATCGGGAAATAATTGTTATTTGTTTTACTAGACAGAAAAGTACAAGATTTAATACTGCGGCTGGTGTTTCATAGCCGAGGCTAGGGAACCAGCCAAGGCATTGAATCTTCTTTTCTGCCGTGTTGAACATATAATTTCTGCTCCAAATTCGTTCCAATTTCACGCAAAATCCAAATGATTAAATACACACACGCAATATTCAAATAATTAAATTATTTCAACAAAGGTATCCGGTTTGTTGAATTATTTTTGTTTACTTTAATGCCATTGTCAATTTGAAAAAATTGTTGTAATTAAATTTAGATGTTCGAAATGAATTGTTTTTGAAAGTGAGGAGGATATATTGACATTAACACCACCTGAGAAAAATACCTTTGCACTACCAATATGTCTCGGTCCCCCAGAAGTATATATATATATATATATATATATATATATATATATATATATATATATATACTAGCATATATATATACTAGCACACACATATATATATATATATATATATATATATATATATATATATATATATATATATTCTAACTATATATAACTAAAAATATATATGAAACTTATTGGGATGTTAAAGTGGCGATGAAGAAATGGTTAGTTCTCTTCCAAAGAACACGTACAGAAAACACACACGGATGTAATACCTATAAAGTATTTTTTTCTGCGAGCGTGTGCAGAATAGTACTTTTCCGCACTAAATGCGTATTGTATATAGTAGCTGTAGACTATTTCAATTCAATTTTAATTTTATATTTTAATATGATGTTAAAATCCGTTACTATTCTCGTGTTGCCGAGAGTACATATTGCTATCCTCCCTCTAGAGTATCTATTTTATTTCACCTTTTGAATGTAATTCTTGATTTTCGTATTTCAGCTTGAAATGAAAAAAGTATAATCTGGGCACTGAAGTTTGTTCCTAACACGTGTGCAGAGTTCCTTTTCCGAACGCAAAAACTTATACGAACTCGTTCGCCTGAATGTATTTGCGTGCGGAAAACACTCTGCGCACTTGTTGGGAAAATATCTATTTAAAAATTTACAATTCAGTAGCTTCACAATTATAGCATTGAGAAGATGTCCCAAACTTGACATATGTTTAATACAGGGCATTTATACAAGGTGATTATACTTATAATACTTATAGACTTTTATACTTATATTCAAGGCGGATGGCACACTAGTCATTTTGAGTAAACCAGACGACGGATGACTTTGAAAATTCAATGTAGAGCTTACTATTCGGACATTATCTCAACCCACAATATAAAATATATATTCGACACCTCTGTGTTGCCGCAATCAGAAAGCAGTAGCAACTCTGATATTTCAAATGGAATATCCTGTATATAAGATCATTTTCAGAATCTCCATAATTTTCCCAAGAATTCCTAATGATATAATATATTGATATTTACTTGATTATTGATATTTATTTTCTGGCGTATGTATAGACCTTGAAGATCTCAACCAAAATCTCTTTTCCAATCCCAAGATTTACATTCTATTTACCGCCATCTATTGGTTTATAGTAATATAATGTCCATCATTGATTGATAATATAAATATTCCAAAGATATACCCCCCCAATGTTCCGCCTATGCGGTTGGGCTACGGTCCATTCCTCCGCAGCCTGCAGCATCTTCGTGCAACAGGTTCTTTGTTTTGATCACGTGACCGACTCTACCTTTCCGAAGCCAGGCTCGGATCGCCGATGTGAAAACTGAAAACCGCGGTCGGTTCGTTTCGTTCTTCTCGTTCAGTTTCTGTTGGCTGTTGGTGTTGCTTGTTCGTCAGTAGTTGGGTGCAGTTGTTTTTGTGACGATTGGACACGAATCGAATACCAAAGGTACACTTTGGAACTCTCGGGAGTTCTGTAGGATGATGCATCTTCCGGATGAATGATGAACATGAATCGGCTGATGTATTGAGACATTGAAAATATCTCTTCGGTTATCTCAACATGAGGTTGGACTATTATTGTGTGGTTATTGTAGGTTTGTTCTTGGAGATTTGTGCTGGACTTGATAATATCACGAATGGTGAGTCAAGTTTTACTCATTCTTTACTAAAAGCACAAGAGGCATTTCTAGATTTTTCTTGGAACTTTCAGAGGGAAAGAATCTCGTGAATTAAAAGAAAATCTATCACCTTATAAAGTTAACGAGAGCGTAGAAGGGCCAAGGGGCCAACGTTTACTTACCTAGGTAATATTTATTTATTTGACACCATAATTTCGATTTTCATTTGGACATTGAAGTCGATATTTTGACATTGTAATCGAAAATTCGAGTAGAAAGTCAAAATTTCGAGTAGATGTGTATGGAGATGTGTATTTCATTGTGTGAGTATCATATTAACACATATTCTATGGCACTTTTATGCTTCCTTAGAAGTTGGAGGAAAGACAAAATTTTGGTAGATTTCACAAAATTATTCTGGGTAGGTATCGAGTATCATGGATACAAAATAAATTTACTTCTCTATCTCTGATTTCTGTCTATCGAGGATCCATTTGAGAGAAGGCTTATAAATTCGGAAAAGATGGAGCTTGTGGAATGGACAAATTGGTATTATCGTGGACTTCGAACGAGCATACCAATTTCTTCTCGAATTTCCCTAACTTGACTATCTTTTGAATGATTCGTCCCTGATCGAGTTCCTGATGATGTAGGTACAGGTTATCAAATTTCAACCAGAATCAGAAGGGCGGAATATCAGCATTATTTCAAGCATTATAGTACTCATCATTTACTTCAACTATGAGTTTTATTTCTTTTGCCAAGAATATTGACACCAGAGTTTGCATGTATTAGGTTTTTCAATAAATTGCCAACAACAGTCAAACAAGAAGTCAACATAAAAGTATTGAAGAGACTTATAATAAATATTATTGTGGATCTGGAACCATATCTGGAACCATATCTATTAAGGAATATTTGGAAAAGTAGATATTCTGAGGGAGATAGCCTGCAATCGAAATCTTATACACATTCCTCAAGTTCTTATATAAATTCAATCAATTGTACCTGACACTATTTTCTTGAATTTTAGTTACTGTGATAAGATATGTTTTCGATGTAATGTCACTGTGATTGTCATTCCTGAAAATAAAGCCCCGAGTAAAGCCCTGTTCTATTCTATTCTATTCTATTCTATATAGTTAACCGAGTAGTTTACTCATTTTCAAACATCGCAATTGTGTAATTGTTTCGATTGTTGGTATTATCAAAATTTTGAAAAGTTATTAAGCTCTTATTAGAGAAATAAATATTATTTAATTTATTGCTTTTTATTATTGTTTCCTCGAAAAGTAAGCAAAATGAACAAAGAATATAAGATAGAAGAAAGTTCTACAGGGTGTAACTTGAATGATGTCATTAATTTCAGGTGGTGATTCCTTGTCATATTCTATGAAAGAAAGTATATATTTACGTGTGACCTAACTTGCTCCGTTTTCGAGTAACGGGGTGTCCAAATTTTAATGAAGAATCGGTTCTTCATGAATTACTCAAGATCCATTTCGCCGATTTTGATTTAACTTCGTGTGTATTTCATTTGTGATTAAATTAGATTTCGAACTTTGTTTCCGGTGGGGTCGCAGAGGGTGACCTGATTGATATTTGATATTATTTTCGAAATTAATGGCATAAACAGTGGAGTAGAAATGGGGGGTTACAAACATACCTAGTTTCATCAATATCGGCGTGAGGACTCTTGGGTTATTAATAAAAAAACTATATTCATAGTAACACCTCAACACCTCGTTACTCGCCTCGTTATCGCCTCGCGGAAACGAAGCAAGTTAGGACATACGTTTGTATGAACTCTTTTCATATTTATATTTTGATTTTCTTTTTATTCTCACATGTTCTCTAGTTGGATTTTCCCGTTCTGAAGATCTGAAACACCCTGTATGGTGGACTATTTTACTCTCTTCGGAATTTTTTCATTCGATATCAAGAGGCACATCAGATGAAAAGTATTATTGTTTTATCTTGAACTGAATTTCTCTTTTGTACCGTCACACAAAATGGAATAGAATGTTTATTTCTTGTTTCTAATGCTAGTGAATGAAATAATAACTGCCTACCTACCTACTCTGATACCTACTCCTATTGTAACAAAAGTCTCGTTAAGTTTAACAGAGCGAATAGTCCAGAATACAAGTAGGTGATTATGCGAATTGCTATTTGGTGACACACATTTAGGTCAATTCAATGCTCCATAGAGAGCTTCATTTTATTCTTGTTTAAATGTCGTATAATTATCAACATGATTTTTAATAATGAATCGTTTTCATTAATACCGATCAGAAAAATAAACTCTAGACTCACTGTATACATTCGAGATGCATATACTTACATTATTATTTTCATTCTACGAATTATTCAAAGTTGAAGTTTTGGTGAAATGGAAGAACGTCAATATACGAATGTCACCATTTGCGCCATATACAGGGTGAGTCTGGAGGAAATGTAAATTTTTCAAGTACGTCTCTGGGAAACAAAATGAAAATAAAAGTTCCTATAAATTGGGTTTATAGTATTAAAATCGAATAATTTTCATTGAAATATTTATAACAAGTAAGCTGGGTTAAATAGTTCTCTAAAATACCACCGTTTCCTTCTCAAAACTCTCTAATGAATAGCTTGGATCGCTCTATAAATGGATGCGGGTCTGTTTCTAAAAGTTACGGCTGTATTGATCATTCGATCGACAACACATCTCTAATGTTTACTCAAATTAAATAAACTAAGGATTTAAACCACCCCAACGAGAATAATCCAATAATTGTGCAGACCACCTCGACCAATCCCATTCAGTTAAATTCGAAAACTAACAATAAAACCTCGAATAATACCTAGCCTACCTGTTATGAATGATTTGATGAGAAAAAAAATCATATATTATTGCAACTCTTATATTTATTTTGGGTCCCAAATATGTTACTTGAAATATTGACATTTCTTCCAGACTCACCCTGTATTGTATTGTATTGTACTCATACTCGTACTTATATGAACGCAATAATCTTGTATTCTATATACAGGAATTGTTTTTCCACTCGCCCTGGCATGTAACCCTAGTTAAAGTATAAAGTTGTAAGCAGTTCTATATAACGAACGAAATCGTATATGTCTGTTGTAGTTTTTTCTAGGAGAACATAATTTACGTAAGAAGTGCGTGAATCCAACATTTTTTATTTCGAGTAATGAGTCCATCTATTTCCGATAAATATGTCACAATCCATGGACGTATATGACGTAGGTGACATGGACGTTTATACGTCCATGTCACAATCATACTTTATATCATATTGATATAAGACTGGTTCGCGCATTCCTATTCAATGTAAAGTTGAAAAATTAAACCAAATCGTTTTTCCCAGTTAATAAGAGGACACCACTATTCGACTAAATTTAGGGTGTCAGAACTGAAAACATCAGTAAGAACCTCCGAACAACAAACCCACTAGAAGGATCACAAAACAAATATTCTGATGCTAACATGAATTCCCAGAATTATCATAATATTAGTACCCAATCGTCGCCAGTGTTGTCATATCCAATCATCAAAAAGTGATGGATAGTCCATAATATTTAAAGTCCTTTATGAATTCATGTAGTTCAATGCAAAAATATAATAATAAATTTGGGTCATGACGATTATGAATCAGTTCTGATTAAAAGAAGATTACTACATTATTCTGAGACTCAGCAATTTTACTTTCTTGGGGGGCTTGATGACCAGCATGGGTATCGTGAATACTTTTTGCTCAACGTTGCAACACCGCAATTTGATATTGACAGTCAACGGCGATTATTACTTTGTTTGGTATCTGTCATTATTTACGTTTTGATTTATCGATATTATTCAAGTTGTGTTCAGTTTTGTGTACTCAGAATTCATCAGAAACTCAGTTTATTTCCTGTTTTGGTGATTTGATATAATGGTGAGACGTTGTGAGGTGTGTTAAAGACAATTTGAACCGGCGATCAAAACACGTCATTTCATAGGTGAGTTACCATTGTCGTATCATTCGAGATTTTGAAGCATTTTCCCAAATGGAATGGATAGAAATGAATTTAAATTGAATATATAGATTATATTGATTATACCCATAGGTCAGCTGCGACAGTGTCTTGTGGTAAAATATGTAGCACTGATGAATGCATCCTTATTTGTAGTCAAAATATGCGAAGCTGTTGAAAAATCGCTGAGAATAATGATGAACTCAATTAATATTTTTGATAAAAAATATAAGGATATTTCTATACTTCTTCTACACACAACAATGAGAAAGTTACCGTTGACTGTTTTTGGAACTAGTCGAACTAATTTGGAGAAATATTTCACTGTAAGACTTCATCATGAGGCAAATAAATTGAAAGATTCAATGGAAGTTAGAGTAAGAAGTATGTTAACAAAAACAATCCTATTCAAAAATCAATAAATTATTTGTGTGATTATCCATGGTTGTTTTTCATTTCAGTCCTGTTTTAAATAAGAAACACTGCTATTTGCTACATCTTCACATGATTAATGATTTTATTGTCGATATAACATTTCGTCATAGTACTTGTCAACACATATTCATTATCGATTTTCATCTATCTACATGAAATGAAATAATCAGACATCAATTTTTTGCGTCAAAATATACGAGTTCTGCTCAAGGTGAAACCTCCTTCATTTTTGACGATATTGTGAAATGATATAACCAAGTTTCATCTTCAGATTTGAAAATTACATTCAAATATGCAATCATATCTATTTGCCTTGAAAACGAGTTTTTACTTTTTTGAAAATTATTTCCACTAGTAGGTACTGAAATCGTAAATATACTTACATGCACTGTCACTGATCGCCAAAGATATAAATGTTCATTATTGAAATTGAACGTAAATAATGATAGAGTATAAATAGACAACTGTATACTGAATAGTAGGTATATTGTTCCATATGGCGTTGAGAACTGAACTTTTCTTGTGACGTGGTCATAATAAGTTTATTGATTACAAGCAAGTTACAAAAATCACCATAGGATTGTATGTATTCGAATTTCTCGTAACAATGTGAAGGAAGTATAAAGATGTTCATTTTCCCACCAAGAAATGCTGAAAAGTACTACTGAAATTGTTACGGATTTTCAATTTGATTTCATCATGAATTAATAATAAATTCGACCCCCTCTGACAACACGGCACTGGTGCTGGGAGAATCAGCTCCTGCTATCCTTGTTTGGACAAAGATAGATACTATAGATGTTGCTTCCAAACAAACTGTATTGCCAGGGGTGTGGATTACTTATCTAGTCTGTTCAATGATCGAAGGTAAGAACCGAGGTAAGAACCGAGGTGAGAACTGATCAGTTCTATCGGACTTGAAATGAAACAATATTGAAACGTAAATAGATGTTGTGCATTCAAAAAAAATAAATTATTGTATATTCGAGTGTATATTTGATAAAATCACGATAAAATGATTCGAATGAGCGACTTTGAATCATTTGTTTAAATTTGGAACGACAAGATATCTGTAGAATAATTGCGATCTTGTTGAAAAATTAAAATTTCGCATTCTCCTCGTAGCAGAACATTTTTACGAAAAATGTGCTATCGAAGATGGAAAATAACAAGTTAATGCGATGTAAATGAATATGACAATAATTCATTGATCACTATTATTTTTCCAACTCCATATTTTCAGCACTATCAATTCAAGTTTTTAACACATTGGAATAAAAGATGAAATATAAAAAGACCTCTTTAATACCGTTTATTCAATATTTCACTCGCTATTTCATATTAATGGAATGAAGTAAGCTCGGAAGTAAGTTTTAATTGAAAGTTCAATATGAAATTTATTACAAATGAAGATAATTAGGTGGTTACTTGGGTAGTTATATCATGAAGATTATCTTACATAAAAAGGTAAACTGTGTTTTGTATTCCAATGGAATACAAATAATCAGCAAATAAATGTTGGCAAGGAAATTCATAGCTGGTAACATACAATGAATAACAAATGAAAAAAAAAGTTAATTGGAAAAATAGTGGACCTGCACCATACAAATTATGAGACAAGTTCCTTAACCTTATATAAAAATAAAGTACCACTTCATTCACTAGTGGAATAATGAAATCTTGTATCAATCACATTTCATCAATAACATGTATATCAATAGACATTTCGATCTTTTTTTCATTATATTTCACTTCGTTTTTCAGAACGCACAGCGCCTGTCGAAGTTCGTTCGATATTTTTGTGCGTATATAGTTTCAATGATTTTTGAGGAGGTGAGGTGAGGGCTGTTAGATCAAAATGTCAAATCAGATTTGGATGAGAAATTTTGGTGATTCTGATTTTGATTAATGTAATTGTGAAACGTTGTATTGCATGCGTTTTATTCGCTCAAGAATATTGAACGAGAATAATATAAAGAATACTATTGAAGTTTAAACATTCTTGCAAGAAGAAAATGGTATTTATAACTCTTATTCAATGAAATAACTATTATTACCATGTTTTTTCATCTTCCGCATTACACAGTTATGGTAAAGAGTATGTGTATTGTTATACGAGGGGATGGAAAAAGTCAGAACTCGAATATGAAGTACAAACTTAGGTGGACTTTCTGCAAATCGTGCGTTGTGAAATGGAAGTGTCATTAGATTTAGAGGGATAAATTGCTTCCGGTCTCGGTTCCGGGGTTTTTAGAACATTCTTTTTTTTGGTCAATAGAACCGGAGTTATTTAGAGAACTGCAATTCGGTGTAAGATGTTTGCCTTTTGCATCCTTTATCATGTTTCAAAATTTACACTCCCGCCCAGGGAATTCCGTATGTCTAATCTAGACACTAGAACATACCTGGAATACCATCGTTTTATTTCGTGTGAAAAGAATAGTGTGCTGTGAATAGGTCTGTAACTATGTACGATATTGTACACCTTATTTCTCACTATGGCTACCTAGAAGAATAAATTTTAACATTCATTCGCCACCTTTGCCTACGTTTTTCTCGCACAGCGATGCCAAATTTACTGCACCATCGTTATTTCTGTCCAAATGAATCGAACTTTCTACTAATGTTTATATTTTTGGATACCGAGATACTTTGACATTGTAATTTGGTTTGTGGTTAGATAATAACTGGGAACTACCAACACAATCGGTAAATTTGAAATACTTCAATACAGGGTGGTCAAAAAATATCGGTACACGCAAAGAAAAAGCCCGTAAAATATACTAGAATAAAAGTTGATTTCACTGGTGAAAACAGTTGATATATGGACAAACATTCTTTCCAGTGAGCTTCACTATTCACTCTTTGTTGAATCATTCATGGTACTGGATACACGATATGATAGTAATTCTCATGACGAACAGAAGGCATTTAGTACCATTGAATATCATCAATAATAACTATTTATTTATTTATTTATTTATTTGTAATACAGGTCATAAACCCAATTACAGAGCAGGAATTGACAGATTATGATGAATATGTTACAGATTTCATGAATATTAAGGACATACACATACATACACATCATAAGAGAACAACATAGTTACTGTAGAAAGTGGGATTTTATATCCGACAACTTGCAGCTAAATACATCTAGATCATTGCTGATAGAGTTTGTCACTTTACACATGGTATGGAGCGGAGAATTCTCCAGAACATTTGTTCGAGATGTATTTATGTAAAAAGTACTTGGGTATCTGGAAGAAATTCTGGGAGTACAAATATTAAGCTTTTGCAATAAGGTTGGGCAGTCAATAATACTATGGATAATTTTATAGGTTAATACTACACTATAATAGTCACGCCTTCGTTCGAGACTAAGAAAGTTATGTTTTTGTAGTAATTCAGTGTGAGGTGTTCCTATTGGTGGATAGGTGCCATCAGTTTTTAGACTTAGCAGTTTTAAAAATCGTCTTTGGATTGCTTCTATTCGAATTATATCATATTGGTTAAAGGGACTCCACACAACAGAAGCATATTCCAACTTTGATCTAATGAAAGAATAGAATAAAGTTTTTAAGGTCGAGGTTTCTTTGAAATCACTACTGTAACGTGCAAGTAACCCATACATACGATAGGAGGAGGATACAACATTATCAATATGCCTACTAAAAGATAGTGCAGTGTCAAACGTGACGCCAAGATCAGTAAATGTTTCTGGTCTTTCAAGGGCAACATTTTCTATTGAGTAATCAAAGATTAGGATATTCGTTTTCAAACTGTAGGACATAACTTTACATTTATCCGGATTTAGTGACAAGTTGTTTCGATGACACCATTCTACAACCCGCCTTAAATTTGCTGAGAGGTTCTCGCAATCACCTATGTTCTCCACGAGGCAGTATAGTTTTAGGTCATCAGCATACAAAAGAAAGTTTACATTTATAGCATCTGCAATATCATTGATGAATATATTGAAAAGCAGCGGTCCTAGAATTGACCCTTGTGGAACACCGGAGGAGGCACTATATTCGGCAGACTTAATACCATTCAGCTGGACATATTGCTTTCGATCCCACAGATAGGATTGAAAGAGTGCAATTAAAGAGGGAGATAATCCAAAGGCTACAAGTTTGTTGAGTAAAATGCCATGGTCCAGTCTGTCAAAGGCCTTAGAGAAATCTGTGTAAATAACATCAGTTTGGGCTCTGTTGTCAATAGATTCAGCAATATATTGGGTTACAGTCAGAAGGTTGGTCGCCGTTGAACGGCCTTTCATGAATCCATGTTGGTTTGTACTAATATTGCACCTCACATGACGATATATATCTCGCTCCAGCAGAATCTCGAAAACATTTGCAAAGTTGCAAATAATAGAGATAGGCCGATAATTTGAGATATCCCGTCTATCTCCTTTCTTGAAAATGGGACAGACCTTTGAGGATTTCCAGATCCTTGGTATTGTACCCGATTTCAAGCAAATATTGATTAGATTAGCGAGATGACGAGCAAGCATAGATGCACAGTCTTTTAAGATGAAAGCTGGAATATCGTCTGGACCAGTGGTCTTTTTTGGCTTAAGCGACCTTAGTGCCTCATATACTTCGTTCTCACTGAAGTTTGATATGTTTAGAAAATGATTATTATCAGTCTCAGAGTTAAGTTGAAGAGGGGAAGAGTCGGTATAGGAATGTTTGAAGTGGTTTGCAAAACCGTTTAGAATATTAGAAGGCCCCTCCAGCAATTGGCCTTCGAAATTCATTACTTGCGATATTTTGGAGCTACCTTGTTTATTATTTATAAATGACCAGAATCTGTTGGGATTGGTGTGTATTTCTTCCTCGGTTTTGTCTAAGAATTTTCTGTATGCAACATCAACATCATGTTTTACTTTTGTCCGAAGGTGTTTAAAATCCTCAAAGGCCTGCAAATTACTTTCACGCTTGTATTTGCGCCAGAGTCTGCTTTTAGACTGGATGTCTTTGATTATGCTACCATTATACCAAGGAGGATATCTATTTTTGGATTTAAACGTATACTTGGGACAACAGCAATCGAAAACATTATAGAGTTATCCATAGAAGTATGTGGATGCATCTTCTGAATAACTATGAGGAATAGTGAATCGAACAAAGATATAACTGCACTTTTTCATCGCATTTAATAGTGCGCCTGATAACTATGCAGCAGTAGTCTTCGCACTTTCATGCATTGAAACGCACTTCATATACTTTAGTCGAATTCACTATGAGAAGAAGTTATGATTGGATCCAAATTTTCATTATCAGGACTAGTGAACTCAGAGCAATATTGGAAAGTTCTTCCCACTGTGCTTGCATAGTATTTCATCATTATCGTGAGAATTGTAGCCATTTGTGTTTGTGTCAATATTTTTTGCTATTCTTACATATTTATAGAAATTAGGAGTTCACATAAAACATTACTATTCTTGTTTTAGTGCAGTTTCCTGTACGTAATAGTAGTGTATTTTGAGGTAGAATATTCATATATTCGGTAGAGTTAGTAGTATCCTAAGAGAACGGAACCACTTAGTATATATTTGCATTGGTTCAATCTCTTGAAATTAGGTATATGGGATTGATGAAGATGAGATGAAACTCCGTACTTTTCTGAAAACATGATATTTATACGAATGGAAAACATGAAACATATTGGAACAAGGAAACAAAACATATGTATGTTTGTAGGAACATTATATATCTATACGTGAAATGAAATGATATAAACTAATAGAAACAAAATAATGAAAATAAAACAAGCATTTGGTCTTCTAAAATGAACAAACTATTATTTTGTATTTTAATTATTCGAGTCCTGTTGCAATGACCTGACAGAGATAAATTCACCATCACCATTCGAATGTGTGTGGCTGAATTCCGCCCATTTGTACCATTGGTATAAATAAAGACATATTATTATTATTATTATTATTATTATTGAAAATGGTACAAATGTCATATAATGTCTGTTGCAAAAATTTCCATACCATTTCACTTTCCGCAGGATATTTGGCATTGAAGGCATTAAAACTCTTAAAGCATAAATCGATCGCCTTCGAAGATGACTCCATTTCCCACAGTATATCTTGCACATTGATGAATGTCTATGTTGAAAATATTTTGACCCACTAGAATAGGTATCGGCTGCATTGTCAGTTTGAGCTGGCTGTATTTGTTCTTCTTATGAACCAATTGGGTTGTATGTCCGCAATGGTCTGGAAAAAACAAGATAGGTCAGATAGATAGAAAGTCAGTTACTGGAAACATGTTCTTCATAAGATTTCACATTCCTATTTCCACCCTTGTTGAGACAAGAATGAAAGAAGTATTGTCATGTCGATTATAGAAACTGAATACATCAGCTGCAAAATTGAAGAAATTCAGGATTCAGGATGACGATCAGTATGTAAAAAGTGTGAAAGTATTGTAATGTCTATTATAGAATCTGAGTTCATTCATTGCAAATTTGAAGTAATTGAGGGTAACTATCAGTTTATACAAAGTGTTTAATGAAATGGTTCACCTTCACTAGGAGCAAGAATCCTTCCTGAGCTTCTAATTGGACGGTCTCCATGATGAGTTCTTGATCTTATTTGAAGGAAAATATAATGGTAATAGCCATGATGCTGCAATACTATCATCTAGGTGGTCTGGAGGACAATCCTGGAGGAAAGCTTTGATATCTTTATTTGTACTTTTCATCATTATTTCTGGAAGCTTTCTCTTTTTCAATGGCCAGTTCAGAAAAAAATGATCGAATCTTTCAAGGTGAATATTATCGAAATCATATTGAATCTGAAATAATTATTCATATGGTATTCAATAATCCAAAGTTCATGATGTTTAGGTACTTACCAAAGTATAGCCCAGATTATGTTTGGAACCAGGAAATGTCTTCAATACCCCTTCGATACTATAATCCTTGGTTACCATAGCCCTACCTTTGAATGTGTTTCTCCATTTTTGTGTTACCATTATACATGGGTCCAAGGAGTTCTTCAACCATGCAATATCGTCTTCATCGCGTTAGCTGATAGTATATGTGTTTCTACAATAGCAAATTTCAGAGAGTGATTCCTAGTACATATTTTATAAACGAGAGATCATTTATAACTGCATCCTAACTTGCTTCTTCATCCAGAAGCCAACAGTGGAATGTTTATGAATTATATTTTTTCATGTTAATAAGTCAAAAAGGAACAATGATCTCTGGAAGGTAAATTTAAAAGCGCAGTGAAACTTTGGGGCAGTCTGAAAAAACACTACACTACACTACAAATATATCAAAATATATATTATAACTTCTATTATTGTTTTTAGAAACGAGGAGACAAAAACCCAAAAAATCAACTACCTCGTCGATTAACCTACAGTTTTCAACACATTCTCAACAAATTCTCAATTTCCTCTTTTTTCTTCCTGACTGGTCCCAGTTTCATCATGAGTTTTCTTCTTTTATTGCAATAGTGGTCACCATTTTTTTCTTATTTATTGTTCTTGCTGGTATGAAATAAATTTCACGTCTCTCAATTATTCATTATTTCCTCTCTCATCTCAAGAAATTCGTCCTTGGAAATCCTGATGATCAACTACAATGTCATCCAGTACAGCATCTGACAATTGTTCGAATTTGTGAACTCCGTTCTCTCTGAAAATCATTATCCTAATGATAATTTTTATGAATCACGAGTTTCGTGTAGGATAATTCTATACATATCTCATGTAAAATCTCCGATATTTCTGTTTCGATGGATGTAGAAAGATATTAGCATAGAGTTTTCAAATCATTAATTTCTAATTTTCATTTTTCGAAATCGGGATGAAAAATAATTGTGAGTGAGTTCACAGTTCGTGGCCTTTTTCATAAGACGGCCACGATGAAAAAGATTTTTTTTTATAATTATTCAATAAACGCACTGTATATAGATATGGAGGTAAAAGTCACTAATAACATTATAAAATAATTTTACTTGAATGCATAGGTACCTACTGAAGAATAGTAAATTACACATTTTATATCTCGGTCGCGTAGTTTTGTACGTATATGGGTACGAATTTGCACTCGGAAGAATAGTAAATTTTACCTCCCGGTTACAGTAAAGTATAGATCGATAATATGTGGTGCCTCAAAACGTTGAAGCATATTTGAGAACCATTCTGAATATAAAATAATAATAATTTGCTGATTTTAGCAAAATAGATTACTATAAAGTGAAATGTGCTTACCTGCAAATACTGGAAAGAGATGTTCAATTCCATCAAGATCAAGAGATTTCCAGAGACTAATTTCTTCGCCTTCAGACATTTTTCTGAATAAGTAGCTATATCAACAGACCTTCCGTAGCAAAAGCTATGTGTGAACTAATAAAAGTATGGAACGGGAAGAGTGGAAGTTGTGTGGTTCGGGGGTTGTCGGCGAACAACAGGTTCAGGAGACAGATTCAACATGTCGATCCATACGTGGCTTCCTCAATTATTTTTATTATCACATTCAAACTCAATTCAACGTCAGCCGTGCCGTGGTCGAATCTATCGTTGAAACAATTGCCAACAACAAATATCTCCTTCATCGTCTATTATAGGCAAATCAATTGGAACTGTATCTTCCGTAGTCTTTTCAATATCAATTGGTGGTTCTGTATGATTATTTCCGAGATAATTTCCTTCTATATTTTTAATAATAAATCAAGGAAAATGTTTACCCACAGCATGTCTTCTGAATGAATTATAGCATCTAAATTTTCTGTGACAATTGTCTTCAACACATTCATACACTTAATCACTCTTCAATTTATGTGATATTCTCGAATTTTCTATGAGTGCTTTGAATAAAGATAGTATCACTGAGCAACAGAAACATCGCATTTTCACTGGCACTGACAATGATGATTTTGATGCACCTATTTTTGTGAAATATTGAATTCGTGACACAACATACAACGAGTACAGCCAACGAATAACTAGTCAAACCATTTTGAAAAAAATCAACTGCATTATGTGGTCATAGTATTTTTCAATGAACTACATAATATCGATAACAAACCGAATAGTTTATAATACTGCATCGAAAGATTGGAATGGTAATGTTTTTTATGAGTTAATAATTACTTTGCAAATCTTGTATTCGAAAGATGTCGACAAATGACGAATTTGATATAGTTATTAAATTTCATTCGGAATAGTAAACTTCTGCATCTCCTACGATCAATGCAATGATAGTGAATAATTCTGAATACATTCAAAGAACCATTGATAGTGAATTTCATTCTTCTTCCGAATGGATTATACCAGAGCTCATAAGTATTATTCACGATACGGTATAGTGAATAGAACAGTTGCGATCACTCAATAATATAAATTAATGATGATTACTCCGAGATATATTAGTTTTCACTATCAATGAAATGTAATTTCCAGACTAGTATAATTCACCAATGGTATATTGAAGGTAATTGTGTTGGCAGTTGAAAAAACTCGGTTTTCTATTCCGTGCGAAGAGATACTTCACATCCCAGCAACTTCTTATGATCTACAAAGCACAAATTCGACCTGTCCTGGAGTACTGTTCACATGTTTGGAGCTCAGCCACCAAACATACGCTTAAGCTCTTAGATTCAATTCAGAAGAGAGCTATTCGCCTAGTCGATGACACAACACTCACCAAATCATTGACCTCTCTAGATCATCGTAGAAAGGTCGGCGATCTCTGCCTTTTTTATAGGTACTTCCACGGTCGGTGCTCAACGGAAATATCATCTATTATGCCACCACACGCGATTCCTAGTAGACAAACCAGACGAGCTCAAGCTGGTCACCCCTACACTGTCAGGCTCGAGACCTGTCGAACATCGCTATACCAAGCATCATTCATCAATAGAACGGCAAAGTTGTGGAATTCTTTGCCTAGTGAAGTCTTTCTTGATGCTTACAACCTCCAAACATTCAAGAAAAATTCCAACACCTTCCTTCTTTCCCAAAATTCCACCGCTGGCTAACACGATGTTCCTCGAACATCATAGGTTTCCCTTTCGTGTTGTCCACAGATAAAAAAAAAAAAAAAAAAACTATGATTTCGAATACGATGTAGCAGAAATATTTCACTACCCGGAATTGTGATTCGTTAGATGAATATTTTTTAGCGTGTATTTCGTTCACATGAAAAAGTGACCGGAAGTCGGTTTTTTCAAATCGAACACCCTGTATATGAAAACTGATTATGAATACTGATGAAATTCGTTATTCATCTATGTATATCATACCTACCTAACTAGTCAAGATCTTTACTAATAAGCATTTATTTGTAAATGTCTTATAAAATATCATCGCCACTCGGATATAAATAATGGAGTACTATAATATCCAAGGCTATTGATCGTAATTTCAAATATAAGCATGCACATGTTCATGGATTTCTCCAGACTGATTCTCGATATAAAGATAGTGTTAGCTCGTCGTGACATATCCTGTATATATATCACAGCACTCCTATTATTCACTGCCTGACGAACTGTTTTCTTTAGCGCATGCATATTTTCCCTCGTAATGATGATAATAATAATTATTACACTGAGCTCAATTAATTGCAATTTCAAGATTTTTGCTGTCTAGCTAGGCGATCTAAGAGTCAGTCATTAAAATTCGAGTTGAAATTCTACACGCAGTTGCAAGCGCAGTCAGCTCTTCCATGGAAATTTAAACAGTGAGTTCATAATGACTCTCCAAAACGCACAGAACGTTGATATTTTATTCCAAAAAAATATATATACTCACGATGATCCCAACGGTGTTTCCTTGGAATTCTTGATTTTTTTTGATTCCTTGGATCACTTACGGAAGGATTCTGATTTACAAACGACTGCAATTCCTTGGATTTTATGGATTACCTTGGAAGCTTTGGAATATTTTAACCCTCTTGTTTTTATCTTTTTTTTTCATAAAACACCCAATTTATGTACCAGTTGGTACATTTGTTGTTTGAAAAATATTCCTTATCGTTTGGGGAAAAAAGATCAGTCAAAATATCATTCACGTCCTTGTTGTGTACGATAATATCTTGACATATTTGATAGTTTTTCTATAGTGATATTATGGAATGTAACTCTTCCTAACCTCCTCTTGACTAGAAGAGACTAGTAGAACTGGTGAGGAATAAGCATGGTGCAATCGGTACAGAATAGAAAACAATCAAAAGTTGAGTTCTCGGTTGAGCTTAACGTCGGAATCTTGGATCTATTTTGTAACCGGGTCCTACAAGCTGTAGTAAGTGTCATAGATTATGTTTTTATTCACCTATGGTAGCGTGTTACCAATGTCACCATAGCATCTAATGCGTCCATCCTACCACACAATTGTTCAATGTATTGAACAATATTGTATTGATGTATATGTATTTTCATACCCCTTTGAAAATATTTTATTGGTCATGTTGGTTCGCGTTCAGTGGGCTGACACCACAAAGCGAGGTATATAGGTATATATATTATCCTAGGTATTACATAAGTCTATGAGAATAAGAAACAACCAGCGGAGTCCAATCTCCCTTAGTTGTTACGCGCGTTCTCTCGAGAGTATGGATACTAAAGCATAAAACATTCATCACCATTACATCAAACATAATATTATAATTAAATAAGGTGAACTTCCAGAAGATAAAATAAATCAGTGCACTTACATTACACTAAAAAGTTTGCATTCTTTTATATTTTATAATGATAATGTTGGAATGTTTTATGAATCCACCCATTCTTGTTTATTTATTTGTACACTGTTCTACAGGATACATCCCATCTACAGAACAGGAATGTAAGCAGGTATATAATTACAACATAAAATAAAATACTAACAACATTCTGCAGAATCATACATGCAGCCTACTACATTATGTATGATTATTTGAAGAATTCGGATTCGATAAGTTTTATAGAACAGTTAAATATATCTATCTGAGAGCTTTTTGAGTTGTATTTCGACAATATATTGTGTAAAGGTGAGAACTTAAGAATGCTTGTGCGTGCTGCTGAGATAAAATGTGCTGTTGACTCGTGATGCAGCTCTTGGAATATGAAAATCAAGTTTTTCTATCAGAGCGGGACAATCTATATGATTATTAATGATTTTATATAAAAAGATAACTGAATTGCATTCACGCCGACACTTCAATTCATTCATCCTATGTCTCTCCAGAAGTTCACTCTGAGCAATATGTCTTGGTGGATAGGAGTCGTCCATTTTGAAATTCAAGAATTTTAGAAAGCGTCTTTGAACTGATTGTATTGTCAATATGTAACTGGTAGTGAGGATTCTATATCAGTGAAGCATATTCAAGTTTAGACCTGACAAACGAGAAGTATAGCGTTTTGGAAGTAGTTATTCAGAAAATTCCCGACTGGTACGAACTACAAATCCATACATTTTAAATGCAGTAGAAACTAAGTTGTCAACATGAGGTACAAATGTAAACTGAGGATCGAAGGTCACTCCTAGATCAACGAATGTTTTCGGCCTCTCCAATATTCTGCCATCGACATTATAATTATAAATTAGTGGTTCTGATTTGAGTGTGAAAGACATAACATTGCATTTCGAAATATTCAGAGATAAATTATTAAGCTGACACCAATTTTGAATTCTGTCCAGATTACAAGAAAGACGCTCACAATCACTCAGGTCATTTATGTTCCAGTATATTTTCATGTCATCAGCGTATAGCAGGCACTTCACATCAATGACATCAACAATATCGTTTATGAATATATTGAATAGAAGAGGGCCTAGATTAGACCCTTGAGGTACACCGGAAGTTGCGAAGTATTCAACCGACTTGAAGCCATTGACAAAGACATATTGTTTCCTGTCATGTAGATATGAGCAAAATAAAGCCAAGAGGGAATCAGAGAGTCCAAAATGAACTAGCTTTTTCAATAATATTCCATGGTCAAGTCGATCAAATGCTTTAGAAAAATCTGTATATATCACATCAGTTTGACTGCGATTATCGATTGCTTCAGCAACGTGTTGTGAGATATTGATGAGATTAGTGACTGTTGATCGACCCTTCATAAACCCATGTTGATATGGAGTCAGTTTATTGCTTAAAAAAGGATACAAATTGTGTTGTAATAGAATTTCCAAGACTTTACAAAAGTTGCAAATTATTGTTATAGGTCGGAAGTTAGTTACATCAGATTTGTTACCTTTTTTATATACAGGGCATACCTTTGAGGATTTCCAGGAAAAGGGAATTGAACAGTTCTTGATGCAAATGTTGAACAATATGGTGAGTGGATATGCCAGAACTTGCGCACAGTCTCTGACCACAAATGCTGGTATCTCATCAGGACCTGTCGTTTTCTTAGGCTTTATTTGTTTCATTGCCCATAAAACATCGGTTTGCTCAAATTTGAATATGTTGATACATGTGTGATGCACCTCATCATCTTTTTGAATGTGATCGGTGGATGGAATGTATGATTTACTGAAGTAATCAGCGAATCCATTGACGATATCTTGAGGAGAGATCAGTGATTGATTATTGTAGGACATAACATTCGAGATAGAGGATGCTCCCTTTTTTCTATTGACAAAAGCCCAAAACTTATTGGGATCACGATTTATATCTGATTCTGCTAATTTAACGAAATTTTTATAAGCTATATCAATATCTGTTTTGATTTTGGATCTCAACCGTCTGAACCCTTCAAAAACAATGAGGTTATTGCTCGACTTGTATTGGCAATGTAGTTTCGCTTTTTGTCGAATTTGCTCAATAATCTGAAAGTCAAACCAAGGAGGATACTTCCTACTGGATTTTACAGTATATTTTGGGACACATTGATCAAAGACATTGTAAAGTATACCATAAAAGTAGGTACATGCTTCATCTGCATTTTGAAATACTTCAAGGGAACTCCAATCAGTTTTTGCTATCTTGTCATAAATATCATGAAAGTTTGCTTCGCGGAAATTGTATCGATTCTCGTAGAGGGCACCAAGATTGTTCTTAACGTTCGTGGCCGAGTTGAACTTGCACTCTATTTCGAGAGCTGGATGGTGACGATCTTCATCCACTAGAGGAAAAGATGACTTTTCAACAAGGCAGGAGTTATTGTGTGAAACTAAATCAAGCAATCTATCAGAAGTATTGGGTACATAATTGTGTTGTGCAATATTGAAGATTTCTGAAAAATGTTCTAAGAGAGATATTGTCTTATTTTTTACATTAGGGTTCTTCAAGAAATCAGCATATTTAGATATATTGAAATCTCCCATGATAAGTACATCATGACCATCATATAAAAAGTCTAGGGTTTCCATCGCTTCAAAGAAATTCTCATATTCAGTTACTGTGGCGCTTGGAGGAATGTAAGTGACTATTATGTATATAGTGCTGATAATTGAGGTAATCTTCACTACCAGTATATCGACAAGAGTGAGCTGCTGAAAATATACATTTTCAGATAAGTCAATCTGAGTTGACATCAGCATATTGTGTACGGCAAGAATTACTCCTCCTCCTTTCGTACAACCTGTAGTGATGAAGTTTCTATCAGTTCTGTATACGTTAAATTCGTTAGGAAACAGTTCATGGTTTGAAATGGATGACTCCAACCAAGTTTCTGTTAAAGCAATCACTGAGAAGTTGGATTGACTGAGGGCGTTAAAAAATTGCACCGTTTTGGTGCGTAGACCGTTGGTATTTTGGTAATATACAGATAGGTGATTTTTTGTAGTAATTCCCTTGTCACTCACACTAGAAGAAATTTGGGTCATACAGGGGTAGTTTGCTAACTGCTAAATTGATGACAAATCTTGTTTTAATTTTTTCAATGCATCTATGTATGCTACGCACCTATCCTTCTCCCAGACAGCATGATCGACAGCTATAGTTGCATCCCTAAGTTTAAGCTTACAGCAATTAGAACAATTACGCAATTGAGATGTACATCCTTTCAAATCATGATTGCCACTACATAATGGACATGAGAGAGCTTTCTGACACCTAGCAGAAGAATGATTAAATTCATTGCATCTAAAACAGCGGTATATCTCGATCGCGTCATAAACAGTACAACTGTCATAGCCTATAAATAAATTTCCAGTATTCATGATTTTAGTATACGACACTTTGTCAATCTGAATGATGGCTTGGAATATTTTATCATTCTTTTTGGTAGGCATGTTCCTCATAACTTTACAGTCAGAATTTTCGGAAAATATATTTGTATTACATTTCAAAATAAGATTCAAAAGAGTATCACTAGTATATTGATCGGTCATACCAACTAGCCGCACTCTAGGATTTACACCTCCAACTTCCCTTATCACGTACGAGTCTGATAGTTTCTGCTGCACCATATTCTTGAGGAATGTGTTGCCACCTTTGTTCTTGCAGCCGATGAGAATACCACCATCATTAGTATTTTTGACCCTTGCTAATTGAATTGTGGCTCAGAAAGTGACTTATTGTGATTTTCGCCAATAAATTAGCCAAATGTAACCAACAATTTATTACTATGGGTTAAACCGATTAAACCCGACTCCATGATACAAAGGACACACTTTTTTTCTCGTTTTTTCATTATGCTTCCATTCTACAAGTTATTGCTATTCGTTAATGTAACGCTTTAACCACCTTTAACTTAATTGTATGTATATTATAACGATGACCGCTTTTCGGGGAAATGGCAGGTAGGTGATATATTTTGTTCCTTGTCAGTAATTGTTAGTAGTCAGTCCTTAGTTCAGACCAACGGTTCTATCTATCTCTCTTATAACTTCGTGTAACGTGCTCCTAATTTCCCAAGTCTCCTCTACCCTTTCCTAACCTAACCCAACTCGGTTTGACAACAGTCGAATATTGCCGAATTTATTGCTCTTCGTTAAATGCGAAAAAACTCTGGTTCTGCTAGCTTTACGTAAAGCTAGCAAAACCAATCCCAAAGGAAACTGTTTTCCAAAAATTTCATCACGCTATAATTTGAGGCTAATTTAAGGGTCTCATTCTAGCCTATCGCCGATTTTTTTGTTCTTCGTTTTTTTTCAAAAAAAAAAACGTGGGTTTTGTTAGCTCAACCGTACAGCTAGCAGAACCAATTCCAAAGGACAAAGTTTTTGATTGATCTGATTACGCCATAATTTAAGGCTAATTTGGGGCTCTCGTCCTAGCTTATCGCCGATTTTTTTAAAAAAAAAAGTATAGCAAGAAAATCGGCGATAGGCTAGAATGAGAGCCTTAAATTAGCCTTAAATTATAGCTTGATCAAATTTTTGAAAATCGTTGTCCTTTGGAATTGGTTCTGCTAGCTTAACGGTTAAGCTAGCAAAACCCACGGTTAAAAAAAACGGAGAGCAAAAAATCGGCAATAGGCTAGAATGAGAGCCTCAAATGAGCCTTAGATTATTGCGTTTTCAGATTTTTTAAAAAACAGTTTTTTTTGGAGTTGGTTTTGCTAGCTTCAAGTGGAGCTAACAGAACCCGCGTTTTTTCGTATAATACGAAGAGCAAAAAAATCGGCGATAAGCTAAGATGAGAGCCTTAAATTAGCCTTAAATTATGGCGTAATCAGATCAATCAAAAACTTTGTCCTTTGGAATTGGTTCTGCTAGCTTTACGGTAAAGCTAGCAAAACCCACGTTTTTTTTTTCAAACGAAAAGCAAAAAAAAATCAGCGATAGGCTAGAATGAGAGCCTAAATTAGCCTTAAATTATAGCGTGATGAAATTTTTGGAAAACATTTTCCTTTGGAATTGGTTTTGCTAGCTTTATGTAAAGCTAGCAGAACTCAAGTTTTTTCGCATTTAACGAAGAGCAATAAATTCGGCAATAGGGTAATTAATTAGCCTTAAATTATGGCCGAAGAAAAAGTTGAATTTTCGAGAGTGGTTCTGCTAGCTTTATGGAGGTTATCTCAAAGTCTGATCGCAAAGAATGACACAAAAGCATTGAGGTAGCATAGAGAAAGAAATGTTATAAAAACCTTTCCCGTGAGCAGAAAATGACACCACGAGTCGTATCAATATGGCTGCCACGTCATGTCCGGATCATTAAATATTCCAGCCCATATACCTCTCAATCCAAGTGGTGAAAGAATCATTATTTTATTTCGTCCCAATCCACTGCGAACACACAAAAAAAAAACAAGTGTACAGTCATATTTTGATCATCGTTTGTTTGTTCAATAATAATCAACATCTTCATTATATTCTTGTATCAAGTGAATATCGAATATCGCCAGTATGGGCCTGCTAAGTGTTTACAATGAAGTTAAAAATCACAATTCGCTCTCCTAGTATGATGATCATTTGATCTTATTCTATTAAATATCTTTTTATCTATGGCTTTCCTGCTACCGCGCAGATTTATAAGGTCCACGAAATTATTTATTTCATATTTTATTATTAGAAATTCTGAAAACGGAAGATAACTGAAGAAGATTTTAGGCACGATGTAGGGAACAATGGTGAAGCTAGCTACTCTGTCGAATGCCATCTCATTTAATCTGCCAAAACTCCAATGTACAGCCAACTTTTTTTTTCCTCGGATACCGGTCCGTCTCCAGCCACACTCCAGCCTCCTGAACTTATTGATTGTTCAATTTAATTCATGTAATTTCAAAAATTACAGAAATATTAGTATTATTGACAATTGTACAATCAATTGTATAAAAAGTAGTGGAAGTGAAAAGTCAGAAGTAGTGATCATCGTCTTGTTCTTTATCTCTACTTCCCCAATACAAAAAACACATGTAGGAGCCTGTAAGAAGATATTCAATTTTTTCAAACCTAACGAACGTTTTGAAACCAAAGGAACATTTTGTAAGTCAAGAAAGATTTCTGACAATTACCTGTCAGGCTCGAGACCTGCCGAACAATCAAGCATGATTCATCAATAGAACGGAATAGTTGTGAATTTCTTTGCTTAGTGAAGTATTTCCTTATGCTCACGACCTTCAAACTTTCAAGAAAAAATCCATAATCTTCCTTTTCCCCCAACATTTTTCCGCTGGTTGAATGTTTCTTCAACTTTTTACGTTTTCCATTTTTCGTCAAAAGATTATCCTGTAAAGATGGAAACGATTTTAATCTCTTCATTTACAAGTTGAATGAATTAATTGAAGTCTGCACCAATTTTCTGTTTGTGCTGTATGATGTGTGTCGTAAAAACCTCCAAATGATCGCCCATCGTCTTGTACGGAGCATTAAAATGACCACAGGAATGACAAGGGGTCATAGATGTGGTTGCGAGTGTAACAAAAGTAAGTGTAGTTTTGCCAACAGTCAGCTGATTGTTGATCGTTGCCTTTCTCTCGTTTGCTCTCCATTGGTTGGTTTCATCTGTCTTTCAGTTGGCCCGATTTAGGTTCGATTTGAAATTTCTAAATGTTAAATCATTGTAATACTTCTTTAAACGTGCTGTGGATTTTTAATATCCATCATATCATTCGATCACTTGACACCATTGAAACAATATTTTTTCATCATTTTTGCATCCATTATTATCCCCATAATGGCCCCTAGGCTGATCAGGACGTCACCATTATGAACAAAGATTTTCAATAGTTGAATGGACACTGAAACATATTAGTAACTCTGACCTTAAATACTCATGAATCATTGGAATTCAATTAACAATTCACTGAAGTACATAAATCCACACTCAAAAGTAGAATCGAATGAAAGTAACAAACAATGTCATATTGTCAAATGCAATAATCATATCAATAGCAGAACATCAGACTGAATTTAGTAGTATTAGTATATATTTGTGTATCTTTGGAAGAAAGTGAGTGCCACTGCTACCAACATTTCGAAAAGTAAAATATTAATATTTATGCTTTCATACTAGTCACAGTAGGTTTATTTGAGTTTCGTAGAACCATAATAATTGGAAAATATTGTTAGTGGTGGAAAAAATGTAAAATACACCTTATATCCCGATTAATTTTTGTCCCTGAGTTATTTTGGACAACTGTTCATACCAATCTGGAGAACCAGTCATGATACAAACATTATTTTCATATCTTTCTATCATCGGTTCTCCCTTTCAACCTGGGATATACAAGGCGCAATCGAAAATTCTCCCAACCTATCGGCAAGATGAAAACAGGACGTTATTTTTATTGTTAACGCATTGATTCAAAATTCCACTCACCACGATAAAAGTTCGTTTTATCTATAAGTGATTATAAGTACTGTTCAAAATCTAAAAAATACATCGGCTGTTAAAGTTGTTTTTGCGGCATTTTTGGTTTCACAAAAAAGTTGGGTAATTAAGTGCAAACCGCAACTCTGTATCTCCAAGGACAACTGAGATATAATAATAATAATAATAATAATAATAATAATAATAATAATAATATTTATTTGCAATTAAACAGAAAGCAGAGAAATGGCAAAATTTACATTATTCAAATAAATATTATAGGAACCACAGAAGCAACAAAAGTTACTTGTATGTGTGTAGTAAAATATAAATTGAGTAAACTCTAAAGAATATTATATAAACTAAATCATAAGAAATATAGATATAACATACATATGGGCACAAAAACTAAACTAACTAGAATAATATTAATGCATCTATAAAAAACACCAAAGTTCTATTTAAAATTCGACACCTTATATTGATGAATAACACATATTTAAAAATAGAGTTACATAAGTATACAATTATTCAAATATCAAATGACGCAAATATTAATTTACATATATATTTAAATAAAAAGTCACAAATATATACATATATATACATACATATACACATATATACATATACACACACATATATACATATATACATACATACATATATATCTAGTAAAATCTTTCAAATGTAAAAGTTCACAAAATAAAATCACACAATTATAGAATAAAAACTCGATTAGTATGTTTAAAATTGATGGAAATACTTTTTTTTTTTTTTTTTTTATCTTTTGATTGGGTAAGGAATTATACAATTCGGGTCATATGATTCATGATGGATCTGTTGTAGAAACCTAATTTTTCCGGTCAAAGATTTCACTAATACTTCTACGAGGCTTACATGATATAAATCTATGAATAACTTTTTTCAATCGAGAAAGTGAATGGGTATTTTGTATATTTTCTGGTAAGGAGTTGAACACTGTTGGACCTAGAAAACGATAAGATCTCTGCCCTATAGTTTTGAGTGCAAATGGAATTGTATAATTATTTTTGTGGCGTGTGATGTAGTTATGGCTTGGCCTATTGAGTTTTTGTAAATCTTTATATTGATTCAAGACAAGTGTTTTATAAAATAATTGCCTCAAGTCGAATATACCGGATTCTTCATGTAATTTGTCACTACTATATCGAAAAGGCTTATTCAATATTAGTCTTATAAATTTTTTTTGGATAACTTCTACTGGACGCAAGTAAGTTTTTGATACTCCACCCCACCCTATTTGGCAGTATATTAGGTGACTTTGTACCAGACTATAATAAATGATTTTTTTCTGTTCTTGATTTAGCCTGTCTTTGAGCTGACGGAACTTATATAAAACAATTCTCAATTTTTTCACAAGGAGTTTCATGTGAAAGTCCCATCTTAAGTGAGAGTCTATGATAACTCCTAAATATTTTATATGTGTTGCTGAGTATATTTTGAATGTACTTCGCAGTGTAATGAATTTGAAATTTGGTAAAGAAGATTTGTAGTTACAGAACGGTAGATAGTAGGTTTTTTTGAAGTTTAAGGAGAGCTGTTTGTAGTCGAACCAATCTTTCATAAATTCCAGGTCCCTCTCAGTTTGTTCTTTGACTTCCAACCATGTTTCCCCAGAATAAAAAACAGCAGTATCGTCTGCAAAACTAATTATTCTGCCACTAGCCCCTATTGAGAATAATTCGTTGACGTATATGCAGAATAGTATTGGTGGTAATAGTATCCGTGGAGATATCCATCAAAAGTAATGAATCAAAAGTAAAAATAATACTCGTTTGATAAATTATATTGGATGGATATGGATGGCAAAATATGTGAATATGTTCAGTTTTTTGTGCTATAAAAATCTGAAATATTCGGAAAACAAGGAACAGAGGGTAATCGAGACGAGTTGGAAAAGGATATTGCGCAGTTCCGTACATTTCAATGACCCTATATATGCATTTTATTGTATGTCTGGTGTCGTAATACCTTCTAAGGCTAATGCAGGTGCTGGCATAATAGGAACATTCCACGCATTTTATTACTTTTTTTTCATAAGAGATAGTTCCGCGTCAAGATTCGTCGATCTCAAGGTCCGCTCATTTCGGAATCGAATTCGTCGGGCGAGATTCTCAGACGAATGAAGAATTATACAGAGTGTACAGATATAAGACTACACACATTTTGTTGAATTTAGCTGAAAAACTTCAAGCTCAATATTTCGCTTCAATGATGAATAAAGACGAATTATCATTATAAATTATTAACATGAATAAATAATGTCATGTAGCGCCTTGTTCTTACTCGGAACAATGATAATTGCAGAGCGTTTCGCACGATTTGTTATACAGGGTGATTCACCTAAAACTCCTGTGGTTAGAAATTAGTGTATTCTCTACTCCTATTTCAGAAAGTGCCAGTGCAATTTCAGAGCAATCTGACGTGATTCACATTGCTTCTCAAAAGTTTCCTCGCTACCCCCCCCTCTATCTTTGGAACGATTATACATAAACAAGTGAAAATTTGGAAACTGAATAGGAAACTCATAGGAACAGTGGTACCTGACATCATCAAATTGGCCATTGTGTGATCAGCCTTTCTGGTGAACATACAAGCTTGAGTTTTAGTTGCATTGAACTGTACTAGATTCTCAGATCCCCATATCAGAATTCTTGTAAGATCCTCATTTAAAGCATCAACCTGTCTTCGCCTTGCACCTCTGGCCTCATTTGATGATATAGGGGCTCTAGAGGAAAAGGCGGAATGAAGTGTACTATCATCCGCAAAGCTATGAACTGGGCTGGAGGTCACATTCAACAAATCATTGATGTGGAGCAAAAACAAAGTTGGTGCCAAGACAGAGCCTTGTGGAACACCAGCATTGATCGTCATTGTATCAGACGAGACCCCGTCTACCACCACGTAGAGTGATCTATCTGCAAGAAAACTCGATAGTAAAAGACACAGTTGGGGCGGCAAACCATATGACGGAAGTATCGCTAGGAGGCCTTGGTGCCAAACTCGGTCAAATGCTTTGGAGATATCCAAGGCTACAGCCAGAGACTCCCCATGTTTCTCTATTGACACCTGCCACTTATGTGTCACATAGGCAAACAGATCTCCAGTTGACCTCTGGTGACGAAAGCCATATTGCCGGTCGTTCACGATTCTTGAGCTCTCTAGATATCGGATGAACTCGATGTTGATTGCTTTTTCCAGTACCTCAGAGATCACAGATAGTAGTGCAATCGGTCTATAGTTGTTAGGGAGGGTTTTCTTGCCCTTCTTTGGAATCGGTTGGACCCTAGCTTTCTTCCAGTTAGAAGGAAATACGCCGAGTTTGTACGAAAGGGTGAACAACCTGCAAAGAACTGGTGTTAGTTCTGGGGCACATTTCTTGAGAACAATAGGCGGTATTCCGTCAGGCCCCATAGCCTTCTTGACGTTGAGGCTAAGTAGAATGTGTCTGATTGTGCGTTGCCGGAAGACAATTTCTGGCATGCGGTTATCGATGGTAGCGATTTTGGGAAGTTCCTGGCCTCGTGGATCCAAGGTAGAATTGTCTGCAAACATTTTGGCGAAGGTGTTGGCTTTTTCATGAGGTGTTATAGCCAATGTATTATCATCCTTTGTGAGGGGAGGAAATGAGCTAGAAGGGAAATTTCTCCCGATTGCCTTGGCAAACGTTTCATACAGTATGGAAGATGGGCGCACCTTTGTATCTTCCATAACTAACGAGAAGGGATACTCGATTCTCAAAAATGTGCTGGAGCTAGAGAGGTACCAAAGATTCACTCAACGACCTAGTTTGGTCATTATCAGTAATATACACTGCTCGGTAGCTGCAATTCAAGGACGAATCTTTCCGAAAATCATGTTGAGAGGCGAAATACGTTGAGAGTCTCTTCGGATTCGAAATATAGATATCAAAGTTTTTAACTATTCAAGTTTTTCCAGATATATTCGGAATTTTGGAAAATTAAGCATTCAGCAATCTTCAGTAACTTGAAAGGTATGATCCTGGAATTCACAAGAGCGAAAGGGATAACAAAGATACATTCAACGACGGAGTGTGGTGATCATCAGTGATATAAACCGCTCGTCATTTTCCATGGAAGTAATTGTAATTCCAAGGTGATGACCAGTAGTGTATATCACTGAAGATAACCGCACTCATTCGTTGAGTGTATCTTCGATATCTCTTTCGATCTAATAAATCCCAGGATTACATACTTAGAAAGTTACGGAAGATTCGGCGGTACTTCCATCGGAAGTAAGACAAAATTTGACTTTCTAGGAAAAAATTGTTTAGAAAGTGAATTCGATGTCTAGATTTCGAACGGAAATATCATCTATTATGCCACCACGCGCGATTCCTAGTAGACAAACCAGACGAGCTCAAGCTGGTCACCCCTACACTGTCAGGCTCGAGACCTGTCGAACATCGCTATACCAAGCATCATTCATCAATAGAACGGCAAAGTTGTGGAATTCTTTGCCTAGTGAAGTCTCTCCTGATGCTTATAACCTCCAAACATTCAAGAAAAATTCCAACACCTTCCTTCTTTCCCAAAATTCCACCGCTGGCTAACACGATGTTCTTCGAACATTATAGGTTTCCCTTTCGTGTTGTCCACAGATAAAAAAAAATGCGAAGAAATTTTCAATTACATTGCCTTCCAAATTTAATTTTCAGGAAGATTAGATCATTCCATTGCAGCTGGCGAGCAGTGTGTATCACTGAAGATGACCAAACTTGGTCGTTGAGTGTATCGTTGGTAACTGTCAATCTAATTATGGAAGAAATGGGGGTGATCAGAAAAGAGACGCACCGTACATATATTTTATGTTGTTGATATGCGATTATAATAAGTTGTTTGTTAATTATTTTCGAACAAACTCCATATCTCATTATGAACTTTGAATTATGCCAAAAATAATATTGCCATATTTCATATTTATGTCAGATGATAACGAGGGTTGTTGAATAACATAAAATTATATTGCTTTGCCTCAGGAGATAGAAGAAAATAGAAAGTTTCGAATGCAACAGATGTTCTCCATAGCCAGCCGCACTTCAATTACAATGATCATTGTTTCGATCTTTTTGAACATGAAAGCGCCTTGGCGAGAAACATAGACTTATTATCCTGAGAAGATGAAACTTGTTTATATTATTTCACGATATCGTCAAAAATGAAGGAGGTTTCATCTTGAGCAGAATTCATATATTTTGACGCAAAAAATTGATGTCTGATTATTTCATCTCATGTAGATAGATGAAAATCGATAATGAATATGTGTTGACAAGTATTATGAAGAAATGTTAAAACACTAAAATCATGAATCATGTGAAGATGTAGCAAATAGCAGTGTTTCTTATTTAAAACAGGACTGAAATGAAAAACAACCATGGATAATCACACAAATAATTTATTGATTTTTGAATAGGATTGTTTTTGTTAACATACTTCTTACTCTAAATTCCGTTGAATCTTTCAATTTATTTGCCTCATGATGAAGTCTTACAGTGAAATATTTCTCCAAATTAGTTTGACTAGTTCAAATGCATCAAAAACAGTCAACGGTAAATTTCTGAATGTTGTGTGTAGAAGAAGTATAGAAATATCCTTATATTTTTAATCAAAAATATTAATTGAGTTCATCATTATTCTCAGTGATTTTTCAGCAGCTTCGCATATTTTGACTACAAATAAGGAAGCATATACAAATAAGCTACATATTTTACCACAAGACACTGTCGCAGCTGACCTTGGGTATAATCAATATAATCTAATCAATTCAATTTAAATTCATTTTTATCCATTCCATTTGGGAAAATGCTTCAAAATCTCGAATGATACGACAATGGTAACTCACCTATGAAATGACGTGTTTTGATCGCCGGTTCAAATTGTCTTTAACACACCTCACAACGTCTCACCATATTATATCAAATCACCAAAACAGGAAATGAACTGAGTTTCTGATGAATTCTGAGTACACAAAACTGAACACAAGTTGAATAATATCGATAAATCAAAACGTAAATAATGACAGATACCAAACAAAACAATAATCGCCGTCGACTGTCAATATCAAATTGCGGTGTTGCAACGTTGAGCAAAAAGTATTCACGATACCCATGCTGGTCCTCGAGCCCCCAAGAAAGTAAAAATGCTAGAGTCTCAGAATAATGTAGCAATCTTCTATTAATCAGAACTGATTCATAATCGTCATGACCCAAATTTATTATTATATTTGTGCATTGAACTACATGAATTCATAAAGGACTTTAAATATTATGGACTATTCATCACTTTTTGATGATTGGATATGACAACACTGGCGACGATTGGGTACTAATATTATGATAATTCTGGGAATTCATGTCAGCATCAGAATATTTGTTTTGTGATCCTTCTAGTGGGTTTGTTGTTCGGAGTTGCTTCCAAACAAACTGTATTGCCAGGGGTGTGGATTACTTATCTAGTCTGTTCAATGATCGAAGGTCTCACCCAACCATAACTACAAAAATATGATGTATTAAAAAAGAAAGTCCGGCGCTGGATACTAACTAATGACTCTTAGAATCGTAGCCGGAGACGTTAGTACAATTATAATCCGTTCTCCTAAGAACACCTCTATTCTATTGCTTTTTTTTTAAAAAAAAAGTCATCTCCAAACGCCAAATCTAATAATCTAGCTTATACTCAGCTCGTCGAGCTGATTCCAGAATCACTGATAAATTCAAATCAAAAGTGGTATTGAATTTAAATATTTATTCAATTTTCAACCTTTACCTGACTATTCAAATTAAATAGACAAAAAAAAATAATTTTCAGAAGTAAGCCGTATAGCGTTCACTGTACCTAATATTGGAAAAGAACGAACAGAAATAAATTATGCCGGGTTTGCAGAATTAGGTACCTGGACTACGCCATGAAAAGCACTTGACGGGTGTTGATAATAAATTACTACAAAAATCGCAAAAAAATCATTTGATTTTGCTTGGTTTTGGATCCATGAAATTTGGTACCGGTAAATTTCTCTCGATGACATTCAGAAGAATAGAGTGAGAAATCTCGGGGTATTTTTTGATCTAAATTGTTGACTCAGTTCCTGAAAATAGCTATGTTTTTTTTTTGTCTCAGTCCAAGACCTAATGACATTTTTAGTGATTATTTATCTGCAGCCTTTTCTGAGAGAATGTTGAGGAAGACATGTATAAGTATCATCTGAGAGGAAAATCGCTGAGCGGTGTTTGAGGGAGACAGAACTCCCGCAAGTGTTTTTTATCACATATTAGTGAAGCTTCAATTGTTGAAAGCTTTTTTTCAACTATTCGAGGTATATTTCCAGTTAACAGAACAATCCGAGGAACAGACCAAATGTCAACCAAACAAATGTTGATTCATACTCCCTTGTACAAAAAAGATTTCAATATACCGTGTTTCGTAGCTCGCAGTCTATCTGCCACCCTGTCTTAAAGTAACTTTGTGCATGATTTACATTTATTGAGTTCCAACTTCGCCTAGCTCTGTCAACAAGTAGAATGGTAGATATAGAAATATAGTGACCACGAAACACGTGACAAAATTCCATACAATCGTTGGTTATAACACCTATCTGAAAGATAAAGGAACAGCGTATAGTCGAGGTAGTTCCTGTGGGTGTATTAATTAAATCATGAGTGGTTTATTCAGTTCGGATTATGTCCTCGCTTCAAGTAATTCAGGTTAATCGAATAATGAATAACAACTAGACAGTTTCTTGTTTTCATGTTTATATATCTGTTGAAGAATGTGAACCTACCTATTGTTGAACAAGAGTACTGTTTGATGAAATGAGACATTGGGTAGGTAGCTGTAGGTAGGTTCTGTTTCTGAAAATTCACTATTTTCCACTTTTTGAACGAAGTAGTGACTATCACCTCAGAAGTAATTCTTTTGCACTTCTTAGACGAAATAGAGACTGAAATAATATCATTATTCAATCCCTAAAAGATATCCTTAATATGAAAAACTGAAGTGGGTTGGTATGTTGAATCCTGTGAGCACCTATACTGGGTGGCCCAATGTAAACGAAACAAGGCCGATTTGACATAGTTATCGTTCTCAAAAAAAAAAACGCTCGAACCGGTCGATTTTTATTTCGAGAGGAAATATTTTGCGCATGTTTTCAACTTTTTCACTTCAAACCCCTCGGAGGGGTGAGCTCCAACCCTTGAATCTCAAATGGGATAAGGGGTCAAGTGATACATCATTTTGAAGGTAATCGAAATCTCCTATCAACGCTTCTTTGTTTTTGGAATTCAATGCAGTAGTTCTCGAGAAAACACGTTCATGATGTGATGATGGAAAGTAACGCTTTTTTTCCCTTTCATCACTATTTCTCATTTTGTAGTCAAAACAATTTTCATCTAAGAAGTTCCTCATGTGTTTTTTTTTCTAAATACTGTCCTATCCATCATTACTTTAAGAATCATTTATTTTAATGTTAATTCCTTGATCTCTCAGTAAAATACATACCTTGTTTCGTTTTCATTGGGCCACCCTGTATTTGCATAGAAATGAAAACCCATATTAAACAACCCATATTGATATTATGATACCTGTTGTTTTGAAATGATTTCATCAAAGGTAATATAATAAATGAGTCCCTCAAAATTTTTTCATATTTTTTTTTATTTTCTATGAAAACCAACAGATCTTACCTACACTTACAAAGATCTATACCTGTAATTAATTTTCTTTTAGTTTGATTTAATTGGTATCAAGAATAACGAGTACAATGCGCAGGTTTCTACTTCATAGTGAAAGTGCGAAAACAGTAAAATCTCGCTCATTACTGACGTGACTAAGTGTACACTCAAGCCTATTCAATTTATAGGTAATTACTGTCATTCCATTCGTAATAATTCACATAGTATGCGTTCACCACTTCCACATGCTCATTACAAAAGCAATACGTTCAGCCAATAGAATTTCCATTTTAGACACGATTGAAGCATATATTGTCCTATACTTGAACGTTTCAAATATGAATGAATTGCTTATTTACTGGCATTATATATAAGTGAATGAATGAATGAATATAGTGGATGTTATCACAATGTATAGAAAAGAAAAAAAGCACAATGGAAAGACAGTTCGTATAGATGTCTTTTGAAGGGCCTTGTACTCGTTCCTTTTATAGCAAATATCCCAGAGGGTAGGTTGAATCACAAAATTTAAAATACCTTGTGAACAGTTTTTCTCAGAAAATTTAAATTTCTTGAGCAAACTATTGCATAGGTTATGGTATCGTAAAATGCTTTACCTACTACCAATATGTAATGTGAAACTTTACGACACTGGTATGAGTTTCGAAATGGCAGTAAAGTTAAAAAACTAATTTCAAATTTCAATATTTTACTCTTCAAATCGCCTATTTTCATTTTCGTACCTTTTTTGGAATTTAGCCGGCACTAATGTTTGAAATGCTTCATTTGACGCAAGTTCTATTTCTGAATCCATACTTTCTTGATCGGAACTCATGTCGATAATTTTGTTCTCAAATTGAAATGAACGCGTCAAAGCTGACAGTTCACAACGATGTACAGAACACTGGTGGAGCTATTCTGCCTATTTGCCTATATCTAAGTTCTTCAACCAAAACTCTAACGTACAGCTAACTTTATAACATCATTTTATTCGTTATAGCGGAAAATCACTCAAATGTCAGTTGTTAGATGGCGACACAGAAATTAAAACAAAAGGAGTATTATTGATAATTGCACAATCAGTGTTATAAAAACGTTGATTCAGAAGTAGTAATTCAGGGGACTTCTCAATCAATGATCGAACTACATAATTACAATCTCAAAACATCAACTATTTGTACAGAAATCTGTTGAAATGTCACCATCTTCTGGGGAGTTTCATAACTATTAGGCCATTATAGCGGAAAATGGCGTTAGCGTTTTTGACGAAACAAAACACGATCAGTGACTGCATCAGTGTTTTGTACATCGTTCAGTTCACTGAATGAGTGGCAACCGAGAACACAATAAATTCATGACAACGCTTGCTTGTTACATATTTATAATGAATATCGTTAATTGAAGGAATATTGACTATTTCTGATTGAATAGTTGGCGTTATTGGTAGTGGGTAAAATGTTGTACTATATTTCTGCCGTAAATCCATATTACGATAATCGATAATCGGCCTTCTTTGACAAACTTCCCATCTCATATCGTAATATGAATCTTTACGATACTTATATCGTAAATATCTATTACAAACTCGTTGAGGGAATTATAACAATAACTATACAATATGCAGATTCATGTCAAGATTATTTGATATTTTTTTAAAACATTTTTTCAATATTTCTTATGTTGAGTGGAACCACATATAAAAAATGCAGACATTGCAACTCACTTGGATGGAACATAAAACTGACAGAGGTACAGTAAAAAAGTTGAGTATGAATGCCGGAAAGAGGTAGGATCAATCCTCAATAAATTTAGCAATACTATTCCTGAATACTGAATGGATGTTGATGAATTTATTGGGCCCTCATTTTACTCATTTTGAAATCCTTTAAAGAACTGAATATATGAAAAATGCACACCCTGTGCATGTTTCTTTTCGCAGTTGGCTAGTTTTCAAATGAGAACAACTTATAACTGATTCAATTCCATGATAATCTGTTGAAATCATTTTTTTAATAATTTCCATCTTTCAATATTTCTCTCCAAACAACAGATAGATATATTTCGTGAGGATAAGTGAGACGTTTGGTGAATGAGTCAAATCGGAAGACAGTGTCATATACTTACTTTTTTTTTTCATTTGTTGACAACACGAAAGGGAAACCTATAATGTTCGAGGAACATTATTAATTAATGAATGATGATTATTAATTAATTAATTATGAATTAATGCGATGGTATTTCCAGAACTTTGTAGAAATGTGTACGGAACGATAACAATCAGGCTGGTGTCTGTCCAGCCTTTCTTCTGCATCGGGTGACGGTTACCGTTAAAGACAATTATTATATTTATGACCTCGCACCTGCCTTTTGAATTATATTTTCTCACCATGATGGGTCATTTACAGCATTTAATATGTGCGTTCAGTATTACATTGGATATGTGAGATCCTCTACCTATTTAGTCTAGGTAGAGGATCGAATTCAGGTCCACTATTATGCATTGGCTCCCCAGATATGGCATTAAGTATTTGGGAAAAGGTGAACTCGCATAAAATAAATGTTTCCGAAGCTTTGGACATACAGTTCACTCCAGAGAATTCGAAGACGATGCAGATTTGGATGTTCGAATTGCATAAAGACTCTAACGGAGACAACAACCTTACGGGGCGTACGAGTGAAGTATGGATGTCGATTGTCAATGCTAACTAAACATTATTCCTACAAGAAGCGAGGATTTTAGTTAGTTTAGGTTAATTATGTGTTTTTTATGACATCATCAGAAATAGTTATATTATATTTTTTTCATTAATGATCTCAAAACTCCATGTTGTCATTGTTCACCGTAGTATAATTATAATTCATGTACATTTTTCGAACGTATAATATATAAATAAATATCATTTGGAAGTGGAGGTTCTCAGATCAGTATCTTCATCACTGAAATCAGAGGAGGTAGATGACTGGAAATCATAGCCGAAGATATATCGATTGTCGTTGGCCCTTTTCTGATGGGCGTACGCTCCTGTCAAACTCGAATGACACGCATAAGTATGGGAATCGTTATTCGGAATCGCAGTTTTGTTGTCTTCCGTCGAATTCTCCTTCACCGCCAATTCTCCGGCTGAATTTTCCGCTGCGGAAGTCTCTGCAACCGAGTTTTCAGCAGTGGAGGAAGGACCCACGTTATAGTCTTCCTGGTCAGGAACCAAAACCGTCATTGCTTGAGATACTTCATCGTCTACACTGCTCCTGCCGTTTCTCTTGTTACCGTTCTTAGAATCAATATTTTCTATCACCGTCGATTCCATAGTGTCACTTAAATCTTTCTCACTGCCTTTGTCAGTCGACATTTCCCCTTTCACCGTATCATTCGTATCCAGAGAACTATTCTTGCGGAGCTGGAACGAATCTCTTTCCTCAAACGAACCTCTCGTTTTCTTGGGCTGCTCTGCAAATGTATGTTGTTCTTCTTTCGAATTCTTTTTTCCCGTATTTCCTTTTCTTTTCTTTCTTTTCTCGTCGATTCCAGTCGTCTCATGCTGGTAAAAGTCACACCAACATTCGTCTATGGCGGTGTCTATTTCAGACAATTGCGTGCCCACAGGCTGCGTTCTTGAGTTCGAAATTGAAGTGCTCCTGTCTGCTAAATAGGGGCACGGTATCTGGGTGTACTCCTTAGACGGTCTCTTTTTGAAGGACACCTTCTTGAGGTCATCCTTGCTGCTTGTTCGAATAGGTTCCCCGAATTTGGAGTAGGTGAAAGTGTCGTCGGGTCTGTTAGCAGAATACTCCGACACCTCTGTGATCGACGGCAATTTTTTCATGGTTGTTTTTGTGTCTATCACTGCAGGACCGTCCTGGTGTCTAACACGTTTAGACATGGGTGGATAACAGATTTTCCTCATTTTCTTAGGCTCAGAGCTCTTGTTCCTGTCCTCTGCGTCACATTCGCTAGTGAGTGAGCTGCTGTACGGAGTGGTTTTCGGAGTGGGAGTGGAAGATTGATTACGAACTTTTTGAGTTTCTTCCTCCAATTTTGTCGTCGATTTTGAGGACTTCGAAAACAGTGACCATCTACTAGACACGCTGCTGGAGGTATTGAAATCTGGTGACTGTGGTTCTTCCTTATGCTGTCTTTGGTTCTTCCTCATTCTATAGCAGATGAAAGCCGTGCCAAGGACGAACCAGAAGATGATGCTTATCAACATGACGAGAAGAATAATGCTGGATTTTGAATTCTTCGTAGTGCCTTTTTGTGGGATAGGGCCTACTTCTTCTTCTCCTTCTGGACCGCAAGTAGTTTCGCTGTTGGTGACAGCTCCGAGATTCTTCAGAGTTTCTTCTACTCTAAGGATACCTCCGAAGGCCGAATAGAATTTGTCGTCGTGTAGTTTCGTTAACACCTCTTTCTCTATCCAACTGAAGAAGTTGTTCTGGAACTTCATGATCGCCTCTTTGCTGGATCGCTTCTCCTTCATGCACTGCATCGCAGATATGAAGAATTTCTGCAGCAGATAAGCAGCTTTTCTGGACTCAATGTTTCTGAGGGCGTACCTCCTGAAAGGCACCGCGATCGCCGATGGTCTAACCTTGGTATCGAAGAACGGCGATGGGAAGAAGACGTCTGTTCTGATCACAGTGCAGTTGTCCTCTTTGGTGTGCTGCTCGTTCTCGTAGTAGATGAGGCGGCTGCAGCAGCTCTTGACGTTCTTCGGGGCCTCGCTGTCAAAATTGATTTGCTGGATCTCGAAGACCGGCTTCGAGTCGATGGGCTTGGACCAGCCCTGGCCGTTGGTGCGCAAGAACCACTTGAGCTCTTCGAACAGCTGGATGAGCTTCTCCATGCTGGTGTAGTCCACGAGGCCTGCGTAGTAGGCATGTCTCGCAATGGGCAGCACGGCGTATTGCAGATATCCTCCTAGTAGGTCGGTGAGTGCCTTCAGGGTGATGTGTCTTTTACGGCCGTGCGTCGCACTCTTCACTACCTCTATCAGAAGCCTGAAACAAGATTTTGACTAATCTAGTGAACCATTCTAATATTAATAATAATATTAATAATAATAATAATGTAAATTGTATATTTAACAAGTAATAATGGACACAATTCATAATTACTGAGAGTTTGTTCAAATGAATCGTTGGGTAAACTCAAGAGATGTGAAGTTGTGCATAAATATTTTCTACATACTCTAGACTTCATGAAGCTAAAAGACTGTGGATGAATTAAATGAGTATATAGAAGATAAACAATTTCCTCCATCATTTTCGCTCAAACCATATTCAAATCCTAGTGAATGTTGAACTCATCAAAATATTAAACAATACTGAAGAATCTGAAAATGAAGGTAAATTCAAAAAATAGGAATATACACATTCGACTACTCAACCACCTTATCATTTCTTTTCAATCAATCAGTATTTTTATTTATTAGATATTATCAGTAAATATAATCTTATATTATGTTCAATCATATTTCGTGGGTAGTTCTCCTTAAATAGATATACGGAGTCGATTCTTGTTAGACCACTTTCAGTTTGGTTGTAAAGTTTGGGTCCTAAATAATATGATGACCTTCTCACAGTTGTTTTTCATACCTGACTACTGAATTCAGTCTATATCTTGTAAGATATTCATGTCATATTGTTTTTTTTCTCTGATCTCTTTTTTCGATTCCACTATAATACTAATGTCTAAAATTCCAGATTGTTAATTCATCTAAGGTCTTCTTCAAAAATCTATACAGATCAGGAATCGTTACCGAATTATATTGGGAATTATTATTCCTTTTTATAACTTCTTTGTCTTCGTGTGTGTTAAGTTCCCTTATGGCTTAAGAAGGTTTTCGGCCTCATTGATGGCTTTGATGCTCCTTTCCTTTTTCCCCAAGGCATAGAGAGATTCATCCTATATATTTTCCTCAGTTTCTTGACATTTTTTCTTTAAAATTAGATGAATTAGTAGAACTGTTGTTTGGAATATTACCTGTAAGGTACTATACTCGGTACTATAGAACAGAGAAATGGAGGTAATTTTGCACTTATCATGCGATGGGTTTCTTTTCGAAAAATTTTTTTTGTACTTACGTATTTTGATCTCAGGAATCCGAATTTCACAATATAAACCTGCGCAAACTTATACTTTTCGAGATAATCGAGAAAAAAGTGTGAAAATTCCCCTTCTTTTTCGGCTCGTTTCGGGTAGACACCACAGCCAATCCGCCTTCCATTTCTAGCACAGGACACTTTCCATACCTTCATCATACGTTTAATTGACGAAAACATCATTTATCTGGAATATTTCGAACCATTTTCAACCTTCTTTTCCAAGAGCAAATAGTTTTCTGAAAAACGACGGCCATGTTTTGTACAATGACAATAACAAAACATTCAATGATCAAAGACATACGTACTCTTCCAATTAGGCGCATGCGCGTTTTTTCCGCCATTTCGTTCGAATTCAAACTCTTCGTGACATTTTCCTACTAACATTTTTATATTATCAATTCGTTTTTTGGTAGGTATCTATTTGAAATGATGGATCTCCAGAATAAATTAAAATTAGCATATTCATCAAGGTATAACCCCAGTAAGTAATTCTGATCTGTGAATTCTGTTGTAAATGTCAGAAAACATTACTTTCATTGTAGACGACTATCTTTGGTTGGTGCAAGATATCGTAGGTGAATGTGAATCCTGGCTAGAATTTATCTTGGAAGCTTTGGCGACGACAACTTTCAAATATTTGGAGAGGGTCAAAATACGTTATTTTTTTACCTCAACGGAGTGAGGGACCATATGGATTTATATAGATTCTTAGTGAGAGTCAAAGGTATACAAATAGAAGGGAACACATCCTGTGAATTGTTGAATTCGGTTTTCTCAACATCTTTGCGGAAGAAGGATCCACCTTCTTTCATACATTAAGATTGCTGTCAAATGAGGATCTATCATAACAAGTTCTGTGGATCTGTGGTCTAGTTCTGTGGGTCAGTATGTCTTTGATCATTGTTATTGTCATTGTACAAAACATGGCCGTCGTTTTTCAGAAAACTATTTGCTCTTGGAAAAGAAGGTTGAAAATGGTTCCAAATATTCCAGATAAATGATGTTTTCGTCAATTAAACGTATGATGAAGGTATGGAAAGTGTCCTGTGCTAGAAATGGAAGGCGGAGTGGCTGTGGTGTCTACCCGAAACGAGCCGAAAAAGAAGGGGAATTTTCACACTTTTTTCTCGATTATCTCGAAAAGTATAAGTTTGCGCAGGTTTATATTGTGAAATTCGGATTCCTGAGATCAAAATACGTAAGTACAAAAAAAAATTTTCGAAAAGAAACCCATCGCATGATAAGTGCAAAATTACCGAAATGGATATCGTCAAATGACGATATTCAAATAATATTGTTTCTGTTACTCAATGGAAATTATCGTCGATATTCACTACTCGTTGTAGTAATAAGCTGAAAAAAGAAAAGAAACCTGAGAAATACCTGCCTAAAATAGTCGACGGTGTCTTCCACATAGGCATTGCTGTCGATTTTCAGTATCGTGATATCTGGGAGGAGATCCTCCAGTATCATCCTGGTGGTGAGAATGGCGATTTCGTCTGGAGACCAACATTGCTTGTGTACGTCTGCTGCAGTGAAGAGGACCGTTCCCATACCATTGCTACTGCGGTCACAGCTGTTGTATTTCCCACTCTCAGCATCACCAGTTGCACTGATCGTGTACAAGGAGAACCACCATGAAAGCAGTGCGAACATATATTTTGACATATTGAAAAATATGTCAAGTTGATCAGAAAGTGCATGTTGTGGCCATAATCGGCTGGAGGGAATCTAGTAGTCTGGTGTATTTGGTCTGTTCTGTGGTGTCTGACCACCGCGATCGAAAATATGGCGCTTCTGTCTATACCCGACCTACTTCTGGTAGACTTTCTCTTTGGGTAGACCATGATGTAAATAAAGACTGGTGATCCAACTCCCTATACCCAGCCACTTTAAAAAGTTGTAGACTTTCGCCTACTTGATTATGTTGAATTTCAATACTTTACTAGGGCTTGTCAAGATCGAAACAAGATGTCGTCACCTATGCTGATTTCGATGGTTATCTTGGAAGCTCTTGAAAACATGATTCAGATTTGAAATTCAACTCGAATGCGAAAATTAAACCGTTAGTTAGTTCACTCAACTATTTTATATCCATTATCTTCTGATGACACAGTGTTTTTGAATTCAAAAGAATCATTAACCACAGTGCAAGGGCTGATAAAAGTTTTTAGGAAATTCGCATATTCAAAGATTCTTTCAAAGTGATATCTTGGTCCGAAAATTGGAAAACATACATTAGCTTATCACAACACTCATCATATTAATTATAAATGCTCATAGTTTGTTGCTGTTATTCAAATATTCAGATATACTATCTCTTGAAACTGAAATCATTCGTAATTTGGAATTTTCGTGTGTTTCACACACATTGCAACAACGCCGTGCACGTTGATGAAATAAATTCTAACCATTCTTATACACAATACACAGAACTTTTTTAACATTGTGTTCATCTAGTGAATAAGCTTTTATCAGAAACTAGAAGATTCAATAATTTCGTATCTGTACCGCGCCAAAATTAAAAATGTCACGAGTTGACACATTGACGGGTATATTTCCATTGGATGTTACCTGCTTTGGAATAGTTCCTAAATGATTTCTTGATAGCCCCGTCATCTATTGTTGTTGAATATAAGAACCCCATGCCATCGGCTAGAATTCAATTGTTTTTAGACTTTTTAGTCTGATAAATTAACTCCTGTATTAAATGTGTCATTCAAAGACGACTGTTTTGTCATTTTGACAGCGATAAAAAAGGTGCATCGTTTTTTATCACCGATAAAAACGCCTGTTCCTCTTAAGCGTCCACATCTAGTATGCTGACGTCACTTCAATGTCTGCCCTGTCAGTTATTTGAGCATTGTTGATAATTGATACTAAACCATTACAACATGAGTCGGTAATTTATCTTGCCAAAAAACACTCGAGCTTTTCTTTTAAGGATAAATTTCTATTAACTCAAAATTTTTCCATCAGTAATTTTGCTCGAAAAACTGACATTTGACAAAATCACTCGACCTTCGGTCTCGCGATTTTGTCATGTCAGTTTTTCTCGTAAAATCACTGATTGGCAAAATAATTTCGTTACAAAAAGAAATTTATCCGATAAAAAAGCTCTTGTGTTTTTACTGTTGATAAATTAACTCCTGTATAAAATGTGTCATTTAAAGACGACTGTTTTGTCATTTTGACAGCGATAAAAAAGGTGCATCGTTTTTTATCACCGATAAAAACGCCTGTTCCTCTTAAGCGTCCACATCTAGTATGCTCACGTCACTTTAATGTCTGCCCTATCAGTTATTTGAGCATTGTTGATAATTGATACTAAACCGTTACAACATGAGTCGTTAATTTATCTTGCCAAAAAACACTCGAGCTTTTCTTTCAAGGATAAATTTCTTTTTAACTCAAAATTTTTCCATCAGTAATTTTGCTCGAAAAACTGACATTTGACAAAATCACTCGACCTTCGGTCTCGCGATTTTGTCATGTCAGTTTTTCTCGTGAAATTACTGATTGGCAAAATTATTTCGTTACAAAAAGAAATTTATCCGATAACAAAAAGCCCTTGTGTTTTTACTGTTGACAAAACAACGAAAGTGTGGACCCACCAGCTAGTTTACCAGCGAAGCACCACCAGCGAAGCACGTTTGTAACATTTTTTCAAGAATTTTCGAGAATTCGGAATGTAGATATATATCATTCGTGAAAACACTGAAAATATTTATAAAACTTTCTATTCTATTTTTCATGTTGCTTTTCATTTTGATTTCAGGAATCAGCAAATCGCCAGATGATCACTCTAGAAGATTCTCTTCTGAGGGTGAGTATCTATCTATACTTTTGAAGCATGATGAAGACATAGCCGTTGATCTATTTTCGTCCAATTGATATCATTATTATTATATCTATTAAGTGATATCTGTATGACTGGATCCTTGGATGCATCTGAGCACATTTCCTCGAAGACCGCGAAAGTATGTAACAACCGTGGCGAAAACATAATTGGAAGTCGTCTTGAATGTCTGATGAATAAACAATAGGATCCTAAAAATTCTACAAAAGAAATGGAATATATATATAGAGAGCAAATAAAACCTCACTGATGCGTCATACTTCATTTCATCAAACTACTTTTTATATGAATGGTTGAACTGGAAATGAATAGTTGTTTCATTGAAAAGTGTATCCCGTGAGCGAACCTAACACAATGCATTGCATTGCTTTTCATACAATATACAGGGTGGCCCAATGAAAACGAAACAAGTTATGCATTTTACTGAGAGATCAAGGAACTGACATTAAAATAAATGATTCTTTATGTTATGTTATATAGGACATGATTGAAAAAACAACACATAAGGCACTCCTTAGATGGACATAATTGTAACTACAGAATGAGAAATAGTGATGAAAGGGAAAAAAGCGTTTCTTTCCATCACTAGCCGATTATTTTCCTAAACGTGTTTTCTCGAGAACTACTGCATTGAATCCCAAAAACTAGAAAGCGTTGGTGAGAGATTTCGATTAGCATCGAAATGATGTATCACTTGAAATGATACTTCGGGAGATGGATTTTGACACTACTGAAAAAACATAAAGATCATTTGGAATGGGGGTCAGTGCTACCTCATTTGAAACTCGTCTATTTGAACTGTATCAGAAAATTTCGGGGAAATTTACAATTTTCATAACAAGATATCGTTGGCAGCGAATTTGAAATCCATAACTTCCAACCGAAGGTGTAGCGAGTAGACAGTATCTATGAATTCATAACGAAAACCGGACTTCGAAAAATTGATCAGGAAGGTTTTTGGTAGGCGTTGAAGTTTGACTATTTTTCAAAGAAGATCGTAAATGAGTACGAAACGGGGGATTGAACACCCATGTTGTTATACATCAGTGAACTGGTCTCATTGAGCTCTATCAAAAAATGTGACAGAATATTGGGTGTTTCATTTAGAAAAATCTATTACAAAACATGCTAAAAGTGCTATTTTCTTGGGTAGTCGTAGGAAAAAAAATTCTAATGCCCAATCGCATGAAGCCCGTTAATAATATTTTGCCATATTATATCTTCTCGAGTAATATTTGTCTTGGCAAAATGCACCACTGCTCAGTCAGGCTTGCCAAAACGCAGCCCTATTCGGTCACAACCAATTAGAGAGCTAGAGTTACTTTCATTGACTGAAACGTGTTACATTTTACCTAAATGCTTTCCGGAGAAGACACACGGTATGTAATACAGTATTGCTCGATATCCAGTTCTCGTATTTTTCAATTTTTATGACGCTTTGTGTATCTATTTATGGTTCATTGTGGGCGCTAGTCGTAGAGAGGCTGTCGTTCCAGAAGAATGGAAGTTGGAAAAAATTGATTGTTGCCGATCGTTTCAGTTGAAGGTCATTGAACAATTGAACATAGCATAATACCTACCGAATATAGCGAGGAAGAATGTTCCTTTAGAAAGTGGGCGTGAGAGAAATGAAGATTACTACTTTATTTGGTAATCGCGTGGGTAATTTCCAGTAGACATTGGTTATGGGATCTCGAATATATAGGAATATAATAGTATACCGAGTGAACTCGGTTTCAGGTACTTTGGTCTCACGTGATCTAAATGATTCCTTCTATCAGAAGAGACTATAGGAAATCCAATTCTAAATACTGCCTGTAAGTTATTCGAGGAGGTGGTTTATTAATTTTTCAGCTTTTTGTGGGATTTTCTCTCCTCGTTTCTAATTTATTTTCTCGGATGATTGACGTGACTATTTTCGTCAAATTCGAAACAAGGACACAAATGAAAAAAATTTTTTGGTTTTTTGAAACCACGATTTGTTTCGGATTGTAGGCGATAGCATCAAACCTATGCTTGCTTCATAGATCACGATAGACATAACGTTCGACAATCGACCCTCAACTAACTTCCGCGTTTTATATGTGAGCCACAAATTTCAATTATGGAAAACTTGATCTGTTAATGGAATTCGAACCCCAAGCCACAATTTGAGGAGCACATTTGCTAACCATTAGGCTATTTGATATACAGAGTTGATCAAATGTATGGAACCAACCATGGAATTCTTTGCCTAGTGAAGTCTTTCCTGATGCTTACAACCTCCAAACATTCAAGAAAAATTCCAACACCTTCCTTCTTTCCCAAAATTCCACCGCTGGCTAACACGATGTTCCTCGAACATCATAGGTTTCCCTTTCGTGTTGTCCACAGATAAAAAAAAATATATCTCGGTAACCAGACGTTGGATCTTTATGAATTTTTTTTACAGGGTGGATTGAAAATGTGGTGGTTCGAAAAATTATATCGCCAATGTTGCCACGTTTTCAGTTTTTCCGAAATAATTTTCAACTTCCTCGTTTTAAATAGAACACCCTGTATATTTATACATGATTTGATAGAGCATTTTCCATAAGTTCATTGGTATACTATTTGATAGTTTCATTCACAATATCTACAAAGATATCAGAAAAAATTATTCCTGGATTTTTGAAGCTGATCAAACAAGAGGGCTGATGATGAATGTCATGTGTTCATTATCGAGATGGATTCATATGGAATCAGGGTTGATAAAATATACCCTATCGCATTTCTGTTCTCCTGATACGAATATCAGACTCATTCTGTTCTCGATAGGGCTGTAACGGACATGCGATAGAAGGACGAACAAATTTGCGCCGCTGGTTATAGTTCATTTTTAGATGTAATTCATACAGGGTGTCCGGAAATTGTGCGCAAAATATCAAGGGGGTAATACTATTTGAAAAAAAAAATGCTTAAAGTTCCTATTAGATTTTTTTTGAAAACTCACTAATAAGGAAGATATAGGCCTTCAAAGTTGATTTTCTTGAATGAATATTTTTTTATAACTCGTTCCTTAGTTTATGGACTTATTTTAACAACAGTACTGTAAAAATTTTCATTTAACAACATTTACTTTGAAAACTTCCTTATTAGTGAGTTTCAGAAAAAAATTGTAGGAACTTCAAGCAAAATATTTTTTCGAATACAATCACCCCCTTGATTTTTTGCGCGCAATGTCCGGACACCCTGTAGAATGAGCCGAAGGTGTGTGCTTTTACATCTGATAGCATGGTGATACCATGGTGATATTTTCGGTGGTTATACTCATTATGTACGAGTCTAACATCATACTCTATCCATCTGGAAGTCCAGTTCAAATTACTCATACTTTGTAATTTGGATATGTCACTTGTCTACAGGTTTTTCAGTAAAGAAAATAACGGTAGGTGCGTTATGATGGTAGACAAAGCCATTATTCCGAAAAAGATTTTTGGCTCTTCATTCTTTCGGGTAATTCAATTTAATTCTCAAGCTTGATCAATTTTTCAATTTTCTTATTTTAAATCAACAATTTAATTGACTCAAAGTTAATGGTTGTATTTGTGGTACCAAACCAGTACATTTTGTGTATTGGTTGCAGGACTAAGCACTGAAAAACCAGGACTGTTCTGGTGAAACCAGTTCGAGAGGTCAGTAATTATCGCAGAATCTTAGACAGACATTTGCCGTATTTCAGACCTTCACAGAAGAAGTAGCGCTGTTTCCAGAGGGTAGAATATATCCAAGTTATGCCCCAATAATAAATATAACCCTGCTATTAGTATTCTCAGAATCCGGTGTTATTTTTATCAGTCCTTTTGTGCTTTGTAATTATTTTGTCTTCCGCTGCACCTCGGATGAGAGCCTTCTAGAAGTTCCCGATGCAGATGTTTTCACGAATCATGCCCATCTCAAAGGAAATGAACATTATGGACGTATAGGAAGGGGCGACAGGAAGTGGTGTGACAGGGTAGGTTTCCTTTTCCTTTCGAACTGATTATAATAATTGCAATGAGAGTAGATCGAATATAGTCTAGACTATTTGCATGTGAAGTAATGCCTATAAATACAAAACTGGATAGATCGTTGATAATATAATTTGCTACATTGAGATAATTGTTGCACACTTTACGACTGCTACCCCTACCTAGTATTTTCCGTAGCAAGTGACCTAAACATGAGTGGTAGATCCAAGACAAATCTGTATTTCAGGTTTAGCGTCAGTATCTTCCGATCTTATTTTTTCTCGGGTAATTGATTAAAGACTCCCGGTGAAATATGTAACGTAGCCTCAGCCATCAGTTTCTTACAATCATACGACCAATGTTCACTCGAAACATTTCTCCATATTTTTGTCGTAGAAGACGCTTGCGAAGTTTGGCAGGCTAAGTATGAGAAACAACAAATAAGTGAATCAAATATCAAGTCCAGGTTCAGCCCAAGTCCAATGATTCTCTCTTCTGAAAAGAAGAAGAGAAGACTTTACTTTTCCAGCTTTTGTGTGGGATTTTCTCTCCTCTTTTCTGAAAAAAATGAAATAGAAGTTATTAGAAATTATTTTAATATATTTATAGTAAGGACAAATTTGTGATTTGCCCCAAAATGTCACTCCGCTTGAAATTGAACCATTGGATACCTAAAAGAGAAATTCTCTATTTGTCAGTGACACCTTGTTTTTTTTTAAAAAAAATTGGAAATACAAATATATTTTTAACACAAACAAAACTTCTACTCATCTCAGTGGACATTTCGGTAACGAATCTGCTGTCGTTTTCAACACTATTTGGATATTTTCTCTTCGCAAAATTTTTCAATCTTTGTTGTTTTGATACTGAAAAGTGACAATTTGGCAGACGGAGGAATTCTGGTTAGCAGGTGTTTCCTTTTTAGTAATTGATATTGAATTTGCCGTTCTCATATTCAATTATATGAGAAATGGATGCCAAGTTCTATCAGAATATAGTTGAATTGTGTTGGAAACGGCAGCAGATTTTTTTCCGAAACGTCCACTACGATAAGTAGAAGCTTCGTATTTTTGGAAAATATATTTGTATTTTAGAATTTTTTAATAAACAAGGTGTCACTGGCAAGAGAGAGAATTTCTCTTTTAAGTATATAAAGGTTTAATTTCAAGTGCAGTGACATCTTGGGGCAAATCACAAATCTGTTCTTACTACAAATATATTGAAATAATTTTTAATAACTTTATTTTTCAGAAACGAGGAGAGAAATTTCCACATAAAAGCTGGAAAATGAATGTACCACCTTTAACTTACATTCTATATTTAGAAGAAAATTTATCTGAAGAAGTGATCATTCTAGTCCATAGACTGATCTGTTGATTTTCATCTCACACGCTATTTAATTTTTTGTGGAAAAACTGTTTTCCGTGTTCTGAACATCGTTTCTGTGCCGTTTTGTCGAAACCGACCCTGTATATAGGCTAATGAAACCAGACGAGCAGTCATCTGGAGAAAGAACCGCTTTTTAGCGATTAAATAAATTCCTCACTAAGATGGAGATGACTCAACAGATCATGTGCGATGTGCGCCAGGTGCTCTGGCGAAACACGCGTAAGCACACGTATGTGAAATGTCCGCCTATACCTACAGTGGCGGACATAAAAATTTACGATATTTACTATACACTATTTAAGCATATACAGTATACAGGAGCGGAAAAAGGTTCTTACCATGGAGATGATATTCGAAGATTTGAAACACGTCAATTGCAATTTTACATAATTGTAATCTAATATACGCGAGTAGAATGCTTTACTTTCTTCAAACGTATTTATATGATATAGATGATAGATGTAATAAATTAGGGCGGAATTCGAAATTGAAAATGAAGAACAATTGATGATAATAAATATTTACATGACTACATCTCTACAAGATGCCCGAGAGATTGCCCACACATAGAACACAAAAAAACTCCTATAAATTGTCAATCCTACACCAAAAACACGAAATAGAGGTCCATAAGTGACGCTATGTTTGTATGATTTTCTAAATAAAAGTAAAAAGCGAAGTACCTTCATTTTCATTCGTCAATAACCATTTTTTTCTACCTTGTAAACAAATATACAAAGATATATAGGATGATTCAAAAATACTTTGACAAACTTCAAGAGGTCATGATTCCTTACAATATTCTAATATGAATTGTCCAAACGCTTTGTTTCCAAGATGCAGTGTGTTGAAGTTTCATTGTCATTTTCGTTTTTTTTTTTAATAACTTTCTCAATATTGACCTCAATTGACGGAAAATCTGTATTTGAGAGGTCGAATTTGAACCTGATGTTATAATTACTCTGACTCGTAGGAGGCGCCACCTGTTCTATCACTTTTCACTCGTTTTAAGAGAAATAGAACCTCCAAAAATCTCTTGATACAAATTTTCCTTCAATCAAGGTCAGTATTTCGAAAGGTATATGAAAAAAATTATAATAAATTATCGATATCATCGATAATATCGATATATAGATAGAAATTTGATGACATGGATGATATCAATAATATCGTTTATACAGATATAATCGATAATTTTGTGTGAGTTTTTATCGAAATCGATGATATATGCATAGTATATATAATTATCGATAATATCAATATTCTCAACAATTTTTTTGTGGTGATTTTCATTGATATTAACGATAATATCGATAAATTTGCCCAGCCACAGGTTTATTATCATGAAATCGATATAGGTATTGTCATCATTCTCGTTCCTGACTGCTGTATTTTGTGTTGCATGATAATAGTATATCCACTCAGGTCTCATAAAAAGTCATAATTTTCATGATTCATATATTCATGGTCGTAGGAAGAATAGTACATAATTCGTTGGAATATGCCGTTACGTGCTTAATATCTATACTATTGCGAAATGTGTCACTTTCCACACTTGTTATGTAATATACTATTTTATCACCTCAATGATATCTTCTGTACAAAAATATGAAAACTGAAAAAAAAAATCATTATATTTCATCATTATATTATTATTATTATCTCTACTAGTTTTATTTTTCTTCTGAGTGGAAGAGCGCTGCTTCTTTGAGTTCCAGTCAAAGACGTGCGAACTCTAACTTTTACAATGTATAATCATTGAATGTTTGTTCTATTTCATCTAAATCATCGCAATACAAAAATTCATTATTATCATTATCATTATTATTATTATTATTATTATTATTATTATTATTATTATCATTATCTCCGAACAACAAACCCACTAGAAGGATCACAAAACAAATATTCTGATGCTAACATGAATTCCCAGAATTATCATAATATTAGTACCCAATCGTCGCCAGTGTTGTCATATCCAATCATCAAAAAGTGATTAATAGTCCATAATATTTGGAGTCCTTTATGAATTCATGTAGTTCAATGCACAAATATAATAATAAATTTGGGTCATAACCTCCGAACAACAAACCCACTAGAAGGATCACAAAACAAATATTCTGATGCTAACATGAATTCCCAGAATTATCATAATATTAGTACCCAATCGTCGCCAGTGTTGTCATATCCAATCATCAAAAAGTGATGGATAGTCCATAATATTTAAAGTCCTTTATGAATTCATGTAGTTCAATGCACAAATATGATAATAAATTTGGGTCATGACGATTATGAATCAGTTCTGATTAATAGAAGATTGCTACATTATTCTGAGACTCAGCAATTTTACTTTCTTGGGGGCTCGAGAACCAGCATGGGTATCGTGAATACTTTTTGCTCAACGTTGCAACACCGCCATTTGATATTGACAGTCAACGGCGATTATTGCTTTGTTTGGTATCTGTCATTATTTACCTTTTGATTTATCGATATTATTCAACTTGTGTTCAGTTTTGTGTACTCAGAATTCCTCAAAAACTCAGTTTATTTCCTGTTTTGGTGATTTGATATAATGGTGAGACGTTGTGAGGTGTGTTATAGACAATTTGAACTGGCGATCAAAACACGTCATTCCATAGGTGAGTTACCATTGTCGTATCATTCGAGATTTAGAAGAATTTTCCCAAATGGAATGGATAAAAATGAATTTAAATTGAATTGATTAGATTATATTGATTATACCCATAGGTCAGCTGCGACAGTGTCTTGTCATTGTTCATTTTCCCACCAAGAAATGCTGAAAAGTACTACTGAGATTGTTACGGATTTTCAATTTGGTTTCATCATGAATTAATAATAAATTCGACCCCTCTGACAACACACGGCACTGGTGCTGGGAGAATCAGCTCCTGCTATCCTTGTTTAGAGAAAGATAGATACTATAGATGTTGCTTCCAAACAAACTGTATTGCCAGGGCTGTGGATTACTTATCTAGTCTGTTCAATGATCGAAGGTCATAACGATAATGAATCAGTTCTGATTGATAGAAGATTGCTACATTATTCTGAGACTAAGCAATTTCACTTTCTTGGGCGCTCGAGGACCAGCATGGGTATCATGAATACTTTTTGCTCAACGTTGCAACACCGCAATTTGATATTGACAGTCAACGGCGATTATTGCTTTGTTTGGTATCTGTCATTATTTTCGTTTTGATTCATCGATATTATTCAACTTGTGTTCAGTTTTGTGTACTCAGAATTCATCAGAAACTCAGTCTATTTCCTGTTTTGGTGATTTGATATAATGGTGAGACGTTGTGAGGTGTGTTAAAGACAATTTGAACCGGCGATCAGAACACGTCATTTCATAGGTGAGTTACCGTTGTCGTATCATTCGAGATTTTGAAGCATTTTCCCAAATGGAATGGATAAAAATGAATTTAAATTGAATTGATTAAATTATATTGATAATACCCATAGGTCAGCTGCGACAGTGTCTTGTGGTAACATATGTAGCACTGATAAATGCATCCTTATTTGTAGTCAAATATGCAAAGCTGTTGAAAAATCACTGAGAATAATGATGAAGTCAATTAATATGTTTGATAAAGAATATAAGGATATTTCTATACTTCTTGTACACACAACAATGACAAATTTACCGTTGACTGTTTTTGATGCATTTGAACAACACTGACCCTGGCCCTTCACAACATCATTCAATGGAACTAGTCAAACCAAATTTGAAGAAATATTTCACTGCAAGGCTCCATCATGAGGCAAATAAATTGAAAGATTCAACGGAAGTTAGAGTGAGAAGTATGTTAACAAAAACAATCCTATTCAAAAATCAATAAATTATTTGTGTGATTATCCATGGTTGTTTTTCATTTCAGTCCTGTTTTAAATAAGAAACACTGCTATTTGCTACATCTTCACATGAGTCATGATTTTATTGTTGATATAACATTTCGTCATGATACTTGTCAACACATATTCATTATCGATTTTCATCTATCTATATGAAATGAAATAATCAGACATCAATTTTTTGCGTCAAAATATATGAATTCTGCTCAAGATGAAACCTCCTTCATTTTTGACGATATCGTGAAATGATATAAAAAAGTTTCATCTTTAGATTTGAAAATTACATTCAAATATGCAAATATGCCTTGAAAACGAGTCTTTCACTTTTTTGAAAATTATTTCCACTAGTAGGTACTGAACTTTGAAATCGTAAATCGTCACTGATCGCCAAATATATAAATGTTCATCATCGAAATTGAACGTTATTGATGATTAAGACTAAGTAGACACACTCTTTACTGAATAGTAAGTATATTGTTTCACAAGACGTTGAGAATTGGTCATAATAAGTTTATTGATTACAAGCAAGTTACAAAAATCACCATAGGATTGTATGTATTCGAATTTTTCATAACAATGTGAAGGAAGTATGAGGATGTTCATTTTCCCACCAAGAAATGCTGAAAAGTACCACTGAAATTGTTATGGATTTTCAATTTGGTTTCATCATGAATTAATAATAAATTCGACCCCCTCTGACAACACGGCACTGGTGCTGGGAGAATCAGCTCCTGCTATCCTTGTTTAGACAAAGATAGATACTATAGATGTTGCTTTCAAACAAACTGTATTGCCAGGGGTATGGATTACTTATCTAGTCTTTTCAATGATCGAAGATCATTATAATTTTTATTATCATTACCATTATTAATGTTATTATTATTAATTGAAATATTCAATTCACTCTACAAAAGTCACTCCGGTTGAATTTGAGGTTATGCTTGAAAATTCGATTGTTGATATCCTTGAGTAGCTTTCACTGGACCACTCTGATCGAAGTTCAGCTCAAATCTGATTATTTTCATGCACATGTTGCATTTTTTCATATGTTTGTTAGGAAATCCAAATTCCATATTTAGCTCATCCATATCTTCACCGCCTTCAGCCATTTGGTCGTCTGTTTTCCTTTCCACGGTTTATAATCAACCATAAAGTACACACATGCTTCCGGATCCCTATAATGCAAAAGTTTATACAGGGATATACATACAAGCATATGCGTATTAGGACCTTGAACAAACAAAAAATAGTTCTGGAAATGTCGACTAAATAATTGTAACATATTGAAAATATTGGAATATAACTATTCGATATCGTCGTTGAAAAGTAAAAATCTGCTTTGTGGATGTTTGTTAAGATTTGAGTTTTTCAAGTTTCCTACTCGGTGTCCTAGTAGTTAATGATATTCTGCTCGTTTCTATAGGCTCAACAATGCGAAGAAATATCAACAATAAAATTATTCAAGAAATAAATTATATTTGAAAATGTATAAGATATATATTTTTTTGTGTCTACGAAAAATTACATTAAATCTACATAGCAGATTTTCACTTTTCAATGACGGTGTATTGAAATATCAATTCAATACTGTCTACTGTTATCTACTGTTCCATTATTAAAATAAACTTCATCAAGTGATTCCCAGATGATGATTCATTGTGCTGAATATGTAATTCGGTGATTTTGTGGAATGCATAGAGAAGATAAACTCATCGGTAGGTGAATCATGAATAATCTGTTATAGTCACTAACAAGTCTATGGATATTGTAGTCAAACACAGTGAGATCAGGTTTTTTGATTTCCGAATACCAGAGCCGAAGTATAGACACTTTTCTCTAGCCTAGGGTGGACGCAAGCCGAAATTGACAATTTTCTTCGAAACTTTGAACAGAAAAGATGATTCTGAAGCTATGAAATATGCAAGAAAAAAGAGTCGGTATCCATCCCCTAACCTGCGTTCGATCCGAGGTTAGATCTGAATATGTAGAATACCATAACCTATTCAAAAATTAAAAAAAAATAAAAATGACGGAAGGTCATTTCATTTCATGCGAATGATTCACTCTATTTATGACAATAAATAGTTCAACATATTCCATACACCATATTTTCCAACGAAATCGCATTGGAAGAAAATGAGAGCTCAAAAGTAGAAATGATTTTCTTTAATAAGAGACCAAGTCAACCGAGTAAGTTAAGGCATTTGCGAAATTTTATATTACATGGTCTACCAACCACATTTTTCAAGGACAAGCTACTTCGCCACATTAATATTGCCATATCCTTGTTGTATGCCTCGAAGTGTGCCTTCTTGCATGTAAGATAATTGTCTGCCGAAGTGAAAATATCATATTGGATATATATTTTTATTTTTTTCATTCATTTTTTATTTCATAGAATTTTCATTTAATGTACCTAATACATTGTGCACGGCTCATTATTTCTCATATCAGAGGTTAATCGTCTCGTCTCAACGAATATTCCTCACTCATCGAATGAAATTTGAGTACAAAGATAAAGCAAAACCTACAAGTACCTAATCCAGCAAATACACCATCTTCACTCACACGTGAGAGATGAACTTTTTGCAGCAGTCCATTTTGTGGCCGTGGTAACGCGTAACCATCGAAACAACTATACGTCTTCATTATAACCGCATACATTGCAATTAAATAATACTGAAGGAATGTATACGTATATCCGTAGGAAAAGTATAGTGTAAAATTCAGATTAGTTGAAAATTTGCAGCACACCGTTACACCGCATTTCGCACTTGTAAGAAATGATTTCCCGGGCATCACTCTGTATTCGGCCAGCTGCAGCGTTTAGTCTGCGTTATGGTTAATGCATATCGTGTCGTGTAATTAAGATTGCTGCGTTTTTTATGGGCTTCCCGATATCCGATGTTAAAGGTGAAACTTCATATGGCATTTTCGTGTTGAGCTCCCTTTCAGTACTGTGTCGAATTCGAAACGAAACATTGAGAGATAAAGCTTCGGAAAAAGTGACAAACGGATGATTTGTTGAATAAATTGTATCTCACCAGGAAGTCAGTTTCATCATTTTTGTTTCGATGTTTTGGCTCAGTTGTAGGTATTTCCTTTACAGGGATTGCCCAGTCGAGGGATTTGTAGAATTATCAAACTTCGATAAGCAGATCCTTCTTTGACATATATGTAGTACCTCCTCAACTGTTGCCACACATCAGATATATGTCATCATCCTATTTTTTTGTACACTAATATCACTTGTGTTAGTGTTTGAGTTTCACATTTCTTAAGATTATGTCGAAACTAGTGGCAACATTGGGATGAAATTTTGTATGAATATGTTTTAGAAGCTGACAAATGTCTGACTCTCATAGAGGGCGCTAGCTACACGGCTCGATACTATGTACCATTCTCGGATTATTTTGATTTGAAAATGATGAAATAATGATTAGGAATAGGAACATTTACCTATTCATTGAAAAAACAAAAACAATATCAGTATTTCAATGCTAGGGATATTATTTGAATGAAGAATCACAAGAAGGAAATCAAAATAAATTTGACTGAATACATGAAATATTCAATCAGTTAGAGTAAGTGTTCAAAATGTGCTCAGTTGAAATAGTTTTGGGTTCATGTACATGCGATTTCAATCCTTAGGGCGACACATACTTTGGTCGTATCATAAATTCACGTCAAGAATTGCAAGACAGATCAAACATCACTTCAATAACCACATAGCCGATCCTCAACCGTTTAGAAGAAGATTGCATTCTTTATAAGGAAGGGGTAGCATTGTGTATTTGCATCATGTACTGATTGAATAGTGCATGTTTTTAGTCAAATTATTTTAATTTTCTCCTTGTGATTTTTCGTTTGGTTAATAAATTGGACATTAGAAAGATGTTCTCGTTTTTGGTTTTCAATAAATAGGTAATAATCTTCTATGATACTTATAACAGCACCATCATTTTCAAATCAAAATATTCCGAAAACGGTACACAGTATCGAGTTATATCAAGCGTACTTTGATGATGGTAAGTAAGCTGAATGATGTTCAAATTGGAAAACTACGCGGTACGAACCATGTAACTAGCGCCTTCTATGAGGTTCAGTCAAACATATGCATACAAAATTTCATCTCAATGTTGCCAGTAGTTTCGATATAATCGTAAAAAATGTGCTGAAATTATTTTTTCGAGAGCATGTATCTTGAATACGGATGCCGTAACGATTTTTTTTTTAATGATCAAACCCAACTTATTTTGCAGTGTTCTACGTATCCTAGTAACGGGATCACCTCTTTTTGAAACACTCTTTAGACTAATTATTTGATTTCATTTCATATCTCGTCGTCTTGCTCGCAAGTATTCGTATTCAACATAGGAATCAATTGATGCTTGAACGAAAAACAGATGAGATTAGATTTTTTGCTCGATTTCCTAGAAATTTCGAGAAATAATGTTTCAGAAGATTTCCATACGATCACCCTTTTTTGATATCAAAACTGCAATATACGAAAAAATCAAATCTTCGTTTGAAATCGATAGCATATCGCTCGTACTTTTCAACGGAATTAAAATCACCATTGAATTATATGGAAAATTTGGTATTCAAACTAGTCCAAAGTTGGCGTGATGAGACAATAATGGTTCATCCTGAATAGAATACTCTGAACGATAAATATATTTCAACGTATTTCAATCTGGGCTCTATTGAGTTTAATTCTTTCGTCACCTGATCCTTTCTAGCACACTCGGCACTCGGTCAATCAAAGTTTATTGTATCAAAGGATGTTTTAATTCGTGCTTCCGCTAATTTAAACATTAATTCAAGGGGTTTATTACGTGCAACAATGACAAAGTGGTGAAGCTACCAACTCCGGAAGTGATTTTTTTGGAAAATGTGATCACTTGCAATGAGGACTTTTTGCAAAAAGTGCGATCAATTATTGCAATGCATTCTTGAATTCGTTATGAAAAAAAGGAAAAGACAACGTAAATATATTAAAATACTTAAATATTATAAAATTGAAATATGATATGATACTGTTGCGACAAGTGTTGTCTTTGCTCTGATACGAAATGGTTATCTAGAGAAATTCCTTGGAAATCTGGTTGGACACTCAGGAGTTCTTGCTAATAGAAAATCAGTATGATCCAGATGAGCAAGATTCGTTTTTTGACTTTTTTCTGGGTGGTGAATCACTTTCTTCAAATTAATGTTTGCTAAACATCTATCTTTTTTCGAATATGCGTGTGTTTTGTTGAAACAATTGTTGATTATTCCAAAGTTCTGTTATAATACATCAAGCAATGCAATTTGAATTATCAGTTTTTATTATGAATTTGAATGAAAACGTATTGCGGATAGATATCACAAATTTACTAATATATGTAGTTTATCTGTGGCTTCTTCACTTTCCTTTTTGTTTTGTTTCGTTTTAGCATAACCGCCGAACTTCTATATGCCTACCTGTGCAACTAATAAATATTTCGAGTCAGCGATGGGTTACATCTTTTATGGAGCGTTACAAATCGCATTATTTATTACGTAAGAGATGTCTACTCTTTTCTAAAAAAAAAGGACCAGATAGGACTGATGGTTTTTCGGTTCCACCTGAAATTACTTTTTTTTATCTACGTAAGTCAGTCCAATTAGCAATTATATATTTATGTAACCAGTTAGGAAACATATAATTTTGTATTTTTAATTTCGATGAGAAAAATGTTCATCGGACCGAATAGATTCAATTGTTATAGGTATATAACGCTTGACCTCGCGTTTAACAATGTGCGGTTTCCACATTCATGCAGTACAGTATCGACACAGTTTAATGTATCGACTTGACAATATTTTTATGAATGACAATCACTAAACGATTTTATAGATAACGATTTTTGAGTTAGGTGTCCGCGAACATCCATGAATTTTCTCTCATATTAACAGCAAAATACTAATTTTGCAGTAGGATATCAGCAAAGTATCACGTTTCCTACCTAGGCATCAAAATAATCGTGAACGACCGGCAATATGACTCGTCACCAGAGATGGAGAAACTATAACTGAAGGTCTGGCGAGAAATTCGAAATGATGATGTGAAAATGTGTCGAATGTTCTTCAACATTATCAATTCTATTTCAAAATGCATTATTGTATTCCAAATAAGTTGATTAAATTTGAAAAAGTATCTATTGTATTTCAAATTAGTCAATTGACTTTCAAAAATTCGTCATGCTTTTTTCAAAAAATGACATTTTAATTTCAAAAGCGGTCTACAGTAGTCTCTGAATACTACTACAATCTTTATATGTAGTAATTATATGGTGATTGAATAAAACATAACACCCCAATCACATATTCTACATCCTAATGCCTCACGAACCTTTGTCAGCATTTTTTCGAAATATAAATGATACTTTATGGAATATATATGTCATATAAATGATCGTGGAAATTGAATTTTTAGTTTTTGAAACTAATTTGTTGAATTCAGAATACAATTGATACTTTTTGAAATCCAACAAAAATTTTTGGAATTAAAACGATGCTTTTTGAAAATCAATTGACTATTTTGGAATACAACTGAATCTTTTTGTTTAACAATTGGAAAAGGTGTAGTAGAGTTCAATGTGCTCTCTCATGGGACGATCATGTGAGGTCAATTGCAAAAACTGCTTCACCAAAACTTGGATTTCAATTGCGTGCCAAGAAATACTTCACACTTCAACAGCTCCTCATCATCTACAAAATGCAATATCTGCCTTCGAGTATACTTTTCACATGTTTGGGGTTCAGCTCACAAACATATAAGATGAAGCTATTCGCCTAGTCGGTCATACTACACTTACAAATTCATTTATATATCTAGAATATCGTTGAAAGGTACGACCTCCAAACTTTCAAGACAAAATCAATACCTTCCTCCACTTCCGACATCCCACCGCTGGCCCACACGATGTTCCACGAATATTATAGGTTTTCCATTGGGTATTTCTTTCGTGTGGTCGAAAAAATTATTTCGCAAAATCGTGGTGTCAGGGTAGTTTCAAAAAACGAATCGCCTCACCCCGATAATGTTGATGATCGATGATGATGACCCTTGGTTGATTTTCATTGGAAAACAGACTTCATTATCATACCATGATTTCCATGTACAAGATAATTAATAATATGGCTGCAGAATACTTTCAACAATATATAACATACAATGAAGATATACATAATCATAACACACGTAGCGAAAATAAAATTTATGTACACAGTACTTCCTACCGTAGTACCATGAACTCACTTTTTTTTAGGAGTTTTGTGAATTTCAATGAATTACCGGATTCTGTAATATGCATACAAAATGAAGAGTTGAATTTCTTTTATTGAAAAAATATTTTTATACATTCAATTTTATTATTTCATATATATTTCTATATCTGTTGTTTTGATATTTTATAATTTATTGTTCTAACTTGGTTGTTCTATCACTTCAATGTTGTCCTATGCACCATATCTAGATATCTGGTTATAATTGTTATATATTTCCAAATAGTTCTGTCCGTTTAAAGAGTGATTCAGCTAATAGGTAATTTATGGTATTTTATCTCTGTTTTATATTTATGTTAATAATATTATTATATATAAATATATATAATATATAAATAATATATAAATAATAAATAATATAATAATATAATAATATATAATATAATAATATATAATAATATAATAATAAATAAAGATCTATCTATCTATCTAATATACCTGACCTACAATTCGTCACAATGCTCGGCTATAAACTCGCCAGTCAATCTTTGCTCCCTCTTTTAACAAATAAATATATCTTGAACGTACTTCCAGAGATATTTAAGGAATAACTGTATTCAATTAAATCGATCTGCAGATTTCGTTCGCAGCACAATTCGATTTCTAAGTCGATGAAGGTGAATCTTGTCAATAAAGATCCTTTCGAAAATTGATTGGTAAAGCTACCAGGAGGGTATTCTCCTCTTACATACATCTGGTGATTTCAGTGGAACTATAATTGATGCTTTCCAATACTATTCAACTAACTAATTCAACTATCTTTGAGAGGGAGGCGGACCAGATAGGAGTACGGCCTACTTTGTGTTTCGTTTATATAATAGTTTCGAGCTCGTTTTCGGGGCAAAGTTTCAAACTTTTTTACATAATAAATCAGGAGAGCGGAGAACTTTCGAAAATATGATTTACAGGGTGGCTGTGACTTTTCACAAATATTTCCAACATGTAATTGGAAAATCGTATGAAGGGTATTCTTTTTCATTTCCCCATTGGTATTAGCCAACATTTCAGTACGGATATTTTTGAATATATAACATGTCGACGTCACAAATGTCATTATAGCCAGAAAAATTATTCGAAACGAATGTCGAATGAAAGCAGCTGTTAATTCCTCCTTCATTTCAATAGGAGCTTTGATTGATATATTATTATAAGATTGTGTTAATCATATTATACACGAAATATTATAGTGGCCCATTCATTTTTTCATTGAAGGCTGTGTTCGAGGTATGAGCAAAATGAGCAATCTCAAATTCTCTACTTTCAATCAATTTTTCTCAATAATGACATTCGTGACGTACCACATAGAGGACAAAAAGGACGAAAACAAATGCCAACAAAATGTGGTCTCGCAATGAAATCATCTACAGAATGGTATAAAAGATTCCAGCAGGAATTATATTTTGAAAAGTTCGGTTGAGGAACAGTAATTATATATTTGGTGGGATTTCTTTATCAGACCCATATTGTTCGGAGATATGAGAGTGCGCTCGTTCCTAGTAATTGGTATATGTAGATTATTTTTCGACCTTGTATTGAAATTATAAACTTGTGCATTCTCCAAAAAAATGATTTTGTTGTTATTTTCAACATATACACACATTTTGAAGATATATAGACATGCAAGTGTCAATACTTTCAGTTCTTTAAAAACGTTTCTACAACTATTGTACGACTATTGTCTTGATAATTTCGTTCTGATCAATGAATACCTCAAAATGGTTGACCAAACTACACCTTCAATAATTGACTCATGCGAAGTTGGCGCCGACTTTTCGTAAAAATTATTTTTTTTCGGAGGTCTCCGTAGAAGTGATGGACTTCTAGAGTTCCTGACAGAAATTCACGATAGTTCTGGTTGATGATGGTTCAGAAAATTTAAATCATTAATGGAATTGCATACCCAGTAGCCCAGTACCATTGCACAATTTCAACTGTTGTTGTATTGTGTTTCACAAAAAAGAATACATTTTCAAACTATCCCCCTTCTTGGACCGCTAAATTAAAAAACTATCAAGATCATAATGAAAATTTAGGAGATATTACAGTTCTGAAGGGAGTTCCGAGTAGTGCTCGAAGAGTTCTACAAAATACTTCCCGAGCGTTTTATAAAAAAACAATATTCCGCAAATTATTCAATTCATAAAACGCCTGGGGAATATATTGTAGAACTCTTCGAGCGCTACTCAAAACTCCTTTCAGAACTGTGTTATATTCTCTGATTTCTTTATTTGATGGCAATATTTGGAAAGTAAGCACCCTGTATTATTGATTAATTTTCGAAATATTGTTTTTTCATAAAACTCTTGGGGAATATATTGTAGAACTCTTCGAGCGCTACTCAGAACTCCTTTCAGAACTGTGATATTTCCTGAATTCTTTATTTGACGACAATATTTGGAAAGTGGGCACCCTACATTATTGAATAATTTGCGAAATATTGCTTCTTTCATGAAACGCTTGGGGAATATATTGTAGAACTCTTTGAGCGCTACCCAGAACATCTTTCAGAACTATGATATCTCCTAAATTTTCATTATGATCTTGATCGTTCTTTGAATTTGGCGGTCCAAGAGTCTTATTACGAGTATTACAATAATCCGACACCCCTGGTTTTTAATAGTACCAGATTAGTGAGACTCTACTGTATATATCTATATTATTTACTCTGTATCAGTTTGCCTATAAAATGTTGAGTGAACCTTGGCTGAATGATCTCTTTGGGCCTCTCCAGAATGTTGCTTAGGTTTCTGATTAATTATTAACTTTACAGCCTCTATATACACAAATAACTATTATGATTGGAGATTTTTTAAAGTTATCTGGTGAAAAAATATTTATGAGAAAATTGATTATTTCAACAATCAACTGGAGGAAGTCAATTCCGTAATTTTTATCAGAATCACGATCTCAAAGAATAAGAAGAAAAATCTTACTTTGATTTGTGTTGCGTGAATCCAGAGTTATAAAGCTACGCTTGAGAATATTCAGTTTCTAATTTTTAATAAGCGTTACGATATCTTTCCACATTGAGGTGCTTCTCGTTGTTACCTAATATGATCGTTTTTATCGAATCTTAATCACTCGTGTCCGGAGAGCGAAAGCCGATTATTATACAGGGTATTTCAGTGGGAAACGGAAATTCGATTCAGTGAATTGATATCGTCGAGGTGGTCTCGGAAGTGGTTTCTAATAAACCACATTTGATGCGACTCACGGTTTTTATAAACAAGATATATCGTTATCATTCATTATTGTCATGTTTTTCAGTTGCCTAAATCATCAATGTGATCAACTAATATGAGAATTAAAATCAAAGTCATCAGGATCGAACTTTCGTGTATTCAGGATTAGACATGAAATGGCTTCAATATGGCTATATAACAATGGCTATATAACATTAGAAATACGAAAATTCACCTATATTATTATTTATTCAATATTTTTGTGAAACATAACACATTTCCAAGAATTGAAAGTCATTCCTCTATTAGAATTCATCAGAAATTCTTAACAGATTCTGATATCATGATTGAAAGGTAATTTTGATTTCAACACAAAAAACCTAATCTCTCATCACTTCAAAGAAGAATTCATAAGATCAACTGTATCAAGGAGCAGATCAAATTCGACAACGAGTTTTTCAATTCTTTACTGTTCAATATCCTAATTTAACTTTCATTCAATTTTCTCATCTTGACACAGACATCAATAATTTTAATATTTATATATCTGGAACCTAGTTCTATTTTAGCACCCTCATCATTGTTATCATTCGTCTTCGTTTCTGTTGTTGCCATTGATAAATGGTTAAAATATTGGTTTCAGTATCGGCGGTTTTAGCAATAGTCCTGATATTCATATGTCCGAAAATCAACGGTGTTTAATACATACGGATCCGACAGTCCTTGCGGCAAATATGTCGTAACTGTATCGTAATGGAGGTAGGGCACTTTGAACATCTCATTTTAGACTTTAGTCTTTATTTTATAGTAAATAAATATCATTGTGCAGTGAAACCAAAGATCTCAGGGCGCTCTTCGAGGGTTCGACGGCTGGTTTTGAGAATAGGAAAAACAACAGTGACCTGATACTTCGACTTTGATGTTGCTTCCAGTTTACGAGTGGGGCGTTCTCGCCTACAACTAATCATTGACCCTGTATATTCAGAAATGCCGGAATAAATACGTGATGTGATGTTACCATAAGGTTTGTGAAGAATAGTAAGATATAAATATACACACCTATTAATTCACCAGTCCCAAAAACAATTATTGATTTATGAAATCGAACCAAGAGGTTGTCCAGTGTCGCAAGAAACTCACGAATGTTCGTCTTCTCGAACTCAGTTTTCAGAAAGCAAAAACAGACCCGTTCAAGCAAGAAATAAATTTTACGTTTTTACTCACTTGCACTTTTGTAAATTTCAGCCGCGTGGCACTATGATAGAAGGGATGAAATTATACTGGCATATACAGGGTGGAACAGTTAAAAGATATAATTCTAAAATATCTGATTTCCCGGATCACTTTCGGTTAGAAAATGACAACAATTTAGATAGGTACCCGATACTATACTAGACAAAAAATCCATATAGCCATTCTTTCTATAGGGTATTTTTGTCACAATTTTTTTTTTCGTACACATCAAAAAAATTGTTTCAAACGCAGAATCCAGTGAATTGTATTCTCTGGGGAGGCTCAATCTCCAGCGTGATATGAGAGGCTGTTTCCTCCTCTTCCTTCTCTTCATAGCCTATAAAGAGGTTCTTAAGGGCGCAGTGACCGGTTATTAGTCCCATCACCTGTCTAATCTGACTTCTGCTGAATCTCAGATTGTCATCAGCCTCTCGTCGACGGTATTTTAATCATCATTTTACTGTGCCTCTGTCCTGTGTGCCAGTGATTTTCGTGTTTTTATTTTAATCAGGCCATCCAGCTCTGTACCGAAATCTTTGGAATTTTGAACACCGACTCTGGCTCCATTCCTTCTCCTGCTTCTTTAACAATATACTGTGCCAAGGTATCTGCGGCATCGTTTCCCTCAATGCCATTGGACCCACTGAAGTGATAACTGATCATGGTTCGCCAGGACTTCAGGCTTTGCAGGCAGTCCCAGAATAGCCTTAATCTGTACTATATTTAGTACCCTGAATGATCATCAATTTTCAAGATAATGGAGAAGATTCTGATATTTCCTCTGCCCTACGCTATACCAATCCACTTTGGGAAAACGTGGACTTCTACCATTTATTCTTGCTTATAGTTCTCCGGTCAACAATAGTGAGTTCTGGAGTCAATAGTGGAAAGAAAATATCATCCTGTTGCGTCGATCCGTTCAAGTGTATAATGCAGGCGCATCATCAGATATTAGCAATTATTAGTGCAGTTTAAGTATATGTATAGGTATACTGATGTCAAGGTTAACGAGTCTGCAAATGAAATAATAGGTAGGTAGTTATTAATTCCTTTAAAGGAATGACTCAGGCATCAGGCGATAACTTTTGTTGTGCGAGCAGATGAAGGAAAACTATAGTTGAGGAGGGTCAAAGGTGGTAAGATTAACAAATAGTTGGGAATACATTATACATACAAAATCAAATAAATTCGAACATTTACATATACAAAATTATGTAACATTCGTTTTGACTACTGTCGCTTGAATATCATACGAGTATGAACCAAGAGGTATCTTCAGTGATGACAGAGTAAATAGGTGTAACATTATTTACAGTTTGTAAACCACTTCCTCTGTCTTCAGAATGAGAAGTGAGTGAATATTAATATTCAATAATGTTTGAGAAATTTTATGTAGGTACACCTACGGTACCTAGTCATCGTGACATAGGCGTCGCAATCATTTTTCACAAGAATCTATGACTACTTAGAACAAAATAATTTGGAGCTCATTTACAGTAGTCTTAAAAAAATGGAACGAAAAAATTCTCAAGTTCAATAATGAATGTCAGTTTCATGACTTACATTTGTCACTTGCACCCAATCAATTATTTTTAGATTATAGTGTTCTGCTCCAATCAAAATACTGATATCAACCGGTTAGTTGACAATTTATTAACAGTTTTTCACCGAAATTGTATCTAGAGACTCAGCAAAGACATGAAGGACCTCATGGTAATCATATTCTTCACTACTACTAAATTTATTCCACCATTAGCAAAACTCTCATTTCAATCATTATAATAGTTTCACTGTAAAACTAAAACGAAAAAAATATATCTACTTCGGAAGTATTTTGTGCTTAATACTTTATAATTTATTATGTATATGCCATTCATATCTGCGAATTCCGTAACGTTATTAGTATCATCCATGAAATGAAAGAAAAAAACAAATTTCAAGATTGCAACCAAAAATTGATATTTCAGTTGCGATCTTGGACTTTGAGCATTAAAATGCTGAGAAAATTACGTGGTGTTACTGCTCTTGGTATTTCTATATTCGAGAACAATTCACCATAATATACAGTGTGTAAAAGCCAAACGTAAAAAATACGTTATTTCGGTTACCGTACGTATATCTATGAAAATTCCGAAACCCGTAAAATTCAAATTATAAATTGGCATCATTTAACATCAAACTTCGATCCCAACCTCCAACCGAAATTCGCAACAATACAATCAAATACTAAAATGTAATGCAAAACGTAATAAAATTTAAAAAACTAAAAAGGACTATGAATGTCAATGAAGCAGATGTTCAAAATGTTCACGTATTGGCAACATCCTAATCTTAAATAACTGTCATGGTAACCACATGATTTCATTTTATTCTCAATTGTTGCAATATACTTGGAAAAGATAACATTTTTGAATAGAAAATGAAAAGACCTTCCAAACGATATATCACAACCCTTTAAAAAAATTGGGGGTTGTACCTCTCATCCGAAGGGGGTTGAAAATAAAGATCGCATTTTGACGTTGAAGAATGTCAATTTATAATTTAAATTTGACGTGTTTCGGGATTCTTCATAAATATGTACAGTAACCATGATACTGAATTTATTTCGTTTGGCTTTTACACGCTGTATACTTATATAATCACTTTGAATCTCAATATGTGTATGTTTTTTATCTACGTTGGAGACATGTCGGAAAAGTATAGCCTCTGGTCCCTAATTGAATATACAACACAAAAGAGATCATGTAAATATTTCAACCGAGAAAACCGTGACTCTCCTGCATAGCGGACGAAGATCGTGGTTTGAAAACTCAACACCCAAGGCATCCGACAAGATGACCGGTGAACAGTGGTGTAGCTCTAACAGATGATTTTGTTGTACCGATGGAATGTATGAAGAATGAATTCGTACCAAAATTCTCATCAACATGATTTTCGAAAATCGTCAATTGAATATCAGAAAGTATCAGTTCAATTTCAGAAAAGTCAGTTCGATTTCAGATTTCGATTTCACTTGTATTTCAAAATAATTGAATCGAATTTCAGGATAGTCTATTGTTTTTTTCATAATACGAATTACTTATTTCCAACGTCAAAAGAATTTCAGAGTTGTAATCCAGAAATCAAGTCTCTGGTTCTCTTAGATTGAGTATTGAAGGATGATGATTATGCATGATGCTTGATGATATGTAGAGTATCTACAAATTGATATAGACGAATTCCGTAAAAATAACGCTCTCTGAAATACATTTGGCTATTTTGGAAAATATTGGAATTCAAATAATGGTTCATGTTCTGGAATGGTGAACTATGATGGTTTCTGAAATTGAAGTGTTTCCTGAAACTGGAATGATACTTTATGAAATTCAATTTGACACTTTCGGAATTACAATTCAATTGATTGTTAAGTGTTAAGATTGTTAAGATTCTTATTATAATTCTTATAACAATAATACTTACAATTTGTAGAAGAAGATCGAACGATAACATTTTAATAATAGAAGAACCCTAATAAAGATCTTTTCACAGATGAACGGACAAAATTGAATAAAACAGTTTGGTGATGTGGTACCTATTAATCATTTCGAATGAACAGGAGTGGATTGACAAAAAAAGACATAGACCAAGTAACAATATCAATATAATAAGTAGATATTGAAGAGATGAAGCAATGAAGATACAATAGCTTTGAACAGAATGAGTGGAAAACAAAGCAGATGGTTAACCCAATCCTGACACTGCTGAAGAAAAAACGAGAAGAAATAGTTGAGAAAGTTGCGGCAATTGCGATATATTTGAATTTGTCATTGAAAAATATGTTCAGAAGGTGAGCTTTCTTCCAAGACAGATTTCCAACAGATTCACAATTTTTCTGGTCAAATTCCTGAAACCAATTCAGTGGAACTAGAATAATCTAAACAATATTCTCATGAAACGCTATTCTCGTATCGAATTTCGATCTCTGTTTTTGTGAAAGTATTTTCTTTCTCTTCATATTCATCACCTTCTCCAATCAAGTAACTGAATATTATAATTACCGAGTATTTTATTCAAAAAATAGCGTGAGAAAAATTTCGTTTATATACGGTTCTCTATAATAGATAAATATCTATAAATCGAGTGATAAATTGTATCGATGAAGTTTCATTGCTTATCTCGTTGCTTATATAGTGGTCATTCGTTCCAAGAGAGAATATTGATGCACCATGAATGGTAGTTCAGTGTAGTGTATCCTATGCATACCTATATACGAGGGTCACAAACATTAAAAATGATGAAACTGCCTTGTGCATGTGGAAAAGCTATATATATTAGTTGTAGGCATGATGTAACTAAATTCTCACGATGTAATGGATATCTCAAAACATAGTTCCAAATGACAACCTTTACATTTCAAAACAAAACAAAACAAAAATTAATGTAATAACATGTACACTTAGGTATATGTATTTTCGATTCACCTCTTTTTTTTTCAATTGGGTAGATGCAGATTATCCTAACCAATCCAAAAATACTACATTGGCTTGCATATTGCTTGTATTGTAAATCGTTCTTGGGATATCCAATACAATAAAATATTTTGTCACATGTCACATTCAAAATATTCGAGGAGTCGACGGTATACAGCAGAGGTACCCAACTTTTTTTTGGTCAGAGACCTCTTTGATTATATTGTTGGTAGCAGGAACCACGAGGTTATAGAAAAATGAGTTGTCTCTCTATTTAAAAACTTCAATCAAAAGTTTGAACATCAGTAACCGTTAATCAGTAACGTGCGTTAACCACAAAATAAGAAATAACTCTATTATTAATTCTATTATTTTTATTTCTTTTCGAGGATATATCTTATTTTGTGCATTGATAGTACTATTGTAAAAGAAACATGACATTTTCAGTACATAATTGAATTCAGTTGGCATAAATGTGATTTTGAAGCTTGAGTTTTCTGTACAAGAGAATAATAATTTGAAACGAATAAAATTTAAATTTTTCACGGACCATATTACAGCTCTTGCGGAACTTTGGTGGTCCTCGGTCCTCGGATCACTGCTTTTGGGAACCACTGTAGAGAATAGAATAAGTAATAAAAACAATACTTTTTTTCATATTTCGAGAACTATTCGAAATAAATATGAGTAATATGATATTTTTCGATAAACTGGGTAACGATACGGAAATGATATTCAAAAAAATATATCGTTATATCACTGAAATTTGTTAACAAATGCGCAGATTTCCTATCTACATATAGATAGGGTAATCTGCGGAAAGAGCAACTGACGTGATTGAATGCAGGGTAATTACTTTTCGAAAAATTCCCCCCATTAACTTTTATATCAAACCCCGTATGATTATTTGGATCACAGAATTTAATTCTATAGAAATCTTCACGTCAGTTTGTCCTTATGGTTTTTCAATTCGAGACAAAATATGCATTCCTAATATACATAAAGTTTTTCTACAATTTTTCCTACATTAAAAAAAAACTGCCTGAACAAAGAACAAGAATCCTCTGTACATTGCAACAAAGTATATCTCTTCTCTTCACAATTTGAAGTGTTCATCTCATTATGAAGTATAAACAAGTGATATTGCAATAAATAAGCCACATATTAAAAACGCTCAATTCATTATAAACAAGTAATTATTTCGATAGAAGCCAAAATTATCCCGAATATCGAACAAGATGTGAGAGAGAGCGGCCAAGCTCGAATAAAAAATTATTGATGTGTATATAAGCTTGAATCTATCGACGCCAACCACATCTCTGAAATGATCACTTGAAACTCGAGTGCATCCAATATAATACCCATCCTCACATAATAATGATTACTTTTTTCTTATGATTTCATTTAGACAAGTTATATTATATAGATTAACTCCAATTCCATATTGTAACAAACAAAGCACACCATCAAATTTCAATATGTATCTATAATTATTATTGTTCGAAAATGAGAATGAGTACTAGAATTAATAAAATGTATTCATATTTTTCATTCATATTTAACGAAGAAATAATTGCATCAAATACAATCTGTACCTACTTCAACATAACAAAGGTTAGAAGAGTCTGAACGCTTCGGTATTTGACTGTCAGATTGGCAATCTGGCTCTCTGTGGTGGTGCAAAATGTTATGGATGTATAAACCGAATATTTCATAGTACTATACCATTGTCTATATACAGGATGATTGATGGAAATGGTTCATTAGACGTTCCTGGCGAACCAGCCATGGAATCGTTTTGAAAGTTGGGGTGATCGCATGAATAAACCCGCTCTATCTTTCTGATATAATTTGAATAATGCGGTGTTGCCGCTTTTTCCAAAAAGAAGTAGCAACTTTGATATGTCAAATGGAACACTCCATAATTAGAATCTCCAACAATTTCTTGACAACTTCTCTTGATATTTCCATATACTTGTATCGATACCTGTATATGTATCTGCAAGCTTTTTTTGAGTAAATAATTAATTCGTATTTTTTTCCTAAGAAAACATGACACTTTAAATAAGTCGATAATTCTGTACTGTAACTTACTGAGACTATTAAATTTGGTATGGAGTCAACTCAATCATTCATGAAAATAATACATTTGAAAAACTCGAGAAAAATAAATTTTTTGACCACCATGCATGAATATAAAACGTTGGAATGGATCAGAAATATCTTCCATCTATCCAGCAAATAGCTGTAGCAATATTTTATATATATATATATATATATATATATATATATATTATATATTTTATATATACATGGTGTCCCAACGAAAACTTTCCACACGGATTTACTGGGGAATGACAAATTATTTTCGGAAACGCTGAAACACGTCGATTTTGATTTCTAGGAGGACACATGTCAGTGATGAATTTAGTCACGCAACTTCATCTTCCTGACAGGAGCGGCTACACCATTGCGAATCATCATAGGGAACTTGGGTCGAGTGATACATCATCTGAAAGCTCTCTTCATTCTCTATCCAAACGTTTATTATTTTTTCAAAATCGAATGACTGGTACTTGAGATTAGTGTGGTAATAGGTTTAATTTAAATAATCAATATCGTACCTGTTCTTATCGAAATTCAATTTATTAATTGCTCGAAATGAGCCCCTCCTACCTCCATACAATGATAAAGTCTACTTTCGAAACTATTTCGAACGTTTTCCAATACTTCTGGAGTTATGCTGCCGCACTCGTTTACAATTCGACCACGTAGATCCTCTAGTGGCGGAGTGGCAAAAACTTTGCTTTTGAGATGCCCCCATAAAAAATAATCCAACGGGTTGAGGTCCGGTGATCTAGCAGGCCACTCAATTGGTCCTCGTTGCCCTATCCAATGATTGGTATATCGTTCATCCAGAAAGTTTCTAAACGCTACTGCATAGTGAGGTGGTGCTCCATCTTGTTGAAAAAGGAGGTTGTCTGCCAAATAATCTCCATCGTTTTCGATAATATACGTTATCATGGCATCGATGGCATTCTCGAGGAGATGTAAATACATTTGTCCATTCAAATTATCATCTATAAAAAGTGGTCCAATAATATTTTTGCCAAAAATACCACACCAAACATTCAACTTCTGCGGAGTTTGTGTGTGGACCTCACGTATTAACCTGGGATTGGTATCGCTCCAGTAGCGGCAATTGTGACGATTTACGTTTCCATTAACAAAAAATGTACTCTCGTCTGAAAAACAAATATTGAAGAGCGAATTGGGATTTGTTCTCAGACTGTTGACGTCTGTCAAAATCGTCTTCGTTCAGTTCATATACAAGTTTGATTTTGTATGGATGGAATCGATGTGACTTGAGAATTCTCTGAATACTCGATCGCGCTACATCTGAAGCTTCAGCCAAGCTTCGAATACTTTGAGAATGATCCATAGCCACGTGTCCCAAAACCGCTACCTCAACAGCCTCGTTCCTTATCCGACGTACAGGATGATGTTTCTGGTTTCCCACAGACCCAGTTTTTTCGAATTTATCAATCAACGTTTGAACATAGGTACGAGATGCATTTTTCCCTGGATGCCTTGTATTGAAAATAATAGCTGCAGCTCTTAGACAATCATCATTTTTGTAGTAAAGTTTCAAGAATAAAGAGAGCTTTCAGATGATGTATCACTCGACCCACGTTCCCTATGATGATTCGCAAGGGGGTAGCCGCCCCCGTCCGGGAGATGAAGTTGCTCGACTAAAACCATTACTAACATGTGTCCCCCTAGAAATTAAAATCGACCTGTTTTAGCGATTCCGAAAATAATTTGTCATTTCCCAGTAAATCCGGGTGGGAAGTTTTCGTTGGGACACCCGGTATATATTTTATATAGACAATTATGCATGCATTTGCAAATGGTATTGTATCTACAAAAAAACCGTAACGTTCATGTTAGACTTATCCGATAATATTGGAAGAGTGGATGTAGTTCTAGATTTTTTTGATGCGCCCTTGCTGCAATTTTGTCCACTACGTGACAATATGTACTGTGAATTCGTCATTATTTTTTCATCAGTTTATGATAATTGCATCTTTTTACCTTCATAACTATTTTATTGAAAATGAATGAAATGAATGAAAATGAATTGAAATCAAAATCCTATTTCCATGATTCAATTTACTCAGTAATACTCAGATATAACTGAGAATTACTACTCATTTACCATTTTTCATATCATCAGAACAGTGGGGTTTAATTTCAAGAGACGCACCCAACGTAGATACATACAAAGCTCAAATGTGACCGTCTCTCAAGTTATGTATACTGTACACATGGTTTCAGCTGCAAAACATGCTAGAGTCGATTAAGGGGAGAATTAGCTGAACAAGTCCACTTGAATTCAACACCAAATTCTTATCAATAATACCTAAGAATAGTGCATGATCGATATACGATGGTGAGTCGACTCTTCAATTCTTTCTTTCCAAAACATGTAGACCTGTCAAACAACCTTACTAAGGCCGCACAGCTTGAGTATTGATGGCGATAAGATCGACGATCCTGTGAATTAAAATCCGCTGTTACTGATAATGACGGATATCTGACAGTGATGGGTAGCTAACGGATCAATTTTTGAATTCCTGTTGAATTTCAAATTCAACAGGAATTTTCCAGAATTTCGGAGATAACCATAGAGATCAGCAGAGGTGACGCCATCTAGTTTCGATCTTGGGAAGCCTCAGTGAGAGTTTCAAAAGTGGCTGAGGATGGAGAGTTGGGACACCAGTCTATATTTACATCATGGAATAGTGAATGGACTGATGCGCTTTCGTTTCAACCAATCCGCTTCACTCCAGCTGATGTAGCTGTGAAGTTGGCGCTATTATTTTACAACTATTTTGGTTTCACATTCAATGGTGTCTGACAAATGTTTCGATTTCACTCATTCGAATCTTTCCATCAAATAAACAACAATTAAATTCTCCCATGAATGAACAAAAATCTATGTTTTGATTGTGTTTTATTGCAAGTTCGGTAGAACTACAGTTCTCAATGTTTCCAGTTCTGTCACCCTAAATTCAGGCGAATAATAGTTCCCTCTTCAAACTAGTGACTCCTGCATTATTCAGGAGAAGTGAAACTATAAAAACTCCTACATTAAATTTTTCAACAGCCACTCACGAAAACAGAGTGGATCAATATCAGTATTTTTCTGTTACAGATTGCGATCAACCTGACTGCTTGCGGTGCAGCCCCAAGGGATGTATGAAATGCACCAACCTGATCGTCCATCCGACGAGAGTTTGCGTCGAGACGTGTCCATTCGGCCACGTCCAAAAGTGGAGCACCAAGGTGGACTTCGTGGGCCGCATCTGCCAGCACAACGGCAACTTCCTGGGCCTCTCCGCCAACACCCTGGCCGTACTGACCGGAGTGATGACGGGAACGGCACTCTGCGCGCTCCTCATTTCCTCCGCCGTGGCGTACATGAAATACAGGAGGAAGCGGCAGCCGCAGCCGAGCGAAACCGGCTCGGAAATCGACGACACCCCGGAGAAGAAGGACTTCTCCAAGCAGCTGGAGACCCTGCGACCGTACGCTCCCAACTACCTGGCCATGCTGAACGACACCAGGAAGCAGATCAGGGAGCTGCACAGGGAGGGCGACAGTGCAGCCATCTCGGCTTACCGGCCGGTGGTTCGCGACTTGGCCAAGGTGAGGGTTCAAATACAAAATAAATGAATACACGAAATACCACCATAATATTTAAAAGAGCCTAAATACACATTTTGGCAACTCAGTTTCCACCTACAGTAGACCTGTAAAGTGAAAATGATTAGCGATTCCTTAGTATCTTTCAAGATATTTTCCAGAAATTTCCATCGAGAGTGAGAGTTCGAGGATTGCAATATGAGTTCTAGGAGTCTTCAATCTTCGACATTCTAAAATTTTTCATAGTCACATTGTAGAGTGGTCTAGAACAGTAGGCTATTAATTTCATTCGCGACCTTCATACGAGGTTCGATTGCTCGCAGAGAATAGTAGCTTTACTGATAGCTATTGAAAATCTGAAAAATAAAAAAAAATCATCAACATCCCAAAGATCGACGAGGCATATGAAAGAATGCTTTATAAGAAATTTGTAACCAATAATTGGCTAGAGAATATAAAACACCAAGCCAATTTTTGTTATGAATAAAAATTACAATTTTCAAATTGGCAAAGAAAAGTATTGGGATGGTGTTTTGTTTCGCCAAAAAAATTTTTGAAGATTTCTGCACGCATTGTTGAAGTTTTGAGATTGTTATTATGTAGTTTGAATATTAATTGAGAAGTAACCTGAATCACTACTTCTGAATCAACGTTTATGTATAAAACTGATTGTGCGATTATCAATAATACTGATTTAGTTGTCATTTTTGTGTCGCAATCTAACACTATCATAGGAGTAATTTTCCGGTATAACGAATATATGCTGTTATCAAGTTGGCTGTACGTTAGAGTTTCTGTCGAAGAAATTAGATAGTCAAATATACAGGGTAGCTGCACCATTGCTTCCTAGATCGTTGTGCCAACCAACACCAAACAATTCATAAAGGCAATAGCATAGAACACATTGTGAAATCGTATATTCGTAGTTCATGCTGTTCAATAAAATTTGTTCCGACTTTGAAGTCGAAACCAATGGAGAATGCCAAGATTCAATGTTATAATTTTCATCAATATGTGTCCAATTCAAAATATTCCACACGACATTCGATAATAGGCCCCCAGCTATGAGATTCAATTTCTAGATTACCTAGGTATTGTTCATGTACACGTTCATGTACATGTTACACTGGCACAACGACTTCAACAAAATCCAAGAATTTTTATACCAGAATTTATTTATTTTTTGTTGCTAATTTGTTCCACTTTTCGAAAATTTGTTGCTTGTGCCGAAACAGAAAAATCGAGTACATGCCAGCTTCACGATTTCATCACCAAATTGGAAAACAAATATACCAAAATGTAGCACTAATTCGTTGCTAATTTGATCCCCTATTCGAATATTTGAATGTCTTATCAGTCACTGAAAAAAAATATGTCTTGCCAGCTTCACGATATGCGAATTGAAAAACGAATACACCAATATGAAGCACTAATTTGTTGCTAATTTGTTCGAACTCGAACATTCGAATATTTGAATTTCCCTCTGTTACTGAAAAAAAAATGACTCACGGCAACTTTTTCATTTCATCAATGAATTTTCACGATAATTTCGTTATCTGACATATGAATACAAAAATGAAATCACAAGAATTTGTTGCTTTCTTGTTGCTAATTGGTTCCCCTTTCAGAATTTCTTATATTTATTCCTTCAAAAAATTATACTGGGAAATACTGCCATGCCAGATCAATTCCATGAGAATTTCTTCACATGACACTTGAACTCGAAAACGGTCGAACCAAGATTTGTTGCTTTCTTGTTGCTGATTTGTTCTTTTCAGAATCAACGTATGAATCTTTATATCCTTGAGTTCTTGGTGACCTTTGTCTTTCCATCTAACGACTAGCATGTGAACGAACTAAAGGAAGAATCCGTAATATAACTCAAGCAAACGGGATCGTTGCAATAAATCCAGTAGTGGTTTTCATTTCGTTTCTTTATGTTTTTTTGGGGTTCTGAATCAAAACTTGGAGTTATCCAACAAAATATCCCAGTACGCTTTCAGATATTCACAAAAACAGCAAAGTTTTCGCACTTTTCCTTCTTTCTTCCTTCTAAAAGGTAATTGATGAATTCAGGACCCTATAACTTCCGAATACACATGCTCAAACTACGTCAACAATATGAGAAAAATAATACAGGCACACTAACCCAATATCAGGAATATTTGTACTTTTTGACCAAAATAGATGATCTATTCATAATTAACACAAATATCATGGATGAATAATTCTTTCTAATCGGAAACTAGACAACTCATAGAAGACATTTTGCCATGCTTTTTGTCATATACGAGGTGAGGCACCTAGAATATCTTGAGGCGATTTTTATTTTGGTAACAAAAAGCAAAAATTGGTCGATTTTTATACCAAGGGGGACATTTTCGTCGTTTGTACCACGACACTCTGGCCAATACATTGCAATACGAAAGGAAAAGTACTAAGTATGACATATTATTGAATATGTTATTTTATACTGTTTCTTGTGTAATTTTCGATTTTAGCGCCCTCTAGCAAAAATTAACTAGTACCTTTTCGAAAGTAGACAATTCATCGGGATGCAAATTTTTTCCGAAATTCAATGCATAACATATCAAAAACTAATTGGAAGAATGCACATTGGAAAAACTCTCTTAAAAACTCTAACTTCAATATACAAACAAGTTCATACAATGTGTATATTCTTCCAATATTTTTTTGTTGAGTTAAGCATTGAATTACTTATAGAATTATCTAATGTGTAAAGTGTAGATACAGTGTATTTTTCCCGTGCGCTAAATTCAAAAGTTACGCAACGAACATAATTACCTTTTTAATGATGTGTTATGATTAGTACTTCCTTGAATCAAATTATATTGGTGAGGATAACCGAAACTATGACCACTATGACCAGAAATTGTAGGGAACTGTTGTTTATTTCACTTCCTAGACTATAAGAAAATATGTTGAGTCGTCAGATTTTGATAGAAGATATCAAGTTGTTAATTTTGTCTGTCTGAATGATTATACACTTCAATTCATTCTTGCAGTTATTCTGTGGCATTGCATCCCGTAAGAACCCTATACAAAACCACTTTTTTGGCTGCATTGAAACAGCCCACATCTGCACAACCAGGCATTTTATGTATCAATACTAAAAGAAAGATACGATATGAATCGAGATCATTTGCACACAGAATTATTTTCGAGTTGAAAATACGAATAAAAAAATCTGGATACATAACAATCAATTTCTGAATGAAAAAAACTCTAGGTGATATAAAATCAGTTTGATGAAGAAAGTTCAAAAATACAGAAAAAAACACGATATAATTGAATGATTGATCACGAGTTCAATGTAACGCCATTGTCGCCACCGTCTTGTAAAGTCACTATAACATGAGATGTTCCAGATGAGCACCATATAATGGCAGATATCTAGGTTTTTCGAGATAATTAGTTATTTTCGAAATTTACGGCCACTACATACAGGCCCCTATGCCTTCAGGTTGGTGTCTATCGCTACGAGCAGACTCCCATACCTCTACGGGTAACAACTACCACGTAATCTCCTGGGGAGATAGCTCTTCCTGTACAAATTCAGTGGAGGAGCAACATTCCGTCAAACGGAAGGTTGGTAACTACTTGATAGATCCTCTGTTGGCATAGGGGTCTGTTGGTGATAGACGATAACAAATTGCTTGGCAGTTTGTAGTCTCATTTATCTATCATGTCATCAGATGGCACTGACATGAAACTTTTCAAATACACCCAGATATCTCTTTTTTGTTTTGGGAGTCTTTCCTGTTTGTCAGCAAACCAAGTGCGACTGGTGGGCCGAAACAGCTCTGCCCGACGCATTGGAAACATCTTCAATCACTAATTTTCATTCAGATGGGATGTAGCCTTAACTGTTGGTTATTCTAGTTCACTACGAGATACCGCTGAATAAATTTCGTTTTCTCATAACGAACTGTATCGCTCTTCTAGTTCGTTTTGTTCGCGCACAGCAGATATACGACCAAGTGAGAATGAGATAACATACGAACATGAGCTCAGTGAGTGTCCAAGATTGCTACTGAAATTCATTCATTTCCAACGTGAAATAGACAGAATTATAATAATTTGAGTTGCAGTCTCCGACGTTGAGTATTGAAACGCACGGGAGCATGCGTTAACACATCCTTCCTTCCCAGCGCCAGCAGGCGAACTGAAACCAATGATTTTATAATATATACTACTAGCATTTCAATATCACTTATTTGGTCACTTGGTACCTATGAAACAATATCTTTTCATCCTTGCCCCTAGGCTTATCTGGACATCACCATTTTCAACAAAGCTGAACCTAAAACATAGTCTGTCTAATTTCATATTCTCATGGATCATGTCATGTCATCAATCAAACAATGTCAATATCCTTATATGTATTGAATACATATCCCAATGCAAAAGCATAGCGTGGCAAAATATTTTGCCAACAGTCAGCTGATTCTTTATCGTTGCGTTTATTTCTTATGGTCTCTCTATAGACCCAATAAATATATTCACATATTTGACTGACACAGATCGATATCGAACTACACCAGACTTGATAATAGGTTTGTGTCGCATTCCTTTAATAAATCATATGACGGGAGAGCATAACTGAAAGGAAAACGATTTTATTACAGGTGCTCCTTCTGCTCAACAGACCAGCGGAGAGAGTGGCCATGCCAGAGGACTGGGAGCGACTTTTCAATTGGGCCGAAAAGGCCTTAAAGCGCTACAAGCGGATGAGTGAGACGTCGCAGCCGCAAGTGGCGCAGCTCATCAACTTCTTGCAGGGCCCTGTTTTATCGGCCGGCTCGGAATCGGAGCCGGAGTACTCGCTGAGGGGAAGCACCACGATGAGTACCTTCAAGCCGGACCAACCGTTCGGGTCTAGTTCGAGCCTGCAGGATTTGGCGATCCATAATTTCAACAGCAATTATGATTCGAAATGTCATCTTCCGTTGAATCCGCAGTGGAAGTTCGAATACTCCCTAGTTTCGACTAATAATGTGCCTTCTTCACAGTTCAATCCTGCTTTATGGAAGAACAGTAAAGAATACCTTAATAATTCTTTATTTTTGGAAGACGACTTCTGTCAGTTAGGGTTCCGACCACAAGATGAAATTACCACGGAACTATAATGTTCTTTTAGTTATTCTTGGTTGATCTGAAACCAAAATTCAAATTGTACTAGTCATTATTATTTTTTTACCTTCTTATGGTCATTTCTATTTGTATAGAATTAGTTATGGACCCAGTTTCTATATTTAGGAATACCCAGTGTGAAATAAATAATTTATTATTAATAATGTGTTCTCATCTCGTATTAACAGAATCGGTTGAATGGTTACACACATTTTACTCATTAATCAATATGGCATGTATTGTGATATAGTAAGATCGATTTGGAATGTTCTTTGCTGGTTGAAGTACCATGAAAAGTTGGGTAGTTATTATCATTCTGCCACTCACTATGAGTGCCTTGAAGCCTATAAATCCACATGATATAACAATATTAGTGTCACGGACGACCCAAATTTACAAACACCTCAAAAAAAAGGCTAGGCTCAAAAAGGGCTATAAATATATGATCTCTAAAAAAACCTAAGAATAGGTTGTTTTCTAGACAAGAAGGTGAAAAGAAATGTACAAATGGTAGAACAAAGGTAAAAAAAGATTAAACAAAGGTTAAACAGAGGTTTCAAACTAGCTTTCCGTAACAAACCACATAACCGCGTCAAATATTTATTTTTTTTGTGCGTTTTTTAGAAGTGTCAGAATCATCAGACCCATCGCTACACTTTTCTGAAGACTTCTGATGAACAACTTCTACTAGATGGTTGTATTTGTCCTTTGTATGTAACTTGTGTTTTCCTTTCAAATGCAACTTCACAAACTCAATTTTACCAAATCACACATTTTGCTACAAACTGAATCAAGTATGATTTAGTAGGACATAAACTATTGGGCATTTGGTAGGTACACCATTCGTATCTTACGATCCGATATCACATAATACACATGCTGTAGCCTCGAGGTACTTGCAGGTTGCCCGTTTTTCGAACTTCACCATGGTTATCTCAGTTATTATGACTGGGCGGTTGAATTAGGACAAATTTGCGCATTTCCATGCTATACAAATATATGATTCAATGTGTCACATCTTTGGTTTTTGAATTATTGAGAAAGAACTGAAATTTGAATTTTTTGTTTCTATCTTTCCTAGCGATAACCAAGAGAACTAGACGTTGTTAATCAGGACGTTATCAAGGCACTTTTTTACGAGCGATCTAAATCTGTCATCTTTTTTTCCAAAGAGTTCTTGATGCTAGAGTTACAACACTCAACTTTGATTTTCTTATGGACGCCATATTAGATTTTTCCATTTTTGATATGATCAATATCAAAATTGAGAAAAAGTTTGTTGTATTGAATAGTGCTTCGGGAAGAACGCCAACAATTTAAGCAAATTAAGTTTTGACAGTTCAGTTTATTATGAGAGCAGAACTTGATAATTCAGTCACTTCTCTTTCTCTCTCTGGACGAGTGTGATGCTTCAGTTTCACCACCTCGCACCGAAATGGGCAAATTACGTCCAAAACGTCAGCGGTTCTTTCTAAAGCACTTCTCGCATGGAACTATTTTTTTCCAATTTTGATTAACATGTAAGATGATCAGGAAGAAGAATACTTTTAAGAAATGCAAAAATCCAATTTGGCGCCCATGTGGCAAGTCGATTGTTTGAACTCTGGCATTCGAGACGCTTTTCCCAATAATTTAAAAACTAAAAATGACAAATCGAAATACCTTTCTCATAATTTTTCAGAAGACAGACGAATGAGAGACCAGAATCGTCGTCAGTAAATTTAAGAGCCAGAGCGTATTTTTTAGGAAATTTTATTCTTCATCAAAAAATTAATAGTTTCGAGAGTGGATCCATCATTTCTAGTGTGGATCATGGATCACAGTCGTTTCTTGTTCCACCAAAGTCAAAATTCGTCGTAGATTCAGCAATGACGATTTGAAAAAAGGCTAAATGTGATTGTCTTCGTTAGCTCAAGTGTTTCTCGTAGCACACAGGAATAAAAAATCAAAAGGCTTTTTATGGATAAAAAACTTTACTCACTGTAGTGATGCACTCTTGTCATGTGAAATCATGATGAATATTACAATATGAATATAAAATATAACAGAATTTTAAGGCCATAAAGTGTTTCTTGTTAGTTAATGAAACATAATTTCATTCACAAATCGTTCAATAACCTCCACCATGTTTTGTATAAAAAGCTGCTATTTCATTTCTAACCACAGTTCGTTAAAAATATGCGCATATATATAAATAACAAATTATTCAACATTCAAATCTCTTATTAAATGCTCAACTTTTCAAAATAACAATAAACCTGTGGAAAAGAATATTACTCGTATGAAATTTTTGAATAACCGGAAAACATCTATACAAGGTAAAAATACGAAAGAGGATGATTTTATGAGGATTCAGTCAATTATTTGTTCAAAATACTGAAAAACACAAATTGTTTATTTATCGATAAAATTATCTATGATATGACGAGAGATAAATATAAAAAAATACAATAATCTAGGTTTGAAACTTGAACAGCATTTCGTATCAACATCTAGAAAAAAAGTTAAAAGTCCTTATTTATTTATAAATAATACATTTAAGTAAGTACAAAAACAATACTTTTCGGAAAGGACAAACATAAACAATAACTTGACTGATACAATTAGACTGAATAAAATATTTACTACTCCAACACTTAGATCTCAAGTGGAACTGAACATAAATAAAAGAGCTTGTCAATTCGAAATACTGATCATGTTGATATGGCATGTTATCGACACCATCAAATGAAACTCACTGAGTTTCAGGAATCCTCTTCGGCCAGGGCTAAGGGGGCCCTTAGCAATATATCACTGACTTGTATTTCTCTAATCTGCAAACAAATGATATGATTAACTTTGAGTAAATTGAATATCTTGAAATACACTGAGGATTGATATTTAAAGATACGATCGCGATGTGATTGGTGAAGTGAGTGTTGGAACAATTTGGCTCTCTATCATTGTAGACTCGAGTTCCTTCATTCAGTAGTCAGCCTTATAATATTTTATAATATTTTTTCAAAACTTGCTAATATTGAATTCACATTTACGTAGAATGGCAGACAAATTATACCTGACAATAAAAAGCAAACTTGTTATGTGACTTAGAACACAGAAAAACAGAGATATTTATTCACTTTCCTTTGATCAATGGATCCTCAGTGCATTACATCGAAGAATATTTATTAGTACTGCGAATTTCACTGAAATTATAAAATTCTGGCTAAACCATACACCATTAGTTGATTGATCTCGCTATTTGGTTATCAATATATAAACAATCCAATAGAATTCATCAATACAATCAAATAGCCTCAATTTTGTTTGTTTGTGATGAATTGAATCACTGAGTGAATCAAAATTGTGGAAATTTAAGTTGAGGTGCTGTTAAATGATACGTGATCAAATACGATTCATGTGATGAAGTCACAAATGTGTTACAAATGAATTATCAGTTTTCATTAGTATCTATCACCTCTACACATAAAGCAATGTTATTGAATGATTTTGAAGAAATAGCTAACCTCTAAGTGTGCTGCTGAGTGGTCCTCCTGACTTTCTATAACTACAAAGCACAAGAAAAACATGTAAAGCAGTGCAAAAAAGAAATTGAAATTCTGATATTTTTTTCGTAGACGAAGAATAGGAAATCCCACTAAAATATTTAATTAATCTACACGTGGACCCATAGAATTTGCCCTCGTGATTTATTAAAGTATGTTGGTGAATATTTTTCATAACTATAGTACTTGTTTTCTCACTATTTTGTGGACTAAGAGGATATATATGGTAATATTCAATCTATCAAAAGTTACACAGGATGTAAAGTGGAACCTGACAATGCATATTTGCAATTGTGAACAATCTTTTTCCGATGAAGACAGTTACAGTTGAAATCGCAGCTGGATGGAAAAACTTGTTTTTTTCTTTTTCATTGATTTTTACACACTTTTCGCCAGAACTTCATGAACACTGAAGAAAGAACACCACAATTGAGTATATAGGGTGGTCGCTGATGATTGTCTCTCAATTTGAAACACTATGAGTAACTATCATGCACAGCAACATGTTTCCACAATAATGACTTGGTGTATATGAAAACTGTGCATTGAAACATGAAAATAATTCACAGATTCACACATTGTTCACATTCTCAACAAGGACAAGTTGAAATGAAAGTCATTCTGAACCGCAAATAAAAAGTAGTTTAGATGAACCATTATCAAAATTGATTAATGAATGTTTCATCACAGGAATTTCACCACATGAATTGAACATGCTTCAGTAAGAGCTATATATAAAAGTGGGGATGCTCAAGATCTAACAAACTATACACCAATAGCCTTACCATGCATTTCCGCAGATGCACTGTGAGAAATCTTTTGGAGTCATATCTTGAAAAATTAATCAGTACAACATCTATCAACTCCGATTCCGATTATCAATAAATGAGTGTGTTCCACAAGGATCTGTTTTGGGGCCAATACTGTATTTGTTTTACATTCAAAATATCAATAATGATGATTTAGCGAGTAATTATACCATATACGCAGACAATACAGTACTTTTGTATGGAAACAAGAATCCTCTATCTCTAGAAACTATGATTAATGGAGCAAATATCTGAAAAAAGAATAAACTGTAACCTTTCATCGATACATGTAAATAAAACCAAATACATGATTCATGAACAAAAAAATCAAATATTTACATCAGTCTCAAAATAAAAAATGAACTCTTCAATCAATAAAACTAAAAATATAAAGTATATTGGTACTTGTTTTGATGAAGTGGGACAAACATATTGAGGGTCTGACAAAGGAAAGATCTGATATTGTTGGTACATTCAGAAGATGTTCCAAACTTGACATGAAAATATGGTTCTCTATTCACATAAACTCGGTCGCATTAACTACTTCATAAATGTTCGGAGATCTTGTTCCAAAAATAATTTCAAGAAAATATCAGCATTACCAAGAGAATCATTGAAAGTACTGTACCGTCTTCCATATGATACATCAGCCAATCAACTATTCGAAATAACAAACACGTATACTTGCAGCATATACTATACTATACTAGCATATAGCTTTATCTGAATTTAATAAAATACCTGATGATATAAAGAACTGCAGAAATTTAGGTATTTTTCGAAATTTTAGTGAAGAAATTGGTTATTTCTGGAACAAATTAACAAAATAATCACATGCTATCATGACCATTTTCTGATTCTCTTTATTTGTTCACCGTTTTGTGAATGTTCATGTTCTGTTGAACTTATGGTTAATTATTCATGTTCCATATTCATTCATGTTCATTGTTCAATGGTTTCTTCCATTTCATATATTTCAATGTTTAGTTTTTGTTGAATCTACTTTTTTGGATTTTTTTGATCGATTTTGTAAATTCATGAATAATCTCATACCAGTCATTCCTATCTGATAATTCATGATATTTTCATTTGAAAATCATTGTGTTGTGATCACAGGCTTAATACATTAAAAAATGAAATCATATTACCAATGAAAAAACAACAATTTGATGGCGTTCCATATTGCATTAAGTTTCCTCATTATGAAGTATAATTCTATTTCTGTTAATTAGACATGAATTTCCAAGAAAGTCCCGAAATCTTTTAGATCTTCCTAAGTGAAATTTTTGTGGAAAATTACGTGTTTTCACATTTTGGGTCCACCCAATATACTCCACTATGGTGTTTTTCCATTTCACATTGGCCCTTACGTAACGTCAGCCCATTTTTTTTATATTTTCACTGTACACGGAGTTATTGCGAAGAGTGAAGAATTGCACTACAAAAAAAGGTATTATCTATCCAGTGTCAAACCAAAATCTCAATATGATTATTTTTCCATTGAAAAAAATCAAATATAGAACATCGTATCTTAGTTCCACTTTATGCTCCGTATAAGTCTTATTGGGTAGATTTCATTACATCACTATTCTCGAAATTAGCAAAACATCAAAAATTATGGTGGACACCGTTGGTAAATTGATTGATTCCAAAAATGAGGTATACAAAAATGAGCGAATCCCTTACTGAGTTGTGTAAGACGATGAGATTAGGCAATTCCACTGAAAATTTTCACATTTGGACTTTCTAATTGAATACTAGAATAAAATTCATTCGAGAAATTTTCGAGTTAAATTATATACGATGCTTTAATTTAAATAGTTCATACATGATTTTATGAATAGTACATTGATTATGCAAAAGCAACATTATAATATAAATTACGCTCCACAAAACAAAATGAAAGGATGTGAAATTTACCGCATATTGTCTCAAAAACTGCAAAAGTCCAAGTGATTTTTCACAAATCAAAGTCATAAAGTCATAGTCATAAAGTTGAATAGTTTATCCAATAAATTCGATATTAACTTGTACACAATAAGCAAAAACAAGTAAGCAGAGCAGCGATAAAAACAACTAGCTAACACTAAGATGGAAGAAGTTTGGTGAATATACTGAAGATATATGGTTTAGACCAAGGAATCTTAGCTTTCTAGATATTCATTCGCGATTTGTTCATCTTTTCCTCACCCTTGCCTCATCAACCTGTACAGAGCATTGGCACGAACATAAAAGAGACAAAAGACCATAAATGTGACTCCATGTGTAACAAAAACATAACAGGCAGCTGATTGATGATCATTACCTCTCTCTTGTTTGCATTAGAGGACTTGCATATCACCTTGCATATCACTTGAATATCACCAATTATCATTCAAGCAATTGTTACTAATGTAACGATGAGTTTTGTCTTTCTGATCTTACACACTCAAAGATCATTAGACTTCACTCAACAATAGAATTTAGTGCATAAATGCACAATCAAAATGAGAAATGAACAAAAAACTAATAATGTCACATATCCCAATACACTAAGCATAACGTGGTTGAGTTTTTGAAATTTTTATTTTTCATCATTGTGCCTCTTTTTTGATGGTTGTTTCAAAACTTTCAATATATACTGTTTGATATAGTAGAGTATATATCATTATACAGGGTGATTCACCTTAGAATGAGAAAAGAACAGGGTGTATTGATCTGCCATGCCTGTACTTAAACCTACAGAAAAACGCCATTGCACTGCTTCATTAGGTCAATGCTGTCAACTGTAGAATAATTTCTGCCCTCGCAGGGCAATTCTACTAATGAACGTAAAGAATATGATCCTGACACTTCAATTCTTTCTCTACACATAGTAGCAAATTTGCTGATTCGTTCAAAAATCCCAAAGTCGGATGTATTTTACGATTCTGTGTGAGAATTCTAACAGCCCACAGATCTACAGGAGCATGAAGAAAAATACATCTAATCACGAAATAAACGACAAGGACAAGTTTCACACCTCTATTTTGTGATGCAGGTACAGAAATCAATCAGCTGCCAACCTTGTTTTTGTTCATATCGTCTCAGACCAGTTCCTGACACAGGAACCTTTAGTTTACATTTATCTATCATTTGTACGAACATATTGAAATAAATAAGATATCTTCTCTCTTACTTTTGAAAAAGAGAAGAAAAAATCTCGTAAAGTCTGAGATAAATGTGCTTACAGTATTATCGTTCAAAAAAACGTCAAAACAATTTTGAGTGAGGGTACAGCGACTTGAAAATGCATAATACCTTGAATCGAATTCGTGCTGCGGAAGAAAATTAAAAACGCGACAAATTTATTTCGCGTTAACACTAGTTTATTGAGCTTAATAGGGTAATATTAGAGTGAGAGTTCCTCTCACTCTTGACTATTTTACTGTCTTAGAGAATGAACATTATTTTTTTGTTTTTCAAAATGAGCAAAACGAAGTGTCAGTTATAATCCCACCAGCTTCGCTCCGCATTCATCGATTCGATAGATGCACAGATCCATGGGCAGAGCATTGCTATACATTATAAGATAGTTTTCATTTATTTCTCATTATTTTCTTCAATTCTGATTATTTCTGGTGAGGACCAATCCACCGAATAATTTTCCGTAATCTTAGGTGAATCACCATGTACATTTGCTGTTGTCGCTCTCTACTTAGGCAAATCGAATCCGAACTCATCCTAAATCTTATCTCTTCACCAAACTCCTCCCACCCAGCTCAACGGGAAAACAAGAAGCACACTCACTGTCCGCCGGCTCGACGCTCTCGACCGCCACCACCTCCTGGCCGCCGTTCGTCACAGCGGGGGCGGCGATCGCCTTGGGCACGCGCCCCGCTCCCCCCGCCCTCCCGTTCAGATCCTCACCTGAGCCGAGGTGGTCCTTGACGCTGTCGATGGTGATGTCGCCCACGCTGCTCGACACCGTCACGTTGTGCAGGCCGGCCGGCTCGCCGCCACCGCCGTTCGAACGTCTCTCTTCCGACTGCAATAGCAATACACCTCCCAAGATCAGAAGAAAGGAATTCTTTACATAAACTAACAATGATATTTTAGACGTCCTCTCTGCGTTTTTTTCTTTACTTTTTTCATCATATTGACATAGCCTGACACCTCAGGATAATAAGTCTATGCCCGACACCGTGATGTTGGTGTTTCAACTGAAGTTGTCAATTTTAACGTTCTGCATGCCCGTTTTGCATGTGTAACGCTTAATGGAGGGTCCGGTAGCCATTTTTGCAATTCTTTGAGAATTCGCAATTATTACAAATTTTTGCATGTTGTATGTATGCTAGGTGGATGTTTTTGGTATAATGTCAGTAAGAGCAGACGTGGTTATAATATGGGGATTGAAACAATTTTTTTGACACGAAAGCGTTCGATGGTGTAATATCGGATAATTTTTTAAAAATTCAAATCGAATATTGAGATAAATGGAAAGAGGATAAAACTGCGCTTCTCATGAGGGTGAGTTTTTGGGGTTATATTAGTATGGAATTTGAAATTTTCATGGGTCCACTGTAATTTTCATTATTGATCTAGTTACGATGAGATGGGGTGCCGTTGCTAGAATATCTCCACCTACCAATATGGCAACTCCAGTGGCCTCTTGAAAGTTCTTGAAAATCTCAGGATTTCTTATTTCCTTCGTTGTATGTCGATAGAGATTGGAAATCATGAGTTCAGGAGCATCCTCTAAATTATTTCAGAGGGATCAGAGGAGATGCAAGTTCATGATTCCAAATTAGGTACTTCGACTGATATTGGCATGGAATAGATGATGGAGGCGCTAACATAATGAAATCTGAATATAAAATATAAAATTTTGAAAAATTGGAATACTTCCGGATTATATAATAGTACAACTGTCCAATTCTGCTATTGTGGATTTTAGAATCAGCTAAGTTCATTTTGAATACCTTAAAGAAGGTTGGTAAAGTGCAACTTCTGTGAATTTTCAATTATTTTTCATTCATTGTTTATTTACTGTTTGACCATTTGAGCGTTCGACGTGCTATTTGTGTGTTTCATGCACTCTTTTTTATTCATTAACTATTCATTCTCGAAAGACAATGTTCATCATTGGGCTCGACATATGTTTAGTACTAGGTTGTGAAATCAACTCCTTGACATCATTTTCAAAATTTCAAGAAGGAACTTCCTAGATTCCTGAAGTTGCTGAATTGTTTCGGGAATGCAGCTCTCAACGACATGAAACCTCAAGATATCTGTGACAAGAAGAAAGTTTGTCATCGTTATTTTGAAAAGTAAAATACTTCTTCTAGATCTGAAATGATAATCAAAATGCGATAACAACTCCCTTTGTGTCTTCGTTGTGAAGTAGTATTACTTCTCAATACTCTTATCATATTAGTCAAGTTCTGTGCTTCATATTTCATGCAGGTTCTGAGGTATTTATTTCAAAGAAGAGACACAGGTGAAACTGAAAATAAACTCAAAATTCAATATTTTCCTGTTATTTCAACTTCTTCATCACTAAATATCAGTGTGAAATAACAGTATGATACATCAATGAAATAATAATTGTTAGGTGCATCCAATGATTGAAAAATTCAATATGGCAAACATGAAAATTTAAAATGAAAATTTTTTCGACATCATTGGCTCAAGTGTAATTAGACTTCAGTAGGTGTACCAAATTTTATTTCTCTAGCAGCTGCGTTACTGATTAGTTACTGATTATTATAGAAAAAAAACATTTTCAAGTTTTTGGGGATATTTCAGGAAATATGACAATGATCCTGCATTTTTTTTCGATATCCGAGAGGGTCATGAAATCAAGCATTTTTTTGTAATTTAACCTAGTTCGTATCTCTCTCTCATTTGTATCTCCGTTTATATAGTGTATATAACAATAGTTCACCATGTTATATTTAATAAGTACAGCACCACCTCTATAATCAAATGAAAAGGAGATGTCTGGATTAGTGAGATATCCGAATTACTAAATATATGTTAAAATGAACACTTATACTGTACATAAAAAAAAATGAATTTGGGTACTACATCTGAAATCTAATATTTTCATCAAAGAGTAAACAAATGAGATGCGACTGGTACACGAGTTTTACAAACAGTACAAATTTTATTGGCCTGATGCCATTACTTTCTTTCTCCTCTGCCTCATTATTTCCATGATTTCCTATTTTCTGTCAGTATCTCTATCTCTCTCAACGACTTCTCTCTTTTTCTTCCTGCCTCTGTTATTCGTTGCATCCATTTCTTGCGAGGTCTCCCCTTCTTCTTCTGTTTTATGTTTCTTGATTCATGTATCTTCTTTGTTATTATGATTGAATCTATTCTCATCATGTGTCCATGCCAATTCAATTGTCTCTTCGTTTTTTTGTTGGTTACTGATTCCTTCAACGTTATTCTTATTATTTCGTTCCTAATTTGTGTAACTTCGTTTTCCATCTATTTTTATCATGTATCTCATCTCCATTGCATTTATTTCACTCTCGTGTTTCTTTTGTACTGTCCAGTTCTCACTAGCGTATAGCAGGGATGGTATAACAATTGTATTATATATTCTTAGTTTTGTTTGTTGTGGCAATTCTCTTCATCCTAATATCTCAATATATCGTGTTTGATTTCTCGTTCTATTTGCTAATTCTAGTTCTATTCTTCCATTATCCGTGATATTACTTCCGAGGTATTCATATGTTGTTACCTCCGAACAACAAACCCACTAGAAGGATCACAAAACAAATATTCTGATGCTAACATGAATTCCCAGAATTATCATAATATTAGTACCCAATCGGCGCCAGTGTTGTCATATCCAATCATCAAAAAGTGATAAATAGTTCATAATATTTAAAGTCCTTCATGAATTCATGTAGTTCAATGCACAAATATAATAATAAATTTGGGTCATGACGATTATGAATCAGTTCTGATTAATAGAAGATTGCTACATTATTCTGAGACAATTTTTCTTTCTTGGGGGCTCGAGAACCAGCTTAGGTATCATGAATACTTTTTGCTCAACGTTGCAACACCGCAATTTGATATTGACAGTCAACGGCGATTATTGCTTTGTTTGGTATCTGTCACTATTTACGTTTTGATTTATCGATATTATTCAACTTGTGTTCAGTTTTGTGTACTCAGAATTCATCAGAAACTCAGTTTATTTTCTGTTTTGGTGATAATGGTGAGACGTTGTGAGGCGTGTTAAAGACAATTTGAACCGGCGATCAAAACACGTCATTTCATAGGTGAGTTACCATTGTCGTATCATTCGAGATTTTGAAGCATTTTCCCAAATGGCATGGATAAAAATAAATTTAAATTGAATTGATTTGATTATATTGATTATACCCATAGGTCAGCTGCGACAGTGTCTTGTGGTAAAATATGTAGCACTGATAAATGCTTCCTTATTTGTAGTCAAAATATGCGAAGCTGCTGAAAAATCACTGAGAATAATGATGGACTCAATTAATATGTTTGATAAAAATAAGGATATATCTTGTACACACAACAATGAGAAATTTACCGTTGACTGTTTTTGGAACTAGTCAAACTAATTTGGAGAAATATTTCACTGTAAGACTCCATCATGAGGCAAATAAATTGAAAGATTCAACGGAAGTTAGAGTAAGAAGTATGTTAACAAAAACAATCCTATTCAAAAATCAATAAATTATTTGTGTGATTATCCATGGTTGTTTTTCATTTCATTCCTGTTTTGAATAAGAAACACTGCTATTTGCTACATCTTCACATGATTCATGATTTTATTGTTGATATAACATTTCGTCATAATACTTGTCAACACATATTCATTATCGATTCTCATCTATCTACATGAAATGAAATAATCAGACATCATTTTTTTGCGTCAAAATATATGAATTCTGCTCAAGATGAAACCTCCTTCATTTTTGACGATATCGTGAAATGATATGAAAAAGTTTCATCTTCAGATTTGAAAATTACATTCAAATATGCAATCATATCTATTTGCCTTGAAAACGAGTGTTTCACTTTTTTGAAAATCATTTTCACTAGTTGGTACTGAACTTTGAAATCGTAAATATACTTACATGCACTGTCACTGATCGCCAAAGATATAAATGTTCATTATTGAAATTGAACGTTATTTATGATAAAGTATAAGTAGACAACTGTATACTGAATAGTAAGTATATTGTTTCATATGGCGTTGAGAATTGAACTTTTCTTAATAAGTTTATTGATAACAAGCAAGTTACAAAAATCACCATAGGATTGTATGTATTCGAATTTTTCGTAACAATGTGAAGGAAGTATAGGGATGTTCATTTTCCCACTGAAATTGTTACGGATTTTCAATTTGGTTTCATCATGAATTAATAATAAATTCGACCCCTCTGACAACACGGCACTGGTGCTGGGAGAATCAGCTCCTGCTATCCTTGTTTAGACAAAGATAGATACTATAGATGTTGCTTCCAAACAAACTGTATTGCCAGGGCTGTGGATTACTTATCTAGTCTGTTCAATGATCGAAGGTTGTTACTACGTTCAATTCTGTTTCCTTGCATATTATACTTGTGTTGGTATTCTCTCTTTTATTCATCACCATCATCTTACTTTTTTCTGTGTTGATTTCTATTTTCAATTGCTCATAACTAATCAACAAGACGTGCTTGCATAAAAAACCTAATGACTGAGCAAAAACAAAAGTGCGAGCGCTGAGACATACATAGAGATTACTGTACATCTATTTGTTGTATCATATACAATTAGTTCTGCTATTTGGTTATTTGGTAGAAACTTCGTTGCAAAATGTACGTTTATTTGGCGTCATTATAGCAATGTCTGTTGTTATTTGTTGTTGTCAACCAATCAGAAAGCGTAGATACAGGTCGTTTGCCATAATCATGTCAGAACCGCGAAAAGTTGGACACTTTTGCGAGAAAAACTCACCTTCTCGGCCACACTGCCCTCCTTGCTCTCACCGCCGCCGTTGACCAGCCGAGCTGGCGACGCCCCGCCCCCCTCTTCGGGCGACGGCGCGTCGTCCACCGCGCACTCGGAGGCGTCGGCGGCGTCGTCGTCTTCGTCGCGCGCGCCCTCCGGCAGCGGCAGGTAGCAGCGCGCCATCGTGATGCCGTTGGCCGCAAGCGAGAAGCGCTGCAGCTCCGAGGACGAGTGCAGGTACAGCGCCTGCGCGTCCTTCGTGAACACCAGCGACGATATACCGCTGCGGAATAATTTTTGTCAGTCAGTTTTTGGTGTTAAGAGGTTTCATCTATTAATTCCCCATACAGGCAATTTGCCTCTTCACATGGAAATATATACATACATAATGATAATATGCAAAGAGTTCATGAACTGCAATCAACTATAATCTACTCATTGTTAATAAAAATAATCCATACTCTTCCTGAACATAGTATAAATAGATATAATAACATACTAAATAGATGTTTCTAAAAAGTAGTTTTCAATGGAATCGAAAAACGTGAAATCTCGTGGCGAAGAATAATCCAAATCTTGCAATACATTGATTTAATCAGCTGTATGAAGCAGGACTGAAAGAGGTGAGCGTGGGGTATGCGTCATTCTTGTGAGTCATGTGAGTATATTTACCTATCAAAAAGCAAAATTCGAGTTATTTTCTCATCACGTGTGAGATGATGCAATCTGCACATGCACTGATATTCAATCACGGAAAGAAAATTCCGTAAAATCAAGAATAAATTGAAAACTGGATAATCAAATATGAAAAGAAACCTTATAGAGTTCAGAGTATTCAAAGTATTTCATTTACTGAGTCTGATTTGATTTATATTTCTATAAATTGAGATCGAAAGGTTTTTCATTGAATTCGGAAGTTGATTGTAGTTAAGCCAGGCAATATAATGAGGAAAGGAGCCATGATATAATGCAATAAAAACATACATAAAATAAGAAACATAGTACACCCATTATATCAAAATGAAATAAATTTAAGTAGCTACTATTTCATTGTTCGAGGACATATATTTTCAATTTCTACTCACAGCAAAGAAAGGGTATAGGAGCCTCAATTTCTTCTGGCAGGTCGTTGAACCGATAAGGTCTTTTGTGAAACACAGAATTATGGATTTTTTCAATGTTAATCTTTGAAAATGATTGATATCTGTCGTGAATCTAGTATTCTATATTTTCATAAGGGTTCGTGAAATATGCAACTTTTGTTCCACTTGTTTTTTTTTGCGCTGCCACCATTCGTCTGATTGCGATGGTACCTGGTCAACTTATTGCTTGCACTTGCACGAAGGTTATAGGCCCAGTACAACTATTATTATTTATTTTTAACACAATAGAATTCACAAACAAATCGTTTCTTACGTTTCTATGATTCAATATTAGTAGCACTTAGTCAACCTGAACGCAGGAACGCCATATGTAATTCGCAGTTTGTTGCAGATATCAATTATCACCGATTTCAATTAATATGAGGAATGAGTCCTTGGATAATCAATTGAGAAAAAAAAAATAATATTTATACTTTTCCTTTATACAAGCTTTTTAAACTCGAGTCAACACTATTGCTAACTTCGTTATTATTATAGCTACAGTCAGTTAAATTGGCAAACTAATGGTATTTCTTCCGCTGATTACGATGGCGAAAATGGAAGAACAATGCATTCAAGATTCGATCGAGTATATTGTATACTGGGTGTACCATTTGAAAAAAATGAACTTCTTCAATCAACTGTTGAACGGTATGTTCATTTTTGTTCCATTTACGCCATCGAAATGAGCGTTACAGACTTTGTAGATACAATGATAACAAAATTAGCAATAGTAGCGACTTGAGTTTGAAAACCCTGTCTATCATTTAATTTCAATCGATGTTTTTTTTTCAAAATTATTTCTTTTGCAGCAGCAATGCGACAAGTACCAGCAAGTCCGAATTTCGCAATCTGACATTCAAGTTGATATCTTCTAGAAGAATTTAAATAAATTCAAGAAACAATGGAACAACTTTGATTTTCTGTCAGGTTCAGTTAGTAGTTTCTTTCTGCCTTCACTTGTATGCAATGTTAGCATGACTTATCTTCACTGGGTAATAGTTTCCAGTTATCCTCTGGGCTCTTCAATATTCAATTTTTTATAAAGTTGCAAAGAGACATATGAAATGAGAATGATGACATACTATAAAACGATATTGACAGTTACTTACTTGATATCTTCTTTTTTGATAGCTGCCGCATTGAGTTGCCTTTTGAGGTCAGGAATGGTCAAAACTAGACAGTCGCCAGTATTCGTTAAACACAGCAAATCAACCTCGGAATGTGTTGTATTTTCTAAAGTACATGTGAAATTGGCAAATGCCATTCGCCTCACTCTGGCACCTTTAAAAAAGGGAAATTATATAGTACAATTCAAGGATGGTCCTGCCAATCATCATATTCTTATGAAAACGAGGAAGAAAATCAATGGAAATGAAACATTAGAAGAAACAGATGCAAACTTGCATTTTCCAAATAGACGACACAACCTCCATTTGAAAAAATCCCCAAGATTGAGCCCATCAGTCAGAGCGACAGTGGGCCAAAATCCGCCATGTTTAGGCAAACTTCAGAGTTCGAAGAATGATTCATTAGCACAAAATGGGGGATCATTAACATCATAATACTTCAATTTTCGAACAATGATAAGATTCACATACAATACAAACATCAGGGTTCTATTATGCTTATGTTTTTTTCTTTCATTTCACTCAATTTGAAAGTTCCTGAATGCAAGTAGGATAAATGTATAATATATAAAGACTTAACTAATGAGCCTTTGGATTTATTATATTACGAAAGTACGAAAAAAATAATGAAAACTGAAGAGAAAACACTCGTATATTCAACACAAAATTCAAATATTCGAGTTTTGCCTGAACATGGCGGATTTTTTGCGACCCAAGGGAACTATTCTCGATCTTTTCATTAGCGGATTCTTTGTATTATCCTTCTCCATCATACACTGATTATGAATTTCCGTCTTTTTTTATTCGTATACGTATCGAACTCGAAAAATTCGAGAACAGTACACCCCCGAAGCAAGCAATATAAAAGAAGTCATACCATTGTCGCCACTGTGGTTCATTTGTTCGAAGAGGTATTTTATATTTTTTCTGCTTTTCCAGAAGTAACTCCGTTAACGTAACATGAGTTATTTCTAAATGATTGGTCCTGATGTTTTCAAAAATAGTGTGAGATCCCTCATGTATTTAAATATCTCCATTTACTTCTAAGACTTCTAAGTCAAAATCAGATGTAAACATGTGGTTTTACAAGTTGAAACCACTCCATGCGTGTGTAATCTCGTGGTGTATCTTGAATATATCGATTGAAAAACACTTCATTTTTACTAACTCGATATTTCCTCTGTACACAAGTCAAGCTCTGTTAGAATACTCTTAGCGACTACCTACAGACTCATGCTCTACCAAAAAAACCCAAAACAATAGATTAGGTATTGACAACTGATTGATAAACAGCACATAACGGAACGTGAGATATTTTTTTTATTTATTTATTTATTATATACGGATTACACCATTTCACATTAGGTTCAGTAGATGATATAATTCAATAGGATAAGCGAAAACGACATATTAAATTTCGAAGATAGTAAAAAACAATAGTGAAACAGTAACTAGGCAATAGATGTAAAAAAGGGTGAGATAAGAGCAATGGTAAACTATGAACTCCAAATGAACATCTTATAAACGTGAAACATAATGCGCAAGCTCCCTATTCTCTCTCCAGCAACTTACGAGTCTTACCTTCGTGCGCGGTGAGCTTGTACTTGCCGTACGGCTTGAGCGACGGCAGCGAGAAGATCTTGAACTGCTCCTCGGACGCGATGACGACGCGGTGTGCCTGCGCGGCGTCGGGCAGCGGAGCCGCCCCCTGCTCGACCTCGAGCGGCTCGGGCAGCGGCCGGTGCGACCCGTCGAGCACGGCGACCGCGATGACGGGCGCGCGGTGCTTCAGCTGCACCTCCTTGGCCAGCCGGCACGAGACGTCGTCGGTGGGGCGCTTCGACGCCGCCGGTACCGTCACGGCGAATGCGTACACGGTGCCGCCGTTCGTGCCCGCCCACAGCGTCGGGTTCGTATTGTGAACTGAAACGGGCGGAAGGTGTATTTGTAGAATGGGGCAAGTCGAGCGATAGAATAGAACTATTTAGCGATAATAGTTATTGTATAACCATATATAGATAGATAGATTTTGTATTAGCAACTCTTTACATAATAATAATAATATATTCTTTATTTCATGTAAACATTTCTATATACAATACAATATATACATATGTATGGTACATACAAACATTGAAAGAAAAGACGTCAAATAAAAAACAATAATTTTAGTGATTTGTTTCAAAATATTCTTTCAAATCATATGGTTCCAGATTCAACAGAAGTTGTTTCACTTTATTCTTGAAGATACTATGTGTCGTGATAGACTTAAGACTGTTCGGTAATTTATTAAATATTCTGATGCACATATATGAGGGATTTTTTTCTGTGAGTGTTAGTCTGTGTATAGGGAAGTTAATATTAAGTGTTCGTGTATTATAGTTGGGATTCATGTAATTTTCTGTGAAAACCTCCTTGTGCTTATGTAAAAATGTTAGACATTCGAATAAATATAGTGCAGAGATTGTTAAAATTTGTTTTTCTTTGAATAAACCTCTACAGGATTGCCTGAAGGGCATTTTATAGATAGTTCTCAAAACTCTTTTTTGTGCAATGAATATTTTTTGTAGATTAGGTTCTGTTCCCCAGAACATAATTCCGTATCTCAACACTGACTCAAAATTTGCATGGTACAGAATTTTTACAGTTTTTTCATTCATGTATTTTGATGTCATTCTGATTGCATAAATGACCTTGTTCAGTTTTCGATAAACGGAATCGGTCTGCCTATTCCATTTTAGGAAATTATCTATATATACTCCTAAAAATTTTGTGTATTCATTGATTTTTGTTTCATCGCCCTGCCAGCTTATACTCAACGGTTTCTCTTTTCTACACCTGTCGGTACTAAAAATCATCAAATTTGTTTTATTTGCATTCAACAGTAATTTATTTTTATCGAACCAATTCTTCGCTCTTGAGAAAAAAACATCTCCCTGGCTTATAAGGTCATCGCTTTCTTCAGCACCAATTATTGAATTTGTGTCATCTGCGTAATTTACTACAGTTTCCTCTACGTTCTGGGCAACGGTGCATAAATCATTCAAGTAAATTATGAATAAGATCGGCCCTATTACACTCCCCTGTGCAATTCCTGTTGTGTTAATCAATAAATCTGATATTTTTGAAACCCCACCCTTTGTGATTGTTACCCTTTGGGCTCTTGACGATAGGTACGATCGAAACCAGTTGTGTGCTTTTCCTCGGATTCCATAAGTTTCAAGTTTTTCCAACAGATACTCTTGATTCAACGAGTCATATGCCTTCGATAAATCTAGGAAAATGGCTAGTGCTAGATTGTTATTCTCAATTAAATCTAAAATACTTTTGGTGAACTGGAAAATGGCGGTTTGGGTCGACCTACCCTTCAAATATGCATGCTGGGTATTTGTAAAGAAATTTGTAACATTCAAAAAGTAAGTCAGTCTAGAGCACATCGCTAACTCAAATAATTTTGAGAAGCCTGGTAGCAGATTGATGGGCCTGTAGTTTTCTATTAGCTGAGGATCCCCTCTTTTGAGGAGAGGTTTAATAAGAGCTTGTTTCAATTTTTTGGGAAATACACCTTGTCTGAATGAGCTGCTGATGAGAAATGAGAGAATTTCACAAACTTCTGACACCGCCAACTTAACAATACTCAATGGGATCTCGTCATCTCCACTGTTGTGTTTGTTCCTGAGAGATCTGGCGAGTTCAATGATCTCTTCAGGTGTCTGAGAAGCATTGACCTGTCATTTCTCACCAGCAAATTCACATCAAATGGGACGTTTTCCAGGTTTTCAAGCATTTCTGAAACTGTTTCATTAAAATATATATTAAATTCATTAGCTATAGTTTCAGGTTCTCCATCTATTTGACATTCATTCCTTTTAGACTTTTTTCCGTTTATTTCATTACAGATGGCCCACATGGTTTTATTCTTATTATCAGATTTATTTACCCTTTCTGTATAGTGCTGGGACTTGAGTTGTCTGAGAAGTTGATCGTATTCTTTTTTGCATATACATACCCAATCAAAATTGTATTGGTAGGCGATATCGGTTGGCGAACTTGTCGAACGTATTCATAAAAAAATCCTAAACTTCTATAGGTAAACGCGTTGTAGAAAGAAGCCAGACACAACTGGTTTCATTCGTTCGATGACCTTTTTTAATGCATTCATGAAAACCTTCAATATTGATCATTCTTGTGATGTAAAGATTGTGCAAAGATAGATGTAATATTCAACAACTGATCACGAAGCTGATTTAATGTTTGATAGTATTGTAGCATCGAGCAAGGTAACAGGAAGTTTATGATGAGTCGTTGATACTAGAGCATCACAAACATCTTGTTGCCGCCTCTTGATTTTCATTTGGAACTCTTTTGAGTATACATTGAGAAATGTGTTAAAAAAACCAACTGACGTTATTAGATGTCAAAGGTAAATTTGCTATTTTTACTAATTGCTTGATCATGTTTTCCTTCATCATAATGCCCAGATCCTAGATCTTGTTGCTTGTGATGGAATTTGGCAACACCAAGATATCATGCGAAGTAGAGTGTATCAAGTTTTGTTTCTGAACGGGAAGTAGCTGCGCTACTCAGTGTATTTTTCTCAGAGTTTCACTTCTGAAAAATTCTATTTATTACTCTGATTACTCTAAAATTTTGCAGGCATTTTTCCTGGTGCCATACCAACTCACCATTTTTCATTTCTCAGGATGTATTTCTTGGAAAGTACATGTATTCTGTTTCAAAATTCAAATATTCATTTTTCAAATGTGTTTGTTTTCTTTTGATTCCTTTGGTCAGAAAATGAATTCGTTATTTTTTTTATCAATAATTAGAAAAACCCTTACTACGTCACTTACTACAGGAAATAAATTACAAAATACCACAATATGGAAAAAATTCTTAGGACCCGAAGATATTCCAAATCATAAGAACACCTGAGCTTTTACGAAACATAAAATATATAATAAAAAAAGAAACTGTCTTCTTGAATCAAAAATCAAAATCATACTTAGGTGTATTTGCATACAAGTAACACGATGGACGCTGCTGATAACGCACACGACAGCAGCTGGTAGAATGCTAATGAGCAAAGCACGTCCGACGGAAAAACTTCGACAGCGCGCACACTCTCTCACGTCTCCGGTCATTCACTCATTGCACAGTCGATTTACGTGATAAGAGTACAAAACCTAATACTTTTAAAACAAGAAACTCCCGACTTTTATTTCCTGGGACCGAGAACGATAAACATAGAAATAATTCCTAGAAAATGCTGTCCTGAAATTTTTGGGACGGTTACCCTATTCACACCATCAATATGTCCTGAATTCAGAAACTCACCACTAACTAAAAACGTTCTAGCGAAATAGAGACACCTGACGAAGGATCCCATGGAATCGTCGGTCGCTCTGGCCTCGATCTGCCTCTCTACGGGCTTGGCCTCGAGCGGCGAGAACGTCTCGGAATCGGAGGCGGGCAGTTTGCGCGGCGGCGGCGACGCCACCGCCTGTTTGGCGTCGTCTTTGTTGGCGTTGCGGCGCGTCGATCGGCCGCGGCGCAGTCTTCGGAAAGACTCGCGCAAGGACTTTTTGAAGGACTTCCGGCGGGATATCGGCGTGTCGCCGGAACCGGTGAGATCTACGGAACAAATAGTAAATGAGGATATTTTTGTGGAAATGAGTACGAGGTTCATGCGCTCCTAGTGATTTTTTGGTTCACTATTAGGTTTTCCACCTGATTTGATTCACGGACCCCTTTTAATATGTTTGCGAACCAGCAAGATCTTCTTCAAGATTCCAAACCCAAAACCTCTTGAATCGATGTTTCAACCAATTTGCGCATATATTGGTTGGAGGAATTTGTGGGAGCCATTTTGACAGATTCGAAATCAGCTTAAAATTAGCTCTCGTGATATTTGTCTTCATTTGAGATACTTGAAGATGAATTTAGTTTTGATTTCAAGTAGGCCAAGGAAACCAAACCTTAAAGGAAAATAAATACAGCTTTTTTAGCTTATAGCTTATTTAGTTTTCCTGAAATGTTCTATCTTTGTTTCTAAAAATAAAAATAGGAATTATAATAGTTATTTCAATACATTGTAGGACACTATTATTTGTCACCGTTTAGTGCTAACATCACTAAGAGAAACGTTATTCATTGTGTTGAAAACGGGAGCAAATTCGTTACCGAAACATCCACCACTAAGATAGAAATTTTGATATTTGTTTAGAATATATTTGTCATATAAATTTTTTGAAATACAAGGTGTCACTGACAAATGAATAGAGAATTTCTAGGCACCTGAAGGTTAAATTTCAAGCAAGGTGACATTTTGGGGCAGATCAAAATCTGTCCTTACTACAGAGACAAAATTCCATGAAATCTAAGAAATGAATACTACCTCCACGATTACCCTATAGACAGTATTTAACAAATATAGCTTGTTTTTGACACTCGAAACGATACTAAAAATGCATGATAAATAAATGGATATCCAATGTAGTTGTATGTTGATTCAAAGATAATAATAGGATTTATAATGGTTACAAAATCAATAATCTCATTAGAAGAGAGTCCCATCGTTATTAGTCATTATCAGTCCCGAGCGCAATTAGTATGTTGATTCTCCTAAATGAACAGTTCTGTTTCGAAATGTGTCCATAACTCTGTCTTCCAGTTCAACTGAAACAGGCCGAATAATGTCCTTCTAAACAAGTCTTTCCATTTAATTGATTTTGCAAGGCACATGTGCTATTTTTCCAACCAGATACTGACTGGATAATGCGATGATGGATGGTCATTAGCTAGTTTCGATACAAAAACCTGCGATTGGTCATTACAAAATCAACCTTGTCAACCTTCAAATCAAACCCCAAGGACCACTGGCGTTAACGGCGTTCGTAAATTTCGTTGTGAATAGTTATCGACTTTTTTTCATTTTTTTCGACATGACCAAAGAAATGATATTATATTCTATACTAGTTGCCTCATCGAATTATGACGAGCATTGATACAAACATAAGTACAAGAAAGAGCTATCGAAGTTTCAAAATCCTTGCTTGACTTGATGGGCTGAACCAACTAGCTTTTGCAATTTTCAATTATCAAAGAACAAACAAGTAAAACTGAGTCTCTTTGTTTGAACACACTTCGAGGAACAATGGATTTGAGTAAATAATTTTACACTATCAACTCGATTCGAATGAAAATATCTGAGAATGTAGTATGTCTCAATTCAATGTGACAATGTCATGGCACATAAAAATGTTTTGCTAATAGTCAGCTGATTTTTGATCGCTATGTCTCTCTTATGGTGCTTTCTTAAGTTGGATCTAGTATTATTGGGGAAAGCAGCAGGTAATAAGGAGTACTCTTTCAAGTTAATAAAAATTTAAAAAAAAAAAATATAAAAATCCAACAAAAGCCCTCACGAATGTGATCTACAGGGATACTGTGGAGACTGTGACAAACAATAATACAAAGGAAAAACAAAAAGATCATTGTCTGATAGAATCACTTCCTACAGATGATGTGCCCTTGCAGAACATTCCAATAGACTAGATCATTACATGGACTTTAATTCGGCGAGAGTATTAGCAACAGAATCAAATTTAGCCAAAAGATCCTTTCTGGAAATGTCTTTTATGGCTGAAGCGGAAAATTGTATGAACAAACGAACGGACATTCAACATCTGAGTATCATCTACTCATACCTTTTATCATTAGATTCTCACAGTACACAGTAGATGATACCATCTCGTAATTAATTGGTTGTTTGCCATGAGAATTTTCAAATATCATTTCAGTTTACATGAAATCTATTTCATAAAGTGACTTATTTCAATTTTAGAGTAACTGAACACGACGGTCTATTAATTGTGGTGTGATTATTTCAGTGGAACTTGTTCTGCAATTTCATGACTGTGGAGATTATATATATTATATCTCCATAATTTTACATTGTGGAGGAAATACGAATGCATTACTGAAAATATAAGAAAAAAAATATCTACAGAATGGCAAACACCAAACTTTGTATGCCAAACCGTTTTCCAGATATTCAATACAGTAGTTAGCCCTCATTTTTCTACGGATTGAAATTTGCCGTTGAATTTTCTAAAACTCCATATCTCTTACAGTTTCCTAGATCCCAATGGTAATCATCGACTATGTGACACACTGAATGAATTCGTTATCTCCCTTACCGTTCGGGTTGAGGGTGCATTTGACCATGACGGGCTTGTTTTTGACGTAGTCGAGAAGGGCGAGTCCGTGTGCGGTGCCGGCGGCGACAAGGCCCCAATCGGAGTGGAGAACACAACAGGTGATGGCGGCAGGCGGGTGCAATTGGAGAACAGATGTGGCTTGAAAGCCGCGCGGTTGGTGCATATCGCCTGGAAAATGATTTGAAATGAAATACACGAATGCCAGGAAGTTGTCAGGAAACTATGATCGTGTATTTGAGACTGAAAGGAGCTAGAGGGGCTCTTAAATATTCATCCCGAATTTGATTTTCTATTATTTTCGAAACGACTAGAAAAGGTAATGAAATCAGGTATATACTTCGTTTTCACCGATTTTTTTTTGGACTTTCTCCCCTAAGCTTAGTGTGTCCAAGATAAGGAAAGCCAGTACGGGTATCTCGGAAACTACACGAGAGACGGATTTGCTTAAATTGGAGAAAAATTGCATGGATGGAAGGGTCAACAAAATGACATTCCGAAATTTATTTTTTTTTATTTTATTTTTCGTTCCAGAGTTATTTTCCAAAAACTGAATGAAGTTATATCAAAAATAAAGAAACATGGCAACTTTTAATGCTTATTGATATGGCATTATCAAATTTTTGTTCCAAAGTTTTGTCTTTGAGCAACCATCATCAACTTGATTTTTTCAAAGACGGCAATGATACTGTCTGTAAGTTCTTCGAGGAGGTGGTACATTCATTTTTCAGCTTTTCATAGGATTTTCTCTCCTCGTTTCTGATATCTTGAAACTAGATTCGAATAGCTCTTTTCATTATGATTTCGACTACATGCAAGCACATTAGTTTCAACGCCTTCCAGGTCTATTTAATGAAATACATAGATGTAAAGATCAATAGCTTCTTCATTCCAATGTATGGATTTATTTTTATTACAGAATCAGGATAAATTCAGGCATACTCCAAAAATTACATAATATGGGTCAAAATAGGCTCGATATGTGAGCATATCCTCGGAATCAGGATGAAAAGGTCGATTGGAATCTAATATCAAGATATCAGGTTCGTATTTGAAAAAAATAAGTTGATGATGGTTGCTCAAAGATGAAGTGTTGCATCCGAAAGTCGATAAAGCCAAATCAATTAACATTGCTCAAAGTAGCCATGAAAATGTTGCTTCAGTTTTTTCTTTCATTATCAACGCTAGAAAAGAATAAAATTGAAAATCTGGAAATTCAGTTATTTGAAAATAATTGAAATTGAAAAATTTTTAAAAGTGATTTCGTTTGACTTTTACTCGGCTTCCTCTCATTCAACATCTCTTAGTATCTGAAATGCCCATACTGACCCTCCTTATCTTGGACACAGTGATATACTTCCTCATTTTTTCATGATAAATACAATAATTTCAAAACAGAATACCGTTTATTAAAAGGTGCTACAAATACAGCTGCATAGGAAAGTCTAGCATGTTCTTCCACAAAATAAATACAATGGAAATATATTTTTTTAGCATAATGAACAACATTGATCTCACAGAGTTTTTCTCCATATATCAATAATTATCGCTTGAATATCAATATTTAGATGATGTTACCAAGGCTTACCATCGACTTGTAAATACTATTAGTAATACGTAGCCGTAGTCTCAGTTGTATAGATACATAATTAAAAAATATTCAACTTCAAATAACGTTTTTTCGCCACCTTTCAAAATAGATGAAGAATAGTTATATACACACCAAGGTAATGCAGAATTTCATCATTATCTAGGGACCAAAATTATATTCCGAAGAAGGATAGAAGGACCCGTAGTACTAATATTCTTTACCACCAAGGTGTATATAATTTGTTTTCCACCACTACCCATATCTTTCAATCATTATAGTTCTGTAAAACGAACCTACTGTCACTACTATGAAAGCACTCTTTTCATCCTATCTGGTAGCCATGACAACAAATGAGAGTAATTCATTCATTATGATAATATACCAACTATTGGGTATCACTGGGTTGAAAAAATTATCAAGGTCATAATTTAGGTCAATAAGAATACGGTGGCGTTATTATATATGCCATTGTATTCAAATATTTTTCACGACTTGATAGCGTAGCATACCTTGCTTCGGTGACAGCTGCCCGTGCCCCTTCCACACAAACCCGTCCCTGTCGCAGACGATGTTCATGGCGGTCGTCTTCAACGGCCCGTCGAGCACCTCCGTGTCGAACTTGGAGACGACGATTTGGCCGGCCGTGCCACCGACGACGAGCGTGCCCGACAACGGGCACAGAGTCACTCGTTTCACGGCCAACCGGGGGTCGTCCGAGTAGGGGTCGAAGATGCCCGTCTTGCGGAACGGCGGCCACTCTTCGTCCAGGTCCTCCGGGTCGGGGTGCACTTCTGCGAACGAGAACATTATATATATACATATATACTTCATTCAGTCACTAATACATTGAAAAATTAGTACATATAAATTAAAATATTATTGTGTTACAAATTATTCAGAAAATTTCATTTCTGGTAGAAGGTCATTGGAATCTTTCACAAATACGGATTATTGTGAACACTTTTCAGTCACTCTAGGTGCCCTGAAATGATATCTTGATCTTGTGTTGTATTCATGAACACCCTGATTGTAATTCAAAATATACTGATTTAAATATTATGAGTAAAAATAAGAGAACATGAGGCGAACTATAATTGTGTGCAAGTAATAGAATCCAACTCATTTTGATTCAAAAAGTGTAATATAGGAGGCAATGGTCGAAATGAGGTACTATGCCTACTCGATCAAATATTGAATATACCATCTCAGATACTCAACTTTGAAATAAACGTTTTCAATTGAATCATTTGCATACGAGTAGGTGCTGATGTCAGATTCTATAAATGATCATCGTAATTCAGACTTCCTGAGAAAGCACAGTAGAAGGCCAATTATTTCCTCGGAATGTCGACTTCAAACAAGTTTTGAGAATCAATGAAATCATTAGTATCACTGATTGCAGATTCATGAGAACTGTAAAAAAGAAATCATCCCGAACAACGTTCAAAAGATGTGACAAGTAGATGCAAATTTTTCCATCTGGCAAGCTTTTTCTAATTTTTTCCCTCAGCCGAATAGGTATCAACCGTAGAACAGATGTGTCGATGACGAAGAAATGAGTCAGCAAATTCATCGAAGTCGTTCGGCTTTTAACTCTTCTCTGCCTACAAATATGTATGTCAAGTAACGAACTTACTTCACGAGGGTATAATACAGTATGGGCATTCTTCCGCAAATATTGCCAATGCTAATTCTATACGATAAGTGTGGAAAGAAGGTACATATTTCGAAAAAGAACCCTTCTTACGTAGTTGGTTGAGTCTCCAAATTCTGAGTTAGGACAACTCATATTACTGATACCTATTAGATTATATGATGATTTTTTTTATAAATACAAATGGCCGTTGTTGTATCTCGAAATATGTAAGTTCAAGTTACAGATTTATAAAGCAGTCAGATATCCTCGAATATCGACTCGAAATATTGTTGATCTTTTTTGTTATTAGAAAAAAAAATCAATTTTATAAAAAATCGCATCGATAATGGTAGATTTTTACGTTTATCTGTGCATTGTACAACTTCATTTTTTAAATGGAACACCCTATTTATCTCAACTGCATTCGGTTGCTGGTGCTCAATTTAAAAATTAAATTTTGATTCTGAATATTTCCTGAGATCTGGAAGAACCAGCATTCTCGGAAAATAACATGGAAACCCTTAAATACCTCCAAAAAGACATATGCGATTTCAGTAAAATTCAGTACCTGTGAATAATTTTTATATACTTTTTAGAAAACTTCTAATTCATTCAAATATGTTTGTTTTACACCCCATCCAAGAATACCACAAACTAATTGGGACTGAACTAGAGCAGAATATAGTATCACCAAATTATGAATGTTCATTTTCTAGGTTTTGAGATTGGAGAGTGGGATTTCCCCTCCTCGTTTCGTTTGTGGAAAATATTATACAGGTGAACCTAGCAGTTGAGGATGAAAGAGCATAAGAACAAGATAAAGAAAAGATATACTAACAAATCAAAAATTAGTTGAATATATCCTTACTGAAAGTGGACAACATATTGCCGATTGGAGTAATATCAAGATCATAGGAAAAGGAGATAACAGGATAACAACAAAAAACGAAAAATCAAAGAATTTGCTTGCATTCTTCTGAATGGAGATAATATAGATAGTTAATATAGATAGAACATCTCGAAACTGAATATGAAATTGATGAATTGAATGAAATGAATTAATGAAAAACTGACCAGAATTCCTCCGTCATTTTTCAGTGTCAGCAACCTAGAATTAAAAAATTTCGCCAAGTAAAAATATACAAATTGTGTTGAAAACTGCAGCAGATTTGTTCTCGATAAGTAGAAGTTTTGTTTTTATCAAAAATATATTTGTATTTCCAATTTTTGTAAAAACCAAGCTGTCATTGACAAATAGAGAATTTCTCTTTTAGGTATCTTGAGGTTGAATTTCGAGCATAATAATGATAACTTCTATTTTATGTTTTAGAAAAGAGGAGAAAAAAATCCCACACAATAACTAGAAAAATGAATATACCACCTCCTCCAATACAGTATGTTGAACTACAGATGTGCGACATCTACAATTTGCAGGTGAAACCTGACCAACTGTAGGTGCGCGCCACCTATAATTCATGCGTGAAACTTGACTAACTCCATGGAATTTTCAAGTACCAAGTTTTCAGGTTCATGAATAGGTGCCAACAATTTCGTTGGATTCAACCCACCCACGGAACAAATATCCAGTCTCTAGTGCGTCAACGCAAGACGTAGTAAAATTTCACAAGGTGAGTGATTTTGATTTGATTCTGAGAAAGCCACCATCCGTCTACAGCTGTTTCGTGGTTTCCCACATTTATTTTTTCGAGATGTAATCAACATAATTGTCTTACTTCAGATTATCGTCAGTCATTATTCCAAGGTATTTGATACAATCAGTTTCAAGAATAATAATCTCACTTATACTTTAGACGATACAATATATTATATTATATTCACCTTCAGGCTCGTCTCCGGCGAAGAACTGCGCGGTGCCGAACTTGTAGATGGGCGTGAGCGTGACGCCGCTGGCGTCCCAGAAGCGCACGGTGCCGTCCTCGTGGCCCGTCAGCAGCAGCTCCCGCTTCGGCGTTTCGCCTTTGGAGCAGAGCAGCTTGCCGCCGTCGACTGGCCAACGCCGGCTCGAGTACAGGTGGCTCGTCTGCACGCGGCCCGCGTCCTTCAGCTGGCCCCACAGCTTTTCGGGAACGCCTGCAACGGAATCTGTCGGAATTTTGCCACGACGAGCTTACGCTACCTTTATATCGAGATCAGTCGATAGAAATTCATGAAATCGAGTATGCTCATATTGAAGATGATGAACTAGAAAGTAGTAGCAACTTTGATATTTCCCTATACTCATCTCTCACCATTTTCGAGATAATGTATATTTTCCATTTTTTTTTGCGGAAAACAGTACTTCCAATACTGATATTTTTCAACATTGAAGTATTGGGACACTCAAATTTGGCTCATGGTTTCTACACCGTGGTCAAATATGCATTGCGACAATACAGGGTGGTCAGAAAATATAAGTATTTTAGTTACTTGAAAAACTCACCGAAAGTCGTTTTCATCAAATGGAAGACACTGTTTATAATTTCTGATTGGGAATACTGATGAAATTTACTAGTCAAGTTCCTGTCTTATAAGCGTTTATTTGTAAATATCCCATAAAACATCATCGCCATTCGGATTCATGAGAACCCTATCTTGAATGTGGTAATGATTCAAATTCTGTGGAGAGCAACCGATAGGTATCGTGATAAAAAATGACTATCTCCGACAAGATGTAAGCAATTACTTTCCAATAATAATTCGGAATCTCAGGTGTTAGGTTAGCACAAGCAAATATTATTTGACAAGTGTGTTACCCACCCTGAGCCTCAAGATATTTATTTATTCTATTCTACAAAGTATTGTTCAGTGAATCATTGAAGCTTTCATCATGAACATGAAGAGCAATAATTTGATCTTCTTTTTTTGCATAAAAACATCAAACTCTAATGAAACTCCTCTCATGATATACGTTCTCTCCAAATACATGAGAAATTACTTGACTCCAGCAATGTGCATGTGGTTGACTAATGATTGGTTATGGAGATAACACACGTACACAAATGGAAGTTTCTCGCATATTTCACGATGAATTTCCAAATTTGCCGCCTATATCCCGAGAAACAATTAGCAAAATAGAAAAGCAGTTCCGCGAGCTTGGTCATGTAAGAAAAAAAATTGGATATTTTGCTTGAGTTTCAAGAAAACCCACATAATTCTGGTCAAAAAAAGCAGCACCAGCAGTTCAACGTCAGCCACACATCAATTTTTCGAATATTAAAGGAAAGTAAAATGCATCCCTATAAAATGATACCAACTCAGGAGCTTATGGAAGACGATTTCGATAGGAGAACGAATTTTTGTGAACAAATGATGGCAATGTCAGATAAGAATGTGATCCAATTAGAAGATGTTTCGTTTTCTGATGAGAGCACATTTACACTCCACGGTCATGTTAATCGTCAAATTGCCGCTATTGAATCCTCACTGGATGAGAGAAGAAAATATGCAATATCCTGAAAAAGTTAATGTTTGGGCAGGAATTGTTGGAAATCATATTGTAAGTTCCTTTTTCATTGTTGGCAACTTGAATGGAGATAGATATACAGAACTGCTCCAAAATAATGTCGTGCCAACTTTGACAAACTCATATTCTGGTCCAGCAAACGCACAAATTCCTGCCAATATGAAATGTTTTCAGCAAGATAGAGCACCGCCTCATTACCAAATAAATATCCAACAGTACCTGAACCAAATTTTTCCAAATCGGTAGATAGGGAAGCGCTGATCGATAGATCTGAGTAACGTCAGAAGACATTTCTTAACCAGATTAGGATGTTGCCAAGGAGCGAGCGGCGAGCATTTTGAACATTTCCTACTTGACATTGATGTTTTTTCTTACATTATTAAGAAATAATCAGTATTACTCATTAGTTTTTTAATGTTATGTAGCGAATTTGTGAGATTAAATGATTTTCTTTTTTTAATGTTAATTTTTGTATAGAGTTCTCTGAAGAATCCAAAAAATGAATAATATACAGAGGGTTGCATTCGTAATGAGAAAATTGGTATTGGCCACTGTCACAAGACACAGTCTATATAATTTAATTTTTTTTTGAAAAAATGCGCATCTGAAAATACAAATCGATGTTTCATTGTTGAATTTATTTCATTTGGCTGTTCCACACTGTATATAACAACGACACATATTCTATTTGATTGAATAATAAAATTACCTGATACATATTGGCTGCATGTGATGGCAGAAGCATGTAACGATACTAGATAAGGTAAATTCATCATCTTCCAATTTTCATCCCTCAAATCTATCGCCACCAATTCTTCTTCGGCAAGGACAAGTAGAGCCTCTGGCTCCCCACTACCTATATCGCCGTTCACCGTGGTGTTCTCAGAGTGCTCGTTACTTTGTTCATCAGCATCCACTTCTTCTTCGTCGTCTTCTTGTGTTCTGGACTCGATTAGAATGAAATCTATCGCCTTCAAAAAATGACGAAAAGTTTCAATACCAGAAACCGTTTCTAAGTTCGAAATATAATGAATTATTGAAATCAATCATATTTCAAATTGATGGAAACGCGAAATTCAAGATAATTCAGCTTCCTATATCGAATCCAATTATTTGTGTCAATCTAATGACATGATGCTTCACACTGAACTAATTGCTCTATAGTGCCTTTATCGAAATATAAAAACAAACGTGAATGTCTTAATGTGGAATTAAAAAGGTCTTCTTAGTCACTGGATTGCTTATCTCTGCACATGAAGATCTTCCTTTTGCAGCTTATAAATTATGATTTCTATGATACATTTCTTTTCATAGTATTACTGCTGTGCCCTGAATTAGATGAAATATATCTGTCTACTCAACTTCTAAATTAAAACCAAATCAATACTTTCAAATTTATAGTGGACTGAAATATAGATGGTATCTCAGTATACCTGTTCCAATGGAATATCTCAGCGATGTCAAAAGATGAAAATTCTGAATTCTCATGGTTCTTTAAACATACAAGGACATTCAATTTTACCCCTTATTTTTTATTTTACACTTTTTGAATTCTATCCAAAGTAACCTATCCAACGATGTATAACAATGTGTATTTTACTGTTACGACTTCAAATTAAAAGAATTGCAGCAAGCCACTAAATTTGGTGTAACCTCGATTTTGACTTCATAATTTAAAATCGCCCTCCAATAGTAGTAGCTTGTTTAACAGTGATAATAATAATGAATGAAATGATAATACATGTCATTATCATTATTACTAATTCTAGTCTATACAACTGAAATCGAGCAATTTATGAAATGTTCAAAAATGAATAAAACAAATATTTCCTAACTATTATCGTCGTGAATTTCAATTGACGTTTTCTGTCATTTCAAATATACTGGTTGCCATTTGATTTATGAGGTTCATTTCCGGTTGAACCGGAAGTGACTCCCGATTTTTATTCGGCTCAAACTGAATGTACTTGTATCAATATCATATCATATCAATTTCAAAATCTCATAATTTGAAATAGCTGAGATCTTTTGGAGCAAATATACTGGGACACCCTTATACAGTCTGTCCAAGATAAGGTTGCACAGCATGGGGATCTCGGAAACGGTAGGAGATACGTAGTCTGTTAAATGAGGAAAAAGTTGCGAATTCGGAGGCTCATACCAACAGCCTTCGAAAATTTCCAAAATTGTTTTTAGTTTTTCAGTTATATCGAAGAAAGTGAATTTTTGGAATATCTATTTTATTTTTTTTTCTCCGTTATTATTAGAGATACAGAAAAACTGAAAATACTTTTTCATAGCAACTTTTGATGACGTTGAACGAGGTGATACCGATTTTTCTATGCGACGTTTCGTATTCGTAGAACCAACATCAACTTTTGTTTTTTAAATACGGTCCTGATAATTATTTCACAGATTCTGAATTCTGAATTCAACCATGTATTAAACAAGGTGGTTTGAATGTGTTTCGACCAATTTTTAGCCATCATCAGTGTTTTTTTTCGAAATTCCAAAGGAAAAATGCCATCAGTTCCACTTATTTCTGATCATTTAGTGTCAAACATTGATGGACTAGTTATTCGTTTCTCGCTCGCACTTTCTCGAGCATCTCAGAGGCACAGCTAGATTTTCCAAGCTGTACATAGCATAATATCGTCGTATTCTTCATTGATCGATTTGATGAAATGAATTATTTCATGATTGCAATTGGAAAAACTATTGAAACAACGAAAATTCAATTTTTGCAGAATAGTGAGTGATTATGAAGAAATTATACTCCAGTTAAAAACATTGAGAAAAAATTGTATTCGTATTTTTCCGAAGGAGCCTGTCATAATTAGATTTTTCGAACTAATTATCCCTATAAGCCTATCAATTGGAACTAGTTGATGAGGTATTAGTGTGTTGACTAATTTTCCTCCAAAATAAGTGGAACTGATGACATTTTTCCTTTGTAATTTCGAAAAATACATTGATGATGGCTAAAAATAGTTCGAAACACATTCAAACCACCTTGTATAATACATGGTTGAATTCAGAATGAAATAAGCTTTCAGAATCTGTGAAAGAATTATCAGGGCCGTATTTAAAAAACAAAAGTTGATAATGGTTCTACGAATACGAAACGTCGCATAGAAAAATCGGTATCACCTCGTTCAACGTCGTCAAAAGTTGCTATGAAAAAGTATATTCAGTTTTTCTGTATCTCTAATAATAACGGAGAAAAAAAATAAAATAGATATTCTAAAAATTCACTTCCTTCGATATAACTGAAAAACTAAAAACAATTTCGGAAATTTTCGAGGGCTGTTGGTATGAGCCTCTGAATGCGCAACTTTTTCCCCATTTAACAGACTACGTATCTCCTACCGTTTCCGAGATCCCCATGCTGTGCAACCTTATCTTGGACAGACTGTATAAGGAAGATTAGGTTCTGATATGCTCACAAATATTTTTCCAGGATTCACAGAGCCCTAGACACTCATCTTAGTATTATTAGTACTATTACCAGTACTATTAGTTTCATTTAAACTTATTAGTCTCAAAGGTTGGAGTCAATAGTTTATTTCTCACACTAGACTGATATTGATTGCAAATAAAAAGAAATTCACGAAGTCCTGAAAAAAGTTTATGAAAAATTATCTTGTTTTTTGAATAATAAAACCGATTGGAATGATTCAATTTCATTTCATTCATTCATAGAATTATTCGTATTAGTTGTAGGACTTGTTAAAAATTTTCACCTAGGTGTGAACACCTATGTATGCTTTAAGTTTTAGGTACTTTCACTAAGATTCCCAACTAAAGGGTATACTATGATTTTTTCATCTTATAAGATAACTTCTGTGAACAAAAACAATGCTACAAATAATACTTGAATAATAAAACATTTAGGACAATAGAAATTCATGAACTCATTACTAAAACTAGATTATTAGAATTGCTAATTAACGGGTTAACGCATATTTATACTATTTGTATAAATGTGGTAATTGTCTACTATGTGGGTTCTGCACATTCCCGAAAATACTTTATATTTTTTGATATTCCTGATTCCAACTGGTAGGATATTGAAAATTTTAGGGGCTACACTTTTAGCAAATCGCTGGGTAGCCTTTTTTGGTGAAATGGTACAACTTAATTCTTCTTTGATACTTGTCTGGTTTTATAGGGATGAGATACAAAATTCTGTAGGTGAGTATTTCCAAACATGTATGAACAATTGCTATGGAAGTATAACATTCAAATATTGAGTATGGGACTTCTGTAAAGAAGATTCGTTGGATAGAGACGATCTTTATGAAGGATTATTTTAAGTAAATAATTTTGTATTTTGTGACAACATATAAAGTTTTGATTTGATTTGACGTCCTGTGTTGCATACAATATACATAGTGTCCAAAATAAGAATGAACTGCATTGGTATCTTTGGAATAACAGAAATTAGAAAGTAGTTTGAATTGCAAAGAATTCTCATGGTTTGTTGACTTATTTGAAATGCTTTGTGAGATAGAAAAAAAATTGGGTACTCAATGAAGAGAGGAAATGAAACAGTGTTTTCACATTTTTTCATATCATATCAGACAAGAAGTAAAGTCGAAATCGGGATAATTGAAATATTTTCCAGACGCATCAAGTTACTCATGCTTTGGATTATGTAAAAATGGAAAAATATACAACTTCTTTTTCATTTGATCATGTTTCTGATTCTTACTATTCCAAAGATCCTCCTGTATCTTTGACACAATGTATATGTGGTGTCAATAAATGAGCAAGCCCATTGAAACATGCCAATTCAATAAATAATAACAATTACAGCTCATAACCGACTTTCATGAATTTGAAAGAAACAAAATATCTATCAGTTACCTAATCTAAGTCATGCTATTAAATTGAATTTTTTACTAAAAATGTCAGAGTAAGTAGTTTTTGATTTCTCGACATTTTGTCCAACACAGTTGAATCAGTCGTCATCTAATCATGCAATAGTTCATAAAAATATCTATATTCATGAAGAAAGAGTACAGGTTTGTTTACTAAAGATTTTTCTTCTGGTGCAAGGAAATTCATGGACCAAATCTGAAAGTATTTGAATTGTTTGCACAAGAAATAGGATTTCATAAGCAATTGCAATATGTGTATAAGAAATTTGAATATATTTTTGAGACTAAAGTTCACCAGAAATCAGCAAACAAACAAAAAACAATAATAAACAGATAATTCTTCATTTCACTATTAAACATTTAATATTTGAACACCTTACATATTTGTTGTATTCCAACAGGAATTTGAGTGAAATTATACAAAGTTGGCCATTTAAGAAATCGGAAATGAAGATGTCATAAATTATAGAAGAATAAATCACCTATATTTGGTTTTTGGTCTATGTAGACCCTGAGATGAATGAATAAATGAGAGAATGTTTTTTTCAATAATAAATAATACGTTATTTGTTATTCAAGTACATGTCTGTATGAGGTTATTGTGCTATTTTTGAAACTGATTCCAACAAGTAACTAAATCACTCGGGAGTACTTTCTGTTGATTCACGAACCTCTACAATGATACAGAACAAATTTGAAGAGTTTTTCTTCTAGACAGAAATTATCTTCAAACTTTTTTCACAACAAAAAAGAAAAATCATGAAATGATTAAATCGAAGATAACACAAAACAGGAATTGAACGCTCATGCAAGTAAATAAGGTATGAAAGACATTGTGCTATAAATCATTGGTACCTGATTTCCAAATTCTTCAGTATCACTCTCATTATCACTTCCAGATTTCCTAATTCCAATCTGACCAACGTGAAGAACGACGATTTTGAAAGAATACCATGAAAAAATATTCGATTATAGAATATTTGGATGCATAAAAAGAGAAATCTATGCTAATAAGAAGTTGATTTCTAAAAGTTTCATCACGGAAATTATTATTATTTGGTTGGTGAGTTTTTTTTGATATGTTCATCATGGATGATTCCCAACTGTTTCTTGAACCCATACTAAGACAACCCAACAGTGATTCCATCACGAAATGACGTTAAAATTTCTTGAACCACCCTTACATCAATATCCATTAATATTTCAAAACTTTTCGCAACAATCCGTACGTTTGAATGAATTCCGTACTCACCTTACTGGTAAAGTCGAAAGCTACATGTTTATCTCCATGTATCACGGAAACGGAATATTTGTCAGCATAGTTCGCTCTCGGTAATCCCCCCGAAAAGGCGATGAGCGGTTCATCGTTCAAGTTTTTCGTGCAAATTTTCGGGATTGCTCTGCACGCATAAGGCCCGTAGATGGTGACAGGGTCTCCGCATGGCTTATCCGACTGCTCGACATTCCATTCCATGTAGCTGCCTGCAAGCGAAAATATTGGATGAAACAAGAATCGTAATCGATAACAATACAAGGAAGTGCGAGAAAATGTGGAAGATGTCTCGGATTAAGAAAGAACCTGAAATTCAAACCTCAACTTTGCCAGTGTAACAAAGAGAATCTTCATTGCAATATGCTGACTTTTATTAGCTTTGCTATCAATTATCATTATTCAATTATCAATTAGCAAGCATCGCCAATAATTGTGTGAATTCAAAATTCAGGATTGTCTTACCATCATTATGAGAACTAAGAAAATGAAGTCCATCATCTTTCCAACACAAGGACTCCAGCTGTTGATTGGAAATAAACGTTTTAACGGCAGTGTTGTCTATCCTATTCCACAGCACAATTAGGCCCCTATTGTAGCCAACTAGGATATTATTTGGGTGATCTGGCTGCTCAAAAATAGATTCTACGGCTCCAGGATTCAGTTTATAGTCTTGTGGGACACTGAAAAGAAACATCTCTCAAACTATATGTAAGTGGCATATCACAAACAGTCTTCAATTTCAATTGGCAGTGTTCAAGAGTTCACAGTTCTGAATATGCATTATAATTATATAACAATTTAATGTAGATGTTCAACCGATAATTGATTGAAAAACTTAATAATTCTTGTTCTTGTCTCGAATTAATCGATTATTTCTACTTATATTCTACGAATTGAATAATTGATACAAGAAGATGACATCAACATATGAAAATTTCTAAGAACGACTCTAGTTAATAAACACATAAATCTTACAAAAATAAATGATTAGAACCAAAAATGATGCATATACTATGCAGGATTAAAAACTCTACCAATATTTTGATGATATTCTGAAGAAATAGTTATCAGCTACTGGAAATGGCAATATTATCAACACTAAAGCTATCAGGTCTAGATCTTGAGCCTGTTGAAACAGTCATCTTCCAATCGACACATTAATGCAATAACCGTTGGAGTCTTGAGAATTTCACTGTTGTGGTTAAAATCTCACGACTTAGACGTACATAAATTCTGTGGCTAACCTTCTTGGCCTCAATTCTGTATTTATTGATTCTCTAAATAGTGTTTATGGCGAATATAACGTTTCAATGAAAGTAGACGGAAACTTAACAAAAAACACATGTGTCATGCCAGAATAGCCAGAACATGTGGTTTATTTTCTGTTTACATAAATGGCGCTACAGTATCATTAAGGTTTTTGTAGACACGAATATAAAAACAAAATTTGTCTGATGAAATGCACGATACAAAGTTAAAATCAAATAAATGTGAATAAATTTCATGTGTGACCACTACTATTAATTGAAAACTGATTTATTTGTAATGTAGCTCCAACCACTTCTGGTATGAACAATTCCAATTCAAAATCATGTAAAATATGGTCTGAATTTCAGAGGCGAGCCGTAAAATTTAGAGAATGCATCATTACATCGGGTGTTCACAAACTGACAAAACCTCAGTGAGTAATTTCTTCAATTAATATATACCTACAATCTTTAGTAAAAGGCAAAATATTCATTCGCTCTGAAGAGAAACCATACAATAACAATCAACATTATAAAGAACTGACATAACAAGTAGAAATTCACTGCCTCTGTGAACACTTACAAAAAGCCATACTCACTTTTGCATAACAACATCCTGATAAATGATATCAGGTGTCATCGTGAACGTATTCAAATCCAACAGATAAATATTTCCTCCTTCGGTACCTAGCAACAGATGTTTTCCCGCGCTTTCCAAACACATTGTCGAAATCTTCTTCAATTTGCCTTCTAGCGCCTGTGACTTGACTTCTACCAATGAGTTTCTGTTCACCTGTAAATAAGAAACGAACATCATTGATGAGCTTCATGTAGTATTCTCTAGAGTATCCTAGTACAAAAAATGTAGGTAATCTAGTACATCAGTTCTTGCAACTAAAAACTAGTGAAAGCATACACAATCCCAGGATTTCTGCTTCAGATTCTTTAGTGATAGTGCTCAAAAAGGAATATCCATTGTTATTGGATGCATCTACCAGATAATACTTGCTTCAGAGTGTTTGAGAGAAATTACGAATGAAAGTCTTGCTCTAATATCAGACGGTAAATTTGATTGATCTTAGCGCTGGGTTGAATATTATTGCTTTATCTGCATTGTCAATATATGCGCAGGACTTCAGGATATGATTGCTTGTCCAAAACTATGAAAGAAAGTTCCTATCAACTTACCCTCTAAAATGCACCATTTTCGAGATACAGGGTGTTGAAATTGAAAGTAAAACACTTTTTTTGTGAATATATTTGGTACCGTCCATGGCACAGAAAACAGCTTTTGTAAGGATGTTTTACTCATAATAAGCTATGTTTTGTGCTTTTTGCTTTTTCTTAAAGTCATAATTGGTGAATATTTCAAAGGGGTGGTGGGTGTTTTTCTCTCCGACTCCGAAAACTGATAATGTTTTCTACACAAAAAAGGTGCTCACCCTGTGTCTCGAAAGTGGTGCATTCTAGAGGGTAGGGTAATAGAAACTGTCTTTCATATATTTGGACGAGCTATCACATCCTGAAGTCCTGCGCATCAATTATGAAACAACCTGTATTTTCAGGCATATTTCTGGTCTGCCTAAACCAATATTCCAACATAAAGATATAACTCTGTACGTTTTCTATTCTGTACCAATTGCTCTATGAGCTAGGCAAGGTTACAGTTCACCGGACAATCCAGAGTTCCCAAAGATTACAGAATTAAGATAGGAATGTAGTTTTTGGTGTAACTAAGTTGAACCTCATTCTGTCTATGAGCATAGTATATGTCAAGTGTTTGTTGGTTCAGAACAATCTTAAAAGGTGTTATCTTGAGTACATAGCAGTCCCATCAGAATTCGCAGGTCATTCCTACTCTTTCCTGGATTTGCTTGGTTGTATTTTCTTAGAGTTTAGGTAAAAATGCCCTTGATGTGTCATCTTTGGTAGATCAGACCAGCGCGTGATTCTTTTTCTCTTCACCAGTCTGAAATAATGGTTGTGGCAGCACTTGTAGTGACTCTAGACGGACAGGTTCTGGTCCTATAAACGCAGATTCCGCTTCCTTGTTTGCAAGGTTGTCGGTTTTCTGGTTGCCCACCACACCCACAACAAACTCACTCTGTCGTTTGCACCAAGGCACTCGACGATTCGATGCAGTTTCATACATGCTTAGAATTCAACTTGTTGGAGCTCAGTGGTTCAAGAGCTGAAATTATACTGATATTTTTGTTCACTAGAGGTTTCTTGCACAAGATTCGATATGGAAGATTTCGGCCTGAAAGATTGTAGCGTAAGTACCAAGACTTATTGGTTTCCTGGTGAAAACCGCTATGAGGTAATTCCTCACTGTTAGCCATGACAACTAGCGAGCAATAAGAATTCACGTGAAACGTGTTGTATTTGCTAATCATCAGGAAGTTAATTAAATATATTCCACCCGGCCGTTACCTCCCACAGATGCAAGGAGTTGTCATCGCACAATGAGACGACCCGCCCTTGGCTGGGCAGAAAGACGACCTTCGTCACCGGGATCGGGTTCTGATGCTGGCCGTAGAACTCGACGCCGGGCTTGCCGAAGACCTTGAGCGCCCCCGTGGCGGTGCCGATGCAGATGAGCCGCAAGGAGGGGTCCCACGCCAGAGCCGAGGGCTTGTGCGGAAAACCATGCTGGAGAGTCTGCAAAAAACATTCAGAAGTTAGTTTGTGGTAACTAGGAATGCATCGAGATATGATGCGTTTTGATGATTTGCGGAAATTTGTTTGAGTTTGGAAGCAATTTCCGAGAGTTTTCCGAATATCATTGCAACAGATAAACTGGGATTTGAAATATAATTATTGTTTATATAATAATAGTCATTAGGCTCAGGGGCTCAGGTAATGAACTACTATAAACTGTAGAGAACAAATTTGCAAAACATTGTGCTAATTTGTTCATTGTTCCCTGCGATAGTTTTCAAGGCACATGATATATGGCAAAGTGTTCAGTGATTTCTCACTTTTTATGAACGTTTGGGAGGATATTTGGGATTTGAATTTATCCAGATTATAATGATCACATCATATTCTCGACAGAATTTTTCAAGATCTCAGCCTGGAGAAGACTTCATAATTTTGATCTATTTTACTCGACATACAATTTTTTGTGAGCTTTTTGCAGTGTTTAATTGTTAATTTCAGTAATTGATCCTCTTGTCATTCTAGTCTCAATCATAATATTATTTGATCCGAAGCTCATTTCATCCTGTTTGTCATTGAATATCAAATCACCCGAACCGAACAGGTGCTGGCTAGTATTTCAGTTTCCAATAAAATCGATATCGTGTTCGTAATATATTACTTCCATGGGATTTTTATTGTCTTTTATTTATCATCCAATATCATGTAATAGAATAAGACCAGTGGTGTAGAATGAGATTTCTATGAAGTTGCAAAGAAAAATACAAATCAAACGACTTACCTGAAGTAATTTCGATCTCAATTTTTCGATCAACTTCGTCGATCCTCATTTGAACCCTTCCAGTACAGTTCGAAAATTTGATAAATTAACTATTATTCTAACTAGCATTCTACGTCTATTTAACAAAATAATGGTACAAATCATTTTAAGTAATTGAGAGTTTCGTAGAGATCACTGGCAATATAATATGAGCATCAAAAGTAAATCTTGATAGGTAAAGTAAATAATGAAAAAGTCAATTTCATAAACACTTTACATTTCAATGTTCCCTTAATTATTTCTTGATGCTATATCAGATGACAAACATCAACTTTGAAATCTTCCAAATAAAACAACCTCCAAGAACGGTATTTTCCAGTTCAAAAAATTGAAATTAATTTGAAATGGAAGTTAATTGGATATTGGTGATTTAATAAGTCTCGTTATTAGTCGAAGTATACAAAAAAATATTATTAACTTCAACAACTTTTCAACTTCAACAATCGTTCGAAAATATTTCAAGATAGCCAACAATTTATATTTATTTTTGAAGAAATATGAGCCTCTAGGATGCTCAGATTTTGGACTGATAAAGTACGCACGTAAGCAGTTGCAGATATTTTGTTCACTTAGAAAAATTACTAAAAGTAAGTTTATAATGGAAAAAAAATTAATCTCATATTTTCAAACGCTAGTATTAATGTTGGGTTGACTTCTTATACACACCACAAAAATTTTAGAGCATTCTATTGCAAGGTTTGTTAAAAACTCCACTCATTGTGAGAAAGCCTGTATAATTTGTACCAATCGACATTTATTTTTATAGATTTTTTTCTGAATTTCTCTCCTCGTTTCTAAAAATAAAAATTATAATAATTATTTCAATACATTTGTAGTAGGGACGAATTTATGAACTGTCCCCCACAAAAAAAAACATTGAAGTATTTTGTTGATCGAAGTTTAAGATCGGGGTAAAATTTATTTTCTTCAACGTCACATTATATCGTGCGAAACTTGAGCGGGTTGAGAAGAGCGAGAGGATTTTTTCATAGTGGACTCCGCCAACTACTACTGGGGACCGTGAACCAAGACTGCCAGATCGATGTCAGGGTTGAAATCGCTGAACCTATTAATTTAATGGGAAATCAAGCGCCTTTACCATTGCGCTACGGTCCCCTCGAATTATGCTGCAGAAATACATCTTTCATTATCTGGATATAAAACCCAATAAGTATTCGGAAAATGTACGAATATCAGGACCCGAGAAAATAAAGGGACTTGACGAGAGAACTTTACATACTGAATGCATCAACACACATAAAGGTGTCTGGCGTCTGCTTACAAAAAAAAAGGTAGACCCGCCACATGATATTATACATAAACAAATACAACACCCATTGCATTCAACCGCGAAATACATATGTAGAAAGTTCTATACTCTAATAAAACTAACAAAACAATGGCAGAGTGATGTCAGATTCGTTCTGGGAACCATTATCGATCGAATTCATCATTGCATTTGTTATAGCAGATTATGCTGAAATTGAAATTGGATCACTCCTCAGAAACACCGATATATATAACACGATAGAATATAGATGTTTTACTACCACTGTACAGAGTGTACAACCCTAGACACACATCCTATTTTTCAATGATCTTCACCAGATATTTCGAAATGATTGACAAAAAAATCGAAGAGTTGGGATGCAGGGAAAAGATAATCTCACTTCTTTCGACAGAACACCCAAACCCAACAAACCTTTTGAGAACTCTCTCCTTTTTAGGAAAAGAATTATCATTTCATGCTGTGGTACATATTGCTATTGACTCTGCTATTGATTGATAAGTGATCAGTAATAAATTATTCAAATATTGCGATTCCGCAATAAGCAACCATTCTATTCGGTTTATCGGAGTAATTAATGACAAAATTGAATACTGATTCGAACTATATCCTATATTATAAGTATTTCACAACTCGTTCCACAATCATTGTGAAATGTGATAAGTAAATTAATAATTCGTATATTTGAAGCAAAAATATACACATAAATATTTTACTGAATGATTTGTACTTTCTACCTAGCCAGAAATGACGGAAATAACAATATCATTTTCTCAAATGAAAAACACGAGTATAACTTCGTGTCTAGATTTTATTTTTATCTCATATGTTGATGACAGGTTTGTTTATTTACCATCTCAACAACGATGAACGCTTTATCCTAGCATCTAGATAAGATATCAGTGTTTATGATACCGGGTGAAAACAAGATTATTAGTCCATCAAAACATTTTTTTATGATATTTCATATGAACTGAGAGCAGATTTTCTCACCATTTCCTATCCATTGTATCCATTTTCGAGTTGTTTTAATGAATATAGTGTACTACAAGAATATCACCAACTAATGTACGGGGCATCCCAGTATATTATTATTTCAGTCATTTTGAAAGATGAAAAATTTCGAAATCACATTTCAGTGTCAGTACTAACTCAATATCATAATAATAATAAGAATATCGAAGAATTGTAATCATAATCAAGGTTGCAGAAAGTGCAACAGCCTACTGCGATATTTCAATTTATTTAAAATCACATAAATATGGAATACAAAGTGTTATACATCGTTAGAAAGGTAATTTTAAGTAAAAATTCGAATACTGAAATATATATAAAGAGCATGTCGTTTGGAATAAGAAAGAAAGAAATTTTCGAATGAACCGGAAGTGACTTCCAATCACTACTTTTGATTCCAAATTATTAATGTTTGAAAATATTCCACTCGATATAGTTTTCGTTCATGACGTGTTTGAACAAGGTAGCTAAAATTCATCGACTCAATTGAGATAAACAACGATATGTCTCTTGCTATCTGATATCCTGTGATCAGTCAATATTAGTCACCATATTATTTGTCATCCTTGTACCAAAACTAAAAATTCATAAACTCGGAACGTTTCAAGGTTTATGTCATAATTTTCAAACCACACTGGTGATGATTCTATGAGACACCCACAGTTAACTACAGGATGGTTTATAAAACCGGATAATTAGGAACATAACTTTTGGAAGTTTTTGGATTGCAGTTGGTGGAAAAATATATCATTATATGCAGAATGAAAGTATATGGTGGTATATGGAATGGTGGAAAAATCATGACTTTGGGAAAATTCTGATGATGGAGACATTTCGTAACAAGATATTGAAAATATAGAACTGCAGCTTTGTAGATCTGAACAACCAAGCAGGATTGAAAAACTGTTCAGAGCTTCCGATCTTTGAAAATTGTGTAACAAAATGTAATTATTATTGGATTCAGTTTACCATAGCAGGTAGTGCGGTTTATGATGATTTATAAAGGTCTATTCGAATTATTTCAAATGGAGGTATACCTATTTTGTGGCACAGTGTTAGAATGGCATCATTGATAATTGCTCTCGAATGAATTTCTGCTATTAATCGATACTAGAAGATAATTAGGACATATCGAATAACAACCGTTCTCGTTGGGAGACTCCATTCGTCTTGTTATTTCAGTAATGATTCAATGTACAACTGATATGGCTGAACAATTTAACATGTCTCCGGAGTTATTAAAGCGTCCCACGTCGCACAGTTAAAGAAGCCAATTCCGGAGAGTTTAACAACCTCATCCAGGCGACTATTCCTCCGCACATAGCAGTTTGCTACCGATACAAATATTTTCCTTTATTGAATTCGAAAACGGAAAATACAATGTCATGGAAAATATCACAGCGACATGTTAGCCAACAAAATTTCCGACGTTTCCATGAAGGTATTATAGTGGGTTTTATAATGCCCTAGGGCGCTGATATATTATGCATTTTAATAGTTGTTTGAAGATATTACCTGACAGTAATATCCTCCGAACAACAAACCCACTAGAAGGATCACAAAACAAATATTCTGATGCTAACATGAATTCCCAGAATTATCATAATATTAGTACCCAATCTTCGCCAGTGTTGTCATATCCAATCATCAAAAAAGTGATAAATAGTCCATAATATTTAAAGTCCTTTATGAATTCATGTAGTTCAATGCACAAATATAATAATACATTTGGGTCATGACGATTATGAATCAGTTCTGATCAATACAAGATTGCAACATTATTCTGAGACTTAGCAATTTTACTTTCTTGGGGGGCTCGAGGACCAGCATTGGTATATCGTAAATACTTTTTGCTCAACGTTGCAACACCGCAATTTGATATTGACAGTCGACGGCGATTATTGCTTTGTTTGGTATCTGTCATTATTCACGTTTAGATTTATCGATATTATTCAACTTGTGTTCAATTTTGTGTACTCAGAATTCATCAGAAACTCACTTTATTTCCTGTTTTGGTGATTTGATATAATGGTGAGACGTTGTGAGGTGTGTTAAAGACAATTTGAACCGGCGATCAAAACACGTCATTTCATAGGTGAGTTACCATTGTCGCATCATTCGAGATTTTGAAGCATTTTCCCAAATGGAATGGATAAAAATGAATTTAAATCGAATTGATTACATTAATTTGATTATACCCATAGGTCAGCTGCGACAGTGTCTTGTGGTAATATATGTAGCACTGATAAATGCTTCCTTATTTGTAGTCAAAATATGCGAAGCTGCTGAAAAATCACTGAGAATAATGATGAACTCAATTAATATTTTTGATAAAAAATATAAGGATATTTCTATACTTCTTGTACACACAACAATGAGAAATTTACCGTTGACTGTTTTTGGAACTAGTTAAACTAATTTGGAGAAATATTTCACTGTAAGACTCCATCATGCGGCAAATAAATTGAAAGATTCAACGGAAGTAAGAGTACGAAGTATGTTAACAAAAACAATCCTATTCAAGAAACAATAAATTATTTGTGTGAAACACTGCTAGTTGCTACATCTTCACATGATTCATGATTTTATTGTTGATATAACATTTCGTCATAATACTTGTCAACACATATTCATTATCGATTCTCATCTATCTACATGAAATGAAATAATCAGCCATCAATTTTTTGCGTCAAAATATATGAATTCTGCTCAAGATGAAACCTCCTTCATTTTTGACGATATCGTGAAATGATATAAACAAGTTTCATCTTCAGATTTGAAAATTACATTCAAATATGCAATCATATCTATTTGCCTTGAAAACGAGTTTTTCACTTTTTTGATTATTTCCACTAGTAGGTACTGAACTTTGAAATCGTAAATAAACTTACATGTACTGTCACTGATCGCTAAGGATATAAATGTTCATTATTGAAATTGAACGTTATTTATGATAAAGTATAAGTGGACAATTGTATACTGAAAAGTAAGTATATTGTTTCATATGGCGTTAGGAATTAAACTTTTCTTGTGACGTGGTCATAATAAGTTCATTGATTACAAGCAAGTTACAAAAATCACCATAGGATTGTATGTATTCGAATTTCTCGTAACAATGTGAAGGAAGTATGAAGATGTTCATTTTCCCACCAAGAAATGCTAAAAAGTACCACTGAAATTGTTACGGATTTTCAATTTGGTTTCATCATGAATTAATAATAAATTCGACCCCTTCTGACAACACGGCACTGGTGCTGGGAGAATCAGGTTCTGCTATCCTTGTTTAGACAAAGATAGATACTATAGATGTTGCTTCCAAACAAACTGTATTGCCAGGGGTGTGGATTACTTATCTAGTCTGTTCAATGATCGAAGGTAATATCCATAGGCCTATATGCATACAACGCTACTCATGCGAATCAGACTAATCAGTTTTCAGTGAGAAATTAAATCTTGTATGCTCCACGAGCGATATTAGATATGACAACGCACTTGCACCAACTTTAATAACTCGGTCACGGAATATAGTTCAAAGGTTCGTTCAAACTAAGATTATTAATCTGCCAATATATATTTATGTAACTAAGGTCAGTAAATAAGAAGTAACTCTAATATTTCATCAACCATGGTCTTAGAATAATGAGTATAAAGTCAAAGGATACATTCATTTTCCAACTTTTTGTGGGATTTTCTCTCCTCGTTTCTAAAAAAATAGAGTAGAAGTTATTAAAAATTATTTCAATATATTTGTAGTAAGAACAGATTTCGTGATCTGCCCCAAAATGTCACTGCACTTGAAATCAAACCTTTAGATACCTAGAAGAGAAATTCTCTATTCGTCAGTGACACATTGTTTTTGAAAAATTTGGAAATACAAATATATTTAAAAAGAATAAAACCTCTACTTATCCTGGTGGACGTTTCGGGAACGAATCTGCTCCCGTTCTCAACACAATTAAAATATTTTTCTCTTCGCAAAATTTTTCAATATGATGTCGGTTTTGACACTTTTAAGTTGAAATTTTGCGAAGAGAAAAATATTTTAATTGTGTTGAGAACGGGAGCAGATTCGTTCCCGAAACGTCCACCAAGATAAGTAGAGGTTTTATTCTTATTAAATATATTTGTATTTCCAAAGTTTTCAAAAACAAGGTGTCACTGACAAATAGAGAATTTCTCTTTTAGGTATCTAAAGGTTTAATTTCAAGCGCAGTGACATTTTGGGGCAGATCACGAAATCTGTCCTTACTACAAATATATTGAAATAATTTTTAATAACTTCTACTGTATTTTTTTAGAAACGAAGAGAGAAAATCCCACAAAAAGCTGGAAAATGAATGTACCACCTCCTCGAAAAACTTACAGACAGTATTCGTCAAAGGATATAGATGCTCAAATTACGAATACCACTTGAGATCTAATAATATCTGGAATTTTTTTCTCGCTCACGAATATTTTCATAAAATTGTCTCTGGTCTGACGATTCTTGATAATTTTTTGGAAATTTTCAAAAAGTGAAAATATCTAGGAGAATAATCATCAATAATTCAAGAACATCGATAACTGAAACAATTTTATACATATTTGAGACACGTGCTCGAGACGGACCTTCTAATGATTTATTATTATTCGAACATCTATGGATCATTTTATTCTAATACATCTAGTAGTAGATCTACCACTTAACATAGTATTCTGTAGACTTTGACTTAATATTAGAGAACAAGGATGAATGTGAACTTTGGAATAGACGTTAGATCAAATCAAAATTTACCCACTTTTATTGTCCGAAAGTTGTTATCATGATGAATGATATAAAATGAAAAATAATAGCGTATGTAGCGTAATAGATGCCCGATTTTGTTGCTTGAGCATGGATATCTCGAGATACACAGTTGGTTAAACTAGCGAGCTCAGCGAGAAAAGCATTGCTTGCATTGCTTTTAGTGGGAAAATAGTTCTTCGGCGATTATTCCTCCGAGATATGCTCGATTTTCAGTTTCGTATTTTTTGAACTCTCCAGCTCAGCTGCATCAGATGGCATATTTTGATATCCTTTGTATAACAGCTTCGCTCACTTCAATTATTGACTAATAATCTAAGATTTTATCAAAAAGTTTCACCTCATTAGTTTTTCAAATATCGTAAAAACCTAATTTCGAAATATTCGTCATTTTTCGAGTACTTCTAATTACCATGGTAACCAAACATAAAGCAATCCTCGAGTTGGTATACGGGGTGCCTCACGGTATTCGTTCGTTAGAAGTTTTCGTTGTTAGTAATAAGGAATTCTGAGTTTTTGGACTCCCAGGGTTATTCAACATTCTGTTTCATTTTGAAATATTTTCAAGGCCACCACTTCCGGTTATACCAGATGTCACCATCAACATTCTTATTTTGAATGGACCTATTCGATTCAATATATCAATTTTATTTACTTGTATATTGTATAATTACTTCATGATATATAAAATCAATAAATAAGCAACTCCAGCCAATTGCATGGATATGAATATCTTATCCGTCCACTGTGAATTCTATGCTGTGAGATACGAATCCCACCACCACCAATGAAAATCTCTGATACTATGATACTAACCGTTAACATGGTAACCGTTAATAATAATGTTGATAGGTATAATGTATTTCAAACAACAAACGCAGATATGCACTGCAAATAAGTGATTTCAATCAGTCGAAAAAAAAAATATATATACATATACCGTACAACACGAGTGGATGTCAGGTTTACACTAAGAAACAGAATATCAAATATGATTACAGAAAAAAAATCCTCTCCCTAAGTATTACCTATCTATCAGATAGGTATTACAATTGCGGAATTGCGCTAGCCCAAACAGAAAAATCATTATTTTTTTATTCACGATAAGTGAATCTACCGTAATATGATTTCTAGAAAATGTTGTATAATCCTATTAACTAGAGATAGCTACATTATTGAAATTCAACTATTATCAATCCGGAGCGATGTTTTTACTACCTACAAGTTATTATTGAGTGCTGTCTTCATCATATAGATTCCGAATAGATACCGTTAGTTCCATGAGTCACGACATTTGATATTCTTGTCTATAGTCCCAGCGTAGTATACCATAGAGTGCAATAGATACCAACAAAGATGACCAGTTTTCAAGAGTCCGCAGCCGATAAATTCGAACGAGAAATTTTTATACAAAGTGTTACGGGTTTTGTCACATGGAACGTAGTTAAAAAATACCATATTCATATAAATATCAAATTACCTGCACCGAAATGATGATGAAGCGGGTGTCACGGGAACTGGGTGCTGTAATTTTTATGTCATTTGATATCAAATTATATGATTAGGAGTGTGATTGGTATAGAATTTACCTAGTGAGACATTTTTGGTTTTGAATTGTTGATATATTCTAGCCGAACATATACAAATAATATACATCTGGTTTAGGAAGAGAGTGCTCTTTCAAGCTATCAAATACGAATTCCAGTTCCATAGTTTAAAAAGAGCAGATAGGAATAGCGTGGTTATCAAATGTTACACATGAGCGAAAGAGGTACTGATAAATTAGGCAACTTTGTAATGAATACTTATTTTCTATCACAAATAGGTTCAGAAGTGAATCCGAATTGAATTTTTGTACCTTCTCATATTTTCCTGATTACCCCAGTAACCTCAGAAACCACGTAAAGTGGGAGGGAAGAGCCGTAGAGGCTCGAGTCGTAGAGAATGAACTGGGAAAAATATTTCATATTTATACCAATCATATGACTAATGGAGCCGTTTCGGAGATAGCAATTAATGTAAGTAAATGAAAGAGTAAATGAAAAGTAAATCGGCCCTTGAGACTTGAGAACTTCATTCTGCCATCGTATTCCTTATTTAATCTGCCAAATTATCAACATAGGAAACATAGAAAAAAATCTTCATCGAGGATATACATCTTTCGAGGTGATTATGGCGCCATTTAGCAGTTCATTGATGTTCATTGACACTACATAAAACACATACGCTTATAAAAGCAAAATTTGAATAGATGAAGAACTTGGTATTTCGACGACTATACTATACGTATCAGCCATTTGAATAGAAATACACTAGTACAAAATGGATGATGAGTAAAATCAATTTGAAATGACGGAAATCGAAATCAGTCGTTTCATTCAATTGATTACCTTGTATAGCAGAAGCTGGGCGTTTTTGCATTACTTATTCGTTCTTATTTCGTACAAATACAAAGTCGAATGAACTCAATATCAACATGAACATATTTGCGCAAGTAGAGAAAGCCTGGGTAATCTAAGTTTTATTGGCATGATTGTGTTCAACTTCCTACATATTATATGATAGTACTACCAACTATGAGAAATGCATAGTTTTAATGAATGAGTGAAAATCAATGGGTACAATGGGTACATTGCACAGAAAATAAACCATAATTCGAATGTTCTCATTCAAACCAAAGACTACAAAACTATGTTGAAAGCGCAGGCATGTAGAAAAAATCCTCGAGAAAATCGATTCAGTGCGTCTTCAGTTCACAAGGAGGTGAATTAATCACTACCTATAAGTAAATCCAAATTTCAAATTATAAACGTGAACGACACAAATAACTATCAGACCAAAAACAAAGAAATATCGATATTATAATAGGTTCTTTATTTTACAATTGAATATATCATTTTGATCAAATTGCATTGGTAAAAAGCACAATTTCATTTGAAAAACCGATTTTCAGAAATTTTTTCAATTTCCTGTAATATTTACTTTTTGGTTCATAAGCCATTCTGAATATATGAATTAATATCGATAGGGTGAGAACATTTCAAATTTCATTGACATCTGACAAAACAATGCGAGTCAACAAAAATTCGCTACATCATTTGACCAACCAAAACTTCCATTACATCAATTAAACAGCATGTACTGATAAGGGGGGAATCAAGGAGTAAATATGGATACATCAAGAGATAATATTTTAATCGATATTTCCAATTTCAATTGTACGACGTCAAAAAATCACAAGAAGCCAAAAAGAGACAACAAAATTCAAATATATTTCTGAAATTTGAAACATCATATATACGCACCTGAGGGCACTTTTCGACATATTCCGAAATTCTTTCAACTTCTGGTTTTTCCGGAATTGACATTTTGGAAATTTAACAAAACGTTTTTTTGGCTCATGAAACTTCATTTGTTCATGCAAATGGTACCAACATAACCTCGTACATAACGGTACTCTGGCATCATTAGGAAGTACCATCGATGGGAAATCCATCCAAGTTTTTAAAACATGTAATGATATACAGGGTGTACCATTTGAAAGTTGAGAGAAAGTTCTGAATATGTCAAAAGATGAGTCACTGAGCAGCGAAGCTCTTTCCTTTTTTAAAATCAGGGCCAGTTTATCCAGTTCCAGATTCATCCGCTATTTATGTATCCGTCAGATATAAGTAACCTGAAGATAAAGTTACAGATTGATCTTTCTAATACTTTTCATCCACTAGTTTGTGAACAGACAGGTAAAGTGTGTTACCAATAGTGATGAATGAATATAATGGACCTGATTGGTTGTTTGTTTTCACCGACCACTAGAAAGTTTCATGATTACAATGTTTCATTATCTCTGAAAATATCTATGGCTGTTTTATAAGTTATTATTGTTTAGTATACATATTTCCAGAATTTGAAATGGATTATGTGGGAATTACATATTCAATAGTGTGAAGACTTAGACATTATGGAAGTTCTTCAACACTATCTTCTTCCACCATCAATACATTATTTTCTGATACCTACATTATTCTTTAACTTTATATATACTTACACTTTGTTTATTATCTTATTGCAATATTGGAACTTATTGGGAAGTTTTTTTTATGCTTCAATTTTTAGAAATTAATGTATTCGACCCATAGACCAGTTCCTTTCTAACACTCAGGTTTTATGCAACAGGAAAATTTTTGGTAGTTTTGTGGGCTATCGTCAAATTATCTTCTTATCCACCAGTTGAAACTTACAGATAGTTAATAGGTAGTTCAACTTCCGGATAGTTGTAAAACTTGGTCGAAAGTGCCGGATATGCCGGGTAGGAAAGATATCTTGTCTTTGATAAACGCACTTTTTCATAATAACTGTCAGTTAGGCATTTCTTACAGATAGTTTGTGATTGATAAACCGACCCTTAGACTGATACACTCTGACCACGCAATCAAGAATACCACGGTACCAAGAACAAATTCATCCTGGAAGTGGAAATAAAATAAACTCAATTACTCTCTCTAAATATCCTAGAATTATCGTCATTTATTACTCCTATTTTCAAATGTGTACACATTGTTGGAAAGGAAAGATTGAGAAGAGCTGGCAATAGTTACATTGTTTACAAAGTTTATGAAGTGAATTTCGAAGTATTAGTTGCGTGTATTCATAGTGTTCAAACAAACTTCTACGTTGCAAGAATAATCAAAATTGGATGATTTCGTGAGTACCTACGATACCTACTTATTACCACGATTAAAAACACTTGTGTATATACTAGCTTCTACAACACGTGTATCAAAGTTAAGAAATGTTTTCTTTCATGAATACGCTGGAAAAGTTCGTCGACCGAATACCTACCACGACAATTATAATTGGATATGGACTTTTTGAAGTCAACAGTTTTCATTTTAGAAATTTGATAAAGTTTTGTTTTGTATTCTGATTCTGGCAGGAATTCATATAATTTGTAGACGGCTGAAAAGCCCCACCCGTGTTTTTAATGAATCGATTTAATCTGAGCCCATTGAAGATTAAACGAGAGGTCAAAATTGATTCATTAATTATTCTATATTGAAAAACGAAATATGGAACAAGCCTAAATTGGAGCAATTCCAATTTTTGGTTCACCAAACATTATCTGCCCATATATGTTCGTCTAAAAGTTCCACTATCAATCAAGAGCAGTTTTGCTTGTTCACGTAAACACCATAATGTTATTGTTATTCTTTCAGATAGAATTGATGGATATCTGTATTCCATTGTTACTCCAATTGAATCTAAAAGGTTTCATGTGTCACTGAAAAATGTGGGTTCACTCTATCAGTGATATTTCGTTGGCTTGTTGTACAATGAAGTGCTATAACGTACGATTGTTGCCACCGGTCCGCAATGGGTGTTTTCCGGTGATATTTATGTATCCAAAGAATAATTCTCGAATATGGGTAATTTACTCAGTATTTTTCAGCGTTTTGAAATGCATCTTTCCTCGTATTTTAGAAAACCTTCACCGATTTAGATAATTTCCACGATTGATAGAATTTTAGCGTACCCGTAGGTGGAAAAATTTAGTCACACTTATGAAAAACACAACTGTTTGCATATTTACTGAGTCAAAACTCAAAAAGAACAAAATTGGCAGAACTGGGGCCGAATGATTGATGATGGAATTTCCAATCGAACAGACTGTTCAAAATTTAGCCTCGAATCTAACTAATTTTTCAGGTGTCATTTTTCTCTTTTTGAAAACTCGTAACTAGTGGTTTGACAAATCCGATGGGTATACCGGGTGGCACAGGGAACTGGTTCACACTTGTTACTTCTGCACTAGTGAACGGATTTTTCTAAAATTTGGTACAGTTATATAAGCAACCATTTCAGATTAGATCACATTTCAGTTGAGTATAGCACACTTCCGGTTTCTTTAGAGATTTTTTCAGTAATTCATTACCTAATTAATTAAATACCATAATTTTTTTTCTCAAATAGAATAACTGTATATTTCTATACGTTCCAGTTCTACAATTGGAATTATCAAAAATGCAAGGACACTCATGAACTAGTTGTAGATTTTCGAATGAATACAATTTTTTAGTACCCCAAAATACAAAAATGATATGTATTTTTTTCTGAATGGACTTTGTAGAAAGAGACAGGTAGGTGGCCCGTAGCGTTTCCATATGAACAAAAAACAAAAAATTTATCAAAACCAATATGTGATGTCACTGAATTGATTTATCACTAAGTGACACGAAATAATATTTTTCAGAAATATATCCGAATATGTTTCTCTGTTATGTGCTACTCATTGTGAATAGTCTTGGCCAAATAGCATTTATCCACGGGGCACAGTGAAAAACGAGGTTCAATTAGTTCGAAAAAATTATATTTGACATAACGTTTGAACTTTTTCTGTCTGTAGAACTTGAATATGTAAAAATATACAGGGTGTTCAATTTACATAACAGTATCATCTTTCAGGAAAATCCATTCAATAATGCAGAATTACAGGGGTGACCCGATTGTGTTCAACTTATGCGCAATTTGCCTATGCATGATCGGAACAACTCCAGAATGTAGAATGTTTAAAATTCAGTTCTGATGAAAGGAATTACTTTCGTTAACTTTAGTATTTAACAAATAATTGATACCACACATATCTGATGTTCCGTAATTTGTAAAAGGTAATTACATGTTTGCCCAAAAAATATAACAGGGTGAGAATTGAAAATTGACAAATACTAGTAGTTAACGTAATACGTCCAGAATACAGTATTGTGAAGAGCGTGTCTGGATGTGTTAGATACAACAATAGGCGCCGGCAGGAAAAGCAGAAGGGGGCACTTGCCGGGAAAGTCAACAAGTGAAGGAAACCAAAGAAACACAATGTAATGATGTAATAGACGTTTTGAAACAAAATTTTGGGACAAAATCCTCAATTTTCTTTTGGTAATTATCTTTATTTATATTGTAAAAATTATTGAGTTCTGTGTTATAAAGGGTAAAACATAAGGTTGCCTTTTGGAGTTACATTTTGAATACACTGCTGAAAAATTTAACGACACAATCACGTGCTTTCTTATCTTATTTTCAACCACATCTTTTCAAAACATGTCTCTTATCGACTTCGTTCTGAAAAGTAATATGGATTCACAGAGATTTTGCAAGTTAGAAAAATAGCAAACAATCAAAACATAACATTTCAATCAAGCACAATCATCAATGACAAATGAATGACATACACAATATAACAAAATCAAATGTCGTAAATTGCCTACCCGTCATTGGCGTATGTTTTCTCACTCTTCGAGAAGTGCCATTCGAATATTCAGATTTGTAAAGTATTGTCCCACCTGTTGTAACCTCTAGGCCAACAAATGTAGCACATCATATAAATCTCTCAAATATTTTGTAATATTGTTATCAGGTGAAATCATGTCACTCGTATTTGTTTTAGACCAAAGTTATAAAACCTTATCAAAAAGGCAATCAATACTCATATGCTGACACCCCATCTCACACCTTCTGAATCATCATGACCAAAGTTTAGTAGATAATATACACAGTGGCCAATCGAATATAGCATCGAAAATAGTCAACCTGAATTTCTCTTTCAATAAAAAATATAGAAATATAGAAACAGATCTGTATGTTTTCTTATTTGTTCCTGGAAGGAGAAACTATTAGATTTTTTTCATTCTAAGTGGATAACCGCCACTCCAAAATTTTGCAGGGGCTACAAAAGCATTATCAATAGATTATATTCTAGAGATTGAAACATGAATTGAATCAGAATTGAATTTCCTCTAATAAGGTTGCTGTTTTTTTTTTCAGCTTGTGGAATTTACTTGCTAATATCATATATTTCTTGAACATGTTGAATGATTTGCTAAATCACCAACAAAGCAACACTAAATTTTTGTAGATTTCTTAGGATATATATGTATCACTAGAAATAAGGAGAGAAAATCACACAAGAAGCTGAAAAACTGATACTTTCCTCGTTTCTAAAAATAAAATTATAAATTATAATATTCATTTCAATATATTTGTAGTAAGGACAAATTTATGATTTGCCCCAAAATGTCACTGCGCTCGAAATTTAATTTAATTTGAATATTTAAATTTAAATATATTCAATGAATATGAAGAATTCTAATTTTCTTAGTGTAGTGGACGAATCTGCTCTCGTATTCAACACAATAGGAATCATATTTTCCTTTGAAATATTCGTGATTGTCGTTTTTGGACACTTCACAGTGACGAGTTGTCAGACAGAAAATTCTTCCGTGGTTACCAGGTCTAAAAAAATTCGTTCACTCAAAGTCCACTACACTAGGATGAGTAGAAATTGTGATATATTTGTTTTCCAATTCTTTTTTTCAGAACATTTTTCAAAAAATAAGGTGTCACTGACAGAATTTCTTGTTTAGGTACCAGAAGGTTGAATTCAAATTGCAGTGACATTCAAGGGTAGATCATAAATCTGTCCTTTCTATTAATATATTGAAATAATCATTATAATTTCTATTTTTATTTTTGGAAATCAGATAAAGTTGCAAAAATTCTAGAACAATGAATATACGACCTCCTCGATTAACTTACAAACTGTATAAGAGCAGAATTTTATCAACTGAAAGAAAATGTATGCTTCATGCTATTCAAATTGATGTGCAATTGATAGTTGATCAGCTGCCACTTGCATAATTTTCAAAGAGTAACTCTCAATGTGTACACCAATCAACTCATGTGAAGTTGGCGCCGACTTTTCGTGAAAATTATTTTTTTTTTCGGAGTTCTCGGTAGAAATGATGGAGTTCTAGAGTTCCTGACAGAAATTTTAAATAGTTCTGGTCAATGATAGATTCAAATTGAATATAAACGAGTATGGGCGCTAACTTCACACAGCGCCGTTTTTTTCAAAAATATGAGTTCTGATAATTTTTTTTGGATTGATCTGACAGAGTTCTGGAGTTCTTGACCGATTTCGAAAATAGTTCTGTCAAAATGACAGAATTATTGAGGAAAAACTCTCTTTCATTGAAGAATGGTTCAGAGAATTCAGAATCACTTCTAGAATTGCATACCGAGTACCATTGCACAATTTCAACTGTTGGTTGTATTGTGTTTCACAAGAAAGAATACATTTCTCAAACAATTCTCCGTCCTGGACCCTTCAATTCAAAAAACTATCGAGACCATATTGAAAATTTTGAAGATAACAGAGTTCTGAAAGGAGTTCTGGGTAGCGCTCGAAGAGTTCTACAATATATTCTCCAAGCGTTTCATGAAAGAAGCAATATTTCGCAAATTATTCAATAATATAGGGTGCTCACTTTCCAAATATTGTCATCGAATGGAAAAATCAGGAAATATCACAGTTCTGGAAGGAGTTCTAGATAGCGTTCGAAGAGTTCTACAATATGTTCTCCGAGCATTTTTTGGAAAAAACAATATTTTTCAAAATATTCGATAATATAGGGTGCTCACTTTCCAAATATTGTCATCGAGTGAAAAAATCAGAAAATATAACAGTTCTGAAAGGAGTTCTAGGTAGCGCTTGAAGAGTTCTACAATATGTTCCCCGAGCATTTTTTTGGAAAAAACAATATTTTTCAAAATATTCGATAATATAGGGTGCTCACTTTCCAAATATTGTCATCGAATGGGAAAATCAGAAAATATCACAGTTCTGGAAGGAGTTCTAGGTAGCGCTCGAAGAGTTCTACAATATATTCCCCAAACGTTTTTTGGAAAAAACAATATTTCGCAAATTATTCAATAATATAGGGTGCTCACCGAGGTGCTCACTTTCCAAATATTGTCATCGAATGGAAAAATCAAAAAATATCACAGTTCTGGAAGGAGTTCTAGATATCGCTCGAAGAGTTCTACAATATGTTCTCCGAGCATTTTTTTGGAAAAAAAATATTTTTCAAAATATTCGATAATATAGGGTGCTCACTTTCCAAATATTGTCATCGAGTAAAAAAATCAGAAAATATAACAGTTCTGAAAGGAGTTCTAGGTAGCGCTTGAAGAGTTCTACAATATATTTCCCAAACGTTTTTTGAAAAAAACAATATTTCGCAAATTATTCAATAATATATGGTGCTCACTTTCCAAATATTGTCATCGAATGGAAAATCAGAAAAATCACAGTTCTGAAAGGAGTTCTAGGTAGCGCTTGAAGAGTTCTACAATATATCCTCCAAACGTTTTTTTGAAAAAAACAATATTTTGCGAATTATTCGATAATATATGGTGCTCACTTTCCAAATATTGTCATCGAATGGAAAAATCAGAAAATATCACAGTTCTGAAAAGAGTTCTAGATAGCGCTCGAAGAGTTCTACAATATGTTCCCCGAGCGTTTTTTGAAAAAACAAAACAATATTTCTCAAAATATTCGATAATATAGGGTGCTCACTTTCCAAATATTGTAATCGAATGGAAAAATCAGAAAATATCACAGTTCTGAAAGGAGTTCTAGGTAGCAATCGAAGAGTTCTATAATATGTTCCCCGAGCGTTTTTTGAAAATAACAATATTTTTCAAAATATTCGATAATATAGGGTGCTAGATTTTCATAAACTAACATTTACACATGAAAAAAACAAGAAAAATCACAGTTCTGAAAGGAGTTCTAGATAGCGCTCGAAGAGTTCTACAATATGTTCCCCGAGCGTTTTTTGAAAAAAAAATATTTTTCAAAATATTCGATAATATAGGGTGCTCACTTCCCAAATATTGTCATCGAATGAAAAAATCAGAGAATATCACAGTTCTGAATGGAGTTCTAGGTAGCGCTTGAAGAGTTCTACAATATATTCCCCAAACGTTTTTTGAAAAAAAAACAATATTTCGCAAATTATTCAATAATATAGGGTGCTCACCGAGGTGCTCACTTTCCAAATATTGTCATCGAATGGAAAAATCACAGTTCTGAAAGGAGTTCTAGGTAGCGCTCGAAGAGTTCTACGATATGTTCCCTGAGCGTTTTTTGAAAAAAACAATATTTTTCGAAATATTCGATAATATAGGGTGCTAGATTTTCATAAACCAACATTTACAAATGGAAAATATATAAAAAATCACAGTTCTAAAAGGAGTTCTAGATAGCGCTCGAAGAGTTCTACAATATGTTCACCAAGCTTGTTTTGAAAAAATCAATATTTTGCAAAATATTCAATAAGACAGCCTGCTAGATTCTTGTGGACTATCATTCTGATAGAAAAAAATCATAGTTCTGGAGGAATTCCTAGGTAGGATTTCTAGAATCATAACAGCGAATAGAAGTTTTCTTCGCCAACTTTGTCAAGGGATTCTAGATTATCCAATATGATCGAACAAGATGATTATTTAATATTCGAAAGATGAAACAAAATATAAATTCTACCAGAAAAAATAAATAAATTCTTCAACATAAAATCGAAACAGAACTAAAACGGATGATTTCCCTTTTCCTTCACCGGAAATCGCATCGATCAATAATTCGGTAATAAATCTAATTCATATGGTTTCAGATTGTCATAAACCGATTGATGTATGCGTGATAACTGTGAAATATTTTGAAAAATATTGTTTTTTTTTTCAAAAAATGCTCGGGGAACATATTGTAGAACTCTTCGAGCGCTATCTAGAACTCCTTTCAGAACTGTGATATTTTCTGATTTTTCCATTCGATGACAATATTTGGAAAGTGAGCACCATATATTATTGAATAATTTGCGAAATATTGTTTTTTTCAAAAAACGTTTGGAGGATATATTGTAGAACTCTTCAAGCGCTACCTAGAACTCCTTTCAGAACTGTGATTTTTCCATTTGATGACAATATTTGGAAAGTGAGCACCCTATATTATCGAATATTTTGAAAAATATTCTTTTTTTCAAAAAACGCTCGGGGAACATATTGTAGAACTCTCCGAGCGCTACCTAGAACTCCTTTCAGAACTGTGATATTCTCTGATTTTTCCATTCGATGACAATATTTGGAAAGTGAGCACCCTATATTATTGAATAATTTGCGAAATATTGTTTTTTTCAAAAAACGTTTGGGGAATATATTGTAGAACTCTTCAAGCGCTACCTAGAACTCCTTTCAGAACTGTTATATTTTCTGATTTTTTCACTCGATGACAATATTTGGAAAGTGAGCACCCTATATTATCGAATATTTTGAAAAATATTGTTTTTCCCAAAAAATGCTCGGAGAACATATTGTAGAACTCTTCGAGCGCTATCTTTGGAAAGTGAGCACCCTATATTATTGAATAATTTGCAAAATATTGTTTTTTTCAAAAAACGTTTGGGGAATATATTGTAGAACTCTTCGAGCGCTACCCAGAACTCCTTTCAGAACTCTGATATCTTCAAAATTTTCAATATGGTCTCGATAGTTTTTTGAATTGAAGGGTCCAGGACGGTGAATTGTTTGAGAAATGTATTCTTTCTTGTGAAACACAATACAACCAAAAGTTGAAATTGTGCAATGGTACTCGGTATGCAATTCTAGAAGTGATTCTGAATTCTCTGAACCATTCTTCAATGAAAGAGAGTTTTTCCTCAATAATTCTGTCATTTTGACAGAACTATTTTCGAAATCGGTCAAGAACTCCAGAACTCTGTCAGATCAATCCAAAAAAAATTATCAGAACTCATATTTTTGAAAAAAACGGCGCTGCGTGAAGTTAGCGCCCATACTCGTTTATATTCAATTTGAATCTATCATTGACCAGAACTATTCAAAATTTCTGTCAGGAACTCTAGAACTCCATCATTTCTACCAAGAACTCAGAAAAAAAAATAATTTTCACAAAAAGTCGGCGCCAACTTCACATGAGTCACCAACTAACTACTTATAATATGTAAAACCAGGACAATAAATTGTTATTATAAAATTAGGTGAGTAGGGAGGTACTTCACATATGTAACACACCCTGTGTGGTACAGATATTTCTTATCTCAAATATTCACCAGATGTAATCCAATAATCAATATGGTATAAGCTCATAGATTCAGCAAAGAACTATAATTACTTTCAAATGGATAGTATGAAAATATATGTGTCTGGATACCCATATTTTCCATGCTTCAGTTTCCATTATTGTTCAAGACACTAGAGTAGGTACTTGACAATTTGTATATTGTCATGAACCCCTATTTTAGTTAGTTGCTCATCAATGCATTGAATTGGTCTAACAGAACAATTGCAAATCTACAAAGGTGTAGAAGGCCAACAACAATATATTTTTCAAAACAATTGTAATTGCCACTTTGAAGTGACAGTGGCGATTGTCACTTCGAAGTGGCAATTGTCACTTCAAAGTGGCAATTCCAATTGTTTTGAAAAATATATTTTTGTTGACCCTTCTATGCCTTTGTACAAATCAAATTGAAATAAAATAGCTGTATGGGTTTTTTATATTAACCATAGTAGCATACTAGACCCAATGTGATAAACAAATTGATGAAGGCATATTATCTCTGCAAATGACACAGCTTGAGTTGATTTCCAGTTATATTAACCATTATTCCAAACTTAATTGAAACCATAACACTCACATGAATTTTTCAATGTATAATTCACGAAAGTTTTAAATATTGTGTGTGGACTAGATGTTTCAAATACCTATTAAATCCTAATTCAATTTCTACTTCACATCCAAACTATGTTTCTTAAATATCATTGTGTTCACTGAATTCTGAAAATACATACCCTTCTATAAGAATAAAGTTCCTTTTGTAATTTCTGTCTCTCGGCTGTTTGATGTGGCCCCTTAGCTTTGATGAACTTGAACATGTTTCCGTTAAAGTTATGGCCGTTTCCCTAAAAAAAAAATAAATAAATGAACTGTTCATGATTATTCAAAATAATCCAATGTGAGGCTTGATTATAATATTACGCTTAGCATACTCGATTCGAGATTAGCAAACATTTATATAGAACAACGGAAAGCAATGTCAAAACAAAACTACAGATTGCATTTTCACGTCAAGTTGCATAGACAACGCCTGCTTCAATGCAGAACAATGAGAAATCTTCAATATGTAGTTTTTGTTTACTGCTATAATCAATTCAAACATTATTCGTCGAACTTACCTCATACGATAAATTTCGATTCTAATATGATGTATATAAAAATTAAACCTGCTCACTTCACATGAGCGTACCCAAACGCTCAAACTTCATTACACGTATAAAGATAGTTGGTCACTGACCGGTTGAAATTAAAATTATAATAAGTAGGCGGAGTTCGGAATTTTAGACAGAGAAACACAGATAGAATCCACAAAGGAATCCACGGATCATAAAAAATTAAAACGGATCAGAAAATAGACGGAGTCAACCTTGTCACAAATCGCCTGGCTAGTCTGACGTCTGACATTGACATCGCAGAGAGTGCAGTATGCACAGAGTTGCATCATTTGCATGACATAAAGAAATATATCGAATATTCGAAGAGGAATAAAGAAACACCAAATCTGAATTAGAATATGGGCTTTGAATATGTTGGTATATGGTATTGTTTTCTAGTATTATTTACACACATACATAATATTACACACATGATATTATTTACACAGATGATATATGCGCATGCGCGAACGGCTGTCATTTGTTTTCTCTGGCGTCCGTTTCCATGTCGTTGTTATCCATATAGTAATTATTAGATATATAGATATGGCCTGAACCTGTGATTTTAGGTGTGCTCTTTGCACTTGTATGACATCATAGTTAGTAGAACAAACGCCTGTCAACTCTCCTGTGGCCTTGCGAGTGGCAAAGGATACCTACGACGAGAATATATTAACTTATCTCTGTATTTATTATAACAATTATTCTATGCCTACCCCTCTTCTGTGATACCTTGTTAACTAATCCTTGGCTAGCAGCAGAGATAAGTTAACCACTGTGTTCAACTTATCTCTGGCTAGCAGTTAGCAGATGCCGCGAGAACGGTGCCATAGGCGTGCGTAATAAATTCTCTATCGGATATTCAATCTATCATTTATCAAATCAATGACATCAAATTACTAAGTTCTTATTATGTTGCAATCAGAAATAGTTATGAAATATACGAATCAAAGACAGAAAGGTATATGAAATGTGAAAGTGTATGAAAAATTCATATGATAATTCTATTTGTGCACTTTCCTTTTTTTGCAATTTCCTTTCACAGTTATTCAACCTGATTTTCTCTATCCATATTCCGCGAATGAATGTGAGTTTTTGATTTGGTCAAACGAAGAAGATTTTTTCTCATTCAGCTCCGTGGAAGTTATTGAAGTGAATTTATACAATCCTGGCAATCTCTGCAAGTGTGGTATTTGGATGTATGAGCTTACCGCAAAAAATGAATTATAACCAATGTGAATATTTAAAGGAGCCGATATTTCTTACTGCCATACCTAAATCAAAAGTCGGGTACCTCTTCAAATCTACAGGATGCCCAAAAATATAGCAAAGATCTTGAATAGGTGACTTTCAGAACAAACATTATTTTGTTCAGTAAACACATGTCCGCGAATTGACGAGTTTTCATTTCGTTGCTATTATTTCACAAAAACTGTTCAGGCGGGGAGGACATTAATAAATCATTTTCCATGTTGGACTCTGTTTTGACTATTTGCTCCAATACGAAGATTGTACCTTCGATTCATTGTCTCGCTATGGAATATTCCAAAAATAGATCGTACATGCGTACAACTCCCTATCATTCTTGCAGAGAGAAGAGAGTGATATATAACAAAATGAAGAATTGATTTAGCAATTTGAATGTGTTTCAAAATATTTCTTCTACGACCACTAGTGTGAGTTGGTGATTGCGAACAAAAGAATTGTTATGTTATAGATATTTTTTCATCTGTTGACAACATGAAAGAAAAACCTATAATGTTCGAGGAACATCGTGGTAGCCATAGGATCGAGAGCACGATTTCAAAAGATATGTTGATTCATTTCGATCATCAGATCAGATGATCATTCAATATAGGTACCCATACATGGAGACCTCGCAGACGACATATTGAAGTTTCCTTCTGTCGTGTCGATACTTGCGCTATTGGTATCGCTCATGTTACTATAATCGTTCTAAGTTCTGCTCGCAACCTCTCACGATTATTTGTCATTTCTATCTTTTAGTAGAAAGTCTTCATGTATTGGTACCTCTTGTAACATGATATTGATTTGACAGTGAGGGTAATTATTATTTAAACTACCATCAGCTATACATATTGCCATGCTCGTGTTTCACGGTAAAACAATTTGATTAAACTAGTGATTTGTGATGTGATAAATGACGTCATGTCAAACGGTAGCAAAAATATGATATGTACTGAAATGAACCGAGTTTGATGAAAATCAAAGGTTATATTCATATTTTTGTTGTATTTTATTTACATACTTCGAAATTTGACGGTAATACAGTAGTCTTTGAAAAATATATGGAGGAAGTTGGAATGGAATATGAATATATCTGAAAATAGGTAGGTGTGTATTAATTACCTCATTTCTGCAGATACTCATTCTCGCATTGGAATTTGTATTCTGTTTTTCAATATGAAGCTATATATTATTCAAGAAATGGTTTGAAAATCCTTAGATAATTCTGATAGCTGTTATGATCACTAAGTCATCACATTTTGAAATTATATCATTGAAAGTTAACTCCTTCACCTAAATATATTTGAAACCATCGTTCCGATCAGAGATACCTCTTTTTCTCCGATATTCTTAATTAGAGAAACGATTATAGCACAATATATGGTATCATCAGTATCCGTACAGAATCATCATACTAACCAATCAAAATTCTTTGAGCCCGTCAACATTATCAATATTTTTGAACAAACTTCTCCAAACCGTGTGACAAGGATTTTTCGACGTTTCAGATAGTTCGAGTCAATATAGTTGTGCATTTCAGATTTGACCAATCCATTTATTGCAATTTCTGAATTGCTTGGTGACCGCGCTGGTTAGGTGTTGGTCTAAGAATCTGACGGTCATGAGTTCAAGTCTCATGTAGCCCATTTGTTCCTATTTTATTTTAACACCACTGATCATGCTCCTGAATGAACTTTAAATAATGTAGAATGAGAGTGACGAGCAGTTTGTCCATCATAACCTGCTGCCAGGCCTCGTCTAACTGGTTCGTCTTAGAAGACGTCAGTCCTTCCAGCTGGGTTTCATTCTTCAGCATCCTCAATGCCTCCCGTACGGTTTCCACCTTCTCGATGTTCAGTGGCAGAGTGGAATCGGCGCCGGTGCGGACGATTTTCAATCTCAGAAGACCGCCAAAAATGTCGCTTATCGGCGTACTCTCGAAGTATGGTTGTCTCGTCATCCTGAGATTCAGTTGAGATTCTTCAATGATATTTTCCACTACCTCCATCAGCTCGAGCATCTCATCGTTGAGGCCGTTGAGCAGGAACCCGAGAAACTCTTCGGCGTCCTCTTGCGTACCTTCCACCAGGTTGTTTCGAATGCCTACCAGCGACTGGAAGATCACCGAAGGATCGAAGAACACGTCGCTTTTCACGAGAGCGATCGATTCTTTTCTTCTATTACTTTAATTATGGTAGACAAACCAGACGAGCTCAAGCTGGTCACTCCTACACTGTCAGGCTCGAGACCTGTCGAACATCGCTATACCAAGCATCATTCATCAATAGAACGGCAAAGTTATGGATTTCTTTGCCTAGTGAAGTCTTTCCTGATGCTTACAACCTCCAAACTTTCAAAAAAAAATTCCAACACCTTCCTACTCTCCCAAAATTCCACCGCTGGCTAACATGATCCTCGAAAATCATAGGTCTCCCTTTCGTGTTGTCCACAGATAAAAAAAAAAACTTTACAATTGGTGAAAATTCCAATTTTCGTTCTCCCTTTTGTATACCGTTCTGAAATTCAGAAATTTGACGATATAAGTGTGAGTTTTCCAAAATGCATCAACTTTTATAAAGAATGAAATTTTCTGGCGGATAGATAATATTTATGTTAATCATATGGTGCGAACTTTTTGACACTCACTGTATTTGCAGTCGTTGAAAAACTATAGTACAAAACTCGAGTTGTAATTCAATTACGCACTTGAGAAGTTACACATTCGCCGCTACGGGGCTACGTGTGTAACTCGCTCCACTACGTGCGTAATATGCCAATTACAACTCTTGTCGCGTAGTATACTATTGATTTGCGGACAAATGTTTACTGAAAAAAAAAAACTTAGCTTCCTGTTCCGTCCGAAGTACTGTTAAACTCCAGCAACTGCTCACGATCTACACGATCTGAAGCGCAAATTTGACCTGTCCTGGAATATTGTTCACATTTTTGGAGTTCAGCCCCCAAACATACGCTGAAGCTCTCAGACTCTATTCAAAAGAGTGCTATTCGCCCAGTCGGTGATACCATACTCACGAATTCATTGACCTCCATAGAACATCGCAGAAAGGTGGGCGATATCTCTTGTATAAATATTTTCACGGTCGGTTCTCAACGGAAATCTCGTCTATCATGCCAATACGAGCGATTCCAGGTAGACGAACTAGACGAGGTTAGCCTGGTAATCCATACATACTTTCAGGTTCAAAACATGCCGGACTTTCCATTACCAAGCATCATTCATCAATAGAACGACAAAATGATGGAATTCTTTGCCTAGTGACGCTTACGACCTCCAGAGTCCAGACTTCCAAAAAAAATTCTAACACCTTCCTTCTTTCTCAACCGCCGGCTAACACGATGTTCCCCTAACATTATAGGATTTCCTTTCATGTTGTCAAAAGACGAAAAAAGAGTTTTTGGGACAACCTGTGTATGTCACATATCCAGCTATAAATTTCAGAATAGTATCTGAAAATACTCGTGGCTTTCGACCATTTTCAGAAGGTTTTCATGATTTTCATCAATTTTAAAATCATTGATTATGATACATCATCTCTGTTTTCTATAAAAACTCAAAATACTCTCTACGCAATCATTTGATTTTATTTCATTTCCTGTTGGAGTATGTCCATTGTGGGCTAAATATGGAGAAATGATCTAGTGAGCTGAAACATACGTCTCCTCCTAACAACATCCATAATGGATTGTGATATAGAAATATCAAAATCGTTTATTATTATTATTATTATTATTCTATCACTTATTTCTGTGTTAAAAATTGAGTTGAAGATCACCGCCTGACAATGACACTTTGCCTATTCCATCATACAAATTTATACACCTATTGCCATTGTATTACTTCCTCTGATCGATTTAAATATATTTACTATTGTTATTATTATTAATAATCGTGACGTTTCTAGTCAGACGTGTTCATACAAAAGAGTAATATTTATCTCTGTCAGAAACTATGAGTATGACATACAAATATACTCGGAACGTTATTCGTAATTATTGAGGATTTTTCTCCATAATTTTGAGTGGTTAATCTATCAGTTCATCTCTGTCTGTTCGGGGATGGCAGCCGAATAGGGTGGCTATTGACGTCACTAAATCTGTTCGTTTTCTGCTACCCCCATCGAGAAGGGTGCTGCTACTATGAATATCGCAAATTTCAATAATTATTCAAAAAATCTAGGAAATACTGAGAGAAAAACGGATTGTATCAGGATTGTATCGAGGTTACTATCAAATGATGAAATATTTTTTTTGCTACACCTGGCCTTTGTTATGCAGCATGTTCCGCCTATGTCTGACTTACTCGGAGGTGACGCAGAACCGGACAAATCTTGGACTCATTAGTAAAACCACAGAATAATTGTTCTATACATACTCTTTGGTAACACACCATGTGTATATTTATAACCTTAATGACCAACTGGTTTGCATTTCGTTTCAGATATTTCCTTCGTATATGAATAACAATAATTCCACGGTTATTTTATTAATCAGGGTTGCGCTTTCCGTCTTGGAGAATTCCTTGGATTCCATTGTGATGACGTTCAAGAGAGTGCAAAAAAGGTTAGCCGAGCCAACATTTCGAACTTAAAGTATCATCTGCAAACTATACGATGTCTACGATAACTATGAAACTGCAAGTGATCGGGATCAAAAAAAACATATCATACTTTAGTTTCAATTTCACAAAAGCACATGTACGCAGATTTTTCCCTGAACCCTCAATCACTGCGCTGTCTAAAGTTTCGTTGATAGCTTCTACTTCTTCTCCTCTGATGGTACTTTTCCATATTTCTTCTTTGTGCATTTCGAAACGATTCTGCTTTGCAGATAATTGCAGGAAACTGGTTGGTTGATTAGATTAGTTCAACATTTAACCTGAAGAGGCGAAAGAGATGAAGTAATCAAAGACAATTCTATCAAGGCGGATTTCAATAGTGTACCAGTTAAAATGAGATATCTAAAGGGACGTATAAGTAATATTGCTACTTTCGTCTTTTTTTAAAACTATTCACATCTTTGCCTCAGTTGTTTGGAGTGTTTCATGTTCATGTCCTGTCCATGCGATACACGATGATAGGAAATATCAGGTTCGACGTAGTTGTTTTTAAATAATGACATATCTGTGATAAACCGGAATTCTAATAAACTATTTGTGTTTTCGATTGTGACCACATATTAATAATTAGTGAGGTGTGTGTGAAATTTACTAATAGACTACTATAGATAACGTCAAATTTCCTATGATAGGTTGTTGGCTAATATAACATGGCCGCCTGAAGACGACTGACTTCCTTCATATTTTACATCTTTTGTTGTATACCCTTTTTATATTCTCGAAATAATGGAGCTTCGAGTTGGTAATAAATACAGACTGGGTCGTAAAATTGGATCTGGCTCTTTTGGAGATATTTATTTGGGTGAGTTTTGACGTTTTATTTGACATCTTTTATCTTGTAAACAAAAGGTGTTCGAATCCAGCAGCACTTCAATTCGTATATTTTTCATTCTAGGAACCAATATATCGACTGGGGAAGAAGTAGCGATCAAATTAGAATGCATAAAGACAAGGCATCCCCAACTACACATAGAGTCAAAATTTTACAAAATAATGCAGGGCGGAAGTAAGTTTTTTTTTTCAATTATTTCATATAGATATAGGACTTTGGATAAATGACATCAATTATTCAAAGCACCTACCTAGTTTCTTCTTTCAAATCAAGCATGTTGTATGGAAACAAATATCAAGTTTGTTTCATTTTTGTTTGTTTGTTGTTTTTTTCAAATTGGCATTGTATAGTGATTGTTATAATAACATCATTATCCTATATATATCCTTATATCTAAGCACCCATTTAGATAAGCACATGGTGAGGTCTAAAACGTCATCTGAAACTGACCAAGTTTATTGATTATTCTTTGCATCTAGGCTGAATTTTAATATTCATCCATTTGGCCCAGTTGACGAATGAGTCCAAATAAACATACTCCTATCAAAATATTAATACCTGTATTGTACCTCACCTGATGTCTGGAGTTGAAGCATAAAAAATCAAAAGAGTAAGTAAATTCAAGAGAAGGGTTGCCCTATACATATGTCTCAAACATCATTTATTGTTATTATTTTTATGATAAGTCCAATAACACAGCACAGTGAAATTGTTTCTTTGTTTTGATAATGAAGCCACAATGGAAACAGTATGGATGGGAATAATATTCTTGATTGCTTGTCATTTGTTCACCACTGATAATCCAAGTAGGTACTTACAAAGTTAACAACTTCCAGCAACTACATAATATAGAGGAAAATAATATGTGTGTTTCAAAACCAGTGTGCAGCTTTGTATGTTTATTCTTAGATACTCACCCAAAATTTGGTAGATACTTCAGTTTGGAGTCATTTCAATGGAAGCAAATACCATATTCTATAAAATGAAGCAATTGCACTAGCATCTGGAATTGTTCAACCATACATTTGTTTGAATTTAAAATGCTGTAAATCTCATTTGAGAGATGTAGGTACTCTCAATGTAAATTTATCATTCATTGTGAATGAATTATATTCAAATAAAATCATATAATTAAGGGAGATTCAGTTACCAGATTTTTGTTTTCCTATATTGGTATCTCCTAGAGCTTCAGAGGTACTGAAATGTCTGAATGGAGACAACACTGTCTTTTTCTGAGTATACTAAGATCACTGAAACCAGGTCTACAAAATCATCTTCTGTTCTGGAGAAGAATTGAAATTTACTTAGAACAATTGTTCTGTATAACTCAGTTATCATTAATACAATTTCGATTTTGACAGTTTGGAGATCTGAAGAATCTGATGCTAATGGATTTTTTTCATCCTGTTGAATTCTTCATTAAGAAGCTTTAGGAGATAGCAATAATTAGAAACAAAAAACTGTATACTGATTGGAAAAGGAATGATGAATATCAGTACTACCGTCTATTATACAGGGTGATTTAAAAGTCGATGTGAATGTGTCCTACAATGCACCCCCTCAAAGGTACAGCCACTGTGAGATAGGTAAAAAAAAAGATATTTTAAATTTTGACCATAATAACAGATCAAATCCTCTGAAAATGATGCCCCTGTTTTTTTAGGCCCTCAATTTCTTCTTTGCTTTAAAAATTAGGTAGACCCAGTTTTGGAGGAGTTGTAGGGGGGTCCACACTTTTACTGGCTCAAATTTTATATTAGAAAACAGAAACTTCAAATAGAGCATAATCCATGAAAATAACAAATGTTGGAAATGTCCTCCCCTTGCTGCTATGATACAACCTTCCATTCTTTTTTGCATAGAACGTCGAACACGTTATGAAATCCCAGGAGTGTTTCTTATGTATTGGAAAGCATCAATGATACATTGGCAGAACCCAACCCACAGTGGCTGTAGCTCTAAGGGGATGTATTTTAGGCTGACCAACTGAGTTAATTGTTTCTGAAAATCCGATGAGGCGTTGCCAAGAGATATCAGGATTTACCAGTGTGATAGTAGATTGATCTTTCCAAACTACTACGAGAAAGAGTTTGATGCGATCTATACAACCCAGTAATTTGCCAAGCCAGATTCATTTCTTTGAAAAGTCAGGAGCGATAAAATATATTTCTCTCCAGAAATAGACAGTATGCATAATATTTAAGGAGAAACTAGTACTTGACCGATCACGATTTTTCACAACTGAATCCCAAACTTTGAAAAATTATAACTCTGTTGATATAAGCAATGAAATATATTACTCTTCAAGAATATATAGTGATTAGTGCTCGATGAGATCTATTTCAGCCAGTATTTTGCCAAGATATTTACCGAATTGGACTACTCATACTGGCGAAAAAACTATAAATTTCAAACTTGGTTTGTTTAAATATGTGCTTTGTCCGATTCAAAAATAAATTGTTGTTTGGTTTCATGAGCATTCATGCAATCCTCGTATACTGGGTGTCTCCGGTTTAACTTGTCTCATTTCATTCGATATCTCTCTCAGGTCTTGAGTTATCAAGCAGATCATATCAACTATATCATGTATGATTAACGGATTTAATTGAAGGATTCAATCATGGTGCGCTATGGAAATTGTTCAACTATCAGAATTTATCAACACATCAGTTTGAATCAGCTTTTTTCAACATTGTTTTATTTGTTGAAGAAATTCAATACCCCGTGCGAGAAAACAAAAAAATACAGAGAAAAATACTTATTTTACTTGTACTTGTCTTATTCATCTGTTTTGTTGAGAATATATTTTGCTTGCTCATCCCGAATAAGAAGTCTGTTAGAGAAATGCCAACATTATTTGATATTTAATATCTATTGCGGAAAGCTCAGTAATTATAAGAAAATGTGATAGAAATATATTTTTTTTAATGTTGATAATGTAAAATCCTCGGTAAAAACAATCTAGAAAATATTTGTGCACTCAACATAAAAGTTATGTCTGAACCGAGGGCTGAATACTAACAGCTACTCAATGAGAATTGAGGATAAACAGAAGAAAGGGCAAACCACGAAAATATTAGGGGACAGTTTTATCCGGTTGTATTAATGTGTTATTAGAATTTCATGAAAATTCAAAACAATTATAACATATTCGGAGAACATCTATTGATTATTTCTGAGGTATATTTCAATTTTCATTTATTAGCACCAAAAGTTGAAGTTCAAATTACGTAACTAATCGTTTCTGCCATGAACTATCATACAAATTTATGTTATAATAGTTTTGCTCGCTTCTTCAAGAAATCATACGAAATTCACAAGTTTTTACGAATTTTCGTCATAGATGAATAATTGTTATTCATAGACCTTCGACGCTTGCGATTCTTAAAATAGGAATATTATCAACCTTACTTATAAAATTAGCTTAATTATACAAGCTTGGAATTTTCAACTTTGTTCCAAAATAAATCGAAGAAGGAAGATGAAATATTGAACAAGCTCTTGCTTTATCAATGTTGTTAGTATTCTTCTCCATTCCTTGAACAGTAGAATCCATCGGTTATTCAAATCAAAGAAGCAAAAGGTCACCAATAATTTTCTCAAACCAAACCAGCTTCCACAACTCAATTCACAAGTTTTTGGGAATTTTATTCTGGTCATAATCCATAACTAATTTATTACCAATTTATCACCACATTCGCGAATTTATTACTCGTCATTTGATGAAAAAATCAACGTTCTTCCCAGCTTTATGTCTATCTACCAGAATGACAACTCAAATCTCAGGTTTTTGGAAATTCAATTCGGTTCTTCGGTTCATAATTCATTACTAATTACTTATCAATTTATTACTCCAAATTATACTTTTTCCCATTTTCGAAATATGCCAGGATTCATTACTCCAATAGCTAATTCATCACGGCATTCACTCGAATTTAACTTTTTATTCACGAGTTTATTGTACGATATTTATTGGAACTTGATATCGACACAGAGGTATTTGCGATATTTTCCGTGAAGTGAATAATAATAAATCATGGAATTTGAATTGAAAAAAAGTCGTTACTGTGGTTCTGCCAAAGGTTGACATTAAGCTATCATCAGAACCGTTGTTTTTCCCATCAAATAACGAATAATATATTCGCCAATGAGGTATGTGAACATTAACATTCTCGAGCTTGTAGTAATAAGTTAGTTATTAAACAGTAAAAAAATATGGTTCAATTCAAGTTCCGTGAATATTAGTGTACGTAACGAGTCCGGAAAAAAGGTTTTTTTTTTGGACGAATAGACAAAATTCTAGGTCGAGCCGTAGGCGAATCTTGGAAGTCTATGAGTCCAAAAAAACTATTTTCGGTCGTGTTGCGTGCAATATTTTTTCGGCAACCGTGTGGAACAACAAATAAATGAGACGAGACATTTCTTTATTTTTTTATTGCACATTTAAATTCATATTTGAATCAAAGAGAACAGAACAGAAAATACTACATATTAACAGAAACATTCTAATTCTAATTTATATTAAAATTCGAGCAATTGATAATAATAATTGGTATATTTGAATTCTGTTTATTGGAGCCAGAACAAGAAGGCAAAGTTTCCGTTAAACATTGGTTGTTTGCTTCTGATGATTTTTGAATGGTCTTGGCAATTTGAATTCTGTTCGTAAGTGAATTATCTATATCAAGGTGTTAGTACTTTTGACTTATAGCTAATATAATATGAAATAATGATAATAATAATAATGATGTCGCAAGTCGCAAAACATTTTTTTTATTGTTATTCGAAGAAGCTTTTCGAAAAAAATCTCAAAGGGCTCTGTGTGAACATAGTGAAAAGCGTAGGAATCCACGTCATATGTGCATTGGCCAATCATCGGGAGCGTTCGAAGACTCGAGGACAGGGTTGCCAAATATAATGATAATCATTTATTGCCCAACAGGTAACATCTAATCACAGGACGTAATAAAATACATCAGTACTGTTGAGTTGTACAAATCAAGAAATAATAATAAGTTCGAATATGATGAATGATATGATAATAATTTATTTATTGTATTCGTGAAACAAAGATGAAAAACTGATACTGTGAACTTATTAATAACAATAATAATAACAGGTCGAATATAGCCACTTCCATATTTCCATCTTTCATAATAATATGCTTCACTGAACATGTATAAATATCAAAAAAAGTTTCTATTGAGTTGTAGTTATCGCACATATATTTAATTGGAAAATAAAATACTTTAGCTTGTGAAACAGTAAAATGTGAGATTCAGCCATGACCCTTGATGTCCAAAAATTCAACTCAGATAGAAGCAAACTGTAGTAAATTTAGATGCAATTTGGTGAATTTTGTTTCATGCATACATGAATCATAGTGCGCAGAGTATAGAGTATAGAAATTCAAAATGAGTTGAATAAAGTGAAACTTACTACAGAAACCAATGTTTCATGAAGTATATTAATTTCGATGATTACTCTTGTTTTAAAACTCAAACTCAAGAAACACTATTTACTTGGTAATTCTGTTGAATTAATTCAACATGCAACGCTTAAATATGCGAATGACAGCACATGTAACGTCATCACCTACTAAGAAAGCGGCCACCAAGTCCTCATGTTTGAATGTAGAAGCCTATTTTCGAAGATTTTCTAATGTTGTCTGATTTATTTTATTATTTTAATATTCTTCTGGTCGCCTCGTATAACCGAAGCAGACTTGAGCTAACTAGAAGTCTTATTACAATCGATAACAATCCATTCTTCTTTCCGTCCTCGCCTTTTTCTCGGTTTCTCTCTGTCGTCCGGCCGATCGAGATCTTCATAACCCACGAAGTTCTTCGGAACGGTTGAATAATCTTTCTGAAAGAGACATTCCTTCTCGTACCGATATACATATATTCGGGGAGAAGACCTTGAAGGACGAGCAAGAAGACGTTTTCACTTCCTGTCTCAAAAATTTCATGTGCCACTGTAACGGCGTTCAGGTATTAGATCGATAGAATTCACAGTTTTTCACGTAAACCGTCGACTCCAACTTTTTAGAATTCTAAGATGAATGGAAATAGAAACAATGATAGGTAAAATTGTAAAATGAAATTTAACAAACCGTTCTCTTTTTGCATCTCTGCTATTACATCAAAAATTGTAGGGTGAAGAGTCAATTCCGTGAAATTCTCATTTGATACATATCGCTTTGAATATTGAAAATTTGCTTCTCTTGAAGACCCACAGTTTCCAACGAGGGTACCAAATTTGTTCCAGTTTTCATGATATTAAGAAAATGTCCAGTCTCGGGTTTGAGAAAAAATACATTAATTTAGATTATTTTTTCTGCTCCACAAAATAACTTCGTCAAATTTCAATCAATAGGTGAAATTGTAAAATTTAATTTGACATAAAACGGTTCGCTCCAACTTTTTACATCTCTGCTAATAGGTACATCAAAATATGCATGGTGAACAGTGAATTCTGGGAAATTCGGTAAGAATTTTTACTAGTATTTTGGTATTAATTTGATATTTCACTCTGTATTCTGGTAAAAATAATAAAGTGGCCCAATTTTTGCATTGAAATATTATGATAGTAACTCCTTTTGCGTAGGCGACTGTGATTTCAAATCTGCATATTTTTTTAATTCTGAACAATTTTTTTAATCGAACTTTTTTGAAAATGTCGAAAACACTATTAGTTTACGTTTTTTAAATGTTAAATGTTGACACCTCAAATGGATGGCTCTAACAAATGGATGATAAAAAAGCATGCCAAAATGGTGTAAACTTTTTCAAACTCACATAAATGAAAGAAACCGAAGTATCAATAGTACTGATGATGGTAATAGTATCGAAGAAAGTAAAGGTGCAATACTCTGAAGAAGATTTTTTTTTTGTATTTTTATTACTTTCGCTCTATAATGCCTCTATAATGTGGTCACATAAGTATTGGATACATGGAACTAGAAAAAATGTAATTGATTTAACTAATACACTCAATATGGTTCGAGAGAATCTAGATGTTATGTGCAGGTAAATTTAAGATGCATTTGCATTTTATCAGCTATATAGTTTTGACAGTTTAAAAGATAAACAACGTTATAGATAAGTGTAAAACTGAGTGATTGCTAAGATTACGCATTTCCATTCGTTGAATGAACAGAAACGTCACGTTTTGACATGAGAAAAAATAATGAAAATCAACTTTATTGATAAAATTACGGTTAACGAACATCAGCTGTTTAATTCATTGAATTCTACGCTCTAGTGAATGCGGTAACGGTTTAGCGTATGCGTCATTGGAGGGGTTGAACATGAAGTTATATTGAACTTGTGGATCAAGTACTCCCGTGTAATTCTCTGGTTTATGAACCAAATCGATCTCAATATCGGTATCATAACTTGATTCATCAATTACATGCTTGCATTTCCATTCTGAATATTGTAAACTTTCCCTCTTTGTAGACTGTGTGATTACGATAACCATTGTGTGAAAATCAATGATGGAACGTCTAGTCAAATAGTTGTCATAAGATTTCTCTTTCATTGCCAGGTGTTATCATTCATCCAATTTTTGGGCACTGAAAGTTTAGTGATGAAAAGGTCATTAACCTCGACTTTGATTTCAAGTTTCAGACTACATAACAATACAAAACAAAGTACAGAAGACTGGTGCAGTCGCAACAGTCATCAATAGTACACATAGTTTATTTTTGAAATTTTAATAATGTAGTTTGATCATTATTTGAGGAGTAACCTAAGTTACTACTTTTGAATCAACATTTTTACAACACTGATTATGCAATTATCAGTAATACTTATTTTGTTGTCATTTTTGTGTCGCCATCTAACAACCAACATACGAGTGATTTTCCGCTATAACGAATAGAATGCTGTTATCAAGTATCAAGCTGTACGTAAGAGTTTTGGTTGAAGAAATTAGATAGCTAGATAGTAGCTGCACCAGTGTTCCCTACATGGTTTACTAAATATTCATACAATTCATAGACATCTGATACCGGTCAACTAACCACTTCCAGTTTATTATTCATGATCGTACCGCTCTAAAGTGTAAACTGTCCTGCCGTCTAGACCAATGAAAAGCCAGGTCAAATAGTTTCCATTTCATCTGGAAATAGTATAGATTCACTCGCATGTTCAAAGTGATTCAATTTCCTCAGGATGTCCAAAGATGAAAAAAAAAATAAAAAAATCAGTTCGTACTTGAGCAGGTTGATTAGTTGATTTATGGTAGACGAAATGTCGAATTTCAAATTTAACAAAACCGTCTAGCAGGGAATGTAAATTGGCTATGGTAAAGTGTCATTTATTTTGATAATTCTTCACAAATACCGTAAAAAATATAAGACTGTATGAAAATCCTTTCACCTACGACCATCTATGAAAGAGCGGATACCATAATTTTTTGTTATTTAGAAGTAGCTGATTTCACTATTGAAACAGGGGAGTGGAAGTAAAATGCACTAGTGTAGAAAGTAGTGTAGTGTATTGTAAAAACGTACACTCTCAGTGATTGATGAATGTAATGATATGTCACCTGAGAATTTGACTGCTGCTATCACCACATATGGTACATATCATATATTCAAATTGATTCCGCAGTCAAATCATTCAAAAAATTAATCCGCTATATGATATAACAACCTCAAAAAAATACATCCTCACCGCGGATAACAATGTCATGACTAGGGATGGGATATCACAATTTCAAAATATCGATTATCGATGTTCAAAATTTATCACTAGTATCGATTTATCGATAGTATCGATAATATAGATAAATTTGTCTGCCCTAGAAATTCAGTTGAGTGATATTGGTGAACAAAAATGACAGCTGAAATATTCGACGATTGCAGAACCTGATTCGATGTATCTACGCACAGATTCATTTTCATGAAATCGACATAGGTATTGTACTGACTGCTGTATTTTGGGTTGCGTGGTAACTGTCGACAATGAGTGAAACTGGCTAGAAACATGATCATAGTGTTACGACCCGTTGAAAAGTGTATTTTCCTACGACCACCCAGGAAAATAGCACTTTCAGCATTGTTCTGTTATTTGAAAAGTAGCCCATTTCACTATGGCAACAAGAAATATTGGAAAAAAATTACGCTTGTAGTGATAGATGAATGTAATGATATTTTACCTGTAAATTTTTCTGCTGGTATCATCACACATGCTACTTACATTTTAGATTGATTTTCAACCCTAACCTTTCAGGAAATGATTCAATCCACTACCTTCGTTTTCGAGATACGTCTAGTAATGTGATCATTATCTCCTCCCTTTCGTGATTTTGATCTCTGTGGATATTATGAATCCATTATATTATTCAAGATCGAAAGGTCAAAAATGTTCAGGAAACATATTTATGACAAGGACAAACCACAACGTTGACGTTGAGTGACGTTGGTTACAAAAGATTTTTAGCTGGACTATCCGGATTCATAGGCGTGCACATTTATATTCATGATATCGACATCGACAACTATCGAAAGACTGCGGTTCCTGACTACTGTATGGATGGATGATATGACATGGATGAAACTTGGAATAATGATGTTTCAAATATTTATGGTCGTAGGAAAATAGTGTACATAACTCGTTGGAAAGTGTATTTCAAGCACTACACTACACTACACTACATTTCCGCACTTGCCGCTATGCGGCTCGTGCTAAATATCCACTTGTGCGAAATGAGGCACTTTCCACACTTGTTGTGTGATATACTATTTGATGAGTCATTTCGAATTCATGTTGATTCTGTGTATATTTATATTTTATATCTATATTCGTTTTTGTATACTTAGTTCACGGGATTTCTATGTTCTGACAATGAAGAATACTCGAGAGAATACCTATCTATCTATCTATCTATACTTATACTTATAAATCCTCCTGTCCGTTTCAGCCGGCATCCCGCAGATAAGATGGTGCGGCTCCGAGGGCGACTACAACGTCATGGTGATGGAGCTGTTGGGCCCATCGCTGGAGGACTTGTTCAACTTCTGCTCGCGCCGCTTCTCCCTCAAGACGGTGCTGCTGCTGGCCGACCAACTGATATCGCGCACTGACTTCATCCATTCGCGCAACTTCATCCACCGCGACATCAAGCCGGATAACTTCCTCATGGGGCTGGGCAAGAAGGGCAACCTCGTCTACATCATTGACTTCGGCTTGGCGAAGAAGTACAGGGACGGCAGGACGCACCAGCACATACCCTACAAGGAGAACAAGAATTTGACAGGTGAGAGATTTTGATTCTTTGAGTGAAAAATTTTGTTTTCAAATATTTGATTTTGAATTGTAAAGCGCTTTGCAATTATTTACTCGTCGAGTATTTACAAGAAGCTCCAAATAAATTCAATCGATGGAACCATTAGCAGGGTTTCTCGCTTTAGACGTTTGTAAGAGGGTTTTGTGGTTTGAATATTTCAAAATAAAAGAGGAAATTGAATAATCTGATAGTTCAAAAATTCAGAATTCTAAATTATTTCTTACCATAGAAACGTGGCTACCTCGAAAAACCCTGTATGGTACAAACATAACTAATATAAACTAATAATAGTCGTAGAAGTTTGGGAACAAATCCTTCAGAGGAAATTGATCAAGAAAAATTGCTGGAAATATTTTTTAAACTCATACGTCCACCGCTAGTATAAAAAATGAATAGTCTCACGTTAATGTCACTATAATGGTCCATTTTTTTGATGGATCATTTTTTATTGTAGAACATTAAATAAAGGCGTGATGGAATACTAAACTTTTTGGGCTTTAAATATCTATAACTTAAGTTTGACTCGACAGAATTTTGCTAACAAGGTCTGATTCAAGAAAGGCAGGTTTGGTGAATAGAATGAAAAACCATCCATGCCATCCTGGTTGTTACCGCTCTCGCTAGGAGGCTTGTTTTTTATTAAATTGACGGTTTTTTAAACTTTCCTCCAAAATCGTGAATGTATCTGTATAATTGGTAGCGTACCTGGAGAGAAATCCTGTTTAGGCCTTCAGAGCATAGAAATTGCAGAACACATGTTTTTAACAGGAATCAAGACACTGTTCAAGGACAAAGTGTCTTCTCTCATAACAATTCATTTTGAGCAGATATGTCTTTTTATTAATGTTTACTTGTTGATATGACAGAAACTGATCATTTTTCAATGTGTTCTGAATTTAATAAATGCAAGTTTGGTTGATCATTAACATTGTTAATATCAATTTGCCAAACCAGATTTCTAATATAAATCTTAGCGATGCAACCAACGTCCTTGAAGTTGTATATCTCGAAAAATTTTGAGTTTGCATACCAAGCATGACATGCTTGCCAAGCATCACACGCTTGCCGTAGGTTGTCGACCCCTGCTCTAGAGTGTGAGGGTTGAAATTTTAGAATTCATCTGTTGGGATTGGTCACCTGTGTAACTTGGATCTATTCATATCGGTTAGAATTTCCGAGAAGTTTTTTGGCATGCTGCAATCTTGGAAGTATATTCCAGCGTATCTTTCTGCGGAGGTCCTCCAAGAAGTAGAAGTTTCTTGAAGTGATGAAGCATTTACTGACTCGCCCTGTATCATGGGGAATATTTGAAATGAAATCTTAACTTTGAGTATTTTTGTTTATATAAACATATGTCCGCGAATGAGCCAATTGGGCTATAGAGAAAAAAAACTATTTAAATCATACGCTCTAGATATTTTTCTTTGGGGTATCTACAATACACCTGTCCGTAATGAGGTATATCTGTTAGCAAGGATAATGGCGAGTTGTACCCATGTAGAAGCTATTTCCGGAATATTCTAAAGGATTCGCGAGTCAATGACCCTTCGGTGCAATCTTTGCATTGAAGTGAATGGTCAACATTTCGAACAATTATTATTGTAAACCATAATTTATTCGATATTAAAGCAAAATTAATAAGTAAACAGTGATCTAATTATTGCGCAGTATAATAACTACAAAACAGTTTTTTTTGCTCTTCAGTCCCAACGGCTCTTTGTGGAGATATGTTTAGATGAACAAAAATGCTTGTTTTGAGTCCCCTACCATCCCTTAAAGTTTCTTGGTATCTTTTCGGGACACCCTGTATAACTAGCTATGTCCGCTACTACACATGGATTAGAAAAATCATTAAATGTAGTGTGGTTGAAATTCTCGCGAAGCCTGTGTCGCCCGATTGTTCCTTAAGCTCGTTGTAGTTTTGTAAATGTCATAAATGTCGTAACTGGTATATCTCTATCACTGTGTTCAATTATTTTTGATGACTGTGGAGAGAAGCTGAAACTATCACGTTTCATCAAAATCTGTCAAATAGTTTCCATAAGATGCGTGTAAATTTTCATGAAACTATAGAATTTAAATGCATGAGGATGTTTCACGTTAGCTCAATCTAATGGCGGAAGTAGTTTTGAAGTCAAACATTATATTTCGTTGAAAAGTCTGTTTGAGTTTGAGAAAAGTCGTTTGTCTGATTTGATTCTGGTCAACTATGACTGAATGATCAATTTTTCCATGTAACTGGAACTTTCGTCATATAAATATTATATATACATCTCGAAAATATCGCTGACCATTTCCTGTTATAGTTTAAGTGTCACTGACCTTTTATGTAAATATTCAGGTTCACATTGTCACAGAATATTTCGAGGATACCTACAAATAATACGGTATGGAGTGTCTTCATATCATTTGAGATCACACCAGAAAGAACTTACGTGAAAAAAAAAACAAGTTTGTTCACTTCATTACATTAGATCATATCGTGATGATTGTTAGTGACTAAATCTAGTTGCCTCATTTCTTTTATTTATATTTCATACTTGAAATGTCAGTTTTTGACAATCCTTCCACATATGGGGTGTTTCTTGTGAGCCTATTATTTGTGGGGGTTAACTGTCTGTATTATAGTGACTGACAGATTTCTGGATAAGGGGGAAAGAAAAAGAGTAATTTGTGATGTCGTAGAAGCATCTATTTTGAATGCACTCACTTCAGCATTATCCTCTGTACAAGGAGGTGAATGAAAAAAACTTGAGAGAAAATAAAGTACCTTCAGCTACTATTACAACTAAAATGCCGTCGAGCACATACAAATTCACTACGCTGAATTGTCCACAATTTCTGGCTATTTCAAATCTTGGAAAAGTCACAATGGCAACTCAGTTCATCAAACACTTCACTAAGCCAACTCAGTTCTTCAAACACTTTACTAAGGCTCTCTTCCTCAAACATGGGTACTGTTCGATTTAAGTTCTAAATCGATGTTATTGGTCATTTCGAGGGTTCATCGAATATTAACACTAGCTGAGTGTTGAATTTCAATTAGGTTACACGATTTCGAAAAAAAATTATAAAACGTCACACGTTAAGAATTCTTATAGATACAAATTTGTTAATTACCCACTGTGTTCATGTTGAAAATTACAAGATGATTATAAACATAAAAATATAATATATCAAGACATTATCACAAAAAAATGAACAAACATAATATCACCATATCAAAAACATAAAAAAATCTGAAACATATTGAATCAGTACAAATTGACAAACATCCAAACATCCAAAACTTTGGAATATTTACCTCAGTCATAATTCTAGAGTACTATCTAGAAACTCTCCACAGTGTAGGAAGTCTTGTTTACTAACATAAAGAAGACTGGTCTAGTTGTTGTTGGGTTAGAAAACGAGAGAAATTGAGATTTATTGAAGTTTTATTTATTGAAGAGTTGATGTGGTTATGGATTGTGAAAAAGTTTTCTTATACTGAGTATCATAATTAACGAACCCGCAAATAGAAATATTGTGAGAATAGTTCGTCTCCATTCTCAAATGATGTAATATTTCTGTGAAATATGTCCACTCCGAGCCAAAATCTCACATCAAGTGAAAGCTGGAAAATTTCTGATGATCACGAAATGGAAATTTATCTGGATGGAAATGACGCATTTTATGTAACTTTGGACGTTGCCATTATTTCACTACTCATTTATCTTTTCGGATATTAGCCTAATTGTCTCCAAAAACACGCTAATGACACTGAACATCGTGAAAGTTTCTCATCTTCACAAGTCAATAGTTTGCATTCTTTGAGAGACTATAAAAATGTTGATATTAACAATTTATAATCTGTTGAAGATATGCATTCACAACAAGGACATCTCAGAAAGTTATACAGATTGTCTAAAATATTGTTCGTGTTATTCGAGGTTAGTCTGCAGGCCATTACTTTCTGATACGCAAATTCTTCAAGTTGTGCATGTAGTTTTGTTTTGAATGACATTATAAACTTTCATATGTTTGGATTTTGAAATGAAAATCTTTCATCTTTCTGAGGAATGACTTGGAACCGGTATATAATCTACTGATACTAATCTAAGGTACCGAGGAATATAATCTGTGATGAGTTAGACCTGTTAGACAATGTTATTCCATCTCTCGAAACATTGAAAGTTGAAATGAGAGTGTTCTCAGATTTTTTCTCAGATGTTTGCACTTTTGCTAAACACGGGTATCTTGGAAAGAATTTTATGTGCAAGATGTCACCGAATGTAGGGTTCCTCAAAGATTTTTGATAATGAGAATGATTTGTAAAAGAGATTCATGAATACAAATTGAAAAATGCCATCGAATGCACAAATACAGAGATAACAGTCAAATTTTCGAAATCGTTATCACAGTATCTTGGAATTATTAAAAAGAATATAAAATATAAAACTAACACTTTGAACACGCAAATCCAATATGATAGGATTCTATCTTATTTATTATCTTTTTTTTTTTCGTGCCAAAATCAGACACGATAATTACCAAGAGCAATGATTTCGTAATGCTCTGATTTATAGAAATATAACTTTTCCCCATAATGCGTCAATACGTCACGCTATCAAGAACTAGTTGAGTTCACCTCATGCATATAAAATCATGATTCTTCTGAACTATAACTTATCAAATGTTAAAATGGAATCAATCATCGATTCAATTACAAATGGAACGTTTGCAATCGCCATATAAAATAATAATGATTAGATAAACGCAGAAGGATGTATACGCATTATTGTTATCGATAGATCATAGAATGACGAAAATTCATATTTAAAATTTGCTTATATTCTCAACTTGGGAATTGGAAAATTATCTCAAATCTTTGTAGGCAAGAAAATATATTTTTTATTTTGTTACGAATTCTATACGAAATAACCTTTCCAACCGTTCATACACATTTTTATTTCAATCATTCAGACATTTTCATCCGAAGCAAAAGCATTCAAACAGATTCAAATAAATAGGTTTGTTATCACATATTAGCAAGACATAAAATTAGAGTGAAAAAAAATGGTATTTCGAAAACCTACTTACCGTTTGTTTACTTATATAAAGCTCAGGATTATTTTCGTTCATCTTAAAAAAATGCTATTCTGATGAGATATTGGCAAACCATTCGGAAACACCCCGTATTACTGACAGTAGGAAAAATTCTGCTAATACATTCACATTTACCTTGGCCTTTTACAAGGCAGACCTGCATTCAATTGAAAACCACTTGGAAGCCAATGGATTATTGTGCAAATGCAAAATATCCTTCGACTTCTTATCATTTGGCAACGTTCGTATCTGTATTTTGCTAATTACTAATGTGTTGCTAATTGTATAACATTATCATTCATATAGGTTAAATTATGCGTAAAGGTGAAAAAATTAGGTTATGTAAAAAATATCTGTCTGTTTTCATAATGCATTGTTGTTATAAAAGTAGGTAATGTTGATCTTGAAATAGATATACGAGACGAGAACAGATGATCATATACATCGTATTCATTGTGGACACTGATTAACATGTCGATTCATCCGACTTCATTCCTCGAAAATCTTGTTATACTCTACTCGTTTTCTCTGTTAGTGTGAAAACCACAACGTGGTATTCTCAAAATAAAGGAGATAGATGATGTCCTTAAACGTAACAAATCGATTCAACTTGAATGTTTTTCCAACTTGACAGTTCATTTGTCTTTGACAGTCTTCATTCAATGCAGTTCAGCCAATTTTGTTCTATCTCTTACTAAATAGTTATTTTTCTATTAAGTGCGTAATATGAGTGTTCTTCCAATGGCACATGAGAGTGTAAATTCTCTCGAATGTGCCATGAAAACACGAATTTTACACACGAAATACAAACAACATTTTTTTTTTACAATTGTGAATGGAAATCTGCCTCCGTAGCAGAAACATATACAGAAGATAGTTTGAATAACAAAATTAGAAATATCAAATTGTCTATCTTCTTCCAAACGAATTAAAATATCTGTTGAAATTGTGGGATCATTTCTTCAAGAAATATCTAACGTTTCTGATCAGCAGCAACATGGAATATCTTCGCGAATTTATTGAAAGTAATCGTTCAAACTCTGCTATCTATCATTATTACAATAAATGAAATTGTTTTATCATGAATAATCAATCAATAATTGACTCTGTTAAAAATAATTCCTTCAGAAAGTAATATTTCATATTTATTTTGTGAATTATTTTGACAGTGAAAAAAGGTCTTTATTTCTGCATCAATAGAGATGCAGAAATGTCAAGTTTTTTTCGATAGTTGTACAAAAATATTTTCTTCTTATAAAAGTTTGGTTGATACTATTTTTCCGAATGAATTTCGGTATGACTGATCCAGCCACAGGGATCCCGGCCGTTATCTGATAACGCTCGATGTGATTACATTGTAAGTCTTCGATATTTTTACTTAATTTACACTATTGTCAACAAATACGTTTCTTCTTATTCAAGAAACACAAGTTGAATCGTGATCAAACCTGTATGAATATAGATGTAAGAATTAGTTGAAAAGAAAAGGAATGAGAACAACAATATTATCAGGTAATAACTTCAGAGAGCGATAGAAATGCATACTGTATCAGCAGTTGTTATATGTATTAGAGCGGACGTTATACCTCATTGCATTATGAGTGTGTTTATAGTAATTATGTCCAAGTTGATAGAAACAAATCAAATACCGGTGATAAATAAATATTTGTTCCGAACTCTGTCGAAGAATGCGTATTTCCAAACTGAATACAGTTAACAATTATTCAATTAATCAATCAATAAATACAATTTGTCTTTAACTAGCAAATTGTCTTCAACTCGTCGGTGGCAGAAGAAAATAACAATTATGTTTGTCGAGAAACGTGTCTAAGAACTTTTTACGTGCGTGCGGAAAATGCATTTTTTTCCATTACTCTCCACCCTAGTAAGGAAATGATTTGAATCCAAATCCGAGTGGAATCTGTGGAAAATTTTCTTCGTGATTATCTGTGTCAATTATAAATAAATTCATATACATTGATGTAGGCTATCGAGGGGCTGCACCCTGCTCGTTCTTGTGGTTCACTCGTTTCGATATTTTTAGATTGATTGTCTCGTGGAAACAGTTGGTATGTTGAATGTAATCATTATTTTTTTTCCTTCCGTCTAATACGCTGTCTCTCTTCGTAATGGATATGGCACGCCTAAACACATGCATTTCAAACAATCAAATGGAACTAACATCATAAATACTTGAATACATTCAGTCGAGACTGTCATTGTTGAATCAGCTGACAGAAGTGGAGAGTGGTAATAGAGACCTCGCCTGAGACTGTTGAGAATCATTCAGTTCATTCAGTTAGTATTCCCCACCAAACTGAGTTTTAATTAATAATTTTCAAGAAAGAATAAAAAATGATACCTTTTTCTTTTGTACCAATTTAATTCTAGGTATTGGACTATAAATATTCGGCATAGTTGTGTAGTCATTGGTTTATGTAATAAGTTTCCTTATGTTCGATTAATTTTAAATAACATTCATATGGAAATGAAGGAGTTCTCTAGTCGATATGACGTAGATACCCACGCTTTTTTGTCGTGTTCAAACGAAATCGTTTCTTCAGGATTTTTTTTTTGAAAAACTACTCCGATTGAAAAATTAAAGAAAAGATTTGTGACTATTCATCCTATTTGTATTTTTCCCCTGGACATGTATTCAGTGGTAGTATTTTTTTTGAAGTGTTCTCACAAACTCATTAAAATAATTTCATTGAATACGCAAAGTTCTTATTTTTGCCTATGAGAAGTGAGATGGACAACAAAGGTGCCCTCCAAGTGTCGACTTAACTCTAATCTCTGGTAATCATTGTTAGTCCTTGGTAGCCATTGGTAGTCCCTTTATAAGGCTTTACCGGGTGTCCCAGAGATTTTAGACCAGCAGATATTTCAGTTATTTGCAAGAAAGAAAATTGATACGTGTCGTAGGAGACCATGAGCTCGTTCATGCAGCATAGCAAAATCGAGCCCCTGGCCGAGAAACCACCCCTAACATTTGTTTTTAAAATTGCACCCCCATGTTTGTTTCTGGTTCAACTTGCAGTCCATTTCATTCTTTTTTCAACGATACATCATAATATGTAGTTGTGAAGATAGTTAATCGAGAAAATTCAATTCGTTAGTGGGTGGGTAGATTGGAAATAGTCATAGACTCATTATCCTTATTATCAGGATGATAAGTCTATGGAATTAGTGGACCTGTTCGATGGCCTGCACGTTCTCCAGATCTCACGCCACTGGACCTTTTCCTATGGGGATATTTGAAACGAGTTGTCTTCGAAACTCAAACAATAAATATTGAAGATTCCCAGAAAGTTTCTGGGAATTACTCAGGAAATGATCAGAGCTTCCTGTACTCGCGCGCTGATTCGGCGACTTGATGCATGTGTGGCAAGTTCTGGCCAACATTTTCAACAATTTCTGTAGTATGATGTTCATTCTAGCTACCATAATACATCATTGAATGAGAAATGAAACGGGCTGTAAGTTGAACCAAATCAAACATGGGGGTGCGATATGAAAAACAAAAGTTTTGGGTGGTTTCTCGGGGGTTGTTTGCCAAGGGGTGAATTTCAGACGTAGGCGCTATCCTCAGTCTTCTGAGTGTGATTTATTCCACTGGAATGAGTTCATTTTAATATTACACTTCCGCAGTTTGTTGTACTGATTTATTGGACAAATTGAAACACATTTATACTTATTGACATTCAAAACAAGTAATTACCAGGATCACCGATCTTGCGGTAATTCATAATATCCTATACCTAGAGTGGATAAGAAATTACTTCCTTTGGAGTAATCAAGTTTGAATTTCCTTCCTAAAGGAATTACGCTTTCACTCAGAAATTCTATTTAATGTGAAAAAATTGCAAGAGGGAGGAAAATATGATGGTTATCAATGCAGATAATACAACTGTAAAGATGTACGTGTACACAGTATAATCTCCATATCGTGATGAATTCAATGTATGATCCAGTTTCTGTCTTCCTTCGCCCACATTTCCGCTCCTTATCCATAAGGATAATTTTGATTGAAACTTACACCATAAAAGTCATAGTGAAAATCGTTCAATTTATTTTCTAGCGCATTGAAAATATCAAAGTTTATTGAGATTAACTATCGATCCTATGAGTTGTATACATAGGTGTATGATATTTTTGTTCTTTCAATTCTCTATATATAGAAGGAGGCTTGGGCACTTCTGCTTCTGCAGGTCCAGTATATCATTATATTGTATAATTGAAAGTGGTTATATCACCTACCTACACATAATTTATTGCGTTTGTGAATGATAAAATAGCCTAGTGAATATGTGGATAGGATTGATTTTTGTTCTTCTCGACATTTCTTGACCACTTAGATAAATTCATTCACTAAATTGTAGAATTGAATTTACTGAATTTTACTGAAGGTGAGCTCCCACTCCAAAAAACTCATCACTTTTTCAAAGAATTCTACCATGTTTGTGCAGATTTCCACACTGCTAGAAAGCATTTTAGTTCTCATACAGAGTGTGACATATAATATTCCGTTCATAAAAATATATATGGAAAACTCTTTATCCTTTCAATTATTCGTTTAATCATTCTCGGAATTCTTCTACTGGCTCAATGTTGGATATAACTATTCGAATGATATATGTTGAAGCTATTTATCTCCTTGATGTCTATCATTCCATATCCATCGGTAAAATTGGTGTACACTGTTACTACTATGCACTAGCTATGTAACCTCATTTTCGTTGGTATATACGCCATTTGGAAATGGTTAATTGACTGGTATCGGCTGCATATGTACGGTCTGGAATTCATTGATCAAAATCAACCATCACACCAATGTTTCCTTAATTATTCTACTGGGAATGATATAGTTTTCGAGTATCATATTTGGCTCGAGCTTGTTAGTATTAAGGGAGCTCAGCAATCCACACCATCTTTTTTTATTGTTGAATGAAATAGTTAGGACATCCTACCATTCGGGTGATCAATCTGAAACTCATGTAATATCATTGATTGTTCTAAGATTTAGTCGAAGTCTACACATGACTAATGTACAGAAACATTCAATGTGTAGGTACTTGATTATGGACATTTTATTTTTAGAATGTTTTGTAGTTTGGTTGGGAATTCAAATAGGCTGGCTACCATACAATAGCACTTCAGGTACCAACGTCATATTATTTACCAAAGTAGTTTTTTAAGAATTTCATACTATCTTCATCTTGTTCTGATCAGATTAAATATCAATATGGATAATGAATGATGAATTCTATTTTTCTATGAGTTAATGGAGAGTTGGGAAACTCTTAAACTAGCTGTTAAGGAACATTCAATAATGAATAATGCACCACTATATCTAACTTTTCGCTAAGTAGGCTTGAAAGCCGAAATAATTCAGTTGTTATTATGCATATTTTTGACATGAAAGTATGCTGAGTGTGATCGATGATTTTGGCTTGCACCCATTGAATTCTTAACATTCATTGCACAATTAAAATCATTCTGTATAAGAACCATCAGGACCAAGAGTGATCTTGAGAAAGTCTATGGACCTTTGTACACTGAACACCTAATATCGTGACTCGTGATACCAATATTATTTTTGTTTTGCAGGTACGGCTAGGTATGCAAGTATAAACACACACTTGGGAATAGAACAATCTAGAAGAGATGATTTGGAATCTTTAGGCTATGTTTTAATGTACTTCAATAGAGGATCGTTACCTTGGCAGGGCCTGAAAGCTGCCACAAAGCGTCAGAAATATGAACGTATCTCAGAAAAGAAAATGTCCACTCCTATCGAAGAACTCTGTAAGGTATGTACACTAACTCCTTTTTGTGTATCAACAATCATAGTCATATCTACTTATCTCTCTATTAACTGGATGTGATATCATACAAGTTTCATATTATTATTTACTTTCATTTTTTTTATTTTGCAATACAATATTATGAGAAGTTTAATGAGTATCACCCTGAATTTCTTTATCTTGTTTCATTAAAAGGGATGGGCCACTTTAGCATAGTACTGTATAATTTTCTCTTCAGTATTTCTCATATTACCTCCCATATGATTCACCTCTTGAAGAGTGATAAACTTGTTTTCAATGGTACTTTCATTTCAGGGTTACCCCGTAGAATTTCCCACTTACCTAAATTACTGTCGACAATTGAGGTTCGAAGAACGGCCAGACTATAGTTACTTGAGGCAACTCTTCCGAACATTATTCCACAGACAAGGCTTCACATATGATTATGTGTTTGATTGGAATATGCTCAAATTTGGTGAGTATCAAAAATGATTTACATTAATTCTTGAGTTCACAAGGTTATCTTCAATGTCTGTGCGATTTCGACCGGATTTTAACAAGAAAAATTCCAACACCTTCCTTCTCCCAAAATTCCACCGCTGGCTAGCACGATGTTCCTCGAACATTATAGGTTTTCTTTTCGTGTTGTCAACAGTTTAAAAAAAAATGTAAAGCTCAATGAACTTGATTATACGACCAAAAAGCGCTACATTCCAACAAAGTCCGAGACCTTTTATGTATTTTCATTAGTGAAATTTCAGGATTCCATATTAGTAATTCAAAAAAATCATGCATGTTATTGGATTCACCACCGCTCAAATTTCATCTAAATCTTTTGAGTAGAGAAATTAGATTTTGCCAATAGATTTTGTAGGAAAATCAAAAATGCACTATACATTTTATTAATTTATTCTACATCGTTCATTTTGCCTGGTTCTGAGTAAATTTTTTTAAACACCTGTCTTACACAAAGTATTATAATTTTTCAACACCTCGTAATGTCACGTTTGAAAATCAACTGTTTTGATGATTTTTGCATCGGCCAACTTGACTATTAAAGTGTATTTAAGTGTGCTTTTTTGATTTGGCTATTAAATCATTACTCCAAAGTTTTCGATGAAATTCGGTACAGGTGAATACATTAGCGTGCATGATTTTTTTTATTTGACTTATTTATCTTAAATGCTTACATGAAATCATAAAACTTCAGTGTAGTATCTCTCAGATTTTGTTGGAAATTGACGCTTTTTGGTCATATAATTACCAATTTAATAACTGGTATTCATTATTCTATTATTTATCTATATATATATATGTTTTATATATTGAGAAATATATAAAATGAAATATTTTGGGTAAGTCAGAGTAAGAATGACAAACTTCAAATTCAGATTTCTCACCTTATTTCGAGGTGAAAAGTTTCCACCAAGGTATTAAAATGCATCCATGCTGGGATACAGGGTTAATTTTTTTTCTCTTCAAAACTCCTGGAGGAAAAAATTCGAAACTTGGTACACTAATCAAGGTTTATCAACGTGATATTTAGAATTTAAAATTTTTCAATAATTCGTAAACCAGTGGCGTAGTTACGGTGATATGTGGGCATACTTCCCTTCATAATTTCTTTTGACAAGTCAATGGACAAATGACTGTTTGATATCTGTTAGACTCACCAATACTCAACCTAAAAGTCATAACAATTCATATGCCTGAAAGCAAAGGTTCCTGAGATATTTGCGAAAAACTGAAGATATGTCGTGATATAATTTCTTGTATGCAATAATCGCTTGATGCAAATTTCTTACAGCATACAGGAATAATTTTCGACCTCCTCAATATTCATCAATGTTGGCAGTATTCAAAATATAGTAATGGTAAGTCAGAATAAGACCGACAAAAATCGATTTTTCATTCGACATTTCATTTTATTGGATCGATGTGGTAAATTCTATCTCAGAAGGGGTACATTTCAGGGCATACCTTGATAGAAACTTTTCACTTTGAAATGAGGTGAGGAATCTGTATTTGGGGTTGTTGGTCTTATTCTGATTCACCCTGCACTATATAAAATTGTTAATGATTCAATCCCAATATCACAATCCCAAATTCACTATGATTCAAACTTGTTCACAAACAAAGCAACACTGCAATATCACGGAAATTGTTGGAGATTCGATGTTGATCTCTTTCTCATTATTATTTCCATTGCTACTGGAACTCATGCAAGCATATTGTTGTCTCTGTTATAATCAATGATTGAAATATATTGCTTGCATTTCTGCTGTTTGAAACAGTGCAAATTGTCTTCATTATTATTAGCAATTTATTTTATGTACTTGACAAACATTCACATTATTGGAAATTGAAATGTACGTTCATGTACAGTTTGTCCAATTTTTGATACTTTTGTTAGAAGTCGTCTTTGGCTATAGAAAGTTGCAGTTTTCACATTACTGTCCTACTTTTTTGTTTAACAAAGAATGCTGCAAACAACATAATTCTCCATATTTTCGAGGTTTCGAACAGTACCTCAAAGTTGTACCAAAATATCATTCAATTAGGGTAGAATTTGGATAGTAGGTCCCTCTAATCGGCAACTGCTATGAAATTCTGTAAGGTTACCGTTCGCGACCGATAATGAGACATCCTTATATCTTCAACTCATATTAATAGGTGGCGTATGCTTATTATTGATAATTATTATTTCCTCTAAATCGCACCTATCCAAGACGGAGCGGTCAGACTGCCATTAAAAGTCGGTGCGTATCTTGCGATTACTTGATGAACGGAGTTGAGATAGGGAGTTACTTCTTGAATAATAGCATGTGGAATATAGTGGCGAGCCTTTAGTAACGGGTGTAATCATGTAGTCCCTGTATAGTTCTTGCAGTTCCGGTTATTAGTTTCAGGATCATCAATCTGCCGCCTCCAATTAATTGTATCAACCTACCTCTCTATTTGGCGATTAATAATAAGTCCAATCCAACCGAATTCGTTTTTTCTTGCTGGACAATCTGGTCATCAAACAACCCCAACCCCCTGAGATATCGACGTTTCGGTGCAAAGTACAAACTTCAGAGTGTTAAGACGTAAATTAGGAATTGAAGCACCAACATTAAAAAATTCTCAACTATTATATATTTCTGATGGGCTTTAAAAATCTAAATCGAACTGTAGACAAATATACATGGCGTTCCATGGGAAAAAATATTCTGGCTTCATTTTCTGAAAATGAACGTTTATGGCAACGGAATGGGTACGTCACTGTATTATTTCAAGAGATGTATAAAGGACCAGTTTCCATCTTGTCGAAAGATTGAAAGGTAACCAAGATACGAGAGATGATCAGAAAGTGCGAATTTTCAATTTCGCCTTGTATTTTAAATACATGACCGCATTGTTCATTTATCAAAAAAGTAGGGCAGTTATGTGAAAACCGCATCTCCAAAGACAACTGATATATTGGACACCCTGTACTGTCAGGTCCTGCCAATTTACTTAGCCATTCCTGCATTTTTGTAGTTATATTACTTGTCAAATATCCGTACAGTCATAATACAAAAACTGTCAAATTCATCTGGGCAGTAAAATTCGCAGATAGTAAAATTGCGAATTTCAATGATTATTTAAAGAAAAGAGAGAAAGTAATTGGAGAAAACTGCTATGCTCTAGGAAGTTAGTAAGAATTAGTTCTGAAGAATGATGAAATAATTTCTTTTGCAAAAAAATCCTTTTTGTGGTTTCTTCAAGTACACTCCATTGTAGTGAGAGAGAAAAATCACTATATTATCATTATATTCTGTTCGAAAGGCGGTTCGAGAGGCAGCCATTGCGAGGACAACAGCGGCGGCGGCGGCAGAGCGGGAGCCGGCGCGCGTTACGGCGGCCACGGGACGGCGACGACGCCGGCTGACGGGACTCCCGTCGTGGCGCTGCAGTCGCGGACGCGGCGCGCCCACGACGCGCGCATGGACATGGTGGGGGGGAACGTCGTCACGCCCAATGCTTTAGATGACGTCATCACTAGTAGTAAGCAAATTTCCTTTTTTCTTTCTCTGAAATGTTCTGCATTTCTGTCCTGATTATTTCCTCGACATTTTTATAAATTATCAGCTCTAAATTGAGACATCATTGTCGAATTGAGCATAAGTATTTTTCAAATTCAGAATAAACACTTTCAAGTTGAGAATTGAATATTCGAGGTGGTCATCAATTTTAAATGAAGATGATGAGACTAATTATAGATGCATTATGGGGTAAATATTACTCATAAATAATTGTGCAATTGATGTGGCTAGGTACGTGAATCTATGTTTTCAATTCGTGTATATATATTACTGTCATTATAATCTCAGTTATAGTACTTACTGAAAAGTCTGCATCATATGAGAATTTTTGTATTAGATGATTATAAAAAAAATGGTTACTGCAGTTGTCTCTGCTTGTCTAGAGATTGAAAATTTGATAAAAAATCTTTAAGTTTTGTGACATTAGATATACATCAAGTATAGGGCTTCCCACTAAGAATGATGTTTTCGTAATGTCAAAGCTCGACATTTGTGTTTGGTATAGTCTGACAATTCATCATTGCAAGAGACACTCTCCAAGAACGTCTGCTCATTGTTCAAAAGTTTTATGAAAAAAAAAATCGATCTTTTGTCCGAACTCGTTGCTTGTTACGTGATAATTTTGGTGTTCATAATTTTCGTTTATGTCAAGTTATTGGTCTATGCCAAAAATCCACAGACATTAGAGGACTTGAAAAGTAACATAGAACGCTGAAATTGTGAAATTAATGCGCATATATTTCATAAAATGACCGAAAATTGGGTTTATCGAATTCGCTCTTGCGTTTGTAGTCACGAAGGAAATTTGAATGATGGACTGTCCAAAACATGAATATCATAGATGAAACTTTCAAATGGAAATAAAAAAAAATGGAATCACTGTATTTTTTCGGAGTTTCATTTACATTTAAAAACCCATTAGTTGAGAAACCCGTTATGACATTATACTTTTAAAAGTATAAAAATTTGTGTTTGTTGATTGTTTTGAAAAGATTTATCCAAATTCGGCTAAAAATATTTTTCTACATTCACACCCATTTTCTACAATTTCACTATTTTGAATTGTAAATTAAAAACTATAAAATTAAATGTAAAAATGTAAACTATTGTAAATTGGAAGTATCAGAGGAAAATTGAAATTCAGTTTCATACAGACAAATATCACTATTCAAACACAAATTTTTTTATCGGAATATTTGCATACCAATATTAATTCTCTGAGATTTTTTCTTTCAACTTTTTCCCAAATAATCCAGAAAATCCAAAATATAATAGAATAGTCTCACATTCAACGTATATCGGATGTCACAAGGCGAAGTTGATCTCTCAATTTTTCAGTTTTTAGCCAAGCAGATAAGGTTATCGTAACATTTTTTTTCTTTATAAAATCGATACAAGAATTCCCGTATGGTGCGGACATGTTGCGTTGTGGTAATTTCTGTATATTATTAATTGAATATATTTCTAATTTAATGAATTCAATTACTCTGATTCTTTTTTCATTTGATTTTAGTATCATTGACAAATCTGCTATACCTATTCTGAAATTGATAAATTTTGACTTGGATATGTTTATTCTCAATATGAATATGTTTTGCTGTTTGCTCAGTTCCAATTTGCAATTCAATGAATTCAATTTTTATTTGTTTTCAGTTATAATCTGTTAAATCGATTTTATAATGAAGTCCCAATTTGAATTGGGTTATTGCATATTGAAAATGTATTGTTGGAAAGGTATTCTATGTACGCTATTAGGGTATATAGGGTAGGTATATTAGAGTCTGTGAAACTCAGTATACACTGATGTTTATAGTGGGCATGTGGATTGATATCGAATATTTGACATAACTACACCACTTCATTCTTATTGACCTAAATTGATTTTTGAACATATCCAAATGAATCTTCATTTCAAACAAGGGGATAATGTGATTGATGAAAGTTGTTGAATTCTAGAGATAATTCCAATCAAGCCATTGAAACTGCAAGCTGAGATCTGCTCAATCTCTCCCGTCATGCTCTTACATTCAAGAATATTGACTGCTTGACGCAATAATTACACTCCTTTATTGGCATCATATGAATAAACCACAAGCAATATAATTAGAATGAACTGGTAACGTAAAAAGACAACATCCAACATCATTACAGGTTATTATTTCATGTCCATCTCTATTACTGCCGCGTTTTCAAAACGATATGTCCTATGAGAATTACTCGGAGATTCGTAGGTGTATTTGGACCATGGACGTATAAACAAGATGGACTGGGCTATTTACATCTGTATGTGAAGTCGTTGAAATGGCACAGTCATATCCACAAATCGCTAATTTGATGTTGCCATATTATTCTTGCTGAGTCAAACTTCGGGACAATTTTCGATTTTTTGTATATATAATTCATTGAATAACTCATGAATAATCATACATTACTCAGTTAATAGGAACAACTCCTAAGATATACACGTTGCAACCCGAAAATCAGCAGAAAATTTATAATTGATTTGATAAATTAGGAAATATTCCGATAACCTCACCCTTTCGTGAAACCTCTGGCACCACTTCCAGTACCAACCAATCACATCGCTATTTGGAAAAGGAACATGGCTACCGCAGTAGTGTTTACGTTTGTTAACTCTGTTTACGTCGTATTGATGCTCTCAAAACTTGTGATATTTCATTGAATCAGTGAATTCTTGTGAACAATAGTTGATCCTTGAGTGTCTTGATGGTGCGTAATTGTGTTGTATGCAGAAAAACTGCATATTTACACCCAGAACTCTCTTTTCATTTGTAAGTCATTACGTTGGAATTTCAACATAGGCGTAGTGCAGGGTATTGTATTGATTCGAAATGTCTCACAATCTTATAGAAATATTATTCAGTTGAATCCAGAGTTGAGTATAGCCGTACAAGGAAAACTAATAGTGTTTCCTATTATTATTGTATTGACATTGTTCACTTCATCCATTCATTATGTTTCCAATGTATGGTACCTAGTAGTTAACTGTAAATGGTTTTATGTGAATTTATGGAATGAATTAATTCGATCATAACTGTTACATACGATATTTATGATACATGTGTTCCTTTAAGCATCTTGATTATCATAATTCACTAGTGAATCAATAGTATTAAATAGAATTATCAGTCACTTGCCTGTCAAAGTGACAACCCGAATTCATCGGGTTGGAATAATATAATATATTGAATATAATGATAGACCTGTTTCGGAATTTTTTCAAAAAATTCGACTGTCCTGAAAAAATTAATTCAAATCATAATTTTGCGTTTATGAGTATAATAGAATCTCTGACCAACGCACCGATAAAGGTTTTATCTTTCATTTCTAGTATTTTTCGAATAAAGTCAGTAATTTGTATTTTTGTATCATTCGTCATATTCCTTATTTTTGAGGATGTGTTATATTCTATGCCTGATCTATTAATGCATCAGACTTTGTGACATTGATTAGAAGTATATGTACCTACCCTGCTTTTGAATGTTCAAAAGACCTATCGAGTTACCTATAGTACCCAAGCCTACCTGTTGAAAAAAAATCATCAACCAGTTTTCTTATTTTGAATTCGGAATATTTGTAGAGCTTGATGATGGAAATGAAACGAACCAATAACTGAATCATAAAGAGACAATTGAATGTGGAGTACCGCAAGGAACGGTTCTAGGACCAATACTATTCTGCATATACGTCAACGAATTATTCTCAATAGGGGCTAGTGGCAGAATAATTAGTTTTGCAGACGATACTGCTGTTTTTTATTCTGGGGAAACATGGTTGGAAGTCAAAGAACAAACTGAGAGGGACCTGGAATTTATAAAAGATTGGTTCGACTACAAACAGCTCTCCTTAAACTTCAAAAAAACCTACTATCTACCGTTCTGTAACTACAAATCTTCTTTACCAAATTTCAAATTCATTACACTGCGAAGTACATTCAAAATATACTCAGCAACACATATAAAATATTTAGGAGTTATCATAGACTCTCACTTAAGATGGGACTTTCACATGAAACTCCTTGTGAAAAAATTGAGAATTGTTTTATATAAGTTCCGTCAGCTCAAAGACAGGCTAAATCAAGAACAGAAAAAAATCATTTATTATAGTCTGGTACAAAGTCACCTAATATACTGCCAAATAGGATGGGGTGGAGTATCAAAAACTTACTTGCGTCCAGTAGAAGTTATCCAAAAAAAATTTATAAGACTAATATTGAATAAGCCTTTTCGATATAGTAGTGACAAATTACATGAAGAATCCGGTATATTCGACTTGAGGCAATTATTTTATAAAACACTTGTCTTGAATCAATATAAAGATTTACAAAAACTCAATAGGCCAAGCCATAACTACATCACACGCCACAAAAATAATTATACAATTCCATTTGCACTCAAAACTATAGGGCAGAGATCTTATCGTTTTCTAGGTCCAACAGTGTTCAACTCCTTACCAGAAAATATACAAAATACCCATTCACTTTCTCGATTGAAAAAAGTTATTCATAGATTTATATCATGTAAGCCTCGTAGAAGTATTAGTGAAATCTTTGACCGGAAAAATTAGGTTTCTACAACAGATCCATCATGAATCATATGACCCGAATTGTATAATTCCTTACCCAATCAAAAGATAAAAAAAAAAAAGTATTTCCATCAATTTTAAACATACTAATCGAGTTTTTATTCTATAATTGTGTGATTTTATTTTGTGAACTTTTACATTTGAATGATTTTACTAGATATATATGTATGTATGTATATATGTATATATGTGTGTGTATATGTATATATGTGTATATGTATGTATATATATGTATATATTTGTGACTTTTTATTTAAATATATATGTAAATTAATATTTGCGTCATTTGATATTTGAATAATTGTATACTTATGTAACTCTATTTTTAAATATGTGTTATTCATCAATATAAGGTGTCGAATTTTAAATAGAACTTTGGTGTTTTTTATAGATGCATTAATATTATTCTAGTTAGTTTAGTTTTTGTGCCCATATGTATGTTATATCTATATTTCTTATGATTTAGTTTATATAATATTCTTGAGAGTTTACTCAATTTATATTTTACTACACACATACAAGTAACTTTTGTTGCTTCTGTGGTTCCTATAATATTTATTTGAATAATGTAAATTTTGCCATTTCTCTGTTTTCTGTTTAATTGCAAATAAATATTCTTATTATTATTATTATTATTATTCTCTCTTATGAGTGCTGAACGTTTGAAAAAAAAATAACATTTTTTTGTATCTTGAATCGTTTCCAATTATCGGGAGGTACGCCACTGGTGGAACGGGAAACATCACAGTCTATCACCACGTCTCCTTCCCCGCGCCTACAAGCTGCTTGGCTTCAAGATTAGGTGAATAAAGTGTAGGGGATGCCCAGTCCATCTTTGTTTATACGTCCATGATTTGGACATTCAGCAACTATACAATTTCATTATCTCTTCGAATTGAGTCATGCCGTCACCAGCTATAGCGGCAAATATCTGACCAATTGAATATCATTGTGACTTATTTATCATTTTCAGGCATCGGTGAGAAAAAAATAAAATCCGTGTATACATCATACATATTTGGAAGCAAAAATAATAAAAAAAAAAATAGTCTTCTCACCTATTTACTGTTATTCATATTTTTATTGTGTTCAGATTCACCTAGGATGTACGATAGCCATGAACGAAGAGTATCGATGCGACTCAGAGCTAACCAAGGGGGCCCCAACGCATCCACTTCTGATTTGAGCACCTCGAAACAAGCCAAGTGAGTTACAAATCTGATCAAAATAGTGGTATTTTGTGTTCAATCACTTCTGGACACATTCATTGGTTAGCTTGCTTACATCAGAACTTTTTTTCTCATTTGCTGTACAGTATACTATAATGTACTTCCTCTGAAGAGCCTATTTTTTTGTCAAAAATGCGAAATAGTTCAATTGCCTTCACCCTCTCCAGTTCTATTATGAAAATCGTTACCGTTTACCACTTTGGTGGTGAATTTTTTGGATACGAATTTTGGGAATTTTCAAATATGAACTATTTTGATATATTTATAATAACGACAGATCAGTGATCTGCCTCAAAATGTTGCTACGTTTGAAATTCAACTTTAAGGTACCCGACAGCTTGTTTCAAAAATGTTGGAGAAAGACGAATATGCACTGTGTCCAAGATAAAGAGGGCCAGTATGGGTATCTCAGGTACTACAAGAAATAGAGATTTGGTTACATGTAAAAAAGTTGAATATCCCTTTTCATTGTAATTTCGACGATATGCTATTTTGGCTACCATCAAGTAACTTTTTGAATAGGTTCATTTATCAAATTGAACATTCAAGAATGCCTCATCAATATCAATATTTATTTATGTATTCATTCATTAAGCCTGTGATTACAATACAATGAATTTAAAATGCAAATATCATGAATGAGCAGACAGGCATGACTGGTATACGATTATTCATAAATTTTCAATCAAATGAGAAAAAAGAAATAAATTGTACAAAAACTTATAATTGAAATATAATGAAATGGAAGAAACCATCAAACAGAAAAGATATACTGAAATGAAAGATAACAGATTTTCACTCCATATGTAAGGTAGACAATCCCACCATATAGAAAGAAAAAGAAATAGATAATAAATAAATATCTATGAATTATAAGTTCAATATAAAATGAACATTCACAAAACAGTGAAAGAAGAAAAGAATCAGAAAATTGTCATGATAGCATATGAAAGATATTGGTCGAAGATATTTCCAGTTCGTCGAGTGAAAGTGAGACACAACTGTTTCGGCCCACCAGAGGCCTTATCAGTCTGGGTACAAAATGTGGTATTGCATGTTCAACGCCATCTAACGGCAAAAGATCTAAAGTAGGTTTCTGAGAAACTACCAAAAACCTATGGTTTTTGACCATTCTTACCAGCCTGGCCCTGCGCTGTACGTGTCTAACAGATGAGCTACTAAGTAGCTACAAATCCGTTGGATAGATGGCTGTCCTGAATGAAATTTGTGGAAAGTCCAGATCCCATCTAAATGAACTTCATTAAATCAATGAGGTAATACGTGGAATAAATCATATTGTCTGGTTTCGTAGTTATAAATTTCACAATTTCTATTCAAAATAATATTAGATTTCAATTTTTCATTTATATTATGAGAAACTTTTACAGTTTCTGTTTTATATATTTCATCTGAAGAAAACGTGTTAAACGTGTTTGTTATTTCAAACAATATTCAATTCGGAATACATGAATAATTGATAATATACAATAGTATACAACAAATAACAGATAACATAACAGTAAAGAAATGAATAGGTGCACAGATGACGAACTTCTTTGAATTTTAAAATGATGGCAGAATACATAGTATGGATTGATAGTCATTTTAATGTTTAATACTTTCCACAGAGTTATGATAATTTCAGGTCCATATTCCACAAATTATTCGATTGTCAAAATAGATTCGAAACCCGTCCAAACCATGTGTATCACATCGTCGAAATCAGAATGAAGAGGGCTATTGAAATCCAATATCAATATGATGAGGTGAAGTTGATAACGATTGCTCAAAGACAAAATAATGCCTAATTAATTAACCAGAAGGTGTCTTGAAGATGTTTCTCCAGTTTTGTCTCAATATCATTATCAACGCCAGAAATAAAGAAAAATGAAAATCATGAAAATTCAGATATTTAGTATTTTGTTGGTCCTTCACTCGCCCAGCTCTTCGTATAACTAAATATGTATCTCTCGTAGTCTCCAAGATGCCCATACTAGCCCTGTTTATCTTGGACACACTGTATACAAATAAATATCAAATTCTTTTCATCTCTGGACTTTTCGAAAACGAATCTGCTTTCGTTTTCAACATATATGGATAGATAGATACATAGAGATAGATAGATAGATAAATAGGTAGGTAGATAGATAGATAGATAGATAGATAGATAGATAGATAGATAGATAGATAGATAGATAGGTTTCAAAAAATTCTCTTACAGATTCCAGAAATCTGTTAGCAACGACAATCTCTTTCATGTTTTTTTGGGAGGTCATCACAAAATTTCATTTATATTATAGATAGTGCGATATATTATTGCAAAGGTTGTATATCTGATTAGTCCAACTTCCTCTAAACTTCACTGAGGAGTTACAAATAATTTTTTGATTGTCCATAATTATGAATTTGGAACATAATACAATATAAAATATATAAAATATATAATTTATATGGTCAGTACGCGCCTTTAGACCTAATTCTACGAATTATCAGCTCAACATCCAGTTTGTTACCGAAAGCAAAACGAACACGACGAATGAAAGTTGAACCGTGCGACTCACCTCATCTTTTTGAAATTTCTAATTGGAACAATTATTCACTAACGCATTCCTTTTCTTTGTTCTCTTTTATTTCATCTTCTGCTCATCACGCTCGACTCATCACATCCTAACCATCCCGACCGCAAATCGCAAAATCGCTCGCGCACGAAATCTATGTGATTCTCGTTTGTTCTGGAAGCGCATCCGGAGCGGCAATGGCGGCCCCCTGCAGCCAGACGGCGGCGGCGGGGCAGGTCGCCCTCCCGCCTAGGAGGGGCAGCTCGTCGAAGGATCCGCCCAACGTTCGCCTCAAAAAGTGAGGGGGAGCATCCTGCGCTAGGAGCTAGCGACGTTACGTTTTTTTTGCGTTCATCTAGGTTTTTTTTTTGTAATTGAACGGCGAGATGTGAGTGTGTGTTTTTTATGTGTATTATACTCAATAGTTGTATAGTGGGGTGCACAGTATTTCAGTGCTTCTTACTGGGATTTCAGAAACTGAATCTGATCAAGGTCTACTAATATTTGTTGATTCCAAACTGGTCCTGGTTCGAAAGAAGTGTTGGATATATATATATATATATATATATATTATTCTTCAATCTTCATTATATATATATATATATATATATATATATATATATATATATATATATATACACGATTATACAGAGTGTCCCTAGAAGGTCTTTGCAAAAACCTACCACATATTCTTCTGGCTAACCCCACTCGATGCAAGAAAACTTACCTCAGTACGGAGTTGCTCAGTTTGGGCGCTAGACGGCTCTGAAGTTACAATTTTTAAATTCACTCAAATTCGGTACGTTGGCATAGCTTAATGCGGCAATTGAACCCATTTCATGAATTGGTGAAAATCATTCCATGGGCGTAGAACTTGATTTTTTCAGTGATTGAAGATCTAAAACTTCCTACGCTAATTGAAAAAAAAAAACAGTTTGAGTATGAAACCTGGATTGCACAACCCATTCACTACAAAAAATGTACTCTTGATAAAATTCGATTACTTTCGTGGTTTTGACAAAATTTCAACAATTCAAAGCATACTTCCGTATTGAAACAATCAACAGATATTTCATATAAATTGATCGAAATGTTCACAATTTCCACGTTCACAAATGATAACTTTATCACCTGTGAGATTATTTGTTGCATGATGGATACTTTGCCATAGTTATTCTACAATATGTTATGCAGTTATGCAAGAAGGACATTTCAACTTTTTGCATCTTTTTGTACGTGAAAATAGTGAACATTTCGAAATTCTTCAATGAAATATCAGTCAATCGTTTCAATATTTATACAGGCTCTAAATCACTAAAATTGAAATGTTGTCGAACCACGTGAGTAATCGAATTTCACCAAGAGTACCTTTCTTGTAGTAAATTAATTTTTCAATCAATCAAGTTCTACATCTATGGAATGGAATTCTTCATATTCTTGATATGGATTCGATTGCCGCATGAAGTTATGCCAAGGTACCAAATATGTGCAAAATCTGATGGGCAGTTTGAAAGTTATACGCGAAAACGATTTGAAAATTGTAATTTCAGAACCGTCTAGCGCCCAAACTAAGCAACTTTGTACTGAGGTAATTTTGGTTCTATCGAGCTGTCTTGGCCTGAAGAATATGTGGTAGGTTTTTGCTAAGACCTTTTCATGTATATGGTAATCAGTCGAAAGAAAATGGGATAATTTATTGCATTGATGGAAGCAACAGGAAGGTGACAGAATTTGAAAGTCAGTAATGCTTTCCAGCCCCTGACTGCAAGAAATGATTTATCATATCTATACAATTGAACCTATCCTAAGAAATTGATGGCCATAGAATCAGCTTTAAAAAGATGAATTGTTTTATTAATTTCCATCCACTTAAAATAACGAATCGAACACATCAAATAGGTAACTACTGAGTGTAATATACATATGAGTTGAATTGAACAATACCTACCTGTTGAGAACTTTAACAGTTATGTTTTTCAAATCGAATGTAGGATAGATTGAAAAAAGAATGTTTGGTTTGATTGGATCATTCGTTTTTCTAGTATTCTAGTATAGTAGGGCTTGAATAGACTGAAACTACCACCCTTTCAATTTTTCTTACCTTTTCTTGATTATCGCGATGAATACACTTGAAATTTGTTCACTGTGTGAGTATTCAGTGTTTCATCCTGACATATGTGAGATATATGAAATGATTTTTCATTCTTTGAAATGATTCTTGGTTCCAAGCGGTATTTATATCACTGCGATAGCTTCACAGTCTCTATGACTATTTTGTTTTTACCTCGGCCAGATTTGAAAAAAATCGTTACTTTCACATTGTGCTTCTATATCCTATTATTTCCAATATCTGCCAGCCTTCTCACGTGACGGCGTCAGAGATTGAACGACGACAAAAAGCTATTCTTATGACACCTCAAGAAAGGGTATCTTCCAGTTTTCAGGACTGGCAGTTACAATTTGTCCAATCATTTATCACTCACTCTGTGTGGTCTATATCAATTAGTATGTAAAAGTAATGGTGTGCAGTAATTTTCTATATGAATGACATAACGATATCCATATCCGAATAACAATATGATTCATTCGGTTGTTTTAAAAAAAATCTCTGCACTTTCCATCAACATTTTCATAAAAATTTCATGATGCTATGAGGGTTCTTGCAATCACCATTTTAACATTTAAATTTGTCTATTGACCAGTATTTCAGGATCACAGACAACGTTACAGGAATATATGAATAACAACAGTCTTCAACTATTTGGTAGTAGCATCTTTAAATTCGATCAGATTTCCATGAATTTATTGAATATCTAGATACTTATATTCGTTTTTTCCTTTCTTTGTAATTATTGGCCTATTTTATTTGATCCTAGTTCTTTATCTCAATTTTTTACATTAACATTAGTATTTGTACATATCTCAAGTGACCACTAGACCGTATATTTCTTTAGTTGGACCAAATCAATTGGAAGTGGGCACATGCAACGTAAATATATTTTTAATGATAATTTTTTCTTGTATTGTAAATATCTTACTTTCACACTTTCAATTCTGAAAAGCGAGACCAGCACTCGCTCTTCATGCTTTCAATTCCTGAAGAAATGAAATAAGCAAAATAACTAACAGTAACAGTTATATTATATCTTCAGGATCACTGTTAGGTAATATTAATTAGGTTTGGTTGTATTCTTCAATTCAACAACTCATAACATGGGAAATTAGGAGAAAACAATCGTGATACATACGTTGTTTTGTAAATGTGATTTTGTTAAGTTTTCGAACTTGCTTTACTTGTTTTTGTTCAGTTAGTTGCTATGGCGATCTTGTTATGGATAGCAATTATTTATTTTGTGGAATGATAAACTATAAATGGGCTCGGATGAAAAATCCTTCGTTAGTATAATTGTGATGAATGATTTGGTTGTGTCTCCGGATGTTTACTAAAAAATGCTCTATTGATTTGAATATTATTTTCTTTTTCATCGATGTCCTCATTGCAGCAGATGACTTCATATTTTGATGTAGGGGATGTATTATGTGTTATGAGAACCTTAAAAAATATACTTGGGTTTATAGTTTTTTGATGATAGAATTCTTCATGGGAACCAATTCACTAGCTTTCAGGCTGAATTGAATTTTTATTTGAAAGGCACAACAATCCTAATCTAGGTAAAACACATTGAAGTGATACGGGTTTCTCCTACGAAACTTATGGAAAAAAAGCCACTACTGAATAATTCTTGGTATTTTCATTCCACAAAATTTTGGTAACCTAGAACGGCTGTAAGAAGTTGGTCGGAATGACGTTTTTTTTTAAACTGTTTTGTATGTATGTAAATTATGAATCCTCATGTTTTCTTATAAAAATGGCGACACGGTTGGGTGTAATTGACTACACAATATTACAAGCAAGATTTTGATTGTATGTGCAATTTGATGTGTTGGTCATTACGATGATTGGTATATTTAGACTAGAAGTGATTAATTGATAAGCGCAACGATGTATAAATGGACAGCAAACATTACTGTATATTTTTGTTTCGAGTGGTATAAAATTAAAAATAAACAAGACTATTAATATATAAATATAATTCAGTGGAAGAACTAATGTACATATCTAGACTGACTTTGTGTATTTTGTTGTATAGAATTGATAAGTAATTTTTCATATTATTTCTGCAAAAATTTTTATAAAAAAAGATATAGCATGTATCAATTTTTGTATCAAAACTCCGTTGAGATATTGATTCAAAGATATTCTCCAGATGTTCCACCTGAATAACAAAACTTGTTGCCATCTTTGAATTGATTACATCAAAATGTCAATGTTTAGAGCAATTTTCGATCTGTAATGAAATAAATGCTTCGATGTAACTGAGTTTGTAGAGAGTAATTCTTGTTTCAAGAATCATTTAACTTAATTTTTTTTGAAGATATTTCTTACACCTATTCGTGTAAGAGCATTATGATTGTCAGGAGTATCAGTTCCGATATAATAATTGATAATTTTGGTGAAATTTCCTGACTGCAATTTTATGTTCCTATTCACAGGTGTTTCAAGAAGAACAACTTCAAATTATTGATGAAGCAATTTGGAAATTTAATTATTGTATTGATGATCAGCAATAAGTAAATAACCAAAATGAGGTGACAATTTCATCCAAATTTCTATACCCTATTCCTGTTCGATACATATCGCTCAATACAACCCATATTCTATTACTCGGAGATATTTAATTCCTTATTAGGAGTTGTAGGTAAAGGTTGTGTTGCACTACCTATTTATTAATGTGTTTCAACTCAAAAATATCAACCGAAATTGATCAATTCACGTCGAACATGCGTAAGTTTGAATTTTGAAAACTGAGCAGTACAAAGGCGTGGAGATAGTGTAACACGGCTCTAAAAGAAATACAGGATACAGGCAAACCTACGGCACTGGGAACACAAGAGATGAAATTCAATTATCTCCAGAGCTGCATGGCGCAAATCGATGATCATGTTCGTAATGCTGAGGTTTTGTCTATTTGTCTATATTTTATATGGAAAATATTGAATTGGATTATTAAATTATTATACCACGGTTTCGGAGAAATTTCACTATTACACTGGTAATCAGTGATGTGATAGACTCATCACATTAAATTCTATATGTCAATAGTTATACATGTCTTCTCATTTAGCCGAATCCAGTCACATGAACCTTCTGTAAAGACATGCTAATCTGCAACTTTGAAAGAACAACATTCTTTCATTTTCCATATTCAACTGTTTTTTCAGTAAAAGTTTGTTTTTCCATATATGGATATGAATTCATTTATAACCAATCCGTTGTTAAAATAGGCTAAACAAATGTTTGATATACATACACTCGAAATGTAATTGTGCCTGAATGTGATAACTTTCGGTCTGAATTTTTTGAACAGAGAGCATCAATGTCAGCAGATGACTGATGCTCTCTAACTCTTAGACAAAAAATACCTTGGTAAATTTTTCAATTTTGTATGGAGATGGAATCACTTGAAACAGAACGCACTTTATATTTATTGATATAAGATCAGGCGAAATTTTCTGATTTTCAAATGTTACACCCAGTATATTAGCAAAAATTGAAACCAAGCTTTTTTTATGCAATATTGCAACAGTAGAAAAAATCATGGAGCACTTCACATTATTCACCTAAAAAATGGATTCAGTGCTCTACGTCCTTTTTTTCTATATTTTTTTATTCTCGAAATATGATTCTTTTATTCTTCAAATATGATTCTTGCCTAATCATGATTGAATCAAACAGATTTTATCTACTCAATGTCCTTTTGCTCTTTTACAGAACTATCCATTGATGAGGCCCACCTCTCTATTTTCGATATTTTTTGCTGAAAAGAAAAAACAGTTGAGGTCCTTTCACAGATATCGCGTGACAAAGTACAAATTTATTTTTCAAATCGAACACGATTCTTTTTCGAATCTTTTTCGGATCTGTGATCTTTTCCGTTCACAAAAACATATCATATTTTTTCACATTGTTTTGAGATCTGAGAGAAACTGCAAATTCTTGACAGTAAGTAACTTATCAGTTTGAGAATATATTTGATGATGCTACAAGTCATAAATGTAAAAAAGCATTCATGATAACTGTAGTTGCCACCACACAAAAATTGTTTTTCTGAATCCAAAAAAATTGTGATTGAAAGAAACGGAAAAAGATGAAATACTGTATATAGATGAATATGTGTGTATGATCGAATAAAAATCTGTGCTCTATTTAAAATAATTATTTGTGCTCACGCTTGCAGAGGTCACCCTATTCAATGAGAGAGTTTTTTCGTTTCAGCAAAAAATAAAGAGAATATAGGGGTGGGCCTCTTCCATGGATAACCTGGTACAAAGGCCTTGAGTATTTATATATAATTTCAATAGACATACCGGTGAAATATTTTTCACCTTTTATTGATAGGTCATCCCATCTTTCATTTTCAACAGGTAGTGCCGAACAAACTGTCGAGATAAAAAAAAACTAGTCTAACAGAAAATTGCAATAAGAGAAAAAATATTCTGAACAAGAGAAAAAATATTCTGAACAAAACAAAAAACTCATTTTTTATTTCAGAATCTACCAGCGGCGCATCATAATAAAGTTCAGAGAAAGAGAAGGATACCTGCACCCCTGAAAAAATATATCTCCCTGTTGATTCTCACAACCATTTGGCCCAATGATATAACATATATTCCGAATTTTAGCTGAATATCTCAAGAACTGCACGAGTTATGAAGAAAAGAAAAAAATATCTTGAAATTTCAACGCGCTATAGATCGCTAACAAAACGCTTGCGGACTTACGTTCATATAAATTTTTGGTCGTGAGTTATGCCAAAGTATTAAAATGATATTCAGGAACGCCATGTATATAATATTATTTGCAACGGTGCAAATATATCAAATGTGGGTGAACCGAAATTTTTCTTTTATCATTTGACAACACTAAAGGAAAATCTATAATATTCGAGGAACATCGTGTTAGCCAGCGGTGGAATTCTGAAAGAGTAGGAAGGTGGTGGAATTTTTCTTGAAAGTTTGGAGGTCGTAGCAAAGACATTGCATTTGAGTTCTGTACTTGAATTGAAATGTGACATTTTTGCTTTAGATTACTGAATTATTTTCGAGATGAAGGTGCAGTTCTTGTAAACTGAAATAAAATCATACAAAGATCAAAAGTTATCTTCTATTTCTATATATTTCACTATCAGCGTTTAGAACCGCTACAATTGGTGACCTTGACAAACGAACATGACAGAAAGTATCCCTCCTGCAGGAGTAATTACCGTTTCGGTCAATTTACCACAATTTTGGAAGGCTGACCCTACAATGTGGTTTGCTCAAGTGGAGGCGCAATTCAATAATAAGAGAATCACTTCAGAATCACAAGTTCAACTATGTTATCGCATCGCTTGATCCAGATATTGCTATGGAGGTCAGAGACATAATCATTCCCCCACCTGATGGCACCCCTTGCGAAAAACTGAAAGAAACTCTCATTTCAAGGATTTCTCTATCACAAGGTAAACGTTTCCGACAATTATTGAGCAGTGAGCTGTTGTGAAATCAGAAACCGTCACAACTTCTGAGGAAACTGCAACAACTCCTTTCTTTCCTACGCGAAATATTCCTGCAGAAACTACCTACCCAATAATGTTATGCTATCTTGACAATGTTTCTATCGAGGATTTAGCAAGTAAAGGCGATAGCATTATGGAAAGTGCAATAGATTGCTTCAACTTTAATAATAATACTGGATTTGCACTACGCTTCACACGCTTCAATTTCAGGCTGGGTAAACACTTCTTAGATAACCGACTAGAAAATATTACAGAAACAAATAGATCAGATTCTTTTTTATAGATAAGACTGAAGACTCATTAGATAATTACCAGTTAGGAACAAAAAGATTAAATAAAGTTTCTCCTACACACCTGAAAAATAATCATGTAGCATTGGACACTGAGATGAACATTTTCCATCTAAATATCCAATGTCTCAGTAACAAGATTGATGACCTAAATTTATTTCTATCAGAAAATTCGTATCATGTAGTGTGCCTCAGTGAAATATGGTTGACAAATGAACAAGTACATTCCATTGGTATTAAAGATTACGTACTCGTGAATTCCTACTGTAGACAAAATTTCAAACATGGAGGGGTGGCAATATTTGTGAAAGAAAATTTTTCTCCGCAAAAAATTGACGTTAGTCATTTCTGTACCGAAATTGACGCAGAATTCACAGCCATAGTTATTGAAAACACTGTTATAGTTACAATCTATAGATCTAATCGGGGCGACTTTGACAAATTCTTGAATTCTCTTGATAATGTCCTGGAATTCATTACCAGGAACCATACTGAAGTTGTACTACTAGGCGACTTTAATGTAAATTTTATCTCACACAGCAAAGAAGAGAATATTCTAAAAAACACACTCGTGTCTTATAATTTCGAAACTCTCTTACGTGAACCTACCAGGGTTACCGGACACTCCGCCACATGTATTGATAACATCTGTATTAATTTCAACAGCTATGTAGACTTTGGAATCATCAGAGAAGACATATCGGATCATTATGGGCAATTTATCAGAGTTAAAATAAATACAAATTCTGTTTGGGACAACAAAGAAAATAAAAAATTCAGGCAAATAAGTGAAATGGGCATAGCAGAGTTCAAACATCAAATGAACAAAATAGATTGGACAAAATTTTACTTAATTGACAATCCAGATATCTTAGCCGAATTCTTGTGCGATAACATAACGTATGCAATCGAAGTAGCATTTCCTTTGAAAGTAGTGAATCAAAAAATACATAAACCAAAGTGGTTTACAGACGATCTGAAAAAAATGAGAAATGAACTGAAACAAAAAAAGAATATTTATTAAATGACGGGAAATCCAAATTCAAAACACTCTTATAACATAGCAAAAAAAGACTACAGGAAAAAAATAAATAAATCTAAAAAGGAGGTGTACGATAATGCCCTCACAAATAGTAAGAATGTTCCAAAAACTGCCTGGAAAATAGTAAATGAGATCAGAGGGAAGTCCAGTTTCAGTTGTGAAAACACGTGCATTACTGCGGAGGAGTTCAGTGAATACAGTTCCACAATGGTTGACAATATAATTGAAACAATACCTCCCACCGTTCAGAGTGGTGAGGAACTTTTGAAAATGAACGTAAAAACCTCGGTATTCCTTAGACCCACAAACGAGAATGAAATTGAAACCCTTTTGAGAACCTTGAAAAATAGTAGTAGTATGGACGCGTACAATATCAGTTCAAAAATAATAAAACTCGTCCCTGAAACTTTAACAGAACCACCTTACACATCTGGTAAATCTCTGCTTGGCAAAGGGAGAGTTTCCAGCACACTTAAAACTGGGGAGAGCAACCCCTATTCTGAAGAAAGGTGACGCGAATAATTGCGATAACTACAGATTTATAACAATAACTCCTATAATCTCTAAAATAATAGAAGCCATCATCAAGGACAGATTAACCAATTTTTTAGAAAAGGGAAAATACCTAGATGATCATCAGTACGGTTTTCGTTCTCTTAGATCAACCTCTCAAGCTGTCACCGACATAGTCCAAATGATAGTCAAAAATCAAGATATAGGAATACACACACGTGCAATCTTATGTGACCTGTCGAAGGCTTTCGATAGTGTTTCGCATGACATCCTGTTAAAAAAACTCCACAAATATGGAATACGCGGAACAGCATTTAGTCTCATAGAGTCGTATCTAAAAGACAGACAGCAATATGTATCACTAAATAACAAGATATCGAAAACTATAGAAGTCAAACATGGGGTGCCTCAGGGCTCAGTGTTAGGTCCCCTATTGTTCATTATCTACAATAACGACCTACCAACATTCATTGATACTGCTGATGTTTTTATGTATGCAGATGACTCTACCCTTCTCATACAGGATAAAAACTTGAGCGTGATAGAACGTAAGTCAGAGGAAACACTATCGAAAATAGAAATCTTTTCAAATTCAAATGTTATGTCACTTAACAAAAATAAAACGAAGAACATCACTTTCACAAAAGATCGGCGTGCGCTCGACGATGAAACAACAGTGAAACTACTGGGTTTTCATGTAGATGCTCAACTGAACTGGAAAGAACATGTAAATGAAATACAAAAAAAGCTTTCCAGGGGTCGATTCGTCTTGAGAAATCTCAGGGAAGTACTATCTAGGGAAGTACTGAAGACTGTTTACTTTGGCATGGTACACTGTCATCTGGTATATGGGGTCTTATTGTGGGGGACAAGCTCAGCCTGTCGACAACTGGTGGTGAGCCAAAAGAAAATTATTAGAACTATGGCCAATTCGGGCAACAGAACACATGCCAAGCCAATTTTAATTGAAATGAAAATCTTGACACTACCCTGTATATATATAATGGAGGCAATTCTATGGATACATCAAAACAAAGATAAATTTATTTCGGGAACAGATCTGCATGACCATGATACACGAAACAAAAATCAATATAGGCTTCCAAAAGTGAATAACGAAAAAACAAAAAAACAAACTGAATATCTGCCAATGAAACTGTACAATCAAATACCAGTGGAATGGAAGGAGTTCACAACTAAAAAATTAAAATACCAATTAAAAGAATCATTGCTAATGAATCCACTGTATGATATAAATGAAATCTTTCTTCACTCATTGATTTAAAAACTTCCAGAGTGTGGACTACTGAGATTGTGAGAAATATTTATGTGAATTTCACATGTGTAACCTAAATGTAAAGCCTCTCATATATGTTTAAGTGTGACTAGTCTAAGTATTAAAAATGTATTGTGACGTACCTAAACAAAAACTGTTGTGTGCCTTTTGTAACATAACTGTTTTCTGTAAAATTGCTTGGAGGTGAATAAATATCTTATCTTATCTTATCTTAATGATACCGTAGACTTATCAGCAGAGATACGGAAGCTAAAGAATCATTCGGCCCAAGAGCTAGAAAATGTTTGGGTCCTTGCTCGCAGTCGGAAAACTTCAAGTTGCAGCATCAGTGAGGGCAAATGCTGCATTCACCGATAATGGCCGTTTATTTTTCGTCATGGACCGTAGAACTGGCTTACCATTTTCTGGTCGACACCAAATTTGAACAAAGAAATGATAGTTATAATCATATTTTAACTGCTGCTAATAATTCAATCATCAAAACTTTTGGCGATCATAAAATGTTGTTATAGATTTCGAATTGACAAAGAAGTTTTCTTTGAATTTTATTATAGCTGATGTGAAACACTATATAGTTGGAGCGGATTTCAATGGCGGCATTTCAATTTATTAATTGATTTGAAGACTCTAGATGCTTTAACATTTCACAGCGTCCTCGGTGAGGTGTCTTCTTTCAAATCGACAGCAATTTTATTCATTGATAAGGACATTAACGAGTTTGGTGATTTACTCCTGGCATATCCTCAACTAATGCAACCTCTCAGGAAATATCATCCTATAAAACATAATGTTACACATTTCATTCAGACTACCGGCGCTCCAGTCACTTCTCGTATGAGACGTGACTGGGAAATATAAAATAGCCAAACAAAAATTTGATTATTTACTTGACACTGGCATAATCAGACCATCTTCTAGCAACTGGTCGTCCCCTCCAAAGAAGGTTCCAGGTAAATGGCGCGCCTGTGGTGATTATCGAGCACTGAATAATATTACAATACCTGACAAGTACACATATCCACGATTTCACTTCATACTGTACAAATGGTACAATATTTTGAAAAGTAGATCTAGACAGAGCTTATCATCAAATTCCTGTTGAACCGTTGAATATTCCAAAGATCGCTGATTGTTACTCCTTTCGGATTATTTGAGTATACTAAAATGAGCTTTGGTCCAAGAAACACTGGACAGACCTTCCAACGTTTCATCAATGAGGTTACAAGGGGTTTGTAAAATTTTTTTCCTTACCTCAATGATATACTAGTTGCGAACCCTAATGCAGAAGATCATAAAACACACTTGAATTGTTTATTTGATCGACTTAGTTCGTTTGGTATAGTTGTAAACTCAGAAAAATGTGTACATGAAGTAAATGAGATAGATTCCTTAAGCCAACACATTGATAGTAAAGGAATCAAGCCTTTGAGGTGTAAAATTGATGCTATTTTAGATTTTCCTATACCAAACTCGCAACGTAAACTGAAGGAATTCTTAGGATTGATAAATTTTTATCATAGATTTACTCCTGATTGCGCTTCAGTCTTAGTAACGAAGTAGTCAGTAACGAAGAGATCATTTGGAATAAATGTGCGTCAGATGCTTTCGAGAAGATTAAACATATTTTAGCTAAGGAAGCTCTGTTAGTTCACCTAATTCCCAGCGCTGACCTCAATATTATTGTTGACGCGTCAGACTCAGGTTGTGGAGCAGTACTCCAATAACTATATTCAGATGATTCATGGAAACCTCTGTATCTTCTCCAAGTCATTTGCACCAGTTCAAACCAGATACAGCACCCTCAGTAAGCAATTGTAAGCTATCTATTTAGCTGTCAAAAAATTCCGATATATGATTGAAGGTAGAAATTTTCACATATTGACCGATCATAAACCACTCATGTTCGCACTGAAGTCGTCTTCAGATGAATATTTGCCTCGTGAACTCCGACAGTTGGAATATATCTCTAAGTTCACAACAAACATAAGACAAATTGAAGGCAATAACAATTTTGTAGCGGACGCCGCCCTATCTAGGATCGAAATTAATATTATTCTAGAACATCAAATAGATGATGATGAATTGATTGAATCACAGAATCCAGATCAAGAGCTAGATTCTTCTTGAAGTCGAGGAAAACTTCTCTCAACATTCAACGAATACAAATACTACCAAATACAGTAGGTAACTCAATTTATTGCCTAGGCCATTCATACCAAATTATTTTAGACGCAAATTTTTTGATGTTCTTCATTCATTTAGTCATCCAGGAATCGAGTCTACTCAAAAACTGATTTTCGAAAGATATGTTTGGCCAAAAATAAATGCGAATATACGTGATTGGGTCAAACATTGTGTACATTGTCAAAAATCTGAAATTCAAAGACACACACAGTCTCTCCTCTAGTAAATTTCAAACCACCAGATGTAAGGGTCGATGAAATTCATATTGATATCGTCGGACCATTGCCTGTTTGTCGTGGGTATGAGTATATTTTAACCTGCATAACCCTATAACTAAATGAATAAATAAAAAATAAATGAAATAAAATAAATAAATAAAAACCCTATAACTAACAGATACCAGCAGTGAAACAATCGCCCGAGCTATTCTGGACTCATGGATATATCTAGATTTGGAATGCCCTCTTATATAGCAACTGACCGAGGAGCTCAATTTGGGTAATTTTCATGGAGAGATCTGATGAATATGTTAGGTACACGTCAAATAAGAACAACATCCTATCATCCCATTAGTAACGGAATTTCATAGACAGTTGAAATCTTCGATCATGGCAACTAGGAATTTTATTAATTGGGTTGATGCACTCCCTTTGATCCTTTCAGGTATTCGATCATCTTTGAAACAGCCGATAATGTGTGCACCAGCAGAGCTGGGTATACGGTACAACACTTCGTTAACGGGCGATATTTCTGCTTGTTCAGAGTGACGACCCTAGAACATAAGTTCTATTGAAACGTGGTTCAACAGTGGTATATGTAATAATTTTCCTTTCCTAGTATGATGATCTCCGAAGTTTCTTCAGCGTATTGCGTAGGACCTCCTGATTCAAAACACATTCTCCACCAAGGACACCCAGACACAAAAACATGCGAAGGTCATCCCAGTTGGCTGAATTGTAATGCTAAATAGTTCACGGAGTGATGTAAGAACATATCGTGGAGATGAGTGTGTGGTCTAGTGGTGCACGGACTTTCACTTCATACGGCCCCGGATGTGAAGAATTGGTCGAGCGTATTGGCATAATGATTGCTTGTATAAGGAATCCGAGTGGGTTCATTTATCAGTTGCTCAAGACCATAGATGATAGCGAAAGCCTCAGCCAGACGCGTCCTGCGTCATCTGCTTTGTTCGAGAATTTGAGCCAGGTGGAGTTGTGGACATTGAAATCCCCCATGATGATGATTTCAGCTGCTGGGTGATTCTGTTGGATGAAATCAAGTTTTAGAGAAAGGAATTCGAAGAGGTCACCAGGAGTTAGTTCGTTTGGTGATAGATAAAAAGGCAGCAGATGAAATTTGTCTGTTTGTGGTTATCGATCTTGAGCCACATTGCATCGAATTCTCTTGGTTCCAATTCCTCCTCACGATGGCATGGGTATGGAGCTCATATCCAGAGCAGAGCATATAGGTCGTGTTAGTTGATGAGTAAATGCTAGTATATCTAGTTCCTCAGCCTGTAGATGGTAATGGACATCGTTTATGTTTTTGTTCAGACTTCGGATGTTAAAAGAACTATTTTGAAATTCATATATTTTAATGGCGAACCCCCTCGAGCACCTCTCGCCCGAAAATCCGAATGAAGATATAATACAAGAAAAGAAGGTATTTTACTTCTACTCTGGTAGAATTCATCATCAAGAATTATTTTCTTGAGCTGAAATGGGTGGTTTATTTTGGGAAGAAAGAGATGAGGTATGGGGATATCACCGGAAGCATTGAGCAAATACTGAAACATTGGAGGTACCCATTTCACAGCTCCTCAGTCGATGTGGTGATGTCGCACCGGGCATTGTCCTTCTAAAAAAAAACTAGTTGGGTACTACCCTCAGTCAGAGCTCACTAGTTTTCTTTTATTTAGAAGGACAATGCACCGGGCGATGATGGGAACCATCATCTTCAACCTATGAAGCGACATCCGCCGAGAGTGCCGGCCCTTCTTCTGTGGTGCCGGAACTGTTACAGTGTATTTTCTGAACTGTACTTTAATCTAGCACAGAACTATAGTATATATTTACATAATGGGTGGCCCAATGGAAACGAAACAAGGCCGATTTGACATAGTTATCGTTCTCAGGAAAAAAACGCTCCACCCTGTCGACTTTCATTTCGAGGGGGAAATATTTTGCGCATGTTTTCAACTTTTCCACTTTGAACCCCTCGGAGGGGTGAGCTTCAACTCTTGAATCTCAAATGGGATAAGGTGTCAAGTGATGAATCATTTTGAAGGTAATCGAAATTTCTTACCAACGCTTCCTTGTTCTTGGGATTCGATGCAGTAGTTCTAGAGAGAACACGTTTATGAAAATGATCGGCTAATGATGAATAGTAACGCTTTTTTCTCTTTCATCACTATTTCTCATTTTGTAGTTAGAACGATGTTCATCTGAGGAGTGCCTTATGTGTTTTTTAATTCTGTTCTATCCAACATTAAATAAAGAATCATTTATTTCAATGTCAGTTCCTTGATCTCTCAGTAAAATGCATACCTTGTTTCGATTTCATTGGACCACCCTGTATACACTATTTGCTTCAATGCTTTTTCTCAGTGCTTACACCATAATCATACTCCTCGTTAAAAAAGTCATGCGACAAGCGACTGCTAGCATGGCCACAGAACAGAACCCCTCTTTGACAGAACACTCTATTGTTTCCTATCGTTCTGTGTCATGGCTTCATCCAACCTAACCTCAATAATTTTTATTTTATAACCAAATTCCACAAACTTCAAGTACTCAAAGCAGATAAACAGAACAAAAGTTGTTGTTTCAGTGCATCCAGCCTTAGAATTCAGGTAATTCATTTCAATAAAAGAATCACACCTTCTCATTCACACTTTTGTTTCATTTTTAAGAATTGTTCGAGGGATAAAAAATGCTAAGAAGACCACTTACAAGTATTGAATTGAAACTGGATGATATCAGCGAATATGATGAAATGCGACAACAATCCAAAGAAAAACAACAGAAAACTTTCACTGATCCTCCCTCTTGGCAACCTGGACCAAAAAGCAAGCAAGAAATTTACTCGCGTGTTGGATATGTACCTATGGAACAACAACCCAGCCATCAAAATTTCACATGATGAATAATAATTCGCATAAGTCATATTATACCTACTTAATCATAATAAGACAGTGGAAAAGGTGATAGTAGGAATAATAAAAGAGGTCTGTATTAGTTTCTCAAAATTGAATTGATCTAGAAAATCAAGTGATCTGAATTCAATTCAATTGCTTCCACATATGTATGTACTTTTTTCATGTGATAATCAACTTCTGTATATATGATGAAAGTTATATATTCTTTATCAACAATTAATCAATTACAATATCAATCTTGATATGGGTGTTTCAAAACTATCTGCTTCTTGGTCATTTTCTACATCAACTCAGAAAGTGAATAAATATTTTTATTTTATGGCAAATATTCTTAGTGCCCAATTTGAAGTGCTAGGACAATTCCAACTTTTTTAAGAAAATGTTATAGTTCTATATCTCTTACAAATTTGGATGTATTCTTGAAATTCTTTTGAGTTTTTTTTAATGATGAAAGAAAAATTCTGTAATACCACACTCAACAATTTCTGTTCTTGTTTCAAGCCTTTTTGTGTTGCAATATATTTTCCATCAACAATTCATACTTTCTTTTGAGCAAGACAGTAAAGAAGGAAAGGAGTTGTCAGAAAATATAATAAATTATTAATTGTAATAGTTATAATGTAATGTATACTCACAATACACAGTGTTTTTATGTATGTACAAAATTTACAGTAATATATAGACATCACAATGTTCCCTATATTATCCTTTGTAACGCAGCCAACTTATACTTACAGCTAAAATACACTGTACAGAACATTTTGACAATAACTGAAAGAAAGCTTAAATTATCTCGAACTAAACCGTATATTCACATATATATTACAATGTAATTAAAAAATGATTGATTTCTTTATGTATTCTACATATTTATATATAATGTCTGCTTTTAATATTTATAATAGTCATATGTCATACTACAAATTGGGTAACGTTAAATTTAAATATATACATCTTTAAAGCCATGCAAAACTTCGAGGTTAGATTGCTTTCTCCACTAATGGCCATGTTCACACTCTCCACCAAATAAACTAAAAAAAAAGTATATCAACAAATATAGTAAATAAAATCCACATCAGTGAAACCTGAGGTAGAGAGTGTGAAAGCGTGTCATAATATATTCAGAAGAATTCAAACATATTTATGTCAAATAAAAATGTTAAAACTCTGGCATAAAAACACAATAAATAAATAAACAACAAGTATTGTAATATAATATAAAAAAATAAACTCTGGCATCATAAGCTCGAAGTTTTGAAATGAAAAAATTATTCTAGTACAAAGGACTCACACAACATCTTTGCAAATATTGCAAGGATATTCCATGAATAAACCAAATAGTTCACAGAATATTTATGAAAATAAAGATCTTTCAAAAAAGACATATTTCTTTTACATAACTAAGTTCAATATGAGATCTCTTAAATAGGTAGTAAGTTATTTTTAGCATTTTTTTAAATATTTATTTAATATTAATAACGTTTTGTCAAGAAATCACAGTGAAACTTTTTAAATATTTAAGTATTTCCTCGAGGGACGTATGTTTACCATATCGTGAGTTTGAATCCAAATAAACCGAATGGTGAGAATTAGAATAACGATCATTGTTTTTGAGTCGAAGTTGAATCAGGTTACGATGATCTTTGTCAGGAGTTGAAAATTCGAAGAATGGAGAGGCAACAACAAATTTTTCACTCATTTCTGCATCCAAATTAGAATATGCAAGTAATCACACTGTAGTTATGACTATGAGAAGGTGTGCGATATCTGCCACCCTTTCTAGGAGACTAGGAGCTATTCTTCTCAAGTTTTCGTTGACGAAGTCACATGATGGGAATATGTGAACGACGTAAGCAGGCTGAAACAAAATTTATTTCGTTAGTAAGTCGATGGCGAGATCGAACTAAGGTGGATATAGGATGATGAAGCAACTTTTGTCAACCTTTCTATTGCCGCGCCGCTTGAATATAGATAAAGATACTATCGTTGATCTTGTAAAATCAAATCCGCTTTTACTCACAAAGACGGATATCTCACAGTGATGGTTCAATTTTTGCATTCTTGTTAAATTTAAAATTCAAATCGTATCAGCACAGCCTTACTAAGGTAATCAGTAGGCCAAAGTCTAAGGACTAGTTGCATAAAATATTTGACAGATGATCAAATATTTCATTTCACATGGCAACACATGTCTTAGCTGATGAGAAACGATGAACAGAAGACTGGTGCAGTCACTGATGGTGTTTTGTTTCGCCAAAAACGTTAACGGCATTTTCCGCTATAAAGGCATAATAGTTATGAAACTCCCCAGAAGATGACGACATTTTTGCAGATTTCTGTACACATAGTTGATATTTTGACATTCAAATAATGTAGTTCAATCATCTATTGAGAAGTAACCTACATTACTACTTCTGAGTCAACGTTTTTATAACACTGATTGTGCGATTATCAATAATACTGATTTTGTGTCGCCATCTAATGACTAACATAGGAGTGATTCTCAGGTATAACAAATATATGCTGTTATCAAGTTAGCTATATGTAAGAGTTTTGGTGGGGATATATATAGGCAAATAGACAGAGTAGCTGCACCAGTGTTCCTTACATTGCTCTGACAAGTTAGAAGATATAATACTGAATATATTGAATTAATGGGAGGCTTTATGCAACAGGGAATTGGAAAACCAGTCTTTATACACCATGGATCGAACCAATGAAACTATTAAATATAAAAATATTTCATTTGAATAAACTTGTAGAATTCATGATTCAAGTATTCAACCTTTTAAGAAACTTGAAACAATTCCAAACACATCGCGATTCACTACTCAATGCAATGAAAGAAATAAAAAAAGTTTAGTGTGAATTTCATTAATTTTGTTCTGATTCTTGCGTTGCCCTTGGGCTCATTGACATATTATATTTTTTTCGCTATTGTATTGACATATACTACATACATTCGTAATATTTTTGCTTGATCTAGTTTTCATTGAATGAACTGTATGCTGTATATAGAAAGACTTCAATTTAAATGAGAGACAGAACAGAAATAATGTAACAGAACAGAACAGAACAGAACATAGTCATATTTTGACGAGTGAACGCGAATATATACATATCTACACATAGAAAACTAGACATAGCGCAATTCAAAAACGGTTCGTGACACTCCCGATTCGAAAACATCTTAATGAGCTCCGAAACTCATTTGTCCCATTTGTCGTTTCCGAGATACCAATAGTGGTACGACATAAAAAATACAGCTTGTATATAGATTGCATTTGCTCAAGGATATGCCGTGCATAAATTATGCCACTGCTGCTTCAAAAACAAAAAGTAAATATCTCTCAGACATGGTACAAAATGAAAGCAAAAAAAATATATTTCTCAACTGGCAAATAACATCCTATGATGAGCACAGCTTCTCTTCTTTAACACCGAGTTCCGGTAGGGTTGAAGAAATACTATTTTAAAATACTGTCATATCGATGAATGGCAAGGTAATTATCAATTTTGTACTTCTACCTTGTCAATAAAATTCGTTATCATCAATTCCATCTTATTCTGAGGGGTTCAAGGAGTTGGACTTTCATAACGATTTAAACTCATAAAAAATCATCGAGGACAATTTCCCAACCAAGAATATCATCCTGCTGTAAATTGTGAATTTAAGATGCAGTCAAATAAGTATGGAACTGAAATTAAATGAACCTCGACCTGCTGAACCTCCAAACTGCAAGTTGGTTTTTACAAACTAGGGTAATTGCATGAATACTTACAGGTTGCGTGGTACCGGGGGCAGCTACATTGACGATTCCAGCTGCTTGCTTTTGTTGCAGGTAGGTTATAAATCCACCGGTTAGGTTGGTCGATTGTTTTAGTACATCCATGTGGTCGTGCCCACATGGTAATGCTAGCAGCATGCAGTGTTCATTTTCCATCTGGAAATTTGAAAAAAGTCTATTAGTCACACTCACACGAGTGTTTTTGAAATGGAAGAGGTCAAGTGAACAAGTACTTTGAAGAAATGCGCATATGCCTTATTATTTAAATTAATTATTTTTTCTAAATCATCTATAGGAGCTGCCCCATAATTAGTTCGCCAAACTTCATCAGCAGTTTCTACGTCCTCTACGAAAGTAGCAATGTTCTCAAAGGGGCCTTCTGAAGATGGAATCTTCAGTACATATATTATTTCCTGAATATTTCCTTAACACCATTTGATGAAATAATGGAATTCGGTACAAGAACTGAACTTTCTACCCAATGCAGTGCAGAAATAATTTTAAAAATATTTTTTCATCAGTGTATGAAACAGAGTGTTGCTGCGTTAATTATGTTTTGTGGCAGATTTTCCGACGATTTGGTTTCGGATCATGAATATTTAGATTATTCTACAAATGAAAGGTGCTCTTGTTCCGTAGCGATCAAATGCGTCATTTTCGAGTGAAAACGATTAAAAAATATGTCACGTCCCACAAACTGTTGCACAACATTGACAATTTTCGAATCATTGTGTCTATGTGACGAATTTTGGTAATATTGTTACTTTTGCTTGCATACTAGTCTATTCTGAAGCTGATGAAAAACACTTCTGCTGGCGTATGGAGCACAGATCATAGAAATTTATAGAGTCGGCAAGAACTTTTCTCCTTGGTGCAAAAACAGTCTATAATGGAATGATACAAGTGTGGTCAATAATCTACCATTAATTGTGAAGACATCACCCAATCCGTATGTATTCAAATCTAGGTTGGAAAAATGTACTTCGATTCTTAGTTTCCTATTGTTTTTTGAAAATATTATACTTTGAGAAATTCTATCTGTACGTTCATCAAGAGGTGGGGCATCAATTTTCTTCAGATTTTCAGGGATTTTGTCTCTTTTCTAAAAATGAAAATAGAAATAAAAATTACTATTTCGATTATTTGTAGTAACGACAGATTTATGATCTGCTCCCAAATGCCTTAGGTACCGTCTAGAGACGAGCATGTTTGATTACATGCGAAGCTACTAAAGATAATGGATATAAATATTAGAAAGAGAAATTCTCTATTTGTCATTGTTTTTTTTTTCCAAAGATTCCATTCCATTCGTTATTCATAAAAACTAGGTGACATTGACAAATCAAAAGTTTCAAATCAATAGTTTAGATTTCTCTTTTAGGTATCTGAAGGTTAAATATCAAGTGCAGTGACATCCCAGAAAACCCCAGAAAATCGAAAAAAAAATTATTATAATTTGAGGTTCATCATTATACTTCTTGAAATGTAATACCTATTCAGTTAAATGAAATGAACAGGAAAAAATTGAGGAATGGAGAGTGAAAACCTGTGACTACTGACCTGCATTTTTCTCGCCACACCCTCAACTTGGGGCGGCTCAAGTCGCATTCTTTGGAAGATTCTCAGCGGCGGTGTGGACCCGTCGGTGTTTTTGGGTAGGCTGCATTTGGCGACGTCGTCGTTTCCAGACACGAAATACATCTGGACGGCTGCCTGGTCATTTTTCAGGGCTAAAAGGCCTTGCCACATGCATGGATATTGCTGCAATAAATAAGACGACTGTCGTTTTAGAATGGCTGAAATGTTATGCAGGATCCGTCAAATATCCGAAACAGTTAAGTTGCGTTTAAAAGAGTATAACTTGTTGGAAGCTTGATTGAATGACAAATTCATGCAAAAAATCAATGGCGGAAAAATAACAATTATTATTCAATTATTATTCACAATCGAAAAAAAATCGATTTGTTTCGACAATTGAATTTTTTGGTGCACGTGCATAACAAAGGATATACCTGCCTGCAGAAATGCATTTGAATAGTTATTTTTGTATCAAGTGCGTAAAATGAAAATGAACCCTTCAAAAAGTAATATTTCATGTTTAGTTTGTGAATTATTTTGGCAGTGAAAAAAATAGTCTATATTTCACGGTGAAGATAGGTAAATATTTAAGCATCAGAATGAAGAAATGTCAGGTGTTTTTGACAGTTGTACAAAAAATACACTTTATCGATATTTAACCGCAAAATCAACGATGAATATCAATTTAATATCAATAAAACGTAATCTTGAATCTATGTCTGGATGAATGAGGTTATGCACGTGCACTGAAGATTAATCTGCAAATAAATTGAAAACGGCATGTTTGTCAAAATGTCACAAGAATTCTTTCATCTTCAGAATCCTATCAGTAATTCAACAGACTACAATTTTTTCCAATAATATCCAGTGGCATGTTACCTACTCTAAGAAAGAGGATATGCAATCCCTGTAGCCCCGCATTTCCGTAATTCTTGGCTTATACTGCAAACGCGGGATTGAAAAGATACCCTTGATAATGAACTTTCTTTTTTATCAAACTTCATCGCCCTATATTCAAGTTATGGTACATTTTTGGGATATGTTTATCAGGAGAAGTATCGATATGTGCGAGTCTCACCTCCTCTCATCACCAGCACTCGAAATTAATGTACTAAGATCTGTACCACCCTGATAAACAGGATGTTTCTGAAAACGGAGCGATGAATGAAGTATCTAATGAAAGACGAAAAAACAAACCCAATCAATGAATACACTTATGTCAAAAAAATATCATGACAGATAATAAATAAAAAAGATTTTCTTTAACTATTGTTTACCAATGACCAGAGGTGTTGCGAGAGTGACCAATTCAACCTCAGCAGGCAGTTGTTTGTGCTGTGGACGAACGAAACGAATGGAAATCTCAAACTTTCAGAAAATTAATGATCACTCAAAAATTTATTTAATTTTGTGTGATTTATTCGATTTATTGTATCATTATGTCTCATTGAACACCTCCCCATTTATTGCTCCAGTTCCAATTTCGGAAACACCCTGTATTCAGTACCGGTTTTAGGTGATTGCCTGGTGATATGACGAACCTGCTGCCTTCATACACGAAAATATGGCTTTCCTATAGGTGTTGATTTCCTGTCATTTTGATATAACATTTCAATGAAGATTAATTGAAGAAAATAATACAGATATAGAAAATATATAATAATATGTGATATATTATTATTACGAGTTGTCATGATAAAGACTTCCACAGGACTGTGGAATGAAATATGTAATTCAGAAAATAAATATTATCTTATTATGTAAATTCCAAAATAAATGAAAATTCAATTTTCTTGGTATCATCAAAGCAAATTCATCTTTGACAATATTATGAGGAATATTATCTCATCCAATAGGTCTTGCTGGTTAGAAAAAGAGAAAAAGTTGCCAAGAAGTTCAGGTTGCTCATTGGAACTTTCGTGTGCGTCAAATCTTTCATCAAGTGCTTCACACTACAAATCTCTAGTTTTGCGTTTTCTCCCTCATCTAAAAAATCAACGACTAACTGGCAGAATAGGTTTCCAGTGATTTCTGAATGAATTGAAATGAATTGAAAGTAAAAGATCCGTAGGCGATTGGTTAATGGTACATGTCGATAATCACCGTAATAGTCAAACTTTGACAAGATATTATAAATCTGAACTGTTATTCGAGACATTATTTTGGAATAATAATATATCTAATCAATATGGGCCCAACATTCGGTTGAAATATGTGTACTGATAACATTTAATAATTATATCCTTCATGAAGACAAATGGATATCGGTAGATAATAGATAGATAGTTTTTTCATTTGAAGTGATGAAAATTTTAAATTCAAAAAGGGTATGTGATCAATGATGGAGCACTTTCTTCCAACCTAACGAGAATTTCTTTCAAACCGAAAGTATCACCAACCAATATTTCTTCAGCCGATAACGATTACAGTTCAATGCTTCTTTGAGTATTAAAAAAACATTCGAGAATAACTCGATATTTGTAGAAACTATCAGTCTTTTGTATCTGCCATGTAACAATGAAATGAAGTTTCCATCGGAGAACATAAATTTGAAATTGTACATCTCAATTCATGAGTCAGTTCTCTATTTTCAGTATTATTTTGCCTAGTAGGCGGTGTACACAAAATGTTTTGTGTATGACAGTAAAGGTTAATTGATTTTACTGACCCAAACTGATGATCTTTTGATTTTAAAGCTCATCAAGCATTGAACTCTCATCGAATTCGGAACAAAACGAACTTGGTGTATTTCAATAAAATGCGATTCAACAGCCAATCAAGGAACAAATACTATTTTGTGATACAAACTAGAGAAATATACAGTTACATTAAAAAAATAGAAGAGCTGGGGTTAATTCTGATCAAGTGGTTGAAAAAGAAATTCGTCAGGTCCAAATAAAATCTATATTGTATATTCAACATTATATGAATATCGTTCAACCAACAAACAATATTCAAATATTGATGTAATAAACTACCTGGTGGGTTCTTTTGTCAGACTGAAAAGGCCGAAAACAATTGAATTGTGGCTGATGGCGTGGGGTTCTAATATTGAAAAATAGATGACGAGGCTGTTGAGAGCAGGTAACACCCCAATCGAAATGTACTCGTCAATGATAGATGTCCCAACTCGTAACAGTTTGAATTTGGGCGTGGTACAGATAAGAAATTATATAATGTTATAGTTTCTGATAGAAACTCATTCATCTGTTCACTAGGTGAATACAATGTTGAAAAAGTGTTACTTTTTTGTGTCGTGTACAAGAATCCATTGAATTTATTTAATAAACGTGTACGGCGTGTACGTGTAGTATACCTAAATATGTAAATATCATTTGCTGAAACAAACTATGAGCATTCATGATAATTAGGATGAGTGCTGTAAGCTAATGTATTTTTCTCAATTTTCGGACCTAGATATCACTTAGAAACAATCTTTGAATATGCAAATTTCCTATGAACTTCTATCAGCTCTTGCACTGTGGTTGATGATTCTTTTGGATTCAATAACAAAGATAAATTATATGATATATTTGTGAAGTAACCCACATACCTCCATCCATATGATTCTAAATTGAAATAAAATAGAATGTAAATACTACAGAAAAAAAAACAAACAGAGGAAACACACATAACCTTGAAGAATATAACAATATTTGTTGGCGACACTGAGAAATTTTGATACACACAGTTGCAGTTTTCACAGATTCGCTCACGTCATGTGGTGTCTATCAAGGTTGGCAACTATCAAGATATTTGAAAACTGGATAAGTATATGAGGAGCTCCACCAGCTAGTTCATTGCATCAATATTCAAATATTGGTCCAACACAAAGCCAATATTCCGTGTTACTGGGGACTAAGGAACGAAAGAAGCACTCACCTTGAGCAGCATCAAGAGACTCTCGGCTTGGGGTGGCACCTGGCTGGCGTGCGGCGGTGTCGCGGCCTGCATCCCCCTCTGCGTGGCGGGCGCGTCCGCGACGAGCCTCGCGACGACGTTTCCGGTCGCCCCCATGATGCGTACCGAAGAGCGGCCGCTCGGCGAGCGGTCCGGCAGCCCTCCGCCGCCCATGGGCGGCATATGGGCGGCCATTCCGCGGTCTCCGCCCATGGCGGCCAGCTGGTGGCTGGTCAGCGGCCGGTGGGCAGGCGGCGGCTCGCTCGGCTCGTAGTACCGCCCTGGATGGTAGTGGGGCAGACGTTGGGGCGCGTGCACGTTGTACACCTGTCCAACCTGAGGGGAGTCTGGAAGAAAGAGGAGAAACAAACGGTCAGTCGGGTATGGAATCGTGAAAGGGAGGGACAACAACGGACGAACGAATTTCATTCAAATTTCAATGTTGAATTATTTTTAATTTTAAATACTCTTACTAGATTATTTACATTTTTCGATAAATAGATTTATTACGTTTGTAGGAAGTTATGAGTATAAAGAAATTAACATAGTATATGATACACCATGGGACCCGCGAATGGACTTTGTTTACAAGAACTCTTCACGAAGTAAGTCACTTCACTCTCATGGTATATACATACTAATTTTGCACTATTTGGAAAATTTATCATTAAAATTAGGTGAGCCGTGAATATAAATTCATGAACGACAAGTCGCAGTTACAATTATTATGATCACGAAGGTGGTGACACTGCCAACTTCTTTTACTCATCAAATAGAAATGTTACATTGGTGGATTTTTATTTTGCCAAAGCACTAGCACAATATTTTCCCCTTGAAGATGTCGATTTTTTTTTGTAGATTTCTGTACAAATAGTTGGTATTCTGAGATTTTAATTATGTAGTTTTATCATTAAATAGAAATAATACAACTGATCGTACAATTATCAGAATCAGAAATGCTGTATTGTCATATAATGTTAATTATGTTGACAAAGCTTGCCTAAAACTGAGACCCATAAGATAAAAAATATAAAATGGAATTCGATGCAGTAAAAACATATATATGAAATGAATTATCACAGTACAATTTGCCACAAAATACAAGAAATTTAGACACATTCAACACTCAAAAATAGGTTGAAGTACATAAAGAAAGTTTTTAGTATATTCGGGAGTGAGATGTGAGGTTGTCCATAAAGTATTCATTTAAATCATAATATGCTCTTTGGGGAAGGAGTTTTTTCACTTCTTTACAAAACTTATTTTCCCTTCCAGTTTTCTGATAGTAAGTGGAAGTTGGTTGAATAACTTTTTTCAGTTATAAATTATTGAATTCTTGATTTGTGTTATTGAGGGGATTGAAAGACTGAAGTTGTGAGTTAGACGGGTTGCGTAGACAGACTGAGACATAATATTCTCGATATATTTTTTATGAATTGAACAGACTGTTTCTAAATAAAGATGCATGCTAATGGTAGAATTCAGTGTGCTTTGAAGAAAGGTCTACAGGAGTCTCTGCCTCCAGCTCGACAAATGTATCTGAGAGCCCTTTTATGGAGTCTAAAAATAGGGTTAGTAGAGTTCTGGATTATCAACAATACTGATATTGCTGGAGTTTTGTGTCACCATTTAACGACTAAAATCTGTAACAATAACAGAATGTATGTTATAGTTTTGGCAGAATAAATTCGGCAGTCGAGCAGAGTAGTAAAGATTAAATGAACGACTTCAGCCCCTATTTAAAGGTACTTAGGTATTCACTTTGGCCCCGGAAGTGCAAAAAATGATATACAGTGTGGTCCAGGTTATAGTGGCAATAATTCATCATTCGATGTTCCATAGAAAAATAATCCGGTATGCATGATATATTTTTCTTACCAAAGCACTACCTAAGGGAAATACAGCCCTTCGAAGTTAAATTTCGAAATTTATTTCATCACTGTATATTAAAATAAAAGTGGACATCAAGGTCTTCAAAAGCACGACGGATTGCTCAAAATAAAGCAAGTTATCCACGAATACTTTGAGCTATTTTTTCATTGTATTGTTTGTTATTTTTTTTTGATGAGCTTTGATTGTTGAATATTTGAATAAGGCTTCAGTAATATTTCATTCGACGTTACAAGGTTATCATCCTGTCGGATCAATTATTCAAATGGCACATCGTGTGACAGCCGGGTCGGTTGATGTTACCGTAGTAAGTTAAAACACGTGCGTTTTGAAAGCTGGATTTAACCACGCTGAGGCGTACTTTAAATGAACAGAATAGGCTACCAATAAGAAAAAAAAAATCGTCAAGGTGAAATGAACGAAAAAGAATAAAAGCGTACTAAATGAATTGAGAACGAGTACCAAACATGATTATTCAGGCTAACTGAGCTGCATAACCAGTATGATGTTTATGATGAGAATGATAGATTTGGTGAAGATCTATCATTGAAGATCAACAAAGTTATAACAACCTTTTAATATCTTTTTCACTCACGGTAGATGCACGGTACAATACACGGTATTAAGTATTGTTTATTTGTTTACGTTGTTCTTCAGGTTCGAGTTGAATTTTCCATAATGTAATTTGCATAGTCTTCTAGAACACTATGAGTTGAGTATGAAATACTAGAATGTTGAATGAGTGAAATGTAGTTAATGATTTGAATGTTAGCAAATTTAAGATATTTTAGATTTTAGATTTCATTTAAAATACCCTGAAAATATTATTGAAACAGTAACTATCAAATCTACGAGACTCACCAGTTGCCCTATCATGGGGCGAGTGCAAACTGTGAGGTACAGCAGCTCCCCTTCCGGGAAGAGGGATGCCGACTGAACCAGGTCTTCTCAGTTCTAAAGGTGGTGATGCACCAGGAGCCTCTTCGCCTTCTTGTCCATCTTTGACTTTATCCATGCCTCCAGTTCTGTGCACACACATCACATTTAGCGTACTCATACATTTTATAGGCGAATCAATACCAAAATTTAATGATCAGACCTATCCGAGGTGAAATGAAGCTCTCCAATCAAATGATATAAAATATTGAAATATGATACAGATATATGAAATATATATGATATAGGATATATGATATAGTCATATAGAGAATAATCTAGTGACAATATTTCGACAAGGGCTGGTATGAAAATATTGTGGAGACTCACCTCGTGAGGTGTTGTAGCTGCTGCTGCTGTCTGAGGTACTGTTGGTACTGCATCACGTGGGATGGATGCATATAATGTGCTGGGTTGATATCTGGAGGTTGACGCAAAGGTCCTGGTGGAAAGTGGGCAATCGCTTCTCCCTTAAAAATAATAGTACAGGTTTATTCCACATGTCGGACTTACCCGTTCAGAGTAGCTCATAATTATAGGAATTCTCATGAGATATATATACTCGAGTCAATCTAATGTAATAATTCGAAACAACAAATAGACGTTTAGTTACGAAATGATATTTATATTGTGTTGATTCGGATCACAATTCATATATGTTTCAACTAGGCTTGAAGGATATCTGATCATTTCACACAAAATTTTTAGATTTGAAATATATTATTATTACTGAAATAATATGACAAAATCTATGGCGCTGTGACTGTGACAAGACTGAATAATGAATATCTATGAATAATATGCTTGTGATATCGTTGAATATGTTTCTTGATATTACTATGTAATTGGTAATGACACAAATTCAATTTTAGTAATGACATTTGTTGAAGAATATGTTTAGAAAAATTCACAATTCTCAATTGATTGATTCAATCTTATATTCCTTGAGTTTTCATTCTGCATTCTTCAGAATCCACATTGAATATCGATTTCTGCTGATAGTTGCCTCAGGTTGAATTTACCATATATACAGAAAAATATTTTATATTGTTAGTCTCATTTCAAATAGAAAAGTTAATATTAGTACCTGAAAATCCACTGAATAATTATGATGAGTAAATGACGTTATATTTAAAATTCATCGTATAAATTATTTTTTTACTTCGCCAATCTCTAAGATAATGCACTCAAATTTGAAAGCATGCATCACAATCGAAACAACTCACACCAACTAACTGCATAAAAAAAGGTTTGGAGGGAAAATGCTACAAATAATATATTCGTGTAGGTACAAGGTGTCCAATTTCAAACCAAATATATTCAATAACTCTTGGAATAGTTTCAAATAAAAAATGCCGAGTGCCGTAGATATCAACTACGCACAAATTGAGTCACGTATTTGATATGGCATCTGATTGAGGGGAATTTGCACCAAGTCAAATGAGGTTTTAACTGCAGAGGTATTGATTTTGAGGTGTATTCCTATATCTATTTAGGAAAATTTCTGAAGCAGCTTTCGAATCTGATCAGATTTATATAGTTTATATGATTTTGAAAACATATGTTATATTTATTGCAACATGAGAAGTGCATTCATACACAACTTGCAAAATACAAAATAACTCAAAACACACCCGACTATAAAATCAGGTTTAATCCTCAAAAAAGTCAAAAAGCCCCCTCAAACATCTTCAGTGCAGATAAGTTTTAGTGCAAGATTTCTTCAATTGCAGAGGGCATTAATATTAACTACACTGTAAAACCATATTTGCTCGTTTCTATTCGTAGGTTATCTCAAATTTTTGACGTCTCTTCTATTCGATGAACAAATTACAGTTTTCAATTTTTGTCTGTCAGTTTTCACTAGGCACAAAGAAAAAATCGCATAAGGCGTTGTCTACATATTTCTGACCTTTTTTTCCTCTATTCTCACAAACGTCTTACATTCTCTTCAAACATTACGGTAACAACTGAAAAATATCGAAAAATCAATCACCTTCGGTGACGGAGAATTTTGATGCGCCGGCGGTGGACTCCTGCTACGATTGAGCAGACTTCTTTCTCCGAGCTGCATGTTAGCGAGAAAAATTGAGTTAGTAAGGTTGTTCGCAACACCACCACCGATGAAAGAAGAGCGCTACTCACCAAGCTGGCCTCGTAACCCGGTATGGGCACCCCCGTCGGCCCCAGCAGCCTTTGTTGCGTCCCCTGTGGCGACAGCTTCGGCCTCTGGCCCATCATGACGCTGGCCAGACTGACCTCCACTTTGGGCGGCTCCAAGCCCTGGATGACCCTCGACGCGTGGGTGACCATCGGCCCCTTCACTTGCTGCTTCATCATGGTCTGGTGCTTCACGTGCGCCAGTTGCGTGTTGACCATCTGCGCCTGGCTGACCATCGGCGACACCAAGTGCCCCTTTGTGGAGAGTTGCTGCAGCTGCTGCTGTTGCTTGCCGACGTGTAGGTGTTGTTTCTGCAGCATGCCAGGAGACAGCACCGGCGGCTTCACCAGCTGTTTCGCGATAACTTTGGAACTCACCGTCGACATCACTAGTTGTCTGGGCGAACTCGTCGACGTGACGATGCTTAGGTTCGTGTTCACGGTCGGATGTTGGTTGATGGGGGTGACGGGTTTGGTGATGACGACAGAAGGCGGCATTTTGGCAGCCACTATCGAATTCACCGATTTGCTCATCATGATCGGCGTGATTGTTTTGGGTACGGACACCGGCGGAACGGTCTTGGAAATCACTAAGGGAGGTACGCCGACTTGTAAGCCGGGCTTGGGCACCACCACCATTTGTTGTGGAGGCGGTACTACGACAGTGGGCTTGGCTTGTACAGACGGTAGCTGGTGGCTCACTATTGCTTGTGCCGCCTGCGACGACAGCACGTGAGCTTTGAGGCTTTGCGGTTTTGGCGATTGCACTACTGTCACTTGCTGAGGCTGCGCTATCACGGTAGGTTGTGCTTTTGCTACTTCCTTGACGACAGGCGATGGTGGCGTATCTTTAATGATGGCGTCGTCTCGTTTCGGATCACCAGGCAATGGCACGTATTTTCCTTCTTCGCTCTCTCTCATCGGGATGAGTTCGCCTGTTACGGGATCGATCAAATTGGTAGGTTCTTCGGGATTCGTGCTTATCAGGTCTCCTTTGATGCGACGTAGCATCGCTGCCTTCAGACCTTCGAACGGTTTATCTTTCAAGGGTTCGGGGCTACTGGTTTCTTCAGGGTTCACAGTTTCTGGTAGTTTCTCAATCTGGTGTAGTTTCTGCGATTCTTTTATATCTTTTACCGGTGTAGTTAGTGGTTTAATGATGTCCTCTTTGGTTGTTTCTTCGGACGATGAGTTTTCTGTGGCTTCTGAACCTTTACGAAGTTTGCGTCCTCTGGGTGACTTCCTGGGTGTTTCAGGCTGTGCAGCTGTCGGTTTCGTTACTGTCTGTCTAGTAGATCTTCTTTGATTTGACGATCTGGTTTGCACCGTGTTTTTAACTACATCCTCGATGGTATCATCCACGGTGTTTTTGGTGTCTTTTTCTTGCAACCGTCTGGATTTTCTGGTGTTGGTGGTTGAAACTGGAGTTGGGAACTCTTCCTTCGTCTCAACAGGTTTGACGATTGTGTCCTTAATTATAACATGTTCTTTACCGATTTCCTTGGCACCATCTTTAGTAACTTCCTTAACGATAGCAGTTGTCAGTGCTGCATTATTGGAGTTTGATACAGCAGGAGACTTGATGGTTAAAATCAACCTAGGACGTTCTTTATTCGCATCGTCAGATTCGTCACGGAACTCATAAATATCTGTTGGAGTGGCATCAGACTCGGATTTGACAGATTTTCTCTCGTTTCGGCCTCTCGCACCTCTGCCTCTCTTGTTGGGAGGCGGTATAACGACTGCCAGTTCTTTGCCAATCTTACCTCTTCGGGTTTGTATTCCTCCGCGATCCACACTTCCGCCTCGGGTTTTGCCTCTGCTCCTGCCTCCCCTGGCACCACGGTTTCGGCTACTCGCGCGAATAGGAGATATTTGTTCTTTCGGTTCTTCTATTTCTTCAACTTCGACTTCAGCTTTTTCACTGATTTCGGATTCTTCACTCTTATTTGATACATCAAGCGATCGGTCGTTCTTTTCTGGAGCGAGTGCGTTAGAAATGTCCTCGGGTTTGGTTGCAGATTCGCTGATTTTATTGTCATCGAACCATTCATCTTTACCAATTTCACTACTGTGATTTGAAAGTTCGTCTGCGGAACATAAAGTCTTGATGACAGAGTCAATGTTCACTTCTTTGGCTGACCAGTAGTCACTGTCTTCTTTAGTATCTAGAGGATCCTCTTTTGCAAGTATATCAACACTTCCAGGTCTTTCTTTGCTGATATCAGATACTATGCTTTCTGTTTCCTCATCAAACTTCTCGATATCCTTGATAACAGTAATGGCGTCTTTCTCGATATGGAATTTTTCTTCTGCCTCCGATGGTTTTATATCAACTTTCTTGATATTAGTGTCATTGAACTTGACGTCAATCAACTCAATATCTTCCAAATTGGTTTCGTCCAGCTTGGTTTCTTCAAGCTTGGTTTCTTCCAGCTTAGTTTCTCCCAGCTTAGTATCTTCCAACTTAGTATCAACCAGCTTATTATCATTCGGCCTGTTATCATTCAGATTCTTATGCGAAAGCATTTGATCTTCATTATTTTCTTCGACATTGTTTTTACTCGTCAGATTTTCTTCATCAGATTTATCGTCAGGTTTATGTTCGAATTGTCTATCATTTTCGATCTCTGGTGATGATTTTCCTAAAGCCATGTTGAGTTCATCGGTTAACATTTCAATTGCAAGTTTGACAGGCTGTTCTTCGATTCTCGGTGAGGTTTCAGTTTTATGAACATCAATAACATCTTTAATCACTGGCACGATGACAGGACTAGGAATGGATGTCTTCGATTCAAGTACTACCACGTGTTTTGCGGGTTCAGGCGATTTCAAAGGTGGCATCAATGAAGTAGTAATATCTATTTTCGATGTAGCCTGAATAATACTCGGTTGAACGGGTGTTTCAATTTGAGAAACCAACAGATCTGTGACCAGTTTGGGATTCGGACTCATAGGCCCTGGACGAGGACTTGAAACTCTCTGAGGGCTCGAAATCATACGAGGACTTGGTGCTTGCGATATCGATTTTGGACTAGGCGAGGTTGGAGCAGCCGTTGTGAAATTTGGACTGTGGCAGAGCGGTGGAACTGGTTTTGGACTCGGAGAGTTCAGTTGAAGCCTCGAATTCGGCGAGAACGGGTGTTTGGGAGTCGGAGAGTTCAGAGGTTGTTTAGGGCTTCCCATCGATGGATTTGTTGGTGAAACAGTCACCTCTTTGGGAATTATCAAAGGTTGTACTGTCAAATGATGCGGCACATTACTGACGACGACTCCTGCAGAATGGGGCAGCTTGAGAATGGAATCACTGTTATTCTTTTCTACAACGTTTTCTGTCAAGTTTTCGTTTATAATTGGAGATATCCCGAAATTCGAATGGGGAATATTTTCTAAATAACCATAGTTTGGTGGCGTCAACTGTCTTGCAGGAACGAGAAGTCCTTGTGGATGCAGGTGTCTGATATTCCCTTGTATCATCATTCTGGGCGGAGTTGCAGGAAAACTGGGGTATTGTGGAGAATTTTGGAATACCATTCTTGGCCGATCTTGGGGCCGGTGCTCGGAAGGTGAGACCAATTTTGATGGCTCTAAGGGATGAACAACTTTCGGCTGTTGTAGTTTGACAGTAGCAGGTTGCATCGGTTTCGAAGCCATGACAGGTGTTATCGGTAGTCTGTTGTGAATCAAGCCGGGTGGTAATTTAGGCGACAACATTCCCTGTTCGGAAACTGCTGATTTATTGATTTGGACAGGAGAACGAGCAGGCAAGTTATGCATTTGTGGCGGTGCATTTGGTGATTTTGCTGGAGTTTGCAGAAGGGGCGTCTGTATCTTGGAGTTGTGGTCTAAAAGTGGCGATACATTCAGCTGTTCGGATTTGCTGAGAGGTTTCAGAGGTGGATACTGTGGCTCAGTAACCTTCAACACTGTAGTGGAAAAAGGTCTGGCAGATGGCGAGCTGATAGGTTTGTTTAGATGCTGCACCTCCGTGAGAGGCGGTAGTGGTACTTTCTTAGTTTCGATCTTGATGACGGTAGGTTGTGGGACTGGAACAGGAGTTTCTTGTTTTTTCTCAGCCGTCCATGACTGAGTGATGACAGTTCTCTGTGTCTGATTAGGTAAAAGTGGAAGACTTTTCTGTTCCAACTCCAAAGGTTTCCTGATCTCTACAAGTTTGACAGACTGGGGTCTTATCGGGGTGAGAGATGGTGGGCCACCGATGTTCGGAGGAGTCTTCAAAGCCAGAGATGACAACGTAGAAGGTTCTTCATCGCGACGAAAGTAAGATGATAAGTCTGGAGTTTTGGCGAGCTGCACCAAAGCAGGTGCAGTTTTTTCCGGAGTTTTCGAGGGCTGCTCGATTTTGGCAGGGACATCGTCTTGCTCTTCGGTATCTGTATCTATTTGTAACTCGTTTTCGCTCTGTGGTGTATCCGGCTTCACATCCAAATCATTGGCACTGAGACTTTGGACGGCCTGTCTCATTTCTTCATCATCTTGGACATTACTTTCTTCCACCGAAGGTTCAGGTGCGTCGTTGACTGTGCCATCGTCACTGTAGAAGTCTTCCTGTTTGCCACCACTGAAGCTTTCGCCTAAAAGGGCGGCCACAGCGTCTTCTGTTTCTTCTTGGGAAATAATGACCCTCGGTTTCTCTTCTGGTAGAGTCGACGACTTTTCTGACGAGCAATCCTCATCGATCGCAGTCGTCGCCGCATCTTCTTTCTTCACAGCCGTCTCGAATTCGGAAATAGATTTGACTGCAGATTCGTGTATCTTCTCGTCGAGTTCGGTGCCGAATCCAGGCAGGAATTTTTCCCGTTTCTTCTCTTTCGAAGTGGTAGGAGTGTTGGGAATAGGACTTATGATGGTTTTTACCGGCGAGACAGAAAAATCTGGAGTGAGAGCAGATTTCTCATTCGGACTAGTTTCCTCAGAGATAGTAGGTAAACTTTGGTTTTGGGGTGGAGTAGGTGGAGTAGGTGGTGTAATAACTGGCGGTATACTTTCGCTACTAGATTCCACTTTAACATCTTCGATGGTAGTAGTAGTAGTAGGAATTTCTTTCTTGATTTTATCTTCTGTGCATTTGTTTTTGATCCTCTCGTGATGATGGTGCTTTTCGTGATGATGGTGTTTGCTCTTTTCATCTTTACTCTTCTTCCTTTTCTTCTTCTTTTCTCTGCCTTCCCGCCTTTCCTCTTTGTCTTTTTTATGCTCGGCTTCATCAACGACCTCTGCGAAACCGAAGGGATCATTGGAACTTTCGATATCTTTATTGGCGCCTTGAAATATATCCACGTTTTCGTCTTGCATCATATTCGCTTCGAGTTGTTTGCCCATATCAGCATAGTCCATGCTGTTCTCATTGGGTTCATCTAACGATGTGACTGTCGAAGATACTGCGGCAGCTGCTTCTTGAAGTCTTCGTTCTTTTTCGCGCCGCTTCTTTTCTTTCCTTTTCCTATGATGTTCTTCTCTTTCCCTATCCTTCTCAGACTTTTCTTTGGCTTTGTGATCATGTTCTTTTTCTGATTCATTGTGACACTTGGATACTTGGTTATGACTATGGTCGTCCAGGGTAATATTCGGTTTTAGTTCTCTATCCATGCCTTTGTTGCCGTTTTCAGAGTCATCCGACATCGAACCGAATATGTTCTCCATCTTGCCCTCTCTTTTACCTTCGGACTTGCTATCCGATTTATTCTTCTTCGACTTTTTCGATTTATCTCGCCCATCTCTCGTCTTGTCACGCCGTTTTTCTTTTCTGCTATGTTCTTTCTTCTTGTCGTGCTTCATTTTGTCTTTGTCTAGGTTTTCTGTCAGAACTAAATCTAAAACGCTGTCAGTCCTGCCAGATTCCTCGCTACTGATGGAATGTTTCTGTTTCTTTTGCTTTTTCTTGTGTTTCTTTTCTCGTCTTTCCGACCTTTCCTTTCTAGCGATTTCATGGGACTCATCATCGGTAGTATTATCGTGTACGTATTTCTCGGTTTTTATTATCTCTGGTGGATTAGTGTTGTTGAACAGTTGTGTGTTGTTCACTTCCGTCAGTGCCTCTTGGTGTTTACTATTTCGCCTTTCCTTTTTGATCAAGCATTCCAACTCTTCTTTCATACTCGCAGAAGAACGATGCTTTTCTTCATTTTCGAGAAATATTTGCATCTGCTGTGGATGGTCGATAGTCGAGAATAATTCGGTTTTGATTTGCGTTTTCTTTTTATTATATTCATCTTCGGAAGTATCACTAGTGATCCGAGATTTCAATCCCTTGATCATCATACACTTAATCTTGGCTTCATCATCGCTAGTATCGATAGGTTCTTGCTTCACATGTTTCAAAATACCCGAACAATCAGAGTCGGAGTATATTTCTTTCTTTTTCCTGGACTTTCTGTCTAAGCTTTCATCGTCAGTACTATCGATTAGCATTTTAGAAGACTTCTTGATTTTCATTTCCGAGGGATCTTTATCGTAGTCAGAATCCTCGTCCCAAGAGGTAGACCTTTTCTTTTCCTCTCTTTTCGCTCGACTCTGTTTGAGCTGGGTGAATTTGGCCTTCAGCTTTTCTTGGCGCTTTTCCTCTTCTAGTTTGGCCATGTTCTTGCAACTTCTAGCTTTCACTTTATCGTACATTGAAATGTAGGCTGGCTCATCATCGACTATGTCGAATATCGAGTGTTTCTTTGGTTCGTCCGAGTCAGTGTCAGAGCTGTATGCAAATTTTCTGATGCGGTCACGTTTCTTCTTCTCATCGCTGCTTTTGAAATTCGCATCGCTTTCGAATCGACATTTGGAAAGTTTTTCAGAGATATGTTCCTTCTCGATAAGTTGCCTGTCTTTCTTCGTTCTATCGTGCTCTTCAGAAGAATTATTTTTTCTTTTGCTTTCTTTCTCTTTCTGATGTTTCTCGATATCTTCATTCGGCCGCAGGTCCAACCTATTCAAGAAGTCTTTATCGGTGAGAGGACTCTTCGGATTGGAGGTCGATTCGTGGGAATCTTTTTCTCGACTTTTACTCTTTTGTTTCTCAAGTTTGTGTTTCCTGTGTCGTTCTTCTTTTTCTTTCCGTTTCTCGTCAACATCTCTCGAGGAACTGTTGTGTTTCTCGTGGGATTTACTTATGTTATTTTTATGTTTGCTGCTCTTCAGTCTTTCTTCCGATCTACTGCTGTCCTTGGAATCTCGCCTCTCCGACAACTTTTTGTGTTCGTAACACAGTTTAACCTTTTTGCTGTCTTCGATATTTTCCGAAATCTCATGTGAACTCAACCTGCGTTTAGAACCAATACCAGCAGGTAAGCAATTATTCCTATCTTTCTTCCTCGAAGAATCTGACTTATCGTGTGATTTACTTTTGTCGAATTCCATGGACATATGACGACTTTCCACGAAGTTTTTGTTGCTACTCTCACTGATACTTTTGTGTTTATCGTGCACGTTGTTATCTCTATTCTCCTTGACGCTTTCTTTCCTCCTATCAATATCTCTATCTGCATGACTTTTGCTTTTGTCGTGGTGGCTACTTCGCGGATCGATTGAATCTCTCATACTAGTATTACCACTTTCTTTGGTGTTCCTGTTATCAGTTAAGTGTTTATCTACATTGTTGTCTCTATGTTTACTATCACTATGGCTATCTCGATGCTTGTGGTCATCTTTTCTCCTATCTTGATTGTCGTCTTTATGCCTGCTCCGATCCTCCTCCCGTTTTCGCTCCCATTCGTGGTTGTCCTTTTCCAGCCTGTCCACTTCCTCGTGCACCTTCTTCTCGTCTCTTTCGACCTTCTGTTGGACCTCTTTTTCCTTCCTCTCACGCTCTTCCTGCTCCCTTCTTTCCTTCTCCTCTTTCTCCTTCCTCGTCGCCTCATCTCGCTCCCGTTCTCTACGTTCTTTCTCTTGCTGCTCCTCCCGTTCGCGCCTTTCCTTCTCTTCGAGCTCCCTCCGCTCCTTCTCCAGCCTCTCCTGCTCCCTTTCGAGTTTCTCCTTCTGGACTCGCTCCTGCTCTTGCCTCTCCTTCTCTTTCTGCACCTTCTCCCTCTCCGCTCGCTCCTTCTCCAGCTTGGCCTTCTCCCTCTCTTGCCGCTCCTTCTCTAACCTCTCTTTCTCCAGCCGCTCTTTCTCCAGCCGCTGCTTCTCCAGCTCGCTCTCCCGCTCCAGCCGCTCCTTCTCCAATCTCTCCTTCTCGATCCGTATCTTCTCCAGCCGTTCGTTTTCCAGCCGTTCTCGCTCCACGCGATCTTTCTCCGACTTTTCGCGCTCCAGCTTCTCGTTCTCCAGCTTGATCTTCTCGAAGCGCTCGCGCTTCCTCTCCTCGCTGTCGCCGGCCTCGTCCGGCTTCGTCGAAGACACTGCAGTGTTTTTATTTACATTGGTTTTGACGGAGCTCTTGGAATCGGCGCACGGTTGTTTCAGTCTGGTGTCGGCGCGGACGGGCGTCGCGACGACGGGAGAAACCGCAGGCGGTGGCGTCGGAGGCGTCGTGGCGGCGGTCGATGCTGCCGGAGGGGTGGATGGCGGCACGTGCGGCGGTATCGGCGACATGAGGATGGGCGGGTGCGTCGGAAACGGGTACTGGAGGCCCTTGGCTGCTGGTATGCTGGTGCCTGGAAGGATTAAAACAGCGATGGTTGTCAACTCTGTAGCAAAACCAATGTTTGAATAAACCGTTTGATAATGTCCGTTTGTTGACCAACTTATTGTGTATTAAATTTTCACCGATAGGCGAGAGCCTACTGAAATTACTGGAATTCAGTTTATCAATGAATTCACTTCAATACTAATGGTCGTTCCAAGGCATCTCCTGTTTCTTGAATATGAAATAGAAGTTATCATGATAATTTCAATATATTTGTAGTAAGAATAGATTTCTGATCTACCCCAAAATGTCACTGTGCTTGAAATTGTCACTAAATTTCAAGCGCAGTGACATTTTGGGTTAGATCATAAATCTGTCCTCACTACAAATATATTGAAACAATTTCATGCAAAGTGACATTTTGAGAAAGATCACAAATCCGTCCTTACTACAAATATATTGAAATAATCACAATAACTTCTAAGTTTCGTGACTATTTCAAGCACAGTGACTTTTTGGGGCCGATCACAAATATGTCCTCACTACAAATATATTGAAATAATTATAATAACTCTTGAATTTCGTGACTATTTCGAGCACAGTGACATTTTGGGGCATATGTCATTACTGCAAATATATTGAAATAACTATCATAACTTCTATTTTATTTTTTTAGAAACGAAAGGAAATCCCTGAAAAATCTAAGGAAATGAATACACTACCTCCTCGATTGACCTACAGACAGTATCATTTTGGACTGACTTGACTCAAAAAAATGCCTGATATTTTTTAAAACTGCGGGTACGCTGAAATCTGGTTTATGATTTCAGGTTATACCTACCTACACTAAGAATGAGAGCTATTCTGATTACTCGAAAAAGTGACTGAAAGTCAATTTTCTCAAATGGAACAACTTGTATATCTCAAATGATCTCCTATCTCTTAGTTTCATGACATAAATTTGACATGACATTATTTGTAAATGTCTCATGAAGATGTTATAACCATTCAGTTGTCAATAATTGTTTTCTTGAGAGTCCTGACATGATTGAGTAGGAAAAAAAAACTCATATATATTGCATCACAAAGTGATTACATCCGACAGAAGTTTTTCGAATATGTAAACATCATTGCAAATATAAGCGAACAAATTGTCATGATATCATATTAGTGATAATCGATTGCAGGTGTAGGCTTGTCGTGACATATCTTGTATAGAGGGTGATATTTTGACTTGTGCCTGCGTTTTTGTAGGTAAATACTGATTCGGCAGTTATATAATCATATTGTTCTTGCATGTACATTTTATAATTCCATATTTCGTTTCATGAATTTTTTGAAAATACATAAGAGCCAAAAACAACTGAATTCGATCCTATGGCATGCGTTTTCAATATTCAACAATGTCTTCATATCATTTTTGATAACAAGCTAAGCTGATGTACATTCCCCAATTATGATATAAATTGCAGGAATGGAGTACTTGTACATTCACATCGCTTCGAAACAATCTAAAAATTACTACAAACAGAGTTAAATGAGATTTATTTACCTCTGTTATCTGATTCTAATTTATGATTAAATAGAAGGAGAACAGGAAAACCCTATACTTTCGGAAAAAAAAACAAACAGTGAAAACAGACCATAAAATAATATACCACTATCTGTTGATCTTCAATTTTCATCAATTCGAGCCATTTCCTGTGAATTTGGTTGGAAACTCGGATAGTTTACAACATCAATAATAATCAATTTTTAATAACTTCTACTCTATTTTTTAGAAACGAGGAGAGAAAATCCCATCAAAAACTGAAAAATGAATGTACCACCTCCTCGAAGAACTTACAGACAGTATTTATCAATAATAGAAATAGAGAGTTTATCAAACGACATTTCACTAAATGCTCACAGATATTTAGAATTTATTATTTTTCATTGCATTGAGCTTTTTCCTTTTATCACATGCGTTATGTGTTCTTCATAGGTCATATTCCAATGTCCCCTCTTAATTTCTTGTTTCCTTGTGGGATCATACTAAAATAACCATTAAAAAATCTGAATGGCAAAAACAACAAAGACAACGTTACATTCATATTTTGATACATTTAATTCGATTTTGATACAAGACATTTTCATCTGTCATATATTCGGAAGTATTTGTTTCTGATTGATTCTGTTTTCCCTCATGCTTATAAATATCACGCTATCCTTGAAAGTTATGTCAAAATATATTAGAATGACAAGGAGTTTTATAGCGATGCATAACGAACACCTGTTGAGCGGCACTTACCGGTTGACCTTGGCGACAGCACCGTGGGCGTCTTGGGCGGCTGCACGACTGGCGGTAGCTTGAGCGCGGGCGGCACCGCGAGCGGCACCACAGGGGCCACCGCTAGCGGCGCGACGGTCGTGCCGACCATTGCCTTCGGGAACAGCGGAAACTCCTTCGGCTCGTATTTCTCGCCGACGTTCTCCAAACGCTTCAGGTCCTCGTCGAACACCGACCGCTTCGCCATCACCGATTTCACGATCTCCGAAGGTTGCACCTCCTTGAATCGTTTAGTTATTCATTATCATTATTCATCTGGCATATTCGAGTCGTATGGCACGCTACGATTGAATTTGATACTGATTTCTTCAGTATAGTAACTACTTATTTATTTGGTATAAGTGAAATTATTCTTTTTTTTTCTTATTAATTCAACAAATTATAGAAGCATGGTTTGATATTGATGAAAATAATAGGAATTCATGAAATGAATTTGACAGATTTAGGGCAAGTGGATTTTCTCGGAAACGGCTCTCCTTATCAAGGTAAAACATGGAGAGCTTCCTCGAGTATTTTTGTATGTTTATACATCTTCAAAATAATTGAAAAATTTTGTGAGAAGAGTTATGGGCTTTTTTTGGAGATCAAGGACAGTTAAGGTCCTTTGCCTTTGAGGAATTCGAATCTCATTTGGTCCAAGGATGCAGAGCAACAATAGTATTGAGTGTGCCAAATTTGAAAAAGAATCCATACAAAAAAAATACAAAATGTTATAAAAAAATATTCATTCGAGAAAATCAACTTCAAAGGCATATAACTTCCTCATAAGTGAATTTTCAAAAAATCTTGTGGGAACTTCAAGCAATATTTTTTGAAATAGTATCAACCCCTTGATTTTTCGCGCACACTGTTTATAATATTATACATATTTTCAAATTTGTTAGATTCATGCCGAATTCATGTATATACGAACTGCCCCACCCTCCGAACAACAAACCCACTAGAAGGATCACAAAACAAATATTCTGATGCTAACATGAATTCTCAGAATTATCATAATATTAGTACCCAATCGTCGCCAGTGTTGTCATATCCAATCATCAAAAAGTGATTAATAGTCCATAATATTCCCTTAAGTCCCTTATGAATTCATGTAGTTCAATGCACAAATATAATAATAAATTTGGGTCATGACGATTATGAAACAGTTCCGATTAATAGAAGACTGCTACATTATTCTGAGACTTAGCAATTTTACTTTCTTGGGGGCTCGAGGACCAGCATGGGTATCGTGAATACTTTTTGCTCAACGTTGCAACACCGCAATCTGATATTGACAGTCGACGGCGATTATTGCTTTGTTTGGTATCGGTCATTATTTACGTTTCGATTTATCGATATTATTCAACTTGTGTTCAGTTTTGTGTACTCAGAATTCATCAGAAACTCAGTTTATTTCCTGTTTTGGTGATTTGATATAATGGTGAGACGTTGTGAGGTGTGTTAAAGACAATTTGAACCGGCGATCAAAACACGTCATTTCATAGGCGAGTTACCATTGTCGTATCATTCGAAGATTTTGAAGCATTTTCCCAATGGAATGGATAAAAATGAATTTAAATTGAATTGATTAGATTATATTGATTATACCCATACCCAGCTGCGACAGTGTCTTGTGGTAAAATATGTAGCACTGATAAATGCTTCCTTATTTGTGGTCAAAATATGCGAAGCTGCTGAAAAATCACTGAGAATAATGATGAACTCAATTAATATTTTTGATAAAAAATATAAGGATATTTCTATACTTCTTGTACACACAACAATGACAAATTTACCGTTGACTATTTTTGATGCATTTGAACAACACTGACCCTGGCCCTTCACAACATCATCCAATGGAACTAGTCAAACTAATTTGGAGAAATATTTCACTGTAAGACTTCATCATGAGGCAAATAAATTGAAAGATTCAACGGAAGTTAGAGTAAGAAGTATGTTAACAAAAACAATCCTATTCAAAAATCAATAAATTATTTGTGTGATTATCCATGGTTGTTTTTCATTTCAGTCCTGTTTTAAATGAGAAACACTGCTATTTGCTACTTCTTCACATGATTCATGATTTTATTGTTGACATAACATTTCGTCATAATACTTGTCAACACATATTCATCATCGATTTTCATCTATCTACATGGAATGAAATAATCAGATATCAATTTTTTGCGTCAAAATATATGAATTCTGCTCAAGATGAAAGCTCCTTCATTTTTGACGATATCGTGAAATGATATAAACAAGTTTCATCTACAGATTTGAAAATTACATTCAAATATGCAATCATATCTATTTGCCTTGAAAACGAGTTTTTCACTTTTTTGAAAATTATTTCCACTAGTAGGTACTGAACTTTGAAATCGTAAATATACTTACATGCACTGTCACTGATCGCCAAAGATATAAATGTTCATTATTGAAACTGAACGTTATTTATGATAAAGTATAAGTAGACAACTGTATACTGAATAGTAAGTATATTGTTTCATATGGCGTTGAGAATTGAACTTTTCTTGTGACGTGGTCATAATAAGTTTATTGATTACAAGCAAGTTACAAAAATCACCATAGGATTGTATGTATTCGAATTTCGCGTAACAATGTGAAGGAAGAATAAAGATGTTCATTTTCCCACCAAGAAATGCTAAAAAGTAATCACTGAAATTGTTACGGATTTCCAATTTGGTTTCATCATGAATTAATAATAAATTCGACCCCCTCTGACAACACGGCATTGGTGCTGGGAGAATCAGCTCCTGCTATCCTTGTTTAGAAAAAGATAGATACTATAGATGTTGCTTCCAAACAAACTGTATTGCCAGAGGTGTGGATTACTTATCTAGTCTGTTCAATGATCGAAGGCCCCACCACTCACCTTGAGATCGAGATCGAGTATCTTGTGCCGCTGCCGGAACTTCTCGAGATTGGCGTCGAGCAACGCGAGAGCGTCGCCGCCGGCGGCGCTGAGCGCCCTCGAGCCGGACCACTTCTCGTACCGCTCGTCCAGCGACCGGATGCGCTCCTCCAACGACGGGCTGGGTGGCGAAGCTGCCCCACCCGCCGGCGTTGGCGCCGCGCCGTCACTGCCGCTCTCGCTCGAGTTCGAGCTGAGGCTGGGCGGCCGAGGGGGCGGAGACGCAGGCGGCGGCACGGCGTGCGCCGGGCTGGGCGGCCGCGGGTTCGACACGCGCCGCGGGCTTGACGCGACGTCCTTTTGGCCCTTGATTCCGGCCACCGAGACGGTGCCTGCGAGAGCGATCATCATCGGATTAGACATAATATTACACGGCATGGTACAGGGTCTGCACGTATATTTTGAACCCCCCCCCCTCAACTATCTCATTTATACCCATTTTTATAAATCTACCCCACTTTTTCTCAGGTTTTCTTTCATATTTTAATCTGTAGATTTCATCCATGTGACAGAAAAGCAGATGAACGTCTCAAACAAAAGTTATAAGACGGATTGCTGGAGAGATCTTTATTTAATTAGGAACCCTTATGTACATATGAGGAAGTATATTGAAATATCCAAAAATATAAAAACAATACAAATGTGATATCTCAACTATAACATCAATCATCATTAAAAAATACAAAGAACAGGGTGGCCAAATGGAAACGAAACAAGGCTGATTTGACATAGTTATCGTTCTCAGAAAAAAAAAACGCTCGAACCGGTAAATTTTTATTTCGAGGGGGAAATATTTTGCGCATTTTTTCAACTTTTCCATTTCAGACCCCTCGGAGAGGTGAGCTCCAATCCTTGAATCTCAAATGGGATAAAGGGTCAAGTGAAACATCATTTTGAAAGTAATCGAAATCTCTTACCAACGCTTCCGTGTTTTTAGAATTCAATGCATTAGTTCTCGAGAAAACACGTTTATGAAAATGATCGGCTAGTGATGGAAAGTAAAGCTTTTTTCCTTTTCATCACTATTTCTCATTTTCTAGTTAGAACGATGTTCTTCTAAGAAGTTCCTTAAGTGTTTTTTTCAAATCCTGTCCTATCCAACATTACATAAAGAATCATTTATTTTAATGTCACTTCCTTGATCTCTCAGTAAAATGCATAGATACGAATTCGTTAGTTGGACAGGTAGTATACTATCTGAAATAAAAAATGTACTATAAAAGAGCAGTTTTTTATCATCTTTTAGAATTGGAATCAGTGTATTCACATTCAGTTTTGACCAAATCTAGTATCTGGCAGGATTTTGTCTGTGTCTATTTCGAATTTTTTCTCACCCAAAATGGTTTATTTGTTGAATATATTGTTAAAAATCATCAATAATAGTCGAATGATTACTTCAATCAGATATATTCCTTCAATTTTTTTGAGAAGAAACAGTAACAAATTGTCAGATAATTTCTGGTTACCAGGTTTTACTTCATTAATTGATCTTGATTTCACCAGTTTTATATTGATTTACAATTGTATAACTTTGAATCACTACGTTCATCCTTTTTCCTTTTGTTAATGTACCTACATAATTAACTTTATATGATATGATAATCACGCTCGCATATAAGCTGATCCCTTGTGATGAAAATCTATTTTTTCAACACGATAAACTCTATACCTATCTACCTATCCATTCTTAAGAAATGGATGCCAACTTCCATCTTTATCAACTGAACAAGCAACAATATTATTGTCACCGTTCAATTAATGCAATCAGATTCTTTTTTGGTTGTTATCTATTTCTCCTATGAACTAATGTCACTCCGATCGGCCATTTGTTGTTTATTTTCAGTAAGGATATGTTCAGTTAATTTTGACTTTCTTTATATTGTGCATATGTTCTTTCATTCTTACTGATGAAAGTTTGACCTCACATTTTCAGACCTCACTGTCGAGCTCCCTGTTTAGCGTAAAAAAGGACAAACATTGCAACCGTTACGAAGAAAGAAATTCCTTCCATTATGTTGGATACGTGAGCAGCTTCAATCCCGAAACGTCCATCAAGATAGGCGAAGTTTCGTTATTTATTGAGAATATATGTTTCTTTTCCATTTTCTTTCTATACAATGTTTCCTCTTTCATAATAGAGGATAGAAAAGTTCGCGACCGACTCACCTCTGTTGACGAGCTGCGCGGCGAAACGCGGCAGCGGCAGCGACAGCGGCCCCTCCCTGTCCCTGTCCCTGCCGGTCACCCGGCTGCGCGGCTCGCTTGGCGGGAAGTTCTCGGGCCGCTCGTCGCAGAGCGGCGTGCCGGGCCGCGAGCCGCCCGCGCTCTCCGACCCCGACCGGTGGCCGTAGGAGGGCGGGCGGCCGCCGTCACTGCTCGCCGTCTTGCGCCGCTTGCACACGGCGTGCGGCAGGTAACCGCTCGCGTGTTTGCCGCCGGCGCCCGCGTCCACCGACGGCCGGCGCGACGACGACGACGAGTGGTGCTGCTGCTGCTTCAGGCTCACGTCCGACAGCCTTCGCACCTCTATCACCTGGAATCGATACGGGCGTTGATCCGAAAATTCGTCGAAAATTGAAAAATTAAAGAATTCATTCTTACATCATATATGAAAGCATAGTATGAGTATGTTCTAGTTCACATTTTTGTCACACCTGTGTGTGCATATAACCAAATATCATCGCAAATATTACACATATATTTACATAAGCTTGAGAACAAATGTGCATGTATGCATATGAAAGGAAAAAAAAGAAGTAGTTATAATAATAATAATATTACCATAGGAGAGTTAAAAACATATTGTGATGTTGAGTAATACAGCGTATACATTCATTTGAAAAAGTTTTTGTATTCGTTAGATTCTTTATGTAGTGAGGCAGGGGTAGGGAATCTTCGACTTGTATGATGATTGCAAAATGGAACAGACAATTGATTATTTGCTCCTGTTCTCATATTGTAACAGTGATTGAAATATTTTTTTAGCACTGTGGTTTTTTTTAATGTACAAGCAATTGGCGTGGAAATATAGAGATTCCACAGTTCCACATTAAGTAAGTTGTTATCATACTATTAGTTTGTTGGTAACATTCTATTTATTTGTAGGATGAACTGAATATAAAATTTTGTACCACAATGCAATGCTATACACACCTCCCCATATTAGGACCCCATATCTGATTATAGACGCCATAAAAGCCTTGTATACTGACATCAATAATGTTCTCTTCATCATTTTCCTGAGTTGATGAAATTTATGTATGAGTTTTCACATACAGTTGGTTAACTGTGTAACATGTTCTGCCTATTTCAAGTTATCATCTATGGTAACACCTAAATATTTTGTATCTTGAGATTCGTCGATCTTGAGATTTGATTTTGGATTATCAAAATTAAGTTTACCTAGCCCTACCTAGAGCATGGGAAGCGACTGGTCAACGATACCATGTATTCATTGGTACTGAACTGAGAAACCTATTGCCAACGGAACTGAGGAATACAGTGCCTATCTGTTTTCCTCCTACTAACTTTTGAACCACCTGGTATATCGCAACGAAATTTGGATGGCTTCAATAGGAGATAAAATTTTGTTGCGACACATTCCATGACATAGTTGATCTCTGGATGAGAAAGTTTAATTGAAATCAATAAAATTATTTCCTTCATTATAACTATTATAAAATGAGCAAGGCAGTTAAAACTATAGGTATTCATTTTCAATTACTTTTTGTGTCAATATTATATCGTTTGCTTCAATTTGTTTTCATGGTGTTATACAAGGTGTTATAGTATATACCATATATGTGTTTGTATAGAATTGCAGTAAATACCTTTGAAGCAGGCCTTCAACTTCAAATATGGAGCATTGCCCATAGACTAGCTCCCAAAGAGTTTTCCAGGAGTTTCTACTCATTTATTCACCTGTTCTGCAAACTGCAGTCATTGAAAATTTATATTTCATACACATTATAAATTATTGTATCAAGTTTATTGTACCTCATTTTTATTCAGGCGAAATAAATTAACACCATTATTATTATATCAGAACTATTATTTTGGTCCTATTTCTATTTCAAATCTTCAAATAACTAACGTAAATGAGACATCGTTCATTACCTTCCTGTGGTCCCTGTTGGCTTCGATAATGACCTCGCTGGTGAGCGCCGAATCTAGTATGTCGAGCTTGAGGCGCTTCTTTGGACTGATCAGCTCGTCCCCCGAGCTGGGGCACTCTTCGAGCTGCTCGAGCAGATGAACTCGCTCTTTCTGGAGATTGCGCATGTCGGGCGGCGCGAACGTCATTCCGGTGTCGATCAAAGGGTCCAGGTGTATCGGACTACAAAAGGAGAAGGAAATTGACATAGTTAGACATTTTCGGCGAGTACTAGTTTTTGTAACATGTTTAGCATATTGTATATATTCATCAACATTTATGTCTCTATGCAGATCATGCTTGAGAATTCATTATACTCTTCTAAATATAATTTATGAAAATATGAATTCTATTACACAAGGCAAAGACGGATCTTGATCAAGAGCCACTAGTCACTTCTGACGAGAATGATGTTAGAGATTATCAGGAATATGGACAGACTGTTCAATAGCCGGAAAAAAATGAGGAGAAGAAAATTAAAGAAGAGAGATTGAGTAGTAAAAATATGTTGTCGAGATGAATGTATGATAGACGAGAAGATGATATGAAGCCTGGCTGTAAAAATAATAGACAATATATCCAAATATTCCATATGAGATGATTAATTCTGGATTACAGTCATCGACAGTTTACAGTTGATTTGGATTACAGTTGCTCCTAAATCATCATAATAATTCTCCATAGAGATATGAATGTTATTTACCATGTTACACTATTACAGCCTCCTCAATCACTATGTTGAAGAGTCTTGGCAACATGGAATTTCCATGAAATTGAATCACTTTGTATCATTCCTGCTCCCAGGCAATAACAGTCGGGATATTATGGGCACGCGAAAAAGAAAACACTATATCTGCCTGTAAAACTCTTTAATCATAGAACCAAGGAGTTGCTATTGGATACATCATACTATACACTGAATGAATATTTAAATGATAATCTGTGATACTTTATTATTTATTAGATATTTTTACATATATACAAATATGAATATGTTTTGAACAATTTTTCAATGACAATGCTTTATTTATTGCAATTTTATTTCTACTTTTCTTCTCATTGTTCTTTTGATGGTATTTTTTCTTGTACTTGTATTCTATTTGACAATGCTTTATATATTGCATTTTTTATTGTTCTGTGTATTTATTGTATTGCTTAACTGTATTATTATTATTATTATATGAGATGAGCTTACGTTTTCTGGACAGAGAATATTCCCGATCGTCTCAAATTGCAAGGCTCAAAGAATATTTGAGATACAACAGAGCATTTAAGAAACCTAAATTTAAGAAACGACAGTTTGATAATGTGCAGAATTTGAGCAATAATCAGCAATAATCATATTTCATTCGATTCAGAAGGGATAATATTGAGATCTATTTGATTATGAGGAACAAAGTTCATGGCCAATAGTTTAATCAAAGACATTTGCTGTCAAGTTCAATGACCCAAAATATCATTCAATTGAAGATTCGATTCTTTTTTCCTGCGCTCTAATTTTGCGCGACAATTTCGATGCTTCAATTAATCGACTGAATATTAGAAATAATTCAAAAAAGTATGTTAACATAAGAAAAAATCAGTAGAAGTCGTTAGAGTTGGAGTTGAAAGAAAAAAGTTAGTGCCACCAGTAGTACTTGAGGGGTCATTTCACTTACTTTTTTGTTTTTTTAAAATCGGACAATAAATTACGACTTGAGGCGTTTTTGCCAGTTTTTTTATTTCCAATGACAGTCGTGTAAAAAGGTATCCAATGTACGAATTCTGTCACCAGCAACAATAATGGTCATGACAGTGAACCCAACTTTACCACATATCATACTATCAATATTTTGTATGAACTTTGACACTGAATGTCAGGGCCGGATTTAGGCCGGGGGGCCCCCACAATAGAGACTTCGGCGAGATTTTTCGGCGAAAAAAAGCTCGAAAGTTTCCGTTCGTTGACCCTATAATTTAATTTCACATAATTCTTGTTACTGTTGATATTTATATGTGTTTGTACAATACTAAGGGATCTACTTGGTTTTGCAATAAATTATTCATTGAAAAACTCGACTGAAAAAAAATTGTTTACTATATTTGGAAAATAATTTGGGACGAGCGGGCCTCCGCTCCTTTGTTGCCTCGAGGCCTCTGGACATCTGAATACGGCCCTGCTGAATGTTATTGTCTCTGTTATTGTTCATACTCCAGGAGTCAGCGAAAAATTTCAGACTCGTGCTAGAATAGTTGCTTTCTGTAACTTACGTTTCAATATACTATTCAGCTTTTATCATGTATGTAATTTACTAGTTTCCTCTTAAAACATTGATGCTGCTGGTAAACGTTATCCCGTAATAAATAAAGTTGATAAAATATACATGTCCATAAAATGTCTTTACAAAACCTTACAACATATTCTTCAGGCCAAAACAGCCCGATACAAGCAAACTTACCTCAGTAAAAACTTGCTAGTTTGGGCGCTAGACGGTTCTGTAATTACAATTTTTAAATCGTTTTCGCGTATAACTTTCGAACGGTACATCAGATTTTACACATATTTGGTACGTTGGCATAACTTTATGCGGCAATCGAACCCATATAAAAAATATAATGAATTTCATTCCATAGATGAAGAGCTTGATTTTTCCAGTGATCAAACATCTAAAACTTTTACGCTAATGGAAAAAATCATTTTGAGTATGAAATTTGGATTGAGATTTACATTTACTACTCTTGATGAAATTCGATTACTCACGTAGTTTTGACAACATTTCAATTTCAGTGATTTAGAGCCTTAAATATCAAAACGATTGACAGATTCTTCATAAAAGAATTTCAAAATGTTCACTATTTTCACATACAAAAAGATTTATACCATGCAAAAAGTTGAAATGTCCTTCTGTAGAACAACTATTGCAATGTTTCCAACATGCAACAAATAATCTTACAGGTGATGAAGAAGTTATGCAAAAAGTACATTTCAACTTTTGGCGTTGCACTAATCTTTGTAAACGTGGAAATGGTGAACATTTTGATCAATTTTTATGAAAAATCTGTTGATCGTTTCGATATGGAAGCATGGTTTGAATCGTTGAAATAAAAATGTTGTAGAAACCACGAAAGTAATCGAATTTTATCAAGAGTACTTTTTTCCTAGTAAATGAGATGTGCAATCCAGGTTTCATACTCAAACTCATTTTTTTCATTAGCGTAGAAGTTTTAGATGTTCAATTACTGAAATCAAGTTCTCATATTCATGATATGGGTTTGATTGTCGCATAAAGTTATGCCAACGTACCGAATTTAAGTGAAATCTGATGGGCCGTTTATAAAGCAAAATTGGTTCAAAAATTGTAACTTTAGAGCCATCTAGCGCCCAAACTAAGCGACTTCGTACTAAGGTGAGATTTCTTGTATGGAGCTGTTTCGGCGTGAAGAATATGTGGTATGGGGTTTCATAAAGACCTCTTAGACGGATTCCAGTGGTAGGTACCTGGCCAAATCCCTGACGAACTCGTACTCGTGCTCGTAGACGTCATCGTGCGACGCCGCCGATCCGTGGCTGTACTCGTCGTAGCCGCGCAGGTGCGCATGCCGGCCGACGTCGGCGTACTCGAGCGCCGAAACGCCGCCCGCCGGCTGGTCGTAGAAGTCCGAAGCGGCGAAGCGGCGCGCCCGCGAGGACGCGCCGCCGCGCGGCGTCAGCGAGCCGGGCGCGGGCGGGCCGCCGCCGCCCGGCGACTGCAGCGCCGGCGGGCAGCCGCCCGACCTGCCGCTGTACGAACTGGTGCGCGCTCGGGCGGTCGACGAGCTGTCGCAATACCTGCTGAGGAAGAAGAAGAGCGATTGAGCCACGGTTTCGTGCATGAAATTGACTATGTGGTTAACGGAGTATCCGAGAATTGTATATCTCACATACAAGGTGATCCAGATAGATGAAAAATTTTAAAGATGGCGTAGGCTTGAGAGCAGCACATTTCTAAATTATTTTGCGTCATACAGTGGGTCACTCTGTGTGTAACACTGTGGGTCTAGCGGGACTGATTAGAAGGATATGAGGTATGGAAAATCGAGATTTTCCAACTGTAAGATTTTTTTTCCAGAAACTATTCATTATTGGAGAAAACCGCCTCCATGTCCCTATCTTGACTTTTGATTTTCCATCTGAATGAAAAGTGGGCGGCATTTGTTATGACTGGGTATTTTTCTTTCATTTCATGAAATTAAACATATTTAGTTTAAACTTATAATGTCGAAGTATCCAAAAATCTTTTCAGTGTGTTAGTCTGCGGGAACGAAAAAGAAGACTGCCCGACGAAATGGTGGAAAGGAAGGAACGCGAGAGCTCACCTGGAAAACCTGGCGTTGGAGGCGTCGAAACCTCGCGCTCCGATACTTCTCTCCTCGAAAATGCTCCTGTCGACGAGGACGCCCTGCCTGTCGAGCCGCTCGAAGAACGCCTCAACGCACTCTCGACTCGCGAAATCCACCTGTATCTTGCCGCCCTTCAAGCTGAAGCCGCGCATCTTAGTAACGGCCGCCTGCGCGCCGAGCACCTGCTCGTAGACGACGAGGCCCTGCCCCTTCTCGCGGTCTATGTACACTTTACTTATCACCCCGAACGTCTCGAACTGCATCTTCAGGTACTTTTCGTTGACTGGCTCGTTGACGCCGTCGAGCCACACGATCGCGTATGGCATCGACTTGCCGAAGCCTAACTTAATTCGATTATTACCTAAGTGTTCGCCGTCCATCTTGCGTATGGCCTTGACGACACTCGCGATATCGGTGTACTGGCAAAACGCGTACGAACTCACAGCCCCTTGTTTCTTGATGTCGATTTCGATTATCTCGCCGAATTGGTCGAAGTGTTTCCTCAACTCCGACGCCGTCACGTCCTTCTCCAGGTTGCCGATGAACAGCGTCCGCGTAGCCTTCGGGTGGTACTCGTCGATGTCCGCCTCGTACGGCCGCTGGTCGTTGTCGTCGACGTCGTAGCACTGGTACGGCGCCACCTCAATCTTGCATCCGAAGAACAGCTTGTCGTAGCTCACCTGCGAACGGACAAGGAGAAAAATGTCAGGATACTTCACCCCCGTAAACCGAACAGAACCAATTGCATATTTTAAATTCGCAATACATAGTTAAAAATCAACGGCTATGTTAACCTCATAACCTAGAAGAAACACAGTTGAAAAAATGCTTTTTCCAAATATCACTAATGCTATAATCAATTACTCTTCAATTCCCAATTCATTACCATGAACTCGAAAATTTAACATTCTATTTGAAGGAGAAAATCGCGAATTCCTCCATCTTGATGTCAACCTCAAATCGACATAATTTTGAAATCTTATCCTTGTGCATAATTCATTACTAATCTATTACTAATTTATTACCACATTCACGAATTAATAACTAGGTTCTTCATGTCAACCCAGCAAAACCTAAAAATAATCAACAGCTCTTCATGTCAACCTGGCAGGACCACATCACAAGAACAAATGTTTTCCCAAAGTTGAACTGGATCATAATTCATTACTCTTCAATTACTTACTTATCGCCACAAATTAAATTCGCGAATGTGGTAATTAATTTGTAATATATTAGTATATTATGCAAGAGAAGGAAATTTGAAAAACCTGATATTTGAGTTTTGGTTCTGCTGCTGCTGGTGGTTTTGGTTGACATCGAGATGTATGAATTCATGATTCTTTTCTTCAAAGGAAAAGTAAAATCTTGTTTGTGGTAATGAATTAGTAATAAAAGAGGTAATATATTATAACATGAGTGAAATTTCAAAATAAGCATTTTTTGTACTGTCATTCTGCTAAGTTGATACAAAGCTATCAGAGCCGTTGGTTATTCATTTCGCGAATGTGGTAATGAATTCCTACACACGAAGAAGAACTGACGTGGGGCAATAACTACTGAATTCATCAGACAGCTCATATTGGAATCGCGTGAGACTTATCAAATACAGAATGCTGGCGTCAAACCAACACCAAGGCCTTCATAACACGGAGTTCTTGAGTTCAACACCAGATGGCCAAAAATTGAACAGAATTTCGAATCTTCATTACATCAAACACAAATATAGTACATCACGCCTGTATCAACATCTAGATCTGCAGATGGTATGCCTACGTTGAAGCCTCTCAGCTCATCTACTAACGCCATAAATTTGGTGCCTGCTTTGACGTCAGTGCGCACTGCCGTCACACGGCTTCCATCCTTCAGTATCCAGTTGAATTCGGTGGATCATTTTGCTGTATTTAATTATGTGTTCATTAAAGATCTGATCGAAATATAAATGTAAAAGTTACTCGAGTCATGTTTTGAATTATCGAATGCAGCAGACAATCCATATCAGAATCAAGAGGGAGGTTTCAAATAGAGCAAGCTGGCGTTGAACCGGAGCCGTCGCGATGAATCACTGAGATATGTTGCTCAATTATGAGGTGAAATTTTGGTACTGGGTCTTTGTTCGTGCATAGTAGGTTATGATTCAGTATATGGCTGACCGTCAATTTCGAGGTCGATTTCTTCAAATAGTATTGCTGCGTACATTCGGATTCGTTCCGTTTTCCACTCTCCAAACACACTCATATAGTTCACTGAATACTGTAGTCTTTGATGAAATAGATTGCAGAATCGAACGCTTCCGATCAGTCCTCGATTGTAGTAGGCTTTTCTCAATCGTCCCTACAGTCCCGTCGAACTATAATATATCGCGACGGCTCTGGTTGAACCTACCTCCAATGCCTTCTCGACGTCCTCCGGCTTCTTGAAGCAGACGATGGCGTGCCTCTCGGAGTCTTTGCCCACCACCTTCACCCACGTGACCTTGCCGTGCTTCTTGTACTCGTGGAAGAGGCCGTCCTTGAGCGAGCTATCGGACGACCGCGACGGCAGGTTGCGCACGCAGATCGCCAGAGGGCGCCTGTCGTCCGAGTGGACGACCGGCTGGTGGTTGGAGGCGGAGGTGGCGCAGCCGGACGACGCCACGCGGCGCGACTTCGGCGAGCCCGTCGAACTGGTGTCACGTGACGTCGTCGAGCTCGAGGAGCTGCTGCTGCTGCGTGATCTTGACCTGGAAAGAGGTGAAACGGGAACATTATTGGTGTTTGAGTACTGATAGTTCTGATTAATTAACGCTCACACTTCTAAGATGGAAGGAAAGACGGAAGGATCAAAGGTTTGATGCACGATAATATTCTCGCCTATCAAAATCAATTTTATTATCAATAAGAAGTATCTATATGATGCATATTTTTTTCAGTTCGCCCATTGAGAACCCAAGCATAATATATGAGGCTTAGCGTATGTTCTACCCAGGGTTGGTAAATATCGAGATATTTATATGATATATTGAAATATCATAAAATCGGATATATATCCGATGTATATCAGAAATCTTGATTTCGTTCATAGACTACAATGAAAAAAAACTTAATATACCTTTATTTTGGTAAAGACAAAAATCAAACTTTAGTTTAGAAAAACAAAAAATGCGAAAAAAAAAATACATTTTACCTAAAATATATGATATAAGAATCTTTTGATAAATTTTCAGGTAACGCAAAACCAGGAAAGGGGAATATCATCATCATCATCTGCACTTAAAGCAACTAGTACTAGTGCATCATTTGAAGAGATCCAATCCAAGCTTTTGGATTTTTTTATGGGTAATTTGATTCAAATATTTGAAAATAAATACTAGTTTACTCACTTTGCCTATGCAATTTATAAGTATAATTAATTTAGATTTTTTGCTCCGGCATATATTAATTACGTTGAATATAAGTAAATGATATATCACTTGATATATATCGGCCAACACTGGTTCTGAGATTTTTGTTATACCAGGAAAAATTTCACACAACAGTGAAGAACCAGATTCACACAACTCTAACTGCCACCTTGCTCTTGTCGTTATGTTTTCCGACCACTCTGGCTGACAACTTTATGATCAGGAAGACATTAACTACGTATCATTCAGATCGAAGATCAATCATAAAACATTCACTAATGTTTCTATGGAGGTCCGAGTTATTTCAGTAACATTTCAGTTCGGCAGGTATGTACATCAGTTCAACGGTCGATTCAACGTAAAGTAAATTGATTTTGTGGATCCACTATCTGCGAATTTATACGGTCTGTACATACGAAAAGAATAGTGAGTTTGATTACTGAATTCAATTAGTAGACAGATAGTATATGAATAATTCCAACCGGTGGCTGAAGAGAAACATAATTTGATAAATACCCCGACACTGAATGGTATCGGGCAGTTTACAGTCGTTGAATGTATTTTTTGCTCATGAAATAAAAAGTGTAAGTAGATCGTCTAGGATGGTAATACACCTATCATTTTGATATGAACCAAGCTCAAGCTGATAAATTTTTTGAATGACCTGAAGGTATGAAACAATTATTGTACATACGAATAAATTATAATTTACGAAATAATGTCACATTCATATAGAAATTTCACCGGTAGTGTGACATAAGAAATGTAGAATAGCAGATCAAAAAACTGCCTACACATGGCGATGATTATGTGTAATAGCAATTATTACTGGAAGCAATGAGAAGAAATAGCCATTATTAAAATGGACTCATTGTATTCGTGGGATTCTAAACATATTTAGAAAGTAGAGCAAAATATTTCAGAGTTCCACTGACTATTCAATTATATAGTGAGATATTGAGAAACATCATAATTGATCAGCTATTGAAATTAGTGAATCATGATATATAAAGTACCTAATTTGGATTTTGAAATTGATAGCAACCCATAAGTCCGAAAATAGCTGACGGAAGAAAATTTAACATATTGTAACTACAAGAGTTTACTTTTCTGAAAGATATTATAGATATTTTAATTTCGTATTGTAAGCAATCCCAATGTTGTGATAAATATATGATATCTATTGTGCCAATACCAGATTGATTTTTTGAGTAAAATATCAAAGAAAATGTAGAGGAAAATCTAGTGGAGTACTTTATCATACAGGAGTTATAACAGGATAATGAATGTAATAGTTTTATAGTTTTTTTTTATGTTTTGGGTACTTAACTTTCTATGCATCATGCCAATCAAAAGAATTTATCAAGAACAGTCCAAGAGGTGTCACTTGAGGAGAATATTAAGCTACTTTTTTTGTATGTAACCACTTCACATTTCTAACTTGAGAACATCAAAACTCATAGTGTTTCACGAAAACCATTACACTTGAAAAACAAATATTACCGTACCTCAAATTGAATGGAAAATGGTGAAAAATCGATCGTTTCATCGAGTTCGATGTTTCTTTCGAATTCAACGTACAGCTGTTTGTTCATGCCATATGTTTTTTTATTGAATGAATATGAACTTCCCGAATGTCCTGCAAACGAAGCAAATAAATTGCATACGAAAATATCGTTGATATACTGAGAAGAATATGATATATAAATATGACAGAACTATTTCTGAGTAAGCTAGTGACCAGATCTCAATTAATTAATATCTCACTCATAACCTGATTTTCAGTCTCTTGTGTATTCGTGATATTTCTTTCGAATATAAAATATAATTGACAAAAATGAATTTGACCACGAATTTTGCGTAATTCCAAAACGTTTGTCTTGAACCCTTCAGAACGCCCTGTAGCAGCTATACTAAGCATTTTGACTTACTCGAAATGAGTCGTATCAAATTTTCATTCAACAGTACGCAAATTATGTAACATCCTCTATGTGAATCGAAATGATATGACATAATTTACAAGCACAATATTGCAATATATTATTTAAACGTATTATCAAGAATACAGACGAATATTGAATTTCTATGCCCTCTAGCGGTGGAATCTCCTATTTGGTCTTATTTTGTCATGGACACCCTGTATATACAGTTTATTATTTCATAGCAATGGCGCTATTTTTAGTTTTCAATAGCTCAATAATTCAAATCTCGATATTTCATTTCGATTCTCTGTAAATGAAAAACCTATTCATCGAACTTCGACATTTTTTTCTTCAGAGACAAAAATATGTACCAGCTGAGAAATATTCGATATTTCGAAGGTCAATCATCTCTGTAGTCGCCTGGAGCCATGTCTAGATTTTCACAAAAATCTTTTTCGATGCTTGTAATTTCGCCAATTGTGAGCAACTTACATCTGATGGTACCGTCCCATTTTCTATGTTTCGGAATAATTTTTGAAAAGAGGCAACAGAAACGTATCGATCTCGATTGATCTCGATTTTGACTTGCGCATGTCTTGCGGCAGCATCAAATCTTCCAGAGTGCACACAACCTTCTCTTCCAGAAAAAAAACAAAACCAATATCTTACCTAGAAGGAGATCGACTAATGGTACTTCCAGAAGGCGAAGGTGACCTTGAACCCGACCTCGAAATCGTTTTCTTTTTCGAACACTGATCCGAGTTTCGCCTCTCGTTATTTTCGGATGGTGTTGTACTATACCCTGTATCTGCTTGACTATTACTCGAGGTGCTGTTGTACCTGCGGAATCCAGAAATAGTTGATTCGGTACGATTCGTTCCATCTTCCCTAACGGGGAGTGAGTGCATGGTCTATCTAACCTGAGGCGTTTTTTCCATTACACGAGATCACTTTTTCATATACAGGGTGTCCGAGAAATGTGGGCAGCCTCTCGGATTCGCATAGAGCCTGGAAAGATGGCAAGTTCCTATGATTTTCATTCCTGCAGGCTCTCTTTAAGGAGACATATGGGTCCCTAAAGGACTCCATGTATGATAACGGGCTGAAAAAATTTCCCTCGAGAACGGTATATTTCATCGAAGATAAACAAGAGTGACTTTTATTAGTTCAAGGTTCAAGCTATTCAGATCTATTTGTTTCAGGCCTTCATCATACAGGGTGTTTAAAAATTGGGCGAAGATAAATCTTAGTCCACCCCTGATAAACCAAGAAAGCCAAATATGTTTCGAGGACACTGTTTTAAAGGTTCCTTACTAGTGCCCTTCATATTGAGTTTTCAATGAATTATATCAAATAATTCAAAAGTTATTCGAGAAAAAACGACTGCCAGGGTTGTATTTCAGGGCCCATAGGAAAAGAATCCGAAAGATTCCCCACATTTTCCCGGATACGGTGGAGATAAATACATGTTTAATTGTACGGAAATAAGCAAGAGAGTGATAAATGCGATTCGTGATGATAAAATTTCAATACAATATAGAATGTAGTATTTATTCATGAAAAAATGAACTCGAATGTATAGGGAGATTGAACACAACTAAATTTTCAATTCCTGCCAATTTTAGGGCGTAGCCTCGAAAATATTTTTCTTGAAGGCGTTGTTTTGCAGTAACATTCCACATACAGTCTTTTTGACGCTCTCTTTATAATCTTCACCATCAGAGCTCTATCTTCAAATTTAAATTCCAAATTTTTGATTGGCTCATCCAAGCTCTCAATTTGAAACAGTTTCTTGAAGTTCATATGGCCTTTCTTTCAGAAATATTCAAACTGTTTCCATTTTGACTCTTCGTCGTTCACTATACTTCTCGTAGTAACACTTTCATATAGTTTCCTCAATATATTTTAATGATTCTTGACCAAATTTTGTCATTCCAATTTTCAATACAACATTCTTCAGAGATATTTCGGAAATTATCTATCTGTCAGTAAATATCATTTTTGGTGGCAAACTTCTATTGACATTTCCCCAAATGTGACATTTCACCAATAATGCAGTTGGACATAAATAATGGCGTTGGGAATTTGGAACAAATGCATATGGAAGTATATAATCGCATGAAGTTACTTCCATCGAAGAATGGCCTGACTTCACCATCTGTCACCAAAAATCTCACATGTGTTTGAAAACATACAGAGGATATCTCTAGCGATACACCTCTGGTATATTCATAGATTCTGGTATATTCAGAAATTTTCTGGCACAAATTCAAGTAATTTGAGAGAAACAAAGGGTCCATAAAAACATTCATTTAATGTTGATGAAATTCTATTGATGATAGAATTTTCATCAATTTATCATAGAGGAAAGATCATTGTAATCCGACAAGAACCAATGAAGTAGACTCTCTGGTTTCAGCTGAATATTAATGTTGATCTCTGCTACGCCTTCTCAAATTTTGTCTCCGAATATTCCCGATAATAAATTCATGATTGCTGGTTTCCCAGTTTGATATTTCAACATCGGAGTCATTGGAATCCATTTGTTTTGATGAAATTAACAAACACATTCTTTTCATTTCAATGTCACGGGATTTGAATCGTATTTTTAACTTTCAAGGTTCAAACATCATAAATATAGGTTTTGCGGCAAAAAATACTGTTCATAACTCAACTCATTAGGTAATCCTATAAATTGTTGACATAGTGAGATAGTGAGGAAATTATGAAACTCAGGTGCTCGAAACGGCTTGTTAATATAATGATGTCGGTGATCGGAAAGATTTGTTTCCGACTTTTATTGTCTGAAGTAATGAAATTGATTCATAGAGAAAATAATATAGTAATAATAATGATTGGTTAAATTTCATGATCTACCACTTAACAAAGCCTATGAAAATTCCAATTCTCATACACACACTTCTGAAACTATTCGTGGTAGAAACGAAGTGTTGATAAGTTTGATTACAAAGTTTCATAATTTACAAATTGACACAAATGATGTTTGCTCGGTTTTGCTAGATTTTTCGACCTTTTGACTCATTCATCTCTAATTCTGTATTTTTCTCAATTTGTTTTATTGATTGTTGAAACATCCACCTGCAGTTAATAAAAATAAAAAATTATAGATATGGTTGAAAAATCACGAATATTCTTGAGAAAAATCGAGAGAAAAATACTTGATTACCTATTCAGTCGAAACACTTTCGAAATATAGAATGAAATTTACAGGTTCGTTATTTACTATCAACCAGGTTTTCAAATTTGAGGTAAATGTCATTTCATAGGAATTGATGAACTCTGCAATTTTGTTCAAAGCACATTGTCTAACAAGACTAATAGTTTCAAAAATATATCAGATTTGTTTATTTTTTGGTACTCTGCACATGTCCCTCAATATTTCAAAAATATTCAAAGGCATATTGGACAAGCTTCTTTCAATCAAACCAAGGAACTTTATTTCTAATCTGACCAACCTCGTAAGTGAAGCTGTCCAGCGTGATAGAAATGGTGTATGCGCCTACAAAAACCCCAGAATTAATTCTAATATATCGGAAGAAATGGGAACACTAAAAGTAAGAAACAAAATATAATGGACGGAAAACATAAATAATTGAACCCATCTACCTATTTGCAAACAATCTAATATACTGAACATAGTTTCATATTCACGCAAAAAAATTACTAAATGAATTTTCGGAGAAAATTTCTGAGTATACATTGAAAAAAGCAATTTCATCACATTGGGGGTGACCACTGATTTTCCAAAACAGGTTAATATTTTTCATCAAGTATTTATTTTATGCAGGGTCGCTGTAACGTATGGAAACGGTCTTATATCTCAGAAACAGCTTCAAAGAAAATAATGAAAATTCATTCTGAGAGGTTATCGGTGCTGCACGATTCGACGGGGATAGTTGCAACGTTTTCAAGCTTACTGTTTTCATAATACTGTACTCTTCTTTGGGTAACGCATTATCTAAATTTATCTTCATGGCATCATCTTTACTTGTTAACACATGATGGCAAATTTACCGTTTTCATGATACTGACGGTAACTTTTTATTTCAATTCTCGATTGAGCCCCACATTTATGTTTATCATTATTGAATTCAGGTCCTCGTAATGTTAAGAATAAACACGATGAAAATGAATATGGAGTTCTATTAAAAATAAAGTTAAACACAGTATAATGACATCGGAAGGGTTTGGGTAATTTCATGGAGCCGTCTTTCTCAGAATAATTTTTCATGATTTTCTCTGAAGCAGATCCTGAGATATAAGACCGTTTCCATAGATAATAGCAACCTTTTATACATGGTGTAAATAAATAAATAAGTCAAAAAAATTGGGAGCTCCTACCGTTGAACTGATTTACATTATAAATCGAATCAGTCTTCGAACATAGATATTCTCTCAGTTGATGCCTATCTCTAATCAGCCCATGACATCAGTGACAGCTCAGCTCACGTATGATTTGTGACATTTTTTGAATTGATAATAATTCACAATTCAAAACATTTTTTTTTAAAATTGCAGGAATCGCTTTGAGCTGTAGTGAATTTCGCAGTCTTATTTATATTTCTTTCACGTTTCGGTTGATAATGAATGTTTCATTGGTTGCATAGGTATCGGTATAGGTATCGACGATATTGACAGTTCATTTTTTATCAAGGTGAAATTTCTTCATCATTATTTTACTAGATCAACATAGTGTTAGTTCTCATTAGAGGAATTCATTGAATAATGGTGATTTCTCAGGTAAGAAGTGGAAAAAAGCAGTTTTTGAGATATGCTGGGTGATTTTTGAAATTATCACTTTGTGGACCCCTTCTATATCTACTAAGTTGATAGAATTACTGTTAAGAACAACGTCTGATAGAGAATTTAGCGCAGAATCCAGTAGCGTACTCAATTTTTTTTTGGGGAATGGTTTGGGGGATGGTTTCTTCTTCGTTTACTCTCCTACAAAAAAATAAAAAATGTATCTGACAGTCTCAACCGAATTGGAATGCACTGTACATTATTATGAGAAAAAACCTGAAACAAGTCAAATTTAAATAAAAAATTGACATTCTTCAATGTCAAAATGCGATCCCCATCTTCAACCCCCTTATAGGCTTGTGATATATCTTTTGGAAGGTCTCTTTATTCTCTGATCAAAAATGTTATCGTTTTCGTTCAAGTGTATGCAGAACGTAATAAAATGTAAAACAGTGGAAACAGTAAATAGTTCAAAATGTTCACCGCGAACGTCTTGGCAACATCCTGAACTGGAATAAAACTGTCTTCTAACATTATTCAACATACTTATCTCAATTGTTGCAATTAACTGGAAATCGATATCGATTCGAATGGAGAAATGTCAATTTTCAATTTAAATTTGACTTGTTTCGGGATTTCTCACAGATATGTACAGTAACCAAAATAGTGAATTTATATATTCCGTGTGGCATTTATAAAAGCCCGCATATCAGTGGTCTTCCCCGTTTCCGCCCTCCTGTATCATATCCCGCTCGCTCTCACCTTGACGACGAGGACGACTCGTAGCTCCAACAGCCGGGGGCGGCGGCCGCGCCGGTCGCGTCGGCGGCGGCCGCCGCCGCCCCCGGCGGCGTCGTGGCGGCGTGCGGCCCGTTGCGGTAGACGGCCGGACGGCGCGCCCCCGCCCCGTGGTGGTGGTGGTGGCCGGGGGCGGAAGCAGCGGCGGCCGGGGCGGCGGCCGGCGCGGCGGCCGAGAGGCGCGACGCGGCAGAGGCGGCGGCGGCGGCGGTGGGGCGCTCGTAGAAGCGCTCCGAGAACGACGACGCGGGCGCGTGCTCTTCCGAAGAGGACCTGTCGGAACGGAAATAGTGATTAATATACGAGGTTTTACGATCAGATGAATAAATTGAATAGACCCGTATTGTCTATATCCCCTGTAGAGCGAAAAGAAGCCGAATAGAAAATAATTCTGCAGTGGAGCAGAATAACTGATTTCTTTTAGTTTTCAATTTATTTCCGCTTTTTTTTCACTCTCTTCAGACGAGTTCTCGTAAGAATAATTATTGCTCTAATGAGTACATTCTGCCGTTTCTGGTTTTTAGAAAAACTGTTTATATACTAGGTGGGCCAAAAGAAATCACCCTATTGGAAGATGCTCTCATTTTTGCAAACGGCCGCCAATGTCAAATCTGTTTGGACATTTGTGTACTAGACAGATGTAGAATACAAGTGAACAAGCCATGGAGCGATACAGTCCCCAAGAACGCGGAATAATCGTGTCTTTTTTTTGCGTAACAATTCGTCTGTGGTGTTGGCGCAGCGCGAATTCCGTCGCCGATTCTCTGGCCGTCCGACACCGACTGCGCAAACACTGCGCCGTTTGGCCACCAACCTTGAAGAGTATGGGACCACACGAGACGTTGCCAAGAGTGGCCGGCCCCGAAGCGCCCGTTCTGCCTAGAATATCGCCGCTGTTGCCGAAGATGTCGAGCTGTCGCCGGAAACATCGACCAGACGCCGTGCCACGCAATTAGCTATCAGCCGGACGTCTCTAAGACGAATTTTGGTCAAAGACCTGCGCATGTTCCCGTACAAAGTCCAGTCTGTGCATCAGCTGCTGCCTGCCGACCGCCAAACGCGCGTAACCTACGCCCAAGCCATCCTCAATCTCGAGGAAGAAGAGGATGATTTTTCGACCAAAATCATAATGAGCGATGAGGCTCATTTCCACCTCAGCGGGTACGTCAACAAGCAAAACTATCGCTTCTGGGGCACCGAAAATCGACGAGAGATGCACGAGGTGCCATTACACCCGCTCAAAGTGACTGCATGGTGCGCTGTTCACGCTGGAGGAGTCATCGGGCCATTTTTTTTCGAGAATGCCGCTGGCCAAACGACAACAGTGGACGTTGCACGCTATAGGGCCATGTTGACTGAGTTTTTTCTGCCGCAATTGGACGAATTAGGACTGCAGAATATGTGGTTCCAACAGGACGGAGCAACGGCACACACTGCGCGAGCCACAACCGATATTCTGAGGGCGGCTTTCCCGGATCGCCTCATCTCTCGTTTTGGCGATTTGCACTGGCCCGCAAGATCGCCCGATTTAACCGTTCCAGACTTTTTTTGTGGGGTTTTTTGAAGTCCCGTGTTTACATGAACAAGCCTGAGACCTTGGAAGCCCTCAAAGACACGAGTGCGAGAATTTGTCGCCCGAAGTTCTCGCTGAAGTGATGAGAAATGCCATAAAACGAGCCCGTATGGCAATCAATTGTGACGGCGCCCATTTGGCCGATATCATCTTCTCGACTTAACCAATAAAATTGTAAAGGTTCAAATAAACATAATCAAAGAACAGAATCGAAGTTTTTCATTTAGAAAAAAAAATGAGAGCCAAACAACATCGGATGACTTCTTTTGGTCCACCTAGTATATAGCTCGACCCCTTGGTGTTTGGTTGATTCATGTTGTCTGAAAGCTTGACTCTTTAATTTATCATCAAAACTACTGAATTTACTGGGTCAAACAAAAATTATTCCTTTGAGAATTCTCACAAATTAAAGCAGACCTATATAATCATCAGTACCACTTCTACGCATTGGAATATGGTAATCTTGAATATTTAATTTATAGATTTTTGTCAAATTGAAACTCCAGAGATAAGCCACTGATAAGCAAAGACTGAAGTACTCTACTTCGATTGACCTCTCGGCATTGTCAACTGCATCATAAACAAAATAAAATGAAGGGAATTCTGGCCAAGCAATCGGTAACGAGAACAAATTCACCCTAGAAATCTAATGAAATCAATTACTCCTTTCAATATCCGACGGATATCCACGTTTAATGTCTACTAATATTTTCAAATCCATGAACCACAAGTATCATATTAAATTTCCGTTATATTATTGTTATAAACTGCTATATCCCAGTAATTGTCTTCGATTATGGACTAGGAACTTTCATTCATTTGAGGAAAAAATTAAAAAATCTGGAATGCCAATGGATTCAAATTTATCTCTGAAACTTGTTTGAAGTTTTGGAATAGGCACCATCAGTCATCATATTTTTTTTAACTCATATCCTTAGTTGCAGAAGCAACCCTCAGGAGCACTGAAGGGCTTGTGCGAGTGAAGGAGACGGGGATCTACAGTTTATTCAAGTGGAATCCGAACCACTGTGGCATTTAGGATGCTTCTATGTAGAACTTCATGATATACATTGTACAACGCATAAATAAACCCAAATCCAACGGCCAGACAGGAATCGAACCCACGACCTCATGATTACTATGATGTCGCTTGACCATCTCGACCACCTGTTTTCATTCATTTTATTCGAGAATATCCGACTGAAACTGTTTCAAAGACATAAGTTCCAAATCTGAAAATTTCGATGAAATCATCATACTAAAATTTCATGTACATAGAATTATCCTAAACACCATTTGAAGTAGGTCGGGTACTATTAATTGTTCTCCCTATTGTTACATATGCTAGCCTGATATTCAGGTACTGTTTTTTTTATTCTCCATCACCGATTATCTATTTATTGACAAAGGAGGTTATACAGTCTCCAACACGTTTGGAACGACATATCTATATAATCCATGAATTGACGTAGTCTCAACTTTCTTGTCATTTTGAATAACTGGACTTTAATTGCATAAAATAACAACTATTCTGGGACTGCAGACAATGATATAATTGACTGTTGACTGATATGTTAGGTACGAAAAAAATGGCATTATACACGCCTCCCACAGAAATCTAGATAATCACAGTTTAATATTCTCACGATGGACGTGCTCATGTGCATGTCAAGAGATTATTAGACAGTTCGAAATTCATGATAATTGGACACGATTCACGATTTTAGAACATGTGAATCCTCAATTTCTACTCCATACCTAATATACTTAGTTGAATGGTATAATATGCCCTATTGGAAATCAAACTGTTCGAACTTATTTGTTTTTTCTAAATGCCTCGCGTATGATTTGTATACTATAACTATGTATTTATTATAATCTTTGTTATAAGCCCTACTATTATGACTAATCAGAAAAGTATATTATCTTTCAATATAAATAATTCTTGAAACTAACTAAAAATTCTAAGCCAATACACGTCGCATAAAATTAATTTATTCCATTATACAGGGTGTCTTTAAAAGGTCTTTACAAAAAGCTACTACATATTCTTCAGACCAAAACAATTCGATACAAGCAAACTTACCTCAGTAAAAAGTTGCTTAGTTTGGGCGCTAGACGGCTCTGAAGTTGAAATTTTCAAATCGATTTTGCTTCATAACTTTTGAACGGCTCATGAGATTTTTTTCAAATTTGGTACGTTGGCATAGACTCATCGGGCAATGAAACTCATATCATAATCATAATGAATATCATTCCATGGGCGTAGAACTTGATTTTTTCAGTAAATAAACATCTAAAACTCCTACGCCAATGGAAAAAAATTAGTTTCAATATGAAATCTAAATTATTCAACTCATTCACTACAAAAAAGGTACTCTTGACAAAAGTCGATTCCTCTCATGGTTTCGACAAAATTTTAATTTTAGTGATTTAGAGCATAATTAATAATAAAACGATTAACAGATATTTCATAAAAATTGTTCAAAATGTTCACCATTTTCACGTATACAAAGATTTATACGACGCAAAAAGTTGAAATGTACTCTTTGCATAACTTCTTCATCGCCTGTAAGATTATTCGTCGCCTGTTGGATACGTTGCCATAATTGTTCTACAGTATTCACAGGGGTCTTGTAAACCGTAGACTTGAGATAACCCCATACAAAATAATCCATCGGTGTTAAGTCTGGAGAACGTGGTGGCCAATTCACGGGTGCATCATTACCTCTACCTATCCATCTGTCTGGGTACTGTTGGTTTAAAAAATTCCTAACATCCACCGAAAAATGTGGTGGAGCTCCATCGTGCATAAACCACATATATACCCGATGTTGGAGTGGTAAATCTTCCAACAAATTTGGCAACGTATTTCGTAGATGTTGTAAATACATGTCTCCTGTTAATCTTTGTGGAAGTATGACAGGACCAATTATAAAATTTCCTATTATTCCAGCCCAAACGTTGATTATGAATTCGTGTTGAAAATGGTTTATTTTAATGGAATGAGGATTTTCAATTGCATAAACGTGTTCATTATGAAAATTAGTTATTCCTCTTCTCGTGAAACAGGCTTCATCAGTGAACAAAATATTCTTTCCAAAGTTCAGATTCATTTCTCTTTGCAAATTAATGAACCTACAAAACATCAGACGACTTTGTGAATCATGGATTAATAAATCTTGAACTGGCGTCTTGTGGTATGGGTATAATAATTGTTCTCTTAGTACTTCATGAACGGCATTCCTAGAAACTTCTAGTTCATTACTTATCCGTCTAGTACTCAATTCTGGATTTTCTTCAATACGGTCTAAAATTTCTACTTCGACTTCGGGAATCCTTACATAACGCTGTCTTCCATAATCACCAGTTCTAGGAGCAAAATGACCGGTCTCCCGAAGACGTCTCTCAACTGCAGCAAAGGTTGGGTGGCTTGGTATGCGACGATTTGGAAACCTTGCCGAATACACCCTCACACTCTCTCGACCATTTCCTTGACAATATCCGAATACCAATAACATATCGGTGTATTTATTCTTCATTGGTGTATTGTACGGCCATGATAAATCAGAAAAGTCCGATATCAACAATCAACGTCAATAAAACTCGACAAATCAACACAGATGAAACTATGGAAACCAAGAATGTGAATATCACTGTTTTCGAGCAGATAATAATAGTCTTCAGAAAAAAAAACCAGTGCTACTTATTTTCAATAGAAATAACCTATGCAAAGAGTACATTTCAACTTTTTGCGTCGTATAAATCTTTGTATACGTGAAAATGGTGAACATTTTGAACAATTTTTATGAAATATCTGTTAATCGTTTTATTATTAATTATGCTCTAAATCACTAAAATTAAAATTTTGTCGAAACCATGAGAGGAATCGACTTTTGTCAAGAGTACCTTTTTTGTAGTGAATGAGTTGAATAACTTAGATTTCATATTGAAACTAATTTTTTTCCATTGGCGTAGGAGTTTTAGATGTTTATTTACTGAAAAAATCAAGTTCTACGCCCATGGAATGATATTCATTATGATTATGATATGAGTTTCATTGCCCGATGAGTCTATGCCAACGTACCAAATTTGAAAAAAATCTCATGAGCCGTTCAAAAGTTATGAAGCAAAATCGATTTGAAAATTTCAACTTCAGAGCCGTCTAGCGCCCAAACTAAGCAACTTTTTACTGAGGTAAGTTTGCTTGTATCGAATTGTTTTGGTCTGAAGAATATGTGGTAGCTTTTTGTAAAGACCTTTTAAGGACACCCTGTATACTCAAGATTGAATGCAAATGTTCCCATATTGTAAGTTTTGTAAGTTTCTCCTTGCTATCGTTGACTACCTTTCATTCATCGATTTTTTAAAATAGGCCAAGAAAACATGTTCCATTATTCAATCGATGGACTTGAGTAGGTAACGGTTCCAAGAAAAAATAATTTTTCCTCATTGAATACATTCCTGTATATAATTTGAATAATTTCCCTGTGACCCTATTACCTACGCCCATGTCTTGGCACTTTTCTTCGACATGCAACTCCGTCATTAAATATGACTTAAGCCGTGTGGCATTGTATTTTAATTGCTCCATATTTCTCTTTTTCTGAGCGCCATCCTACGACATGTCTACGCAGGGGCGTAACCTCGGGCATGACGAGAGAGAAAAAGCTTCAATACTGTCATTATTGAAATATACATGATATAGATAAGAATTACCAGCTTAGGTATTTCAAAATGGAGGTGAGAGTATTGATTATTTCTAGAAATCGCAACACTGGACTTGGTACAGGATTATTTATTATATTATTATTTTGACATCCACCTGCAGCCATCATCACTGGTGGTCATTCGGAAGTGGGTCACTATGAAAAACTGTCCCGCTCTTTTCAACCCGCATAAGTTTAGACTCAATGGGACTTAGATTTTCAACGTTGAATTTGCGATAATAAAATGAAAATTAGAATGAATACATTAACAACCCTACAGATTTGAATTTCATAGTTTTTTTTGTACCACCCGTGATATCGGCTGCAGGTGGGAATGTCAAAGAATATCAACCTGATATCCTAAAATCTGAAAAACTAGCAATCCGTGTAAACCCTGGTAATTAACTCAACTCTGCTACACTTTCTGTTATAATGGACTTCTACCAGAAAGAAAATATATATGTTTGAACATACTAAAAAGGCACACAAGGACTGCATGAAATAATATTCATCAAAAGAATTTCAGAATAATAACTCAAATTACAGAAATTTCAAAAATAGTAAATAGAACTTCAGAGAGCATCATGCAATTGTGTGTTAACATTTGATATCAGAAATCATATAATACTACTATTGGTGATGTTTTCTTTCTGACATTCGAATAACGGTTTTCGAAATTAAAATGATTATTCTGAAACCAAATTTTCTGACAGTCAACTTGATTTTCTAAAATTCATTGACGCTATTATCGATTGATTTTTATTCAATTCAGATGAAGTCAAAATTTGACACCGTTTTAGTTCATAACGGGTCCATCAACTTTTTCATAACATTAGAATATATAAGAGACGCTTTTCGAAATTCAAATCACTATAATGAATTTTGAAAAGCAATTATTGACAAACATTTTCTGAAAAATGAGTGACTATTCTTTGAATTTCAATTGACGTTTTCTGGAATACTCGAGGAAATACTATTGCAAAAGGTGTAGACCAACCAAACTAATTCTGTTGAGAATTTTTCACGTTTATAAAAGAAGGAACCCGCTACTGCCTCTACTGCGCAGAGCACCTCAGCAATTAGCCTTTTTCCTGTTGCTGTAAATTCAAATTGGCGCTTTCGCAGACGCAAGTTGGTAACAATGGAGTGTCGATGTCACTGCGAAAGTAGACCGTTTTCGAAATCGTAGTCATAGTCGTTAGTCATAATGTAGAAAATCGAGTAGGTTTCTGATATAATGCATATACACAGGAAAAAAATATCAATTCGTATTTGTGCTAGATAATCGTCATAATTATATGAGGACATGAATTCACCAAGACAAACTTAATCAACAGATCGCCGCAATCTCGATGCAAACGATTAAATGTTGATTTATTCATATCCTGCAATAGATTGATATTCATTCAATAATCCATGTGAATTTCTCTTTCATTCATTCATTCATTTCCATGTTGCAGCGAGTTTAGCAGTAATTCAACTTTTTAGGAGATTCTTCGGAAATCATTACTCCCTATTTCATATCATGTACTTTGTATTTTTCAAAAACAATATAAACGTTATTAATTTTCTCTCTTACGATACTGTTCGAATGTAACAACTGAACTTCTGTTGATTTGATCTTATCAGCATCGGCTACAACACCACAAATAAAAGACAACACCTTTGCCAAAACGTTTGAAGAAAATTCTACATTGGATCCACGAGACCAAGACCTTCCCAATATCGCTACTATCGATATCAGCCCCAGAAAAACACCAGTTATATGCAGGTTTTTCACCCTTCCATAAGAACATGGTGTATTTCCTTCTCACTGGAAGATAGCTAGAGTCCAACCGATTCCAAGAAAGGGCGAGAAAATTCTCCCTTACAACTACAGATCGATTGCAATTACTATCTGTGATCTCTGAAATAATGGAAAAAACAATCAATATCGAGCTCATCCGATATCTAGAGTGATCAAGAATCGTCAACGACCGCCAATATCGCTTTCGTCGCCATAGATCAACAGAAGATCTGCTCGCCTTCGTAACACAACACATAAGTGGCAGGTGTCAGTGGAGAAACATGGGGAATCCCTAGCTGTAGCCTTGGATATCTCCAACTGATTTGACCGAGTTCGGCACCAAGGCCTCTTAGCGAAACTTCCGTCATATGATTTGCCGCCCCAACTTCTTCTTTCATTTTCGATTTTCCTATCAGATAAATATGAATTGCAGATAGACAGATGAGGTCTCTACAATGACTACCAATACTGGTGTGCCACAAGGATCTTTCTTGGTGCCAACTGTTTTCTTTACTCCACATCAACGATTTTTTCCCAGTCCATAGCTTTGCGGATGATAGTACAATTCATACCACGTTGTCCTCTAGAGCCACTTTATCATCCAATGACGCCAGAAGTTCAGACGAAGACAGGTGTATGCTTTGAATGATGTATGACAGGAATACTGAAATGGGGATCTGAAAATCTAGTAGAGTTCAATGCAACAGAAACTCAGGCTTGTATCTTCAAGGCAGATCACACAACCAACAGTCCTCTTTCATAGTACGATCACAAAACCTGGCTTCCTCTTTGTATGTACTTACCGCAGCAACTGTTAACGATCTACAAAGCGCAAATTCAACCTGCCCTGGAGTACTGTTCAAATTCTTGGAACTCAGCCCCCAAACATGCGCTGAAGCTCTTAGACTCTATGGAGAAGAGAACTACAGTTCCGTTGAGCACGGTCGGTGCTGAACGGAAATACCGTCTATTATGCCAACACGAGTGATTCCTAATAGACAAACCAGACGAGCTCATGCTGGTCACCCCTACACTGTCAGGCTCGAGACATGCCGAACTTCTTTCTACCAATTATTTGCCTAGTGAATTCTTTCCTGATGCTCACGACCTCCAAACCTTAAAGAAAATTCCACCAACCTTGCCAGTTTGAACTGGCAATTAGGGCGCTAATTGCCAGTTTGAACTGACATTTATGGCTAATTGCCAGTTTAATCAGGGCTAATTGTCAGTTTAAAATGGCAATTAGCCCTAATTGCCAGTTCAAACTGGCAACTATAAAAAAAATCATAATGTCCGTTCAGCGCTGAACGAACATGATATGTTCAATTAGGCAATTAGGGCTAATTGCCAGTTTGAACTGCCAGTTTGAAATGCCAGTTTAAACTGGCAATTGGGGATAAATGCCAATTTGAAGTGGCAATTAGCCATACTTGCCAGTTCAAACTGACAATTAGACCTGTCAGTTCGAACTGACAATTAGTGCTAATTGCCAGTTACAACTGGCAATTATAAAAAAAAGTCATCATGTCCGTTCAGCGCTTTCGTAATATTCAGATGGTGTGAACCGAGAAATTATATTTTTCATAGTGAAAAAAATTATGTAATCAAAAATTTCCATCAAATATTAATCACACTTAAATATAATTACTTAACTTTGAACAAAGATTCAGTTTGCCATTTCGATGTGGGTGTCGTATCACGTACATTTCAGAAGATGAACTTGTAGGACTTCAAATAAAGTTAATTTCTTGATTGGATAACAAATTTCCGTTCGTAACCAGTTTGCGGTTAACGATAACTATACTTATCAATTCAAATGTGAATCCTTATAGGCATCACCATTTCTTCGTGAACGTGGGCATGAACCTTCAGAATATTAATTGTGTGATGTAATACTGCTTCAAGGTGAAAAATCAAGAAAATCGAAGCACTCTCTATATCGACAATCAAAATGTCTCGCAAAATTTCACATGAATACCAGGTGACCTCCACTACCAGGGCCTGTGTAAATTTCGATCTTTGTGAACTTGTGTCATGTATGTGTGATTCATTTAATTCTCAAATAATGTCCGGTATCATAGGCGCACAGAGTGGGGGGGGGCACTTATCCTCCCGGGAAAAGCGAAATGTGGAGGAAACCAGAGATGCAATCTATTCAGATGTAAGTTTTTTATTTTTGAAATAATTAGCAAAAAATATTTCTTTTAATTTTCACTAGTAATACCAATAGAGGTCAAAAAATTTCCGGATTTAATTTGAACTCGTGTGGTATTCGGTAAGAAAATTCCACACCAAATGTGTTTCCAACAACATCAATTTTCGTCTTTATCAAGTTGATAAAACCTGTCATTATAAACGTCAAAAAAATTTCCAGTATAATTCGCTGTTGGGTACCCACCAGGAAAAAAATTCCGATGAAATTCATCCGTTGCTATGGTGATCTGACAGAAATACTCGTTCTGATTGGTTAAAAATCATATGTGTGGAATTTTCCCTTAAATACCTACTGGACGTACAAACTAGATAATTTTCATTCAAATTTTAATCTTGCAATAATTTTGCATCGATTCTGGCCAATTTTTCGTCAAGATGTGAGAATTTTCTCTTGGTCATTTGTGAAATAGGAACTTACCTTTTGTAGTTATATTTTCAACACACTGCGAAAAAATATCGACACAATCACAAAATATCAAATAACCTCATTTCGTGACACAATCGTATCTGATTTATTGTCATTATTCTATAATCGGATTTCCCTACCTCAACACTTCCTGTACTTCAGAATTTTCAATGTCTACTACCGTAATATAATTTTGAAGAAAATTTATCTCGAATTTCATTCACCAATACAACGATGTATCGCAATCGAGACACAATTCACTTGATGAAAGGAAGAATTCATTTCCATTTCACGAAATGTTATCATCTTATCAAAGTTTCAAAATTCGGTTCCATAGTTATTATAGATAAGTGTGTCGCAGTGATTCCATCAGAAATATTGGGGGCGTTTTGAAAATCACCGTTTTGGACCCTTTTTATATGATGATAACATTTCAGGAAATGTACAAAAAAACAATGAAATGACAGTTCCGCTCCTAGAATATCTGCTTGGTACTTTCTAACTAACTAATAACACGATAATATGAGGAAGTAGAGCAGAACACTTTTCAAGGTCCCCTCGTAAGTAAATCAAAACATAATGAATCACTGCATTGCGGTAAACGTACGAGGTAATAAATGATTTATTGAACTATCATTCTAACTGGAATGGAATCACGTAACGAGCAGAAGATGAATACACATAATTACAAGAACATGAGATATTTTGCCATTACACGTTAAAATCAATTTCAGCATTCCTTTGATGCAACATGGGCATGACCGATAATTTTCCATTAAAGAATGTGAGCTTGGCTAGGCATCATTCTGAACTGTACAGTAAGTAAATTGATAGCGACGGTATAAATAATATGTAAGATGAAAGGTGTCCGATGAGATCAAAACAATATAACCCGTTAAAAATTTCGTTTCATACTAATAAGTACCCAAAAAAAGTGCGCAAATAAGTAGGAAAAGTAAGTAATTCAGCAAACATCACGAGCTGAATGAACTTGAATGGACTCATGAGAAGAAATCAGAGCAATGACCATTTTGCTCCGATGATATAAATCCTATACAAATCTGATGATTTTTTTTCACAAACGCTGCGCGAATTTTGAAATGTAAATGAGAATTTGAACAAGAACTAAACAATTAATACTTTTCTTTCATATTCCTGCGAACGATGCAGCAAAAGATCAAGAGCGGATTTACCTCTCATTCATTGGAAGGAGTAAAAATTTTTAGGCGATATATATTTTGAAACATAACCAAACATGGTAGCATTTTCAGGTAGGTACGTACACTATCGCTATCTCTGAAACGGTTTCAGGTATATGGTGAACCAATTTGTACATATTTCTCAACGATCTGATCATCAACGCAATTTTGCTGTAGGTACGTATTGATTGAAATTTCTAGGTCCGTGTTTGGAACAATAATAATTATCTATAGATAACAATGACACTGTTACGAACTTGAAATTTACTACGAAATGAAATTTAATAGGTACTAATCGAATAGATAATGTAACGTTGTGAACAACAATTATTCTCCATCACGGACTGTTTAGAAATGTTGGAATGAAAGTTTTGCATTTCACATTTTCCGCATTCTCCTGAGTATCTCAGGAACTACAAATGTGAAAACGCTGTGAGACAGTTCACAAGAAGCAACTTCTTTATAAATCTAGCGGCCTGGTACAGGAGCCGTTTCGGAGCAATAGTGTAAGCGCTTAAAAAAAATCAGCCTTGTGTTCAAACGAAATAATTATTGATTCTATTTACGAACCATAACCCACTCAATTCAAAAAGGCAAAGAAGGAACAGAAACAAATTATGCTTGCAGAATTAGGTGGAACACGTCATGAAAAGTGCTTTGGGAAAAAAGGGTGGATGGTATTGATTGTCATGAATATAAATAATGATTACTGTTGTCTGTTCCAAAAAAAAAATTAGACACCTATAATTTCCTATGCATGTATCTGCACTCAGTTTGGTCTACAAGAGATTGTGATGATCATCTGTTCGGGAATTTCTAAATTACAAAAAATTCGCCGTTGAAAGATGAGCATTCATTTTTCTAGCAAGGAATCCACACTGGCTCGTCAGGATCGAGTGAGCCAGCTCAAGCTCTTGCGTCAATCATTTGTAAAAAATTTTCCACAATCGTATGTGTGAAAACCGAGGAGAAAATAGAAGACTGAAGTGCCACTTTCTTTATATTCCTTTATCAGATGACTTCCATTCTGCAAAACGGTTGAAGAATCCGTCAAAAGATATGAATATCAACTTCAAATCAAAATGTTATTGAATAAGGAAATAGTTGACATTTCTTAGATTTTTACGATAAAGTCACATTTATTTATTTTCTTGAAATACACTCCGTTTGTAATCAATAAGATTTTTTTCGAGAATAATTATTTTCTATGCATTGAATAAAAATCCTACCCCCTATCATGCGCTTGTTCAGGTTAAAAGAATTTTGTTTTTTGTGATAGCTTTAGTTTTTTGACATGTATACCGATTCAAATAAGAATTTGGAGTAGTATTCAAATAAATATTGAAGAAAATAATTTTCCAAGCCTTCTGGGATTTTCTGGGACACCCTGTGATGTCCTCAGTTTCGATAACTTCCAAAAAAAATCCTATATAATTACTTACAGAAAATTGAGTGATGATTTCGAGACTGATTTTTTTGTATTTGAGAAGGAATTCCGGGAGGCTATTGACCCACACTTGTACCCACAAGAACCACCGCGATATTTTGAGCGTTATATAACCTAGAGGCGTAATTACCGAGATAATTATGCCCGAAAAAATGTCGGCTATTATCAACGTGATATACAGAATCGTCGTTTCTACTCCATCGAAATCATCTATGACTAATTACATGCTATCTATCGATCCGCGTTCATCGATGAAAATAATCAGCAATCGAGCAATCGAGTCAGGCGCGTATCCAGGAGGGGAAAAGGATGATTATAGACTATTATAAACTATTTTATCTTATAATAATAAGGTCCTGTGTCCATGAAGTAACCCCCCATGGTTTACCTTTGAAAGGCTTGGAATTTTTTCAACAACTACATTTTGACGCCGCTAAAGAATATTTATCGCGTGATTGTGGAAACTTACATATTTTCAGCAGTGTCAAAATGTATTTCCATTGGAACAGAAAAGAAGGAAAAAAAAATGACAAGCAGTTCAAAAGCCCAACCACCCAGAGATAACTTGAAAACTTGAAGGACACAGTGTATAACTGCAAAACACGGATTCCCGTGATATAACGAATCATATTTTTTTTACGATCGGCACTATAATGACACTCTTCTCTACCTTCTCTTCTAGCCACCAGCTTATAATGATAAACGCGTTGTGGTACACCTTCTCGTATATATATTGATTTGGCTACAAAATTATTATTACTCTGAAGTTTCCGACTGAATTTGGTACTGGCCCGTTTTCAAAGGTGGTGAATTTTTTGAATTGTTAACATGAAATCCTCGAATTTCACTCGTGAAAATAGACGTAGGCCTTGGATTTTGTTTAAATGTGGTGCTTTCTGCTTATATTCACAATCAAATCCATCAAGCTCTACAATCTGAAAAAATCCGCTCGAAATCGCACAATAACAACAATAAAGATTCTTCAATGTGTCTCAATAAAAAATGGTCACAAAAAGGTATCGATAACATTTTGGAGCAGAATTTTTTCTCATCTTGGTTGACATGTTCTGGTGGATATAGAAGGAACCATGGATTCGTACTGTATGTCATTGGAAGAAATTCGATAGTATTGATGTATTTTATTTTTTACTACACATGAAATATGTTAGAACGCATTATGGCTATATCCTTTGAAAATTCACGTTTTCATTTTGAAAAAATCGTCTAGAACGCATTATTTGTGTCTTGTCTATCCCCCTTGAGCCTGCTGCTGGATCCGCGCTGTTTTAGTTGTTTTTTCACTGTATTGAACTCTCGTAGGCGAGCCAATCGAATAGGAGGACATTGTTGCTCGATTTATCATGTATGTATTGCTACCACGCGGCAAAAATTTACATAAGTACGCAATATCATGTCAAATATTAACGACGCAAATAACGTTTCATTCGTTGCATACCGTTATCAATGCGAATTAAAAACAGTATTGAATTGAAATATCTGCTGGAGCTGAAACGTCGGAATACACAAACAGGGCGTTCTCTCATATTCTGACCACAGAGCACGCGAAATACATCAGGTATATATCTGGCGTGTTTTTGTGTATTTATACATATTGTGTAGAGATACAGGGTGGTCAACATTTGGGTGAAGTTGCGCCATGCTCCGAGAAAAAACGAAATTCTGCAAAAAGGTTTCAATTTTTTCATCAGTTTATTCGAAGAGATTCTGAAACAAATGTCACTTCATCATTATCCGTCTTTCCTTATCTACAAAATTGAATTATCGAATTGGAAATCCGACGTTTCTTGTTTGGGCGGGCACCACCATTATTTTTTTTTCAAATATGGCCATGTTTCTTCCAGATCAACTCTGCTTCAATTTGACCCACCCTCTCTTATTACCGGTTACCGAGATCCCCATGTTTACCACGAATTTGTAACAGCCTGTATATGCATTATTTTTGGGTACTCGAAACGCCTGAACAAAACAAGATCTTGTGTGCAATTGAAACAGTCTGAAAAGAAAAACTAATAATTCTTCATTTCTAAACAACTAATTATTGAAAAAACAGTTACCCTCACTTTGGAAAGATGTCTTAAATAATATCTGGTATTAAAATCTATATTTGAATTTACACAATTTCCTATGGAATTCAATTTTTTCCCCCATATTTTGACATCGAAATATGTGTATGCCATTTGAAATTACGTATTACGTAATTTCAAATATTTAATGTTAGTCTCAAGAGATTTTAGTCTCTTAGCATTATCTCATATTGTGTTGTGGACACTTTGTAAAATGAATAAATAATAATAAACACATAATGCTGTAGGCAGTTCTGTAAGGTCATTAGTTAACGGTTCGTATTTTTATTATGGCAGAAACTGGTTTACTTCATAACTTCGTGATAGTAAATCTATGTCGTATTTCATAGTTTTCAACAATGAGTGCCGGCTTTATCCTCTCTTAGATGTTGTATGCATAGCTATCGAGATCTTCAACGATGATTGCCAGGATTGTTACTATTGGCGTAAAATATCACTAAAATTTACCAGCAAATTCATTCCCGGCATTCGACTCGAAAGACTCACTGTATTATTCTACTCTAGGCGCTTCATGTTTGAGTAAACACCTACTTAATCGTAAATTCAGTTGAATATTTATTTTTCCCATGTATATACTAGTTCTGAGAGTACTTGAGTACCCAGTAGGGGTGCGAAGAAATATGGAAAAATAATATCGATATCGATATCAAGTTTTCAATATCACACACCCTTATACAGGGTAACTCACGGTCGATGGTACGTTAGACGTTTATGGAGAACGGAACGCAGGATTTTTCTGAAAATTTCGCATCTTACATTTCATCACCTGTTCTATCGATCTAAAATATTTTCGAAATTGCGACGTTGCCGTTTCTATCAAAAAGTCCTAGCAACTTCATTTTTTTAAATGGAGCACCCCGTATATTGACAAATTTTTAGAATTGCCTTTTTATTACAATACTCTTTTGTTAATAAATCCCTATACCTATCTCTATCGGTTTTGAAGATGAAAAATAATGTGTGTTAAATATGATCCAAAACATATCCCTAATTGAACTTATGTAAATCAGGGCTCTCGAATCATAAAGAGTTGATATTTTAGTGGTGGTTTGGACATGCTTGATGTATTCAATTTACACCGAGAAGACGCCTCCATATCATACAGGGCGTGCTGAAATTATTGTTATATCCGTTGTTCATACAAGTGGTCAAAAGTTCATTTTTTCAAATGGTACCCACTGTTTTCAACTCAATAAATTGAAAGACGAATAAAAATGCTACAAGATGACATAGCATGTCCCTATAACTAAATCTTCAAGATTTCTTAATAAAGCCGCTTTTTGTGAAAAATATAATTTTATGAAAAAGTTAATTTTAGATAGCCATGGAAATATCAAACTCAAGACAGTTCGGTGACATTAATGAGTAATTCAGTAATTGTTATTGACAGTGTTTCAAAAAATCTCCCGAATGAACGCGAATATCGATTATTCAAACGAAGTTCTTATGAAGTTATTAATGCGTTATGTAGATGCGAAATTTTCAGAAAAATCCTGCGTTGCGTTTTCCATGAACGTCTAACGTACCATCTACCGTGAGTCACCCTGTAGTATACACACACTATTATCGAAGGTAATGCATATTTATTGTTAATTGACGAAAAACAATAAAAATGCATAAAACCTGCTTCTGATGATGAGAACAAACCTGAATTGCATGAAGAACGATTTTACATGCACGATAACGAGAAAAACGAAACTGATAAAATATTGACAATTTCCTGAATGAAAATAATACGAAAATTCTCGCCAAGATCAAAACAAAAGTATTATAAAACTCTTATTGAAAAGAACGTTGAAATGGACGTGTCGGTTAATGATCGTAATTCTTGGATGTCAAATGATACAAATGCAATTTTCAGCTCAATCAAGCTGGATTTTCGTTGAAATATAGTGAAAATTGAACCAAAGATAGTCCGAAGGTTTTTTCTTATCAGTTACTCTCACAACTACCTATTCGAAAAGATACCCGCACAAAATCGAGAATATAATATCGTAGACGAAATTGAGATTGTTTGTCCTGGAAACTCTGGTAGACAAAATACAAAACGAGATATTACGTAACTAACCTATCGGAGCTCGATAAATATACTATAATTCATTCACGATTCCACTTAAAGTAAGAGCCATTGGCGCAACCGAAACTGTTATTACCGGGCCCTTTCATCAGGCGCCACTATATATTGGAGATTACAAGGTGTGTCCTCCATGCCATGATTTATGAATCTTCAGTCACTGTAGGTCACTACCCACGAAACTGAACTTTTCATAGATAGTATCGTGTAATATTTTTTTCATTATATGCAATATCACGAAACAATACATACACCAGGCGTTCTCGACGGTGAAACATTTTTCTTACAAATGTACAATATTATTTTACCACCCCCACAAAGTAATGTAATTGTCGTGAACGCAAATAAAATGTCGCGTTCTTAGTTTTTTTATATGGGGTGGCTCTGCTAACTTAATATTAAGTTAGCAGTGCCACTCACGAATAAACGTCAAAAATCATCACAATTGTTATGAATAATTGTCGAGTAATTGTCGAAGTCCATCTGACGTAAAAAAACCGCAAAAAATCCATTCCTTATAGCATATATATACCTCTTTATGGAATTTCCTGGTTTCTAGGGAAATTTCGCATTTTTGGCAACAGCGTATTTGTATGATATTTCTTTTCCTTCTTCCGTCTCATTAATGACAAATATAAAGTTGTTTAAGGAGCTTCCTATCTTCCACAAGAAAAAAAACTATGTATCAATTCTGAATAATAAAGATATTCCATTATCACAATAATCTGCCTACGTAATTTTGTTGATTTGTTACTTTTTCAATAAGAAATTCTCTGAACAATTGTTCAATGACCAAAAAGTATTTGTCGTGGGGTGTTTGAATTTGCTGAAGCAGAAAAACTGCGTGTGATTGGTAAAATTCCATTATTTTATTCTCTTAGCAGTATCTACTCACTGTATGATGATTTATTATCATTTTTTGGTGCAGAAATTCATCAACTTATTGTCCAATGACCAAAACAAATTTGTCGTGGAACCTCCAGGTCTTCAGGAGCGAATGATAGAAATATTCCGATGTCTCAGTAATATACCCACTTAACTTGGTTAATTATTGATTTTTTCATTCACAAATGAACTGAACAATTGTCGAACGACCGAAATGTAATTGTCGTGAACGCAGAAAAAATGTCGCGTTCTTAGTTTTTTTATATGGGGTGGCTCTGCTAACTTAATATTGAGTTAGCAGTGCCACTCACAAATAAACGTCAAAAATCATCACAATTGTTATGAATAATTGTCGAGTAATTGTCGAAGTCCATCTGACGTAAAAAAACCGCAAAAAATCCATTCCTTATATACCTTTTTATGAAATTTCCTGGTTTCTAGGGAAAATGAACTGAACAATTGTCGAACGACCGAAATGAAATTGTCGTGAACGCAGGAAAAATGTCGCGTTCTTAGTTTATTTTTTATATGTGGTGGCTCTGCTAACTTAATATTAAGTTAGCAGTAGCATATAAAAAAAACTAAGAACGCGACATTTTTTCTGTGTTCACGACAATTACATTTCGGTCGTTCGACAATTGTTCAGTTCATTTGTGAATGAAAAAATCAATAATTAACCAAGTTAAGTGGGTATATTACTGAGTAATCGGAATATTTCTATCATTCGCTCCTAAAGACCTGGAAGTTCCACGACAAATTTGTTTTGGTCATTGGACAATAAGTTGATGAATTTCTGCACCAAAAAATGATAATAAATCATCATACAGTGCGTAGATACTGCTAAGAGAATAAAATAATGGAATTTTACCAATCACACGCAGTTTGTCTGCTTCAGCAAATTCAAACACCCCACGACAAATACTTTTTGGTCATTAAACAATTGTTCAGAGAATTTCTTATTGAAAAAGTAACAAATCAACAAAGTTACGTAGGTGAACTATTGTGAAATTTGTTTTTTTTTTATTATTCAGCATTAAAACGTAGCTTCTGGAACATAGGAAGTTTCCTAAACAACTTTATATTCGTCATTAATGACACGGAAAAAACGTAAAAAGTCATAACACAAATACGCTGTTGCCATAAATGCGAAATTTTCCTAGAAACTAGGAAATTCCATAAAAAGGTATATATATGCTATAAGGAATGGATTTTTTGCGGTTTTTTCACGTCAGATGGACTTCGACAATTACTCGACAATTATTCATAACAATTGTGATGATTTTTGACGTTTATTCGTGAGTGGCACTGCTAACTTAATATTAAGTTAGCAGAGCCACCCCATATAAAAAAAACTAAGAGCGCGACAATTTTTTTTCCTTCACGACAAATTCTCGACAATTATTCGACAATTATTGCAATAGGTTTCATCGATTTTTTCGCAAGTGGTTCTGCTAACTTTATGGGGGTTATTTTACCAATGATTTTTGATAAGTATGAAGTGAGTATAGGGTAGTATCTGAAAATGAATTCTATCGATTTTATCGGGAATTATCAACGAAAATCGTAGATAATCGAAGCCATGGAAAGGAAATCCATATTGTTCCAGAAATCCGAGCTATAGATCAGAATTTTATACCTCAAAATTTTCAGTTACAACTCGGAATTTTAAATTTCCCAGATATAAGTCAGAATTTTGACGTACAGGGTATCCCGAAAAGATACCGACAAACTTCAAGGGGTGATAGGAGACATCAAAAACAGCATTTATATAAACATATCTCCGCAAATGAGCTGTTTGGGCTATAGAGAGAAAAAACTATTTGAATCATACGCAAATCATTTAATAAGGGTTTTTACCCGTTTTTCCAAGTGGACCACGAGCTGCAAAATCATTTCCTTATCATACACATTTCGGAAATTTCTATACCTTGGTATAGATTTGGTAGAAATTTATTATTTGTGATTAGTTGCCGTTATAATATTAACTTAGTTGTCTATTGATTGATTGATTGATTCCAATAATCAAATCGTTATCTTAAAATTAATAATTGATGGGGATTTTAAAATTCCAAGATATAAGTCGGATATGGATCCGAGTATTATCACGGAATTTGGACGTGAGATTCCGAGTTATACGATGGAATTTCAAACTTCCGAGATATAAGTCGAAATTTCAAAAATTTTCAAGTCGGAATTCCAAACTTTTACGTTGTAATTTGAAATTTCAACTTATAACTCGGAATTTCAGAGATAGATTAATTTTTATATTGGATGGCCCTCCAGGGCTTCTTATCGTAATGCTCAAAGTTGGAATTTGAAAATAAAAAAAAAATAGAATCCTAAATTAATGATAACCCACTTGTTGATGGCAGTATTTTCTCACAGCTCGTACGTATGAATATGTTACGTACCTACCTACTAGAATACTGGTAAGTGTTGTATGTTGAGATTATTGAGGTTAAGTTGTATTATCCACATTGTAATTCAATGCTAATGCAAATTTATTAATGATGTTGATGATGAAACTGAAGGATTGAATCATTCAGTAATTTCGTCATGATAATACGGCATATTGAATTTTACAATGCGTTGCTAAAGTATCTCACCTATGGGCAGACTTTCTGAAAACTCCTGAAATAGGTCGACTTTTATTTTCAAATATATATTGAATTCTTCGCAATTCATCAATTTCTCGGTAAGAATCCAGTTGTACATTGACCGCACATAAATAAATCAATTTATTGATTTTATCATATTACACTGTAGACCATGAGAATTTGAAAATATACAAAGTTGTGGGAAATTCAGTCAAGTTAAACTTCTGATCTTCATGTTTTTTTTTAATGACTGGTTAATATATCAATATATATTATAGACCTTCAAAAATAGATATATGTAGTATACTATTTGAAAAATTCACTGCTTTGACATGTATGATCTGAGAGGTCAATTCAAATGACACATTCTTCAATTCATCAACACAGCGAGTTTCAAAAAGTTTGCAACTTTTGGGTAACTATGACTCATTTAGATTTTGATAAAAATAAGTGCATCACAAATAACTTTGTTGGTTCGGTTAAGCCTTCGGTTAAGAATTTAGGTTGTCAAAATTCTGAATTTTAACCTTAATAACCTTAAATAACAGTAAACAGTGGAGAACGAAATGGGAAACTGTTCTTATTTTCGATATTATCGAAAAGTTCGTCAAATCACTGCTACCACGCAGCAATTTTTTCCCCATTATTTTTGGCCTGATAGAGAGTAATAGTAAGTAGTAGTAGTAGTAGAGAGTAATCATAATACACCTCGTATTACATCTCAGGCGCTTTCCTCATGATGTTATAATTATAATTTACTACGAAAATTGGTCCAATTTATTATTTGTAATGTAAATTCCTGATTTTTGTCCGCCACTGAATACCGTTTAGAAATTCAGCATTTTGGCAACGCAAATGCAACACAACTGCAACATCACGATTGGCATTTTCTGACAAATGGATATTGAAAAAGTTTCCCATATGGCAAGAAATTTTTGAAATACCGCTGTACATAATGTTGACAGACATCAGAAAATGCGCCTGTTATCTCAAAATGAATATTGACAAATAGATTCTATAATCTTACAGATTCATGGATATATATTATTTACTCGATTATTCATCCATGAATCTTCTGGTTTTCTCTATTTCATTACATTATTTCAATCTACTGAACATTCTTTATAATGATATATGAAGTAGGAATCAACTGAACGCTGCGATGAGTGAGTAATTGCTAATGATCCTTGTATTTGCTATTCACTTAAGAAAATTGCATCACAACAATCAACCATGAGCTACTCTAAACATGGAAATATTCAAATCGAATTCGCGTAAGACTAACTATACGAGTGAAAATCTCTGTTCAATACGACAAGAGATGAGTTATCTTCTCGGGAATATTCCAGTGAATATTTTAGGATATAATACAGTAATAAATATTGATATCGAAACTGATTCAGTTATCCTTCCAAAACGGGTGCGGTATGCGGTTATTTATGTTGATTTATGTTTTCATCGATGTCAGTGTGTATGAAAAGTTTTGTCACTTTCATTGATTTCGATAAATGAATTTTGTCAAAAAGTCAGACGTTATAGAAAAATAGTAGGTTTCACTCCGAACCAGTTGGAGACCTCTGAAAGACATTCAGGGGTAGAATTATATTGCAGACGCAATATTGATTAATCTAGTACAAATCTAATAGATTCTGTTCAAATGTAATGAATATAGAACATATGTAATAGATTTAGTAAAATGTAATGGTTTTATTCATGTTATGTTATCATTCGGTATATATGTTGAAAAGTTTTGTCACTTGCATTAACTTCGATGAATGAATTATATCGAAAAGTCATAAGTCAAGACCTCTGAGAGACATTCAGGGGTATTTATTTATATTGCAGATGCAAAATTAATGTATCTAGTACAAATGTAATAGATTTAGTACAAATGTAGTAGATCTAGTACATATGTAATAGATTTAGCACGAATGTAATCTAGTAAAAACATATATTATGACTACACTCTTTCCAAATAGCCATTTGGATTTCTAAAAGTATGAATTGTATTTTTAATAAGTCAAATTAATTTCAAAAACTAGCGATTCAATCTTCAAATCATTTTCATTTTCAAATATGTCAAATGTATTCATAAGTCGAAAAAATGGTGGCAAAGGTTTGTAAGATAGTATCTATATGTGAATGAAATGTTATTACGTAATATTCAATCGCCCTCTAGTAACTACATAAACAGATTGTAGTACTATTTAGACTATTGTTTGATGAGTTCTGATACTGAAATGAAGAATTTTAAAATTGAAATGGAATGCTTCGAAAATAATATGACAAATTTTTAAATACATATGATACTTTTTGAAATCAAATCTACTGATTTGGAATACAATTGACATGTTTTGAAATGAATTTGATAATTTCTAAAAACATTTGACATATTTTTCGAAACTTGATTGACTAATTTGAAACACAATTGATACTTTTTGAAATCAACATAACGCTTTTTGAACTACAATTGGAAAATGTGTAGTATAAATGTAAAAGATCTAGTGAAGATGTGATAAGATTTATAGAGAATGTGAAAAATCTAGTACATAATGTGTAACAGATCTAGTATAGATGTAATAGATTCAGTAAGAATATAAGATTTCTAACATAGTATGTTATGGTTTATCTACATCATTCGATATGTTTATTGAAATGTTTCGCCACTTTCATTGATTTTGATGAATGAATTCTATTGAAAAGCCAGACGATATGGAAAAATAGTAGATTGTAGACATAGATTTATATTGCAGACGCAATATTGATGAATCCAGTACAAATGTAATAGATTTCGTAAAAATGTAGTAGATCTAGAACAGATGTAATAGAGTGTACCAATGTAATGAAATAATCTAGTACATATGTAATAGATGTAGTTCAAATGTAAAAGACCTAGTACATATGCGATAGATGATGGTATGTTGTTGAAATGTTTCGCCACTTTAAATGATTTTGATGAATGCATTCTATTAGAAAGTCTTACGATATGACTGAATAGTTGACTATTCTCAGACATTCATGGGTAGATTTAGATTTAGATTGCGAACGCAATATCGATGGATCATCTAGTAGAAATGTAATAAATCTAATACATATGTAATACTCTTATTACATATGTAATAGATCTAGTAGAAATGTAATAGATTCAGTGAAGATGTAGTAGATATACGAAAAATGTAACGGATCTGCGACAAGGCATGCAGACACGCAGGTGATGGGCACTCACCCGTGACCGTTGGGGAACCGGTTGGCCCCCGCGGGCGAGGTAGCGTAGGGGGAGGTGGCGTTCTGCGGGGAGGCAGCGGCGGCGGCGACGACAGCGGCAGCGGCGGCGGTGGAGGCGGCAGCGGACGGAATGGCGGCGGGCTCGTAGTATTCGGTGTCGAGCGTGCGGTCGTCTATCTTCAGCTCGGCGTTGTGCGCCTTCGCAGCACTTTTGATGTCCATGAACGCCACCGTGCACGCCATCGCGACCTCGCCCCCCGACGTCTTCTCCTCCAAGCCGCCCCCGCCCCTGCCCCCGCCTGAGGCCGGCAGCAATTTGACGCTCTGCACGCGCCCATACCTGCAACAAGCGCCAAACACAACATTCAATAATGATATCGCTGCGTGCTAGAACAATACTTGAAACAACTTTCCAGAAAACTGAGTTTCAGTGTTATACTTAATTGTAAATGAAATTTCATTGTGTTTGGAAGCTTTATGTCAATATACATCATTATTTTCGTAAAGTGTCAATTTCATTTCAAAATATTTTTTTTTTTACAAACGTCAGTTACCAAGTTCATATTCATCATCTTGAGCGTATACAAAACAAGTTTTTGAGATGTATTGCCTATACTAAGTATTCTTCCTGTCCTATTAGACATCGCGAAAACAATAAATTCCAACTCCCGGAGTCATCCATACCCTCCATACCCTACTGCAGTTAGCGACAGACAAGTCACAACCTTTATTTATTATCCTTACATTCGGAAAAAAGTGAGACAACCTCAAGAGTCCTTCTATTTCACAAAAAAAAAAAAACATGTCGCATACCGAACGAGAAAAACTCATTTATCAACATGTCTCACTATCAATAGTGAGATATCGGTTATATCATGTTCAAATTATTGAATGTAGTATAGCTTACTATAGCACGAGCAAGAGCATTTTCCCAGGAATATTTTCTATCAGATTTTTTGAATTGGGGTGTACACACCTATCAAATTTCCAACTGAAACCACCGTTCTGAAGATGTTTTCATACGCAAACATCATGTAAAGGCATCATTTGTTATCAATGTTAACTCCCATGCTTGTTTGGTACTCAAATTACAGCCCTATCCAAAAACCGAATTAAAACCTAATTAAAAAATCGGAAGTTAGGTGCGCCTGATATTCTCGGCTCCTTTCATTCTTGTGGTTTTGTGAAATAACTTTTTGATAGTGTAGTATTAGGGATCAGGAAGGGTGGACTGAGAATTTCACGCCCTGTGAATAAAACTGGTCTTGGAAGCGAAATAATAAGTAGGTTGCTGGGAGAAAGGAGGGATAACAAAGTGAGGAGAGAAGGGTTCGAAAGATAGAAATTGATGGACAGCTGAAATTACTGATATATTCACTTCACATACAAACGGATGCTGATTTGAAGTACGTTGCTGACTACTGCCACAATTGGAGATTACTGGATGTTCGAGAACCATTAATACGGAAAAGGACTACCACGACCAAGATTTATCGGACTAGAGACACTTCTACGGAAAGTACGCATTCACAAAGTCGACTGTTACAAAAATTGTTGAATAGAAATAGATTAACATATATATATATATTAGAACTTTTGCGAACGGCCTCTGATCTCCAAGATATTAGAGAATCCGAATTCTATATCAAGATTTATTATAATTATAACGACGCTTCTAGCCAGTTAGCTATTTCGAAGTTCTTTACTTGAGTTAGATTTTCAAATTATCATTTTTGTGATCAGTTGTTAATCAATGGAGTGTCCATGGATTTTCATTTGTGGAGTTACATGTGGAGTTAGTATGCTGACTCAGAGCTAGAAAGTGACAACTTTCAGAATTCGATGTGAATAAGCTGTACACACATACATTAGTATACCCACATCACGTATCGGCAGTCGGCAAAGACCTCGCGAGGTCAAAAATAAGATATCATATCAGTACTTCGGTACAGTAACAAATTGTACACATTCAAAAATCTACAAGTACATAGTTCATGAGTTTCCTTGCAGTTTCAATAATTTTTCAGCTGTAGAAAACAACATCTGATACTTGTTTTGACATGTAGAACTTGAATATGTAAAAATATACAAGGTATTTTATTTTAAAAAACAAAGGGATCGATGGCATTTGAAAAAAAAAACGGAAGTCCGCCATATTGGTTTGTAATGTGATCAAATCTGAAATGGTCGCTTATATAACTGTGCCCATTTACAGAAGAATCCGTTCACGAATGCAGAAGTTACAGTGGCACCCGGAATAATGGCGGAAATTGCACATTTGCAATTGTTTCTATGGTGATGCGGTACTACGGCTTGGACATCTAGGTTACAGAATAGACAACTGTGAACAGGAAACCTCTTGAAAAAAAAATAGGTGAATTCATTTGTTTGAGATGATACACTACATCTTATTCATCATAGTGCTCGGTTAATAATTGTTGTTTTATTTGCGTTGTTTATATTTCAATCGAGTGACAAACATTTTTGGTCGACTACCTACCAACATAACATAAAATTCTGATACTAACCATTCAATAGAAGGTTTGGAAGAGACATATTTCAATGAAAGCCACAAATATTGAGATGAGAAAAGGTGCATCTTTGAATTATCCATGAAGATATTATCCAATTAGCAAGAGGTATTCATCTGTAGAAGAGCAAATGAGGGTTCAACATATATGCTGTAGTTATTTTCATTTATTATCCATCACTTTTGCTATTTGGGTGTGTCTGCTACAAATATGGAAACTTTTACATGCACAAGATATCCAGCATTAGAATATATACTCACGTCTGAATACCAGCTGACATTCTCCAACATTTTATTGGATAAATTTTCAATGGCTTGAGGTTCAAATTGAATAATCTAATGTACCTATATGATATAAAATTGTGTTAGTTGCAGTTTTTCTCTCTCTCTCTCTCTCTCTCTCTTGGAAGCCACGTGATCAAAGTGATAATTTGGAGGGAAACGTGTATAAATTGCATTTAACTCACGCTCCCCCCAACCCGGATACATGCAGTGTTGTCAGACGTGTTTTCAGTTCAGATGGACCGTTTCGATACTCCAGATTTTCATAAATTCTGTGTTAGTATATAGCAATCGGTAATAATATGAATATTTCAGACGCGAGATAATAACGTAGTATGAGTTTTTCTAATCATTAAAGATCGTAGCACATTGATATTAAACATTAATTTAATGGATAGGTAGGCAATTCTAATGAACTGAATTTATTTCATATCCATTCCAAGTAACTCTCGACTCGAAAATTCGTACATTTGACAACAATGAGCACGTCACATGGAATGCATCGAGCAGCTCTGAAGTCAAAAAAAGGTGGAGGGAGTAGTTGTGCGCGCGCCACAACCTATAAAAGAAGAATCGCCAGTTCGTATCCGCCATTACAGCGACTACGTTTATTGGATACAATAGCAGGCGCAGCTCAGATGTTGGATTCTTTCTCTTTTTTTCAGGAACAAGTGAAGTGAAATTTTTGTGTTGTCCGCATTCTGGAACGCTCTAAAGAAACTCTCGACTAAATGTTCACATTATTGAGGATTATTATACTGCATATTGACTGAAAACTGCGTCCATCATGTCTCTCCCCCTCAAGGGTGTGGCACATTGTGTTGTGCCACGTAGCCAACACGATACGCATGGATTTTGCAATAGCAACGAACGAGTTTCGTGCATTTGAGCTCTTCCTGAGGATTACCTGTTTGTGTTTCATCGAAAAGAGATGTGAGTGCGTCCCATTATGGATTAATTTCACTACGAAAACTTGGATTACATCTAGCCTAGAGTACGTATGAATTGCGAGTAAGTTGGTGATAATCAGAGCTCTCCTACCCCTACTAATCGATTGCGAATCCCCAGTAATTTCATAAATTGGAAAAATAACCGATCCAGGATTTTTTGGCTGAATTGATTTTCACTCGGTTCGGTGTACCGAATGCGGTGACAATCTAGCGTCCTACGCCTCTACCTCGCTCTCCTCCCTCGTTCCCCTGGCCCGAGCGCTGAATAAGCATTAGCGCTGTTGCCGGTTCGACGTGCGTCCCGCTTTCGACTACCGTTGTCGCCCAGGCAAGTTTTGCCGACGCAAAACACGAACTCACGAGCAGAAAGTAGACGGTCGGTTGGTCGTATTATAGGACAGGTCCGACCGAGCAGTCGGATCGTTTCTTTTTTTTCCTTTATTCAGGCTTCGGGTTTTATTTCTTTTATGGTCCCATTTTAGCTCAACTCGGGCTTTTACGATGCTGGATATTGTTAGTTTATTCGGGGGGATCCAATAGTGAAACTTTCGAGTTTCGACAATGGGTTCGTAGAAAATATTGTGAATTACTGCTAAGAATGTTGTTTTCGATTCAAAATCGATAAGTATCTGAAATTGAAGAGAACTCACCTAATATTAGAAGTAGACCACGATGAGAAAACATCGTACTTACCTACCCATACACGGGAGAAGTATTTTTTTCTATGCTGGTAATAAAGTTTAGAACAAATTGTCGATATAATCTTTTTTGTTTTAATTTGTCATGTAGTTACTATGATCTGTTTCTATAATATATTTTTCCACACAATGAACCTCTTCCTCAAATAAATTTCTCAATGATTTTCTTTGAAGTGAACACCAAATAAATTCTGTTTGTAAATATCAAAATACTAGGTAGGTAGGTATTTGCTGGTTTTTGAAATTACCAAAAGTAATAATAATTTATATACACATTTTTCAATGCATTTAATATTATGATTAAAAGTACATCTTGATATACAGACACAATGAGATGTTCACGAAAGCCGAAGCTTTGAAATTCCAAAAGTATAGATACCGATTATCTACCACAAATATATCAGTTCGCTTATTTGCTTCATGGTATCGATTGTTGATATCATAAGAGATGTGCTATAAATAGTTGAACTGTCGACTAATGAAGACTGCTGCATGAAAGGTGATTTCAGAAAACTCTTTCAACTTAACTAATTCAATTCGGCGCGCACTCTACAGAAATATCTCTCTACAGATGTTCCGTTGGCATGACACAAATAATCTGTAGGTCTTCAGGGAGGTATTTAGTCAAATCTTATCTTTCGTGGGAGTATCTCAAATATGCCACGACATATCCAAAAGTCAAATGGTGCTTGAAATCCTTATCGATAGATATACATAATTCCAGAGATGAATCAATTTGATGCATTGTGCTCAATTTTACTGTACCATGTATGCTGCTCAGTTTCCAATGGAAATTTACTCGTCATTATTTTTTTTTTGGTAATCGGAAAACTCCAAGCTGAAATACCTAATTTTCTTGAAAATTCAACACAGTGAATAATTGAGTTTACAGATAATAATAATAATAATAATCTTTATTTGCTCAGTTTCAGGTAATAACTCACAAATGTAATATAAAAATATACAGTATAATAATGGCATTTCCATAAAGATATTCGTTTATAAATATATATTTAAATTTATCTATCATGTATGTGCTATATTATAGTTCAATCAGCAAATAAATAGAGAGCTTCCCCGCTAAAGATACCTTGTCTGCGGGTTGTTTTCCTATCAATTTTACCAATACCATACAATATCTCTCATGGTTTTTACTAATTCATGTGTCTATAAATTCATGTATACCTATATATTTAATAGCAAATGCTCAAATTAATAATAATAACAATGATAAAAAAAACAAAAATTACATTGGAATCAATGAGTTTGTAACAAATAATAAGGGTTTTTGGTATCAATAAAACGACATAGATCTATCCTGGCTATACCAGAAATACATTTCACTATTTTGGATTTGAATAAATTATATGTATTGATTCGTTTAACATGTAATGGCAATTCGTTAAAAAACTTTGGTCCCAAGATTACGAACGATATTTGGCCAACAGTTTTTGAACTTCTTGGTACTTCTACATCGGCATTTTGTTTTTGTCTAGTATCATATTTGTGTTCAATTGTTTTCATGTACTGTTTGTTCCTGAATTGGTGTAATATTGTGATCTTACTGTAAAGCTGGTATATATCAAATATTTTGGATTCTGTATATAAGTTTTCGGTTGGGTAAGTTCTTGGCCATTTGAATATTATTTTGATTATATATTTTTGTACGATTGATAGCTTATCTAAGTACTTATGAGCAGCACTTCCCCAATAACTCGCAGATAACTCGCAAGAATTACAAGACACAAGTACATAACCTGCCGACCAAAAACGAATAATTCTAGTCATATATTCATTGCTAACCAAGATATCTGAAAATCGGTTCGATCCGAGATTTATCTCTCATTGAAAATATAAATTATCATTGAATGACTTTTCGAGTAAACATTTATCTAACATCTAATAGATTTACGATCGCAATTAACATTTTTCAAATAAGTATTCCACAGACAGATTTTTGTTATTTATCTCTATTGTCATTCATAAGCATATTAAAATTCTACCATAGCAGTAAAAATAGGATGACTCGTCAAGGTTCGGCAAACAAAAACCAGAAATCCTTGAATTGAGGTTGCCAAGCGGTGGTATTTTTTGTGAGCACGTTTGGGATGTTGTTCATGAAAAAAGGTAATTGTGTTTCAAAATACGATTTTTTTTTTGTCTCAATATGAAACCTACACAGTACAAGAAGGGAAGAACGAACATCAAGTGTTTTTTTTTTTATATTCATGATTATTCAGAAATACTTTGATATTACAGATTATTTTTCATTTCAGTTCAGCTTCCTAAAAGTTTCTTATGAGACAAAAGCAAAGTAGATTATTCATTGAAATGACTGGTCACTTGAATCGACACAAACATAATTTATTTTCTTAAGTGATAAACGATTGTTTCAATGTGGAATAAACTAATCAATGATTCCATATTCAACCTCAAACTAGAATATGATATCAAACATTGTTTTTACTTTGGTCGGTACGCTCATAAAATCTTATTTAGTTCATTTTATTCCGATTGAATTGGATTAGGTATTGAAATTGGTTACTTCCGAACGAATTTTCCAACCATTTCGTTCTTCCAATCTACGCGTTATTTCTATATATATAAAAAACCCTACTGCTAGTATACAGTATTTATGCAGACCTACCTAATTTTACTTATACGCATCGACAGAATCGAACTCCATCCCTTCCTTTTCGGAAAGAGAAAAAAGAGACCATACGTAGGAAATGTCTCCTAGCAGTTTGCTCATTTCTCGTCGTAAATTAACAAGAGAGCCGTGACGTAGGCGCAACGAGCCGGCAACTGCGCGTCGCACGAAAACAAGCCGAGCGGCACTCCGTACTGCGTTGCCAAGTGGAACGAAATTCCTGCCTCTCGGGTTGGATTCGTTCATTCTTAGGCGCATCGTCTACGGATGCATTAATTAGAATCGACTTGAATAAATTTGTTCTCGAATAATTGGATCAGAAATCTAAAAGAAATTTCCGTTTATTACATGTTTATTAGAAACGTGTAAGTATTTTTCAGATCTGGAGGGTTTGATTGAAGTTTTTGTCATTAGCTTTTCGAAACGAAATATGAATCTATACGTTATACCTGTACACCTTTGAAATCTTACTGATGTGTAATATTTATTTCGCACCTATTATTCAACCTCTCCATATAATGATTCCAAAATACATAACTGACTTCATTGGTAGGTATACCATTATATAGATTCCACTAAATTCAGGTGTAGTTATCATGCAAAACCAATTCCGCGATCTTCCACCGTGAATAGCATCAAGACATCTGGCAACAGTGCCTGCGAAGCGGTACTTGCTACTTGCTGCCAGAGATAGAGATTTACTAACAGAAACAAGTCCAGTTTCAGAGAAAGTAGGTTTGATGATGTCTGAAAGAAGGATCGGCTATATTGCTACTAGAAATGAACGTTATGTTTATATGTTTGCAATAATCGAATTGCATTACAATATAAAATCAATACCTACTTCATAGCACAGAAATATAACAAAGATTATCACAAACAACATTCAGATAGGTATAGGTATTTGAGGTTGATGGGTTTGTTAAATACTGTCTGTAAGTTCTTCGAAAAGCTGGAAACTCAAAGGGTTTGGTTAATTCTTGACTGAATAGTATTAAATTAATTCAATGCAAGTGGATTTCATTCTATTTCATGCCTGTAGTAGGTATTAGTTTACCAAGTGCGTTTCATAAGCAATGGTAATTATACGAGATTACCTAGATGCTTCATTTCATAATCTTTGTTCAGATATCTGCTGACCTTTAAGATCTGGGACACCCAGTATAGGTCCCCTCTGATATAATAAATAATATCAACATCGCATTTTGTAATACTCATTGAAAAACGACCTTCATTTGTTTCTCAATAAGACAGGGCTATCAGAAACTCGCGTGACTAATAACAATTATTATAGGAAGTGCCATCAGATTCGGATTAGAAATTTAGGCAATCATTATGGTTACATCAAATTTTCTCCTAGGTAGGTAATGTCAATGTTTTACATAAATAGAGAACAGGTTGATTCACCATAAAAGTGCCTCTCCTGCAACTTGATTGATTCTGAATCGATTCAACAAAACTTTCGAAATAACATTTCGGACACCCGTGTATTTTGATGTAGTAATACGTTGAATACCTACTGAAATTTAATGAGAAGTCGCGTGTTATAGGTAGAAACCTACGAGACTTTGGATAGGTTGTGAAGTTTTTTCACAAATTTCAAAAAGTCACATGACTCAATCAACTTCTTCCCCTTTGATTTCATAGGAAACAATTGCAGAATAATCGAAATGCAATGTAACAGTCATTTCGAAGAATGCACATGTCCGATACCAGGATTAAGAAAGAAATATAAATAGGTAAGTAGGGTAATAAGACTCACACTTTATGAATAATAGGAAGTTATTTTATAAAATCATAGTTTTTAAAGGTACCTAGTTCCAACTAATTGATATTCAGATTCCAAAAAATATATGATTATAGATTGATTGTATTAGGATATTCTTGCCAATCTCATCAGCTCCAACCCTTCTGTTCTCTAGACGCCCCTCTATTTTTCTAGCTAGCCTACGTGACATAGGTGAACGGTCGGTCGAACAGCGTTGCCAAATCGCCAGCGATACGCCCTCAATGTAAATGAGAGCGTATGAAAAAAAAGGCCGCCTACACACCTTGAACGCTTGGTAGGTAACTAACGAGTTCAAAACTTCTCGCCAGCTTGTTTATTTCGGAAAGGTAAGTCATTCTACCCATTACGTGCAATCTGATGATGGATAAGAGTGAAAACTTTTTGAATGGAACAAGAGCTACAATCACAAGGTAAAAAGCTTATTCTGTATCAATAGTATGGTCCCAAGCCAACTATGAAAAAAAAGTAGGTACCTACGTATGATCCCGAACTATTCGGTTTATTCATTTATAATACAAACCACAGGTAGATATGTTTCTATTTACCAAAGCAACACAAACAAAAAATCATCATTCATATGCCTACTAGCAGTACGAGAACTGCAGTCATAGTGGACCCGTACCGGGTGCAAAAAAAAAACGAAAAAGATACATACATCCTTTTTGTGCGCTATCGAGTGCATAACCGTTTCCAGCATCACCGTGCCATCTGGCAACGCCGGACGGCACTTGTTTTTGCGAGGCACACTGCGACTGGCGTGCTGGCTGCTGACTCATCCGTACTAGCCGCGATGAAAACATTGGCCAGCGCGATTCGTTCAGATATTTTTGTGTAGTATCACGGCAGGCCACGCTCGGTGTTGCCTGTTTAATCATTTTCCCGAGAAGTCAGACTCTGTGGCGACTTTTCATTATTCAATGAAGTCAGAGGTTTGAGATTTTCCTCACGATTGCTAAGTATAATAGTGATATGTTCGTCAGTAGTTTCGTAGTTAGTTTGAAGACATTTTTCAAAATTTTTTACCCACAGATGTGCCAACAGAATATATAGAGAAAATGTTCCGACTAACACGACTTTTTGATATCTTTAGATAAATGGAAGAAAAATTGAAACAGAAAACAATGAGAGTGTGCAATACTGTCTGTAAATTATTCGAGGAGGTGATATATTCATTTTTCTAGTTTTTGTGAGAGTGAACAAATATAAAAAATCTAAGTAGGTGCGATATTTACAATTTATATGGCATAGAAAGTTATATTTGTAGATAAATGCATACATATTTTGAATTTGACTCAAGCAAGTGTCCAATTTCAGTTATTTCATCGTATTACTTCGAAAACTTCATAGGTATATATAAATATATATACCTATATAAATATATATACCTATATAAATATATATACTTATAGAATCAGTACCAACTTGATGGAGTAAAAACAACGAACAGTTTCTTGAGCATACTAAAAATGGACATGTTATGAATGTGGCTATTAAAATCAATAATAGAATTGGCAAAAAAACATTTTCCGATATATTTGGATCGCCTTCAAGGAGTTGGTGAATCGAGATATTTGGCAACACTGTCGATGATCTCTGTTCAGCCAGGCTGGCTTCGATAGCGTACGATATTTTTTATTATAAAACAGTCCGTATTGACGTATTGAATATCAGGCAAGGTTCTTACGACCAGCTGGGTCGAAAACATGGCATGTGGAATATATGTATTCACTATACCTAACCATAAATTAGAACTCTTCTGGAACATCATCAGTTAGGTTCTCTAGATTAGGTACCTATTGAAATTGCTGATATGTAGGTACTGTATATACCTATCTAGTGCTGTTGTTATTGTATTGTATTGGTTCATTACAGGTTGCAATATCGTGCAAACTAAGTCCTACCTACCTATAAAACCTTGTTTGTTTTACCATTTTGCTTTTATCTTGCGTAGGTAACTTTAAATAGTGAAATTGAGTATTAGAATCATGTAGGTGATTACGTACTTCGTATCCTATGTGTAGGTTCTGAAAGAACTTCCATTCTTCTATTATACAAGAATAATTTTAGAATTTTTTATAATTTATAATTAAATTTTCACTATTGCTTTACAATGTATACAAAATCATATAGCCTAGTTTTATGAACGAAAAATGTCAAGGATTCGATTGAACAGATCAAAATGCTGGACTCACCAGACTAATTTCATTATTGGTCGAAAAGCAACTTCTTGAAATATTATATATATATATATATATATATATATATATATATATTGATTATGATGATATTATGATGTGATTAAGTATACTACCTACTTATTCATATAATATATATATATATATATATATATATATACCTACTTATTCATATAATATATATATATATTATATTATATGAATAAGTAGGTAGGTACCTACTTAATCACAGAGATCACCAAAGATGGGAACTGATAATGCTTCCAAATTAATCGAGTTGAATTCTCCGAACCAAATTCGTTGATGCCATTTATGAAGTGGACAAACTGGAAATGTAATTTTTACGAGTTCATCATGATAATTTCGCTTGGATTTTTCCACAAGCAAATAATGACTTGAATGACAATTAACAGGATGGGAAATAATGTTAAATATGTCCATGAACTTTGTATGTATGGAAAAAACTAGAAAACAAATAGCCAGGTTAAAGAATATTTTTTCTCCTCAATCTTTTATGATACACAAGCGGAAAATAAATGTATCCTGTGGTGCTTTGAATGACTTAATTTCTGTCTGTAAGCTTTTCGAGGAGGTGGTACATTCATTTTTCAGCTTTTTGGGGAATTTTCTCTCCTCGTTTCTATAAAATAGAGTAGAAGTTATTAAAAACATAATGACACCTATCAAACCTGGGTATCCGAACATTAAATTAAATACAGGGGATTCTACTGGCAACTTTCCTTGTACTTGAATCCTATATATTCTTATGCCTGAAAAATACTTCACAATAGATTTTTCAAAAATACTATGTCTAAGGGGTTTACAACTCGTTGTATAATATGTGAGAACAAAAGATGTAATTACCATGGGACCACTTTTACATTGGCAAGTAGGTATTTTACAGATAGATTCAATTTTTTATTTCTTATCACATGTTTGCTCCACGATACGTATTTGTCTTAGTTTCAAATCACAAATCCGGAGGCAAACATTCAATTTATATTTTGTACTGCGCAAAACTGTTGTATATCAGTCAGTCTTATCCTCGAACATGAAATAATGACACAAATGTAGGAAGTAGGTGGATATTATGGATACCCAGCCAGCTAGATTCGAACACACACAATGGGCGAATGTCATGAACAGATCGTAAATCTTCAATTTGTTATCTATGAGGATATTCTTGTGAATAAATCATTATTTCTACTAAGCAAAATATTTTTCAAGACATTTTTGATTTGTTTTTATTTATATGCATTAAATATCAAAGATAACAACGATGTACAGAAGACTGGTGCAGTCACTGATAGTGTTTTGTTTCGCCAAAAATGCTAACGGTATTTCTGCTATAATGGCATTTAAGTTATGGAACTCTCCAGAAGATCACGTCATTTTCGCAGATTTCTATATACATACTTGATGTTTTGAGATTGGTAATTATGTAGTTTGATCATCAATTTATAGAAGTAACCGAAATAACTACTTCTGAATCAACGTTTTTATGATATACAGGGTGTCCTTAAAAGGTCTTTACAAAAAGCTACCACATATTCTTCAGACCAAAACAATTCGATACAAGCAAACTTACCTCAGTAAAAAGTTGCTTAGTTTGGGCGCTAGACGGCTCTGAAGTTGAAATTTTCAAATCGATTTTGCTTCATAACTTTTGAACGGCTCATGAGATTTTTTTCAAATTTGGTACGTTGGCATAGACTCATCGGGCAATGAAACTCATATCATAATCATAATGAATATCATTCCATGGGCGTAGAACTTGATTTTTTCAGTAAATAAACATCTAAAACTCCTACGCCAATGGAAAAAAATTAGTTTCAATATGAAATCTAAATTATTCAACTCATTCACTACAAAAAAGGTACTCTTGACAAAAGTCGATTCCTCTCATGGTTTCGACAAAATTTTAATTTTAGCGATTTAGAGCATAATTAATAATAAAACGATTAACAGATATTTCATAAAAATTGTTCAAAATGTTCACCATTTTCACGTATACAAAGATTTATACGACGCAAAAAGTTGAGATGTACTTTTTGCATAGGTTATTTCTATTGAAAATAAGTAGCACTGTTTTTTTTTTCTGAAGACTATTATTATCTGCTCGAAAACAGTGATATTCACATTCTTGGTTTCCATAGTTTCATCTGTGTTGATTTGTCGAGTTTTATTGACGTTGATTGTTGATATCGGACTTTTCTGATTTATCATGGCCGTACAATACACCAATGAAGAATACACCGATATGTTATTGGTATTCGGATATTGTCAAGGAAATGGTCGAGAGAGTGTGAGGGTGTATTCGGCAAGGTTTCCAAATCGTCGCGTACCAAGCCACCCAACCTTTGCTGCAGTTGAGAGACGTCTTCGGGAGACCGGTCATTTTGCTCCTAGAACTGGTGATTATGGAAGACAGCGTTATGTAAGGATTCCCGAAGTCGAAGTAGAAATTTTAGACCGTATTGAAGAAAATCCAGAATTGAGTACTAGACGGATAAGTAATGAACTAGAAGTTTCTAGGAATGCCGTTCATGAAGTACTAAGAGAACAATTATTATACCCATACCACAAGACGCCAGTTCAAGATTTATTAATCCATGATTCACAAAGTCGTCTGATGTTTTGTAGGTTCATTAATTTGCAAAGAGAAATGAATCTGAACTTTGGAAAGAATATTTTGTTCACTGATGAAGCCGGTTTCACGAGAAGAGGAATAACTAATTTTCATAATGAACACGTTTATGCAATTGAAAATCCTCATTCCATTAAAATAAACCATTTTCAACACGAATTCAAAATCAACGTTTGGGCTGGAATAATAGGAAATTTTATAATTGGTCCTGTCATACTTCCACAAAGATTAATAGGAGACATGTATTTACAACATCTACGAAATACGTTGCCAAATTTGTTGGAAGATTTACCACTCCAACATCGGGTAGATATGTGGTTTATGCACGATGGAGCTCCACCACATTTTTCGGTGGATGTTAGGAATTTTTTAAACCAACAGTACCCAGACAGATGGATAGGTAGAGGTAATGATGCACCCGTGAATTGGCCACCACGTTCTCCAGACTTAATACCGATGGATTATTTTGTATGGGGTTATCTCAAGTCTACGGTTTACAAGACCCCTGTGAATACTGTAGAACAATTATGGCAACGTATCCAACAGGCGACGAATAATCTTACAGGCGATGAAGAAGTTATGCAAAGAGTACATTTCAACTTTTTGCGTCGTATAAATCTTTGTATACGTGAAAATGGTGAACATTTTGAACAATTTTTATGAAATATTTGTTAATCGTTTTATTATTAATTATGCTCTAAATCACTAAAATTAAAATTTTGTCGAAACCATGAGAGGAATCGACTTTTGTCAAGAGTACCTTTTTTGTAGTGAATGAGTTGAATAATTTAGATTTCATATTGAAACTAATTTTTTTCCATTGGCGTAGGAGTTTTAGATGTTTATTTACTGAAAAAATCAAGTTCTACGCCCATGGAATGATATTCATTATGATTATGATATGAGTTTCATTGCCCGATGAGTCTATGCCAACGTACCAAATTTGAAAAAAATCTCATGAGCCGTTCAAAAGTTATGAAGCAAAATCGATTTGAAAATTTCAACTTCAGAGCCGTCTAGCGCCCAAACTAAGCAACTTTTTACTGAGGTAAGTTTGCTTGTATCGAATTGTTTTGGTCTGAAGAATATGTGGTAGCTTTTTGTAAAGACCTTTTAAGGACACCCTGTATATAATATATAATTGCTGTGTGTAATTATTAAGGCAGTGGTACTAAAAATACTTTTATAAATAATCATGAGAAAAAAGAATCAGATATTTGCATATTATGTGAAACGAAAATCAATTGTTTATTCGTTTAGAATATAGATTTAGCTACGACCACTTGATGAGAATTAAACAAACAAGATGCATACCATTATACTAGTAAAAGTTGCCAAGGAAAAAACGGTCATTTATAGTGAAACAGACTGTATATATGTAAATAATAAACATTATATCTACATATCTTCGAAGCATACACGAAATACATTATACTTGGCAGCACAATCCAGTTCTCAACAATGAAAAAGAAGAACTTTCTATTCTCTCTCTGAAAAGCACCCCACCCTGTATTAATACTTCAATGAGCACCCCTTTTGATTCCGAACATCGGTGACACCGAGTGCCAAGTACGTCAGACGCCTTTATCAAAGCCCCAGACATATCAGCGGGGTTGCCGATTCGCAATCAATGTTGCCAATGCGGTGCGGGGAAACAATATGTATTGAATTAAAAACATATACAAGTGTGCCTGTCGTTTGGTTAGAATCAGGATCGTTGAACAACAACAATGTGGTCATCTTCACAACATTTTTTTCGTATAAAGAATGTCCCAGAATATGTGTATGAAGTAAATGCTTAGATGCTATCAAATTCGATGCTGAACTCATAACTCAAACTTTCAAACTTTCATTTGAACGATCAAATTTGGTACATTTGTCATTACTTTCTTGAAAGAGTGTTTTTAGAATTTTTTATCAAAACATTGGTAGAAACGTATGAACCGTTTTATCTGTTGTGGAAACAGAATTGCTATATAATAAGATTCATCCATTGAAATTTTCGTGGAACTCAAAATGAGTGCTGTGTTGCCAAATACTCTAATTGTACACGGATTCCAGGATATTCAATGGAAATTTCCAAAAAAAAATTCAACTTTTTTCACTCCTACTGGACCTCGACAATATTACTCATCAATTCTTCAAAATATCAAGAAAAAATTATCAATATAAAATTTCAATTGTTGATTCATTATAGCGGCTCTGCTGATTTGATATTAGGTTAGCAGAGCTTTCCCGTATGGAGAAAAACTAAAGGCGCGTCAATTTTTTTTCTTTCATGTCAAATTATTCCAGAATTTATCGACTTGGTTTCATCGATTTTCTATCCACTTCATAGAACTACAGCGATATCAATTCATTCAATTCATATTTTCATGAATTCATGGCGAATTACAGGGTGTTACAAAACTATGGGATCAAATAACTTGGAAGTTTGACATTCCGAGATGAATTCGGAATTTTGAGGCAAAATTTGAGTTATAACTCATTTTAGAAAAATGAATTCTTTTAATTGTGGATGTCCCCCAGGCCCTCGTAATATCAGTAATATCGAACAGGTACTATTTTTCTTTGTTTGTATAGATACATCCAGATTGGGTTCGGATGGATTGGAACCAATCAGTGATTTTTTTTAATAAAATATTAAAATAGCCTATTATGGCATCATCAAATTTTTCAAAAATCTTTCTCGAGAATGGTTTTGCTAGCTTTACGTGAAGTTTGGGGTTTTCAAGAAATATATGAAATAGTATATTATATATACCTAGCAGTGAGCTATTATACATAGCAAGCACTTTTATATCATGAGGCACAAAGCGCCAGAGGACATGATGTGCCAGCTATACTTCATTCTTACCCGAGTTATATATTATATTTTTTCCACTACTAACACTGAAATATCAGCATGTTTAAATAATTCCAAATTTCCACTGGAAGAAAAATGCCATTCAGTATGTTACTAAAACATCAACTAAGCTAGAGATGAGGTTAGACACGTAGGAATGAGAGATCGAAATCAGAATATTGATTGTTCATTAGAATGATTTGAAATAGCCGAACCTCATGAGCATCGCAAATGCTTCAAATTGATGTATGCACGTAATAAATTGTGTAGTCTCTCAGTTCATGCATATATCTAATTAGCACATAATAGTGACAGCTCAGCTCACTTATGATTTGTGACATTTTAGGAATTGATAATTATCCATGATTCAAAAATATTTTTTATAATTGAGAGAACGCTTTGGGCTGTAGTGAATTTTGCATCTCATCTATATTTCTCTTACGTTTCGGTTAATAATGAATGTTTCACTGGTTGCATAGGCATCGGTATCTTCACGTGTGTACACTTCATATCATCGACGCTATTGACAATTCATTATTTACCTAGGTAACATTTCTTTATCATTATTTACCTACATCAAAAAAGTGTTATATACTTTTCATGAGAAGAATTCCTTGTATAATGGTGATTTATCCAGGTTAGTAGTGGAAAAAAATTATTATTTTCCGATTCCTATTAATGAACAAAAATAGGCAAATCAAAAATCTTAGTTGAGCAGAAATTTTATTTTTGAAATTGATATTCTATTCATTCAATTTCTCCTAACTCAATTGACGAGAAAATGATGGTTGTATAAAAATCAGTGAGTGTCAACGTTACCCCTGAATTCGTAAACCAGTGGTCTCCCCCATAGAATGTTTACAAGAACGTGCTGCGGCCCTGTATAAACCGACAGTGATCGATATGGAAGAAGTTCATTTACCACACGATATTTATCGCACAAGACTCTCTCCTTGACCTCACGTTATCATTCCATCCTCTGGTCTTTGTAAATATATTGTTTGCACCAAGTCGGTTAGCGATATGGGTAATTGGAAGTGAAGTCCATTATTAATGAATAGTTGGTTATTCTTCGGAAGCTAAATCATGAAAAAATCGTGAAAAAAAACCCGTTAGCTATCGTAAACAAATGAAAGTCACTATAAGGATATTATTCTTGCTCTTACGGCCTTCAAAATCAATAAGCGTTAACCTCGGCGTTAACAGATGAACAAAGAATATGCAAATCATTTTCAAATACTTCTAATGACACGACATAGTGATACAAATGAATTGTTGTTTTTCAACAACCCACTCGAACCCACCTGTATCTTCTACCACTTGGGAACTTTCAGTTATAGTGTTCCAGAAAATTTATTACAGATTCACAAGAGTGTAAAATCTGAAGAATCTTCATGGAAAACCGTGACAACAGTTCCCCAAATTTATCTTACAACAATGACGCAAACCGCGATTGACTATCTTTCTTCGCTACTGAACTACCTCGCGAATTACAGATTTTGAAACTTCATCATTCATCGTCGACCTACGTATCTCGATTTCCGTGAAACAAATTAAAAAATGAATTACACGTTCTCAAGGAACTCTTTGAGTAGAATTCATTACTGATGAAAGCAAAATTAGGCACAGTTTTTGAGATGGCAACCTAACTTTTGATTTTCAAAGTGGGACACAGCGAAAAATGATGATTATCAAGTAATGAATGCATGAAAACGAAAAAAAACTTTTCGAAGTACAGACACTTTTGTGGCATATCTTATCATGATTCGAGTTATTTTCCTATGCTGACATCTCGAAAATCGTGACATGCATAATTTTGCTTGCAGCAGTAATGAATTCTACTCAAAAGGGTGCCTCGAGAACATTCATTATTCATTTTTTTATTCGACGCACGGAATTCGACACTTATGGTTTCAGAGAAAACTCAAAATCCCATCGAATTTGGCCTACTCTACAGTGTGCCCAAGATATGGACGCATGGGGATTTCCTGAAACGATGAGAGATACAAATTCCGTTAAATGCGCATTCAGTCTATTCCAAAGAAAATTTTCAAAATTATTTATAGATTTTCAGGTATATCGATAAAAGTGAATCATTGAAAAATATTCAAATATTCATGAAAATTGAGTACTGGAAATGGGGAGCATTTGAATTTGGTACGATACAATTTATCATCTGACAAGCACAGACATCAAACTGTGTTTGATTTACGGAAGCGCAAACAGAAAATCGTGGTGATAACAACAATACTTATTCCTCGGTAAGACTGCGGAGATATCGTGGTCATAGTTTCAAATATGACCTGATTATAAAAATTTCTTGTACCCTCATAGTATTTCCGAAACGTTGTTTGTATCTATAACAAACAACACAAATGGAATCGATATGATATATGGGTTTGAAGAAACATTTGAAATTGAGAAAACAATCAAAAAGGAGATGTGTTTACCTACTGCAATAGAGATGAAATTGCGACATCATTTATTGATAAAACCGCTTGAAACTTTATTGAAAAAGTTCATTCCACAACTTCGATTATTATTGTTGTTATAAAAGATGTGAAAGTTGTTATTGATGACCAACAATTTCGGTTTTACACGGATTCTGACTAATTTATAGTTGCAACTGTAACTTATGCCTAATTCACAGTTGCAACTGTGTGTATTTAGAGGAATAAAAAAGGTTTTCAGGACGGCAGTTTGAAGCTGTGGTTCATTTCATTACAAAGATTGAAGGAATTCAATTTGCTGGAAGAGAAGGCCACTTATCAATCAGAGTTCTTCGACATACTATGGTATGGATCGACGAATTCATTGATTTTCCATGATTCCATTATAGACGCGGCTGTATCAACTCGACCGAAGTATTACGTTTAAAGCCCTGGTGGCGCACCAGAAAAATCATTACAGTTGCAAATTGAAATCGGCCATTCGTGAAGTCGGAAAGGTTTTCGGCGAACCGAAATGAAATTCCGTGCCTTCCAATTTCCACTGTGATGGCGGATTCCCGTGTTCTGATGACTTTTAGCGGAATAAAATCCCGGAATAAAAATGCATTCGGTCGTAATGGGACCGACTAACTAGTCATGGGTTTGATTAGTGCCAATCGGTGTCTCTAATTTGAACAAACGAGAGTTCCACAATGATTAGGTATGGCAGACCTTTACTTTTTCCGATGTACCGGGTGACACGGTCGAGGATCACTCCCCGAGATGAATACCTGATAACTTCTCTGTTTTTTGCAGTATTAGGGGTAATTATTTTTCTTTCCAGAATCAACAGATGATATATTTTCGGTACCTCAAATAATTTAAACGGAGACGCAAAACATGTATGAATTTCAAATGGCATAATCAATGAACAGGTAGAAGATGGGTTGAATCGCTCCAACCCTTCGTGCTTATAATTATGGAGTTGACAATGTAATCAGCTATACATATCTTCGTCTTTCAACTAGAGAGTGCAGGAATAGGGACGTCACATATTTGTGCAAATCAAGATGATAAATGAACAACGTTGGCTCTGAAATGTACCAGACTGTGGCAAAGACTCCCGGTATAAAAGAGGTTGAGTCAAGTTGAAATCCAGTACAGTTTATTATTTATGACCACCTTCGTGTATTTATTACTCTTCAATTGATTGGGAAAACCAACGGTTCTGGCAAGCTGTTCATCACACTAGCAGAACCACGGAATAGGAAATGCTCTTATCAAATTTGAATCATGTCCTAATTCAATTACTCTTTCATTATAATTTTATTACCAGAAACTTGAAAATTTTACTTTCATTCGAAAAAAGAAACTGCGGATTCCCCTATCTTGAGATCAACCTGTAACAGAACCAAAAATCAAATCACAATTTTTCGTATATTTCTATCGGTGCATAATGTATTACTAATTCATAATCAATTAATTACCAAATTCGTTACTCGCCATTTGATAGAAAAAACCATAACGGCGCTTTATGTCAACTTGGCAAAACCACTTGAACAAGTATTTCAATTTCCAAATTTGAAATGTGCCACAATTCATAAGTCTTTTGTTGTTCATTTATTACTACAAAATCGAAAATGATAAGTTTCATTTGAAGGAAGATATCGCCAATTCCCCTTCCATAGAATGACGAGTAATGAAGTCGGGAATGTGGTGATTTACCAGAACTTTTGATTTGAGTCTTGGTCCTGCTGGAATGACATCAAAATCGGAGTGATTGGCGATGCCCTTCTCTGAGTGAAAGGCAAAATTTTCGAAATCGTGGTTGTTAATTAGAAATAAAAGAATAATTAATTATGCATTATTTCAAATTTGGAAAAATTATGTTTCACGTAGTGGTTCTGGTAGGTTGATATAAAAAGCAGTTGTTTTTTTCCATCTAATGACGAGTTGGTATTGGTAATTGATTGGTTATAATTTAATAAGGAGATTATGCACCGAACGATATTTCCAAAAACTTGTAATTTGATTGATTTTGCTTGGTTGACATCAAGGTAGAGGAATTCGCGATCTCTTCCTTCAAATGGAAGGGATAATTTTCTAGTTTGTGGTTATAACTAATTAGAAATGAAAGAGCAATAATTCAAATTCGAAAAAATAAATAATTTTCTTCCTTGTGGTTCTGCAAAGTTGATTTAAAGTAAGCAAGGCCGTTGGTTTTTCCCATGAAGTGAAGAATTATAAATTCTCAAATGTGGTGATAAATTAGTATAAACTAGTAATAAATTATGCAACAATGCGATAGGTTTATGGGGGTAAAAAACAGCAATCTACAGGATGAGACAAATTTTTAGCTATTAGAGAACAAGAAAAATATCGATAGTTTAGATGAAATATTCGAGATAATGCGAGAAATATCAAATGATCCACAGTCATGAAAGCAATTCTGCTCATTCGTTGATGATATCTGAGAATGTATCACCCATTACTTTTTTGTTACACTTCGTCAACTCCAAGTTGTGGGTAAAATATATAGTGAATAAACTGATACAATGAATCAACCTCTCTGGGTGCCTTTTTTTATCAGAATTTATCGATATTACTTGCCGCTAATGATCTCCCAAACACAAATATAAAATTGCAGAAAAAACTGAATCGAAACAACTCAACGCCAATGACGTTTTGACCTCAAAGAACACCTATATTAAAAATATAAAAATGTCTTGCCAAGTCTAACATTCAAACAATCATGATCTTGATCGGATTGAATATTCCCCACCTTCCACATCGAACGAAATGTATGCACTAGGACTAGTGTGATTATTTTTTTTTCAATTAAGATTATGCTCGAAACCTGGTTTGACTATGTCAACGGTATCTACTTATGCATACGGAATAATGAAAAAAAAAATAATCCTGTACTTATATTATGGTATGTATGGGCACTCGCCTCCAGCAATAAATCATGATGAATTAATAAAGAGTGACACACGAATTAAATGTGTGACTCAGACAACGCATAATGGGTAACGAGACAAATTAAAATTATATTTGTTATCGAGTTTAAAAATACGAGTAGTCAGTCAGTCCAATGATAGCCGATGATAAATTAATGTTCAGACTTGGTTGTTTACATAGCTGTTTTCACGTGACTGTTTCGAAAACGGGTGAAAATATTGACTGAAGGATTTCTTCAATGTCTAATGTTTCGAAAACAAATCAAATGTTCCTAGGTTTGAGTTGATCTACTAAACGTGCCACCATCTTGAAAATATTCTTCTCTTTATGGAGGACGATGTCCATCATGCTTGTGTAGCATTTCTAATCAGCGTATCCCAATGACATGAGAAATCATTCTTCATAATTGTGTTTGAATAATTCTACGAGTTGTTCAATGGCTGTGTCAAACAATCATTAGGGGTTTTCTTTGTCATTGTCGCATTTGACGTTCTATCTATGGAAAGTTCCAAAATTTTCCCTGAGTATTTTACGGTACCCATAACAATATTCTGCTTATTATAACGATAAAACATCGTTAGGATCAAGATATTATGGTAGTGCCTATTTCAACCAGAAAGTGTTGGAATAATTATTCAAGGTGGACGACTGTGCATGCCTGACAACCGAAGAATCGATTTTGACAATGTCACGTGATCACTGGTATGGCGGAAAATTAGAAAATTTTCCAATTTAAATATTCATTCATCTATTCATCAAACGGCCAAGCCAATTATATACAGATACAAAGAGATAGAAAACTCGAGCATGATTAGCAAAGGCGATGATTTAGGACTATCAGAATAGTCGTGGAATTCGACATAACAGTTGAATATGAACTAATGCAACAGCGAGGGTCCTGATGAACATCATTTTTTTCAACAGGTATAGTGCTAGGTTTTGAGAAAATTCGGTAATCCTCTGTTATCATCATCGACATATAATTGTTCCAGTACAATATTCACGAGAATATTCATGTGAGGTTGGTGCCAACTTTTCGTAGAATTTTTTTTTTTCGGAGTTCCCAGTAGAAATGATAGAGTTCAAGAGTTCCTGACAGAGATTTTTGATAGTTCTGGTCAATGATGGATTTAAATTGAATATAAACCAATATGAGTTCTTATTTTTTTTTTGGATTCATCTGAAAGAGTTCTGGAGTTCTTGACCGATTTCGAAAATAGTTCTGGCAAATTGACAGAATTATTGGGAAAAAATTTACCATTCATGGAAAAATGGTTCTGAGGATTTGAATCATTTCTGGAATTGCATACCCAGTACCATTGAACAATTTCAACTGTTGATTGTATTGTGTTTCACAAGAAAGAATACGTTTCTCAAACTATTCACTCTCCTGCACCGCCCAATTCAAGAAACCTTCGATCATTGAACAGACTAGATAAGTAATCCACATCCCTGGGAATACAGTTTGTTTGGAAGCAACATCTATAGTATCTATCTTTGTCTAAACAAGGATAGCAGAACCTGATTCTCCCAGCACCAGTGCCGTGTTGTCAGAGGGGGTCGAATTTATTATTAATTCATGATGATACCAAATTGAAAATCCGTAACAATTTCAGTGGTACTTTTTAGCATTTCTTGGTGGGAAAATGAACATCTTTACACTTCCTTCACAATGTTACGAGAAATTCGAATACATACAATCCTATGGTGATTTTTGTAACTTGCTTGTAATCAATAAACTTATTATGACCACGTCACAAGAAAAGTTTAATTCCTAACGCCATATGAAACAATATACTTACTTTTCAGTATACAATTGTCTACTTATGCTTTATCCTAAATAACGTTCAATTTCAATAATGAACATTTATATCTTTGGCGATCAGTGACAGTGCATGTAAGTATATTTACGATTTCAAAGTTCAGTACCTACTAGTGGAAATAATTTTCAAAAAAGTGAAACACTCGTTTTCAAGGCAAATAGATATGATTGCATATTTGAATGTAATTTTCAAATCTAAAGATGAAACTTGTTTATATCATTTCACGATATCGTCAAAAATGAAGGTTTCATCTTGAGCAGAATTCATATATTTTGACGCGAAAAATTGATGTCTGATTATTTCATTTCATGTAGATAGATGAGAATCGATAATGAATATGTGTTAACAAGTATCATGACGAAATGTTATATCAACAATAAGATCATGAATCATGTGAAGATGTAGCAAATAGCAGTGTTTCTTATTTAAAACAGGACTGCAATGAAAAACAACCATGGATAATCACACAAATAATTTATTGATTTTTGAATAGGATTGTTTTTGTTAACATACTTCTTACTCTAACTTCCGTTGAATCTTTCAATTTATTTGCCTCATGATGGAGTCTCATAGTGAAATATTTCTCCAAATTAGTTTAACTAGTTCCAAAAACAGTCAACGGTAAACTTGTCATTGTTGTGTGTACAAGAAGTATAGAAATATCCTTATATTTTTTATCAAAAATATTAATTGAGTTCATCATTATTCTCAGTGATTTTTCAGCAGCTTCGCATATTTTGACTACAAATAAGGAAGCATTTATCAGTGCTACATATTATATTACCACAAGACATTGTCGCAGCTGACCTATGGGTATAATCTAATCAATTCAATTTAAATTCATTTTTATCCATTCCATTTGGGAAAATGCTTCAAAATCTCGAATGGTACGACAATGGTAACTCACCTATGAAATGACGTGTTTTGATCGCCGGTTCGAATTGTCTTCAACACACCTCACAACGTCTCACCATTATATCAAATCACCAAAACAGGAAACAAACTGAGTTTCTGATGAATTCTGAGTACACAAAACTGAACACAAGTTGAATAATATCGATAAATCAAAACGTAAATAACGACAGATACCAAACAAAGCAGTAATCGCCGTCGACTGTCAATATCAAATTGCGGTGTTGCAACGTTGAGCAAAAAGTATTCACGATACCCATGCTGGTCCTCGAGCCCCCAAGAAAGTAAAATTGCTAAGTCTCAGAATAATGTAGCAATCTTGTATTGATCAGAACTGATTCATAATCGTCATGACCCAAATTCATTATTATATTTGTGCATTGAACTACATGAATTCATGAAGGACTTTAAATATTATGGACTATTCATCACTTTTTGATGATTGGATATGACAACACTGGCGACGATTGGGTACTAATATCATGATAATTCTGGGAATTCATGTTAGCATCAGAATATTTGTTTTGTGATCCTTCTAGTGGGTTTGTTGTTCGGAGCAAGAAACTAATAGGATCATAACGAGGATCATAATGAAAATTCAGGAGATATTACAGTTCTGAAGGAAGCTCCGAGTAGCGCTCGAAGAGTTCTACCAAATACTTCCCAAGCGTTTTATGAAAAAAACAATATTTCGCAAATTATTCAATAATGTAGGGTGCTCACTTTCCAAATATTGCCATCGAATAAAATATTTAGAAAATATCACAGTTCTGAAGGAAGTTCTAGGTAGCGCTGGAAGAGTTCTACAAAATATTTATGAGAAAAACAATATTTCGAAACCTCTTTGAAAAACTGTGAAATTTTTTGAATTTTTCGTTTGGTAATGATAGTTGATGAAAATCTAGCACCTTATATTATTGAATAATTTTCGAAATATTGTTTTTTTTTCATAAAACGCTTCAAGAATATATTGTAGAACTCTTCGAGCGCTACCTAGAACTCTTCTCAGAACTGTGAAATTTTTCTAATTTTTCATTTTGAAATGATAGTAGATGAAAATCTAGCACCTTATATAATTGAATAATTTTCGAAATATTGTTTTTTTTTCATGAAAAGCTTGGGAGATATTTTGTAGAACTCTTCAAGAGCTACCTGGAACTCCATTCAGAACTGTGATATTTTCTGAATTTTTTATTTGATGACATAATTTGGAAAGTGAGCACCCTATATTATTGAATAATTTGCGAAATATTGTTTTTTTCATGAACCAGAAATTCCAGAAATGATTCAAATTCTCTGAACCAATTTTCGATGAAAGGAAAATTCTCCTCAATAATTCTGACAATTTGACAGAACTATTTTCGGAATCGGTCAAAGAACTCCAGAACTATGTTAGATGAATCCAAAAAAGTATCAGAACTCAAATTTTTGAAAAAAACAGCGCTGCGTGAAGTTAACGCCCGCATTTGTTTATATCCAATTTAAATCCATCATTTACCAGAACTATTGAAAATTTCTGCCAGGAACTCTAGAACACCATAATTTCTACCGAGAACTCCGGAAAAATAATAATTTTCACGAAAAGTCGGCGCCAACTTCACATAAATCATGCAGAGATCGGAAGATACTCAAATATTTTGTTTTTTCAATTTTTCGAATGATTTCTCATACATAGCGAATATCCGTACGTGAGTACAGAATTACTACCTAGTACCTTTTAATTTTTTCCCATATGTTGCGTACTTTAAGGTTGCGCACTGTGTATAGTATATACAAGGTTTTTCTAAAGTACGTGTAGAAAATTCAGGAGCATGTTGCTGACGTCAAAATAAGAAGAAAAGTTCTTATAAATATATGTTGAATATATATATACAGAGTGTCAAAGTTGAATTCTTATTTTTGTTTTTTGTTAATAAATTTCAAAATAATTGTTATATTCGAATAAAGTTTGGTATCTAGGGGTATTTTTCAACACCTACATGTCTTTTGAATCTTTTGAAATGTCATTACTTTTTTGTGCGTACCTGTATCACGTTTTATAGTAGAAAAATAGATTTCTAGAATTTTTTTCGTGTAAAAAATATATTCCTGGTAGAGGTCGCTGCGAGCAACTTTTTGGATTATTGGGATTCGAAATAATCGATGCATTTGAATTACTTTCATTGGGCTCGTAAGTCGCCTTTGGGTAGTGAATAACAAAAAAGATACGCCAGTGCATTTTTCTTCCTTCAATCAATATTCTCCTATAACCAACATTGGAATGTAGGCAAAAAATGATTCTTACTTCTTTGAACCTCCTTTTTTGGACTCTTCGAATTTAATAAAATAACAATCAAGTGACTACTGTGGTCCAAGTTTTCTCAAATGGCAGCATACACGAATAGCCAAATGGCTAATATAATATTCGGCCTTGCCGATGGCAATCGCCTGCCGAATCACCAGACATTCAGAAACAATGAATCGAAAAATCCCTGAAAAAGCTGGGGTAGAAAAAAGTATAATTTTGGTATATTGCGCTTTTTTGAGACACCCTGTACATTTAGAAATATTTTAAATTGTATTCCATGTTGTCATGCAACTTCCTAATAGAGAGGAAGAAATTCTAGACGATCTATGGTTAACTCGTTGGTTACCCTACTACAGACTGAGGCGTTACTGATGGCTCACCCTGTTTATATATCACCGTTCGATATAGGTAATACGTATGTAAATTTGCAATGATGGAATGAATTCTGAATATACATTTTCAGTTTCTATAGAGTATCATCATCGATCGAAATGTGGATACGTCAGTGGGAGGGGCAGTCGAAAAACAGAACGTCGAACAATCGTGCACAAGGTTGGCAACAGCGTAACGAATGTGGACCGAAAAAAAATCAACCGGGAAGGAGACACACATATTATCGGTATACGAGAAGAATGTATATCGCAAAGCAACCCCACCCGAGGTTCGGTATGTTGATAAACAAACATCGAAAAAGAGGAGAGGGAGCGTGATTGGATGAGGAAGGGATGCCAACCCCGCAGATACGAAAACAACAATCAGTGTTGCCGTCTCATGGGATTTCTGTCAGATTTTTCAGATTCTGGTTTGATTCCAGGCAAGACAATTTTTTATTTTGATAGAACAGATATATGGGAAAGATTGACGATGAACAGTGAACTATGGCTGATTCAAAACCAATATAACAATTAGAAATTTCACGATGAAATAAACCTGTTCGTAAACACTTCAAAGTCACAGGTACTGTTGAAAATCTGATATATTAGCTTTCAGCATTATTATTTTGCCAATAATTTAATAAGAGATCAATATACTTCCAAGATGTAACGATATGGATCGACGAAAAAATTAAAAGTGTAAATTTGAATCAGTATCTCACTTATTATCTAGACTTATTATTCTGAAGTCATCACACATAAAGATCGTTTCACTGCGGTCGATGTTCATGAACATTTGTTGACTGTTTAGGAATATTATATTGGTGCATCCAGGCACCAAAAATTGAAGATAAATGAAAACATTGTCGAGGTTTATCTTCCGTAAGCTATAATCACTGACATTAGTCGGGACCAGGAAATATTGAGGTTGAGACCTCCTCTTCATTGTTTTCATTTGCACTCGTTCAAGAGTATTATTGTCTGTCAGAAATTATGAATGTGACAGACATATTATAATGGACGTATGTCCAGATAAATAAGGAATTCTCTCATGAATCTGGATTTGTTACCTTGTTGAAATCGCGGATGTCAGGAAGTACTTAGAGAAAAACGGTTTATGCCAGGTAGCTGGTTTGGGCGAGTACTATCGAATGATGAAATAACTTTTCTTTGCTAAACATGCCCATTGTACCATGTGGTACAAATGTACCACCTGTGGCAACATTGCACATGAATCTTACGATTGCCAGCCATCCCGGTGATGTGGCGGCCGATCGGGTTCGTATCCCAGCAGAATGGGAGGAGAGGGGAGCTGCTACATGCAAAGTTTCCAAGGCGGCGGCAGGCCATGAAAACGAATGGCAGACAGAGATAGAGAGGGGGTAGGGGAGGATGCTCCTCCGGACGGTCTCTGGCTTATCCGGTCGCAGGGAGACTGGAGCCGACGACTGCCGGGTCCGGGACTCCGGATGCGGTGTCGCCAAATTTCGTCGAAAAATACAAGTTCCAAGGAAATTTTCTGGTGGTATGTCCAGAGAATTTGCCAAGTTCGATTGAATGTTGTTGCGAAAACGCATGGAAATCCAGCAACGTTGCGCGAAGCGGCAACAGTGCCCCTATCGATCTGCCTCCCGCGTTTAACGCTCGTTCGTCGGTGGCGGCACAAGCGGCGGCGTTCGCAGCAAGCAACCGGTCAAAGGCAATAGAGCAACTACTGTTGCCAAGTCTGCAAATCAGCAGATCTACGGATTTTTTATAGTCCCGTAATAAAGAACCCCTACATTTTAGTTGAGACTATTTGGTAATCATCATTTCTTTATGTTACTTCTTTATGTTACTTACCATCAGGATGTTTATTCCATTTCTTCAAATCAGCATAAAAGATTTCGATATGTTCAATAGGTTCATCTTTCTATCCCTTGTTTAATAATTACATAGGGTGTTGCAGAATTCGTGGGGATATAAATTATGTTACGGATAGGTGAGAAATACCCAAAACTAGAAATCCTCGGCTGAACATGATTTTTCTGTTTCCAACAGGCAACAGATAATTCAAAAATGTATACACAAAAGATACTTGGAATCAATTTTAGATCAATATTCCGAATACAAATAATATACATCCAATTAAAAAACATAGATGGATAAAATACAGTTACCTTGATATCAACTGTGGGAGTGGTATAGGTAGGTTCTGATTTCTTCAATATATTACCTTTAATATCATTCAATTTTTGATAGTGGATAAATTTTTTTATATTCATCATCCATGTAACGTATTAGGACATTTTGACCTCAATGCTGTAGAATGATAATAATCAGCGAATAATCAGCCTCCTCACATTATTCCCATTCCACAGTAGAATCGCCCGAATACTTCATGTATTTTTATATTCTCTACAAGTTCGCCCACATACCGAAAACTGATTATATGATGGTTGAACATAAACTATTCGTTAGCAAATAGCAGAATTCACTGGATTCTACAGGCATCAATTACAACAATCGTTCGCAATGTTTGGTTCGTTGAAATAACATCAAATAGATAGTGTAAACTCGAATCTTTAAATAACCCACGTCTAAGATTCACAGCCTTCTTCTTTTAATCATTCTATACTAGTGAATACCAACCGAAATCATATATCACTGTCCACCCTGAGCAATCCACGAATGACCAATCATCTGTTCGAGAATTACGGACGATATTAAAATCTCGAGCAATTATCACTATTTTTCTCAAATGCAGACAGTACGTACCAGATACATAATGATTTTAAGAATCTCACTTGCACTTCCACAATCCAGGGATGGTAACCTCGAGAATTGAATTCAAGAAATCTCTAAAATGCAAAAATGTCTTGTCCATACATAATGAGTAGGAATACATTAGAAATCTCTTATTCTCACGTTTCTGATGGTCCTGATCAATCACTCCTGATTAGTGTTTGTCCTACCGGAGCTATATTATACCACTGATGCAATTCGGAGATTGACTTACCTGAAACAAAACGAAGGAAACATTGAGGATTATACAAAATAGATCAGTTTTCAGGATTTTCCTTATAACTAAGGTATTAAATTGTGAGAAGGACGCCTTATATTATTAAATTGCAATTCTTGGAAATATTGGTCCCATATGAGTTGCGGCAAACATTATTATTGCACATAAAACAGGAGTAATAGGAAAATCATAGAAAGATCTCAAGAACGAAAAAAAGGTCATCGATTTATGTTTTTCCAATATACAGGGTGAGTCAAAAATGTGTACCGAGCTTTCTGGGGGTGATAGAACATTGAAAAATAAGTGTAGTTTGATGATTAAACTCATGGCCCAAAATGCATATTAAGGGAGATATATCCTTCCTAAGTTGATAAAATTAAAATAATTTCTCCCCATAACTTCTGAACGATGAAAGCCACCCGATTGAAATTTCGTGCATGAATGTATGTTGTCAAAATACATTTTCTCGTCACACTTCCACATTTCTGATATTGTTATAAAGGGTGTTTTCAGAGGGTGAGTCATGATTTTTTGTAGAAAACTTTTTTCCCTGTATTATTTTCGGTGAAAAAACAGGAGCATTCGATGGAGCGAAGAAAATTACATGAAAAAGGTACTCTTATTCAAATACAAAAAATTGAGCCGTTCGTGAGATATTTGAGTTTTTGTAGTTACATGATATCAGCATATTGATTTTATTCATCGCGAGATTCATCGGTATAACGATAATTCAGCAGCATTTGCATTTCCGAAGCACTCGCCAAGCATTAGAAGCATATCAGTTTGTTCAGAGAACGAATAACCTGCCATATTTCTTAAAATCTCAGTTGATAATCGCAGTGATAAATGACACAGAAAAACCACACGAACAAATCGACTACAACAATGTTGACTCGAATGTTGATGACATGAACGTCAAAATTGAGAACAAAATTATTCATCATGGCCTGCTAAAATATTGTTACCGATGAATCTCGCGATGAATAAAATCAATCTGCTGATATCATGTAACTACAAAAACTCAAATATCTCACGAACGGCTCAATTTTTTGTATTTGAATAAGAGTACCTTTTTCATGTAATTTTCTTCGCTCCATCAAATGCTCCTGTTATTTCACCAAAAATAATACAGGGAAAAAGTTTTCTACAAAAAATCATGACTCACCCTCTGAAGAAAACACCCTTTATAACAATATCAGAAATGTGGAAGTGTGACGAAAAAATGAATTTTGACAACATACATTCATGCACAAAATTTCAATCAGATGGCTTGCATCGTTCAGAAGTTATGCGGAGGAATTATTTTAATTTTATCAACTTTGGAAGGATATATCTCCCTTAATATGCATTTTGGGCCATGAGTTTAATCATCAAATTACACTTATTTTTCAATGTTCTATCACCCCCAGAAAGCTCGGTACACATTTTTGACTCACCCTGTATACAACATGCAACTAACTTCTAAGTCCCAACATTTACGCTACGCTGTTCATTCTCATCTTGGCCGAATCGAATGATTCAACTAAATGCTGATGATGAATAATTAATTTTTTTTTTATATCAGAAATGAGCAGAAGAAAGTTGGGAATTTTCCGTAGCAACAGACATTTATCCTCGTGTTGAGTTTATCGTACAGAAACAAATGCATATTATACAGGGTGTTTTTTTTCATTGTTTATCACCAAATGAATAGGGATAGCCATGTCGAACATATACCAAGATACCGATATCTCAAATTGATTGATGATGAAGAAGTGCCGTCTGTAAGTTCTTCGAGGAGGTGGTACATTCATTTTTTAGCTTTTCATGGGATTTTCACTCCTCGTTTCTGAAAAATAGAGTAGAAGTTATTAAAAATTATTGCAATATATTTGTAGTAAGGACAGATTTGGGATCTGCCCCAAAATGTCACTGCGCTTGAAATTAAACCTTTAGATACCTAAAAGAGAAATTCTCTATTGGTCAGTGACACCTTTCGAAAAAATTTGGAAATACAAATATATTTGATAAGAATAAAACTTCTACTTATCTTGGTGGACGTTTCGGGAACGAATCTGCTTCCGTTCTCAACACAATTAAAATATTTTTTAATATTATTGGCTTCGATACGAAGAGAAAAATATTTCAATTGTGTTGAGAACGGGAGCAGATTCGTTCCCGAAACGTCCACCAAGATAAGTAGAAGTTTTATTCTTATTAAATATATTTGTATTTCCAAATTTTTTCGAAAACAAGGTGTCACTGACCAATAGAGAATTTCTCTTTTTTCTCTTTTTTAGGTATCTAAAGGTTTAATTTCAAGCGCAGTGACATTTTGGGGCAGATCCCAAATCTGTCCTTACTACAAATATATTGCAATAATTCTTATAATAATAACTTCTACTCTATTTTTCAGAAACGAGGAGAGAAAATCCCATGAAAAGGTAAAAAATGAATGAAGAAGTGCTTGGAACATTTCACAATCCGTGTCCTTCACTTCAGTTTTTTTTTGTTTTTTTTTTTAAATGAAATATGCACCTTCGTCTAATTTGAACAACTTTCACCAATAAACACGGTCAAATTGTTACAAAAAAAAACAGAAATATGAAACTTGTCACCCAACACATAAATAGACTTTTGGATCGTCCTTATCGTTATGCGAAACCTAATTGATTTTCGCATATCCGCAATTATCATACGACGCCCACTTCGAAAAGGTCATCAACATAAAAATATAATATTATGCATAGCATAACAACCTAGAAACAACTGATGAGTAAGTATTTCACCAGGAGAGTAACATTAAATTGAAAGTAATAAAATGAAAGTATTGGTGATATTACATTACAAACGGAATATCTCATGAGCTCAATAAATATGAGATATGAAAAGTTATATTGATTTTTACCTGCTTTCTTGACGAGCTGAGTCGATATATGTGTATGGAAAAGTATGGAAAATAGTGACAGAAGTTCTCCATATACATTGAGAAAAACTGAAAATGAAAGGAACTGTATAAACCGATCCAAGCCGATGGACATATCGCACCTCGATTTATTCATGTTGTGTACTTATTTTTATTCAGAAAATAACGATGTAAAGAACATCAACCAGCTTTATATTAGTTGGAGTCACTTCGGAAACGTATAGTATCATTGCCACAACCACCTGATCAAAAAACAGGCAGGCTTTCAAACTTTTGAAATTTTCCTTCAATAATATAACGACATTTGACATTTTGTGACCTGTGAATTGTTGAATTGTACGATTGTAGATGAAATACAGAGTATAGAAAGTGAAATTTGCACTCCTCCTGACTCTGCGCAACTGAAAACATCTCCCAATAACATATATTCAAGCTCTAAGACAATGTTGTATTTTCGTTAGGAAGAATTATCATATAATGTAATACACATATTTTTTACATTTTATTCTATTGAACTTTTGAATATATCCATTCAGAATAAGTCTCATTTTCAAATTGCCCGGACATTTAAAATGATGCCTAATTAATCACATTGCCCACAACATATACAAACACCTAACAAATTAAAAAGGTTTAGATTGATTTGCCCATAGCTCGCTCATAGCTGTCAGATGAATGACTTTCCAAACTAGAACTGCATTCATCGAGCGTGAAATACTTGCGATTTGCTCGATCATTTGTTCTCATTATTCACTAGTAGTAGATGACATTTTATTTATTGACTAATGAGAGAGAAATACGATTTCTCAGGTCGAAGATAGCATACATAATGATGTGTTCTAGAGCTAGTAGTGGAAAAACATTATTATTTTGGAACTAAACCTTGCATATTGGCCTGACAATGAACTTAGCAAAGTGGCGATGCCAAATATTTCTCTGGGCATAATAATAGCAGTAGAATCAGTGATTATGGGATGCTGAAAAATCAAATTATTTCCTAACGTAATGCATTCAAGATTTTTCTGTGATTGATAAAGAATTTCTTCATGTACCTACCAAAAGAGATTCGTTGAGCATGTATCGTAAATTGAGTGGTCATGTTGACTGTCTATCATATTAGAGTATCGAAGCCAATAATATTAAAAAAAGCCTCCTCATCTCATACACTCAACTATTGACGAAAAAGTCGAGACCAAAATATGATATCGTTTACGAACACTTTGGAGAAAATGATGTCAATAAAAGCTAATATAGCAATTCAATGAAAAATTATGCTGGCATATTCTGAGAGACAGGAAACTCTGAAGCAACTATTGGCATCAAGTTTCTCAACATTGAAAAAGGAATCAATTTCAAGAAATATCAATTTATTGGCATTCTTGAAAAGATAGTCCTCGAGTTTTGGATATTAATATTTAGATATTTTAAGAAGCGTATTGATCAGTGAGGCCAAGTAATAGAGAAACCATAACAGTATTTGAAGCTTTTATAATCCATGATAGACAAAAACTTTTGTCGAAATCATGAAGCAACTGTCATCCATCTATTTTAAAAATTAAATATTTTCACATCCTATACACCTACTTAATTGTACTAATTTTTGAGAAGTTCCGTACTCCTTTGAACGGGATCATATCATCACGCCACTGGCAACAAATGCGTTTCAGTTCATAGTACATAGTACATTGTATAGCCGAAGCCTTCCGGAGAATCGAGAGACGCGCAGAAGGATTCATGATACTTGATAGGGCAGAAAATTTGAGTTGGCTGGCCGTCCATGCTGGACCATTATTTCCAATCGATTGCTCCGTCAGAACGCAGAATTCCTCAGCTCTAATAACAGAGGCGCACAGGGTGTAGGTCAGGCCACAATTCTTTCCTGAATTTCGAACATCATTTCGGAAATTATGTCTTAGTATGGCCTTAGAGAATGTGCCTACCAAATTTCAAAGCAGTCCGCTTTAAATAAGCGCCACTGAACAACGCACTGATGTCATTGAGACTGAGGTCATTGTTCCAAGCCTCGCTTTCACTTTCAGTTCCATTCGAGATTAGCTGGTCGCCAAAAATGTTAAATATACATTTTTGATGACCAAACTTTCATAGCAAAAACGGGGCTAGAACGTCACAAAAAATATAGTTATTTGTGTTAAAACTGTGAAAGGTTTGTTGCACAAAGCATGAAGTTTACGAAGCTCGTGACGAAGTTACGATGTTATGGTTACTTATTACAAACTGATTTCGTGATCAACAGTGCTTTCCTACGATTGTAAAATAGGTTTTCATTTATTTATATTTATGTGTTTTCACGTTTATACATCTTTTGTCCATAGTTATATATTATACAAACTTTACATTCCAATTCTACTTCTGATGAGTGTGAACATTGTATAATGAAGAATATATAATGAACTGAACTGAACTTGTCAGAAGCATCATTGGTAGATTTATTTCAACTTCATTACTCTTGAAAACACCATTGTCACGAATAGTGACAGTTCAAAAACTGACTTACTTCAGTGGAGTAGAGCCTACGTTTGGAATTTGCATCATCATTGGTCACAGCCAGTGAATCTTGAAAATTCCAGGCTTGTGATTGCTCTGAAAATGGCCATATTTTGTTAATAGATGATAACCCAAATATAATAGAGTAGTTAATAGTCGCGGGGAGATTAATTGATAGAGATTTCGACTAGGTGTATTTCCAAGACTCTACCAATTCAGAAAACTACGCCCCTGGCCCGCTGCTGGTAATTTTCTTGATGCTCCCTTCTTAACTGCGGCCCTGAATGCGGGTAAAGCATCTCTCTGGGATGACGGGTCATCCCAATCCCAGTCGGAAAAGGGTGGCGATGTTGGGGAAATCGGGGGTAGGAAGGAAAGACGATGTGGAACTGGTTCTTCCCTAGTGGAATTCGGGGCGCTTCTTGGTCTGGGATGAGTAGCGACGTTGCCGAATTTTCCGCATTCGCAATATGCATAGTTATTCATTCTCATTTCCCTCTTTTGGGAATCATAAAAAAATCATGAGTGGGGAAAGTTACAGAAAGTTGGACCAATTAAGATGAAAAACTCTTAGTAAGAAGGATAGACTTCATATATGACTTTTGATTATTGAACGGAAACGACTGTTTGTTCTAGATTACTGCAATGTATAAAACTTAATGCTCTCAATAGAATTCTTCGTAACCATGAATTATTTCATATATCCTTTCACTCTACAAAATAGAATGAATCTCGTAAAGAATATTGAAAACATTCAATGATGAATGTATACATATATTTGGTTGTTGTTTGTGTGAGTTGAATTGGGCATTAAAAACTGATTATATGATTACATCCATGAGTGGTATTACTATTTATATATTCTATCATTCACAATCTTCTTATGAATTGAGTTCGTCCGTCGATAAATGAATAAATATGAGAATATGTAAATAAATGAATAGGTAAATAATTGAATACAAATCTAATACCAATCTGATATATCTATTCCACAAACGGTTTCAATATTTCACCTGATATCAACTTGGTTTTATACAGCCTTTCCAATACATACAGTAATTAAAAAAAGGGAATATCATCTAATTGATAAAGATGGACCGTCGTGTGTTAGTCTGGAAAAAAAAACTCGAGAATGGCTCGACCGATCTGAATATTTTTTGTTTTGTTTTGTTCGCCTTAATCTCGATCTCAATTTAGCGCTCAAAATAGCCACTGTGGAAACAGCTCCATTCTATTCTGCTGAAACCTCTTCGGCTTACTTTCTTCTAAACCCTGAGAGATATCTGACATCGAAAATAATATTACAAAAGAATGAGAGTTTGACATGATTCATCCACTTATCGTTCATTTGATCTGTTATCTTTCGGACCATCTTACTCAAAAGTCTCCCATCCGAAATCCGAATCTATATTTTTTCTAAGGCTAGGATGATAACCTGGCAGAATTGAAAAATGTCTAAGTATGTAAATAAATATACAGTGTGAACCAAGAGTATCAAATATAACTATCACCACTCAAACATAATAAAAAAAAACAATTTTCGAGAAGCAGTTTCTAAACATATATATATAAGGTTCGTTCGAATTTTCCGTAGTTTAATCGGTATCGGCTTTATCTTGCTAATTGAGCCCTTATAAAAGGAATCAGAAGCATAGGGTTTCCTCTATATTTTTTCAATATGTGGGTTATTTCCGGTTATTTCGGAAGTTATCAAAAATTAGTGACTGAAAAAGATTTATATTCTCTTCTAAATCATCTGAATATCGTGAAAAAGAATTCAAAATTATTTCGACACTTTTCGACACTTATTTTTCAATTTTTTTTCATTGGAGCACCCTATGTTCTATCTCATATCTGCAAAGAATATTTTTTTCTTCTGATGACAGAAATATATACACATAGTATTGTTTATTTCCATCCATATCCACATCCATGTTCAAAATATAATATGAAATTCATGAAATGTGAATTAATGCGCACCAAAGTTGCACTAGTTAGATTTATACTTTTTTTACAACTCAGGTGGGGTGGGGTTTCATGATCATGTCAGAGTTATTTAAAAAAGAATTGGAACTTTTACACTCTTTTTGTAAAATTTAAGAAAATGGGATTTGGGAGTTTGTCATTCTCAGGAATTTTTCATAGAATATCAGAATTTTGTAGAAAGTCTAGAAATTTCTAGGAGTATATCAAACTCCCCAATTGTCAAACAATCGTAGTAAGCTCTGATTTTTGAACGGATTCAAATCCACTATTGAATTTGCCAATTTGAATGGCTCCCTTCCAATGGTGATCATCGAATTTGGGGCACACTGTATAGCATACACAAATTCAGTCTCACTATACGACAGCCATCAACAAGTGATTATTCGCTACAAGCAACCCCTTTGGATCCCCTCATATGCAAAACTGGCATTGTTGAATCAAATTACACCGACTGTCGGACAGCATTCCTCGCCATTGACGATAACTCTGGCCGAACTCCAGAACTCCAGTTAACTCGCGCGCAGCGTTGCCAACCGACGAAAACGAAATTATGGCACCAGTTATGAATTTTGAAGGTTCACCGAAAGGCTGCTTTGACGATTGAATGGATCGTGTTATTTTTCTTGGCTACTTGCTTCCCGAAAAAAAAAACGGATACAGCTTGATTGGTTGTTTTTGAATTGCATTTTTTATTTTTCACACAATGTAAAATGAACTTGAATGAATGAATTTGTTTTATTCTCAATCGTGCAGGGACGAAGATTGAATAACGAATACAAAATAATTATATAGAGGATGATTTTTTTAATAGGACCCACACTGTATATCAACGGAAATAAGACAGTGCGATGACAAATTCCCGAAACACGTTTTTTGACGTTTCATTGAGATGGGTATCACTTACCCCTCACCTCTACACACCTTGTGATAAGACAGTATTTAATGGCCAAATAATTTGAAAAAATACAGAAATAACTGCAATGGGATTTGAATTTCAAATGTAAACAGGGAGGACCTCTCGCAAATAGTTTCGCTCATTGGAGAGGATACATCTGATTGATCTGGAGTGGTGGGTTACTCATTGTTTTATCTGCATTGTTTATATTTCAGTTTGGTGACGAAAATTTTTTGGTGAACTGTATAACTTCAGATTCTCACTAAGCTTGTTGTTTTCTATCATATACCAATTACGCTATGAGCCTATTCCTCACTGGTCGCCATGACAACTAGTGAGGGATAAGAAATACGTTGCATTTACTATTCAATGGTTAAGCAAATGAAACGCCATGAAAAAAAAATAATTTTTACATCTATTTGAACGCATTCGAAACCATCTTTAATTGGTAGAAATATCATTATTTTCCAAGATTCGGAATAAATAATATAATATCTAATATACGTTCTGAAAATTTTGTTTAGGTGATTTCCCAAATAGTCTCTTTCTTCTAGTTTTCGTTTTTCCTATTCGTAACACATTATTCAACATTGATGAACAAATGCAAATCTTCAATTTCCCGGATTCATACACCAACAACGAAGAACTAACGAATCTACAAATTCATAACGTGGGCTACAATCCTCTGACGTTAGACTCAGTTTTTGCGAATGCCATTATCACATTCAAATACTAAATCTAGGTAGTATTTTTTTTTGAAAGTAGTATAGCTCAGTATTACTTTATGATTACCACATGATTACCACACCTATATTCTCATGATAAGTTCGTGTTGTGGTGCAAACGCCTTGTATAGACCCCGAATATTTTGAACTGAGCCATTCCGTGGAGCACCGTACTCCATTTAATGGATGTAATTTGCAAAGAATGCCATGCATTAACGGTCTCTACACAACAATGGCCCAAGTATATCGGAAATTCAGCATGGAAAATAGACCGCTGTTCTCTAGAATTACCATCGAATTCATCGGGAATTCTATGGAAATTCGCATTCGGAAACACAATCGGTTCGGTTTATCTGCTTTAAAGGCTTGCCTGGGAAATATTGATTATGGGACGTGAGGGTGCTGTGGACACATCGGGCTTTAACTGTGATGAAACGAAAATAAGGGTGATATTTCGAGAATTTCCAAGAATGGGATTGTATAACATCGTAGAAGTTCCACTTCCCTGATTCTTTCACATGAAACTATCTTATTACATACAGAATAAAATGTCAAAGCAAAATTGCTCAAGGTACACACCACTTTCTTCTAACAAATTCCATTGGGATTTCTTGAGGAACGCCAAAACTGGATACTTTTTTCCTAATTATGTGCTTTTTTACACTTTTATGATGTCTCACTCTCAAAGAGAGAATTTGGACAACCAACAACATCGTTCTTCGTGAGCAGTTACCAAAATATTCAGAGGTAAAACAAAATAAGAAACAACAACAATAAAGACAACTTTTTTGATGACCATGGAAGCCTTGAGACGAAAAACATTGTAGCACAAGATAAATTCAAATCGGGTTTACTCATAAAGAGAAGAATTTTGAATTAATAACACGACTCGAATAAGTGATAATCCGACTACTAAAAATTCACTTATTCATAAACAAGAAATGTTTTGTCGGAAAGAGAGAAAAGTCGTTTAAATTAAAACTTTCGCCGAAGAAGACTAGCGTCTGTTTCTCAGACTTCCAAGATGATGGAGCATCAATAAATAAAGTCAAAAGACGTGTGAGACTTATGAGTTTTTGAAAATATCAAATATGTATGATGACATTCATCAACGGCAAAATGATTCCTAATGATTTGAGCATTCTTTGCCAAGTGAAGTCTCTCCTGATGCATACGTCCTCCGAACGTTCGAGAGGAATTCTTCCTCTAAACATTCCACCGCTGGCCAACACGATTTTTCCAGAACATTATAGGATTTCCTTTCGTGATGCCAAGAGATGAAAAATTAAATTACTAATGTCCATTTTCCAGCTTTTTGTGGGAATTTCTCTCATCTCGAAATTCTCAAAATTGAGTAGAAGTTATTGAAAATTATTTCAATATATTTGTAGTGAGGACAGATTTTGTGATCTGCCCTTACTACAATGTGGCTGCAGAAAGTATAGTTGTTTCCTCGGTTGTTTCGAATCTTGTGAAACAATTGCAATTTTCTATGAAACTTCGGAAACAACTTCAATAATCAATATATTCAATTCGTAAACAGTGAAATTAAATGATATGAGAAATGACATTTTGTTTCCAAGTCATCCCCTGTTGATCTGTAATGCAGTAAAATAATATCAGATGAATACGAAGGGTAAACCGCGTTGGAATTCTCTACTGGAGTATGAACAATAAGAATCACTTGGAATAGATCTTGGAATTCTATGATTTTTTTGAAAAATCTTGGAATTCCCTGGAATTTCTTGAATTCATCGGAATTCTCAGGAACTTCTTGGGTGAACGGAGTAATTCTGGTCCTCAAACAATTGGAATTCCTTGAAATCATCGAAATTAACTTGAAATTACTTGCAATTCTTTGGGTAAACCTGGCTGGCCAGCAACACAAAAATGGAGTACCACCATTTCTTAAAAATTTCTTGGAATACCCTGAAAGTCTCTGGGATTCCTTGGAATTCTTCGGAACCATTGAAATTTCTTGTAGAATTGAAGTGTACACAATTTTGACAGCCGTTCACCCCTGGGATAAGTAAATGAAATCAAATTTAGAAAATTTAGAATTATTTAGAAACAAGATAACAAAGGTGCTATCAAAACCTATTTTATGACACACAAAGAGATTTCTTAAACGATTTTCAGCTGATTTTCCTCAATTGATCCGATTCACTTGAAGTGTTAAATTTGAAAATATAACATATTTAGCCAGTTCACTACAGAACATAGAATATTAAACATTGCAATAAATACATTACAACTATGATGAATGGAATGGTATTTTAGTTTATGAATACATATATCAATTGTAAATTCTTTCAAATTTGATGCTAGGTTGATATAAAGGTACAGCCGCTTTTTTTTTTCATGAATAATAAAATAATATTGAATTATGCATCAACTATTCCGAATTTGAAATATGCAATTGGTTCTGCTAGGGGTTCATGGAGGTGACATCTTATCGACTTCTCCGTTGTAATAAATCCGACATGATGTAAGTAGATCTGAAATTTTTGCTCTAGGGAGATCAGAGATAATTACCTTCGTCGCTACGCGATGTCTCACGATGTATATGCAAGGTGGGGCTTTCCTAGGCAGGGTGTGCCATCGCCACCCTATGCGGAAGCAGAAACGATAGATAATATTTGTGATGGAGGGAGTAAGTCGTTTTTTACACCTGTCTCCTTCCTGTCCCTCCAACGACGTGTGGTCATCCCAAGGACAAAGGAAAGGATCTCGGAAAGTATATTATAGCGATATCGATCTGAAAATGATGTTGGCCGGCCCAAAATACTACCAATAAACGGGTTCTTACTACGAACAACATCATCGATATTATCTGTTCTAAAAATATAACAGGAACTGGGACTACAGGAAATGAAATGCCCTTACATTAGCATGATATTGCGCCACAATATTGAAACAAATAATTGAAACAATAATAATAAAAATGAAATTACTAATCACTGACTCATGAATTTAGTGGATGGGACAGGGTTAATAAAAGCAAATTCTTGTAGTTATAAACTGGCTGACTTGCGAAGATAGTCCAGCGAAAAGAATGTTAATGAAATCTCACGATGTCTATTGATAGATGGCTATGGAATTGACAGGTAATGTGTCATGAACAATAATTGTAAGTGTTGAATTTTTGTTAGTTTAGATTCATATCATGGAGCAGAATGGGAGAAGATGATTATTCAAACATGGATATTTTGATTTTGTTTATCCATGGAGAATGGGTTGTCGAAAGAACATGTCGTTTATTCAATCTGAGATATCCTCATCTACAATCAATAACTAAATGAAAATTCAGGCGAATGGAATCATATAATTAATAAAATTCAAGAATGTGAAGATTATGATGAATAATGATAATTATGACATAAGTGAAATTTCGAATGGAGAAAATTGATTAACTGATTATATTATAAATATATAATATCCTTAATTTTCATTTTTTACGATACACTCATTTAATTTTTTTCCTATTTTCTGAGCTGTCATCAGCCACACATCAGGTATATGCCATCATACTACATTCTGTTTATACACCATAGGAACTCCTCGCTTAACTTGTTCACAATTGGAATACTTTTCTAACTTCCTAACAGCAATCGTTGCAATGTGTTGACAGATTGGCATTGGCCATTCTGAAGTTTCGATCGTTACATCAGTGTTGCCAAGCGTCTCTTATATTCGTTGTTATTGAACTCAGCAGCATAAATTCAATTTTAGAAAAAAAAAATCAAGATAGAAAAATCTATGCTACAAATTTCCAAGACACTCGTGAAATGAAACAACGCGTCACAAAACTTGTACCATGACATACTTATTGTTTTTGTACCTCATAAACATTACAGACTTTCCCGAAAAATTGCAGTTCGACTGTTATCCTTTCTTAGATATCAACTGCACATGACTGTCGGACTGATTTGATGGAACTTTCAGGCTCGAACAAATTAGAAATGTTTGTAATTTTTGATAATTCAACCATGTTTTTTCATCCACAACAAAAAAAAATAGCAACTTATTTCATATTTTTCCACCAAAAAGGCTCAAATGTAAGAAGATCATTTTCAGTTGATGAGCAACTGGAATTGCTTGCAAATGAATTGCAGAAAATATCCTATAATGTAAGAATAGCTTTGAAGTAGGAGTCCTAGTTTCACTTGATGATGCCCTCTCATAAGTAGTCGGTCGAGCAGAATGAATATGGTTTTCAGTGTACATCGAGTCAGACTTGGAGTTTTTCATCATTCAAACCTGTGGAATTAATGTTGGAAATATCTCAGCTCCAGCCACCATTCTCTACCGGTCTTCAGTGCGAAAGTTCGTCAAATGACCCGAGCTCAAAGTCGACAAAATTGAACTTTGCAATAAAAAGGCGTTCCCTAATAAGGCGGGTAATTAAAATAATGGCGCCAAGTGTACGAGAACTTTCCGGAAATAAGTCCGGGTCGAAGATGGGACTGCGCTTGACAACTAACGTACATTCATCCAACTGGGAGTTGAATAATTCAAGTTACGACCTCAAGTGCCAAGAGATTGAATAGCTGCGTGTTCTGAGTTTTTAACTTGGAACTGGGATTTAGTAAAACTGAGAGTATGTGGGTACAGTCTTTAGAGATTATCTATGAATATACAGGCTGATTCACGGTGGATGGCACATTGGACGTTCCTGATGAACCAGTCAGCGGATCACTTCGAAAATTTGATGAAGAGCATATTCGGACATTCTCTACCCAACTAAAATATTTTCGACAATGCAGTGTTGCCACTTCTAGTAGAAAATAGTAGCAACATTGATATTTCAAGTGGAACACCCTGTATATAATATTATTTTCAGAATCTCCATCAATTTCCCAATAACTTTTCTTGGTATTTCTCTCTATCTGTTACCGTTTTCGGAATGAAAATTAATTTAAATTTTTTCCTCCGGAAATCATGTCCTCTAAAAATGCTGATATTTCTGAGTTGAGAAACACTATGGGTTCTTCTGTGGGTCCCTGGTCACTCAGGGGTACCTGGTAATGAAATGGCCGACAGTCTGGCCAGGAAGGGTGCGGAGGGCTCAGTGATTGGCCCAGAGCCAATACTGGGGGTCACTCGATCCTGGAGCAATTCTAGAATGGCGGGAATCCTGATGAAGAGATTTCAGAATAGCTGGGCGGAGGCTCCAGGAATGAGGCAGTCCAGACTCCACATAGGAAATCCGTCACGAAGACAGACAAATGCACTCCTGGATTTGAACAGGAGAGAGCTGAAACTGGTGGTGGGGCTCCTGACAGGGCACTGCCCCTTGAACAAACATCTCAACACGATCGGAATTGTAGAAGATCCTGAATGTAGATGGTGCCTTGAGGACGAAGAGACTTCTACTCATATCCTCACTGAATGCCCGGCGGTGGTAGCAGCAAGGGAAATACATCTTGGGGGCAGCATCCTGAACCCAGAGGATGTGAAAAAGATTCGGCCAAGGAAAATGGTATCTTTCGCCCGCGAAATTGGCCTTCTCCACGGCTGACTTACGATCCCAGGAGTTGTGGGTGCACAACGGGTCCGAAGAGGTGGCCTAAGTGCGTTAGGTCTCAGACCGCCCACTTTCTTACATTACATTACATTACTATATATTTATATCCCACAACTAAGCTTTCTTGAAATGAGTGCAACAAAAGAAATCTATTAGATGTGTGTATACATTCAGTGTAGGAGGTTATTTCTTTCATATCTGATTTTTCACACGCCATCAATCTCAGGGAACCAAGAGGTGTCATAATAAGAAATGAAAATTCTACAGCCGCATTTGAGAAATTGTGGGATTTCAAATGTGACGATGTTTTCATCGTGTAGGATATGAAGTGAGCAGAAAAATTTGATAGAAAATCGATGAAATCAAGTTCATTATTTGATGAATAATTGTCGAGAATTTGTCGCGCCCTTAGTTTTTCTATTCTCATTTATATTGAGTTAGCAGAGCCACTACGATAAATCGGCAATCGAGCTTCAAATAGCATAACCGTTGTGACCACCAAAAATTGTCTATTAATTGTGCGTAGCTAAAATGAAGAAATTGCATGTTTTTTTTGAATGCAGATATCAGAAATTTTCATGACATATTTTTGAATCCGTGTAAATTTCCTTTACCTTTTGTGCAACAAGGCACTCATGTTCGTGATTGTTTTTTTCTATATTCCTACAAAAACAATAAAAAAATATATCACATAACGAGAAATATAACTTGGTAACTTGGTTGAAGTTGTTTTGTTCGCTTCCGCGTTCACCATACAATAATTGTAGAGTGACCGAAACATATTGGTCATCAAAGAAAATAATTTTTGACGCCTTCAGTTTATTTTTTTTAATGGGGTGGCTCTGCTAATTCAATATCAAGTTAGCAGAGCCACTACGTACAATCAACAATTGAACTTTAAAGAGCATTGATACAAAATTTTTTCGAGTCCATTTGAAGTGGAAAAATTTTCATGCGATATCCAGTAAATCGTGAAAATTTCGTGTATTTGGCAACACGGCACTTATATTTCGAGACGTTCTGGGCTTCTGGAACTTATGCCTAGCCACGTATATCGAAATTACGAATTTCACAAACCGTATAATCATGTAGCTGTCGATCGACAGTCCCGCGTAGTACAACCCCCCGTATGTAGTCGGTTGCGGGGGTGAACCCGATGAGACAGAGAGTCCGACAAGACCACAGACAAAGTTCGATCGGACAGACACATCGGGCTGGCGATCAATAAACCATCAACACAAACCAAACATGCCATGAGAGACGGAAATGGTGGCTGTTTCTATGTCATTAAAGTTTTACAGCGCATAAAATGGCGTACGAAGTAGTCTGCTGGCAATCAGTCTATTGGGGGGAAGGTTTAGGTATCAAGGGTTGTAGGGCTGTTATTACGAATACAAAGTTATTACAGATAGCACCGAATAGTACAAAAACCATGAATTGGTGCGTAAACAAAATAGTACAACATAAACTACAATTTGGTAATATCATGTTCTCGAATAAAAGGTCAAATGGTGTTTATCTATATCATCGACAGCTACAACATATCTGAAATGGGAAATAATGAGAAACAAAATAGTACTATACATTCACGTATGACTACTTCAACTCAATCATTCATTCAAGAGCATCAAACGAGCATTGCTATCGATCTTCATCTATTTTTTTTTATTACGGCGAAAGCATAAAAAAAATTCTGAGAACAAATTACCAACAAAAGATAACTGAATCATGAAACATATAAGAGAGCTGTTCATTTATATTGAGTTCATTTCTTATATCCCATTGTATATTTTTGAATCGTTCTTTGAGCTCGTTGTTGTACATTTATCAATTACATAAATGTTGTTGGGCCAGCTTGAAAAATTCCACTCACATCGAAAAATTCAGTGGGAATTTGGATTGCTTTCTAAAACACAAGGGCATCACATGACATTTTCGTCGCAGAAAATTATTTGTAATCCATTACGTTAATAAGAATATAATTGAATAAAACTAAAATAAAAACTACTAACTATATTGGAGAAACACACTGTGGAACAGGTTCAAAGGATTGTTCTTTTTCTCATATGAATTTGATTCTAAAATGTTGCATCACATGTTATTGACTATCATCATTTGAACTTGAATAAACCATTTTTTTTAATTCAAATGTGAGTATTTTCTTTTCACTCTCGTCTAAGTTGTTGACGAAAATATGTGATACATTTGGTCACTTGGCCAAATGAAGATTATTTTACGTGTTTTATAGTATTAAAGTCATTTGAGAAAGATCTTACAAAAATTTCAATCGTAGGAAATTATAAAACAGCTCCTACCTGCTGGGGATGTAATGAAAGAAAGTTGATTGTACAGGCTGAGATGGCAGGTCTAAATAGTTAGACTAATATATAAGAAGAACATATAGTTCAAATTGTCCTAAATGAAATAATTCTATTATTCAGAAAAGGCTGCATTTTTTGAGTCCTGACGTGTGAGTAGTCTCTTGGTATACCTCCATGTAAACTATCCAAAAGTTGTAATGAGTTGAAAATATTAAGTAATATTGCAGCCCTGGTTATATACCCAACATTATTCAAGAAAAAATAATAGGTTCTCGAAATTTAACTTAATCAGTTCATTCAACAACCTGACTAATAGGTATTAGCTATAGGAGAGCTGATAGCATGCTGCAACAATAGCGAATGAAAAATCGAAGAATAAAATGTATCTAGAAACCGTTCGACTATAACATCTATACTCATTAATATTAATACCATGAGTAATGAAACCGTCGAGAAAAAAATACGTAATTGTTATGTTATTCAACAGATTTCTAGTTCAGATTTTAGCTCATGAATATGTATAGCAACTCGAGCTTTGGTCAGGAAAAGATACATATAAACTGCTCAACGAATGAAATTAAACCACATCTAGATTTTTCATTCATCACCCAAAAATTGAAGTTACACTCGGAAGAGGTCAAAGATATATATATTCTCTACTAGATCGAGCCTAGAGTGAGAGGAATTGAAACGACCATAAGAACCATAAGAAAGAGACGCAGAGATGAAAAATCACATGACTGTTGGCATTGTCAAAACATGTTGATGCCATTGAATTACATTTTCAGTTATTTTCATTCGAATCGAGTTGATAGTGTATGAGATTATCCACTCAAATCTATTGCTTAGCGAAGTTTATTTATCCATAAGTGCGTGTTGAAAGAAAGATACTGAGTTTTACTTGTTTGAATATTGAAAATTTGTAAATAATCCTAGTTCGTTCAGCCGGTTCAGGTCATCAAGTCAAGGAAGGATTTCAGAACTTTGTTCGAAATGGTGTTGTCCTGTTCAGCCTATGACTGTACTAATCGATTAAAAATAGATCAGAATATATCATTTCATAGGTAAGTTATTGAATATTGTTGAACAAATTTCAAATAAAAACTATAGAATTTTAAATAAAAAGAAATCCAATACCAACATTCCACTACCTGCTCACACGACATTATAGCAGTTGCTATTTCATAATCAAATTTCTTCCCGAAATCAGAAACATCAAGCAATAAATTCGAAAAATATTATGATGTAAGAAGGTAACAATATGTGAGATATCACTTTCCTTGTTATTCCAATGCGAGTTCGAATGTGAAATCGTTCTCAATCTAGCTGAATTTGCAACATTATGTGGTCATCAAGTCTCAACATCTCGTGTTTCTTGAGTGATGTTCACTAGTTCTGCCAGGTTAGTATTCCCAGAATGGCGCTGAATGTCTTTCAGTCGGTTTGCACGATGTGATGAAAACACATCTCTTGCTGAACAAGCAATAATTTCTGACAATCTGATATTGAAGATACGAGAAATATTTGTCAACATGATCACAGCAGCATCACAATTTTTTCTGAACGTATTCAATCACAGATGAATTCAGTACTTATTTCAGTATGTTTCAGAGGTATATAAATAAAATAGATAGAATAATCCATTATGAAATATAGCACTCGAGGAAATGTGCGTTTTCAATCAAGAGATGTCTGAATATACACGATTCATGATCGAATAAAACGTTCATTTTGCAAAATGAACGGTATCCGAATTTCAAACTCCTCGGGATGAAGAAAATACTACATTTTATTGACCGTATGCTGTATTTTGTTACCGGATTCACATTTAATTAATTCAGCATCATTAATTAATCAAGTTGGGACGGTTCCATATTCGAATAGCAATAAATGATTTTCATTAATTCTTTTATGGCCAAAATAATTAGTTATAAAGATCAATAACGACATTTCCATACCTCTAAATGGGTTTCTGACTAATTTAATACCTCCGATGCGAATTGAATTTCATCGGGAATTTGCCTCACCTGCAATATTCTTGGGAACGATTTTATTTTTAGTGCCTACAACCTTGTCTGTCTGTATTGTTTCGTATTCGGTATATGTATGAATTTCATTGTCGTATATGAATCTTCATATTATATTCCATATATTCCATTAAAAACATCCATATAATTCATCTTCTCTTATCAAGTAGCATCAGAAACAACCAATATATAAACATACTGTATTATTGTTTTAACGCATTCACAATGCAAGTACAGTGGTCTTTGATAAATATTTATTTATGTATAGACAATCCTGTGAACTTTGGTATAGGTCTGAAACTCTGTCTGAAATCACAGTTGAAACGAAGTTAAGGAATGTTGTTTACTGAAATCGGAGGCAGTTCATTATAAAAAAAATAGCCAACTTAATTTTTTGAATGAATGAAACATCTGTTCAAGATTGAACAACTTGAGTCGACATCATTTAATACTATAAATATGAAAGAAATAGGTATTATTAGTTCTTTTCTCCAATCATATTATGAGTTAACATCAATGGCAAAATATGGCAAAATGGTTGACAAACGATTCATCGACCTTACAGTTTTCAATTCTCAACTCAATACCAGTTCATAACAAAGTACACGAGAACACTAAGAAAACTAAAAAAAAAACTAATGTCTGAGATTTTGCCGGCTCTCGGGCTCATTTAAGTTACGTAAGCGCAAGCGCGAACTTCACTCGACGATATTCGACCGGCTGGGTTAAAATTGGCAAAATACCATGTATCCTGGCGATATCTGGAATCGAAATTTTTTGGAAAATAAGTTTCCTTGAATGATATACCATTTGAAGTGATGACAACTCCGTTGATTTTAAATCATCTTCAAGAGAAGCAATATTATTTTGGAAAATATTTCGCTCAAATCTTGGACTGTGCATAGATAAGCATTTTCATAATACTCAAAATTTAACACATTTGTATTCACGTGATGTGCTTGTATGAGATTAGTGTATCGTCATTTCAGTTCTTCTTTGTTATGATTCCAACTGCTGTGATCAGGAGAAATTTGTGACACAATACGAATAGTGCCCTGCACAACATCATTCTTTCTGTTTCAAGTCAGGTATACTGGCTGGTTCATCTAGAGCGAACATTAGAAGTTTTCTGGGTGCCAATGATGATAAAAAATGCCATCATATCTTGGAAATATTGATACAGATCGATGTGGAAGTCATCTCCCTTTATTAAGTGAACTGATAAATTAGGCATTCCATTTGAAAAAAAAAGAGTCATTGCTATTTGAACTTCCTCAAATCTTTCTCCAAACTTGGAGAATTTCCAATTGTTTTTCCCAATTATGGATGAACCACAAGAAAGATCCATTTTTCCTCTTGCTGTTGATCGAAAAGAATTCCGATACATTAAAAAATGACGTGAGTTATCGATTTTCAACGATGACGGTGCAATCTCATTTTTTCCGAAGTCCGAATATTTCGAGAACGACTAGACTTAGATATAGGGAAGGCTGATAAACATCATGCTAAAAAACCTAAATAATTTAAAAACGCAATAAAAAATATAGCTTTCCATTTGAAATATGGAAATTGGTGTCTACTTCCGGTATAACCAGAAGTGTCATCATCTTGAAAACATTTTCATTAATCAGCAAGTCATCGATTATGGCTATCCAGGAATTTTCATTGGAATCCAGAAAACTTTCAATGTGCGCTCTAGATGAAACAGCCTGTATAGAAGAAGGAATTTCCATAGTCATAAATGAATAAAAATGAGTTCACAATTCGGGCAATTCCTCATGCAAACGCATCCACCATTACAATCACCGACCTGGTTGTTTTCTTCCCCCCGCTCTGCCCCCTGACCCCGCCCGCCACAAATCAAAATGGCTTCTCGCAAGAATTTCGTTTCCGCCGACCGGTCGGGAATGGGATTTTATTACGTTTTTCCCCCCTATCCATCCTCTACTCTACCTCAAAATGCAGACCCGGCGTTTATTGCCAACCTTCTTCAACATTTTTCACGGCTATAAATTTTCCTGTGCATTTTTATGGCAAGCAAGAGGTATTCGGCATAGGCCATAAAGTACGGATTCGGTTTTGCTTGAAAGCCTGCGAATCTCGATCGCATGCTTCGGGAGTGGCACGTTTATTAGGGGATTTTTTTATTCGATGAACTATTCTCATCTTATTTTTTTGGGAATGCTTTGTTCACATATCCCATCTGATAGATGAACAACATATATCTGTATCCAAGAAATGTTGAAAGTGTATAATATTTATCGGAAACATGTTTTTACATATTCTCGGAATTTTTAACTAACTTCAGACACTTCAGACACATGTTCGTTTTATCAGACTTTATGAGATTTTCTCTTTTCGTTTATAAGATAAATATATGATAATTATTGAAATATATTTGTTCAATGATCTGCCCCAATATGTCACTCCATTTTGAATTGAAGTTCCTTGTTGTGCTGAAGATTGGAACAGATCTGTTCCCGAATTGTCCACAAAGATAAAAAGTTAAGATTGATTTTATTCAATATATTTGCCTACTTTCCAAATTCTGGAAATCAGATTTGAATTTCAAACACAGTGACATCTTGAAGCAGCTCTTCATCTGTCACTACTACTAAGTATATTTGATCAATCATTATTATATGTTCTATTTTTATTTTTAGATACAAAGATAGAAAATCCCATGGTCTGAAAAAATTAACACCGAATTTTGATTCATATTTCTTTCTTTCTGTCCTTTCTTTGTCTTTCCGTCTCTACTGTTTTATTTTGTAATAAAAGACATTCCATATAACATTATTTATTTAGGTAGAATTAAAGTATTATGATGTAACATTATTTTATTTTTCAGTATCTATTGCAGATTGCCCAAACACTTGACATTTTTTATACTTTTTCAACTAAATTTGGTGAAGGGACGTTATCCCCGTACAAAAAAAGGAATAAGAATTCTGAAAAACCAACGGCACCGACAACGATGACAAAAACAATGGAGCGAGGTCGGAATGATAACAGCTACGTTTCCTCCTTTCTTGTAGCTCTTTACTGCGAAACTAATGGGCATTTCGTCGGAAAAAACAATACAAATTATGCATCACGCATCACTTTTCACGACAGTCGTTGTTTTCGGCCCGAAAGCCCCTCTATCTTAAGCCGAGATACATTAACCATGCCCACCGGAGCGAGCAATAATAAAATGGAGTAAGGCTAACATCTTATCGCGACAGCGTTGCCGATTCTGCGTATTGATGAGAGTGACACAGTGTTGCCCACCAGTTAACTGTCAATATTCCACATTTCTTGCCACATTGAAAATTATAAAATAAGGTCACGTTCAGGAATCTTTTCTTTTTGTATCTTCTCCATAGAATTTCTCATTCAACACCAAATCACACTGCTCATTAATATATTCTGACATATTTCACGAAACAGCATAACAATCGAGATAACAACTGACCGAACGACAACAACAGATATGAACATTAATTTCTTTTCTGTGCATATATCTAGAGTTTTGAGAATTTTGGACGAGGCATAACGAGACATGAAAAATCGATTTGAAATTTTAGCACTTCAGGTTGTCTACACAAATATCTTTATTTCGTATGGAATAGGATATATCGTGATCTCCTGTACAGGCCCATAGCCTGATGATAGTACTCTTGACACTGCCTTCTCCTCTAGAACCCACAGGTGTGAGACAGACCACCAGTCGATATTATGAATGTTTTGCCAAGAATTTTGAAATGTGGATATGAAAATCTCATAGAGTTCAATGCAACAAGATTGCAAGCTTGAATTCAACAGAAAGCCAGATCACGCAATGCTCAATATGATGATGTCAGGTACTGTTCCTATGAAGTAGTCAATATCAATATGCTTGGTATCACCACCAACAGCGCTCTCTCATGGAATGATCATGTGAGGTCCATTGCGAAAACTGACTCACAAAAACTTGGTTTTCTTTTCCGTGCGAAGAGGTACAACTGCTCATGATCTACAAAGCGAAAATTACACCTGTCTTGGAGTACTGTTCGCATGTTTGGAAATTAGCACTCTAACATATGTTGAAGCTCTTGGATTATATATTTAGAATAGTGTAGTTATACTACACTCTACAGACTCTCCTTTCGTTCCATGGTGTAAAAAGATGAAAAAATATATACAGTAAGTATACAGTAAGTGGGATCATAATCCATTGTCATGCATATATCGATTTTTTTTTCATTGAAGCAACGTTGCACTTGCACGATTGATAGGTAGTACGCCAATCAAGCGCATTACACAATGAAAAAATGTCACTGTCACGAACTCATGAAATGCCAGTATGCAGAACTGAATGAATGATGATCATTTGAATAGAGATAGGTATCTCCAATTTATCTTCCATTCACGAAAGAATGAGTGTCAAGTATAATCCGAGCTATAATGGTCATAATAAGTGAACAAAACGAACTTTAGAAGCTAAAGCATTGCTATGGATCTTTTTCCGTTATCTTTCCGCTACTTCCTTTGTTGCGAACAATTCGACTGAAAAAAATATTTGGAACAAACGAACTAAGCTGAGGATGGATCAACTTGTTTTTTATGTACATTTAGATGAACAATTCCAGTGAAAACAAATTATTCAAAACCAGCAAACTAACTCATCATGACTATTGAAAAAATATCGAAAAAGGTCCATCAATTGTAAATACATATGAATGACTCTCCATAAAAATCCGGAGGCATTAAAATTTCCCGCAATGCGGGAAATTTCCAGTCGACTGGCAACGGTGAAGTGCCGGCATATTTTGTATCTTACGTTGTTGCTCTCGCCCTTCAAGGCCAATAATCGTTCGACATTGGGGGCCTCATCTTTCCAATTACGATTTATTGTACTTTGACCGGTGAATTAGTTCTGATTGTGCCGACATCTCGATCTTATAGCGAATTGATGGAACACTCAGACAAATCTAAATATTCGACTAGTGAATTGACACTACAGAAGTCAGCAACGACATGAATTTAAAAGAAAAAAATCACACACATTATATTATGTTTTATTGTAACGCAACTTTTTATTTATTTGATCGATGAAATAGTAAAAATAGGAAATCTGAGTACTACATAAAGTTGTTTCATGTATTATACACAATCAGCGATCGAGAAAAACTAAAATGCTTTCATAATTGAAACGGATGCATAATTTTTTATAGAAGGTCGACTTCATCAATATTGGAATGCAGAAACATTTTGAGGAGAAAATATACCTTTTGCTGTATTATAATGAACTGATATACATTATCTAACTAGACAAAGATATCGACTTCTATGCTCATTATTGAACTGAAATTTCTGAAAAAATACTCACGCACACGTTATGAAAGAGAACTCCCATGTTATTTCAAAAATATAAACAACAAGGTTTGAAAGCTTTTTATAAAAAAGAACAATTCTTAGGTAATAATTTCATTCTCATGTTTCGCATATTTTTTTTTTCATTTCTGAGTCTTTGAGTGAGTGTCGTTATGGCCTTGTCTCAGTTGTGCCTTCTGAAGATGAATGGCTAGCTCATACTGTACGACTTTGCTGATCATTAGTGACAATCGACGTAGTTTGTAGAAGAGGTACAAGTAGAGAAAAAATATGATTTCAGTATGGAATGATGAAAAGAACACCTTGGTTTAATAACCTTGTTATTAAGAAAACTATCTCATCATATGCTAACATCACAGTTCTGATGGATTCAGTGCTGTAGAGTGAAACCAAGAGAAGAATTTTGTCATAGTATGTGTGTATTGTAATCTGCATAGTTCATTAATAATGTTGCTTGATTAAAATTTACATTTTATTTAGGATTTTAACCATTTCAATAATTCAAGTTTCCTGCATTTCTAAGGATAAAAATATCATTACGAATCAAGAAAGAGATGTGTACACTCGTGTTAAGATATAACACAATTGATTTTCGCGAGATACGAATCATTTAATGATTGGGATAAATACACAAATGGACAAAGAAAACTGTATGCAAAATGTTTTGTCCTTTTCCAGGTTTATACCCACGTTATATGTAGTAGGTGACGTATTATTTCGTTATTTCTCCATTATAAAACTCACAGGGAACATGGCAAGAAGTGAAAATTAGAGAAAAGGAACATTCTGAAATATAATTTCATCCGAAGAAAAAAAAGTGAGTACGCCTCTGAGAGTAGGTAGGTACTGGATTGAGTACCTACCACTTCTCGCAGAGATTTTCTCTTTGTTCCAAATTATGTCATATAAACATCGCAATCTTTCGCACCCTCCTTTAGGGCCCAAGTTTATGCATCCCTCAGAAACAAAACATATTTATCCCAACCCGAAACCCTACCCAACGGAACGTTTAGCTACCGTTTCACATCTGCAGTGGCGTCAATGGATCTGATAAATATAGGAATATGGAGGTTTAGGACGAAGTATGGAATAAATTCACCTCTAGGAAGATAGTAGAACCATTTGACTGGAACCGAGTTGAATAATTATTGTCGAATCATTGTCGTGAAAGAAACGAATTTGTCGTGTGTAGTTGACTTTCCAGGAAATTCCAAGACAATTACCAATACTCATTTAAAAAAGTATTTCTATTCCTGCACATCAACCGGCATTCGACAATTACGCTCGACAATTTTTGGTCACAACAGCGATGCTATATGATGTTCAATTGTCGATTTATCGAAGTGGCTCTGCTACCTTACCAACTAATAATTTAGAAGGAAACACCCCATGGAAAAAACTAACAAGGGGCGTTTTTTTTTTCACTTCCACGGCAAATTCTTGACAATTACTGAACCTGGTCTAATCGATTTTTAATCAAATGGTTCTGCTAACTTTATAGAGGTAAAAACTTCAGTTCGATTTTCGTTACACGCATAGTGTTTTCGAAAGTCTTATCAGAAATATATAGGAAATACAGGATTCGAATGAAAGCAAAAAGCAGTTTTATTCCTTATTCAGATACGAATTTTCATCAGAAGTTCATTGATAGTGTTATACTCGGTGTTATATGTCGAAAAGCTAAATTCAAACATGTAGGTAGAGATGCTTATTATAAAAAAGCAGATACAAAGCATCAAAAACGTAGAAAGATATGAAATAAGGGAAAATTGACGCATACATAGAGATGAACACACCAATACATACTGCGTGGCCCAATGAAAACGAAACAAGGGCGATTTGACATAGTTATCGTTCTCAGAAAAAAACGCTCGAACCGGTCGATTTTTATTTCGAGGGGGAAATATTTTGAGCATGTTTTCAACTTTTCCTCGGAGGGGTGAGCTCCAACCCTTGAATCTCAAATGGGATACGGGTTCAAGTGATACATCATTTTGAAGGTAATCGAAATCTGTTAGCAACGCTTCCTTCTTGTTTTTGGAATTCAATGCAGTAGTTCTCTAGAAAACGCGTTCATGAAAATAATCGGCTAGTGATAGAAAGTTACGCTTTTTTCCCTTTCATCACTATTTCCCATTTTGTAGGTAAAACGATGTTCATCTGAGAAGTGCTTTATGTGTTTTTTTTAATTCTGTCCTATCCAACATTATATAAAGATCATTTATTTCAACGTCAGTTCCTTGATCTCTCAGTAAAATGCATACCTTGTTTCGTTTTCATTTGGCCACCCTGTACATAGGTGCACATTTATATCTCATCACTAGTGTCACAAATATGTGAAATGATTCTTCGTATAAATTGATTTTCAAACATTCAGAATTTCTCGAACTTCGAAGCAGCATTTTGTCAAACACCAAATGGCGCAGCTTTTTCGCAATTCGAGACAAACTTTTATATATACCGAGATCTCTATACTTCGACACGAATTTGTAGGTTGCATATTGATTTCTGGCGTCACTTTACAAATATCAATAGTGACGATGATAACATCTCCAACACAGAATGAAGCACATTTTGTGTTCGATTATTTTGAATAATTTGCTAATATAAGAAGGACAACTACTCGACAGACAATAATTGGATAGGTAAGACAGTCACGAATGACCTTATTCTATTAAATAGGATTTATCTTCTATTTTCATAAGTACCTGTTCCTTTTACGACAATATTTCTACATCTGATAATTAATGATTCTCATCATTGTGTTATGAATAATGGACACGAGCTGATGTTATTGATGATACAAGTGATTAAAATGGAGGTGGACGCAATGTATTCAGATATCATATACGGAAAACTGACTAACAACCGTTTCAGCACAACTATTTTTCAACACATACGACTAGCAAAAAAAAAGTGTTTTGCTAGGTCAAAATTTAAGCTGGCACAACCATTTCATAACTTTTCACCATAATAAGCTATGCAGATGATTGTAACGATCAAATTCATAACATGAAAGGAACTTTCGAATGGTAGGTACATAAATAATTTGAATTCGAGCAAAATTGAAGGTTCCACAGAAGGAATGCATTCATACATTTCTCGAAAATTCCTGCTCATCATATGGAGAAATCATATCTTCTGGTATTATGAAAATTTGATGACCACAGAAGAGAATATATTTAGTGGACCATGCCCATTCCGTTCAATAAGTCGGGAATTCCATGTCATTTGACAACACCGTCAGTAACGAAGCATTCTGCCGTTTCTACACGACCAGGAAAAACTTCTCCCCACCCCAACCGACTCACTATACGATCTCATTTTGTTTCTTGACGTCACTCGACCCGGCTCACAGCTGCTTATGTAATGACGCGGCGTTGCCGGACGCATACGAATAAGGCGCGCAGCGTTGCCGGCTCGACTGCGGGCCGGGCCACGAAAATCTTGTTTATCGGCGTTTCCGCGATGCCATGTTGCCAGAAGAGTCTGTCGTGTGAATAATTATTATTCAAGGTGCATCGTGGGCGTCTGAATAGTTACGTTTGGTTTTAGAATATTGCGTTTACGCATCATTTTCCTTATTAAGAGTGGCACCTGGAGGTCAGCAAGCACTCTTGATGTTGATCCAACGATCCCATGTAAATATGTTTGGGTGTAATCATGATATTTCTTGAAAACGACAATACATGGAGAAGCGATTTTGTGATCTGTAGTTGATAAGACATGTAATCGCTATGAAATCCTATACAGGGCGTCATGAAAATTGAATAAGTTGCTTCTATTCATTATGCCGATATCAAAAAGTTATTCGTCCGATCATAAAGTGTAGTATTTGTACTGAAGGGTGGATATACTTACGTAGTTTAGTATAAGTACGTTATATTTTGAATCTCTTATCTACTTTACTGTCAATGTCCATAAACTATAAAATATATACCTATATACCCAGTGACAGTGAGTACATGAATTGGCTAACAATTAGAGACAAGAAACATTAGGAACGACATCATTAGGCAGAGAACTCTGCAACTTTTCGCTTTTTCTCCGATACATGATCCTTGGTAGAGGGGTAACCAGCCTGGTTTGTGTTGAAGTTTTGTTTCTCTCAAGGAATTTCGTGCTTTTACCGAGGCTTCTACAGATGGTTTCACATTAATGAATAAATTAATGAATGAATGCTTAATTTTCGGTTTGATAGGAAACAAAGCCGATTTTGAATTTAAGAATGGAACAATTTTTATATTATTCATTTCATCTGAAACATTTTCATAACGAGTACAAGAATATATTTTATTTCGAGACCAACTGAAATAGGTAGGTTATTATCAATGTGAAACCTTCGGGATAAAACTTTCTCGATACACATATAGGTACTTAATGATATTGAGAAACGTTTTCATAGCTACTTCTTCTCAGATCATCAACCTTCGACGCATCTCGAGATGCTTATCAGTAACCTGTACCGATACTAATGTGCTTCCATAAATAAGTCGAGTCGTAAATTCATTGGAACGCCTAATAAAACATAACTCCAAGCACGGAGATGCAGCATCAATATTTCTTTCGAAACGAACGGAACGCGATCTTCATTTGTATAACGTTACTTCACTCGTTTCACCTCTGATCGACAGTGTTGCCAGATTTGCGATCTATCATAAAGGATGGAATATCATCGCTGCTGGTCTGCAGAAAATTTGAAATAGACCGGTTTCGGTGTTAATTCGTTACCTCCATACTTCCTCCAGTATTTACGAGATAAACATCGCAAAACGTAAGTTGAAGTAAGCAATCGTCGGGCAAAAATACTTTGTAGTTCAGCATTTGAAGACCATAATTACAATTAATATAGCTAATGTCATCAAAGTCATACACGCATTTCGATATCTCATAATTTCAGGTTTCATTTAGACTTATTTATCGTTATATCAATTCAACGTTGCAAATGTATGGGATATATAAATTATCTCAGCTGTGGGTTGATTTTTCGAAAAATCCTAAAGTTCGTCGATTTTCATTTTCAATGATGAATATTTCGACGTAAACTTTTCATGTGACAGTTATAATTGTCGGAGTAGTGACGTCATCGTTTTTTTTAATAGTAAGGTATGACGTATTAAACCTCTTTTATCGATCCCCTTTACAACCGCGGTCTCCAGGAAGTTTCGTTCCGTTGATAATTGTTTCCAGAAATATTGCTCAATAATCACATTTTATAATGTGAATTTCAGTCTTTCTCAAATCTGTAATGTTTGTGCGATTCAAAACGTTGCATATATTTTGATCTGCCATCAAGTTAGACATGTAAGAATATTATTTGTACATACTTTCTTCCGTGAAAAAATACTTTAATTCTATGCTTATAATGATATCAATATAGAAGAAATTCACATAAATAAAACAGCTCTTTCAAAAGGAATATATAATCAGTTTGTATGATGTTTGATTGAATAACCTCTTTATACGACTGATTCATATAACATCCTGTAGAACGTGATCAATTGAAACTATATGTGTTTGTAGAGGATTGGTATTTAAGAAAAGCAGGAATTTAGTGATTTCATGCACATTCATGTAAAAATATACATATTTGAAAATAAACACAATCAACAAACACAACAAATCAACCCACGGCTGGGATATGAGATAATTGATATACACTTTTGAAACGCACTGTATAATACATTTGGTTACTATGAACAGTTTGATCGAATATTCTGACAGTACTAATTATTTATTTATTCATTTATTTATCTCCCCTTATCTAAACATGAATTTCTGCCTTCGAATATTCATTTCTCACAACAAGTCACTAAACTTCAGAAGTGGAACTAAATATTTGAATTTATAATTTCCTTTAGAAAGCTCTTCGGATTTGCCACGTGATAACTGCCAACGGGAGCATGGCTTGACTGTCGTTGTAATGCATAAAACTTGTTGATTTTATGTCGAAAATTCAACTAAGTCGAATAAGTTTCAGTGGGCGATCGAGTAAAAAAGGTGTCTCAAAGAACAATTTGCACTTTTGAAATCGCGAACTTTTTCAAAAAATACTGGAACTCTAGTTCAGGGGTGGAATGATATTTACATCAACTAGGAAGCTCCTTGAGGAGCTCTCCTTATGCTCCATACAATTACCTATATTATTTTCATTTCAAGTTTTAAAGTTCAAAGTGATAAAAATTTAACAATGTAGTTCGAGCATGGGTGTGTGAAATTATCATGCATTCATTTTACCACTTAAAAATATTCTCAAGTTATCATGTCGAAGTACATCTCGTCCTTTTGTAAAATAATGAATATTCCTCGGAATATTCTGTTATCTTCCATTTATTTATATGAGTACACTTGTACTTATCGTTCTCTTCGAACTTTTTTGTTTTCATGTTTGTACGACTATTCATGTTCGGAATTGATTGATGTTATTGAATAAAGTTCTATTATTATTATTGTTATTATTCTTACTATTACTATTGTAATTGAAAATAATATGAATAGTGTGGTGAGTTTTGTTTTGTGATAATAATACAGTTTACTTGGACTGATGGGTCATGCCAATAGTTATTTATCAGACAAGAATTAACCATTGTATTTTACAGGATAATTCATGAGGAAGGTAACTCCTCCCTTCCAAAGACTCTAAGAGCTGAATTGAGAACGTGGTACGTCATTGAAATCATAAAAAACTGATAATGGATGTTGAAAGAAAATTACATTGATGACAGCTCATAAAATTTTTCCGCATATTGTTTTTTTTAAACGGATAAAAAATGGCGTACTTATAGCTCGAGAATTTTTCATAGATTTTTTCTAGTACATGTATAGTTTGTTCGACGCAGTTTATTATTTGAATTTCAATAAAAGCAAGTGAGATACATTGAACCTGTGCCAATAAAATCTCATATACTATAGGTCCAGACCTAGTTGCAAATTTCAAGAAATGAAAATTATTGTGTAGGACTCCACCAGAGGGAGAAATAACCCTTTGAATAGGTATACTCCATGAAATTTCGAATATTCAAGCCCAATTTTAATTACATTAAGTACAGTTCAAAGTACTTCAGTAAAACTAAATATCATAACTGTCACCACCAATCAAATCAAGTATTTTAAGTGCCAGTTTCAAAATTTGAAGTACATGATTTTATTCTTTCACTATCTCTAGTACCAGTTTCAGTGAGTGCTTGAGTATCTGTTTACTACCTGACTACTGAAAATTTAGTATTAAATCACCAGGGACCCGTACTAATTTCAAGTATATACATCACTATTTCATTTAGGTAGGTACCAGATATTTGAATGTGGTGTACAAATTTTGGGTATTTGTTTCCTCTCGACTTCACTCTTGTGCCTCGCTTGTGCCCTATAATTCATGAGGGTTGATTTCTTCAGATACATGTATCTTCTTAGAAATCACAGTGTTTTCGCAGTGAAGAAATAGTTGTCGTTGAGCCACACGGTATAAAGGTACCGTTTCATGAACATCTGGAATCATTGAGCAACTCCCAGACTGACACGTGCTTTTATTATTCAGAGTATTGAAAATCATGTCTTTGCCCGAATCAATGGACCTAGAGACGGCATAACAATGCCGTCCTGTACAAAAATATCGACTACCTATCTTATTGAGATTCATAAATTATTACATGCAACTTCTCGACCAACGGTCAATTTGCTATACAAAAAATTAATGACGATGATTAAACTCCGTAATTGTTTTCATAACTATGCCGAGTTGCCAAGGTAACATAGAAATAATTGCAATTAACATGGCAGAAACAACTGAAACAACACTTTGTAGGTAAGGCTGTGATTGGTTCTGATTGAAATTTGTTTTCCATTGTTTCATAATAACCCCCCATCATTTATTTCAAGAAATACCTGCGGTTCAATAGCATGAAACATATTCGTTTTCTGTGCAACACTGCTCTTTCACTTTGAATTTTCTTGGTTGGTTGTAGAAACAAAAGATTTTGATTGGAATTTGGAGACGAAGTTGAGAATTCCGGTGTACTCAAGACAGGAATTCCTTGGAAAGTCCAGGAATTCTTCGGGTAGTCGGGCAACTCATTGGGAATCCTGAGAATTCGGGAATTCCTAGGGAAGTCTGGGAATTTTTTGGGAAATCCGGGAAATCTTTGGACAGAGGTAGACCAGTGTACCCAGTTTTGGCTCGTAATTTACCCCTCGGAGGAAATATTCGAGGAGATATCGAAATAAATCCAAAATAATGGAATTTGGAAGAAAACAAATATGCAACCGTCTTCAAGTCCTACCTCGGTATATTCGAAATATTTCGAAATACCAAATATAGACGAAGATACTCGTGTTCTGAATGAAGCACTTGTATCTCTCACTCGATCTCTCATAAACGAAAAGTTTTATGACAAAAGGTGGGATTGATTCATGGAACTTCAACTGAACTGAACTGAATGTGAGATTTTAATAAATCTCAAATTGAGAAAGAATTGGTGTTCATGCAAAATTAGAGAATTAAAAAATCACTAGAAATGGGAATTTGTCCAGGTTTGTGTCGAAATGTCAGTATCTGAATAAATGCATGATAAATGGAACCAATTTGAAATGTTTGCCGTCGTTTAACTAACTATGAAAAAACAAATACAATCGAAATCAGCAAAACATGAGAAAAATTTAGCCTAAAATCATGAGACTTTTCTGGTGTTCGAATTCGTGTGTGGCTTTGCTATATAGCTTCTTTAGTATCGATACATTAAAGTAACCTTATTGAAGCAGTAAGCTATGTGGAATTCTCCATGGCTGTATGGCTCCATGGAAGAAATTGATTCTCAGATGGATATTGGCTAATATTGTATTGATGATTTTTTTTAATTGCAACGTCCCTGATCACGCATCTGATACTTTGTGTGTTAAATATTCCGTCATTTGTTTTTATCTGTTTGCCAACTTTGGCAAAGTTTCTCGATTTTTAATTCAATTATGAAACTTATTTTGACATTATCCAATACTGTAGAGTCTGTGGGAATGCATGATTGTATTGTATTGTAACTTACCCTATTGTCAAATTAATTTCAATTCCTTAGTTTCTTGCATGATTCTTACATTATTCATGGCAAGCATAAATTTGAACCAAGATGGATTTAACAATAAAACTAATAAGATAAAACCGTGTGATGCAGTGGAAGTGTTCAATGCAAGAAACTAAGGAATTTAGATTGATTTAAAAATCAAGAAATTTGGACAACATTCAAGAAATCAATTTATTCCATGAAAGCCATACGGTGCAATTGTCCAACTATATCATCAACTTTCCGGACAGCCATCATGGCAAAATTCTGCTGACTGCTCTCATTAGGGTTATCATCATGGTTGGTTGGCTGATTAGGATCGTATTTGATTTTTTTTCTTCAGTAATAGCTATTTTAGTTCAGTTGAGCATAAATTCAACTAGGGATTTATTGATTTTCTTAATTGATGTTGCATGAACACTGTTTCCTATACTTTGAAATTCATTTGAAGCTTACATTCATCTTAGTTTAGTTGAAGTTGCATGAATTAAAAAGCATCTTCAAAAACATCCTGCACTTATACTATTAAGAAAAATAATCCTATTTGGTGGCTTGCATGACGGAAAAAATATAAATTCCCAGCTGGGCATATTTCTTTGACCACACCCCAGAATCCATCAATCATTTTGTCTCGAAGACGTCAGAAAGTCTGCGTGTTTAAATCTTTCTATAGTGCAACGTTGATTTCGAAAGTGAAGTGAAAACTCTGATCGTGTCAGATGCATATACCTACACAAAGAGAAATCCGATGAACACATATTTTATTATAGTGATGATATTTATACAGGAATTGATTGATGTTTCTTCAATCAACTTAGAACGACATAAAATTCGAAGTACTGTATGAAGAAAAAATGTCATCGATTGACACCTTCACAAACGTGGCAGGACGACGTCAGAACTGGGACAATTTCTTCTAACCCTGTAAATTTCACTATCACATGGTGTCTAGGGATGTGTTTGTAAGTGCCACTTTCATTCACTTCGTTCAGACATTTCATTCGATCTGTTTGTTTTTCAAAATAGACAATAAATAGCGGCGCTATGGTTCGGGGCATTTTGGTCAGTCAGTCTGTTTGTTTGTTTCAGCAAACAAATCGTATTTTCTATGCAGAATCCGGTGGGAGTTTTTTCCAAATATTTCGGAAACGACTCACTAGAAATAATTGATATTCTCCATATATCACTTTTCAAACATCTCTCAAATAGTGTTCAAAACGTCATGTTTTTGGAACATGACCTTCAATTTTCAAGCCCTATAGACTCAATATTTGTTTCTTCGGGTGTTTTATAGTTTCAAATCTTACTATCTTTCTATATTATTTCTTCGTGTAGTACGATGAGAAGAGAATATTATTCAAAATCCTTCTCGACATAATCTTATTTCAAAACACACCGAGGGTTTTATTTTCCGTTTGTGATTTCTACCTGATTACTCTACTCTAGGTCGACAAAAAACATGCAGGTATCTGTTACCCTCGATGGAGTGAAGATGATCGTACTGGTATTGCTACTGGGGTGAACAGTTTATCTTATGGGTACCAATGCACCCTTCCTTCGAAGGAAAACTCGTCTGTACCTGTTCACTTTCTACAGGGCGAGGCAGAATAACAGCGTTAAACTCCGACAGGTGATCCATCAATCCACTATTTCTCGTCAATTGAGATAATAATGCTGATACTCATTTTCTAGACATGACTGGTGAAATAAATACCACATTATCAACCTTGAGAAATAGGCGGCTTCGAATGCTACCAATGTATTTGATGATTTATTTTATTTGATATCATTTCAATTATCAACTATATAACAGAAAAGAATATCTATCTACAGAACTGTAACATACCTATATCAATAGTAAACTTGAGAATATATCATGTCCCAAATTCGAACTTGAAAAATTCAACTGTTGGCGTAATATTTCCAATAAAATTACAATTTTCCGAAAGTAGAGACTCTTTGGAATGAATATGAAATTTTGATACCTTCAATAAGCCATAAGTGCAGCTATTGTTCAGTAATTTCCATACTTCAGAACACTAATATGTACATGATTTGCCTAAGTCACGCGTGAAAAAATAAATATTATCTATCGTCAATCTTTACAAAACGTATTTGAATCGGAAATATTTGCATTCTATATGCCTACGTTAATTGAATTGACGTACTATGTCATATATCTCATGTAAATTCATCATTTAAAATGGATTCACTCAATTGACAAGAAAACATACAAGGTGGCTATTTTAAAATTTGATGTAGGTGTCGATCAAACTTGATTTTTTCATTGTCCTGAATCAGTAGCTTGTAGAATGAATCACCTCCATGAAGCTAGCAGAACCACCTCAGAAAATTAAATTTTTTCTTTGGTCGTAATTTAAGGCTGATTTAATAATCTTGCCGCATTTATTGCTCCTCGTTTTATGCAAACAATACGGGTCCTGCTAGATAGATCTAGAAAAACCTATCGCAAAGAACAATGTCACATTGAACAAGAAACAACAATAATTCAATGCTCTGATCCATCCATCATCGTCGTCGGATTTTTTTTGTATTTCGTTTTTCGTTTTTCGTTTTTCTAAAAACAAAATGGTGGGTTTTGCTATAGCTGAAGCAATTTCAACGGACGAAGTATTTGGAAAATTTGAATGAATACTCCATGAATTAAAGATTTTTTTGCTCCTCGTTTCTCGCTAGAAAATAAAATTAATTTATCTAGCTTAACAGAAATCAATATCACTCAAACGATGGGACAATGAATGAAAATAAACATGATGATTGCAAACTCATCCAAGGCTTTTGTTCTTGAATTTCCTTTTTTTTTTCAATTTTTCATGCTGAGAGCTTCGGGTTCCTTTACTTGAGCTGGTAAAACAATTTCCAAAAAATGAATTATTCGAATGAACTGATAACTTCATAATTTAATGCTACTGTATAAGGATTATTCATTACCCTATTGTAGAATTCATTGATCTTCGTTTCATACAAAGAGAACGCGCGAGTTCTGCTTGTATGTTTACGCACAAAACAAGTAAGTAAGTAAGTAAGTAAGTTTATTTAATATAGGTATCCTAATATACAATATATAAAAATAAATGTTACAATATAAATGTTACATCTTAACAATAATAACATTGAAGTAAATTATTCTCTAAGCAAGAATATGCAATGATATTGGAAAAAAAGAAAATAAATGAAAATTATATTATTTTACATATCTTATAGTCCTAAACAAATGAAATGGTGTAAATATGGTAAATAAACATTAAACTGATTTAAATATATTTTGATTTCAGGTAATCTATAAGTAATTTTTTGAAATGTATTATAGAACTGCTACTTGTAATGTCTTTTGGAAGCTTGTTATATTCTATGAGACCACGGTGAAATAGTGAATTCATTGATCTTGTGTAATTTGTTCTTGTCACATAAAAATTCATGTTACCTCTTGTAGGGTAATCATGAATTTCATTTTGATAAATGATAAATTGATTAAAGTAGGTTGGTAGTTTTCCTGATATTATTTTGAAAATAAAAATCATAGAATAATAAAACACTCTGTCCTTAACTGATAGCCAATCAAGAACCTGCAGCATATATATTATGGGAGTGTATCTGTTACATTTCAACAATATTCTCATTCCTCTATTTTGCAGTTTCTGCAATGATGAGATACAGTTTGAATTGAGAAGAAATAATAAAGAAGGACAGTAATCAAAGTGAGGTTTGATTATCGTATTATAAACCGTTAGGGAGGTTTGAAATGACATATATCTGCTGATTCGTGTAAAAAAAAATAATTTTTTTGCAATTTTTTTGTTAATATATTGAAAGTGTTTTTTTAGGTTTAGTGTGTTGTCTATCATAAATCCAAGATATTTAAATTCTTCTACCAATTCAATTGTTTCACCATAGATTTCAATTTTTATCAAGTTTTTATCCAACAAATTGTTTTTATGCTGAGTGGTTATAATCATTGATTTTGTTTTCTTTATGTTGAGTTTCAGTTTATTAATTGTGAGAAATTCTGAGATTTTGCCAAGTGTTCTATTCATTTTTTGGATAGCATTTGGTAGATCAACATCACTTGCTGTTAGTAGGGTGTCATCAGCGAAAAGATTAATAAATTCACATTCCTGAATATAATTGATATCATTCAAGTATAAAATGAACAACAGTGGTCCCAGTACACTCCCTTGCGGAACACCGGTATTGATGACTTTATTAGTTGAAAATGAATTATTTATTTTGGTACATTGCGACCTATTTTCCAAATAGCTTTTGAACCAGCTGTAAGGACCATCGGTTAATCCATAATATTGAAGTTTCAAGAGTAAAATAGAAATATCTATGGTTTCAAAGGCTCTCTTGAAATCCAGGAATACTGCTACTACATATTTGTTTGAATCAATATCTATTTTCCATTTTGACAATGTTACTTGTAGGGCAGTTTCACAGGAATAACTAGATCGGAAACCAGATTGATATTCCATTAGGAGTTTATTTTCATTAATATAGTCTAAAAGCTGACTGTAAACGGTTAGTTCAAGTACTTTTTCCAAGCATGGTAATGTATTAATTGGTCGAAAATTAATAGCTTCACAATTATTTGCAATTTTGGGTACTGGGACAACTGTGCTATTCTTGAGTTGTTGCGGGAAAACTCCGGTTTCCAGAGAGGTATTGACAAAGTTCAAAATAACAGGACCAATAACATCAAACACATTTTTTAAAACTTTGTTGTTGATAATATCCGAATTGCATTTATTGTCTAAGTTACTTATTATGATTTTCAATTCTTTTAAAGTCAGTGATTCAAATGATGAGAATTTGCATTGAATTCTGGGTAAATTGGTATAAGACCATGGGAGAGAAGGTGGAATTCCATCTCTAATCGATACTATACTTTCAATGAAAAATGAATTGAACATTTCAGCTTTATCGTGATCCGTTACAGCTTTTGTTGTTTTTTGACCTGTTTCAAAAATTATTTGATTTGGGATAGAGGGATTTTTTGGTTTTATTAGAGTTTTTAGTGTTTCCCACATTTTTTTTGGGTTGTGTGAACAATTGTCAATTTTTGTTTTATAATACTCATTCTTTTTTATTTTGAGAAGATTAACAACATCATTTCTACATCTCTTATATGTGATCCAGTTCATTTGTTTAAGGTTCACATCATCACCATTTCTAAATGCTTTATAAGCCCTGTCCCTCAATTTGCTTAGTTTAACAACTTCATGGTCATACCAAGGTAATTGATTTCCCTTAATTTTATATGAGATTAATGGAGAAATGATATTTACTTGCCTCCCAATATTTTCCAAAATGTTGTCGTAAATCACATCAACATCTATTGAATTTAAATTCCAATTGCAAAGTATCAATTGATTATTCAGTAAATCTAGATTGCTTGTACTAAAATTTCTATATGTTCTGATGGAATCATCATTAGATATGGATGTATTTCTGATAGAGACTGAAATAATGCTATGGTCAGTTATTTTTGGTGTTTTATGTACCTTATAAGAACAGTCAGCTCTGTTACTTAAAACATAATCGATCAATGAGCTGCTAATGTTAGTTACTCGGGTGGGTTCATTAACTAGTTGATCAACCCCATTGATGGTTATGAAATTTTTAAACTGTTGAACGTTATTGTCATCTATGTTGAAGAAGTTCAAATTAAAGTCCCCCACCAGAATACATCGATTTTTCTCATTGAAAAAATTTTCTGCCCAAGTTTCAAAGTGTTCAAAGAAGTTACTGAAATTAGAACTAGGTGACCGATATAGGCATCCTAAAAATAGATTTTCGCCCAGAATTTTTAGTCTGATTACTATGCACCAATAAACTTTATCTATACAAATGTTTTTATAAATTTTGAAGACATACTCATTTCTCAAATATATCACGACACCTCCAGTATATCTGTTAGATGAATCACATCTCACAATTTTGTATCCATCAATCTCAAGTTCAAAATCTTCCATGTCACAGGTTGTACGTGTTTCACTAAGTAAAAGAATAGACGGTTGATAGCACATGATGTCATGGATCAGTTGGTCGTGGTTGGCCATCAAACTTTGGATATTGGCATATATGATGTCACTATTGAAGGATATATCAGGATATTCAGTAATTAGTTTTTTTCCTCTCTAGGAGATACATCTACTATTGTAGGTATATTATTTATATAACGAATTCTTTTGTTATGTATTCCTTGGGAAGTGAGTTCAGTAAGTTTAGCTTTGACCGAAAGATAATAGTCTCTTTGTAATTGAGTTTGATCCCCAAAAATTATGATTCCAGTAGCCTTAATCATATTTTTTTTTCTAAGAATTTTCAAGGCATCCTCGCTGTTCTTAAGAACAACTTTAATTGGTCTGTTTCTATCATTTACTAATTTACCAATTCGGAATGTTTTCTTGATCGTTACTTCTTCAGAAAGGTCACCGAGTATTTTCCTTACACATTCCGTATCATCACTTATTCTATTTTGAAAACTGTTTTGACTTGACTCTTGAATGTTACATATTATAATGTTTGATGCTCTACTCTGTCTTTCCTGTATCTCTTGGACAATAGTATTTAGATTCCCAACCATATTCTCTTCTTTAGCTTTCAATAGCATTTCCTGTAACTTTTTATTTTCATCCATTAACTTTTTGTTGATTTCTAGTACCTCATTTAAATTTCCAACGATTCCGGGCACTTTTTTGAAATTTTCCTTGCAACTGGTACAGAAGTAAAGCAGACTACGTTTTTGAATTATAATAGCTCTTAATTCAGAGGGAGCAAGGTCAGCACATTTTTCATGAATCATTTCCGCACAGCAATCACAGGTAATTATCTTTTCATTATCATATTTGGTTATTTCAGAATCACACCTAGCACACACCATTCCAGACATGTTCTGTAGATATGTCCTAATTCCGGCCCTGGTCTAATTATTTGTAAATGGATTTGCTTCAGTTACCTTGCTTTTTTGGCTTGGAGATACGGTTTTTTTGCTGGTGTCAACAAAAAGTGTGGTTTCCACTCGTGAATTCTGATAATTATGCTAGTCAAATGCAATTTTTGGCACTTTGCATATGAGAATCACCATTCATTTTCTTATACACTTGTTCCCCATACTTTCATGGTTGTTCAGTGAAAAAATTAAAATATTTGATCGTCTTTATCTAGAGTAAACACTAAGTGAATGAGGAGCACATTAAAGTCTATCTATCTATCTAATTTAATAATAAGAAACTCCAAAAAGCATTTTTGAAAAAAAATAATAATTTATTGAATAATTGAAAGACGAAATTTTTGAAAGATTTTATGACGCCATAATTCAAGGCTATTTACAAGCTCTTATCGTCATAGCTCATCGCTTATTATTATATCGGGGGTTCTGATAGCTTCAATATTAATGTCTAACACTGAAGAATGCCTTATTGTTGTGGATTTGAGATGAACCTAATGCTGCACCAGCCTTTATGGCCCACTTTCAAAAAATCACTCTCACAATTTCTAACACATTAATTACAATTTATTACAACCCACTCGAATTTTATTACAGTTGTAGTTTCGCGAAAATGAGGTGGTGGTGCAGCTTTAGCCTAAAGCTGCACCACACCCTTCATATATTTAAAAATACCCACACTATCGACATATTTCACACGCATGAATTTCTTACACATTTATTACTGTTTGAGGTGATAAACACGTTAAAATCAACCAAGAAATCAACCTCCGAATGATTATTATCTGAAGAAAATGAATCTCGGAATACGGTATTTCCACATTTCTACAGGTTCAATGCGATCACGACTTCCTTAAGCCAGCTCACACGATTGAAAATGGTTTCATATTATAGAAACAACATATCTCCGGGTTAATTTAATTAATTTTATCACACTGCTCTACACTGCCGAAAATCGTTGTTCATAGTCGAAAAACTTAGTTTCAAGAGGTTTTATCTGACTAGAAAATTCTCACACCAGCCCACACCATTGGATATTCGGTGTAGTGATGGATAAAACAGATCCCAAGTTTCATATACAATTTTGATTTTATTACACTGCTCTACACTGCCGAAAGTCAATTTTTATCATTGAAAAAAATGTATTTCGAGTGGTTTTATGTGATGAGGAATTTCTTAGACCAGCCCACACCATTGAATATTCGGTATAATGATAGGAAGAACGGATCTCAAAGTTTAATATACAATTTGGAATTCATTACAGTGCTCCACACTGTCGGGAGACAATTTTTAACATTGAAAAAATCGATTTCGAGTGGTTTCATGTAATAAGGAATTCCTTACACCAGCCCACACCATTTATTATGGTTTCATATCATAGATACAACATATCTCGGCGTTCATTTACGATTTGGAATTTATTACACTGCTCCACACTGTCGCAAGTCAATTTTTATCAATGAAAAATTCGATTTCGAGTGATTTCATGTGATAAAGAATTCCTTACACCAGCCCAAACCATTTTTACCGAATAATCAGGGAAACAAGAAGTCTCGTGTTCATCGAGAGTACAGGTTTATTCAACATGAATCGCCTCCTTCTTCAAAATTTCAGTTTGTAATGACTTTCGACAGTGTGGAACAGTGTGATAAATTCCAAATCGTAATTGAACGTCGAGATATGTTGTATCTATGATATGAAACCATAATCAATAGTTTGGGCTGGTGTAAGGAGTTCCTTATCACATGAAACCACTCGAAATCGAATTTTTCATTGATAAAAATTGACTTGCGACAGTGTGGAGCAGTATAATAAATTCCAAATCGTAAATGAACGCCGAGATATGTTGTATCTATGATATGAAACCATAATCAATAGTGTGGGCTGGTGTAAGGAGTTCCTCATCACATGACAAATTTTTCATTGATAAAAATTGACTTGCGACCTCGCTTGCGACAGTGTGGAGCAGTGTAATAAATTCCAAATTGTGAATGAACGTCGACATATGTTGTATCGATGATATGAAACCATAATCAATGGTTTGAGCTGGTGTAAGGAATTCTTTATCACATGAAATCACTCGAAATCGAATTTTTCATTGATAAAAATTGACTTGCGACAGTGTGGAGCAGTGTAATAAATTCCAAATCGTAAATGAACGCCGAGATATGTCGTATCTATGATATGAAACCATAATCAATAGTGTGGGCTGGTGTAAGGAGTTCCTCATCACATGACGAATTTTTCTTTGATAAAAATTGACTTGCGACAGTGTGGAGCAGTGTAATAAATTCCAAATTGTGAATGAACCCTGAGATATGTTTTATCTATGATATGAAACCATAATCAATGGTGTGGGCTGGTGTAAGGAATTCCTTATCTCATGAAACCACTCGAAATCGATTTTTTCAATGATAAAAATTGACTTTCGACAGTGTGGCGCAGTGTAATAAATTCCAAATTGTAAATGAACCAGGAGATATGTTGTATCTAAAATATGGAGCCATCATCAATCGTATGAGCTGACTTAAGGAAGTCGTAATCGCATTAAACCTGTGGAAATGTGGAAATACCGTATTCCGAGATTCATTTTCTTCAGATAATAATCATTTGGGGGTTGATTTCTTGGTTGATTTTCACCTCAAACAGTTGTAATGAATGTGTAAGAAATTCATGCGTGTGAAATATGTCGATAGTGTAGGTATTTTTAAATATATGAAGGGTGTGGTGCAGCTTTAGGCTAAAGCTGCACCACCACCTCATTTTCGCGAAACTACAACTGTAATAAAATTCGAGTGGGTTGTAATAAATTGTAATTAATGTGTTAGAAATTGTGAGAGTGATTTTCTGGAAGTGGGCCATAAAGGCTGGTGCAGCATTAGGTTCATGAATTTGAGAATCCTTCAAATCATGCTTGAATAACATAGTTTTCGAGTAACTGACAAACACTGGAATTTAATTTTTTGGATGTACATATTCGATTTGGGATTTTTTCACACTAAGATATTTTTTTTTCGTTTTCAGATTCTTTCTTCTGAGTAGAATCTCAGCTGAACATACAAATCAACTGATATCGTACTTTGAACGGACGTCTATTCACTTCAGCGACAGGAATCACTGGTTGCAGACGTTGACGTCAGTGGAAAAATAATATCAATTGTTTTTTTTTTGATCAACCTGTCGCTGACATTTGACGGCACCACGTGGCGCACGCGGCGGTCGTGATATTACTTCGATTGTGAGTTCGTTAAATGAAAGTTCGTGAAGGAACATCTTACGACGGCATAATAATTATAATTTATGAACGAGAACGAACGGCAAATGCCACACCGAGATTCAGAACAACGTGATAGGGCGGGTGACGCACTCCACGAGATTCCTTCCCTACTTCACGCCAGAGCAGTGTTGCCAACTCAAAAAGTCATTAAAGACATAACAAACAGTAGTCACCAGCAACCGAATTGAAACAAAAAACTAATGATTTTTCTATTTCACTTTTGATATCTAGTTCAATAACAATGAGAAAATGTTTATTTCTCTACATCTAACGCATGAATTCATTATTGGCTGAATAAATATTAAAATTAGAAATTTCGGAAGCAGGTCGATTTTCCATTTCAATTAACTATTTTTTCAGATCATAATCAGATATACAGGTTGATGACGTCATCACCATTTTTTATTAATGGAACCCCCCTTTGCTGATTTCTAAAATGTATGATACACTGCTTCAAATTAGAACAGGGTGGGCAAAAATGCAATTCATTCATTGGAAAATGACTAAATGACTACAGCACCCTAAATGCTGTATTTTACCTCAAAATGTAAATTCAACCCTCCCGAAAACCACTAGTTTTAGTGTAAAAACCACGAAGTTGGCAACCCTGTACTAAACTGTCATCATTGTGATGGGCGATCTCTAGTTGCGCATGTCCAGCCAGGGATAGGATGAATAATCCAGCTGTATCAGAACAATACAGGAAAGCACATTTTTGCAGGCTCTGCTTGATGAACTAGTGCAAACATAGACTTGAGATAAGTCATATCGACGATACTAATTTTTCAAAAACGAAGGTGATGATCAGATTGGGAACATGTATTGTTTTTGAGCCCAGTGAGGGTGTGAATGTAATGACTGATAGTATTAGACATCACAAACAGCCATTTCAAGGTCAATTTTTACTTCCACTTCTCAACATAATTATAAATAAACGTAGGCCTAATTTTACAGTTGCAACCGAGGTTGCAACAGTCAAAGCGATATTTCAGAAAACAAGTGTTTAGAGGATGGCAGGTTCACAGCCGTTGTAAATTGAAATTCGAGCATCATTATCAAGTTGAGCAATTTGTTTTCGAACAAAATACCTTTTCGAAATTGCGAAATTCCGAATACTTATAAATTTCATTAAACCATAATAAAATGGATATCAATTTGTCATCACCACTTTCCTACAAGGTGGCGTTTCATTTTTCAGAAACCATCATCAAATTATTTTTTGATTATCAGAATCCTGCCAGTGTTTTTATGATGATAAACTTTTGTGAATTAGATTAGATTTGAAAAAAATTGTTCCAAAAGAAGTGTTGTATTGAGTATTAAAAAAATGAAACTGTCATTGCTTCTGTCCAGAAGACAAAATATCGAATTGCAAATTTTCAAACGCCATCTTGTATGTTCAAAGAAAAGTAAGTGGCCACACTTCGATGAATTTCTTCAAATAACGTCAAGAAGGAAATGAAAGACTTTTATAAAATATAGATTCGTTGGTAGTAGGTATCTGTGATTTTTTCAAATATCGAAAAGGCTCATTCCCTTCGGCAACAATTTGCGCAACTATGCCATCACTCAACCGACCCTGTACTTACGAACAGGTTCTTTCGAACGTTGATTTTCACAAAATTGTTCTGTTATAAAGTTTGTTGACGACAAAAATGTTGGTTAAGAATTTGATACATATCATATGCCAATGTTATCTGCAGTGTGCACCCCTGTAAGTAATATTAACTCTTTGGACACGTAAACTGGAACTTTTGTTTGAGGATTGAATCCTTATAACTGTGAGAAAGTCAACACGAAACTAACTGGAAAGTATCGAATTTAAAATAAACCTGGTGATCAGAACAGGTCAGTCACGATTTGGAAATAAGTGTAGATAAGAAATTCGACAGAGAAAGCACAATATCCTCGACAATATCTAACAGACCAAGAAGCTTGACGTGACTCGACCTTCCTGAACAATTATTTTTTGAACAAGTATTTGAAAAACCCATGAAACTATAGTACAGCCTGGACTGAATTCGATGCGTATCATTGGGATCTATTAAACCTTGAGAGATATAGAATCGGTCAAATCGTGGCAAAGTTAAGTGTTTTGGTGCTTATGGAAATGCTGCCTCAATATTTTAGAAATTCTGGATATTTCCGAATCACATATTCCCCAGACAAAACAATTCGAGTCAAGCAAACTCGCCTCAATAAATACAAAATTGCTCAGTTTGGACGTTGGTCAGTTTTGAAGTTTTGTGAGTTTTTGCTTTTTTGCTTTAAAACGGCTCATGAGACATATGGGACAATGAATCATAATCATGTTGAATATCATTCCATGGGTGTAGATCGTTGTAGATTTTTTTCAGGAAGTAGACATCTAAAACTTCTACGTCAATAAAAAGTAACGAAATTAGTCGAATATAATCAATGGTGTGGGCTGGTGTAAGGAGTTCACATGAAACCGCTCGAAATCGATTTTTTCAATGATAAAAATTGACTTTCGACAGTGTGGAGCAGTGTAATGAATTCCAAATCGTGAATGAACGCAGAGATATGTTGTATCTATGATATGAAACCATAATCAATGGTGTGGGTTGGTGTAAGGAATTCCTTATCACATGAAACCACTCGAAATCGATTTTTTCAATGATAAAAATTGACCTTCGACAGTGTGGAGCAGTGTAATGAATTCCAAATCGTGAATGAACGCAGAGATATGTTGTATCTATGATATGAAACCATAATCAATGGTGTGGGCTGGTGTAAGGAATTCCTTATCACATGAAACCACTCGAAATCGATTTTTTCAATGATAAAAATTGACTTTCGACAGTGTGGAGCAGTGTAATAAATTCCAAATTGTATATGAAACTTTGAGATCTGTTCTTTCGATCATTATACCGAATATTCAATGGTGTGGGCTGGTGTAAAAAATTCATATAAAACCACTCGAAATTCATTTTTTCAATGATAAAAATTGACTTTCGGCAGTGTAGAGCAGTGTAATGAAATCCAAATTGTATATGAAACTTGGGATCTGTTTTTTCTATCATTTTATCCAATGGTGTGGGCTGGTGTCAGAAATTTCTAGTCAGATAAAACCTCTCGAAACTAAGTTTTTCGACTATGAACATCGATTTTCGGCAGTGTAAAGCAGTGTAATAAATTCCAAATTGTAAATGAACCAGGAGATATGTTGTATCTATAATATGAAACCATTATCAATCGTGTGAGCTGGCTCAAGGGAGTCGTAATCGCATTGAACCTGTAGAAATGTGGAAATACCGTATTCCGAGATTCATTTTCTTCACATAATAGTCATTAAGGGGTTGATTTCTTGGTTGACCTCAAACAGTTGTAATAAATGTGTAAGAAATTCATGCGTGTAAAATATGTCGATAGTGTGGGTATTTTTAAATAAATGAAGGGTGTGGTGCAGCTTTAGGCTAAAGCTGCACCACCACCTCATTTTCGCGAAACTACAACTGTAATAAAATTCGATTGGGTTGTAATAAATTGTAATTAATGTGTTAGAAATTGTGACAGTGATTTTTTGGAAGTGGGCCATAAAGGCTGGTGCAGCATTAGGTTCATTGAAAAGAACTGTGATGCATTCAGAATCCAAAGAAATACGAAACTGGTGGAACTGCCATCACAGATGATGGTAATCATCATCAGAAGGCTCGATGGGTGACTAACCTGGTGCATTTAGGCCTGTAATTTGTTCTCGTGAAACAACAATGGTGACGGATGCCAATGACGTTCCCGCGTTATACAGGTGATAGTCACTACGAATATAAAATTATCTGACACAAACCGGAAGCAAGGTGCAAACAATACGTTCATAGTTTCACTGCCGATTTGCATCCTTTTTTTCAGTCCAACTGTCCACCATGATATAATTGGGCTTTGTTTGTCGGGCTTTACCTATGATGGACAGAAAAAAAACAAAAGAACTACCTATACGAGCATTCAGCTTTCCAAATGAATTCGAATTGGCCGTTAATTATTGACTGGAGTGCAGTATGTTTGTAGAAAGTTGCAGCTGTATACCGGGTGGAACCTATAATTGATTGTAAAATAAAATTTATACGTACTTGAAAATTTGAGAAATTATAAAATTTTTCAAGTGTTTCAATTATGTTGCCAGGAGAGTTGCAAAATTTCGTGAAATAATGTACCTTTATTTACTATTCAACATTTTCCATTCAGTTATAATGAAACACACTTGTTAAAACTTCGCAGTTTTGTACTGTTAAAAATATTGAAATTGATTTTCACCTCAGATTTCTCAGACATACCTATTTCATAAGCAATATGAAACTCGGTGCACGGGGTATTCATTTTATCCACAATGATTATGAACTTTGATAAAACGTAATCTAGCCAAGCCTGGTATCTGTATATTCCATATAAAAATCTTCGTTGAATATAAATACAGGCTGTTCTATCTGAGAAAATTATTTGTTTTAGATACCATGCATTATTCAACATTTTGTACCTATTGTTGGAAAATATATTGAATTACTCTCTTATACCAAAGACACTATTTTTGGATAAAGTACGGCAAAATTGTAATTTTTTAGTGCTAATTTTTTGCCATTTTGAAAGAATCTATAGCTTTGATAGCATCAGAGGTACTCAGCGTTATATTAAATAATAAGATGATATGAAAGGAAGAAAATGAACGTCTGAAAATGCTAGAATGGCAATGAAAAAAAAAACATCATCATATAGAGATGAGTAAAATTTGTAATGTAACAATATCAATTATTATTCGTGAAAGTTTGAGTCTCGGTTCAAGTATAAATCAATATTGAGAAACATGAAATGCATACATTTTTTGGAAGACTTGATATACCTTGTAAAAGGTTGATTTTGGGCTGATTGATTTTGATCTCGTTCCGTATCCATTTTTTAGGGTGTGTTTATCAATGTGTGGCTTTGTTGACATTTTCATATTCGCCATTCGAATGATATATTCTGGGCTATAATGACTTGAATTATATAGGTAGCCAATGTTTTTCCTGCAACTGGACGAAATCGAAATATAAATTCCAAATCGGATTAAGTTTTTTAGTATATTACTAAATGCTCGACTAAATGAATTCCCCTCGTATATGCAGTGTCTTCTTTCGTGTAAGTCGTGGCGAAATTTGCGGTCGGTTTATTTTTAAATAGAAATTCTATTGCAAAATATCCAGGTCATCAACCTTTATTGGTAAAAGCGCACACTACACGTTTTTATAAAAGGTAATGTTGGCTTCTTACTGAATAATTTGACTATCTAGATCGAAAACTAACCTACTTAGCAGTAATTTGCAATAAATTAAGATAAATGATGAAATGAATAACATTTTTTCTGCAGACAGACTGAATATTATTCAAATTGATGAAAAAAATCCTAAAATTTTTGTTGCAAGTGGGTAACTGGATATAATGAATAACCCTGTATTTACGATTGAAATTTTTCAAACATTCATAACATATTCCTTACTTCTGGAAAACTCGAGAAAATAGACTTGTAGTTCACTCAATATTGAGAAGCTTCCAGAGGAGGAATTTCGAGAATGCCGATAGATATCAGCTCGAGATATCCTTCAAATAAATTCAGAAAAAATTAAAATTGTTCTCGAATAATTGTTTTTTGCTGATATCTTTGCAGGTAGGTATTCGGAATTTATCGACTGTTAAAAAGGCATTTTATTGAGGACCAAATTGTACAATTTTCCACCCTGTAAATGTTATATCCAACCTTGGAACGAACGGTAGCTGATTTTTTAGCACCGCCACCCTTGTATTTGGACAGCATTGCAGAGATAATATTCGAATAATAACCTCAACTTGAAAGAGATTTAATGCTTCATAGATCCGGTACAGCATGAAACAGTCCTTATAGTGTATTTTTAACCGAATTATTTCTGGACGTAGTAGAATCTGGATATTTTAAACATCGAAGGAACATGTAGGTAAAAAATACCTACGTGCATTTGCCAGACGTTGATGCTATAAATACAAAATGAGATATATATTTTTTTGGTATGTAGGTACCTATCTGTCTATAGGTGGGTATGATATGCCATCCATTCAGTTGATAGGATCTGCTATATATCTACTAAGTTGGTAAGTACTCAAGTAAAATCTACGGAATAATCAAATCAAAAAGCGGACCAATATGGAATAAAAAAAAAATGGAAATTCACATTCAGTGTATAAAACCTGTACCTATAAAAATCCATATTATTCAGGTTCCTCGCATTTTTCAATGCAGTCTATCGTACCTACAATAAAAAATGCAGATCATAATATAATTTTTATCACCAACCTCATGACTTATTTGCCTCTCATAAACCCTAAATTCCCCAAAATATAATGCTGATATTGTCACAAAGGGAACATCTGCGTACCTACTTAGTATATTTATTGTTTGTCTATACCCTCTGAGAAAAATCTTTGCTCCTATGAGAGATTTCTTTGATAATGCAATAAAAAAGCAACCCATATGAATAAAAGCTGTTTTTGGATTATTGGGGATTTAAATCGCTGTATGAAATATGTTCCTAAATAAATAACATTGAAAAAGGACTAAGGACTAAGTACCTTTTAATTGGTACTTGTGTTTTCGTCATCCAATGAAAATTATTAGGTGTCAATATAGGTATGAACAGAAAAATATAGATACATGCCTATTTTGTGACAAATATACCTAAAAATCGTTTAGTTCTCCAAAATTTACATCATATGGAACCTACTTTCAGCTAACTTACCTTAGTAGGTTCCTTCATTTGGTTGTAGGTAATCTTGAGTAATTAATCCATAAGGATGGAACCTCAGAGAGATTTTTAGTTTCATTAACAACCTACCTACTATGTTCAGGAAAAGACGCTCAGGTCACATAATTATGATTTTCATTCGTGATAGAAAAACGAATGATTTGGAAGATAAATCAAAAGGTAGGTAGATAAATATAGAATATAATTTCGTGGGTAGATCAAGATAAACAATAAATTTGACGACAACGTTTGCTCCGCAACCTAAAAATTGTAATCGTAGGTATAAAAAATATTTACCGTTTGAAATGTTCTCGTATTCGTTCTTCTCGTATATTCTCGGGTAAATTTCCTACCCACAAGTGTCTAGTCTCTCTGACCATTTTGCCCTAAACACCACATTGAGGAATTTTTGTTTTTTGGCGCACAAACACTATTTCACAAAAAAACACAGCCGCTGGAACTTCATGTTGGCGCACTATTACTCCGGTCGACGTTACTCCATTTTCTGCAACACACCACTTCACATAACGACACTCACTCGTTTTTAAGCACATGAATTATTATTACTTTTTCATTTTATTCACATATTTTTTCACTTTTTAACACTGTGCGAGCTCTATTCACTTCATTTTCGCTCTACACAACACACTGGGAACGGGAGAACGCGGCTTCGACAAAATGTATTGCTCCGCCTTGTGCTTCGCCGCGCACCTATTCACGACATGCCCTCTTCGCCACAGTCACAACAAGGAAAACCCGAGCCGTGTGTCTATGCACAATCGGACGAGTTCGTGTAGCTCGATATCGCGTTCCTTTATGCTTCGTCTCTGTTTATTGGACTTTTCGGTCGCTGGCGACGCCATACTATCCTGCCTACAATAATAATACGTTTTCTATTTTTATGATATATCATTTATTGTTTGTTATACCTATTTCTACCTTGTTTGAGTATAGGTATAAATCTTCGTTTAATAATTCTCATTGCGTTCAAATATCGACCATAGAATGAATGCATGCCAATCCTGCTTTGCCTAGATATTTAGATATCGACATAGGTAAAAATGGCCATTCAACTTCAACAATCAATTGATAATATGAATTGTTTCACAAACTAAATCTATTCAAGTTGTTAAATAGGTATTCTCAAATTAACGAAATGATGCTGAAATCAGAGTAGGTATTCACCTTCAGTAGGTACCTACCTACCTACTTTTTTTCAGTTCAGACTGTGTCCTTAAACACCTACCTAGAATTTCAAATCTCAAAACACCCTTTTGCTATTATTATCAATACAAGTTACTGAACGATGAGAAAATAAGGAAAATCAAAAAATAAGAGAAATGCTAGAAATAACACGTTGACTTTGAAATCGTTTTCTACCTTTTTAGAACGCGTAGTAGGCTGTTTTAATTGAGGCTTGGACGAGTCGACTTTCGCGTAGGGTGGGTTGGGTAGAGCTGTTGAACTACTACACAACACAACGGTAATACAAAATTCAGTGCATTCTGGCAATACAATGGCAATTCTTTTCGAATGTCTCTCGGTAGCGAGCAAGTGCATTATTCACTATTCAATTGTTTCATCAATGTTACATCAGTTTTCGAGTTCTTCATTTACTTGTAACATAAATCCTACATTATAGGAACCTAATGAAACCGTGTTCGGTATGTAGGTACCTACCTAGGTACTTTTATGCTTCTCTACTAGGTATTTACTCATTATATTATTATAGATATCTACCTACTAGGTATTTTATACATCAGCTAAAACACATGTTCAAATACCTACTAGGTACCTAGGTAGGTAGAGATAATATAGACATGTTAGGTTTTCTGGATACGTTAGTTGTTAGGTAGGTATGAAAGTTTCCGAAACACCAAGTTGCTGAGTGCCTCTGACTATACTAAATATGCCTTGAATGAGAGAGCATTATTTTTTGTTCACTGAACTTTTCAGTTTAATCTTTGCTCAATTAAAATCCGATTAGGAACGGAACATCTTCCATTCCAGTGTAACCAAAAGGATTGCAACCAACCCACTATTTTATTCCATGCAAAACTGAAATACATTTCATCCAGAAAAACTATAAACACGACTCGGTTCCAATCAAGAAGAAAAATAAAATGTCACGAATTTACTTCACGCTATTGATTCGAAAGGTCAGCATAATAATGATGGCGGCGATTACTGATCTCGAATTCTCGAATCGAAGTTCGAACGACTATCTTGATGGCAATATTGCTTTCGTGTTGATCGTGTTCCACGTTCCACGTTGCAACTTTAACCACCACGTAAGTCGCAGAACCCGTAGACGTCGATCGTAGCGCGTAGCCTAATCTAATGGATTCGGTCGCTACTCCTCGATGCCAGATTTCCCAATTTCTTTCAGAAGGTTATCGGCTGTTGCCACGTGACGCAAAATTCATGGGCTATCAGTAATTCTGGACAATAAGTGTAAAAATGAGTGGGGAACATGAATATGTTTACTGGGCCTGTATGGGTTGTTAAAATGAAGTAGTAAACACCCAAGTTGATACTTACTTCACTTTTCTTTGGATATAGACTATTTGACTATTTTCAAAAAGTGTTATTTCATTTGGACATAACTAATATCCGGAAATAATCGTGAGGTATTCAAATTTACTTTTACTTATATTTTTTCTGCTGCTGTACCAAAATTGCAAAATTTTTTGGTGTAGTTTGTGTACTTTAAGTGTGTAATTTTTGAATATTAAAGTTCTAGCTCATTATTTTATGGAAGACTATGAAATTTCGCAACAGAAATAGCTCAATTTCAAATTTAATTTCATAGCTGTCAGTAGGCCGGTACTAATAGTCACTATATGGATAACAACGACACGGAAACTGAAAGTAGAAAAAAAACAAATGACAGCGGTTTGGAGCTCCAAAAGCGCATGCGCTAGTCAAATACGCGCATGCGCATATCTGTGTTCCGATCTGTTTTGGTTTCACTATCGCATGAAGAAAACCATAGGTGTTATCCATTGTTAACGAGCTACCACGGATAAGAGAAATAACAATTCGTGTCAAAAGGAGGTTAGAAAGCGTAATAATTGGTCTAGAGTGTCAAATCGCTCTGATCGTGAATTGCTCCTATCTGGACCTGGGTTAGAATCCCAGAGTAGACGTTGATATTTGTGTATTTTTGACTCCCTATCCCTGCTCAAGTTTCGACTTGTTCGTTGTAAAAAAGCGTAAAAAAATCTTAGCCGTGGAAGAAAATATTGTATATTGCACGTGAAAGTGTTACATACACATTATCATTGTGTGTCATGGGTCGGAGAAGGCTGATAAAGTATGAAATATTTTCGCAGAAAACGAAATTTTCAATCAAAACATACCAAAAACAATCGATGGAAACTCAGCAGACCATTTTGTATGTATTCGAATGAAATTTCAATTATTTTCCAAGACCAAATTACAAATTGAGAATTCACATTTGTTGATATTCTCCATAGAATAAATTATCTATTTTTTTTAAATAAATCATTTCATTAAACTCTGTCACCTGCCGTCCTTAACTCTGTCAGGTCTGCCCTAGAATTTGCGACACACGCTTGATTGATGATACGTTATAATTATATATCGAAAAATAAGTTGGATATACATATATTCCAGGAGAGTCATCCGTAGTGAATATCACGGAATGGAGTTCATGAGAACATCTCTTGTCATCATAACAGTCCAAAAATATGCCAAAATGTTTTTCAAGTGAGACACATAACTTAATTTTTTCAATAATCTTTTCTCTAAATGGTGAACATAATGTTAATGACATGGTTTGGTATCCACAAATGTCGATGAATATACATTTCAGAGAAGACTGATTTTCAGCATTCTTGTTGTGATTGAAAAAACATGTAGGAAGATTTTTGAATCACGTGAGTGTGTAGCACTATAGTTTCAATGACTCTTTTTAAGTATGCGAAAAAAACAGATATAGAGATAAAGCTTTGCATTCATAGTTTTTTTTAAACAACTCCAAAAAATGAAATCTCTACATGGTGCTATTTTCTGTACATGAACTAATTGACTTGTGCCGTGGGCACACACCTCGCAATGAATGTTTTTAAGAATCATCAACACACTCGGATACGACTCATTTGCGTATAATTTTTTTCTTCGAAATTGATGATTACCCCATGAAATAATTCAAAGTATTGAATTGGAGCCTGTGTCATTGACTATACCACGAATATTCAATGCCTGTATCCTACTATGCATGCATATGTTCGAAACTTATGTTATTCATTATTCTAGAGAGAAAAATAATTCAGACCTGGCAACTCTGCAATGAGTTCGTAGCATTATGCTTCGCGCAACTGCGCAGTCGCTTTCTCGTAGAGGAGACGGTGGTGGAACGATGACGCACTGATGTCGATTGTCGTCGAGTTTTGGAATTATTTCTCTGCTTGTGCTGCCATCTGTATAAAGTTTCCATCGAATGTATTCGCCCAGTAGAATTCTACATCAATGTAGAATATTAGTTCATAAATTCTTTGTAAGATAGTATTGGTGTACAAGGTTGGCAAAACTGTGAAATATCAATTTAGCCAACTTTTATTGTTTTTCGAAAATCAGAAGGGAGCTAGTTAGTTATCACGAATGTTACATCTTTCATTGCGCAATCATAGAGAAAGCAACTGAGAGTGAGTGTAGAAAAATACAAAGCATCTCTTCTAGTGCCACTAGAGGCTCGTCCACTGACATATCATCATTTTGGGATCCTATAATCCATACCGAATTTGAAGGATCTACGACAACTTTGATTTTTCGGCCCCTTTGGAACTTTTTTGGATTTGAATGCTGAATGATGAAAGAATTGTGAATACTTATTTCCGAGTACTTTCAATGTGCTTAACAAGAATCTGAACAATATTGATACAGTCTCTATATACAACGGCTGAACAGCCATCCTAAAAACACCTTTTTTTTCTAAATAATTATCTTTATCTGTAACCTTATTCACTGTGAATTAGATGATCATTAAAAAAAAGTTGTTTTCAGGCTGGCAGTTCAATGCCGTCGTATTTTTTCGACTTATGTCCATTGGATCTTTTGTTTCTTCTTCTGATCGCCGCTGGTGATGGAACACCCTTTATATATTGCGGAAAGTGCCGTACCTAATATCGAAATATGTAATTAGAGAAACTCGACATAACTCCTTCATAATCTTCGGCATGAATACATTTTTTTAAAAACCCATGAAAAATCCATTCGTTTCATTAAAGTAGACATTATTTCTTAATTGATGGTAGTTGAGTTGCATTTCATTGAAATGCACCAAGTTCACTGTAAACCGATTACGATGATACAGTTCGATGCTTGGTAGGCTTTGAAATCGAAAGATTATTATTTAATTGAAGTATAAATAAATCAAAAAAACATTCTTTGTACATCGCCTACTATGCAAAATAATACTGAAAATAGACTAACTGACTTATGAATTGAGATGTATTAAGGGAACAATATCAATATCTTATGTTTCCAAATGAAAAGATTATGTTATGGCTACATGGCAGAAATGAAAGACAGATAGTTTCCTTTACAAGTAGCCAAATCAAAAGATATTTGTCCCTATCTCAGTTTTCTCAGTATCGTGTATTGAGTTATTTACGGATGTTCATTATAAAATCAAAGAGAATATTGACAACCTGCAGGGATTGATCAGGGTATCGAAAAATTCAAAATAATATCGGCTAGCTAAAGATCTTTGAATTTCAAAGCCTACCAAACATCGAACTATTTTCGAATTCGGGTTACAGCCAACTTGATGTGAATCAAAAAAATGCAATTCAATAACCACACCAAATCTAACCTAACCTAACCCAACCAATTTGTGAACGCAGGTGGCTGGACCAAATTGTCGTTAGGTTCAAAGAAAGTTGATTGATGAGAATTAAACAATTCCAAAATTTTTATTTTCATGCAATGAAATTTATAAATAGAAATGCACGGATTTTCTGATTCTTCTAGCAGAGCCTATGGTGCATGGCTATATTTCCGAGTTTCGTATTCAAATTATCAAGTTTCTTGTCAACTTGTCAACTATCAACTTATTACAACAGGTTCTCATTGTCTCTATTCTCAAGCCCGGAAAAAACCCCAATCTTGTCGAAACATACGTACATTGTCCTCTTTTTTTCGTGCATTTTAAAAACCCTCGAAATAATTATGAAAAATAGATTAGAATGATGACTTCCTGAAAAGAACTTATTGCCTATCGATCAATCTGCATACAAAAAAGGATTTGGTAAATTAGATGCATTATTAACATAACATACAGAAAAACTTTTCAAGAAATAACTACCAAGCTGGTTTCTTCATTGTTATTGAAGGGGTATGATGCCTGCCTATTCTGAAACCACAAATGAACTGTTAGATATCCCAATCCACGTTGCCCACATCATAGTTAATTTTTAATACAATAGGTAGTTATACCTTTGAAAATCAATATTGAGAAGCTCCATTATATAGTTCAGGATTGCTCCAGGGTTAGGTCTTGAGCCCCGTTTTATTCAATATATATATATGGCTGATTCGCATGAAGTGAAAGTCTTAGATTTGCCATTTGAAGTAGTTCAATATGCTGACGACATATGTGTTTACACTGAACAAAAAAAATATGATAGGGCAATCCAGTTTTCAGAAAATGTCAAAAAAAACGGTTCTTGGCTTACTAGCAATGGCTTACAATTGTCAGTAACATTATCCTGTAACTGTTTTCACATGACACAATTTACCGAACATCAACCTACTCCATATGAAAAACGTGAATTTTCCGGTCAAACCTCAATCTGAATATTTGTGGATAATTAATTGGTGACTGAAAACTTACAAGGAAATCTCATATTGAGCATATGAAAAAATGGTTGTGAAAACATGGTAGGGTGCTGATGTCGAGATGCTGTTCTATCGTTGCTTCATACTAGACGTTCTATTTTGGATTGCGGATGTTCTCCTTCAAGGTGTAGCTAGAAAAATTCATATTCTTCAAAATACGGCTCTGCGAATATGTCTTGGAGCAATGAGATTCACACCAACTGTACCCCTACATGTCGAAGCTCTTGAACCACCTTTGGATTATCGAATAATATATCTTAGCAGTAACCTTCTCACGAAAACTGACATACACATAACCCTGAGTTTCTTTTCAATATATTCTGACTAGTGTAGAACTCACTAATAAATACTGGAAATTGAACAATTGTCCCCCTTTAGGCCTTGTATTTCAGAAATATCAGCGAAGTGTTGCAAATTTATTAAATCCCAACAATACTACTAATGTCGTAAACGATAACATCCTGTTCCATAATGAGAGCGTTACTCAACCTAAGGTACTCCAGTAATACAGGAATATCTAAAAATATTCTCTTTTCATATATATCGAATTGGGGAGATGCTCATGATGAATAGCATTTTCACTGATGCATCTAAAACAACAGGTGGTGAAGGTTTTCACTCTTACATTTCCTCTCAAAATGTTGTTAATTGGTAGTCAATCCACTTTGTACATTAATCTCTTCAAGAGTAATTATCATTCACAAGATCAACGTTTATTTGCTGATTAGATGAATAATCCACACGGCAATATTATAAGATGGTAAGATTCGAAGTAATATTTATATACAATGAGTAAGATTTTCAGGTTGGAACGGATTTCTGAATCAATGATAGAACTTCCCTAAACCAGAGAAAATTCAGCTTGCGTACATTTTGCCAGACAATCAGAAATAAAGAATTATTCGTTTTTCAGCTTTTGATGAGATTTTCTCTCCTCGTTTCTAAAAAATAGAGTAGAAGTTATTAAAAATTATTGCAATATATTTGTAGTAAGGACAGATTTAGGATCTGTCCCAAAATGTCACTGCGCTTGAAATTAAACCTTTAGATACCTAAAAGAGAAATTCTCTATTGGTCAGTGACACCTTGTTCTTGAAAAAATTTGGAAATACAAATATATTTAATAATAATAAAACCTCTACTTATCTTGGTGGACGTTTCGGGAACGAATCTGCTCCCGTTCTCAACACAATTAAAATATTTTTCTTCGTAAACTTTTTTCGATTTCGACACTGAAAAGTGACAATTTGGCAGACGGAGGAATTCTGGTTACAAGGTGTTTTCATTAATTGATATCGAATTTCCCATTTTCATATTCAAGTTTCAGAAGTGGATGCCAAGTTCTATCTATATCAACTGAACAAGAAGCAATATTATTGTCTCCGTTCAGGAGAATGCAAGCAGACTCTTTGATTTTCCGTTTTTTGGTTGTTGTCTTCTTTTCCTATGATCTTAATATTACTCCAATCGGCCATATGTTGTCCATTTTCAGTAAGGATATGCTCAGCTAATTTTGATTTGTCTGAGCATATCCTTACTGAAAATGGACAACATATGGCCGATTGGAGTAATATTGAGATCATAGGAAAAGAAGACAACAACTAAAAACGGAAAATCAAAGAGTCTGCTTGCATTCTCCTGAACGGAGACAATAATATTGCTTCTTGTTCAGTTGATATAGATAGAACTTGGCATCCACTTCTGAAACTTGAATATGAAAATGGAAAATTCGATATCAATTAATGAAAACACCTTGTAACCAGAATTCCTCCGTCTGCCAAATTGTCACTTTTCAGTGTCAAAATCGAAAACATTGAAAAAAAAAAATTTACGAAGAGAAAAATATTTCAATTGTGTTGAGAACGGGGGCAGATTCGTTCCCGAAACGTCCACCAAGATAAGTAGAGGTTTTATTATTATTAAATATATTTGTATTTCCAAATTTTTTCAAAAACAAGGTGTCACTGACCAATAGAGAATTTCTCTTTTAGGTATCTAAAGGTTTAATTTCAAGCGCAGTGACATTTTGGGACAGATCCTAAATCTGTCCTTACTACAAATATATTGCAATAATTTTTAATAACTTCTACTCTATTTTTTGGAAACGAGGAGAGAAAATCCCATCAAAAGCTGAAAAATGAATGTACCACCTCCTCGAAGAACTTACAGACAGTATTTAAAAAATTATTGTTTGTCATGGATATCAAATCTAGCCCACTTCAACATAGTGAGTGCATAAAACAAAAGCAGCAAGTATTCTGCTGCAAGCTGTAGCTATATTTAAAGCACTTCCATTCGTGAAAAATGCTAATCACGAGAAGGTGGTCATAGTCTCTTGAGTCCTTATATCGTTCTAATAGCATTGGAAACGGTTGAACTCTCAATGTTTGAGTACAATTCCTGCTTATTGCAGATTAAAAAAACTGGTATGAGAATAAGATCTCGGCATGAACATTTGGATCAACTGGAATAATGGAATCCCAGTGTTTGAAGTCTGTGATTTCAAACGCACATTCATCTATGCTATATCTCTGCCTGGAGCCACTGACTATTATAGTCAATGCTGGAGCGTATCTTTGATGCCAAATTCCTGAAGGACACTGTATATGACAACTTTCTCAGTAAAATCAATGAGACTAGATTTTTTTCTATTACTACTTTTCTTTTTCAACTTCTACTCATATATTATATTGGATTGATCTCCCAGAATGAATATAAATGATATTTATAATACATATCAACACCTTGGAACTTTTCTTGATTTCTGATGGGAGATGGCATCGTCTGATGGCATTGTGTAACGGCTGTTTTCCATATGCGAAACAAGAATATGGACTCTTTTCGCCTCTTAAGATATCTATTCATGCATTTGTCATCAGAGCGTGACCATGCCAGTTGACACAAATAGCCGAGGGAATGACAGGTGATATGATGGGCATGGGTATTTTGGAATTTCGAGTGGGGAATAAAACAAGTTGGTATTGATATACATAAGTATTCTAATAAATCTTGATGCAGCAAAACTGAAGTCACGAGACAAAATGAATGTACAGAAAAAACAGTTATAACTTGTACAAAAGAACACTTCCAATTATATTTAGGTACTCAAATGATTATAACGAGCGTTTCCACAAATGAACAGGAATCTATTTGAATTCCTCGTCATTGTGTCATGATGGTGAAGTAGCAAAATCATAATAATACTAATTGTGAATTAATATAATTCAAATTTGTTGTTTAAAAAACCGAAAATAACTCAACATTCTGAAATGTCATTTTGGTTCCAGATACATAGATTTCGAGCAGATTTCAACAGACATCCAAGTAGAGAAAAAGTTCCCAAATGAAGTTAGAAAGTGAGAAAGGTATGTACACCACTACAAGTTATACATACATACATACATACAATCTATCTACTTTAGTTAATACATATTGCAGTTGTACAAACTTAAAAATATTCGAACAAAGTAAAAATAAAGAATCTATAACAATATCTGCACATACTAGGATTCCTGCTGAACACAGAAAACTTAATTTCTATAAATACTTTGTTATATACACTTAGTAAATAATTAAACTTTCTGAAACAGAATTTTTGGGGAATGTTAACTTTGGTATAATTATGTTGGTAAAGTTCGTACTCGATAATATACATAGTTTGAATAAATATTTTAAAACTAAAAATAAAATCCTCGAAAAAAATAAAGAAAAATACAAGCATAAAAATAAAAAGAATATCACAAAACAAAAATTTTCGCATAGTTCAGAGTTGTGATGTGAAATTATTTCTCCATGTTTATATCAGGTGTGCAAACATCTAATTGACATGATTCACAAATAGATCTAACAATGAAAATATAGCAAATCAGATGATAGGATTTTTTTTCAAAGAAATGATAGTGCAGTGATAGATTTTTTGAAACTATCAAGGATCCACTAGTAATTCATATTTCAAGAAATCTTCAATTCAAATTTGGACCATATCTCCTAATTTATATCTGCCTTCGTTTAGCAAGTACAACAATTATTAAAACGCACACAGTGGCGTCAATCATGACAAAGTTTTTATTTAATATATTGTTCTGTTCAATATTCCAAAAAATAAATGCTATGAATATCCATAGGGTGTTTTATTGATATTGTAAAAAATCAAGAGTAGAAGAATTTCTCGTAGTTTGCGTAATCCTTGGTATTTATCAAAGTTTGGGAAAAAGGAATTATATGATTCAACCTTTTTGATTTCCTTCAGATTCAGTGCAATAAAGCATTGAGGGCATTCAGTGTTCAAAATATGGAATATTAATTTTCATGTAATCAGAATCTGTTCAATCATTCCAGTGGCAGGTAACGGAGCTGATAACTATATGAAAATATATGTCACGCCAGTTTTTTGGAATGAAACTGCTTTTTCGAAATAAGGCAATTAGAAATACAACTTCTTTCTTGAATTTCATGGTAGTCTTGTTTTGTTTCCCTGTACACTCTCTGAACGCTCTAAAACCAAAATGTTTCTCTAAAACATAACAAGATAAGATATAAATCAAGAAACAAATTCTATTTGAATACCTCAATTTCAAGAAACAATAACGTGACAGATTTTTATTCATTGTTCATTTTTTTAACATCCTCATCTAATAAATTCTAGTGGCATCAAAATAGGTATCTTATCATTGCAAAGAAAACTACTGAATTTTAGGTAAATGAAAAACATTTGTTTGAAGAGGTCGAATCAACAATTTTAACTCAAAATCAGCACTAATTACGAGTTGTGACAATAATTTTCAGATGTAATACAAAACTACCATCAGCTTCAAGTTGTAACAAGCAATTTAAAAAACATATCCTTCATGACAACTTCCTATTTAACCTAATTTGATGAAAAACCCTTTTTCTTCCAAATCGATACCCTTTGTCTCGAAAAAAAAAATCTTATTTTGTGTGAGAACTCTATCGATTATTTCTACAACATTGATAATGAAAGCTTTTGGACTGTTTTAGCGGGACAAAATCACCTATTTCAACTAAAAACTGAATTGGATGATGCGGAATTGAAAAATATTGCTGATAGATCTTATTTTGAAAAAATAATTCAGAATGTGCATTTTTCAAAGAACAAGAGATGTTTTTAAGAATCCATCAGTATTTCAGCTGGATTCAAAACGAAACAATTTGTCATATATGAAATATTCCACGCTACTGTGGGGGTTTTGGCAATTACCAAACGTATCAATCAAACTGGATGCATCGCTCTGTAGCTTTCAATGAACGCTATTTGGGGGGAGGAGGGTGAGGGGAGGAACTAGACCCTCGCAATATTCCGCGGAGATCTAACACACATTCCCTTTCTTCAGAAAACAATCAAATCACCATGTGAATTTGATGCGATTTGCCTAGCCTGTTTCATGCCAATGCCGGTGTATCTACAAGCAATTCCTTGGAATTCGTGAACATATGTGAACAAAACTAACAAAACCCAATATGAAACGGAAAAATATTCTCCAAAGAAGAAACGAACGAAAGAGAGAAATTAACTGGAGAGCCTAAAACAGTTAAAACTACAGAAACATAAAGCTTTCATCTAGACTCAATCCGATTCATATCGGAGATCTGTCACCGTTCGGTGAATAATCTTTCAACAATTCTCGCAACCTCAAAATCTCCTTGGTGGCCGCCGATAAATCGCCTTGCAGACTCAATTCCTTCTCCCTCAATCTCTTGATCTCCCGCTGGCAATTCTGAAAGAAAGGACTCCATTAAAGTACAAATTAGGGCGGACTGAGCTGGGACGTACGAATGGCAATAATAAGGTTCAGTATGTGGCGCTGACAACCATCCTCAGATGATTTTTTTCTACGGCTATGATTAAAAAGTAAGAGCTTTTCCGCAATTGTGGCATAACTCCTCAGAAAATGGCGACATTTTTGCAGACTTCTGTATGAATAGTTGGTGTTCATAGATTTTTATTATGAAATTTGATTATAAGTTGAGAAGTAACTCAACATTACTACTTCTGAATCAACGTTTTTAAGTTTTGAGTTTTTTTTTTTGAAACCAGTCTTACAATTATTATCGATAATGATCATGTGATATTTGTGAGTGAATTTTCGCTGTGATTGATAAAATGCTTCTTGATTGATTTTGTCGGAATAAATTCATGCATTTCACTAACAAACTGAATTGGATAATGCAAAATTGATAAATAGTGCTGATAGATATTTTTTGATGAAATAATTCAGAATACGCATTTTCCAGATGATGAACATTATTTTTCGAATTTCATTGTGAAATGGGAAATAATCTCCAAATCACCAAACCGCCGTAGAGATCACCGGTACTTACCACGTTCTGGCGCAGCAGCTCCAGCTTGTCGCACTTGAGCTGCGCCACCTCTTGCGCCGCCTGTTCGCCACCGGCGCCTAGGCCAAGGGGAGCGCCCGGCGGGCCCGGCGTGCCGGCCGGCCGCTCGCGGCACGCGCTGCACGCCTTGGCGGCCGTCTCGGCGCTGCTCATGCTTTCCAGGCCGGTGTCGCTGTCGACGTAGCCGCCGCCGAGGTGCTCCAAGTCCTCGCTGGTCAGCGACGACGAGTCGGACGCCGCCTCGGAGGGCGCGGCCGACGCGGAGCGCCGCGGCGCGTGCGCCGTCAGATCGGGCGACGAGGCGGGCGACGACGAGGCGGGGGTGCCGCCGCCGCCGCCGTGGCTCTTCGTCGACGCCGACGACGTCTTCGACGTGGACCGGCCGCTCTGTAATAACAATCATAAGAATATAATGAACACTCATGGACAAAATTATCGAATATTTTTGATTCACCTAGAATGCAAAGAGGAAGTGCCTGCAAAATCCAGCAATCCGAGTGAATCCAAGTGAAACCCCAAAGATATACCACTGATCAGAGAAGCACTTCACCCTCTGGAATTTAAAACACAGATTTCGCCATTATTAGTGTTGCCATGCCCATTTTGGAAAGCATTGACACGTGGAAAAAAAAGGAGAAACACACAAACGATCAATCATCGATTTCGTGAATACGTTAGAAAAGCTAAACCTACCACCCATATTCTAGTTTTTGTGAGATTTTCTCTCCTCGTTTTTAATAAATAAAATTAGAAATTATAATAATTATCTAAATAGTGACAATTTGGGGCAAATCATATCTGTCCTTACTAAAAATATAATGAGATAATTAGTAAAATTTCTATTTTTATTTTTAAGAAACGATGAGAGATGAAAACTAGAAAAATGAACATACCACCTCCTCAAATAACTTACAGACAATATCTACCACCTACCGACCAAAAACCTACCTACCACGATTGAAAAATTGTATATAAGGCATATACAACGCGTATATGAAATTTCAGGAATGTTTACTTTCGTTAATACATTGAAAAATTTCGCCGACCGAATACCTACCACGACAATTTTTGTTGTATATGAATTTCAAGTTGTGGAATTACATGAAGTTTGGTGTGCGTAAATCTATGACATCTCTGATCAATGTCTGCAATCATGGGCGTGTATTGCCTAATGATTATTTAGGTCATTTCTTATTTCCTTTCTATTTCTTCTAATTTCACTTGGTTCATACTCCATTTGGTGGGAACAACCTACTGAATGAACCTTTGCATTCAAGTAAATCACCCTTCATATGGTAATGATATTCATAAAAAAAATAAAAAATCTACCAGGCGAATATGTTCATTGGTTTGTGAACTTACACAGTCAATTTATATTATTGTTGTGGAATATATTTTATGAGTATATACTATACAGGTTGTGCCGAAAAAGATTGCAATACTTTACCAGTGGTTTCTAGGACCAGAATTAGAGACACAACATCATATGAACAGAGGTCGGCAGAGAGAGAGAGAGAGAGAGAGAGAGAGAGAGAGAGAGAAAGAGAAGAAAGATACAGCCTCTTACAGGAGCCCTCCTGGAGATGGTTTGAGATGAAATAATTTGTGTACTCACCTAGAGTTTCATGCTGAATTTGAAAAAGTGAACGTGAGTGAAATAAAAACATGGAGTATTCGAACAGGGCCGGACTTTTTGTACATAAGAAGGACGTACAGGTATTGGGTTGAGTGTTGAGATAGATGTAACCACTATGATTGAGAGAGAGAGAGAGTACAGCACAAACATCCTCAATGCTTAGGTGCATTCCTTCCTCGGTGACAGGCTTTTCTAGATATAGTTCAAGTACAAACATAATGCAGTTGGAAATTCTTTCTTGTTGCTGAATGATTGAATAAATAGACTAAATATTGATAGGCTACTGGGCTACGTTAGAAACAAAAAGAGAAAATCTTAAAAAGTCTAAAAAAATGAACATACTACCTCTTCGATTAATCTACAGTATTCATTCATAGAACTTTATATATACAGCCACCTAATGAAAACCATAAAAACGAATTATTATTGTCATCTTCGACACACTCACCGAGGGAGTCGACTCAGTCGCCGGCACATGTCCGCCCTTCTTGCCCGCCCTGTCGTGCTCGCCGCCATGGGCGGCGTTATCCTGGCTCTTCACCCTGCCGCTGAGCACCTTGCGCACCGACTCGATGAACCTCGACCCGGGCCCCGCGTCTCCCTTCGGCGTGCCAGGCGCGGCGCCGGCGCCGCCGCCTAAAAACTCGGCCGTCTTCAGGCGCAGCTCGTCGGTGAGGCTCTGCAGCAGAGAGGCGCGCGTGCGCAGCTCCAGCTTGGCGAACTTGTCGGCCTTATAGCACGCGTTCTCTGCGTTGATCAGCTTCGTCAGCAGAAATTCTTTGAATTCGGCGCCGTGCCGGAAGATGGCCGGCGTCGGCAGCGTCGGCCCGAAGAAGGGGACGTCGTCGCGGGCCGTCACACTCACTTTGTACCTGCACGACGAACGCAAAATTAATAACAATGATAATAACAATCATATCTTATTCACCGAAACATAACATTTCATTACAAGAAAAAAGGTTTGATGTTTGGTTCAATCCACACCAACCATGAAACAAAGAACGGTACACGCCTTTTTCTCCTTTATTTTGATAGCTATATGTCTGAAATTTTAAACATCAAATATGCTCACTAGAGGGCATTTTTTTGACACATCCAGAATTTTATTAAAACTCCAGGTTTTCCGGAAATAATCTTTCGATTTTCGAATGGAATATCAAGTATATTATTACATTTTTGAAAACTTCATAATATGGATTGCTCATCCAATGGGTACTTCTGAATGACGCCAGAGTAACATTATGCTGAAATTTAGAAAAATTGAATTTCGAGCAATACTGTTTCATCGGAATAACGCTAGTGTAGCATGATTTCGATTGGACAGATAAAATAGCGACCTTAAATCTTTAGTAAAGTTCAGGATTGTCAAAATAAACAAGGTATTCCATTTGAGAAAATCAACTTTTTTACTATCCTCTTTTATATTTTGAAATTTTCTTTTTCTTCTCCTTCATAATATAGGGGTTAGTCTCGCCGTAAGTGGTTTCCAGAATTTCGAAATTCCCAATTTCGCGACTTTTATCCATTTGTTTGATTCATTTCACCATTGTTATTTGTTCAATGAGATATATATATATCTTCGCTACTATGATAATATATAAAAAATACAATTTCAAGAACCTGTCTTGAAAATTGTTATCTGGTCTAAATTTCTTCTTCACAGGAGAGGTTTCTTTGACAAGACTAGTTCGGAAAATATCAACCTGATAAGGGTAAAACATTACAAGAGCTGACATTTCACAATCAATTCTATCTGCCAATAAACAGATAAAAAAAAGATGAAATAAGACTGGTGCATACAGTCCTATTCAATACAATGTTATTGAATTAAACCAAATCGCTCCACCCAGCTAATGTAGTATTCCTGGAGAGGGCATCACGACTCGACTAAATTTAGGGTGGCAAAAATGAAAACAGCGAGAACTGATCAGTCCTATCAAACTTGCAACAAAACAAAATGAAACATAAAATAGACTTTTGAGCGTTCAGAGGAATCAAATTGTTGTATATTTGATGAAACCATGTTACAATCATTCAAATGGGTGACAACACAGAATTTGAAATGCATAGATGGTCGTAGAATAATAGTGCTATCTTCAGGAAAACTTGAGACTCCTACATGAGCTGGAGTGGAGCGGATTGGATGAGACAAAAGCGCATTAGTGCCATCACCATTGTTATTGCATTGTTATGCTTCAGAAGATGTATACTGCTGATATTTATTGACATAAAACTTCTCAAAATCTACTTTGCACGCTATTTACACAACTTGTCGGCCAGAAATTTGCCTACACAACCTGTAAAGATGCCCTTTCCGGACTCATCACGTAAACTATACAAAATATTAATGTAGAAAACAGACAGCCAACTGACATAAATAGTGCTGGAAAAAAAATGTAATATAATGTGATGAGAATTTTTTGGGAGTATGATTTTAGTTTCATATATTTCCAGAAGAGTTTTATAAATGAAAGTGGACGGAAGCGTTATAATGTCCAGTTTCTTGAAAACGGGCGAATTCTGTGAACTTTCTGTCTTCTATTTTACATAACTCTCAGTCCCAGAAATATATGATTCAGGTATTCTGTTCCAAAATGATTTCAGATTCAATCAGCATATATTCAATATCATCAGAGAAGCAAGTAAATTATTAGGATTTCTGAAACGTACTACCTCCGAATTCACCGACGTTGACATTATCAAATATTTATATTTCTCGCATATTCGCAGTAGATTGGAATATGCCTCTATTGTTTGGGATCCTACGCAACGAGACTTGAAACGTGGTATTGAATGTGTGCAAAATAAAATCATTAAATATCTGTATTATAAGAGTCATGGCATAAGCCCTGGATATGTCTCCTTTACTCCAATAAGGAAAGAACTGTGTATTGATAAACTTGAATACAGACGAATCGCAAATAACATTTTGATTCTCTACAAGTTCATATCTGCTTGAACAAAGACAATTTCATTTACAGCTATCGGGATTGCGTCCTCGTCAAGCAACTTTTCGAGTCAGCAATGATGGCCCAATAAGTAGAATTTGCAATATATACAAATGCACTATATAAAACTCTTTGGTGGAATATTTGATATCAACCTCTTCAAATTCAAATCTAAGTTAAAAAAGCTAATAAGTTCCTGGTAATGGGGCAATGTTATACAAAGTATATTGTATCCCTCATCCTGATTCACCTCAATGGTATGAAAACTAAATAGTTCTCAACATATTTAGTGCGAAGAACCTCCCAATTGAATTGAATAATTAATTATTTAAACTGTTAAAATACTAAAATTATCATTATTACAATAATTTTCACTCATTTTCAAGAACCCAGTTAGTAACATTGGAATAATTGATTATAGGCAAAATATTTTTATATGATTGATGTTGTTATCATAGAAATTGTAATTTTTTTTTTGGTTGTTTGTGAGAAACACATGATTAGGCCTCGTTTGCCTGTCTCTTGCAACGACACAAGTATCGCTGACATGCCGAAATCTATTCATTGTGTCGTACCAATATTATTTATCAGACTTTTTTTTTATAATTCTACATTCTTAGACACACTTAAACTTTGATTTGAAATCACATCTCGAACTAGAGGTCATTCGATTTGCTTTACCTTGTGTCAGGAGTGTTAGGGTCCAGCACCTGGACCACGATGAAGGTGTGCAGGAAGTGCGAGGCGATCATGTCCGGCGTGAAGGTGGTGTTCTCCTCTTGGAACACGATGGCGACGATGTCGTTGCCGATGTGTCGCTTCCTCTGCAATTGCTGCGGATCGTTTTCGGTGTAGGGTAGCAGCGTCGACACGTGGAACATGATCTCGCGCTCTTTGAACACCTCGTAGACGGCCGTCTCGCCGGTGTGGCCGTTCTGGATGTCCATCCCGCCGCGGTACCTGTCACAGGAATATTTATTTATGAAGATGACCACCAGACAGGTGAATATACCCAATGAATGGGTGGACTAACCATTTCGAATATCAAAAATTATTTCATGCATTTACAAGCATTTGTGGTCATTTTTCTTGGAAAATCTCCAGTATACATTAATCGCCTTCATTAATATACTATTTCGTGCATTTTCAACTGAATTGCTGAATAGTATTGTCATAACATAGGAACTGACAATCATAGTGACGAGGGGGGCAAAAAATTAACAGCCCATACTTTGGAAATTTGTGAATACGCCACAAAGCTAACCTCATTCCTTCCTCATTTCAAGAAGGCCTCGGGAAGAGAGAATGCACCAGATTCACAGTTTGAGAAGAGAGAGTTTCAGTAGCAAAGTTTGAGAAATACGTGTAACAACCAAATATACGATAATATACATTCTCTACTAGTTCGAGCTTTGAGAGAGAGAGGTATTGAAACGACCATAAGAATGACTGTCGGCATTGTTGTTATTGAATATTTTTGAACAAATTTCAAATAGAACCTAGTTCGCGCCTGGACAAAGGAGAAGGAATCCAACCAATGAAAACTGCAGACGAGAGAGAGGCAACCAGCAGTAATCAGCTGACTACTGAAAAAAATTGTAATTTTCTTTGTTGCACATTCAGACGAATCGATAACTGTTTCTTTTTCTCATGTTCGTTTCAATGCTCTTCATAAGTCGATGGGGCAAAGGTGCATCTAGTAGAGATATATATAATATCATATCTTTGATGATAACTCACCCTTTGTGATCCTTGAGCTGTATCCTTTGGCCGAGCAGCGAGAGGAATTCGTCGAACGGCGCCGTGGTGGTGTTGTTGCAGAACAACTCCTCTTCGTCCGTCTGTCCGAAACGTTGATAGAGCACGCCGAACTTGAAGTTGGTGACTAACACGTGCTCGTCGTAGTTGGCGATCATCTGAGACGCCTGTAAGTAACCGAAATTTGAATTTGAGTTGAGACATTGGAAACTTTGATATTTCGATAGATATTCATAAAACATAGTACTGGACGTATTATTAGCAAAATTCCAATTTACCACTTTTCTCACGAAACTATTTAGTGTTTTGGGCTTCCTAGCATGACTGCTGAAGCACCATAAATTTGATACTGGACATTGCAGGACATACATCGTCGGCATATGGCATTCTGTTTGCAGTGTCCAGTAAGCAAGCCTAATATCACTCTGAGATTAGCTCTGCTCAGTTCTAGGATCTTGTCAGTATCCTTTTACATGGAATGAATGCTTCGGAATGGCTTGAACCTAGTAGATTGTTCCAATATTTTATTATCTGCCAAGGATGATACTTCATTCTTAGCAGAGCTGTATGCTGAACCGCTGAAAGGTTCTGGTCCAGTGGACGTTGCTTAGGCCTCCCATTTTTGTTCCCTTCTGAGGACAGTATGACCTGGTATCCAGATATGGGTGAGTACTGCCATTGCATTGACTAAGTCTGGTCGAGGTTTCTTGGCAGATCAGCTGGACTACCTTACTTAGGAATGAAGAAGATAGATGAGATAGAAGAGATGAAAGGACAAAAGAGAAAGAAGAGATGAAGAGATATAAGAGATAGAAACGATAGAAGATATAAATGAGATAAAATAGATAGGAGATACAGAAAAAACAGTTTATGTCAAACAAGAGTACCTCGAGGGGTACCCAATTACAGGAAATGCTATCATAAAATATATAGATACATAATATTTTCATATGTGAAATTTAAAATTTACCGTGAAGAAGTTTTTATAGAGAAGAGTTTAAGTTTAGAGTGAAGAGTAATGAAAAATATTACACTGTAGTAATAAATACAAGTAAATGCTGAAACGGAGTATATTATGCAAAAATTCACAAATTCAAAATGGAATATATAACATACAAAAATATCAAAAATGCTGCAGTACTGACATAAAGATAATGGTACTATTGAAAGTGGTTGTCGATACCAAGGTGTTCGAAGAGTCAAAATCAATATCACAATATTCACAGATTTTGTTGAGGCTACTGCACATAGAATTCAGCAGTGAACGTACCCTAACATTTGTTCGTGATGCTTCGCAATAAATGGAAGATATTGAAGACACGTAGAAGACAAAGAAGGCAGAAGAAAATGAGAGCTTGAAAGAACAGAAAGATAAAAACATTAAATTAAGAAAAATAAAATGGAATGATACAATAATAGAAGAAAAGCCAAAGAAAGAAAGAAAGAAAGAAAGAAAGATAATTTGATGATGGATGGAGTAACAGTGGTTCGGAACACAATATGAGCTATTGATCCCACCATACTTCATCCCATATAAGATTCGATTCCAATGTTGAAGAAGCGATAGTCATGAAACAGCACTAATAGAAACTTGATGAGTATAAAGATTATCAATATATTAATAAATGAATGAATGAATTAATCGATGAATCAATAAATCAATGAATCAATAAGTCAATGAATCAATGAGTCAATGAATCAATGAATCAATGAATCAATGAACCAATAAATCAATAAATCGATAAATCAATAAATCAATGAACGATTTAGTCCTGGAATCTCAATGGAAGCATTTCCTTTCGAAGAGCATCACAATATAGATGGACTCACCTTGGGATGCAGCACGGGCGCGAAATCGTCGACGTTGAGCTGCTTGTTGAGCAGCCGCGCCATGCGCGCCGGCGACGGCGCCGGAACGATACAGGTCGACGGGACGATGGTGTGCATGGTGCCGGCGCGCAGACGCAGCAGCAGGCGCGTGTGCTCCTGGCCGGCCACCATCTCCGTCTTGATCGAGAGCAGCACGGGCCCCTGGTGCTCGTCGTTGCCGATCAGGGACGAGTGCTCCTGGAATGAGACATTGAGGGATTATTACAGGCGAGTTTTTTTCTGTTGGCAACTCGAAAGGAAAACCGAGGAACATCATTTGAGCCAGCGGTAAAGAGAAGGAAGATATCGGAATTCTTCTTGACGCAAGATTATGTAAAGTGCTTCCCAGAAGTAATCAAATCGAATCAAACCTTATTCATACTTTCATTGTTTACAAATTATATAACTCTGTACAGAAATTACCCAACCATAATGGTTGTATTGAATATATAATAATAATAGAAATAGAAATAGATTTATTTGAAATATATATACATACATAGAGATTATACAAATATAATATATAATATAATATATAATATATAATATATAATATATAATATATAATATATGATATATAATATATAATATATAATATATAATATATAATATATAATATATAATATATAATATATAATATATAATATATAATATATAATATATAATATATAATATATAATATATAATATATAATATATAATATATAATATATAATATATAATATATAATATATAATATATAATATATAATATATAATATATAATATATAAGACATATACAGTATAATGGAAGTATAATATAATATGATATAAAAAGTTACAGTAGTGAATGATAAAAAAATTAATTGATAGAGAAAAAGAGGATGAGAAAGGGATGATGAATGATGAATAACTCAGTTGGAATCATAGTGCGCTCGTAGATAATGAGATAAGGAGCGTTTGAAGAGTTGGAGGGTGTTAATTTGTTTAATTTCATTAGGAAGCTTGTTATAATCCAGGAGCCCTCTATGAAATAAAGAGTTCATTGTTATTACAAGGTTTGTTCGTGGGACAACCAAGTCATCTCTTCCTCTTGTAGCATAGTTGTGAATCTGATGATTATATGTAATGAATTCATTGAAATAATGTGGTGCTTTACCAGTAACTATTTTGAATATAAAGATCATTGTAAAATATTGTAATCTATCTTTCACTGTCATCCAATTCAGAATATTTATCATTGATAATATAGGAGTAAACTTATTGCATTTTAATATCAAACGCATTCCTCTGTTTTGTAACTTTTGTACAATAATAATAATAATAATAATAATAATAATAATAATAATAATAATAATAATAATAATAATAATAATAATAATAATAATAATAATAATAATAATAATAATAATAATAATAATAATAATAATAATAATAATAAACGTTTTTATTGAGCAGGATTTTGTACAGCATACAGAACAAATTATATGAATCATTCAGGAATAGCGATACTCATATTATACTATATGTTGTCTACCTGTCAATTGGCAGCGTTCAAAAGGTGCCCTAGGACAAATTTTGCTCTTCCACCCAACTGTATTATTCTAATGGTATATATGATCTATAATATATATGATATATGATATAATATGAATATAATTGCATGTAGCCATGATATAGGACAGTGATACAAAAAAAAGATTCAAGAAAAACAGTCATCAAAAAATTGTATATACAGTATACCATGTGTTTGTGGAAAATATTATACCGGTGAAACCAGCAGGCCTCTATCAGTAAGGATGAAAGAACATAAGAACAATATAAAGAGAAGATATACTGACAAGTCAAAATTAGCTGAGCATATCCTTACTGAGAATGGACAACATATGGCCGATTGGAGTAATATTAAGATCATAGGAAAAGAAGACAACAACCAAAAACGGAAAATCAAAGAGTCTGCTTGCATTCTCCTGGACGGAGACAATAATATTGCTTCTTGTTCAGTTGATATAGATAGAACTTGGCATCCACTTCTGAAACTTGAATATGAAAATGGAAAATTCGATATCAATGAAAAAAAATGAAAACACCTTGCAACCAGAATTCCTCCGTCTGCCAAATTGTCACTTTTCAGTGTCAAAATCGGAAACATCGAAAAAAGTTTACGAAGAAAAATATTTCAATTGTGTTGAGAACGGGAGCAGATTCGTTCCCGAAACGTCCACCAAGATAAGTAGAGGTTTTATTATTATTAAATATATTTGTATTTCCAAATTTTTTCAAAAACAAGGTGTCACTGACCAATAGAGAATTTCTCTTTTAGGTATCTGAAGGTTTAATTTCAAGCGCAGTGACATTTTGGGACAGATCCTAAATCTGTCCTTACTACAAATATATTGCAATAATTTTTAATAACTTCTACTCTATTTTTTAGAAACGAGGAGAGAAAATCTCATCAAAAGCTGAAAAATGAATGTACCACCTCCTCGAAGAACTTACAGACAGTATTTAAAAAAAAAAAGATAAAAAAAAACTGCTAAATGAAGAAATCAAATCAATGATAAACAGTAATAACCTAAGTGAAAAATGTAACAAACTCATACATAATTATATCATCAGAAATAAGTTATCTAAATATATTGACAGCAATAAAATCAAGTTATGATTTATCAATTAAGTGATACAATTTACCATTCATGAGGTCTTTTTTGAGGAAGGTTTCTGAATGAAGGTAAAGACAAGTGTTTGTAATGTTCAGGGATCCTGTTGTAAAGCCAAGGTAAATAATGAGAAAAAGATCCACGAAAGAGAGCAGTGCGATGATTAGGAGGGGTGAGTTTGGATTTGAATCTCAATATGGTGATATCGAATTTTTGTTTTCTTCTGTGTTCGAAGAAATGCAAATTGAGGGCATAGAGGTTTCGAAGTAGATTCTATTTTCATTGATATATTTTTTTTCAGGTTCAAAAAAACTGAACTTATTCATTTTTGTTATTCAGAGTGGCATAGTCTATTATATAATTTTGGTCCTATACCGGGTGACATAGACTCATGGCTCTGTAAGCTCTGATGGGAACAACGATCAAATCTTGTTCAAAATCAAAGCTTCACTACATCGATCTGCATGGTTCTCCCAACGATTTTACTGATGGACGTAAAGAATAATATGGACCTGATACTTTGATTATTTCTGCACACAAGAGTAGAAAATTTGCTGATTAGTTCGATAACCACAAAAATAAACCGATGAATGTATTCAACCACCTTTACATGTGCATATGAATAAATATACATTCGGCTATGAAATAGGCCATAAGAACAAATCAACTTTCACACATCTAACTAATCAGATGCTTTCAATATGAATCTTTATTATGGCTACTAATTGAAACAAACAACAATAGGTAACAATGTTTCTGACCATAAGCTGTTTTCTGTGAATTGGTGAGAGGTAACTGACAGAATAGTTAGAACTTAACCTCGACACATTGACTGAATTTTAATTAGTTTTCAAACGAGTTTGAAGAAAATCATTCCACAATTTTCTAAAAAATAAGAATGCATTGTGGAATTCCTCACAGGACTAAATTTGACACACATATTGTGGAACAAGTGTCCCGAATAGGAGAACTTTATAAGCAACTACGGCGAAGAATCTGACGCTCGATAGCAACAACACAAGCAACATGGTTTGGCCTGACCTCCTTCGCTTCATTATGTGATCCGACAACAATAGAGGCAAGAATATAATAACCATAACATATTCGGCCTGATCTAGGAGAGAAGAGAGAAGTAGGCGGTGGGCGCGAAAGTTTTAGGAAAAAATCGTCGCGTCACGTTCGTGCTGATATTGTAGAAACAGAGAACCTCATTTCCGAGAAAGTCCTGAAAAGAGTCCCAGAGAAGCAATGTTGGAAGTTGAAATTTCCTGATGGCATTACTTTCAAGCCGGGAGGCAGCGATCGTGATATAACTTGAAAACGCCACTTTTGCTGCCAATGAATTCTTATGTATATAGAGCTGTACATACTCTACCATTAAATCTCTATACAAAGTAGAAAAATTTGCATCAAAAACACGAAAATTTATAACTTCCATCTCAGTATTTTATTACTGGAAACGAAACAGAGTTATTGACACTTTATGAACATTTTAAAAGATGGACTTGCTTTTTTTCAATGCAAATTGATACCTGAAAAGCGATAACGAGAATAGTTTCTCCATAAATCATCGATTTTGTCAGAGAAAAACGGAAATTTGAAAAAAAAATCAATATATCGAAAATCAACAATCTTTGATTTTCTTTCACTGTTATAGTGAGCGAATAATTTTGCAACTTTGCCATGATTTAATCTACTTCTTATCTCCTCGTACCACTTTATATCTGGAGATCCTAATGGTGAACGTCAAATTTGAATCCACTTAGAATGGAAATGAACGTGAGAGACATTTGTTGCAATTTATGCTTCCGCTATCTCATAATGTGAGTAAAACTTAGACATCATTTCAACTTCCGACAAAAATGCTCGAGTCAAGCAATTTCAAAACTTCATGATTCATGTGATTCACGCGATAGGAATGACAATGTACAAGGTTTCCCCGTTGATCCTTGCACCCCATCTAAGTTTATTCTGAACATTATCAAAAAATAATGACCATAAAAGTATCCAATGATTTTCTGAATCGTCAGAAGTTCGTGCCGAAAATTCAAAATTATTTTTGCAAGTATCATACTTTGACATGTAATTTTTTTTCGATGGAATACCCTTTGTATAAATATAAGCTCAACTATACTGAGAAATATAAATGAATGTGCACTAAAACATGGCCATGCTCAAAAGGAATCAGGAATAACAGGACCTGGCGCCATACCAACAGGGGTTATTTGAAAAGTTGTCGAAAAATTACAAATCCATGTAAACTTACATTCAATAGATGAACAACAAAAATGGCGCCAGGTCCTTGCCCCTTGAGCATCGCTAATTATGTTTTACCTCGTATTTTACTGTATATCAATCCACATTTTATACAATATTCAACGCTTATATATTTCGAACGAAAAGGATGAAATAAACCATATCTATATATTTGTGAAATCGGACAATATCCCTTTTGAGACATGAGATAATATACAAGTTGAGTTTTGAATTTGAATTTTCGAAAAGAAATTCTGATGATTCAGAACTTTTGTATATCAACTATGTTTTTGAGAACAACCACTACAAGTACGGTGCAAAAATATAACGGAAAAACCCTGTACATCGATATAGGTAGCTGCCTTATGCGGTATTTTTCAAAGTGACTATCACTCTATAACTAAGACAATAGGTCAATATCCAAAGTATTGTCGACATATTATTCAGACAACAAGCTTCATCAGTGGAAGCACAAAGCACTATGCTCAAATATATGAAGACTGCGATGAAAATTCTCAAAAATATCACAAGTTTCATATTTCTACGCCACATGGAGATACTTACTAAAGTGAAAGCTCAAATCTGTTCAAATGTATACCATGTGTTATTCTCAGAAATTACTTCGCTGGCAAATTTACGCAGAAACCCGCGAATATAAGGTAACACATGCAGAGGTATGCACATTATATTTTTAGACATAACATATACGAAATACTTTCATTCGATTTAGATTCATATTACACGAATATTAACCGATGATACAAAATACACAAAATTCATAATTCTGCGCAAATTATTATGATTCGTTGAAGAGAGCGCGGTCTTGAGTCTTGAGGTCAGTGCGGCTGTGAAGTGCACGCGGCAGTAAAGTAAACACGGCAGCGAAGAAAACACGGCAGTGAAAATTAGGATAACGTGAAACTGCACACTATCGGATGCGTGAAACGTCAATTTTCATTGATAGACCTAAGAAAGTATATATTTCTAGGAAACATTAAATCCAGTCTCTTTTCGGCATGAATCAACACTAGAAATGAAAAAAAAAAAGTTTGGTATGCACTTTGGCAAGTGATTCAGTCAACCATATGTCTCACACCTCCCTAATTTCTTGCATTTTTTTCCTTTCAAATGGTTGTAATAATTGATGCACTTTGGTATGTATCACGTATCTACTACCTACTTACGTCATACACATGTTCAGATGCGACCAAAATATTTTTGTAACCGGATATCGTGCAAGCTCATAAATAATTTTTTTTTCGAATCGTAATGGATTAAAACCCATCAAACAGGAACAATAGAACATTAGTGTTTTATATTTGAATGGTATGTGAAATAATTGTCACTATAGTTATTAAATACTGTCTGTAAGTTCTTCGAGGAGATGGTACATTCATTTTCCAGCTTTCTCTCCTCGTTTCTCTACTTATCTTGGTGGACGTTTCGGGAACGAATCTGCTCCCGTTCTCAACACAATTGAAATATTTTTCTCTTCGCAAAATTTGTCAATATGTTTTCGGTTTTGACAAATTTTTCATCGTGTTTTTTTGCATTAAATTTCAATATTTTGCGATTCCTTGGGCATATTCTAACCGGATATCAATTCTGACGGTGAAAATGAAATCGAGAACAAACAGACTCACAGGATATTTATTTGTTTTCCAAATCATCTTCATTATCTATAAAAGAACGTATATGAATTTGCGTCGCCATCGAAAACTGAACGCAATTTGAAAAATTTTCTAGGATCGAACATGACTAATGGCTATTGCTCGAACTATGTATTCCTTCTTTATATTCCTGAAATTTTCTTAATATTGAAAAATGACAAAAACTGAAAATTTCGATAGAAAGTTTAAAATAGAAACAGATTTTCTTCGTGGAAATTTCTTGAATACATGGTCCACTACTCAACATTCACTAAAAAGATTTCAAGAGCTTATTTAAGATATTATAATATCACTTTTTTCATGTGCTACAACTGTCACAACACCTCAAAGTTGAAAGTGTCAAAAACACACCACAGCGGCAGGGACTATTATCTTGTCGTGTGAATGAGAAATTTCTCACAAAACCGGCGAGAACAATACAGGCGATACTTCTACCAATTAAATTCATCCCAGTTGAAGAGTTCCTTTCTCTCTCTAGTTCTTGTTTCATAATGATTGGTCGGTTGATATTAGCATATAATAAATAATATTGCGTTATAAACGATTCGGTCTAACTCGAACTATATAAACTGCGCAAAAAATGAGATATGGTGATGAATTTTTATGTGTGATGAATAATAATAATAATAATAATAATAATAATAATAATAATAATAATCATAATAATAACATTGAAAGAATTTTTTGAAAAAATATTCAAAAATATAGAAATAAGTATGAAAATATAAAACAAAAAAAAAACAATGTATTGTTATGCTTCGGCTATACATACGCTATATATATATATATATATATACATATAAAAAATCTAAAATTCAGAAAACTAGATGAAGGTTTTCTTCGTGAGGGTGCAGTCAAAGTTTTTGGCATTGAGTAAGTGGACTCTTTGTTAATAAGCCGAGCTTTCGGAAATGTTTATTTCCTTTATCAAGACAATCTATAAAAAGAAAGAAAAAAATGAGTATATATAAAAACCATGTCAATTACACAAACAACAAACTACTTACTAACGTGATATTGAAGATGAAGATATTGCAATACATAACAGATGTAGCATTAGCGGAAACATTAATCAGGAGAATTCATATATATATATATATATATATATATATATATATGCGCGTTATTATTTGTAATTATTGTAAGGACAATATCCCTATTTAGGTCAAACATATACCTTCTGAGAATTCTCTTCATTAGGTTAACATTGTTTATTGTACGTAAATACATCTTGTACATTTCAGGTAAGTAGTTGAATACTTTACTGTTAATGTTTTTTTTGTTATAGTGACTTGTACGTTACCTTTAGATTTATTCCTGGTGTTGTAATTATGTTCAAAATTTTAAAGGATATTTTTATTTTTGTAAATGTATAGTATAATATCATACATGTATAATTGTCGTATATCAAGTACTAGGGCATCTCTGAATGTACAGTTCGACAGATAATCTCTTTTTTTGTAGTACATTATTCTGAGTATTTTTTTCTGCAATATTTCCAATTTTTATTTAGGTGAGCATCGAGTGAACCACCCCAACTGAGGATGGCAAATTGCAGTCGAGATTGTACTAAACTACTAAAGCATAGTATATCGTTTTGAGGTGAGTACAGGAATTCTGCTACGATTAGCGCATGATCATTATCGAAAGCCGTTTATGATGATTCTCAAACATCCTGCCAAGATATTTCAATAATTAAAGCTAGAAAAATATCACATATTCTCAACGTAATTTTGATTGAATTCGTCGGACAATAGAAAGAAATAATTTGACCAATCCGTATGATTTTGATTGTCCTAAGCTTCCTCTCTTCACGGAGATATATGATCATTCAAAGAACGTCTTTCAAATTTGCTTTGTGAAAATTTTTGAAAAACATATCAAGTATCATTCAGGTAGCCATCTTACCACCAGACAAAAAGGCGTAGGGGCCTGATCGTAGCAGTAGATGATGCCAAAATTTCATATTGAAGTTTCTTTCGGAAACCAATCTTAGATCTTCCGCCATTAGATGGCGCTGATATGATCAATCTTATATTCCACCCAGAAAATCAAGTATCTACTTCAATAAGTTTTTGAGAGTTTCCGAAATGGACCCTATGGAATACATTCAACCCATTCATTTATTTCGTCCATTGTATTATTAACAGTAATAGTTTCCTGTATGCTAAAGGTACAATAATATTTCTAAACTCCTTGCATCTCAAACAAAAATTAGATTCTCTCGTTTGACATCTCTGAATTGAACCGTTTTCGAGAAAACAATAATCATATAAAACTTATAAATATCTAGAACGAAATAACAAAAAATATTTTCTAGGAAAACGTTTCTTAGGAGGTAGCTAGGAACTCACTATTATGATGTTCTATCTGAACCTGGTAGATTACCCACATTTACTGGACAAACCCTGTGTTCATATATTCATTTTGTTTATTTTGTAGCCTAGTATCAATTCTGGATGAGGAATTTTTGTTTTCCAACTTTTCCAAGTCACTTCACAATCCTGGCAACAGTGATATTATGATAGTAATTCATATCAAACTCATGTCCAGCGACAGACTAACTTTCCAAAAACAAAAAATTAATAAAGGACGTTTATTCACTTTCCCATCCTTCACTGAAACCCCTTCGCACGAATGGACATACCTTCCGGGTGAACAAAAACCGTTGAGCTGCGGACGAACATCGGAAAATCTGGAAAATCCCGATGAAATCTCTCTGGAGACGTTTCCCTACCCATACGCTGATTATTTTTCGCTACCGCCTATCGGGAATGGTACGTAAGGAATAAGAATGAGCGAGTCATTTGTTTTCTTGAATCAGGGCTGAGGGGCGGGTACTTGCTAAGAATCGGGTTCATCGAAAATCTTTGGATTCCTTGATAAGGATGACGATAATGTCTATGCCGTAACTCAACGCTATAAGCAGTCTGACAAACTTGAGGAGCAAAGTAAGAGGATACAAAGATGATGCAAAACTTCTTTCGGAAAATGTGGACTGATAAACTATACAGGGTGTTACTAATTCGTGGCAAAGAATTCGAAATATTTCTGAAAATACCATCTGGATCGAAAATCGAAATTCTGCAGAATTTACAAGGTGTTTCAAAAAAAGGTAACCCCGTTGCTAGGATAAGTAGAAGACTGCAAAATAAGTTGGGTTTGATCAGTAAAAAAAAAATCGTAACGACATCCGTATTCAAGATACAGGGTCTTCGGAAAATTTTTTTTTTACGATTATGTCGAAACTACTGGCAACATCGATACATGACAATTTTTTATGAATATGTTTGATTCTCATAGAGGGCGCTAGTTACACGGTTCGTGCCGAGTATTTTTCAACATAACTTTTTTGAGGTTAGATTTAACTCTCCAAATTTTATGTGAGTTTGAGACTGTATACCTGTATCTCAAGACCTTGAACACGGATGACGTTACAAATTTTTTTTTACTGAGCAAAGCCAACTTATTTTGCAGTGTTCTACGTATCCTTGCAACGGGGTCACATTTTTCGAAACACCCTGTATATAGACAAAAATGAGTACCTCTAGATGTAACTTAAGATATACCATGTTAGCGCCATCTAGTGGCGAATGATCTGAGGTAGGTTTCCGAAAGAATCATCTCAAATTCCTGAGTACTTTCACACTATCAAATTGAAACTAACAACAATGAATAACAATTCAATAACGATTCAATATATAGTTTTCCACTGGAGCATTCAGTTTTCGACTTTTGTGGTACACCATCATATGGGATCGTAGAATATCGAGAGAAGAAATGGAAAATCCAATTACCAATTTGATGATCACATTTATTTGTCGAGAAGAAAAAATGACAATAATGAAGTGATCAAAATATCTCTAATATCTCTAATAATATCTAATAAATATATAGTATAATCCGTCCGAGTTATACACTATACTTTTTCTACGACAATACAATAGAGTAGCGTAGCATCAGTTATGATTTCGAAGTAGAAATGGCTTTCCCATATTTTCCTGCTGATGATTCTTGGTTCAAACTTACACAGGAATTTCAAATCTAGAACAATTTCTTAAACGAAGACACACGCTAACAACTCATTGATAGGGCTAAGAAATTCAATAAGTTGTTGACAAACATTTTGTCAACATTGGCAATCAAAACTACGATAATTAATGAACAAATGAATCAGTGAAAATACCACTATAGTGCATTTGACGAAGTAAAAGTTGCAGCTAACTTTTGCCGCTGTCAAACTGACAACTGCAATTTTTTATACATGAGTTGAATTGTCAAGTACATTTCTCAGCAATAGTCAAGGATGTGTCACATGACATTGAGTGACACATTCACGAGAGGACAAGCTGGCCTGGGGATATATTCACAGTATTTGTCGTGGGAGAACTTTTTCATCAGCGATTAACCATGTTAACGCATGGAAAACGCGATTTACGCAACAACAAATATACAGTGGTCATAACGAACGGCATCAGCGGGTCGGAAAAATACTCATATCAGAGAAATTGTGAGTGAGTTGTGAGGAGAATATGGGCTAGACTTTCCCACAGTATATTTTACTCTCACGTACTTGCTTGAACCGAGGCGATCGCAGGTTGAGATCGCTGAACTGCGAAGGAATCGACAAGGAAATCCTTATGGTGCAGTTAGATATTCGAAAATTTGGAATCGAACCAGATCCATTCTCACAAAAAAAAAATCGATTTGATTTCCATAACTTTTTAGTTACATCATCAGGAAAGAATGTCATTCAGTTAGATACGTCAACAATTTCGTTTATTTTGAATTCATCACGAAATACATATGTTGAAATTCGAAAGAAATACAAAGTCAGGGGCGGAAAAAAATGGGGTTTTGATCAATGAGAATTCTGAGCAATCTTTTGCCTGTGACTTTTTACATTTTTCAGTTCCGAATATTAAAATGTGAAGCTGTCCGTAATACGAGAAAGTGTTCTCGATAAAACACTAATGCCGTAATATTCCGGAACAACCTGTCTGTACAGTGAAACAATATACTCTCATTTAAAATTCCTCTTCAGTTAGTAATTCTCACAAAAACACACGAATGGAAAACTAAATGTTCCGGAATCATCGTGCTAGCCAGCGGTGGAATGATGGGAGATAAGGAAGGTATTTGGAGGTCGTACGCATCAGGAAAGACTTCACTTCTACTCTAGTACAGCAAAGTTAGTTAGGTTTCGAGACTGACGATGTAGGGGTGAACAAAGTGAACCCTGTGAACCATCAATCTAAAATTCGATTCGATTGGGATTTTTGAAAAACCAATACTGAGGATTATCGAGTGAAATAAAATTTAATGCTTCTGCCATTGTGCTAGAATATTCAATAGCAAGTATTGTCCTGGCCAGAGAATAATTGATAAAGTTGCGTGCGTGTGAATTGCTTGTTTACTTTGAAGGCGTATGGAGAATGAATTCATAATAGTTTGATTTAAAAAGAAAATAGTGTACGCCCATTGAATCCGCTTTAATTAATGCGCAAATGAAATTTTAATTATTTAGGTTGATGAAGTAGGCTGTTCGTGACAAACGCAAATTTTCCGCAAATTCAGCTGTGACCAACTAGACATCGAAGCAAATGGCTCGAAATTTTTCGTTTGCTGTTCATATAGGGTGTTTCATAATATATGCACTTCAAGAAGTGATAGGGTGACTCAAGAAAATGAAAAAAGTTTTTATATATTCTTTTGTTTCCAAGGTATACAGGGTGTTGAAATACATTGATTTGTTTTTGTATCTTATTCCGACTACAGTAGGCTAAGAAATTGAAGTTTCTGAAATGTCGATCATTTTCATGGAACGAAAGATGTAATCTTATTAAAAGAATATTGAACAAAAAATATCTGGATAAAGACACCATACAATTCAACGCAAGCTTGTAGTCGCCGCATCAGACTCACGGATCTTGTATCAAATGTGACAGAAGAAATAACAGTGTTGTATGAATTTTTCACTGAATTGAATGATACTGATGCCACTGGTGACTCACGATGCCCCATATATGCATAATTTAGCAACTAGTGAGGAGATATTCTGGAGAAAAATTGGTTCAATTATCTCAGTTTAGTCGGAAGATAAAAAATAAAATCGGTAACAAAATAGTTTTGGCTCATAAGAACTTCTTTAATTTTATTAAAATGTCATCTTACATTTGAAGTATTATGAAACACTGAGCAACCTGTATTCTGAGTCTCTTTTTACAAGCCCATTTCCTATAGTTTTCAATCAAAGAGGAGAAAAAAAATCCAGAATTTATTCACTGAGAACGTATCAGAAGAAAGCATCTGCTGCGAAACTACAGAATCGATTGCGATTTGCGTTACCCGGTAATATTCCTAGGAATATTCCTAATAAGGAGAACCATCAAAAATTTACAAAATTTACAAAGAAAAAAAATTGTTGTAGGCATGGAGAAGATTAATATAATCTACTGAACCATAGAAAATTACTAAATCATTGGAAAAGGGAACCTAAATTTAATGATTGTTTTAGTATATTTCTCTCAAAAACCATCTTAAAATTGGTGTAAACTAATTTAGTTTTGTTTTGAATGCACATATTTCGAAACATACCGATATTAATAATTGCATTAGTTCTTCTAATAGTGACGAGATATTACATAGGGCATTCCATTCTAAATTCATATACTCTTCGCTGCACCCTGATATTATTTCGCTGATGAAAAGATACTTTGAAACCATAGACTTATTAAGGATAATAAGTCTATGTTTGAAACGTGTCATCTGGAACAAGTTGATGATATGGTAATATCTGATTGATAATATTGGGAAAGTTCACATTCTAAATGTTTCCATCGTCCGAAAAAAAAACCCACACCGACAAAGTTGATGCAGGACTGAGTCTGAAACATATACAGAAACGTTCATTGTTGTCTTTGTTTCATAAGGCCAATTGCATAGGTAGATATCTCCCACTCTCTCCTTCCGCTCCATCATTACAATCATTAATAATATGCTTTGCTTACGACTCAAAAGCCATTTAGCATCCAGGAAATGAACAGCTATCGTCGAGCCTATTGTTCTATCCCACACCATAGAGATAGATAATGATCATGGCTTGATAATTCCTAGCTATTGAGATGGCCTAGTAAATACCACACTTAGCACTGCCAACGTAATATTCATAAAGTATTCCGACCAGTTTGAATTCGATCCAGTGATCCGTTGCTCAGAAATCAAGTGTTTCTAGCTATATGTGGCTATACCGGGTGTCCCAGAGCTTTTGGGCCAGCAGATGAAATGGACTGTAAGTTGAACCAAAACAAAGAATAGGGGTGCAAATCGAAAAACAAAGTTAGGGGTGGTTTCTCGGGGGTTGTTTGCCAGGGAGTGGATTTTGCTATGCTGCATGAACGAGCTTATGGTCTCCTACGACAAGTATTTTTTTCAATTTTCATTTCTGCAAATAACTGAAATATCTGCTGGCATAAAAGCTCTGGGACACCCGGTATACATAGGATTACTTTACCACAGTCAAATGTCGTTCTTAACTTAGCACGTGAAATAGCTGATTGATGAATCAACACGAAAAGTCTGAGCCACAAATCTATGTGATCTATAAATCAATCTCGTTCTGAAACTCTTGATTTTGTGTATAAATTATGCCTTACTCAATCTGTAACAATTCAATGAACACAGATCAAATTATATAATAATTATTATTACATTAGATTCAATTAAAATAGCGTTCTTGGTTTTTCTGTCGATTATCGTAACCACCTGATAATGATATCGATTATTTCATAGTTCTGTGTCATAATGCAAGGTCAAATTATTTATCGTGTGTATTTACTGATGAAGCTAGGTAGCGGTTGATGAAAAAAAAAAGGTACCAAAATCTAGGTTGCCTGCAGTTATTTCAACTCATAAAACTGCATGGCAGCAAAAATTCTGTTCCCAAAATACGAAACCTTGAAAACTTAATTTCCGAGAAACTCGAAAACATAAAATATTGAGTACACACAAGACTACAACATAAATGCTTCAGAACAAAACAATTCGATTAAGCAAAGTTGCCACGGTGCAAGGTTGCTCAGTTTGGGCGCTAGACGGCTCTGAAACAATTTCTAAATTGTTTTTGTTTTCTATATTTGAGACGCTTCACGAAATTCAACTCAAATTTGGTACGTTGGCATAGCTTTATGCGGCAGGAAAAGCCATAGCCTAAAGCTGCACCACCACCTCATTTCCCCGAAACCACCACTGTGATAAAATTCCAGTGAGTTGCAATAAATTGTAATTAATGTGTTAGAAATTGTGAAGGTGATTTTTCTAAATTGGGCTGACACAGGCTGATTCAGCATTAGATTTCGGACATATCTTCATTTTGGACATTTCAATATCGTAAGAAATCACCTCCTGAAGTGAAGTACTTTTGAATCCCCTTGATATGCCAATTTCATCACGACTATGAGATGGGTTCTATTGCTCTATCAAGCTATGCCAACGTACCAGACCACTGAGGTAGATTTGCTTGAATCGAATTATCCTGGTCAGAGGAATATGTGGTGGGTTATTGTGGAAACCTTCTAGAGGTAACATATATCTGTATATCTAGAAAAAAACTGAAATGATCTGATGAATTTCCATAGAGGCTACAGAAAGGCATCGAAATGTTGGGTCGTAGAAGTAAGTTCACAGAGAACTGAAAAGTGATATAATCGTGTTATGGAGAAAGATATTGCCGTGATATTTCTTGCGTGAACCATATTTCCACATCTGTGATATCTGGAGTGGCATGACAAATACTGATATTTGCATCAGTGTGGCATGTCTTCGACCTCATGAATTTTCCGTGCAATCTTGCCAGATTAGGCCCATTCAGACATAATAGGATACCAGTCGGATCCTTATCTGGTAAAGCGACCATAACTGGAACGCAATATTCATTATACATATTAGGAACGGGCATTTTGTGTACCTTAAGTATTTCCTATCCTATGCATATCTGTACCCAATATTTGAGACTGTTTAGTCACTTTGCGGATCCCATTTTTTTGGAGATGAGTACGAAGAGGCTTACGACAGTGAACGAGTAATGATGCGTCTCAGAAATTTGCTGTGTTTCTGACTATGAATATTTGAAATTATGACCATCGTAACAATGCAGACAGTAGTTTTCTTCAGTTCATTGCTTTCATTGAAATCGGTTTTTCTAATAGAAATATCGAATCATTGAATTTTCACATTTGCGATATTTTTTTTTTCTGAAATTTCAAATCCGATCGAAAATGGCAGATATTTTGGTCGATTGTTCAACGAAACAAAGTAGGCCATGGAAGTCATATTCAGATCACTCACAATCGACAAACTACAATAAAACATTTTGTATTATTTTGAATTTATTTTGGATTGAAATTTTTATATTCAAAACACCAAAAAATTCTGCGAAATCACACGGAATATCTTTCATCTGATTTTTGAGGGGTGTTTTGGATTTGTCTGAGAATACTTATAAACACTGAATAAGAAAAGACTTGATTAAAAATATTGTACGAGGTGTGATATTCAGAAAATATGTATAGGAAACATAAAGAGTTAATCTGGGATAGGCAACTGTGAATCATTGTTTTATTTTTCTGAAAACTTCATACAGAACGGTGAACATTAGATAAAAAATCATTCTTCTTGATCTACCTGGTATAATACTACACTGACTGTGCCGTGCAAAAAATCTGCGAGTTTTTATTACCGTGACCGACAGAAACAACATGGGCAGAACACCATCAATAGAATAAATCATGGCGGAGCATCTTCCCACATGCAATACCTATACTAGCTAGCATCTAGTATACAAAGCTATCTCGGTGGGAATCTTTCGCGAACCCTTCCTTCTTTTCGACGAGACGATTACAGAAACAGAAATCGCTAGTTAGAAGCCTAAGGCGAAAACTGTGTACCGTGTGTAAGGTGTTCCGAAAATGAGAATAATAACTGATGGTTTCTGTTATTTTGGCTGTTATGGTTTTTTTGCGATATAGGGTTTCGAAATTGGAGTTCTGAATATGTTATCTTCTGGATTCTTCCTGAAAGGTGGAGATTAAATGAAGAAGAACTGGCGCAGGAACAAATTGAAACTGTTCTGGTGCATGTCTCACTTGAAAATCTTCTAAACTGAGTACTGCACCTGAGAAAATATACTCAATTCTACTTCATCTTGAATGAATGCCCAGTTTTGAAAGGAAATCTGTTGGAACATTAGATACGTGGCATGTCAGGTAAAACTTCAAAATATCAGTATACCCCTAATGTTCTATTGAGGCAGACTAAATTAGTCCCTGACAAATAATTGTTGTTTCATTTTTGAAGCCTATCTTAGATCATTCGTTAGTAAGATGACGCTAAGGTACACGGAACATTTCACTTTTATATCAATTTAGTCCACTTATTTTATCATAACATTGTCATCCGTACATCGATAAAAATTTAAATAATTTCTGTCTGTACCATCGATCAAAAATCATATTTTGAGAAGTTTACGAGACTACACATACGGATTGATTTGATTTCTTGTGGAAAATTAGCTATGAATACATGCATTCTCATGCACAACATTTTGGAAATATATGTGATAATTATATAGGCTCATAATCTATGCAAATGCAAATTTATGGCTTTCCTGGCATACCTGAATCTGAAAACAACAAATAGGTCAATTCACTGAATACTCGGTTTGTTTTTATTTATGGAAAATTTGGCAACGTTTCTTGGGTCAATAGCGTATAATTTCCTGCCCGAGTCTGAAGATACCCGATAAATCGGAGTGTGAAGAATGAAGATGCGGTTGGTAAATACTTGTAATGAATACAAATATTTACATTGAATCGTATCCAAAGAAAATCAATTACTGGATAGTAAATACCGTATGCCAGTTAATTTTTCCCACATGAATTTCCTCCAGAGCTTGCTATACAGTGTGGTATGATAAAAACTGAGTAGATAACATAAAAATCTTAGGTGTAACTCCCAAATCATGCTACTCGATTTTTTCTAATGGATCCTCCTATATTGTATATTCTTGATCTTGTTTTGGTTGATTTGAATAGATTTTCAAAGCACTATTTTAGGCGTTGAGTCGATTATTGTGTCTCTTGAGATTCGACTCAGAACGTAAATTTTTGTTGAAGAAATGTGATCACGCGATTACTCTTTTAGGTGATTTATATCATCAGACATCTCATATTTGAAGATAATACATTGTGAATTTAGGGTGTACTATATCGATATCAACTCTTTTAGATACCATAATCGTTTATGAGTGCATACGGAAAATATGTATGCACATATAACTAATTGTTATATTGGGTGTGTATCATTTTTCCGCCACATACTCCACTCAGCTTTTCTCCACGACCCAGTTATTTCACCACAGGGTTATCATAAGCAAAGTATACAGAATGAAACTGTGTCATGAGCAATTCTACGATATCGGGTTTGATCAGACACCTGGTAGGCACCCAAATTATAGAGTCATCACTTGAACATAGTTATCAAACTCAGTGAAAATCGAGGTGAACAACATAGAAATTTTTTTGTTACAAATTGAAGGCGCATGTGTGGAAAGCAATAATTTCATAAATAAGTATGTGAATGGAGTGGGGACATTCATTAATTACGTAAGTACATTTTTGGCCATTTTTGACATCCCTCCACCTCCGTGTGACAAGATTTCTTGAACTCCCCTTCCTCTTTTTACGTAGGATTTCAACTAGCTCTCCTAAATAGGTAAATGTTGTCAACTGCGTGACAATAGAGTAATTATCTACAAATAATTGAGGTGAGATTAATACACGAAAAAACGTACTATAATTTTCATTCATAACCTCCAAAATGTGTACAAATTGATACATTTGCAATTTTTATAACTCAGACACTTTCAAAAATGATCTCACAGTTGATTTACCTAACACTTCAAATGTTCAGCTTTCAAATGTTCATCACTCTACATTGCACATGGAAATCTACCTACCATTCGGGACTCTTATGCAAATACTGAATGGCTCCGAAGTCAAAAATGAACTACCTTTAATAATTTATATTGTAACATTTGACATGTAGGTGTTGCAACTGAGATGTATTCCAACACTAACTTAATGAATATTGTGGTACTAATTCTTTCAATGTTCCTTTCCCTTCAAGAGAATGACCTCAGTATTTTTCACTGAGTATTTTCAAGCGAAGGAATCGCAGACCACGAACTGGCCAATTATTCTTCGTAATATACTTTATGCTGTACTTCTGAGATGAATGTTATCACGATAATACGAATTTCCTACGTGGGCGTAGCGACTAGTGACCGAGAACTCGCAATTCAATTTCCTATAATCGAATCGAATTAGATGCACCATTACTCATATCATTACTGCACGCGAAACAATAGAAACGAGAGCCGACAAGAGACAATCGACATCGGAAGACAAAAGAAGAGCGGCTGTCTAGAACATGACATTAATTGCCGCAGAAATACACGATACTAACATGAGGAGAAACAAACGTTCTAGGGGAGGACATGAAAACTTTGTTGTCTTGGTGCGATGAAGTGAAAGCCATGGCACGACATGTTATAACAAGGGCTGTGGAGGTATAATGGAGAAGAGCATTGAGTGAGGAATTCCTTACAATCATCTTCTAAAATCGATAAGTAATGAGACATTACTATACATCCATTACAACCATTATACTACTGATTCTTTGGCCTTTTGAAAATAGCATATCTTTTATGAATTCCAGATGATTACCATAATAATTAATTATCAATTATCAATTATCGATTATCGATTATCGATTATCGAATATCGATTATCGATTATCAATTATTAATTATTAATTATTAATTATCAATTATTAATTATTAATTATCAATTATCAATTATTAATTATTAATTATTAATTATTAATTAATAATTATTAATTATTAATTATTAATTATTAATTATTAATTATCAATTATCAATTATCAATTATCAATTATCAATTATCAATTATCAATTATCAATTATCAATTATCAATTATCAATCATTAATTATTAATTATTAATTATTAATTATTAATTATTATTTATTAATTATTAATTATTATTTATCAATTATTAATTATTAATTATTATTTATTAATTATTAATTATTAATTATTAATTATTAATTATTAATTATTAATTATTAATTATTAATTATTAATTATTAATTATTAATTATTAATTATCATTTTATATTGATTATTAATTAATTAATTATTACACCTCCCATTCGAGACTCACTCACCCTGCCGACGAAGAACCGCCTGTAGCACTTGGCCGTGTCGTCGGTTTCGATCTTGGCGCGCCACGTGGGCGGCGGCACTATCGGCCGCCCGCGGCGGTCCACCTGGTCGTCGTGGTCGGTGCCGTCCACCCAGTAGCCGCCCTTCGGCGGCACCGCGATCATGGGGTGGGGGCCGGGCCGCGAGACGATCTCCTGCAGCAGCCGCTTTGACTGCGTCGAGAGGTGGGGGGAGGAGGGAGGCGTCTGCGCCGGCGCCGGCGGCGGCGCCACCGACGGGGAGACCTTCAACAAAAAAAAAACACACTAATTCACACATCAAAAATACTCGACTTGTCCAAAATAAATAGCATATAAGTTATAGGTAATTATTCATTGGCATTCAAATGATATGCATTCTGGGGGATGAAATACTCAAAAAATGGGAATTTTCCTCTCTATGAGCATAGGTTTGTAAATTCTGCAAAATTGAAGATTAAATTTTGAATGAGAATTTCCCTACCTTAACATTGTTGTTGGTCGAAAATATGCGCTGCTGCTGGAGCTGATCTTCCTTGGACAGGAAGTGCTGCTGCTGCTGCGAGTGCTGAAGGTGATGATGTAACGGTAAGAGGTCCTTCTCGAAAACTGAGTTCTGACTGAGTTGTCGCGTGGCAGGGGGAGGCTGGAAAAATTCGATCCATCAGTTCATCCATCAGAAACGGAAACACATGATCTTCATGGAATATAATTACTGAATTATTTTTATCGACTTTAACAATCACAATATATAAAAAAATTGATTCAAGTTTTGAATCTTGAAACCTTTTATGAAAGAGATAATTACTGTTCAAAAATTCACGGAAACTTTTTCAACGTTTACGGAACACGACAGAAAAGAAATTTTTCAAATACGGGTACTCTGAAAGTGTATTATTTATGTCAGTGAAAGAAGAAGTTGAAGATCCTCTTCTCTCATCAGATGTTGGCATCTCTCCGAAATCCCGGTACTTACACTCAATTGGAAACATTCATACAAAACAATCACGTCACTTCATATCAGATAATAAATAAAATATCGAAAGCAGGAACTCACATTCTTGTTAACCTAACCTTACTACACCAGCTGTTAATGCAGACTATTTGCGAATCATTCGTATGAATATCTCTTTTGCATAGTGTGTGTACCCAGATGATACATCTGATTTTTTTATTACACATTTATCCATCGATACTTCAATAAATAACGTCATTCGAAACACTCATTAGCTTAAATTATAATAAAATTGAGCTCTTCAAACAGATGCCACAAATATAGGTTAGAATGGAAATTTATACCATTAATCATGAAGTATCGCACTCGGTGGCACAATAATGATCAACAATAATGATAATTTATTTTTGTTTTTACTTTTCATTTGCACTTTCAGAAGAGAAAATAACTGATCCATACATCCATCTTATGATGGTATATGGAAGAGATAGGATAAGAGAAAATAATGATTAATTGAGTAATAATTCTTCGTACTCCTTCCACTTTATACACTCCACTAGATTCATAAGTATTCATATAATATGACAAAATTTTAATGAACCTGATGAATAGGAATGAAAAACATAAAGGTACATCATTCTCAGAGAAAACCATTGAAATCTTCATTAATTTTCTCCACGTACAACCTCGAGACCATCACCACATATGGGCTCGATACAGGGTGATGAAATTAAATATGAATATAAATAAGCTGTATCTCTATAGCCTTTTGGATATAATTCCATCTAACCCGGTATCCTTTCATTCCTTATTATGAGCCCTAATGATGATATAAGATCGAAATATAGGACGATCCATTAAGATAAATAGAGTGGCATCTTCTGTATATCATTTTTGATATTTTTGTTTCAATATAATATTGATGCAGTTTTGACAATGATTCCTGTTTTGGTTCTGTCCGAGCACTCTGTATAAATACATGAAACATCACATTCGATGATTCACTAGATTCTCCTGCATCTCTAAACAAATTAGAAACCATGATGGATATGCTTCTACCGTTATAACGTCTGATTGTATCGCAATAACAAAAGATGCCGCATAATGGCAAAAGTAAGTCAATCGGGCAAGTGCGACATGTGAACATACGCTTGCATATCGTATGAACCTGTTTCATGGAAATACTCACACGAGATGGTATAAACTGAAAATAAAATGCGATATTCATGAAATATCATTGAAAGCTAAGAAGTAAAATCTCAAGAAAATCTTCTCGATCTATATACAGGGTGTCCTAGGTTTCAATAACAAAGATTTGTCAAGAGTTTCCATGGACATGATCAAGAAAAGCTTCGTTTCTCTTACAGTGTGTATGTAATGTTGAAAATCATAAACTATTTATTTTCAAGTGAAATTTCCTCTCCTCGTTTCTAAAAAGTAAAATAGAAGTTATTATTATAGTATTTCATTATATTTGTAGCAAGGACAGATTTGTGATCTGCTCAAAATTTCACTGCTCTTGTAATTAAACCTTCAGATACCTAAAAGAGAAATTCTCTATTTGTCACTGACACCTTGTTTTTCAGAAGATTTTGGAAATACAAATAAATTTGAAAAAAAAAACAAAACTTCTACTTATCTTAGTACTTATCTGCACTCGTTTTCAACACAATTCTGATATTTTCTCTACGTGAACTAACAACTAACATTGTTTTGACGCTGAAAAGTGGCAAGTCGGCAGACGGAGGAATTCTGAACTGAAACTGATGTATTTTTTTCTAGATGTTAGAGCATTTCAAGCTGTATAAAAATGGTCCTCTTGCTAAAACTGGATAGAACTTACAGTTCTTGTGGAAACTTGAGAAAAACCTAATCAGACAATCACGAATTATTATGTTGTCTCATGAATTATTATTTTCTCTCTACCTCAAGCTACATTTTTTTGTTTCTTGAATGGATTTCAAAAATAAATCACTTCATCTCATCTCACTCATCTTGACTCATCTTTTCGGAAAGTTTCTTGAGAAAACACAGATAACGATGTTCTTGTAATTAATATTTTTTTCGACCCAAAGAGGCTACTGTAGCCAGTGAACACACTCCGAACTGTCAGTTTTCAGATGAAATATGATTTTTTTTTCAAACTCCCTTGCATAATGTTATATCTCTAAACACCGGTATACACACGGTATGTTACACTGGTTGTAAGTACCAAACATTTATTCAGAAAATTTAGTTTTTCAAAAAGTATACCCATCAGGATTTATTCTGGTACACATGAATTGGTCAGTATTGCCTTCATATCACTGAATTGTCTCTTTATAGAACCAATTTAACATATAATTTCCTAGCATTTAACCACGCGGCAGGACAATTTAAGGACCACCGGTACATTTCAGTGAAACGAGTCCTGTGTAGCGCTACAGCTTGCTGCTGAAACATGACCTAGTTTGAATAAATTGGAAACGAGAGTCTACTCAGGTAAACGAAACAACCAGTACATCCATTCACACACAATCACGACATTTTCCATTCTCTCTTGAATAATATCTAGAACATGTTGAATGGCCCGCAATTGTGATTGTTTCAATTGAATTTCACTAGAGCAGAGAGTTTTCGAAGATAAGGGTGTTATGAATGGTTATTTGGCAGAGCATTTTCACGATTTAGTTCTCCTTTGGTGCTAAATAACAATATTAATATTATATTATCATCACTGCAATACCTATTTTCACTAGTCAAGTTCTGATTTAGACCACCTATATATGAGAACAAATAGCATATTGTTTGATTATTTCGAAACTAGCTTATGAATGACAATATAGCATTCACGATTACCATAGTATTGATATTTGAGAGCTCACGCACGTATTGACATTTCTAAATGAAAGAGCCACGCTCACACGTATCAATAATTATTATAATGAATTATTATAATGTGCAACTCTTCTAGTAGATGCAAGAGGAGCCTTAGCTATCTTCAAAAAATACGGAGGATGGTAATTCTCAAGTGGTTATTGCATAAACATCGGTGAATTCAATATCATTAATTTATTAATGAAATAAATGAAGAAAAGAGAAAATTATTCAATGATCATCTCCTTTATCGACTTTCCGCTCTTTTTCGGTTTAGGTCTTCGGTAACAGAAACTACATTATTCAAATAGAAAATGTGAGACCTGATCCCAAAAAATTCACTTGATAAAACTATTGTTATATGATGCCACTCTTGTGTGGTCGGTCGAATATTAGTAGAAAGTGGTTGTACACCTACTCAGGTGTGATTGTTGAAAATTAGGCATTCAAAAATGTTAATGTTGATATTCTGTTACTGAATGAAATGAAGAAACTACTCTGGCATTACTGTCTGTTGCATTAATTCTCGTTGTAAGGTTCATTAAATGAACTAATATTGTTGAATTGTAGTATGATATGACTCGAATTAGGTTGTGATTCCATGTCGTGAATGTACTATTTGTTGAATTTCATGCTTGCATGAGTTCATTTTCGTATTTATTTTATGGAATTAGATGACTGTATTTGTGTAGTTGTGAAATCACATATCACATACTGTGAATTTAAATCGTTACATACCGTTCTTATATTTCAGACAGTTGTCTTTCCGATAATCAACTCAGTCTGTGGACTAATATATCAGAATCTTGATTTTGATAATTATGTAGATAATCAAGTATTACCTATACAAACGTGCTGTGGTATCTTTGATATGTTGTGTATTGTACCTCATTTTAAATGATGTAGATTTTTTTTTTCTAAATATACTGATTTATTTTACCACTTCGTATTCCAAAGGTTCGTGTTGAATCAAGATTTCCATCACCTATCAAAGCTAATACCAGACTTGAAGAGATGAAATTACGGTTACGCAAACGGAGCATTTTTCTAGGTATATCGATCACTAGTATCAATTAATCAGTTCAAAGTCATCCTCTGTTTCACACTTCTTATAGATAGAATATTTTTTTGGTTACTGGTTGATGGTCCAGAATACTCTATCACTTATATCACCTCTCGAATCAAAGATAAGTACTGAAGAAGTGTATAATACCTAGTTATACATAATGAATATCGCATTTAAGATGAAGACACCCCAATGTTTTTGCTATTCAACGGACTACAGGCCCAAAAGTATGAAAATTGGATAAATATGAAGTCCTAACGACTTCGCCAAAAAAGTTACTCGAAAAAAGTCACAAAAATTAGATGACCTGTAGATCTAAAAGTGCTTGTGTCTGTACCAAATTGAACAAGCTACAAAAATTATCGATTGTTGTAGAAGCTGAAGATAACGCTGCATAAGAAAAAAGTAAAAAAAAAATATCCGAATTGCAATACCAGAACTTTATAGTGTTGTTATGAAAAGTGTGTTGATATATATATATATATATATATATATATATATATATATATATATATATATTTCGTCGCTAGAGACCAAATGACTCGCTTCAGTTCCAGAAGTGCGAAACATTTTCTATTGGCAAAATGATAGATTGAAAAATTGATTTCTGTGATTGGGAACCTAATTATTGAGACTGGCGATTGACTAAAATGGTTTGGCAGACCCATTTTGTGGAGAGTTTTCTGGCCTTGTTATGAAATGAATCCCGAATCTGATTGAATTATCGTGAAGAGGAAGGTTCGAACCAAGGAATCAGTATGATTGGAGTCAAAACTCTCGAAATGAAAAAAGTTAGGGGTCATTGAAAAATGTAAACATTGGAAAATTTTGTCTCTCAGATTTTAACGAAATTAGCCCATTATATAAAACCAAAATGATGCGTTTCAAAGCTACAGTAGTAGAAGAACCTATTTTCTAATAGGTGGATGGTATATAGTGACCGTTATAAGCTGATTATCTTTTCAGTATTGGAACTCTTGTACCTTCCTAATTCTCTTTCGATTCTTCAGGGTCAAGTTACGCACTACAATTACAACACACAAAAAAGGTTAGGTCGGGTACACAGACACACCCCCTAGGAGCAGAATGAGCAATTAATTTCGACGTAATGACGGTAATTTATTCCGTGGGTATAGTAAAGGTCATTCGAAACAGATTAGGCCGCTAATGAACGGTCGTGTCTTATTATAACAAATGGCCATAATAGAAAATTAGTTTCATTTTGAAACGTACCAACTACATAGACCAGCAATTTCAGAAAATTACTAGTATTAAAATAGCGTCTCACTAGAGCGTGGTATATACGTTATCTTGAGCTGAGAACACTATGCAGTTTATATGGTAGAGAATAGAGGGATTTAATTGTGAATCATGCCTATTTCATGGTTTATTAATTTTCTCATCACGAACTTGAATATCAAAGTGATGAAAGATGTATTTCAATAATTTCATAACAATACTAAAATAATCATTGTTCATTTGGATCTGTTTATTGATATTTCAAGGGGACACAACAATGTTCTATCAGTGTTTCTATTTATTTTCGATACATTTGATAACATCTGAACGAAAATCACTTCTCGATCACACCGTACAACTTCTGAAATCATTTTTGATTTCACTACGTCATAATTGATACTATTCATATACATTGTACATTATTGTAATCCTACATATTCATGGCTAATTATTATGTTCGTGCATATACAGGGTGATTCAAAAGTACTTTCACAATATTCTAATATGTTTCGCTCAAATAAATATATGTCCGGAAACTCTTCGTTTCCATCCATCCATTCCATCCGTTCCAAGATACAGTGTGTTGAACATTTTTTTTTAAATATCTCAGCAAATAACTTTCGAAATACTTACCTTAATTGAACGGAAATTTGTATTGAGCGGTCATGGAGATGTCCAATCCGAACATTTCTTTTTTAAAGATCCATAACTTTTTTGAACGTACTTATAGCACATTTCTTTTTGAAATAATCGATTCCTCTATCACATCTTCGTGAAAAAGTTATCCTTGAGAGAAGACGCTATTAGCACCTGTTTCTTGTACATTTGAACTTGCATATTTTAAGTCGATCATTTGATAATCGATGCATGTTCAAGTTATTACTACTATTATTAATATTATTTTGCATTTTCCATTAGATTGCTTAGGAGATGAACTTGACGTTTAATCGAGTAGTTTTTGATATTACATATGTGGTGTTTCAAAAATTAAAAAAAAAACGAATATGAAAATGAAACTTTTCACTACACTGTATCTTGGAAAGGAAGCGTTTCCGGACATTATATTTATTTGGACAATTCATATATATTATGAGATATTGAAAGGAATCACGTCCTGAAGTTTCTCAAGGTGCTTTTGGAACAACCTGTATGCATACGACTTTGGCACTTGAAAGTTGAAATCGAACATTCTCAATTTTGGTGAATTTTCGAGACCAATATAGGAACTATGAACTCAATATACCTTCGACTTCTTGGAACAATGCCGAGAATACTATCTAGAATTCATTTCGAAAAATAAGCTCATCACTTTGGTGATTGACCATAAAATCTAAATTTAATAATAGATTTTCAATTTATCACCTAATCATAACAAAGTGCTTCCCATGTATAAATAGGCCACGATGTTTATACATATGAATTTCAATTACTTTGACAGATTCTCCGATAGGAAATGTTCTGGGATTTTCATGCGTCGTTTTTAAAAATAAAAAAAAAAATAATAATAATCTAATAATATAAAAATAATAATTATCTCAATATATTTGTAGTAAGGACAAGTTTATGATCTTACCTTATAAAAATGTGCCCCTCGATTTGCCCAAAATGTCAATACGCTTGAAATTTAACCTTCAGATAGCTAAAAGATATATTCTCTATCTGTCTGTGACACCTTGTTCTAAACATTTTGGTAGACAAATATATTATTAACGAATAGAAAAGTTTCTACTTATCTTCGTCTACGTTTCGGGAACATCTACTCCCGTTTTCAACACGTTGTTTGACTCGTACACAGTAACTAGTTGTAAAACAGAAAAAAATGTTCAGTCATCCAAAAAATTGAAAAAAAAACAAGGTCTCACTGACAAATAGAGAATTTCTCTTATACGTATCTGAAGGTTGAATTCCAAGCGCAGTAACATTTTGGGACAGATCATAAATATGCCCTTGCTACATGTACTTTGAAATAATTATTACAATTTCTGTATTCATGAACGAGGAGAGGAAATCCAAATATTAATAAAAATAGTTTTGTCAACACTTATATTATTTCACCCAAGAAGTCACAACTCCTTGGGTGCCAACGAGCAGTTCCATTTCTGAAGATTACAGACTCACCAAACTTGTCTCACAATAACTCCATAGTGGCTTTGGCAAATTCTGGTGTTGCACCATCTTGTGGGAGAAAAATGTCTCTATCGAATTAATTTTATCCAATTTCGGCCACAAATAATCTGCGAACATTGATTGATAACCATTCACTGCATCTCCTTGGCATTCCGAAAAAAATAAGTTCCGATGATACCACCAAACCATGAGCCATCGTCCTTATTGGGAATCATTATTATCGACTCGACTATTTTTTCCAGAATGAATGCTCTTCGAAGTTTCAAAACTACATTTACACGTTTCGCCAAAATGGATCCACTAATTCAAAGATAATGATAATGCATTAATATAGTCCGAAAGAAAGCCAGAATTCTGTGGTTCATTACCGATAATTAAACGTGCATTCGAGACCGCGAGGGGTCAAAATGGGCACTAAACTATTCGTAATCGCTGCCCGTTGGGGGCAGGGGGGAGGGTTGGGGTCGAGAGGTGAAACATCCTTAGAGGGGTTCCAAAATCCTGTAACCTACTGCTTAACGGGAAGTTTTCGAAGACTAAATGATTTCACCAGCTTTACAACGTTTTAGTACCAAAGTTAAGTCAACTGGCTATCAGGATTAGTGGGACCACATCTGGCAAACTTCATGATTCGGGCAGAATTATGAATAATATACCTATATATCAACTTGCGAGTTGATGGTGAAGGTAGTAGTCCGTTTTCGGAGTGGAGTTCGTAGATTAGAGTAGGAAAACTCGAAGTCATCTCCACAATATTCAACAATGTTGAATCAAATTATGGTGAAAATGTTTCGGACATATTTATGGCCAAGAAAAATTCTACAAGAAAATATCATTACGTGAAGAAATTATTATTGCTGAAGGCGTGGTTTTGAGAGCGGTTAGCTATAATTTACATTGTTGAAGATGAAAATTACACTTTGTAATTTCGAAAAGTTTTAAATGAATGTAGAAAACTTTACTCATTCCATAATACGCGTAACAAATAACAGGCTTGACCAGAAACGTTGAATAATGCTTGTTGATGGTCAAAAAGCACTCTTGAGTGCATTGAGAAAGCTGCAATGAAGAAGTTTCCTGAGTGCTATTATATATATATATATATATATATATATATATATATATATATATATATATAATGAAAATCATCAAATCACGCATATTTCTCCTATGTAAAATTTGTATCTCTTGTGGTTTCCGATATAAATGTGTCAATTTCAAAACTTCAAATTGGCAATAGCTCTGATCAAGGTGGATATAGGATGGTGAAATAACTCTTCAATTGTTTCTTTCCAAAACATGTAGACCTGTCAAACGACCTCACTAAGGCCGCACCACTTGAGTATAGATGGCGATACGATCGTCGATCCGGTGAAGTCAAATCCGCTTTTACTGATAATGACGGATACCTGACAGTGATGGATAGCTAACAGTTCAGTTTTTACATTTATGTTGAATTTCAAATCCACATCGTGTTTCCAGCATTTCCAAAATAACCTTCGAGATCGGCATAGGTGACGCCACCTAGTTTCGATCTTGGGAAGCCTTAGTAAGGTATTGAAATCCGACAAAATCGAGTAGGCGAAGGTCTACAACTTTTTCTAGTGGCTGGGTATAGGGAGCTGAGACACCAGTCTTTATTTACATCATGGCTCTGATGATTGAATTCTGTTAAGTTCCGGCAGAATGGATAGGAAAGCAGTTTATAGTGACAGTTGTATCCTTAGAGCTATAGCCAATCCAAAGTTTTTAAATTAACACGCTCTATATTCAACCTAATAAGCTTGCCGAAAAATATTCACTCAAAGATAGGTATGGTTGGTCATTCGTCAGTCAATCCGCTACTTGATAGAAATACCCTGAAATCGAATGGATAGGGAATTTTAGTCACCTCCAAACGAGAACATAAAATGGTTGACACGTGGCGCGTCAATGCTCGGAAAGGAAGATTATTTTATCAGCACGTTTCTGATTGTTTCTTGTCGACTTTAGAGCTTTTAGTGGCTAAAACGACGTGTGCGGTCCCTCGACAGGCATGCGACCAGACCCTCGTGTGCCGTCTGCCCGTTAATCTTCATGTCTCAAACAGGGGTGGGTGCATCTTCATTGAGTTCCCAGGGATGCAAGATCAAGGTTTCTACAGCTAAAAGTTGAGTAACCAAAGTAGGAGTCTTGGTCAGAAGAAAAACCTTCTAGATGAAGACAACAGCTGTACGAATCATTCTCAACTTTTGAGGAATTGAGAGATAGAATAGGTGAACAAATTGTTCACATTGAAGCAGGAACTGATGCAACACTCAAGATATTTATGATATCCAAGATCACCGAAGATCTGAAAAAATCAAGTAGAGTTCAATGCAACAAAATCTCAATTTCTTCACCAGGAAGGCAGATCACACAATGCCCAAGATACGCTCAGGTACATTTGTTCCTATGAAGTCATCAATATTCATGATCGGTATCACCATCAACAGTGCTCTCTCATGGGACGATCATGTGAGGTCCATTGCGAAAACTGCTTCACAAAAACGTAGCTTGCTGTTCCGTGCAAAGAGATACATTACACACCAGCAACTGCTCACGATTCACAAAACACAAATTTAACCTCTCTTGGAGTATACTGTTCTCAAGTCATCGAGTTAAGCTCCCAAACATACACTGAAGTTTCATTTCCAATTACAAATTCAGGCCTATGTTGTTATAACGACAGTGAACAAGTCAACTTTTGAAGGTTAACTTTTCTGGATACAGGATGCTTAGATCAGCGGTTAGTTTCTCAGTTCCGGTAGATGAAGTCATCATACAAACAAGTAATATACAATACATTACATACAACATTTTCTTGTTCTCTTGTTGCTGAACAGTCTTTGCTCGTGGTCTAGTGCCAGCTAGTGACCCGCTTTCCGTCGTTTCACAGGTGTCTTTCCCCCTCTCAAATAAAGCTTTAGAGCGGACGCACTCTTTGTAGGAAGAGAGGAGGTAACTGCGATATGAAAATTAAGAGAGGGGGGGGGGAGGGGCGAATTGCAAATAATATACCTGTCCAGTGATTAGTCAACTCCACATAGACGTGCATTATTGCGATCGAATAGTCGCTAACTCTGGAACTTTCAAATGAAACTAGTGGCGCACAATATTTTGGAATCAACGTAGAAATCAACTTTCCTCCTGAGTTTAACTCGACAGGTATTATGACTCAACTAGAAGTCGTCTTCGGTTTCTTCACGAAGATGTGAATGCCAAGAAAGCACCTGCATCTTCCTACCTCAACAACAATAAGCTTGACGTTTAGACCGATGAAAAATTAAGTGGAAAGATCTACCTATATCTCATCACATCTCATCTTAGTATTTTTTCATCTGGACTCGAGTATGCGTTCGGGCCTGTTCGTTTGTGTCAGATTCATCTGCTTGTATCTGAATTTTTAGTTCTCAGGGAACTATACATACAAGTACTTCATAATCAAGTACGGAAAATTATTCATACATACCAAACAGTTCTTATCATACACGAACGATGAATCTTCAAATTTCAATTCCAGTATCAAAAACAATTTACAAAGGCATTGATAACTTTAAACAACCATATAGTAAGAAGCACTTAGATGCAAATGGTGTTTCCAGCGATCTATACGAAAGCGTTCTTGTTCTTGCGATGAGAGACAGTCGTAAAGCATTACTAATGATGAGATATGAGTGTAGGCAGAAGTGAATTGCATGTCAAGAAAAATAAAGTTGAATCATTTCCGCAATAAGCAGTTATGAAAATGAAAATTGTTTGTCGTGAACAAAATATATTATTTCACGAACCACTTATATTTTATCACTCTTACTGAAGGATATATGCTATCATTCTAGTTGAAGAACTGATAATCCAATAGAGAATAATCTTACAGGTGATGAAGAAGTTATGCAAAAAGTACATTTCTATCAATTTTTATGAAATTTCTGTTGATTGTTTCAATATGGAAGTATGCTTTGAATCGTTGAAAAAGAAATTTTGTCGAAATCACGAAAGTAAACGAATCTTACCAAGAGTACTTTTTTTGTAATAAATGAGTTCAACTGCCGCATAAAGTAAAGCCGACGTACCAAATTTTAGTAAAATCTGATGGGCCATTTGGAAGTTATAAATTAAAAACGATTTGAAAATTGTAATTATGGAACCGTCTAGCGCCCAAACTAAGCAATTTCGTACTGAGGTAAGTTTGCTTGTATCCAGCTGTCATGGCCTGAAGAATATGTGGTAGGTTTTTGTAAAGAGCTCTTAGGGACACCCTATATAATAGATAAGGCATCAAAGTGGCCTCAGAGTAGATCCTTATGACATCTCTTCTGCCATCTTCTTCTCAAAGATAATCTCAATTCATTTGTTGTCAGTCAAATCTATGATGCGATAGTTGTCCTGCATTGTTTTTGGATAAACTGGTGAACTGAAAATTAAGTGTGCCCGTGCAATATACTTGATGTAGGGAAGGGAGAGGTTATTGCGTTATATGCAGAAACAAATCAAGATATTTACGAGGCGAATGTCAGATCGGCGTGATATACTCCATCAGAATTTATTAGCTAAAAAGACGACTCGGGGCGGCACAATCTAAGGCCGCCACCACACTATGACCGTGTGATTCATGACACGCGTCTAATCGATTTTCATTTGGCGCCGGTGAGTCTACGCTGTAAAGGGTGTTGTTGTTTAGGGCTGATTAGCATCTTCCAATAAATGGACTACTTCCATTGGTAGGGGCACTAGGGCAACTGGCTTTGATATTCTGCACAAAAAACCGTCGATTCCAACGAGTAACGTACCAACTCACTTCGGAGTGCCAAGGTTTTAATTCTTCCACCACCACTTCGGACCACTAGCATGTAGAGTCTTTCACTTCACGCATTTGCTGAAAGTGCCTTGTCTTGAGACAAGTTGAATCCTTTCTAAAAGACCCCTCGATCGATGGCATCCTGATCACGTTTTCTCATTTCTCTGATTTTATTCTCAAAGGTTGCTAGACTGATATTCTTTCTTTCAGAGCACATTCAAGTTTGAATAGAGGAGGGTCTACTTGCTGAAAATCTCTCAATTTCATATTATGTATCCTTTCGTCTGATACTCCTTGGTTCTATATGGATATAAATATTTGGCAGAGTGTTGTAAGTGCGTGTATATATTTACTGGTTGAAGAACCCCATATGGGGTCAAATATCCTCGATCGATTGATTTAATTTCAATTGGAATTTTTGAAAGATCTAGCTGGAAGAGATGATAAGATCGAGCACTCGCTTGAAAAATTAGCCGAATCGGATCATAAATCTTCGATCTCATTCAAGTGAGATGCAAACAAATATTCGCCCCAAAAACGAGGAGAGTGTTCAGGAAAGAGATCCGCCTACCATCAATTTATCATCGAATGTTTTCCTCATCCCATTTGTCGGACTAATGAGTGGTGGTTGGTCTTTTTCACATACGAGCACTCTTCCACCAAGAAGAAGAATAGTAGGTTATTCATTAAAATTGCGGCACCTACTCAATTTCCACGGGAGGAGTTTTTCATGAAGTTTCAATGCTTCGAAAATTCCACCAGGCGATTAATACCCATCTACAAAGTCTGACCTCTTTACATTTTACGTATTTTTTCAAGCGGTCAGTCAAAGACGATCATGGATTTGATTGAAGGACGAATGGAAGACGATGAAAGTATCTGTTCAGAGCAATGGATTCAGTATCCCAAATGTTCATTTGACTGATTGAGTCCGAATCACAAGTAATTGAAGACAGGTTGTCAGACAGAAATAATTTCGGGTACCTGCTCCATTAATTGATCTTGAATTCGGCATTTTCACATTGAGTTATGATTCAATTGAACAAGCAGCAATATGATTGGTTGTTATCTTCTTTTCTTATGATCAAAATATCCCTCCAATCGGCCATATGTTGTCAATCTTCAGTAAGGATATGTTCAGCTAATACATTTTGGGTTATGGGCTCATGTGTAACTATATGAATATATATGTATACGTGTTCACTCGAGGGACAGTAAGTGGTTATAAGTCAAACTCAGAATACAATTGGTCATTGGCCATTGACGTTTTTCAAACATCATTCCACTTTGCCTTCAACCTGGATTCTAGCCTTTGGAATTCTGATCGTTTCCAACCCCTCTCTCGCTGCCTCTCAGTGCCTTGGAAGTATAACTTTGTCACGGATTGCTAATGTGAGTAGGATTTGTAGACGGTTCCAGACCACTGTGGCTGCAACATTTAGGAAGATGGATACAACATTAAAAGTATTGGAAGAAATTGTAAGAACATTATAACAAGAAATTCTATTCATTCAACTGAGTTTCGGCGTGGTTCACCATATGAAAATGGTGATTACGTTCATTACCACTCAAACTGCTAGTTTGATTCTCAGCGTATCTTCTTTGTTATTCTTCTTAGTTCCATTATCATCATGTGTCCATACCAGTTTGCTTCTTCCTTGAATATTCGTTGCTTAGTCATATTCCAACGTTTTGTTTGTAGTGCTGTCTAATCCTCATCTCCAAAGGGCATATTTCTCTATATTCTTTCTCTTCCAACGTCCAGATCTCACTGTCATAATATAAAGGGTATTCCTTAATGACATGCTGACATGATTCCAAGAAAAAAACCTCACATGAAGTCATGTTCTAAACGTCTGATACAGTGTGGTGAAGTTCTTACAAATGAAAATATATCTGTGATAATATTGTAATGCATCATACAGTAGTTGATGATACAAACAATTTAATTTGGCGCCCGCACGGGTTATGCATCGAACATTTTTGGAGGAAAATATATCGTCACTGCTTTCTCTTGAAGTGGAAATTATACTTGAAGTACTCATTCAGTTCTCAAAAAATCTGATCTGAGCAAGTCCGATGCATGGTTTTCCCTTGACGAAAATAAAACCTCATATGGAGTTTTTTTCTTTAAATGGACCCAAGAATAACCCGCTCGAATATAAGAATGTCATCAAGCAACATTCCGAATATTAAATTGGAGTTGGTATGAAACTATTTTCTTAATAATAGACCTACTTAATCGCGTGAATTATTGCTTTCTGCAAGGAGAAGAACTGTTAGTTCGACTTTCCATCTCTGGTAGTCCTCCAGCACAACGCTTCATATTCGCAAATCCATTGACGCTCAACCGGCTTTGTTTTCAAGACACCCTCTGTAGTTATAGGTGCACCTCTCAATGAAATATTACGTCCTTGAACGAACTATTCACCTTTGCACTATCGCACAACTCCGTTTGCCGCGTCTTTGATCTCTACTTTGTTGTTATTTAATAAGTGCTCGGTGCATTTAACGTGTCACATAACTTCATAAACGCTGAAAAATGCAGTTCTTTGAGAGTTCGGTATCGCTTCATGTCGAATTACGTCAGATCCTCTGTTCGTTCCGAGAGGGAAATGCTGAGCAACGATAATTTTATATTACTCGAGTACTTTCCGAAAGTCTCTTGGCTTGTATGTTTTAGAATATATGCAAATCATAATCATTATGTGGGTGTATACAGCTTGTCTCGTTTGCGATTATGGTCAAGAGGTTTCGAAGGAAGTTTTTAGTGAATTATACGAAATAGGTATATCCAACAGAAAACTGTATCGAGAACTCAATTGGAACAGTCGATGATGGTTAGTGGAATGTACACCTTAGTTCAAATGGTGGCACAAGTTCATAGCATGGTACCCCCAATAAAATGCTTATGAAAAATCCTTGAAATTATCAACAGGATACGATAGATTATTGAAAACCTTGAACCTACATCCGATGATGTAGAATACTCGGTAAAATTGATTCCTAATATATATAATATATAGTGACAGTGTGAAATCAAACTTCCTACACCACTGCTGTCAGTTAATATTCCTATTTATGTGTAATAGCCCCTGTATGCATGTATATTTCCGATATCAGATCGACCTCTTGGAAGCGATTGCAAGCGACGGAATTGAAATTCAACGTCGAATTCAGTTTCTCTCACATCACGAACTTTCGGAGTTCCATTAAAAATAACAGATTGAACGGTTTCATTTTCCAAAGCACTTTACTTGCACAACTGCATATCGATCGTGGACATTATGTATGGAGTTTTAGCGTGATTTCACGTACACTATTGCGTTTTGGTGCACCATCACAATCACGACATACAAGGACTATTCAAACTATTCCTATGTGTCGAATGAGGATAAAGAGAATTGGCAACAATGTTGTACGTTTGATGTGTTCACGATAAGGGATGAACGCACAATACAAAAAATAATGTTGAGGTTATAAAATAAGAGACAATCACAAAGTGGTGGTCCCCGTCAGATTTCGGAACTTCTATAACATTTAATGTCGCTTTATTGTTTCCCGAAAAAAATTAGCAAAAAATTTCTGGGATTGTTCCAATATTTCTCAATTATAAGAATTTTTTGAATCACTTAGACCAAAATTGGACCGCCTAGGAAACACCAGTTGAACCTTTCACTATTCTACTTCACTAATCTATTCACTAATTTTTTAGTCTATTTGAAAAATTCATGAGTTTCTTCAAACAAATTAAGAGAAGAGGCTCTACAGGTCTAAAAATCTTCTCAGTTTCGGGGCATATCCTAAGTCGTTCGTTTTGTTTCTTCCAATGATTTCTAGATTAATTTTCATCGAGTCAGATATCGATTTTTCAACCTCACGAAATAATTGCCGATTATAATTAGAAAAATGGAGCATGGAATTGATTTTTAACTTAGTTGCCTATAACAGAAAGTAATTGCATGACTTTCCTCAAACCATTTCAACTACCAAGATCAGGAATACTTACCTGTGTGGTTAGGTTAGGTTAGGTTATAGGTTAGGTTATAGGTTAGGTTATAGGTTAGGTTATAGGTTAGGTTATAGGTTAGGTTATAGGTTAGGTTATAGGTTAGGTTATAGGTTAGGTTATAGGTTAGGTTATAGGTTAGGTTATAGGTTAGGTTATAGGTTAGGTTATAGGTTAGGTTATAGGTTAGGTTATAGGTTAGGTTATAGGTTAGGTTATAGGTTAGGTTATAGGTTAGGTTATAGGTTAGGTTATAGGTTAGGTTATAGGTTAGGTTATAGGTTAGGTTATAGGTTAGGTTATAGGTTAGGTTATAGGTTAGGTTATAGGTTAGGTTATAGGTTAGGTTATAGGTTAGGTTATAGGTTAGGTTATAGGTTAGGTTATAGGTTAGGTTATAGGTTAGGTTATAGGTTAGGTTATAGGTTAGGTTATAGGTTAGGTTATAGGTTAGGTTATAGGTTAGGTTATATGTTAGGTTATAGGTTAGGTTATAGGTTAGGTTATAGGTTAGGTTATAGGTTAGGTTATAGGTTAGGTTATAGGTTAGGTTATAGGTTAGGTTATGTTATAGGTTAGGTTATAGGTTAGGTTATAGGTTAGGTTATAGGTTAGGTTATAGGTTAGGGTATAGGTGAGGTTATAGGTTGAAATTTTTCGGTGAGTATGTCCAATGCTCATTTTCGAAAACAAAATATCCAAGAAGATTTGAAAATTCGCACAGAGGTAGAAAAATGCCTGCATTATGTGATTCTTGAAAAGATCACTTTCTATTAATCAAATCAAAATGGAAATTCATTGTAGATAAATAATGACTCAAAAATTGCAAATGTTCTCCTATTTTAATTTCGTATCTCACACATGTCCTCGATGGTACATTTTTGAAATTTTGTGCTTGAAGATGCCACAGACTTGCATTGTTTTGCACGGCAACGGCAATTACTAAAATAACCTCCGTTTCTAGGAAACTGATCGTATAACTTATTGAAAACTTGAGAAAATGAGGTCCTTTGAAATGAACAAATTTCTAATTGAAAAATCAAAGTTGATGAAATATGCATGGGGGAACATGGTTCACAGAATGAATAAATTCATTATGAATGATATGAAGGAATCATTTGTAATAATACTCACTGAAGTAGTTTTGTAAATTTTTTTGATTCGAATTTACCAATCGTGCATACCTGAAACAAAAAAAGTATTTAGTATTTCCATAGAATTAATATTATGCAGATTAAGAACAATATGATAGGCAAATTTTCTGATCGTTATTATTAATAGCTGAAATAATAATATCCTTGCAAACTGGTTCATTTCATCATCGATAACATAAGAATTAGCTTATTTGTCGAAACAACATTATCTGAAAAGACGCATGTAAATTCTATATCGTTATACGTTCTCCACACATTAGAGCTTTCTCATTATACACTGTTATCGTAAAGCTTTATAGTCTCGTTATACATATTCGTCTCAGTTCTGCTGGTTATCTTCCAGCTCATTAAACAAAGTAATAACAACCAGGTAGTTTTCGAGATGCATCGTTTGTTATATCTGATCAGGAACAGGAAAGCTTAAGTGACTATTGGTAGGTGGATCCATCTACTTCAGTCAAGTGAATCGCCTTTGTTTTTCCTGCGAGATAATAATAAAGAAAACCTAGCCCCTAGAACGTCTTTGCTGATTGACGACATTTTGATTGCTTTACTCAATCTCCACCAGGCACTAACAGACTTTAATTTCGTGACGGCGGCGGTTCCACCAACTTACATCGATCGTCCTGTAGGTAGGTTACCTGTGATGTACCTAAAGCTGCACCAGCCCTTATAGCCCATTTCAAAATAATCATTTCCAGAATGTCTAACACACAAATTAGTAATGATTTATAACAACACACTGAATTCTTTTTACAGTTATAGTTTCGCCTAGAGCTGCACCACACCGTCCATATTTTTGAAAACACCCAAACTATCGTTATGTTTTACAAGTAATATCATAGAAACAACAGACCTGGAAACTGGAAATTCGATTCCCATAATTGAAAAAGTCTCCTTCTAGAGGTTTTATGAGATTATTACACCAGCCCACTATATGATCGATTAACGTTATAGTTATGGGTTTTTGGAATCTATCACTCCACATTGCAGAAAATCAATTTTCATAGTCGAAACAAAAAATCAGGTGTTTTTATGGTATAAATCTAAAATCAGCTTCAATTCTTATTTGATCCGGTGATTTTCTATAGATAATGATTCCCTTCAATCAGTTACCACGTACACACATGGAAGGAATAGTTTGCCAAAAACTTTGAATAAATCATGAAAATGGCTGACCTGACGTGCTTTTGACTCGAGATTTGATTATATGTATAAACGGTATCGTAGTTGTATTACGTCATTACGATATTGAAGGAGTCTCGCTCGAGATTCGCGTATATATCTATCCGCTAAATGAAAGCGCGGAAAAACGACGAACATTCCACCGATTATGAAAGCTCGCTAAAATATTAGTTTCTGTGATGTGTAATCGGGAGTGTGCCATTTTTTGCAACCGAGATGTTCTTACACGTATATATTTTTCGCAGTTTACATGGGTTATTTATGGGGTATAACGAATCGTCGAGTATTATTTACCATCATCCATTTCAGAAGTGGAATATGAGATATTGATGTAATAAACTAGCTGGTGAGCCCACTCTTCAATTGTTTTGTCAGACTATAAAGTCCAAAAACAATTGAATTCTAGCAGATGGCGTGGGGTTCTCATATTCAACAATAGATGACGCGAACATCGAGAAATTATCAGTTCCAAAGCAGGCAACCATAGATTTCTATGCAGGCAACATTCCGGTTGAAATATACCCGTTAATGACAGCTGTCAACCCGTAAGAGTTTGAATTTGGACGCGGAACAAATATAAAATTATTATTTCTTCTAGTTTCTTATAAAGAACATTTATCAATTCCCAGGTGAAGACAATCTTGAGTGTGTTAGTTTCATTGTGTATAAATCGATTGAATTTATTTTATCAGCATGGACTGGCGTTGTTGCAACGTGTGTGGAACACATAAAAATTCGGAACTCCGGATGTTTTCAGTACCCAAAGTTAGTATGAATATTCAAATGAATTCATCATTCGATGAGCATTCATAATGATCAGGAATAGCAGTGTGAGCTGATACGTTTCCGATTTCAGAACGAAGAAGAATTGCTGAAATGGAGTATTTCTACTTGCATCAAGTTGCCCCCAAATGGATATGTCTGTGCAAAACATTTTCAAAACGGAGCCATCGGGAAGAAGAAATTGAAGAAAGGTGCCACACCACTGAAAATGTTTGTATTTTTTGAAATCATAACCAGCGTACCCATCATAAACCTTCTCTTGAATATACAGGCAGTCCAAATTTGTCTTCCAATATCCCTATATATGGCTGATGGTGTATTAAGAAATGAGGGTAGGTACCTTAATATGTTGACTTTCACTCGAATAGAAAATAAGGTAAATATGTCCTTCTCAGACATGAATTTCCCAGAAACGGCTTGGTTTATCATAATACTATTAAAGATTACCTCTTTCAATAGATGCAACATTTGGGGATGAAATAATGATATTTATCAACCCCCTCCAAAAGGAACTATGGGGAGACAACTCTGGACAATCCGGTATAGGTCATCAACTCTTGAGATATGTACACAGTATGTACCTACATTTGGTATTTTTTCATCAAAATAATCAACATCTTGAATTTTCAAAGGTATTATTCCTTGCTCTGAATACATTAGTTCTGTTATAACCCTAATACCAATTTCAAGTACCATTGTATAAAAATGCCAAGTAGGTTTATGGATGGTATAAGGAAATAGAAATATTTTCAACTGAACTGATTAATTATATAAGGTTCACTAGTATGATTATGCATGCATTCAATGATGTCAATTTCATCTGAACTTTTTGGATAGGCAATTATGATAAGGCTGAATAAATACAAAAACATTTCAAAAAAATATATTTTGTTGGATAATTTTTTGTTCGTAATTACTCAATTATATTGTTCTTTCTCTCTCCTGTAGTGAACAAGATTCCTCTGCAGCCAATCCACAATCCCTTTCCAGTTCCTACTTGAACCCTGCCTCTAATACTCCTGAAGATACCTTTTCTGTAAATATTGATAAGATAGTACTACTACTGTGGATAGTCTAACTAGCCTGTGTCATGAACTGGAATCTCTTGATAACCAACTGATACTTCCACCCGGTTGGGGTATTCATAAGTTAGAAAAGCACATTCTTATCACAAAACTAAGTATTTATAATGACTTTGAAATTTCAACTGAGAGATACATTATCTTAAACTGCTCACTGATTACAGCCCACGCAGGAGCAAAACGTTTTAATCTAGAATATGCCATTACCACATTAAAAAAACTCCAAGAGCTGATCAATAAAATGGATACGTGGAAAATATGCAATGGCAACAGCAGATCATGTTCAGTTCTTATTCCAAGTCATAATTATTGCAGAGCATGCGCAAGTTATAAATCGTTCTTGAAGAAAAGACAAGAGAAAAAAAAAATAGAATAACAATTAACAAAAAACACAAATATAACTACATGGCTCACTTGTCAAGGAAGAATGCTCATTTGAGTAGAGTGATTGTCAATCTGAGGAAGGAAAATGCCAATGTGGTTAAGCTTGATGAACTTCTTGAAACTTTGCCAGAAGTTCAACAAGAAATGATAAAAATTTGTTTAAAATCTGCCAAGTGTAAATCTGCAGGCAGAAGATACACCTTGGAATGGGTTTATAATTGTATTGTGATGAAAATCAAGAGCCCAAAGCTCTATAATTATATGAGAGATAAACAAATTATGGCAATACCCTCAACTAGCACTCTCTAAAGGTAAGTTAGTTATTTTTACGATGCATGGAAATAATGAAATATTCGGAAAGTAATGAACAACATATTTTTCCAATAGGTACATTAGAAATACAGATGGAACATTTGGTTTCAAAAAAGAGGTTTTTGCAATGATAAAAGAAAAAACCATGAATATGGCAGAATGGCAAAAGCATGGATGTTTATTAGTAGATGAATGTAAAATCACTCCTACTAAAAAAATTGACAAAAATACCATGGAATTCGTGGATCTTGGTCAATTCACTCTGAAAGGCATGGAGGATCAATTAGGAGATCATGTTCTCGTGATTATGTTCCAGCCATTTGCTGGTCATGGCTTGCAGGCTTTGGGATGTTTTCTGACGAGAGGGAATATCACTGGTGAAGTCCAAGCAAAACTAATTTTAGAATGTGTGATTTTGTGTGAGAATGCTGGACTTCTTATTGATGTAATCACAAGTGATAGATAGATAGAAAACTGTTCAGAGCCATGGTGTGAACATCCAATGGATGCCTCCAGGAAGCTGAGGATGTGTTCTGATTTTCCACATCTCATCAAATGCCTTAGAAATAACCTAGAAAAAAAAATGGATATTTCAGGTACATATTACAAAATATTCATTTTCCTAGATTTTTGGGACTTTCTCTCCTCGTTTCTAAAAATAGAAATAGAAGTTATAATAATTATTTTGATATATTTGTAGAAAGGACAGTTTTGTAGCCTGCCCCGAAGTGTCACTGCTTTTAAATTTATCTTTCAGAGAGGTACCTAAAAGAGAAATTCTCTATTTGTCAGTGACACCTTGTTTTTTCAAAATTTGGAAATGAAAATGTATTTTCAATAAAAACAAAACTTCTACTTATCTTTGTGGACGTTTCTGCTCCCGTTTTCAACACTGGAAGAAATGATCTTCTCAATCTTGTCACTCTTTAGTGTCACAAGGCTAAACAGCCGAACGATTTACAGATATTATAAACACCATTATCTTTGCAATTGAGAAGATCATTTTTTCCACAGTGTTGGAAAGTGGAGCAGATTCGTTCCCGAAACGTCCACAAAGATAAGTGAAAGTTTTGATTTTATTAAAAATATATTTTCATTTCCAAATTTTGAAATAACAAGGTGTCACTGACAAATAGAGAATTTCTCTTTCAGGTACCTCTCTGGAAGGTAAATTTAAAAGCAGTGACACTTTGGGGCAGTCTACAAAACTGTCCTTACTACAAATATATCATAATAATTATTTTAACTTCTATTTCTATTTTTAGAAACGAGGAGAGAAAATCCCAAAAATCTAGATCTAAATGAATACACTACCTCCTCGATTAACCTACAGACAGTATTCACAATAAAAATATTTTTCAATTTTGTGATAAATTTCAACTTGAGCCTTGTGGTGAACATTCAGTCTCCGATCACTAGGATTCTCGATCCTCAAATTATTCCTTCTTCAAACGATTTATGTATGGATTGAAGTGGATTATTTTATGGTTCATCCATGCCTGCCACTCTTCACTGCCTGTTTATATCTGTCACCAAAGGATATTCATATAATTTTCATTAATGATTTTTCATTTAGAAATAACTAGACTGCTCATCAGCACCCTATGGCTACATTGAAAATGTTTTGAAGAAATTTGTTATCAATTCTATATCTATGTTTAGGTTGAGCTGAAAAGCACTTCACAGTGAGTCTCCACCTTTTCAATATGTTGTATTGTTAGAATAGCTGAATTTCTCCACTATGTATGAGCTTACTGATAACTTTTAGATAATTGATAAAAATGTTGACCTCAAAGATGTTTTCAAGAGTATTTCCGTAAATTAGTTCCCACAGAAGAAGGAAAGAGGAGAGGCCATATGTCAGCACACAAATTTTGATGCATATTTATTAGGAACACTGCATTGAAAACTTTTTGAATTTCTTGATGATTTATTGATTAAACTGATTCCTCAAATGATACTAACAACGTTCATTTAAAGATTCCTGAAGGATTGGTGAGATATGAAGTGTTTGAAAATTTACTCAAATTTGAATCAGTTGAACAATTCAAGATGGCCCACAAATTGACTCAAGCACATGTGCATCCCAATTTTGGAGAGAAAATGTGCACCCGCTTGGCATTCCAGGTAAAAATAATTAAATAATAGTCATGCTGATAATAATAAAGCCAATTTCATATCATAATGGAATAATTTTCATTTAAGTTGTTCAGCAATACAGTTGCTTCTGCAATAGAAGTATATGGTGCTGAATTGGATACCAGAACACAACCAACTATAGCATTTTGTCGAAGAATCAATGAATTAATCGACATAATGAATTCTTCAAGTCCTAGAACTGCCTTGAAAATTGATACTGATAGATACAGGGTAAATTATAAATTCAGTTCAATGTTGAATATTGGGATGAATGATACAAAGATCAGTAGTGGCAGAATAAGTGCTAATATCTTTATAGGAATTGGAAAATTTTCTCATCTATCTGGGATTGTGGGAGGACTGTTCATCACCTGACAAGTTTTTATCAAAATCAACATTTGACGGGTTGAAAGCCACGATATCCTGTACATTGGATTTAACTGGTTACCTCTCAGGGCTTGGATTCCAGTACTTCATGACAGCTAGGATGAACCAAGACCATCTGGAGGTAAGTAATTCATCAATTCTCCTAGAAGTAATAGAAAACTGCATTAGATTATTTCAGATTTCTTTGTATTAAATTCTGGAGACAAGACACTCAAGCTTTTCACTGTTCAAAGTTTTCAATATTCATTAATTTTCTATTTTTCTCTGAATCTAAATAATTGATTTTATTAAATTATCCTGCAATGGCTTTGAAACTAAATAACAATGAAATATCTACTGAACACTGCAGCTAATTACCGTTCATGCATTTATACTTCGATAAATTCATTGAGTTCAAGCTGGTTAAAGTAACAGGTATATAACTGAAGAGTTAAAAGAAAGAACTGGTAGCTTCAGAATATATCACATATTCTCGTCTCTAGTATTTTCTTTGTTCAGTGAATGAAATATGAAATATATTATATCCTTTCTATTATGAAACAATATGAAATATTTCAATATATCTAAACCTATTTTTTTTTCTTCAAGCATTTCTTTGGGATGATGAGAGCCGCAGGGGGTTGTAATAGTCACCCAGAATCCATTCAAGTGGGCCAAATATTCAGGCTGATGTCTTTATTTTCATTAGTCAAACCACCCAGAGGAAGTAATGTAACAGGTGGTGAAATGATCCAGTCTCTTTTAACAATAGGCAAACTGAGAGAAAAGAAAATGAAATGCGTTTTTGATATCACTATAAAATCAGATGAAAATGACACTCTGAATGAATATGAGGAGGAATTCGAAAAAATAGAGGAAGCGTTTGCCTACTTCTGCGGGTACATCTCAAAAAAGGTTAAGGTATCCACAACATGTCAGGAATGTTTGGAGACAATTTGTGGAGATGGAAATGAAAAATTCAATTCATTTATTCAAATGAAAAGTAGAGGATTCCTCACATTCCCATCTACCCAAATCATCTCATTTTTGACTGATATTGAAAAAACAATATCAGATATTTTTCAAAAAGATTTGAAAAAATCATTAATATCTACTATTCTCGAGAAATTATCATTATTCAAACCTAGAGTGCTTTTAGGGTGTCAAAATCACAAAATTACTTTGAGTAAAGATATAATTTAAATATATGTAGTTGCCAGACTGAGCATCTGTTGTTCAGCAGAGCAAAAAAAAAGAAACATTGAAAATAAATCAAAAAAATTATCGAAGCTTGCAAAATTAAACTAGGATGTTGTTTTTAGATGATGATGTAATCAAGACATCTTTTGTTGAAGTAATCATATTGCAAAAACCACATCCACAATTATAAAGAGTATAATTGATTATCGAATACCAAGTATACAGTATTGAGTTAGAGTAATCAAATTTGTAGGAGTTACAGAGGTACCAAAGATATCCACTCAACGACCTATTTTGATCATCTTCAGTGATATTACACTGCTTGCCATCTGCAATGGAATGAATGGAGAATTCACAAGAGCTAAAGGGGCACTAAAGGTATATATCATGAAGGTATATCACTGAAGATGATCACACTCAGTTGTCGAGTCTATCTTTGGTATCCCTTCTGCTCTTGTGAGTTTCAGTATCATATCTATAAAGTTACGAGAGAAACGGGGGTCTTTCCATGAGATGTGCAACAAGATTCAATTTATTAGCAGAAAATCAAGTGAATTTGATACTTATATTTCGAATCTGAAAAGACTTTCAACCTATTTTGCCTCCTAATATAATTTTCTGGAAAATTAGATCATTCCATTGCAACTGACAAGCAGTTTATATCACTGAAGATGGCCAAACTAGATCATTGAGTGTATCTTTGGTTGATATTTTCATTCCCATGAATAATTTTGTGGAGAAGATCTCAAGTTTCCTTCTACTCTTCACTTTTCCAATCCACTTTGAGCAAACATTGACTTCCTTTCAATGATAGCAAGACATCATCCTGTTATGAATGTATCTGATACCTACTCTACTATTACCTACTCCAAGAAGTCTCACTTGATTGATATCATAAATGTATTAAAAAAACAATAACAGTTCAAGATAATTCATACATAGCTGTTACTTTGATGTACCTGTATAATATCAGTAGATAAGATTCTCTGGAGACATCAGAGTGATCGTGATCTGACTCAAGTTGAATTGAAATATGAATCAAATGAGCAACTTCATTGATTGAGTCTCAACTGGGCTGATGATAGCTTAGTACTGAGATAGCTTAGTACTGAGACCAGAAAATTGAATCTTCAGGATGACCATGAGCAATATTAGCATTTTCATATATGGATCAGCAGAGGTATTTCCAATATTTGAATTGAAATTATGAATTTTCATCTGAGCCTAATTTCTATTGGAGGAATATTTCTGATGAATAATGTAGGATTTATATCAACTGTTCATGACCACCTAATTCTCATTTGTAACTTGCAACTCATTGTGATTGCTGATGAAGCAATTTTTTTTTTGGGTGGGTTGGCATTAAACCAAAGTTTTTTTGCCACAGATTTTTTGTGATGCAGCAATTATTAATGAATAAAGTATTTTGAGTACCCACCTCATCTTTTATTTCAATAACAGAATCCTAGGGTGTGCAAATAATCCTGAAAATACACGAAGTATGAATCAGCATTGATAATCAATTCCAATGCATAACTACATATACCTGATCCAATGCATGCAGATTATGTATAAGAAGTATTAACTTGATACTCACCTCTCAAAATACATATAAATCACTCTGAAGTCTGGAACGATCATTACATTTATTTTTACACGAGGTCAATCCGCCTTGCACAGTAGAAATATGAATCCCTCTAAGGTTTACATATGGAGGTAAAAATGTTATCTAGCTTTTGTATTTCATTCTGATTCGCAACAAAATAGAATAAAACTCCTTTCCATAAACCTTGTAAATCTCCGTTTTTTAAGAAAAAAAAATTATGAAACAGTAAAAAGTGAAATGCACATCACACATAACCTCATAGAATATACCAATATTTGTTGGCGACACTGACAAATCCAAAAACGTGTCTCTGCAAATTTGGTTGAGAACTCGGCTGGCAGATTTTACAGTTTTTACAGTTTCGCCCACGCCATGTCATGTTTATCAAGGTTGGCCAATATCAAGAGATTTGGACACGGGAGAAGGATAGGAGTAGCTCCACCAGCTAGTTTATTACATCAATTATGAGATAATGGTGTGACATTCACTCAGAATTGTTTTTTGACATGTCATGAAATTGACATTTGAAATCATGGAGTCATACTGTAGAATGACTTGGAAAATATGAACTACATCCTAAGATACGATTTCACCATAGTCACTACAACTACTACAAGTGCAGTCATTAGTAAGCCGGCAACGAAATTTCGGATATGTAAAGATGTTTTATTTGATATTCCTAAACAAAAGAAAAGGTCCTAGATGATCCAAAATCCACCATATTTTATATCGTCTAACCTGAATATTATAGAGAAAAAATATGAGTGTCGAATGATAACTGTGAATAATCCGAATCTGTATTTCACCGTAAAAAAATGTAATACATTTTTTTCGCCGACACAAAGTTCAATAATATTGTCATTAGGACATTTTTCATGACTGACCAGTGTATTCGGTTCAGTTATATGATTCACCCTGTACAGTTATCAATCCAACCGGTCTATTGCACCTGTCTACACCCTTTCCAATCTCTAGTTAACAGACAATTTGAATCTGACACATGCAAGCTCATTTTGTAGCGTAATTATCTGGGAAATGGCCGACTCCAGAAGGACCCATGGTGATTGGTCGACACGTCCCATGCGGATTAGGTTGTGGATCAGACTGTGTGACTGTGATACATAATTTTTTTCACGCAAACATAATACAAACATAATAGAACAAATCAATTTTTCATGCAATTCAATATTTCGTTATTGTCGAAAATGTACATGGTAACTTGGAATCAGACTCCAATATTTCACCATTGTTGATTCTCGAGATACTTCGTAATAAATATGAAGTCCTGAAGATCGAAAGATGAAGAGACGATTTAGTTAAATTCTCATAAATGAACTGCACTGAGTATCCATGAAGAATAAGGATATCGAAATAAGAGTGGAAGTTCAAGATAAAAGGAGGTTGAAAAAGATACCAAATCCTTGTATATTTTATTCTCCCATAGAAAAATGGAGAGAATTCTAAACTGGAAGATCAGTTAGTCCACTATATGTATTAATCTTTTTGTGAGAATTTCGACATTCAATTACCGTTCATGCTATTATTAGTTTTATCAGTACTTTGAGAATTGAAAGCATAATTCCGATATATCTTCAGAATGGTCATTTCATACTGAATAGGATTAACCGAGAAGAGTTCTTTGGGTTCAGAATAGAAAAGTAGAGTGCACGTCCACTGAACCGAGAAGTGTCACATTTGCTGAATTTTGCATTCATTGAAATGGTTCCCAGTATGAATTCTGATCATGACCGTTTCCAGCAATGCATCATTCATTGTTTCAGCTTTTGTGTGGGATTTTCTCTCCTCGTTTCTCAAAAATAAAATAGAAATTATCATAATTATATCAATATATTTGTAGTAAGGACAGATTTGTGATCTGCCACTGAGATTAAACCTTAAGATATACCTAAAAGAGAAATTCTCTATGTGAAAGTGGCACCTTGTTTTTTTCAAAAACATTTGGAAATACAAAATAAGAACGAAACTTCTACTTATCTTAGTGAACGTTTCGGGAACGAATCTGCCCCCGAAACAAAAGCTGGAAAGATGAATGTACCACCTCCTCGAATAACTACAGGCAGTATCAAAGCATTATTGTCAGTTTCCATGCATCTTCCATTTATTTTATGAATACAATCAATTCTTGTATTGCGCCTGGAAACAACGAAGATGCATGTCGAGTCTCGTGAAAGCTGAAAAGGAAAACAGAAATGGCAAACCATTATAGTTTTTCGCTGAGATCCATTTTCATCCCAGTATAACTGGAAAATTCGCGGGATATTGCTTATCAAATTTCCAATTGGAGCTGGCCACAAATAGACGAGTCTTCGTCTCGTATCGTTTGTGCTCTCCCGTATATTATTCTGGAACGAAGCGAGATTCTCAAGTGGGCATTGTTTGTAAACCTGGTAGAATATCTCCAGAAGAAATTAGCGATGATTTGCAGACCACAAATTGAATCAGACTTGAATTCAAGTACAAATGAAAAGAATAATAGAGTGGAGAATGTGAATGTGTGTTCTTTTGAACCAGTGATGGATTATGTTTATCGGTAATATGGATGTATTAGGCAGAATGTATTTTCTAGGCAAGAATCATGTAGGAAACATCTTGATGCAAAACTTTGGAACATCTCTCAACGCTCTCTAAACTATTATATTAGAAAGATGATGGGATAAACCAGCTTGTCCTAGGTCAAACTATAGTACATCGGAAGAGTTATACGATGAACTAGTTTGTCCTAGGCCGAACGTCTTGGCCGAACTTGTGCACAATCAGCTAATACTGAGGTAACAATGTGATCTGACTGTGCCTATACCTTACCAAGCACTTCATGAGTGTATCTAGAATGAACGTTTGTACAAGTTTGCGAGTGGCCGTAAGAAAACGATGCTGATTCTCACTGTGGATCTTTATATTCTTCCAAACTCTCAATTCATGAGTATTCTTTTCAATCAGCGTGGGTGTTCAAGTAGAGAATGTGATGTATGTGTAGAAAGAGTCCGTTGTGAACGAACTATGTTTATTTTGTTGAATGGAAATTCCTCATCGTTTTCTCCAAATTCTTCATGCCTTGCGAGATGAGTGAATGAATAAATAAATAATGTTGACAGTAACATTATTAACCATCCTAGCGAAACGAAGATGCTTGCTGTAGGTCCATTTGATTACTTCATGTTAAGAAGTTGATCGTGACGGTACAATATTGCGATCGAGTTGTCAGAAATAATAAGCGGCTGAAAATGTCTGCAAGTTGGATGATGAAAGACAAGAAAGATATATTGCATAATACAGAATAAGTTGAGGCCCAAAATTGTCAGTTGTCAGCGAAGTAATGAAAGGAATCCATCATTGCCTGCCACTTCAAAAAACTGATTACAATCTGCATTTATTCGTGTTTACTCCCAGGAAATAGAGGATGCATGAACAAGAAGGGGGAGAGCTGGTAGCAATGGCAATTCAATTCTTTTGAGAAGTTAATGCTTACTTTCACGCGATGGACACGCAATACTCTTGAGTGACTCACTTTATTCTCACATGGGCGTGTATAGAAACACGAATGATCGAAATCAGAAGCGAAACTAAGGAATATTTGGATATTACTAGGTATTTCACATACAGTGTGTCCCACTTCACGTAGTACAACCCTTGTATTTAATGACGTATAATAATGTCAAGAGTTCCGAATATCAGCCTGCCTCAAAAAAATTGCCAGGATTCTAGTGGTTACTGAAATGATGAAATAAGGAAAGCGAAAATAATGTATATTTCAAGGGCAACTTTTGTGCATTAGTTCGAAAATGCATGGCTGGTCTAATGTCGCAATTGGTAGAATGGAAAATGAACAGAAGTTGATTTCAGAAGTTTCCGATTGCAAACGTATAATAATGACTGTAACACATAATAGGACTAAAAAATTTCTGTGATTTACTGGCAGTGACAACGTGCGCAGAACGAGACGAATTTCGGACCAGCAAGTAGTACACCATGTTACGAGCCATGTTATTTTCCACCAAGATTATTATTATTTTGAAAATTCAGGAATTTTTAATTCATGGTTGACACAAAACAAATTCGCATGAATGAAAACGCTCATAATACAAGGGTAATATTGATGATTGATATAATTCATCTCTTTCATGGGAATGCTGTCTAATTGCCTTTTGGTGAACCGCCTCTGAATTAGGAAACTCACGAGAATATCCTTGAGGTTGTGTTTGTATCAAGTTGTGGCCGGTGCTAAGGTAACAGCTGTTTATTATTGTGTTTTTAAATAGGATTCCTAAGGATTGACGTCATCCTGCTATTCGGTAGCTAATCTTTTTCAATACTTACATGATGGTGTCGGGAAAGTCGGGAAAGTGCTAGTAAATGAAGGAAACTCTTGGAAACTGGAACGATTGTCACTTGAGTAGATACAACCGTTGAAACACAGTCATCACCAGAAACTTAATATTCATATGATGAATACAAATATAGTGATCGATCAAAAGCCGAAAGATATGATGTGAAACATGTGAAACCTCGAATAGGTAGGTCAAATACAATTTCCAGAGACATCGAGGTAATGAATGAGCAAAAGAAAGAACATCATGGGCATCTTAGTCAAGAGAGTTTCCAAAAAAATCATTCAACTATTATGTATGTCAACCGAAACGGTATGACATGTTTTACATGAATAATAAATAATTTTCTCAGTGTACCTGAGAATTTTCAGAGGGATACTTCTTGGGGATATTGAAAAATAAATCCGTTATTTTCACTCGCATATTATTTGCATATAATACCTTGGATACTCGCTTGGATACGATTACTATAAACACACTCATAATGCCCAGGAACGTTATAAGCAATAGTGCCATCTGAAATACTATGTATTTCGATATTTGTCTGAAAATATTATCCATTATCATTCATACACCGAGTCATGTTCATCCAACGTTGATCAAGATCCAACTTGGTTTTCCAGAACCAGAAAATGTACGATTAGATAAATTAAAGACAACTGGTCAGTGTCGGACAACTCAAAGAAGTCAAATCTACGCAAATCAGTCAAATCAGCTCACCCAACTAAATAACTGAATAACTAAAACTGCTAAGTTGTATGCCTGTAATATATAATAATTTCAGATTGATGAATTTACCGGAAAAATGAATTCGAGTCGTTAACCAGGTGGCAGTTAGAAAAAAGATACAGGGTTCTGCTTCATATTTTCGCACCTAACCTACAGGAGTTATTTTTTGAAAATAAGTGAATATAAAAGATATATGTATTTTTTTGTCTGAATCAACAAAACTTATTGACAAAAATTCCAAATAGTTTCGGTAAATGTAATATTTTGATATATAAGCGTTAACAAATTTTGAACTATATACAGGGTGTCCTAAAATTTATTTATGTTATGTATGTACCGTTCCTCCGTGAGATGAGTTCAAAGTTCACATAAAAAAATACATTTTTGTATGCTGTTCAGAAATAAGTGAAACAAATTTTATGAAATTCGACAAAAGTGTATTTCAGAGGATCACTCTACATTTGGTCATTGAAACAACCTACAAGAAATGATAGAGGGGTTGAAACCACCCTCACCCTCTGACATTTTTTGAAGAACTTTTTTCTGAGTACCATTACCGACCATTACTTATTATTTAATTGTTGTTGTTATTTTACTGAATGGAGAGTAATCCTCTGAAATACACTATTGTCAAATTTCATCAAATTCGTTTCACCATCAAATGTTGAATTTGATTGATTTATAGTAAACAAAATATCCACAAAATATGTGAAATATACACGATGTACATTTAGTACATGTACGTGAAGGGCGGAATTCATATCGGATTTAGTAATTCAAGAATAGATACGAAATTATTTTCATTGATATAAACATATTCTTTTCATGGATTGTGAAGAAAAGATACAGTGTCCTAGTGGAATTGGAAGAATATATAAGGGGTCTCTCTGGATAACCAGTTACGTATTCTCATGAAGAAACAATAGATATAAGAATATTCATATGCTACAATTTTTTTTCAACCATACTGAATTTCACACAATTAAAATTCGTGAACCATATGCATAACTCTCTGAAAACTGAATGGGGTAATAAGGAAGTACGTCATTAATTATGTCTCTCATTTTCGTGGAGCTATTTTAAGTATTGTATACCTTACGGTACTCACTTATCTAATTAGTTGGGTAATTTTTCAACACAGTATTATGGCGGTTAACCAATTCCTTTTGAATATTTTCAGATAATAGATTGTAACATAAGTTCGAGTTATAAAAATCTGACAGAATAATAACTTTGTTTCCATGATATGAACCTAATATAGTAAAATGGATACGCAATTAAAATATACCCTGAAGGTAAGGTTGAACGATGAACGTTCCAAAGTTCTGATGATGAAAATAACTACCGATATTTAGTATCTCTAGAACAGTATCAGATAATAGTTATATACAGGGTGATTGATTTAAACGGTCCATTAGACGTTCCTGAAATCTTTCTAAATAATCAATTCCATAGCCATCTATCAAAGAACATCGTGAGATTTGTGGACGATTACAAAGCTTAACGAAGATCACCAATAATTTCTTATATATGATTGAAAAACCTGAGTAGATAGGTATAGGTACGATACACATAAATGAGTAGGTAATCGGACCTACTATTCGATGCGATGATGAAATACAATGTGTTCCATATGGAAAAATCGAATTTCAAGTAAATAAATCGAATGAATTTTTGTATCACCCTGTATGAAATTAAAAGAGATCTCACTACAGGACATGAGCCTCCTAGTATTCCTTGACTCCACACCAAATTTCATCGTCTCAGTAAGTCACAGCTGAAAAATATATACATTTTTGGAGTCATGTTTTCTAAGAAATAAATTACAAAAAATTTCACACCTCCTGAAACACGAATTCACTTTTATCATACAATAAATCTGGCCATGATAGTTTCATCCATTATGGTGAGTGAAAATAAGATACATAAAAAATAACATATACATAAAACACAACTTAAAACTAGGCAAATGATCTCATGGCAAGAAAATATGATGGAACAGTGAAAATACACCTTTGCGCAGATATATGAAATGATATATGAAAACCATATTTTTGCGTAACCTCATCATGGATCTTCATTCATGTATAATAATTACAACATTCATCAGAACTAATGAGAAATGAGAGGTATATCATTAAATTTCTATTTCGTAAGATGGAATCATAAGAGATCTCATTATGACGCCGACTGAATATAATATGATTCCATGAAACATTCCAACCATACCAATAATTCTACTCATTCATCATTATAGTTCACTCATTATAAATTTCATCTTAAAATTCCACACTGGAACAAATAATTTACAGCAATTTTTCTTGTTCTTTTCAATTATAACATCAAATGTTTCGCTCCGAAATTCTACCATACATACATATCAATAGGTTCATATACCTGCCATTCCATGTCCTAAATATTCTATATAAAACTAGAATCCACGAAATCAAGATGGAGGAAGTTAGTAGTAGGCCGGGGAAAAATCTGATTCATCAACAGTTCGAAGAATCGTCGGTATATCGGTTTCAGAGTTGGCATAGCATCAAACGAGCTCTTCAGATAAGTAAAGGATGCAACAATTACCGAAGTCATTAAATTTCCAGAGGGATTTTCCCGAGCGTGAAATATTAATGGTCGCGTACGTATCAATCGATTTCAATACAGGGTTTTTTATTATCGCCGGCTTGATGGAAGAAATATCGACACTATGCATCCAGGGCCTACTCTAATGAGTATTAGTGTTACAAGTGCCAGAAGTATATATTTGTTGCATGACGCATGCCAACCATGATGAGTGCAAAAAATAATCTATACCCAAGTTCAATCAACAAAGGGAATACCTCTTTGAACAGGCGCAAAAATAGAATCCTCTGCAGTAGCCTGTTTATTATTGTAAATAATCCATCGAAATTCCAAGAGAATCGAGAAGGTTTCTCCATAAGTTGATAAAATCCCACTTTTTAGAAACAAATCGGAACACTGTAGCTCGAAATCAACGAGTCATCAGTCAGATACCTTGAATTATTTCTCTGGATAGTTCTGGTTCAATGGTGTCAAGACTTACACAATACAAAATTATCAATCACCAAATTGACTGTCCTCATTTAATTAGGAAAATAAATTTCAATGTTCCCGGTAGATGCCACCTAAGATACTATGTCCCCTTCAACATTGCACGAAGAACGACTCTATAGCACAAATCTACCTATCAGTTCGTATGCAGATATTATTCTGTAACTTTGAATAATCACTCGATATTTTTTTCATCAACCTGATTCAACTGGATTTTTTTTTAAAGAACTGATTCTAGACTTAGATTATTCGTACATACTATTTTGAGCTTAACTATTTTATTGAGTATGCTATTTCTGGAACTCTGTTCTGTCAACAACCTAAAGTTTGTGAATAAATAAATAATAATAATCTTTATTTAGATAGGAAATCCTTATTTACAAATAGTGTGGTAAGATAACAATACATTAAGAAATGAATACATCAATAGCATATATCAATGACATTCCTCACAAGCAATAGAACTAAATAAAAAAAAATTGTACATATATTCAAATCGAATAGATTTGAATTGACTAATCGATAAGAAAAGTCTTCAATTTGGATTTGAATACATCGATTGAAGAACTTATCCCAATTTCTAGGGATGAAACTGAAGGAACTAAACTGAATGAAATAGTGAATTTATAGTTTTCTTCGTTCTAGTACGCGGTTGATATGAAAATCATACTTGCCTTTAGTCTCATAATTGTGAATTTGATGATTGAATGTGATGAATTCGTTAAACTAAGTGGAAAAATTACAATTACATCTATTTTATAGATGAATATCATGGAAAAGTAGTTAATCCTGTTTTCCACTGTCATCGATTAGAACACAAATAACATCAGATGGGCAGGGGTTAATCTGGTCCACTGAAGTATAATGATTTTCAATTTTTTCTAATGAAGATATGCTTTTATCATCTGATAAGGAAAGCAAGCTGGCACAATAATCGAAATATTTTTGTATAATGGTTCGGTATGCAGCGACAGATTGGAAGGATAGGAGTTTTCTGATTCTAGAAAAAAAAAGATCTTTTTCACGGTTTTTTTGTTAATGTACATGAAATGAGATTTGATACGATTGATTTGATTCGAGACGAGATGAATAGAAAAATAAAGACAGTTAAGAGTTTCGTTACCATTTCTCGCTGAATAAACTTTGGGCCGTCGCTGCGCCGCGTGTTACGCCTCTGCAATTCCGTGAGCAATAACAGCCGAGAGGAAGAAGTCGGTTTGTCTCCGTCCGGTACGTGCAACTTTTTTCAACTGATTGCGCCGGTAAGGAGTCGTCTGGAAACTTTTCGACGATAACTCGAGAAGAAACTCGAAAAGTCGAGACCTTTTAGAGCCCGTAGTGAACCGCATAACTGGGTCGAACAAGTTAAATGGTTGGCCACTAGGAAATATAGGTGGGAAGAAATCATGCTTGTCCCTTTCGAAGGACAAGTCTACCGAAAAGTGCATGATCTTGATGATGAAAATGGGCAAACAGTGTCAATCAGAGGAAACGAAATTCAATTCGACTTTCGAAAATTACTTCGACACACAAATTCAATTGAGTGGAATGATATTCCAAAATATTCCACGAACATAAGAAAAAGAAAGAGCTATCGATTCGTCTGGATGTGCAACAAAGAAATGTACAATTTTGCCAACAGTCAGCTGATCACTGCTGGTTGTTTCTCTCTCGTTTGCTGTTTTCACTAGGGGTGTATCTGAAATTTGTTCTACATAATTGAATAACTCATTACCTATGAAATGATATATTCTGATCTTTTTTAAATCTATCAGTACAGTCATAGGATAAACAGGACAATATCATTTGGAAAATTTCGAAGTTTTCAAATCCTTCGTTGACTTGATGGGCTGAACCGGCTGAATGAACTAGGATTATTTACCAATTTTCAATATTCAAACAACAAGTAAAACTGAGTCTGTTTTTAACACACTTGTAGATTAATAAACTTCGCTAAACAAAGATTTCATTGAATAATCTTGCACTATTAACTCGATTTGAATGAAAATAACTGAAAATGTCGTATTTCTCGATACAATGACATGAAACATCAAAATGTTTTCACAATGTCAACAGTCATGTGATTTCTCATCACTACGCCTCTTTCCCATGGTCGTTTCAATTCCTCTTTCTGTGAGCTCGATCTATACTAGAGATATTTTTCACATGTCTCTTCCACCGTCAAGTCAATTCTGTGTTACGAAAAATAATTGTTTCTCTGAAAATAGTAGTGGAAACCAAATATATTTCGATTTATTTTCTACTGACACAGAAATTTGCTTGCATGAAATGAAAAGACTATTTATGCTTAGCATGGTTGATTTAATAAAATTATATTACGTTATGTGTATTTTGATTTAATTCATTCAACAATTTTATGGCGAACTCAATGAAATTAAGAAATTCTTTAGTGCATTTTCTTAACAAAAGATATATTACCACTATAGTTTTATATGGCGATTTGTTTTCTCCTTCAATTTGTCTAGTTTCATTTAATTTGGTTTGCCTGAATAATTTTGCGAAAAATGGAAAAGTTTGAGTGAAGCAAAAAAATATTATGACAGAATTTGAAAATATTGGAGTTAAGTTTTCACAGTTCAATGTAAATAAGGTTTCATCGAGGATCAGTTCCAACAGTATTATGAAAAATCAATATTGTACTCATTTGTCCTGAAGTATTGAAAAATTTCTGATGTATTATTTTCATAAATATTTGAAATAATTCCTAGATGAAGAACATTCATTTCCTACAATCATTCATTGTCTATTCGAAAAATAATAATTTTCGTCTGTCTTGCACTTTTCTTTGTGCTTTTTTTTTCGAGTTTTAATAATATTATATTATACTATATTATATTGTACTTCATTATATATTTTTTCGGAATATAATTAATATGCATAATATAGTAGAATTTCAATATTATTACGAAATCATAAATAAAAACAAAACAATACATTGTGAAATGTACAAACAAACATGATTCATACACATATTATATTGGGTGTGTACTTTCATTTGTGTACAAATCCACGAAACATTCATCTCCAAAATAGTTGGAGACGAATATGACTTTTTTGCTTTTGGTATATAGATATTCGAGTCATAGAACTATTGAGCGATGCTTTCATTCAAGATATGACAGGACAACCTATCGAAACCCATATATGAGAAAAAACTAGGAAATATAAAATGCATTACTATACACGCTCTCAAAGTTGAGTGAAATACCGATTTTGAAGGCACTACGTACACTGTATGGCACAATCTCCGGCACAATTCACTTTTCGAGTTATAATATTATTATTCTCATCAAGATACAAAGATTATTTGGTATTCATTTTTTTTCAGTCTCAAATTTCGTCTTCGCAGTTATTTGCAGCTCTTCGAACAAAGTATACCTATCAAGTCTCAGAAATCTCTTATGAATTCCATTTTTGATCTCGATTTAATTCGTGAAGATATAGACTCCCTTCGGAAAAAATCAGCATCTTCCGTACCGTCAACACGTGTCGCATGCTAAATATCCGTAAAGAAAAACCTGCTTGTCGGTTAAGGTGTCGTCTTTTAACTGTTAAACCAGACCAGCTGGGAAGGTGACCCTGTTGCGACCGTGACGATTTCGAAATCTGGTCTTGAACCACGCACACGATTGCGTACAACGTCTATATGCAAGAATTATTATAGTTATATGGAAATTCCTCTGAATTTTACAGCACCCACTACATTCTCTCCTTGTCAGTGCATTGATGAACCTATCTATGTAATCCGAACTCAGCAGACACTTTTTAGTGTCGGATATTTTTCTTACTAGCCATATTGCCTTTGGCGTCAGCAGGAAATAATTAACATAAAAGTGCATTACATCAAAGCATTTCGATGGAATATCTGAGGGTTTCATGATGATGATGATGATGATGATGATGATGATGATGTCAGGTACCACTCTTCTTATGAAGTCGTCAAAATCCATGCTCGGAGTCATTACCAACTGCACTTTCTGGCCGTGTGAGGTCAATTGCGAAAACTGCTCCACAAAAACTTGGCTACCTGTCCTGAAGTACCTACTGTTCACATGTTCGGAGTTCAGCCCCGAAACATACGATAAAGAAGAGAGCAATTCGCCTAGTCGGTGATACAACACTCACCAAATCATTGACCTCTCTAGAACATCGTAGAAAGGTCAGCGATCTCTGCCTCTTTTGTAGATACTTCCACGGTCGGTGCTCAACAGAAATATCATCTATCTGTCAGGCTCGAGACCTGTCGAACCTCTCATTACCAAGAATCATTCATCAATAGAACGGCAAAGTTGTAGAATTATTTGCCTAAGGCAGTCTTTCCTGATGCTAACAACCTCCAAACTTTCAAGAAAAATTCCATCACCTTCCTTCCTCCTAAAATTCCACTGCTGGCTAACACGATGTTCCTCGAACATTATAGGTTGTTCTTTCGTGTTATCAAAATTCAAAAAGAAATATTTTGCAGAAACAAGAAAGGTGTTGACCGCCTGTAATAGAATATGTTCTTGAAAATATTCTAAAATGTTAATTTTGTCGTACGATGAAAAACCTATTTCGAATTTTTCGAAAATATCAATTGCTCCTCGAGTCATCGACCTGTCCCACACGAACTGGGACACGCTAAATACTTCACCTCTTTCACGAGGTTTTTGAGTTTGTTACGAGTATTATATTATCAGGTGTAAGAGTGAAAGATATCAAATCGTTTCATGGGTACATTTTATTCACTTATAAAAACACGATAAATGTTTGGCAGTCTAAACATAATTATTTTCAATAAACGTGTCCCACTTCAAGATTGTAATGTTGTGGTTCTCGGAATCCTCTATAAACGACTCTCTGAAACGACTTCTACTCCTCAGTTTGAATTGTTTAAATGTCATGGTGTTATCGCTTTGAATAAACATTTATTTATAACTGAGAAAGTTTATGCACAAAATTCAAACAATACGCATAAATTTACATAGTAATGATAATAATGTTTTGTTACACAATTTTAATCGGTTCGTAATGAATTGATATGTAATTATATTAGGTTACATAATTATCCATTATATTTTTTAGGCAAATGATATGCAGCAATGATATGCTCGATTACAGCCGAACGAAACGTCGTATCAACTTGGAATTTTTGACATTCATGGGTATCAGGTTCAAGGCTACGGAGATGAAGCTAATTTTTCAATATTAGGATGAATGAATGTGACAGGGACAGTTGAAAAAAGAACCCTGTATAATATTCAGTATAACCCTGTATAACCGAAGGAAGAAGGGGTGAGATCTTCTATAATGTTTACACGTACTATTCAGAGAGGCCATCTCCCTTCACTTCAGTTTTCGTTAGAAACGATGCCAAACTTGTGAATTCCAAATGGAACACACTGTTCATTTTTACTTTTTTGAATTGTACGTACAGAGATTTCTCAGAATTTTTATTTTTGCATCTAGTGCGTTGAAGAGACTTCAAATATGCACGTGAATAATGAAATATTGGAAAAATTCCTGATTCTGAAAAACGTTCTTCTCGTCACTCTCGTTTGGATACATCAATAAGTTTTCCACAACTGCATCATATCCAAATCTGGAATTATAATATTCTGAAGTTCTGAGAGGATATACAGCTCAATCTATCCACAATAGCAAAATTTATAATCACTAGAGCTATAAATCCGGTACGAGAACAATAGACTTCCAGTGGGAAACAAAATATCGTCAAAGCCCCCAAGCTGCAAAACAATGATGAGTTGGTATAAAGTTTATGTTCGAAATATATTCGGTGGGATGTCTGAATAAGTTTTTCCAAGCCAGAAAAACATAATCAGGTCTATATCATGTGTCCCAAATTATATTCTCACCATTGGCAAAATGGGAGATATTGAAGTTCCAACAAATTAAACGAAACGAAAATTGAAATTTTATGTCGAAAATATTGAACAACAACTGACCACCTGAAAGACGAATGGAAGAATGTCAAAGCTACTTTTTCATACAGCCACTCGTTCAACCATTACCTTTCGAGCTATTTACGAAAAAACTGAATTACGAAACTTCAGTTTCTCTTGAATAACTCACTATTAGAATTCTCTTCAATTACTTAAATGAATTGATGAGCTGTGCGTTTTCATTAATTTTGTTATAAATAGTTTAAACAAAACATGTTTCTATAATTCCTTCACAAATTGATTCTCAACATTCGATAGCATTTAGGAGTGTTCTTTCATTTCATTGTCCATACTGAAGATACAGGTTATGAAGCCGAAATACATATGAATCAACTACCTATAATGTTCGATTTCCATAAAGATTATAACATTCGCGTAGTCTGTGACAACCGGAATTAACTTCAAAACTTCAAACTTTCGGACCGGGTGTCTGCCATCACGTGGCCTATTTTCGGAGCGATGCAATAACTTTCGTCGAAACTGTCCTCTCCCATAGTTATTTTTTTCTCTCAAAAACATTTCCGTCAGACTGGAATTTGTTTATTTCTGTCTTCCATTGAGTGCTTGCACCATTTTATTGCGTTCGGGAGATATGAGGTAAAGTGCACTGAAACTTAATAGTGAAGGAAATGAACAGATCGCATATCTGTCGTCAGCTGTTAAACATACAACCACAAGAGGTTTTACACATTGATTGATTTATCAAAAAATTAGGCAACAGAGGAATCACTACTTCGAATGTATATAAATTTGCACACGATGGAAAATAGAAAAATTGGGTTATGAGAACTGAGAATTTCTTCAATCATTCTCTACATTATAAAATCATTTTAATACCAAATTATAAGGAATATAATAGGTATTTTTTTTTCAAATGGAACACCCTGTGTGACTTTTCATTTCTCAATTCTCTACGATCATAGAATCGCAATGATCCATCTATGACACTGATCTAACTGACCCATATTAATCTTACAAAAAATCGTAATATTCGCGATATGAATGAAAAGAAGCCATACTAGGCGAGTAACAGGTCAGTAATATAATTTTTTCAGTGTATATAGTTTATAGTGCAAAAAAACCTCACTTTCTGTACAATTGATCAGTAACCACAGAAAATTGCTCTAAAGACAGTTTACATCTATGGAAACCAGCGTTTCACACTACAATTCCTAGAATTAAATTCCGTTCGAAATCTGAATATTTTTAATAAAAACATCAAATCAATTCGATAGTAGAAAAATATTTTGTGCAACATGTGTAAAAAGTATTTGTTGCACTTAGCATTCTCGAAGCGATAAATCAATGTCGTCTCGAGCATTACATCATATTACATCGAATGATAGTATAGTGTGTACCTAGGGTACATAATATAGGGTATATGGGGTTATAAACATGAGCGTATAAAAATGAATATTATTCTCGAACATGAAATTCATCCAAGAGAATAATGAGTCATTAAACTGGAGTAGCAAACTCTCCTTCTCTACGACTTCCACAAAGATTTGGCCAGAATGATCCTGTATCTCAGTCATAGATATATCATCGAAGGGTTGGTATACTGATTCACCAAAGAGATCTTTCTATCTACCGTTATTCCATGCATGTGCACTAATCTCTAAGACACCTTGCAGGGTATGGAGATAATCAAAGGGAAACCATAATTATACGAACTGAAATGAAAATGTAATAATCAGATAAACAGATTGTTTGCAATGCAGTATTCAATAGTCGTAGAGAAAATAAATGTTATTTTTGCCACGCATATTCTCGGAAACTTTGTGAGCTATTTGACTATTTCTAATCGGAGGAACTATAATAGTATCGGACTTCCAGATGTTACAGAAATAGTTCAGTGGAACGATCCTGCGAAAGGACAATGGGTACTTATCGCGTTAACTGTGCACCAGGCCAACAGGACCGCATGGTAAAAAGCAGTATTTCCGAATTCGGTTATCAGACCCGCTATTCGTTCGCCTGATTATGGATTTATATGGGAAAGAATACAGTTTTTCGATCTGCTTCGTCGGGGCCATTGTGTCTGTCTCATCGGCAGATGGACAGATTGATTTTCAGTCCAGATTCGATCGAGTAGCACCATCACAACATCCTTATTGAGAAGAAATCAATTGTTCAATCAATTGAAAAAGGGCCTGCGTACAAATGCATTAAATTCTACAATAAGACGAAAATATCAAATATCATTTGACAAAGCAGAATATGAGTTACTATCGAATTCACGGATTACCATTGGAAAATAGCTACATGTTTGAAACCCTTTCTCTCTAGACCGTGGCTATTAGACTTATTTTCGGGACTCATTATTATTTTGTTAAATTTGACTAAATTTACATATAACATATGTGAAGCAATTGTACTGTACTCGGTACTTTACGTTTCCTCTAAGTTTTATTATGCCAATTATTGTTATTATTATTATTCATCTGATGGCATTGGAATGATGAATGATAAAGCAATGTCGAATGAATTTGAAGGTTGGAGAGAATCGTTGACTACTTTAACAGTTTCTGAAAGCATAATTGAAACAAAAGTCCATAGTTATAGTTACTCACGATTTCTTATTACTTGATATACTGAACATGATTAGTTAGGTTAGTCTTGAAAATCCCATTTACCGGTATATTTTTAGGCTAGAATGTATAAGTAATATGAAAACATGACAAATTCTGAATTATAAAGGTAGCAAAAATACAAGATTGCTCAAAAATTGTTGTACGTAGCACACACGGAAATGCTATTTACAGGACTTGTAGTCATTCAGACTTTGTCTAAAATGTTTATACGCAATATAAGATGTCCTTTCTGGACATATTACATAACCTTACTAATTTTTCTACATGAACTAAAGAGATCTCAATTTCTGAATATTCAAATGATATAATATGATAAAATATAATATAATATAAATAAATTTTGATATTTGAATGATAAACGAATGAAAAATGCTGCAAAAATATCAAGTTGAAACAGGAATATCATGCATGTCGAGAAAGACACAGATACCTTATGATAATTTCTAGAGTATTTCTTTTAATCGATGCGAGAGATCAAGCTGTGAATGTTATGTTAGCTTTGTCGAAATAATTGTGAAAAACATTACTTCCTGGAAAATTCTATTATAATCACCCCTTCAGAGTTTCTTTTTTAAACTAACTTACATCAATTATTGAATTATTACTCATTCAACTCTACGATTTATCTACCCTGTATATTTCTTACCTGTTGAATTATGGAAATCATCGAGGCCCATTCGGCTTTCAAAGTTCCGTGTAAGATGTGGATAATATTTCGGGGAAAGCACTTGCTACGAAGTGGTGGTATAAATAAAGCGGGGTATACGAAACGGCCCAGGGATGATAAACCAGTGGCGGAACGTGGTTTTATAGCCAGTTTAGCGTAAAAAGTTCTGAAGACTTTGAGAGAATATGAGGTACAAAATTGAAAATTCATGTTCAATTTTCATTTGAATTCAATTTGACTCACTAATATGATTTCACTAATTCACTGAATCTATAAACAGATACGATCATGAGTCGAATTATAAGGGAATATTTTTCATTATTGACAAGGAGAACATGTTACAAGGGAATGTCTTCAATCTCAATCAGAAACTTCTGTTACAAGAAACCTACATTTACTAATTCATTGACCTCTCTAGAACATCGTATGAAAAAGCCTTAGTGAGTGATGAACACCTCTTCTTCCAAGAAAAAATTCAATATACATTGATCTGCTCCCAAAATTCCAGCGCTGGATCATACGATGTGCCGCCAACATTAGGAATGGGAATTGTTGTCCAATTTTTATAATTTTCATCAAAATGTAGCACAATGAACAAATGTTATATTTTTTTCACGCATACAGGGTATCTGAAAGTTAGTCATTGATAATGATAATTTGTCCTGAATACGGACATGTCCTTTCGATTATTGTGATTGTATTGAATAGTTGATTGTTGGAAAAGTACTATTTGGGAAAGAATAATTATTTTCTCTCAATTATGTGCCATCACATTATGGAAAGATCTATAGATTTTTCTCAAGTTAATAAGTAAAACAGTTGCACGCGGGACCACAAAATACATTAAGTATCACCTAATTATTCCAACTCTACAGGGTGTTTTTTCGACTTGAAAGCTACTTATTAATTTTTTTGAGGCCGGACCTGGGATGAGAATGTTAATCAACACAAGGAACATACGACCCAAATAGTACAAAAATGTATAGGGTGGCTCATAAGTTATGATCAATTGAAAATATAGGGAGAATTAATAAATCACTCTGTATCTTGGTTACAAAGAACGATAGACCCATAAAATATGGGTTATTAATAAGCACCTCGGTGTCCTCCATCTACCCTTACTGTATGTGCATTTCTCAATGGAACACTCTGTATTTAGAATAGTCTCAAAGATACAATCATTCCAAAATAGCATTTTGATGAACTAAATCCATAAAAATAATAAAAAATGAGGAATCACTTATTAGTCACAATATCAATTAAAATAAGTATTCAAACTGTAATCATTCTCGTGTCTGACAAATGATTGAATGAACTGCACTCCATACAAGAAAGTGTGCGGGAACCAAAACAACTTAAACTTCCACGGGATTTTCCGCTTTTCGTTCATTGCAGTGAAGAAAACATCCAGCCATTATAGAAAATAGATTTTTCCTACCCAAAAAATATGTATAGCAACGAAAGTCATAGGTCAACTGATATCATGAATAAGAACTTATATTTGTATGAAAATTGTATGTTGAGTATGGAAACTGCTTACACTATACAGTTTTCGAAATATCGTTACTTTCGTTAAATTTAAAGTCAACGACTCATACTGTCTGCCCCAGATACTTTGTATACGTTTTCAATCATAAGTCTGTACGGAAATAAACACTGAATTTCAATTTTATGTCCGTCGTCTGACTCCCTCTTTCCTCGTCCAATTTCAACAGGGATTTGTCGGAAAAATATGATAATTTTATTACTCACCACGAGCATCTCGGCCACTTTCTTATTGCAATAAACTTTCAGAGATTTCTGGATACTGCATTTTTGTACGTACCTGAAAACAAAATAAAACACATAAATTTTATGCGAACATCGGGTATAGGTATACGGACAATCAACATCAATATTCGAACGTTCTGACAAAACTTTTGAATTGTGGGTAATATAAAATTGTAGAAACGATACTATAGCTTGTAGGGCCTGAGTTTTATCGCAGTTCGACAGAGTTTAATGTTCTTCTGGATGTATTTGATGCGAGGATGAAGTTTAAAGTCATTCTCTACTATTATTAACAGCACAAATGTTCAAGAGCATACGATGTAATGGTAATGGTGGTGTAGGAGGGAATTGTAATAGGTATAGTTGTTTCAATTCCAATATTGAATCACTAGCAGACTCTACAATAATTCAACGAAATGAATGTTGTTTCGTAAACATTATCATCATATGATATTGACAAGTTCAGAAGAATGTGTTAGGGAATTCGTCGGCATTTCTTGTCACACTTCGCATGATAAGAAAATGATATTATTCGATCCTCAAAATTCAAGGCTAGATGAATTAATTGATAAAATTATGAGATCCTGTACCCTGTAAATATCGAAAATTATGCAACATGTACTATAATAAACAGAAATATTTAATTTTCTCAAAAATAGATCATTTTAATTCAGCATTCATGATGTTTAGACATTTCTTCAAGATCCTAACAAAGCTGAATATACCAATTGTACGAAAATTTGGAAAATCTTTCAATTTATTGAATAAAACCAGGAGCGTCCTTTATGGCTCTAAATATGTTCGCAAGGAGGAAGGAGCCTTATAACAGTTTCAATTTCTTTTCATTTGTTCAACTCGATTGTTTGTTTCTCGTCATCACGTCTTGTCATTCAAGTCCATTTTCATATTATGATTGTGAAAGTAGTTCTGTGTTAGTCATTCTTCAGTGGCGTAGCAGAAATAAAATCACGTTTGAGTCTTTTTTTCTCCATGGATTCTCCATATCATTAACACATACACAGCTTTAGGAGAAAACAGGTATTAATTCGATTTTTTATTTACCAAATTCATTGAAAAACTCATTTTGCTTTGTGAAATGGTGTGAAATGTTTGATATGAGTGCAAATTTCTATATGATCGAAGGAAGACATTTTTTTATGTAATTGGAGGAAGTACAGTACAGTAGGTACGTTTTTGTGTACTTGGTATATATACATGCAGGAATAAAAAAAATGTGGAGGATGGAATATATTGAGTGAAGTTTCTCCAGAAATCTTCCTATATAATAGTAAAAAATTCCATAGTGCGTTCTATTCGAAATTTTTCCCCTTTTTGCGGTTTCCTGTACCAATACCTATTCATGTACTGAAATCATACTCCTCATCCTTGAGAGCAAACTATTTTGAAAACACAATTTTTTTATTTTCTCAATCAACCCTTTGCAGGATAATCCCATCATTTGTTACAGAAGTTGCACTGTTCGGAAGTTTCTTTATGATTATAAAATTTTGAGTTATAGCCCCCAATATAATCCGCCTCAGTCGGAACTATCAGGTAAGTTTTTCAATTAAACTTTACCTCCTATAACACTCCTATCGCTGAAAAAGTCTCAGCAATCCTTCGCAGTTTTTTTATACGCTATGATTTTTTATGAACGTAAAAATAAAGAGAAATCTAATGGAATATATGCAGTTTCCCATAGCTCGTTTTCATCGTAATAATTTCATTGGTCGAAATTACGCGGAGAAAGGAAATGCGAATCACGGTGATGTAAGAAGAAATCTGGTAATCTGTCCAGCATACAAATCACTATTCAAGATTATTATCGTTTGAGTTGCAGCTAACGGTATAATTTAATATTATCAATATTATTATAGGAAGAAATCAATTGAATTATTTACAGGGTATTTATTATTTCCTGAGACAGAGCATTGCATGTCTTTTCAAAAGTTCACAGCCCAAAATAGTAGTTAACGGATAATAATTAAATTCGGAAAGGACAACTGCAGGGTGCGTAGGCGAATCCTACAAAGCCTAAACAAAACCCAAAATATCAAAAAATGGATATTAAGAATCATGCATCATCTTGGAGAAGACATTAGGATTCACTATCTATATGCTAATCTTAGAAGAAATATTTTTGACACGAGGCAAATCTCAAACATTGATGTATGCTGTCTGTAAGTTAATTTGTATATGGTCAACTATTATCTTAGTGATTTTCTTTTTTTGTTTTACTATTTTCTATGAGATATTCTATTTAATATTCTATTTCTATTTGGAAATGAAAATTATTATATTTATTATTATTTTATTGTTAATTTTCCCAGACTTAATGGGATATTTTCTCATCATTTCTGGAAATGAAAATGGGAAATATATAATTATTTCAACATATTTTGTAGTAAGGACAGATTAATTCTGTTCAAAATGTCACGTTTGAAATTTAACTTTTAGATACCTAGAAGAGAAATCCCTTGGTGATAGTATATTTTATTGATGTTGTTCATGATGAATTCCAGACAGAATAGACAACCTTATTCACGTATATTCTGTTACCTACTGAACTTTTACAAACGATGCAATTGTAGAATCAAATGGAAAGCCAGCGAAAAGTTTCCGGATGCCAACTTTTCTCAAGTAGCTTCTTTGAACGTGGAGTGCAACGCCAGGAGTATTCGTCGCTTCTCAATAATTAGGTTTCTCGCATCCAAAAAAATATTGATACAGGCGAATGAAGATGTAATTATCTAAACCATGCACACAAATTCAAGACCTTCGAGAAGACTCGCAAAGACGTATCCAGAAATGAGCCATCTCTCGAAGAAATCATTGATAATAGCGAGGATAATAGATAGTAATAGATAATAGTAATAATATTATTATAGAAATATGAGGAATTTTATACCCTGTATGGGGCAGATCACAAATCTGTCCTCACTCTGCAAATAAATTGAAATAACTTTTAATACCTTCTACTTTATTCTTTAGATAATAGGAGAGAAAATCTCACAGAAAAGCTGGAAAATGAATGTACCAACTCCTCGAATAACTTACAGACCGTATTTAAAAAAGGTTTCACTTGCATCGTGATGCCACACAATGTTTTTTTACAATGTATATTCAATTCAATAAAGACCATTTTCCATTATTATTTCTTAATATTGATTCAGACTAGAAGTTCTCTGGATTTTTTTATTGATTCATGAACAACCGAGTAAACGCTCGAAAATATTCCGCAGAATTTATCGTTCAACTATCATTGAAGATCAATCGATTCTGAACATTTTTGCAAATGGAATCATGTCTTCGAATTTTATGTGATTCATATAAAAATTCTTGTATCTTTCTAAACATTGAATTCAGCTGTCAGATGACATAACGAATGGGATCTGAATGCACAGAGGAATTGACTATAGTCAATATTATTGATAGGTGATGTAGTTGTATGTCCTGATGATAGTGGTAGAAAATCATTATTGGCTCATAAAATTGATGAAATTGTTACTTCCCCATTATCTAAAATAAATAGGTATATCTATAACTGCAGCTTTTCAATAACATGATTTTCTAGATATGGTCTGCTGATTCCGATATAATATCGAATCTCGATTCCCCCCAATCTCGAGGAGATGACTCGAACTCGAGATTGAATTCTTTATTACCGCTGTCTCCGTGAGTAAACAATTCCGGAGAAGGTTTGATTGATTTTATTCTTCATCTCCGTCCAGATACTCTTATATCCAGCATCTAAGAACTCCAATGCGAAAAATGGGCAAAGAGATATAAATGTACATCAGTCATTCAATTCAATCGCGAAGTTGGCATGTTTAGGAATTGGATTAGATTAGATGTATCGATTCGAGGATCATCGTGTTAGCCAGCGGTGAAATGTTGCGAAGACGGTATAGGAATTTTTCTCGAAACTTTGGAGCTCGTAAGATGATCTCTAATAACTTCATATCGATTCAAATTAAATTTCTCCGATATTTTCTCAATTCCTCGATAAAATACTCAACAGAATATAAGGAAAGTAGATGTTTTTGAAATGACTTAATATTCGAAAACATACATTTGAATAGAAATATTGATTTACAGAGTCCGGTATATACTGCTGTTGAAGTAGTGAAATCCATAGTCAATCACCCTGTATACGTAGTCGAATTAGATCATGAATCGACGTCGAATACTTAACCCGGAAATCTTCCAGCCTGTTGCTCACTCTGCGGGAACGAATAATATCAGAGAAGATATGGAATTGAAAGAGCTTCGTCCTACTTTCTGGACTGGATCGGACAGAATCGATCCCGTCGGCATTCAGCGGAAAACAAAAATAGACCAAGTCTGGAATGAGAGTTCGCCGGCCAAAATATTAAGTTACATGGAGGCAAATGAATGTCTGGAAAGAGAAACGAATAATACAATCTTCCCATTGTCGACATTCATAACGGGAGATATTATGAAGACATTATTTTGATGAACTCGTGAACTGAAAATATGAATTTGCTGGCTGCCACTTCTGCAAAATTCATAAATTATGAATTAGTATTCAAACATAATGACATTTCAGTTATATAAATTCCCAGAGGACGAAAAAAGCTGATATAGGTTGTGAATGGGTTGGAAATTTCATAGGTATTTGTCATGGGACAAGTTCTTGGTTCTTATATAATATTTTCAATATCCATGGTATAATTTGATTCAGAACTACTTCTTTACCGGACGCTAATGCATAGTAGATCATTGAGGATATCGATTATTTCTTCGATATCGTGTTTGAACGTATCACCATTCCACATTATCATCCGGCAGATACACATTACGTAATTCGATAATGTTATCTGGAATTGTTTATCGATAAATTTTTCATTCGATTCTGAATTGATGGTAGGTGTGATGAAACAAGAATTGTTTAGTAGTGGCATCTGCGGCAGAATGTATTTTATGGAAATTCGAACCGCATATATGCGATTTTCATTTTGTTTTCGATAATTGCCACAATTTCACTAAACGCCATGCGAAATCTCACGATTTATTATTTTAATAAATATTCTACCTCAAAAAGTAAACATGAAACTTTCACCATGTAAAAATCTTTGTACAAGATTTCTTTCAAATCAACACATTTGCATTCATTTGAAAATCACAAATGTTGCCACAGCAAACGATCAGAAATTGAACATTAAGAGATTAAACAAAATACCTACGCGATGAATATGTATTCATGGTGATTATATATTATCATTTTCCACTGATAGATTTAATTAGATATTATCATGATAGTCACAACCTCGGTGACAACACTGCTTATTGTAATATGTCCATGCATTTTCATACAGTTCGTGCTATATGTTGCACATAATATTAATATGGCGTAGTTTGAAACTTCATGTTGAGAAAAAATCGAGCAGCACATTGAGTAATCATCAGAAAAAAACAAAAACAGACGAAAAACGAAATAATTAGGTTGAACCTATAACAGGATAGAGTATTAGTCATGTCCGATATCAACTTTTCAGTGTAAGAATATTTTCAAGCAGTAATTCATCCATAAGATTATTTCGATGAACCTTATTTCTTACGTTGAAGAAAATTGCTGGGTAGGATACGTATACGGGTTGCGCAAGTAATCGATCACTAGTATGCATAAATTATTTATTTTCTAGATAATCGGTATAATCTGTGAACATTAGTAGATGATGGGATGGAAAGAAGGACGCCATAATGTGAACTAGCGAAGAAGTTTAAATGTATTTACTCTCTCATATTTGCATAATATATGGATACGAATCATCGATTTATTATTATTCAATGATTCAACTAGTGTAACTTTTATAAATACCCTTATCATCATATATTCCCCAAATACCCTTTTCATCCATTTCATATATTTTTTACTGTCCTCTATTGTAGTTCGATCCCAGATGAAAAAAAAAACATCATAAATGCAGGAAAATCAAGTGAAACTATTGAAAATATTTATTGTAAAATAATCGATGGTTCTGTTATTCCTTCAACATCCAAATATTTATTCGATACGAGCCTTGAGATTCGAGAAGAATATACAGATAAGTAGTGTTATTTCTTGGTACGAGGCATAATAAATTAATTACATTTCGCTTCCAAAAACAACATACATATGACGATGATAATCATTGGTTAGAAGGTTGATTTTGATGTGAACGAAAACTTGATTTGCTAGAAAACTGGAAAGCTTGAGAACGCGAATGAAAATTCTATATTGTTAGTGAAACCCGCGGTGGGATGTTATGGGATGTTACCATTAAGGAAAACTTCACAAAGAATTTTCGTTCTATCGATGAATGATGCTTGGTAGAGCAAAGTTCGACATCAGTCAGATAATGTAGAGTCAGATAATGTAGGGGTGACCAGCCTGAGCCCGTCTGATTTGTCTACCGGGAATCGCTCGTGGTGGCATGATAGACGAGATTTCCGTATAGCACCGACCGTGGAAATATCTATAAAAGAGGTCGCCCACCTTTCTACGATGTCCTAGAGAGGTCATTCCGAAACATGTGAACAGTACTCCAAGACAGATCGAATTAGCCCTTCGTAGATCTTGGGTGTGAAGTATTTCTTCGCACGGAACAGGAAGCCAAGTTTTTGTGAAGCAGTTCTCGCAATAGAACTCACATAATCGTCCCATGAGAGAGCGCTGTTGAAAATGATACCGATCATGGATGTTGACAACTTCATAGGAACATGACATCCTGGTGAAGATACAAGCTTACATTAAATTGAACTGCACCTCTAGATTCATGACATGAGGTATTAACGAGGTATTTAGTGTAATTACGCAAATTTGTTGTTAATAGATCATTGTGCAACACCAGCAGTTATTGTATTGAATGAAAATCCGTCTACCACCATATAGAGAGAGAGAGAGAGAGAGCACTCTATGGTTCTGAGATCTGCAAGGAAACTCGATAGCAGAAGACACAGTTTGGGTGGCAAACTATATGACGAAAGATTTGCTAGAGAGCCTTGTTTTCAAACTCGGTCAAATGACTTGGAGATATTCAATGCTACAGCAAGAAACTCCTCATATTTTTCAATGCATCAACAGATTTTTATTCTATTATTATCTATAGATTTTATTTTATTTATTATATATTTTATTATAAGTAGCAGGTTTGTATTTCATAAAAACTGAATTAGTCCAATATCACCGATTCTTAAAATAAGTCAGATATCGCTAATGATCGAGAACACCCATTAAATTAACAATTAATCACGATAACTGAACGATACTGAAAATTGTAATTCAAACCATTGCATAATGTGCAAACAGTGCAATTTAAAATCAAACTCTATGCAGGAATGGAATAAGAATGGAACATTACGTAACAGCCCTGTTTCAGAAACGAATTACTTAAATATGTGGGAACCAATCAGAAGGAAACTTATTCAATGAATTCTCACATTATTTTTCAACATGGAACGATAGGAAGATATTCAAACCACCATAGGAATGTAACTGAAGTGTGAGACAAAAGAAAATAATAATATCGTAGAAACTCGACATCAGTGGTGAAAATCTATAGAGAAAATATGAACTTTAGTGTTGAATATCTCGTAAACTGAAATTAGTTGTTGCATATTTGAAATTACAAAAAATTACTGACAGGAACCAACTATATAGGCTATCCCATTTGAAAAATCACATAACTTTTGTTTGAGATGTCTTTTTCATTCCACATGAATGAAATCTACCCAGGACAAACTATAAGAGAAAATTAATACTAATGAGAATACTTCGAATGAAAAAGGTGATCCCGTATCAACTTTATTTACCGAACTGAAATTAATGAAAAACAAAATCTCCATCCGCCTTCTGGAACAACTTTACAACTTGTCAGGAGATCATTTCACATGAGTGCGGTCTGTCGAGAATCGCCTGTAAAAACACATCAATTTTGAGCTGATAAAACTGAAATACGGACTGAGAGGTATACGTACGAATAGATAAACTTGGAACTACGATCATAAATTCGGTTCTATAGAGACAGCAGGGCCATTAGAAAGTTGTGTATTGACTAGTCGAGTGAACAAAGAGTTTTGGGAAATTTTCAGAATCCAATAACTAGGAACCAATCTGATTCGGAAATTAATTGGCTGCATGCCATTCGATATTGTTCAGTTCAGAAAACAACAAACTGAGCGACAAAACAAGGAAAATGAAAAGTCACTGAGCACGACCTTTTCACAGATCAATTGGATGTGCATCGTTGTGAATATTTTTCCATCGGATTCTACAGAAAAATAGAAAAGGCGCTCTCTTTCAACAAGATGTAGAACTAAATTAAATGAACAATATAATAAAAAATCGTGTAAAAAGTTCAGGAATTCACAATATAATTTGTGAACTGATTGGGCACACTACAATTGTGTTTTAGAGTTGAACAATAAATCAAATACTGTCAGTAGATTATTCGAGAAGGAATTATGTCAATTGTTTTCGACTGTTTATGGGCAATATTTGTGACATTTTGGGACAGATCACTGATCTCTTTTCACTATACCCATACATTGAAAGGATAATTATATTTTGTATTTACCAATTGTTGATAAGGAGTAGAGAAAATCCTAGAGTCTGAAAAAAATTAACATAAACAATGAATCAAGTTATTCACCATTCCTTAGTGCTTCTTCAATCTTCCGGTATCAAGGCACCATTGCACAGTTCTATTCACATCGATATTCACGTCCTGTTGAAAAAATGCTAGCCTTCGAGAACATCCTGGTATATTTTTTCCTGCTTTGCTATGGTTCGACGCTAAACGAACTATTTCATGAAGTTCTATCATCACTTCTATTTTTCTTAAGAAAAAATACGATGGATGATGAGAAGATATTTATTTATTGTTGGGAAATAGATGACAGAATTATTGAAATAAGGTGAATATATCCTGTATTCATCTTGGAAATGAGTGATAAAATCGACTTGAGAGGGATCAAGAGGAAATCGAACAACGTCGTTGATACGCATATCTACAAGGAACAAAGTTTCATGGGGGAGGGTATAAAACCATTGAGAATCGATGGCTTATAAACAGAAGAGCCAATCAACACATTTTCTGGATTATTCTGTGAATTAACACAACTCTACAGTGACTAAGAGAGACCATACAAAATTAGTTGAAACACTATGGTCAGTAGAAACTTTCGAACGGGATTTCTCATATTTGCTAGAGAGGACCTGAAATATTGAGGCGTTTCGAGTAATAGATCTCAAATGCCAACAATGTCACTACTGACCACTGACAAAACAAGCCTGTTCGATTCCATACGATTGTCATTCAGATAATTTTATCTCATCTGTGACTTATACACATTTATTGTATAATAAAGCGTTTATTTAGCTACAAATTATAAGTTAAGGCTAAGTTATACAGTCCATAGTGGTATTGCCTTCATATAAGACTAGGATTCCTAATTACTACTCAAAATATAACGTAGGTTGGCAGGGCGGTAGGGGGGTTAAACATACACAGGGTATCAAAGCCATCTTTTCCATCGAATTTCAACTGAAAATTTTAAGCAGTCCCAACAAAGTCAAACACTTGACAGCTAAGTCACACACACCTGTGAGCAAATACTAGGATAAGCCTGTAGATCTGCTAATGCATACGCATACATACGTATTTTTTTTGTTCATCGGCTGTTTGCCCACAAACAAGTAGTCATTCGATTCAACTGTCTGCGCTTTTCAGTTGTTCCATCGACGATATACATCTACATCGTGACTCATCCTTTCTGTGAGCGGCAATAATATGAAACATGAAACAAGCAGTTTCGTGTCTTCCCTTGCCCCAACCCACCCCTTTGGTATCAATGGAACTCGGTCGAACAATCGTCAGACAGAGGCGTACCATCCAAATAGTTGATCATTACGCAAAGCTACCAATGAAATAGTAGAGTTTGTCAATACAGTAATATCGAGTATCAAGAACAGAAAATGAGGATGATTTTTACGTAACCATGGTTTCATTTATGTGGTTGAATTTTTTTCAATCCATCATATGCATACTTGTCAAGTTAGGTACATCCTCAGAGAACTGTGATTTACATAGACAAGTTTGGCCTATCAATGAGTAAACACGAAACACAACCAACTATAATATATATAAATAGATATGGTAAATAATCGAAAAGAATCTCCATCGTAAATGCAATAAGTACGTTGTATTAAGGATCATAAAGCCAGAGGGTCTTCGACTTGAGGGATGGATGTCACCCAAGGAGAGTTATCATCGGAAAACGCCCATGGTGCATACAAGATTTTACTTCATTCCCACAGAGACAAATAGTCATCAATCACGAGTGTAAGCTCACTCTAGGATAACGGACGAGTGAATTATTCCGTGTCTCCAAAAGTTCAAATCTTTTGTCGTCAATCAATAATATTGTAGCTATTGGATATCTTTTCGTGGTCAATGAAATATTACTATAGGAATTATCATTTGTCCCCTGTTTTCTCAGTGTAGTTGTTAACGACATTAATGAAATTTTGACTTTTTCGGTATATAAAATACGGAGATTCAAATCTCGGTCGAGTATAGTGAATTGTTCAAAAAAAAATTTACCTTCAGTATGACTATTAATGGCCTGCAAAATTATTCCAACCAGATTGAATAATTATGTATATCATAGCATGATTCTTAGTCTCGTACATGCAGCAAAATAGTTACATAATGAGAGGTAGCTACGCCCTACGTTTACTGAAGAATTCCAAGATTTGTGGCATTTTATATATTTTTTTTCATCATTTTTAGGTAATTTTTCGTGAAACTTCAACAACCCGTATCTTGGAAATGAAAAATTTCATGAGTCCATTGTTCTTGGAAATTAACAGAGGGATTATCTCAGGACTATATCATGGAAGGAAAAATTTTATGTGAGCCACTGATGAACAATCCCATTGTCAAGAGGTAATGGAAAAAGAAAGAATGCAAATTATAATGAAGTAAAAAGGAGTACATATTATACGAGACGACGTATTTATACAGTGTGGGCTTGAAACGAGAAGAATCGAGATGCAAAAGATGATGATTCACAGAGAAGTGGGATGTAGTGCGACCAGAATATTATCTAGGAGGATATAACATAAGGGTACAAAACATCTTAGAATATCTTGATGATCATTTTTCCCGACTTTCGAATGCTATTCATGAAAAACATGACGTACCGTTTCGATTGACATACAGAATGTTACATATGTATTTTGAATACGGCAAAATGAAACATGAATAATATAACTATCTTGTAGGAAGCCGCCATCAATCTGATTTCATCGAAGATTTCTATCATTTCATTCACTATATAAATTGATAGATAGATATATGGATATATTCACTGTATAAAAAGCCTTTGAGTGGCTGTATATTTGGTAGTGAGTTAAAGTTCTTAGTGAAATTTCTGATTGATTTCTCAATCAAAATTGAGTGTATTGACAATTTCTTCCAATAATGGCAATATTTACAACAAATTTGAGAAACTTTACTCAGATGAGAATGAATCAAAGTGGATAACTCTTTCCTGGTGGCTTCTACTTTATACAATAACTCACATATAACTGAATGACCAAAAAAATGGTGAAAATCACTCACTTTCGAGTGCTTTTGCCAAATATTGGGCTAAGCGAAAGGGGAGAGGATAACTGGTTCATCCACGCCATAGCCATCGTACTAACGTAAGGCGCACGCATCAGTTCATTGTGCAATGTTTTTGCGAGTCGAGGTATAATTTTGACTTGCATCATAACCTATATTCCGGTGGATTATATTCTTGAGTGTCTACTCAACTATTATGATTTTCAAACTGAAATACAATGAATCTGTTAAGTGATGGTGCAACTCCGAATTATCATAATCAATGTCACAAAACATCAGAAAATTCAACATATTTTGTTACACAATATCTTTGTATTGGAAATTTGGCTCTCCTGATAGCAAGACGTTACCAACTTTGGAAAATATATGCAGGGTTTCAATACATACAATCAATAGCGAATGAGGTTGGAATTTATGGGTTTTCGGTCGTCACTTTGTTTTCGGTTCGTTTTCTACTTTCAGCTTCTATATCGTACGTAAAAAAATGCCCACCACAAAGTATGGAGTTTCCTATCCTATAATATCGTCACTACCGTCAAGGTAGGCGGGTTTATAGTCATTCGATATCGTCACTGAGTCGTTAATTTTTATTTTCAACGGTTATACATACTTTCACATTATGAGTGAGCCGGTGAGCTACAAGTGAAGGTTCATGTAACTTGTACCTATAGCTAAAAAATAATCATGGTCGAGGATGTTGAATGTTGATGGAGTACGACTGATTTCTATAAGTGGACAAACCTCAATAAACCTACTACAATGACTCGGGTAGTATTTTATTGTCCATGGTTCAGAATTTTGAACCCAAAATTCAACTTCGAAACTAACCTCGTTTCATCTAGGTAAATATATCAAAAAATATTTCAATTCTACTTTTCTGAGAATTCATTCCTTTCTTTATATGTGAAAAGGAGTTGAGGACATAATATCTGCCTCATTATATAGTGCATCTATCTCGAAAGTCACACTGGAATCTTTCGCTTCACTAAAATTCACAAAAATTAGCACTCAATCAATGAATCAAACAATCAATTCTAGATTTTATTTCGCAGAACTAACCTTGGAAATTTCTCATTAGTTGACTATAAGATATTTGGTTTGCTTTCAGAAATGCAATCCAATAGATTATTCAATTCCAGTAGATGAAATGTTCATTATGTTCACCCTGAAAGTTCCATTGGAAATACATGTCGACGTATGCATTTCTGTATCGGAAATGTGGGCAGGTGCGGAGTTCCTGAGTACAAAAACAGAGATAAAAAAGGCATTTATTACCACGCACCGCTGAAAAAAGACTGCACTCGTTTGGAATTGTCTCATATTATTATTCCTCAAGCATAAAACATAGGTATTAGTAGAACAGTTTGAGCGGTTAAAAGTGGAGGGTGCATGTAGAGTAGATACCAGGGTGATAAGATAAACAATATTGTGGGAACGAGGAAATCGTATAGTGTTCCATATGCCATCAGCATTTCTGTTGATTGTAGGTTATCAAATAGTACTAGCAAACGAAATATCGAAATGGTTGATTGCTTAATAAGCACAAAAAATCCTGATTACGTTCAATGATCACCAGGTCTCCTGCAGATTTAAAAAATAACATTGATTTTTATTCATATCCTCGTAAATCTCCTAAGGTTCGTCGGCAGAATGAGATACGACTTTTAAGAAACATGGAAAATAAAAAATTAAATCGTATTCATTGTTGATTCAATTTTACTATCAGTTTACTACATCATTCTACTACTACTGGTCAATCAGTTCTCTCCGAAACGAAGCGTAGTAGCTACGATACTGTACAATGAGAACTAAGGATGTATAATCAAGTGTCTATATCATACATTCACTTCGCAATTTCCGCAATGAAATATTTCGACCTGAAAAACATAGTTGTAAATCAGGCTGTGAGGTTTTTTGCGAACCAAATCAATAAATATGATCTGAACGTAGGTGATACCAGCCATTTCTGAATGAAAAGAGAAAAAAATCATATACAGATCAGTAACTTCCAAGCAAGATATTGAATATTTTTATCCAGTGGCCAGTCAGTCCCCAAGCGTCTAGCAATTTCCTCCAAGAAAGAGCGTTGTTGCCAAACCATGGTGTCATTACAATTTCCTGATGAATGATATTGCCCATACTCATAATTTGAAAGTTTCTGTGTGGTATCAAATATGCATCGACTAAACGGTGAAATGGATGCAATCAACAACATCGGAGTTTATGAACTTGGTTATCGAGCTCAAAAGCTGCATTTCAGTAGGTATTTATCAATTTAGCAGCCGGTGGTCGGGAAATCTCACGGAAAGAAAATCAACGAAGTGCTTTCCAAGTCTGATTAGAAATTCATAAATGCACCCATAAATTCATTACATATATTTCAAAGCCAATCACAATTTGTTCCGGCATGGCTATTGCCATGTTTCGCCCTATACATGCATACCCTTATTTTTAGACGACTTTAGAAAAGAAGTCAAGACAGCACAATAGTCCATATTAATAAAAATGAAGCATTCACTCTCAAGTGAAAGAAAGAAGTAAAAGAAAGAAGTAAAAGAAAGAAGCAAAAGTTAGAAGTAAAACGGTATTCATAATCGTATTCATAATCTCTACCTTTTCCTTGCAAAGAAATGCTTCGGATAAATGAAGTAAAAGGTACAGCGATTACGACAGGTTAAGACTTGCAGTGTGCAATCAACATGTGTGTGTGTGTTCTTCGACAGCGTAGTTTATTCGTTTCATACTTGAAACCATTCCCAAGTGAATTGAGCTCAATTTGATTCTTCTGATTCATTTGTGTTGTGAATGTTTATATATTTGAAATGTCAACAACCTCAATAGCTGCTGCGAAATGGAACCTGGTCAACAACTTCTCTTTGGCCTGTAAGATTTTCTGTATTTGGGAACCGATCCATTCGCCGCTCTGTCGTACGATCCGCTCAAGCATCTCATGAAATATTCTGGACACTGTGGGCTACGAACATCCCAATTCTTCAGCAATTCCGCTCTGGAATCCAGTGTTCGCGCAATACCGCAGAAATACTTCCATTTTCATCACAGGTGACATCAGGATTGCACACGAGTTTCGGAATCCGCCCCATGGAAGTGGTCTGCCAACCACACTACATTATCCTCCTCAAATCTGAATGAAGTTTTGAAATCTGATTCACGTGGCGTACGTCTTGGTTTGTATCTAGTATTTTCTTGTACGTGAATGTACCATATTAGCCATAACAAACAGAACACTGGGACTACACAAACTTACACTTACTCAAGCCCGTCCACACTCTTATGGTAGCTTTATAAAAAAAATTATTACCTAAGATTCATCACTCAACATTTAAGACAGAAGGAACATGGAAATACAATTGTCCATGTTATAAAACCATTTAAGACTTTTCATTCAACATTTTTCTTTCAAGAAGATGTCTAACTTCCAACTTGAGGAATTATTGTAGAACGGCCATAAATGAAAATTAGATGTGCGTATGTTCGCTAATGACGTTTTGCGAGTGTCGACAAGTGACCCTTCTCTTCTGTTCTGTTCCCCGCTTCTATTCAAAACTGTATTGAGGATTCTTGCGGATTTTTGTCACGGGTATCATTACTTTTACCAGTTTATATAAGATATAACAACTAATAATTCAGTGAATCCAGACCAAGTTGTTGTGTCAGTTCTGTGTCAAACATGATACGTCATTATTTACAAAGCTTAAATGATTTTTAAATGTTGAATATTTTTACAACCCAATCCATCATAATGTCTTAACCCTTAAAGTGATAAATGATAAAAGTTAAGATTATTTAAAAAGCCACCTTGAAAAATATAAAAATGTTAGGTTACTGTGTTACTGTGTGGTGGGGGAATCAACTGTAAAGAGTATGAAAAGTTGTTCGTTCTGAACCTAGATTCCTCTTTCTAGAAGCGAATCCTTTAGTTTTTGAGCAAATGCTTCTTAAAACGTTGAACTTTTTACTTTGAAGCAAACCTCTAGAAGCATAACCTTTTCCTTCAATTATTTTAATGTATATACATTGTAGAAATTGCTTCATTTTTTGGAATTAAAAGGCTTCTTCTTATAAATATGGGCTAATACGTCATGCATGCTCAAGCACTCAGATTTTTTCGCAGTAGTACACCCTCCTACCTTCCAGCAGACTGTTGAGATTGCATGATTAATAAATTAATACCATCCCAAACGAATTTTCATTGAGTTCACACATAATACGATTGCTTTTTCACTCAACCAACAACATTGTTCATATGCAAACAATTGAATAAGCTCCAAAATAGGCGCAATCAAGAAGCAAACCTGTTTCAAATACATCATGTACATGTTCAAAATTGAAAAGTGGATTATCGTTGATTATACAAAACGTACACTTTGCGATAAGGACATGCTCACTTTGTTTTATGTAAAAGATTTATGTATTTATTATGTATTTATGTAAAAGAATTACCAGTGGTGTTCAAAGAACAAGTGAATACCAAACCATTGGGTATATGACTTATGACTATGTGTTGACGATAAAAACATTATCTCATGCATCACTGAATGACTAGGATAGGTAAGGAATAGGAAACTATTGAAAATGTGATAATATTGAGTGAATATAGTTCATATCTTCTCATACATTTGGTGATATTTGATCCAGGTGATTAGTTTGCATCTAAAGTTTGTTATTTAATCAGAATAATTTATAATTCCCGATCACGACCTATTAGACCAAACATTCTTGAGTTGATTTCGATTCCTTGATAAGCCCTGGAGTCTGATTTTTTCCTAATTCAACAAGTTAAACTTAATTGAGTCTATTTATGGAGACTCCGTATATGTATTTAGTGATGGTTGATAATGGAAACCAGAAAAATAATTCTCTATCGATTTTGCTGAAGGTTGTGGACCTTGACATCGATTTCTTGACTGCATGTGTAATGCTTCCATTCAAAGTTTGTATGGTCCATTCACACTGATGAGCATGGAATATTGCTAGATAAGATAGTGATTCTCAAAGTGTTCACATCAGAATTAGTATGAACTTAAACATCAACCTCATTTCTGAAATGATGGAATGGTTGTGAAGAAAGAAAGCTTCAGATGATAAATCGATTCGATAATTTCTAAAATGAATCTAGAATCACGCCAGTGGAATGCGACCTAATTTGGTACACCCGGTATATACTGCTCACCTACGTCAGTAGGAAATCAGTCAAATAACTGAATATTCACATGATATTTCAATCAAGAAGTGGATGGACATCAATCTGTCGGTCGATTTAACACGGATTTTTAGAAGCAGTTGCCGACCAGCGATATTATGATGCAGAACATGAAAAGCATGAGAGGAAAGTGTAAAACATCCTCGTAATACACAATTTATAGTCTCGGGAGAACAAAAAATAACAGGATGTCTGAGAGAACGTGACTTCTGGAGTGTAGGCAGAGATTGAAATCTGCATTGAGAGTTTACTTCTAAAGAGGTCGGGCATCAAAAGAATTGAAAACTATAATAATGGCTCTGCGAGTCCCTCGTACCCACGTAACGTTCGTTTTATAGTAGAGGTTTTAGTTCTTGCCCGTAGGCATCGAATCGTTTTTTGTATGCTTGGCTTCATTTGGAATGGACTAATTCGCGTTGTATGGGCCTTAATTTGACGTCAACTCGGTATATGTAATGTGAATATGCACTGAATGAAAGAAAAAAATGTTGTTCAGGGGCTTTAAACGAGTTTCCAACCGAAAAAATCAGGAGAGATGTAATGAAAAGTGGAAGATGAAAGGGATTCAGTGAGGTGAATAATGGATTTGCAATCAAGGTTGTGAGATTTTTTCTAAACCATGGCGAAACATTTTCATAGGAAATTTTCAATAGAAAAAAGTAGGTACCTATCTAGAGCGAGTAGGAATACTTTTTTTTTTATTTTTCATCGCTTTTCTGATACGAAAACTTTTGAAAATCCTTCGTGGTTGCAAAAATTCCCAATAAAAATATGGTAATATTGTATAGGGTAGTCGATCAACGAAGTATACAGGGTTTGAAAAAGTGTCTGCTGAGTTATCCCAGAGGTATTAAAGCCACAGATTGGCTAATTTTAAGCTTATCTCATAATCGAGGTCATGATAAAGCGCATACCAATGTCAAAAATAATCGATGGACAATACCAGGTCATCATTCCTCCGTTTTTGTTTTTTGGTCTATAAAATCTCGATAATGAATTTCCAATATTCGCAAATGTATGTTCACATCATCACTCATCAAATCAGAAAATTTATTCCTGATTATTCATACGGCTCTAGGTAGTGGAATGGGAAGAGAATAGAAACATTCGTTAGCGACTTCAACAACTGATATTTCAACAGCTACTATATTAGTAATGAACTGCTTTGTGCAGAATTATGATGTTACGACTCTGATGAATCATCGGCTCTCTTTGTATTATTGAATAATCATATCCAAAGGCATTCTCATAGAGTTCTCTTCAACGAATCATAGTTGTTGAACTTGCAGGTGTTCCACAGGGCTATTTTCGACCATTTAGTATTTTCTGAGGAAGACAATTATTGTTCAAAAATTAGTAGCAAAGCGAATTTCGACTTTTGAGTCATGAGGAAGTTTCCTTTTTCTGGATTCAGAAGTCTTTAAAATGCCAGAATGAAATATTGTTTCCAATTGACATATACAGGGTGTCTCACAATGAATGGTGACTCGGACGTATATACAGGGTGTTACAAAACTATGGGATCAAACTCCCAGGGGTTATTCAGTGCAACTGTACAATCATGTAAAAGAAGCAAAAATTAAATGCATTGAATCTCATTCAATTCATCGTCTTTCTAAATTTCAACGCGTCTTAGGGCCGTAGTGCCGTAGTAATATTTTTCCGGACATGGGACCCACTACTCAAATGTTTTCTACTGTTGCACTGAATAACCCCTAGTTTGATCCCATAGTTCTGTAACACCCTGTAAATAAGGAAAACGGGCCGGTCATAGCAGTTGAAGCTGCTAAGGTGTGGAGTATGTCTTTACACGGAACAGAAAGCCAATTTTTTGTGAAGTGAGATATCAGGCTGTGTGCAAGTTTCGAAATGATCGAAGAGAGCAAATACGTATTTATAGTGCTATTTTAATGAATACTTGATGCACAAAGTACAAAATTTCTTTGTCTACTTTTTTGAGAAGCAGTTCCGCAATGGACTACATAAGGGTTGTCTCATCTTGAGAGAGCGCTGTTGATAGTGATACCGAGCTTGGAAAAAGATATAAACTATTACTTTTACTTTTACTTTTCACGAAGTTTTTCAATGATAATAAATATTGAATTCACAAACTTGTCGCTAGACAGAACGCTCAATGTTGATTTGAGTAAGTTTTTCGCTCGAGTTGTAGTGTTCCTGATCCTAGAAAGTTGGAGAAGAAAGTTGTTCCTTATCCTATTTGTAATGAATAAACTACACAATTTTCAAATTTCAAATGAATATACAAGGCATTTCATTGGGAAACGTGTATATTTCAACTGTGGATAGAGGTCACTGAGGTGAGGTGAGGTCAGAAAAAACATGGTTAATCTTCGACATCTTATAACCGTGATGAGGGATGTTCCATCAATTTTGCCTATTTGTTCAATGTCTCATAACTTTCCAACTAAACTGTATATTTTTTTGGAAGTTGATACACTCACTCAATCGATCCTGCTGAGGTGATTGAGGTATCAAAAAAATAAAATATCCAGGTCCGGCTTCACTCAAAACTTGCAAATTCTTTCTGCCCGAAACAACACCCTATACATCTGAATTTCTCAATTTTTGCCATATCTGAAAAGAGCATCGAAATGTCTATTCAACGATGTACTTTTCATTTTTGCTACTCATATCATGGGCTTAAAATATTATTTTTGCTCATTTTGCTCAGATAAGATTCAGGAATATTATTATTTCCTATTTAGCATAGGTGGGTATGACGTATTACGAGGAGTTCTTGTATTTACCTAGACTACCAGAAAAAGTTGCAGGTGCGTATTAAGAACTAAATTTGAAATATTTCATCGAAATATTAACGATAATACGAGGCGGTGTATTTATTCTCGGTCACCAGTTACTTTCTTCCCAGGTTTTAGTTTACAAATTCTTTATGTATCCAGTTCTCTCCATCCGCCTTCACTCATTATATAATTTGCCTTAGCCAAGCCCGAACGAAAATTACCTTTCAGTAGTTTGGTAGTTAGTTACCTACCTACCTACACATTCCTATCGGTATAATTTTGTGTAATTATATCGTGGAAAAACAGTATTTCCAAACGAAGAAATTATTGTAATCATGGACACTGAATACCTACCTTGCTACAGAATAAGATAATAATTATACTCATCAGAGAGAAAACTGTTTACTTCATCTCTTTGAAAACAAACTAGTGTTCGCGTGGTTTTACTCCAGATACTATTGTAACAATGTTCATTATGTTGCCTAATAGAATAATCACGTAAGCACTGGTACGAACCTTTTATGGTATATCAGCAGATTTTTATGCAACCGTGAACAGTCAGGTCCCACACCCAGCGAAAATCATAATGTCAAGGAAACTATCGAAGTCCGCTATGTATAGCAGATGATGGTATACGGAAGGATTAGCTCGTAAATGTCGAGACACCACCATCAAGGGATTGCGAATTGCTGAATGCTCATTTATTTCATGACAGCGGTACGAGTAAGGCACCCCGATACATGATACATGATATTGTCCTCATGCACCAAATAATCAGATTTACATATACAGGGTTTCTCACGGAGACGTTCGTTTGAGGGTTTCGTGATTTGAAAAAACTCAGAATTCTGAATTTTTGGACTTCATTCTCTTTCATTTTAGAATATTTTCAATGTCATACCGGATGTATTGAATTCGTTCTGAATGGAACACCCGGTATATAATTCCATTTATGAATTCCTGAGAAAATTTCCATCAGTTTTCCCTATAACACCTATTTTCAACTGTTTCTTTGATATTTTGATTTCTTCAACTGTTGGGTGGCGATTCTGCAGCAAACGGAAGCAAATGAATCCACATTACCAATTGATTTATTGCATCCAGGGTATCCGAAATTGGACGACCAATCACATCATTCAAGAAATTCGTTCTTCCAAATGTGCCACCTTGTTTTCATTGGATCGCATGGCAATGCAAAATTTCATTGTGCATCAATTCGCTATAACTTTCTCTTAATACTTATTTCCAATGGTTTTCTTGTTAATCCACATTTTTTTCTATTTTGATGTGATATGTGGCAGAAACTGAAATATGACACCTTGTATTCCTTTAACGTTAGCAGATCGGCAAAGAATGGAAATGAAATACCAATGGAAAGAGAGTGTGAGGCGGATATGGAAGGTAGGCATAGGATTTCGACGTCTTTCGTTTTCGCGGTCCACGGAAATATCCCGACGGATTCCCAGACGTATGCCGTACGGGATCAAGGAAGGTTTTCAACATCTCAGGAGATACAGATAAAAATAGAAGATTAGTATATGCCTTTTGATGGAATATTATCGCTGTGCTTTGAGCGACACCCAATATTACAATATACACATCTCAGGATGTGTCGTTTCCTGAGTATTGTAGATTACAATTACCAAGATAATTGGAATCATTCAATCACCATACGAGCCCAGGATAGATTGTAAAAAAATACATATAGTACATGTAGATTTGTGATCTGCCCCAAAATGTCACTGAGCTTGAAATTAAAACTTTAGATACCTGAAAGAGAAATTATCTATTTGTCAGTGGCACTTTGTTCTTTAAAAAATTTCAAATACAAATATATTTTCAATAAAAACAAAACTTCTACTGATCTTATAGCGGACGTTTCGGGAATGAATCAGGTCCCGTTTTTAACATAATTCGTATATTTTCTATTCGCCAAATTTTTCAATGTTAGGATGTTTTGACACTGAAGAGTGATAATTTGGCAGACGGAGAAATTCTGTTTACCCGGTGTTTTTTGTATTAATTGATATTGAATTTGCCATTTTCATGTTCAGTTTTGAGAAGTGGATGTCAAGTTCTATCTATACAAATCTTTGGTAACCAACTTCACTCAACGTCAACGTTGTTTGACATTGTCATACATATATGTTTCATATAAGTTACCTGAGAGTTTTTGATCTTTCGTTCTTGAAAAATATAGTGGATTCATAACATTCACCGCGAACAAAATCATAAAAGAGAGGAGATGATGGTCACATTACCAGAGGCATCTAGAAGGAATAACGGAGGTAGTGGATTGAATCATTTCCACACTAGTGAAATTTTTCAATATTTCCACATCAGTAAGTTTTTCTTTCCTATTGCCATAGTAAAATGGGCTACCTTCTTAATAACAAAACAATGCTGAGAGCGCTGTTTTTTTGGGTGGTCGTAAGAAAATATTTCCACCTACTACCGATATGTTATGTAAAAATGATCCTACTCAAAAATTCCAATTTTTCAATCGAAAAAAAAAAAAAATAAAGGAACTATTCCGGGATTGAGCAAGTACTAATGTGTGAATTGCTTCATCTGCCGAAAGTTCTATCTGGATTTATACTTTCATGCTCGGAACTCACGTCGATACAATTTTGCAGACCAACCAACCCTTGCAACGCTTGCTTGTTGCATGTTTCTAATAAATCATTGTGTAATTTTTTTAAGCGATATCTCACATAGTTATTTGATGCCAAATTTATTTTTTTTTTGCTCTTTACTGATTTCTGACGAATTTATATAACCGTTGGAGTCTCGGTTGGAGTGGTCATTTAATGGAGGAATAAATCAAATACTTGGAACCGAAGTTTCATCTTTTTCACTCCTACAGGAATATGTCTCTAGGAGTATGTAGTAAAATTCCAAGTTGTAACTCGGAATTTAATGATATTCCGAGTTGCAACTCGGAATTTAAGCAAAAAATTAAAATAAAATTCAATTGGCCCTTCTACGCTTCCGTAAGATCCTCCATTCGTTGAACATTTTCATACTCATCTCAAATTTTAGCAAATTCATTCCATTTCGTCAAAATTACTGGGCAGACTGTAAATTCCCAAGCAGCCTTCAGAAAGTATTCATGTTTCATTCTATTTGTGTTATATTTTGGCATAGTCCCTTGATTCAATAACATTCGTTGATATTTTTCGAAGATAAAATAATCAATTCCAGTTGATTCAGACATCTTCATGTAGAAGTTATCAAAATGAAATTTCTAATCTAGGTATTTGATGTATTCCTTCATTAAAAGACCACTTTGCCGGTTATATAAAGTCCTTAGATTTCAATATAGGGTGAATAATAAGAGCAAAAATATAAAATTTGGCATCTAACACCCTATATGAGATATTTCTTCGATTTTTTTTACGAGTGTACTCCACCTGTGCCTGAATATGAGTGATACATTTTTTCGAACAAAAATTGTCGGATAGTCATTTTTGAAATTTGAACATCTTCAGCAAACAATATATAGTAGGGCTTGAAAATATGAGTATATTATACAGATTTTTCCAAATGAGACCTCGTTGAGTACCTACTATTTCATAAATTTTTTGTTCTTGAAAATCGTTGGACGGGATTTAAATTAAGAGGCTGTTGCGGTTTGAGATCGCACACAATGAATAAAAATATCACCATCTTAATTTCGTCTAAAATCTAGACTCACCACTTCTGGTGATGATTACGCATAAGACACCACACCTACCTGCAAAGAAGAAATTATTTCATCAGTAATTTGTAGTTCCAAAGATATTCTTATTTAATTAAATCTTTGAATCTTGTCGTTACCAAAGAAGGGAAACACATGAGAGAATTCTCGAATTCTTTCGAAAAGAATAGCATATCATAGGACTTATTTGAAACCTATATATCCTACATAGAAATGGAAAAAATATCCGGGAAAATACAGAATTTAGTCGTATATGAATAATTTACAGTGAAACTCAAGGATAATGACTATATATTTTCTTTTTCTGAGAACAAAATACAATGCAATTGTAGAATAACATTTCAGGGTGCGTGAGAATCTCGTGAAAACAAATGTTACTCATTGAATCCAAAATAGAATGGATAACTTATGGGAACATTTCTTTATCTTGTTTTGTGAAATCAGAATCTCAATCATAGTTTCAAAACAATAGGAAATTATGTATTTTATACGACAGGGATAAGACAAAACATTCATTCAATTTATACTATGCAATTTTTTTCAGAAACGAATTGTGATTTATGAAATACGTGATACGCGATTAAATTAAATCATCAAACGGCCTATGACTTCATTATCGGACTTCACTATCATATATTATCATAGTTTTCATTGCAGATGATTTAATTACATTAGAAAAAATTTATACCTTTTTTTGTTTATTCACCTGATATTCACGTAGCTTTTTAGTTCATTCTATATAAAGTTCTTCATTCCGCCCCTCAGTTTACACCAAAATTCTCCCACTTTTCAAAAATTTGTAAAAATTGGCTGACAGACCTCAAAACATGATATATGAGTTGAAAAAACATTACGGACTCGGCGTTATTATGAAACGTAGCTCTATTTGGTGAATCGTGCCTAGAATGTTTCAAAAAACAATAGAGCTTCTTTCATAATGTCACTGACCTCTATAAAAACAGTTCTTCGGAATGTTCGAATTACACAAATTCGATTTTCTGTCGATTGGCACGAAACATGTTTGTAACGAGTATAGCGAGGTATAGTTGAAAATCTCACGGAGTATCACTTAAAAATAACTGGTTTATTGTTAGACACATTCTAGGATACAAACGAATCGAAAGGAACATCTATTATTTCATGAAACAAGGACATATGACATTGAACAGTGTTAAAAACGGGGAACGAAATTAAACCAAATCTCTTTACCTGGATAATGGAGGATTCACTAGTTTTCCTGAAGAGGGCACTACTATTCGACTAAATTTATAGGGTGGCAGAACTGGAAACAGTGAGAACTGATCAGTTCTACCAAACTTGCATTGAAACAAAATTGAAACATACCTAGACTTTTGTGCAACCAGAGAAATTGAATTGATTCATATTATATGATTGACATGTGTGAAATCGAAACATTTGTTAGACATCATAGAATTTGAAACGCAAAATAGCTGTAAAATAATGACGCCAACTTCCATGAAAACTCGCACCTCCTACATTAGATGGAATAAAAAGGATCAGTTTATAATAAAGCCCATATATTCCTATTTCGTTATATCAAGAACAGGCTACCTAATGATACGAGTTGAAACTACACCCCACTACATACAAGTTCCCCACAATTCTGAAGATGAAAAATTTTTCTTAACACAATATAATGAAACTAACAGGGAAATTACTTCTCGGTTCTCTTGGATATTCTCTTATGAGAAGTTGTATATATACAATGAAGAAAATAATCACGAAATTCCTATTAAAAAATAAGTTCCATACTCGGTTTCATATACTCTACTTATTGCGATGCCCTGTATATACTGCTTGAGAATACAAAATAGAACAAACACAAAGTGTATTGCAACCATAATAATACTTATACATGTATTTAATATTATATCTGAAATATATTGTTTTGTTGAATAATTCGTTTGAAGTGTTCTACAGATTATTTATGGTGAATACGAGAAGTACATCTTACGACGCAATGGAGGACATTTTGAAATTTATGGAGAATAAATTTGCGGAATTGGAGCAAAGCCGCCAAAAAGAAGAAAAGCGTCGTGAAGAAGAAGAAAAGCGTCGTCAAGAAGAAATATTGGAAGAAAGAAAGCGTCGTGAAGAAGAAGAAAAGCGTCGTCAAGAAGAAATATTGGAAGAAGAAAAGCGTCGTCAAGAAGAAAAATGGGAAGAAGAAAAGCGTCGGCAGGAAGACTTCCAGAGAATTCTAGAAGAACAAGGAAAAATGGAAATACAAAGAAGAAACGAATTCCAGAGGTATTTGGAACAAGTACAACGGAAAACCGAAGAACAAATCGAAGAATTGAAGGAAGACGTAAGGAAAATCGACGGACAGTTGAGGAAAGAAGTGGATATAGTACGGGATGAAGTGAACGACATGAAGAAGGAGATCGAGAACCAGAGAGCTCTATACAGGGTCCAAGATCGACGTGACAGAGTTGCCACATCGAATGCTTCCGTAAAACCACCGACTTTTGATGGACAGTCATCATGGGCCATGTATCATAGACAGTTCGAAGCTGCAGCTACGGCTAATGGGTGGAACAACGATGAGAAGGCTACTGCACTTATAGTAGCATTAAGAGGGCCAGCTTTGGGGATCTTGCAGACAATACCTCTCGAACAACAAAACCGATATGGAGATCTAGTTGCCGCACTGGAATGCAGGTATGGTGATCAACATCGGGAACAGCTATACCGGGCACAGATGAAGACTCGTGTACAGAAAGCTGGCGAGAGTCTTCAGGAATTCGAAGCAGATGTGCGAAGACTGATCCAGCTAGCCTATCCAAGTGCCCCAGAAGACTTCAAGGAACAACTGGCAGTGCAGCTATTCATCGATGGGCTAAGAGACGTTGAAATTCAAAGAACTCTGCGACTGACGAATTTCACGAAGAGCAGTGAAGCCTTGGTCAGATCTTTGGAGGTAGAGGCAGCTTTTAACACCTCAAGACCAAAAGTTCGAGCGGTGTCAATTGAGGAACCGACCCAGCAGACTGATACAGTGGTACAAATAGTCGAAAAAGTTTTGGAAAAGCTCGAATCAAAAAAGGGTGGTACAGGCAACCGACAAAATCGGACCTGCTATCGTTGTGGAAGATCAGGACATTTCATAAGAGACTGCAGGGCTAGGGTATCAGGACGATCCAATTCACCTGCGAGGACGCCACCGCGTGAATATTCACCTGCGAGGAATGGAACGAGGACTAGAACATCTAGTGAGTCCTCAAGAAATCAACATCGACCGGGACGTCTACACAGCAACGATGATGCCTTGTCCAGAAGACCATGCCCAGCGGTGTCAATTGAGGAAACGACCCAGCAGACTGATACAGTGGTACAATTAATCGAAAAAGTTTTGGAAAAGCTCGACTCAAAGAAGGGTGGTACAGGCAACCGACAAAATCGGACCTGCTATCGTTGTGGAAGATCAGGACATTTCATAAGAGACTGCAGGGCTAGGGTATCAGGACGATCCAATTCACCTGCGAGGAATGGAACGAGGACTAGAACATCTAGTGAGTCTTCAAGAAATCAGCAGGAAAAACATCGATCGGGACGTCTACACAGCAACGCTGATGCCTTGTCCAGAAAACCATGCCCAGATTCCTGCAAACATTACGTGAGAGTTGAGCACCGGGAAGGACTCGTCGAGGCCAGACAAATCAGACTCACGGCAGATAACAAATGGACATCAGCACACATGAGACAGGACCAAGAGAAGGACTTGGATATCGCAGACTTTCTACGTTGGAAAGAAGCAGGAGCAGATAGACCCACCTGGCAGGACATATCAGACCGAGGTCCTATCTTCAAGGCCATATGGGCACAGTGGGATTCCCTGGTTGTGGAGAATGGTTTGCTGAAACGAATTTGGGAGTCAGCCGATGGTAGATCAGCAATTTCCCAACTGGTTGTGCCTAGGGATAGGATAAATGAAATCTTGGAAGAAGTTCATGGCGGATCCTCTGGTGGACACTTAGGAGTAAATAAGACCTTGGATAAGATTCGACAGAGATTTTATTGGGTACAATGTCGAAATGACGTAGAAAGCTGGTGCAGAAAATGTCCGGTGTGCGAAGCTACTAAAGGCCCCAAGACCAGATCAAGAGGAGAGATGAAGCAATACATTGTAGGTGCCCCTTTCGAACGGATTGCCATCGATGTAGCTGGTCCATTTCCGACGACCAATGACGGCAACAAATACATCCTCGTTGCAATGGACTATTTCAGTAAATGGGTTGAAGCATATTCGATGCCAAACCAGGAAGCTTCCACCGTGGCCAGAGCATTGGTAGACAACATGTTTTCAAGATTCGGAGTACCAATGGAACTTCATTCCGATCAAGGGAGGAATTTCGAGTCGAAACTCTTCAAGGGAGTTTGCGAGTTAATGGGAATCAACAAAACCAGAACTACTCCGCTTCATCCGCAGTCAGATGGCATGGTGGAAAGATTCAATCGGACAATGGAGGAACATCTTTCCAAAGTAGTGGAAGATCATCAGAGGGACTGGGATAGGCACCTGCCTCTATTCTTGATGGCATATAGAGCGGCTGTCCATGATTCAACGAAGCTAACTCCAGCTAGCATAGTCTTTGGAAGGGAACTCCGGTTACCCTGTGACTTGGTGTTCGGGTCACCAAGTATTCAAGAAAAAGAGGTGCAAGATTATGCAGACGAATTACGGGATAGTTTGACAAAGATACATGAGATTGCTCGAGGAAGACTGAAATTGGCTAGCGATAAAATGAAGGCTCGATATGATCTCAGAGCAAATTCAGAGGGGTTCTCAGTGGGAGACCACGTTTGGCAGTATAATCCACGCAGGAAGAAAGGAATATCCCCCAAGCTGACAGCTTCATGGGAAGGACCATACAAGGTGGTGAAAAGGATCAACGATGTGGTCTACAGGATACAACGTAGCCCTCGGACCAAGATGAAGGTTGTCCACCTAGAGAGGCTGAAGCCCTATTACGGTGATGCAGGAACTGAGTTTGATCGGGACGATCAAATTTGAAGAGGGGGGCAGTGTTACGAGATTAGAGAAGCATCATTAGGAGGAGTTGACCCGCGCCCACTCTAATTGTCGGCCGACCGAAAAGGGACAGAATCATCGCGAAATACTAGGAATCTACCTGAAGTTCGCGAGGGTTCTGGAATCATGTGTATCTCGATATAAATACGGCAATGATGTACCGGGAGAGCAGTACGATTTAGAACCGTGAATCGAGCAATAGGCGAGATCGAATTAGTCTAGAAGTGAATTGTTATTGTGTTTTGTAGAATTCGTTGAATAAATCGTTTGAAGTGTTCTACAGAGTGTTTATAGAAGCCGAACCCGGACAATAACGTAACAGTATTAATACGAAACGAAGCGAAAGGAAGTTATATCATCTTATCGAGTCCTTGACTAACAAATTACAACCGGTCAATGTTATCAATGCTAATGACAATAAACAATTGAATGTAGTTATACAGGGTATTCCAAATCAGACATCAACTTTTCACTAGCCTGATTATTATTATAAAATCGATCATGATGATAATTTTCCAACTCGTTTTCCCATTACAATGCTGAATGAATGAAATTTTGAATTTTGGAGAAAATTGATATTAAACTTTTCATTTATTTTTATTTAACTATGTTATTTTATTTTCCGTTCATTTCCATGTTAACTAGAAAACAAGCTAGTGAAATACTGACTTTCAATTTTGACAAATTCAAGTTTCGACAAATAGGGTTATATATGGTAGTCACACAACACAACATTCTCATATGTATTAACGATGCAATGAAACTGAAGCAAGTATATTAGGAACACCATGTATATGAATATTTGATGAGCTCTTCGATATTCGACCTCGAAAACAGCACGATTTTTTTTTCTAAAATCCATACTGATATTGTGCGAACCCTCAGGTAGGTACACCCAACCTGCAATTTTCCATAATGAGTATGGAATGGAAGATGGAAAGTGCATAGGCGTGTGATATCTACCGTAGAATCCTCACAATAGAAGTGCAGAACATGCAATCTAGCGCATAGATGTGATGTGGACAATTATTGATGCACGATCTCAATTATTGACAATGGAAATGTTCGCTGATTGACATTTCCGCATGCTTTCATTGTATCCCTGAAGACTGATGAGTCAACTTCTCTCCATACGCAGGGTGTCCAAAAATATGTGAGCAATCCTCCTTCTCCGGATTCAGATTCAAAACTGACATGCAACTAACGACACCCCCCCCCCCTGCGGGCATATATAACGGACGTTCCTGGAAATCATTCTTTTAATAACTCTCAAACTATGTCATAATACTTGATGTAACATGATACTAGATAGGACTTTTGGGTTTTTAGTCATCCAGAGATGAACTAAACACATTACAATAACGATATTTTCTAAAAATATCTGTATAACGTTTTGTTTGATGAAGGTACTACGATAATGTAAGACATCCCGAACCTCAAAATAAAAAAATATATACCCTACATATTGTTATCTAAAATAAAAAAAATCGAGAAACAAAATATCAGCAAGAATAACATTTTCTGAGGTCTATGATAGAATTCTGATTTGATTTGAAATCCTTTGGAATTCCTTGAAATTCTTTGGATTCCCTAGAAATTTTTTTGGAGATCCTTACACTCTCTGGTTTTCCTTGGGATTCTTTGGAATTGTTTAAAAGTTCAAAATGACCGGTAGATGGTATGGCACAACATTCGCAATAAGAAAAGAAGCCCAAATTCTAATGCTCATTGCTCATTGTGAGCGTGTAATCGAAATCTGTAATTTTATAATATGTTTTTCGACGTGGTGTTGAATATGGTGTGATATATCTGACGTTTTGTGCTGATAGTTTGGTGACGCTACTGTTGAAAAAACAATATTCAATTCTTAGGGAGGGCAAAAATTATGTAATATTGAAAAAATCTATATATTCAACGATTTCGTCTTCCTTCAAGTTGGCAAATCTTAGTTGGGCAGTAGAAGTTTGAAATTTTGAGATGATGTGATGAACTTGAAAGGAGTCGTTTCAAATAAAAAAAGTTCTGGTTGATACGAGAGTTACTTCCGATTTTTCGTTGTTCAGCTGAGAATATACTTGTGTATTTTCGAACCGTGGAAGTTAAAAATTTTCATTCTTGGCATTAGAGGACGCATACTGGGACAACCGGTATATGATCTGAATCGCTGATCGCTGAGTATTATACTAATAATTCCTAAACAAACAACGTGATTATCGAATGAATATATATTATTCCAATCATATATGTGCAAAACGATCTGACCCGAAATAATCGACTACGACAAACAATTTGTCCGTGCCATAGAAGCGAATATTGTGATGGGAAATTCAAATCACAGTTTGAATATGCAATAGTTGCATGGCGAGTGTAAACAAAATGTGTCGAGTATTATGTTTTTGGCCTACATGATTCGAATGTGGTACGTGTGTGTATACATAAATGAATACCGGATGTCCTCTTCCGAAATACCCAGAATATTCGATAGATAAACTAGGGTGTTCCATTTAAAAACTCATAACTTCGATAAATGCCCTTCTTTTGGAGACACTGTATAATGCTGAAATGTACGTACCTATCTTGAACATACATGCGAGTTGACTGAGTATTTTTTATTTTTTTAATCTAGAATAGCGAAGCCCAACTTGCCACAAACAGAAAGAATAAGTTCCTTCCATTCAAAGAAAAACTGCTTCATGTTGAACGTATTCATGTGTTATGAAATACCGGTCTTCTGAACGATCTAGAATTATTGAAAGTCGCGAGACTAAATTGAAATTTTGTCAAAATCCGACAAATCCAAACGATTACAAAGAAAAACATTATGCCTACATAAAGCAGACACTGACAAGTGGTTGGATAGTGAGAATAAGAGTTGAGCTATCAGGAGCAGCTGCAATAAGATAATGTACCAGCGGTGTGAGAAGTGGGATTTTTCAGCACTATTTATGGGGATACAAAGACTACATCATACGACAAAATTAATGGAAATGAATTAGCATAGCTATGAAAGAGAAGAAGAAAGTCAAGAAGAACTAGGAATCTCCAAATATTAGAACAACATCAACTACCTCAGAAGAATCCGCCATCATTATATTTAACGAAAGCTAGAATAAATTCGCAGGAGAATAGTTTACCTAATTCACTATAACAAACACATACTGTATAGTGTATTTATATATACAAACAACCAATGATTGACAATTAGAATTCATTCGACATATTAATTGATGGAATACAGGCGTTAACTAGATTATAGTATATTCAATTGGAATATAAATATTTTAATTCAATTCCAACAGATTGATATGGGCATTGAATCATTGGCGAGGCGGAACTTGTCGCGAATATATTATGGCCATTCGATTCGACATCTGATCTGAACAAAAATTTGATATAACGGCAATGGATTGGTGCAAGTAACTGTTCAGGATGTTTTATATCATTAATTGGCGAAATGGATGTGTACGTGCGATTTATCTAAAGTTTGGCTGTTATACGTTTTGCATAAATTGACAATCGTCGAAAATGACTGATTTTATACCACCAGTTATACTGTTTTCCTCGTATTTCCTATCGGAAGGAATTGTAGGAAATTTGATAATTTATTATTATGTTTATATACTATTTTTTCTGATGATATTATCAATTCCTCGGTTTGAATTCCAGCGTCTACAAAATATATTGCAATTTAGAGAAATTTATCAAGGAAAGACGTCATGTTTGAAAACCAATCTAATTTGCTGCAGAAAAAACTACATACACCGAGATCTATACTGAGTGGTATAACATATACCCGCTCATACCGGTACAACCACGTAGAATACAGTCAGGCACAGTTGTTATAATGAGATTGTTTTATCCATACAGGTTATCCTAGGATATATAGAAATTCAGATAGATAACAAGAAAAAAGAATGACTTTACTCTGTATACCGTAAGATATCATTCCACTATTCAACAGGAATGAGAAGTCCTAATCACTTCCACCACAGAAACTATCTAATGCGACAGGTATACAGAGGTTACAAAAGTAATATTTAAAAAATGGCTGATACGAAAGTAATTTTTCATTTTCTCAATCATCAGAATTTTTTATCTAAAATCGAGTCTAAAATGCAAAATTATCTCAATAAATGACTTATTTCGACATTGTGTCAATTTTGAATTCAGATTAATTAATTCAGTTTTAAATTGTTTCAAATTTGAAAAAGAGTTTAATTTTCTGATTCATAACATTTTAAAACTTGTATATCCAATCTACCCATTTCCACAATATATATAAGCGTGTTGCGTTGGAATATTAAAAAGAATGGGATTAAATGCGCACTGAAATGTCGAAATTTTACATTTGCTAAAGTTCTGATGATTCAGAAGAAATTGTTTCTAATATACATGTATAAACCCTGTACAGCTGTAATATCTCTCAATAGAAACCAAACATCATCACCATACCTATATACAGGGTGTTCCGTTGATCATGTTACAAACTTCTAGGGTAGATAAAACACACGAAAATAAGAAAAAAAGTTCACGTGAACATGGGTCCAGAAACGCTTCTTGACAAAATCCGGAAGGCTCAAATTGATGAACCTACGAACTAGATTTCATGTCCCAAAATTAGTTGCGATAGCTGCAGTAGTACCGAAGCTATAAAACGAAAAGTAGTTTTTGGAGGTCATCTTCGAAGGGCCCTAGCTCCCTGAAGAAGCGTTTCCGGACCCATGTTCACATGAACTTTTTTTCTCATTTTCGTGTGTTTTATCTACCCTAGAAGTTTGTAACATGATCACCGGAACACCCTGTATATATATATATATATATATATATATATATACAGGGTGTCCTTAAAAGGTCTTTACAAAAAGCTACCACATATTCTTCAGACCAAAACAATTCGATACAAGCAAACTTACCTCAGTAAAAAGTTGCTTAGTTTGGGCGCTAGACGGCTCTGAAGTTGAAATTTTCAAATCGATTTTGCTTCATAACTTTTGAACGGCTCATGAGATTTTTTTCAAATTTGGTACGTTGGCATAGACTCATCGGGCAATGAAACTCATATCATAATCATAATGAATATCATTCCATGGGCGTAGAACTTGATTTTTTCAGTAAATAAACATCTAAAACTCCTACGCCAATGGAAAAAAATTAGTTTCAATATGAAATCTAAATTATTCAACTCATTCACTACAAAAAAGGTACTCTTGACAAAAGTCGATTCCTCTCATGGTTTCGACAAAATTTTAATTTTAGTGATTTAGAGCATAATTAATAATAAAACGATTAACAGATATTTCATAAAAATTGTTCAAAATGTTCACCATTTTCACGTATACAAAGATTTATACGACGCAAAAAGTTGAAATGTACTCTTTGCATAACTTCTTCATTGCCTGTAAGATTATTCGTCGCCTGTTGGATACGTTGCCATAATTGTTCTACAGTATTCACAGGGGTCTTGTAAACCGTAGACTTGAGATAACCCCATACAAAATAATCCATCGGTGTTAAGTCTGGAGAACGTGGTGGCCAATTCACGGGTGCATCATTACCTCTACCTATCCATCTGTCTGGGTACTGTTGGTTTAAAAAATTCCTAACATCCACCGAAAAATGTGGTGGAGCTCCATCGTGCATAAACCACATATCTACCCGATGTTGGAGTGGTAAATCTTCCAACAAATTTGGCAACGTATTTCGTAGATGTTGTAAATACATGTCTCCTGTTAATCTTTGTGGAAGTATGACAGGACCAATTATAAAATTTCCTATTATTCCAGCCCAAACGTTGATTTTGAATTCGTGTTGAAAATGGTTTATTTTAATGGAATGAGGATTTTCAATTGCATAAACGTGTTCATTATGAAAATTAGTTATTCCTCTTCTCGTGAAACAGGCTTCATCAGTGAACAAAATATTCTTTCCAAAGTTCAGATTCATTTCTCTTTGCAAATTAATGAACCTACAAAACATCAGACGACTTTGTGAATCATGGATTAATAAATCTTGAACTGGCGTCTTGTGGTATGGGTATAATAATTGTTCTCTTAGTACTTCATGAACGGCATTCCTAGAAACTTCTAGTTCATTACTTATCCGTCTAGTACTCAATCCTGGATTTTCTTCAATACGGTCTAAAATTTCTACTTCGACTTCGGGAATCCTTACATAACGCTGTCTTCCATAATCACCAGTTCTAGGAGCAAAATGACCGGTCTCCCGAAGACGTCTCTCAACTGCAGCAAAGGTTGGGTGGCTTGGTACGCGACGATTTGGAAACCTTGCCGAATACACCCTCACACTCTCGACCATTTCCTTGACAATATCCGAATACCAATAACATATCGGTGTATTCTTCATTGGTGTATTGTACGGCCATGATAAATCAGAAAAGTCCGATATCAACAATCAACGTCAATAAAACTCGACAAATCAACACAGATGAAACTATGGAAACCAAGAATGTGAATATCACTGTTTTCGAGCAGATAATAATAGTCTTCAGAAAAAAAAAACCAGTGCTACTTATTTTCAATAGAAATAACCTATGCAAAAAGTACATCTCAACTTTTTGCGTCGTATAAATCTTTGTATACGTGAAAATGGTGAACATTTTGAACAATTTTTATGAAATATCTGTTAATCGTTTTATTATTAATTATGCTCTAAATCACTAAAATTAAAATTTTGTCGAAACCATGAGAGGAATCGACTTTTGTCAAGAGTACCTTTTTTGTAGTGAATGAGTTGAATAATTTAGATTTTATATTGAAACTAATTTTTTTCCATTGGCGTAGGAGTTTTAGATGTTTATTTACTGAAAAAATCAAGTTCTACGCCCATGGAATGATATTCATTATGATTATGATATGAGTTTCATTGCCCGATGAGTCTATGCCAACGTACCAAATTTGAAAAAAATCTCATGAGCCGTTCAAGAGTTATGAAGCAAAATCGATTTGAAAATTTCAACTTCAGAGCCGTCTAGCGCCCAAACTAAGCAACTTTTTACTGAGGTAAGTTTGCTTGTATCGAATTGTTTTGGTCTGAAGAATATGTGGTAGCTTTTTGTAAAGACCTTTTAAGGACACCCTGTATATATATATATATATATATAAGGTGACTTAATTATTTTTCTCTGTTGATTTCGGAGGAAACTATGTTTCCCAACGACAAATTGATTTTTTTCTCAACAGATATCTCCAAGAACTGAAGGTTTGTTCATATAATATTAAAATGACCGCACAAATGACAATCTAGCACACGGTTGACAAAGTAAAAATAGGAATTGAAGTAGGTCCTCAACAAAGTGTACTATTAGTGATATAAATAAATAAATGAAAGTAAATTCCGAGGAACCTATCTCATCTCACAGTTTTTTCTTCAATTCACACTTCATTTCTCGTGAATTGCGCAAGGTTTCTTTCTCCACCGATATACGTGATTGAAAGTGAATGGCGACTCACTACACCAACTTAAAAAAAATCGTCACGAACGAATTTTTCAATAGTTCAGAATTGGCTAGATTCACTTTTACTTCCTATTGTATATTAATAAGAACACCGGTATGTTTGAAGCGTAATTATTAATTGTTAATAATAATGATTGATAATACAGTTATATAATAAATTGGTTACGGTCGTTATGTCAATGGGTAACGAAAAAATATATTTCATCACACAGGGTGATTGCTACAGCGCTTGCCAGCTATGAGGTTTATCGAGATAAGGCATTAACAACACCGACAATTATTATAAATAAAGAAATGCAGATGTTGAATTGATTTGCACATTGTTTTTGAGTGACTATATTTTGACACTCGTGTTGACGCGTATCACAACAGCGTTTCTGATCAATACTGCCATTTGCCATACAAGTTGATATACTATTTTTCACTATTTTCTCACAAATATTCGTCATTACCTAATTCAAATGAATACTCTCATTTCTTCTTTCTTTTCTAGCGCAGAACGATGATCAAAAACTCTTCAGTAGGCAAAGTAGGAGCCTTTAAATAGTCTTTAATTTTCGTGTGATCAAATTTTCCGAAAAAATCGTCCATTGGAACTATATTATGATTCGATAGCTTTACAGTGAAGCTATAAGCAAAATCCACGATTTTAAAAGAAGGAAAGGAAAAAAATCGGCTATAGCCTAGGAACAGAGCCTTCAAATAGCCTTAAATTATGGCGCAAACAAATTTGTCAAAAAATTCGTCCTTTGGAATTGGTTCTGCTAGCTTTGCGGTAAAACTAGCAAGACACACAAAATTAAAAAAAAAAAACGAAAAGCAGGAAAATTGCGCGATCGACTAGAATGAGTGCCTTAAAAGATTAAAATTATGGCATAATCAAATTTTTCAAAAACATTGTTTCTTTGTAATTGCTAGCCAGAATCCGTGTTTCTTATAAAGAGCAATAAATTCGACAATAGGGTGATGAATTAGCCTTGAATTGTGACAATTGTGATTGTGTTTTTCAACATTTTCCAAGGTGGTTCTCCTAGCTTTATAGAGGTTCGAAATTCGCCTGTACTCGAAATCATCAAGTTGTTTTATGGCTTAACTAACGTCGAATATGTTTGAAGAGATATTGTCTCTACTTTCATTACACTGATTCAACTTTTGATTCTTTTGTGGAAATTTATTGATATCTGGGATAGAAATAGTAACTTTGAATGTCGTTCTTTATACCGATATAGAAATAATACGTTTTCGTTGGAAAAATGACGTGTACCATAGACAATAATATCGGAATGTTGTATGACATTATTTGTATAGAATAAACTACTCGAAGATTTTTTTGAATAAAAATTTATAAGCACATATTGTCGTCCCAAGATATAGACCATCTTTTACACGCAACAAGTACATTTTTGTGTACCCAATCCAACATTTTTTTCGTCCTAAAAACCCATGTTGAGTGCTTATAATAATGCAAAACCTGCATACTGCAGACATGTTTTTTAATAGCGTTAATAATTTTGAATATTCGTTATGGAAGGAAAGTTCAAAGTTGCCAATAACGGTCCCCCGAAAATGTAAATGATATACAAATAAGCCCTGGCACTTGCACAATCTCAGAGGATATACTAGCTTCTAGCTTAGGCAACACCAAAAAATCGGGTTAACACGGAGAGGTTTCTGGGTCAAAAGTTATTCTAATACATAGGCGCACCTACATCATTCTGACTGACATTAATGTAATCGAAGACATACACAAGAAATACCTGAAAAGCTTTCATACAAGGTGGCCCAATGAAAAACTCACATCAGTTTGAGTTGTCTCCGTAACTAACGAAATTAAACGAAAAAAATATAAACTGGTATACTTTGCTATTCGATACCTACCTAACCGTGCGAAATTGAATCATTGAAGATGTTTTGAAAATATACGGACGAAGGAAGTATTTTGCGGAAGTTTAGGGAGGAAATACATTACATCACTCCTTCAGTTTGTGTAATATGTATATGGCTGAATTAGACAAAAGTTTAGTTTTAGATTTAGGAGACAAAACATAATCTTTACAAATCGGAATTATATACCAAACGTTCTCGAAATATTAACATATTAACGAAATTACAGAAATACACAGAACGGCAAAATTGAAGTTCCTTATTTAGGAAAATTTATTGAATTTGGCAAATGGAAGCAAATATTCGAAACAGAAGAGATTATTGGAGGTCCTACATTTATATAGAGACGGGGCTTTCCTATACATTGGTTATATCTGTCCGTCCGTCCCAACTTATATCTCAAAAACGGTAAGAGATATCGAAAAACGGAATTCAGATTCGTGTTCAGGTGAATGGGGCCACGAAGTCATAGGTTGAGGTCATGTGACTTAGGGTCTGGTGATTGGTACCCTATCCTACACATTTGCGATGTATTTCAAATGTATAGTATTTCAGGGAGATTCTTATATGTATTACTTTCAATGTTGAAATATTCGAGCTCGAGCTGTCATTGAAAGTGTTGCGAAATCATTTTAGCTATTTTATTCTAATACGAAAAAAATGAAATATACATCTCTGAGACTTGCATCACTGTACTAGTTCTTGAGATTCCAACCATCCAACGATATAGTATGGGGAAAAAATACCTCAACCAGCAAAATTTCTGGTGCTGGTTCTTTTATTCACTATATTGGTGGTAGTTTTTTTTATAACGTATATACCTTCGTCTTATTTGGTGTATTCATGTTTAATGTATATCGATGAGTTCAGATACCTATAAGTATATCAGAAAAGTAGGTTTCGGACGAATGATCCGAGAGTTAATCCATATTCTTAAGGCATGCGAATAATAAAAACAAAAATGAATTTTAAATTTCAATCAGGTTCTTCCACTAGGTTAGCAAATTCGTTGATTTGATCATTTTTTGAGGATGCATCTGATCAATCCATGATGTAAATAAAGACTGGTGTCTCAACTCCCTATACCCAGCCACTAGAAAAAGTTGTAGACCTTCGCCTACTCGATTTTGTCGGATTTCAATACCTTACTAAGGCTTCCCAAGATCGAAACTAGGTGGCGTCACATATGCCGATCTCGAAGGTTATCTTGGAAATGCTGGAAACACGATGTGGATTTGAAATTCAACATAAATGTAAAAACTGAACTGTTAGCTATCCATCACTGTCAGGTATCCGTCATTATCAGTAAAAGCGGATTTGACTTCACCGGATCGACGATCGTATCGCCATCTATACTCAAGTGGTGCGGCCTTAGTGAGGTCGTTTGACAGGTCTACATGTTTTGGAAAGAAACAATTGAAGAGTTATTTCACCATCCTATATCCACCTTGGATCAATCTATAGAACACTCGATAGAACATCAGGCTATTTTCCAATTTTGAATTTTTATTGACTATTCAACACTATTATACGTAGTTATTTTTGCAGTTACGCAGAAGATTTTATTTTTCACTGAACACTGATTTCAATTCTTCAATTATTCAAGCTGAATCATGATTAGACTCATTTGCATGAAATTCGACTCATTTGGCATATCTGACACTGATATTTGTCTACATCAAAAGATATGTTTTTGGATTCTGCTAACCCAAGTCAAATCTTGATCAACTTTGTGTATGAAATGGACGAATGGATGAGTTGAATGAAAAAAATGAGAGAAACACGATTATTTTCTGGCAATTATCTCCAAACAACGATATAAATGCACAGTACATCAGCAGGCATAAATAGCAGTCGGTATGGCTCATAATGCCCTCGAGTATTATGAGAGTGTTTAGAGTAACCGTATATCCAAGATATCACAAACTAACATCATATAAAAATGGAAAATAAAACTCATTCCATTCAACTTTTCATTTCGACGATCAATAGTCGTCATCTCAATAATTGTTATTTACGTGATACTTTCCTCTTATTTCTTATTTATTCCACACTCAGAAAATTATCCGTGCAGAATTAACAGGAACCCTCTTATAAACAGATTAGAGTCAGGTTTTTGTTGTGATAACATGATATCTGTCCGATCCTGAGAATATATCATACATACTACATTTAATTTTCTAGTAATACTAACAGTTTATGTTATTCATGGAACATATGAGTTCCTATTGCGAGTACAGAACTTTATCGTACTTAATGTATTTTTTTATTGCCAGAATATGAAACTCATATCAAACATTGATATGCATTGGATTGATTTAACAGAATACCATTGATATACTCGATAGTAACACATTAGATATAATAGATACAGTGTTGGCTCCATAGAGTGAAAGTTGTTGCCCCTATACAGGTATACTATAATTCAAACAATGTATCATAATTTCGAAGAAACATCACCGTCAAAGTTATAAACTTCAGAATGATGATACTGACTATTGTGCTTACAACATCACTCCTCTACATTCAATCTCAATAATATCTTTTATATCTTACCATCTCATACCCAATAAAACCACTGTTTAATCAACAATTCCACTGTAAGCGAGAGGAGCCGAATTGTACCGAAACAGAGTATTTGTATGCTACCCTGGCAGAGTGCGCGTTCATTCCTGTTGCGAAATGATTGGGAAGGCTAAAAAACTGAAAATCAGCAAGATTATAGGATATAAAAAGCTGAAAATATTATTCAAAACAAACGGAATTCTGCAAGTGAGACGATTAGCAAAGAAATGCATTGGTAAGTGCCTACACACTTATATTTCAATAATGCTGAACATACTGAGCATACTCACATACTGTGACAGGGTTGTGATATTTGAATCTATATTCATTATTGAATTATATTTCATGAAGTCCAGTCAAGATTTATATTGCAAATAATCAGAATATCTTATACATACTGAATACTGAATCATCTTTACAGGTAACCAGTTCACGTTCGAAACATTTGTGTTGCTGAATTCGAAAATGTGAAGAACCACAGGTTTGTTGGAGGGATAGATGATATTTGACGACTTTGTGAGAATCATTCAAACGTTAGTGGAACTAAGGTACTATATGTAATGTACCTATAGAAAATTCCTAGTTGAAGATGAATCTAAATCAGTGAATATTCTGACGGAACGTCATATGTTTAAGCAGCGGAGAGAATTCAAATAATATCTATTTTAATTGGATTAAAAAACATCATTCTCTCGAACGATGGAAGTTTTGCTCCACCAATTTCAGAGGGAAAATATGCTGCCATTGTTTCGTGCCAACATCGAAGAAGACAGTGAAAATTGGCTCACGAAAAGTGCATCTGAAATTCACTATCACTGATTCCCAGGATTCGTGCATGATAATTGGAAGAAGCATGAATAAAGTTGAAATCGAAACTTTTGTATTCCACCTTGAATGATTATGTATTTCTCTTTCAAAGAATTCTGTTGTCAGGATGAAGTAATTCCAAAATGTGAGTATATTCCTGGAAGAGGGTGATGAACACAGTTGTCGCTTTTTTGATTTTTTGTTCTATTTTTGGAAATAATTATTTTGTTTAGGGACAAAAATGTTAATGAGAATGCTTATTTTCAATATCTTGATAATTCACCAAACTAAATATTTTGCTGATTATCAATTTCACAATGTGTGAATTAAAAATTATCACAGTCGCATCATCTCATCATCATCTGAATGTGCCTATGTATTATACAAGCGAAATAAATTATTTTATCGACTTTTTGGCCTTTTAATTGATTACCAACATCCCTCAAAATCAAAGAGCCCATAGTAAATATGAATATATATATGTTAAATGTGTTACATTTAACATATATATACATAGTACATAGAAAACATCAAAGCCTGTGTATATAACATACTCACTGTTAAGTGGTCGCAACGTATTGTTAACTCAACAGTAACTCATTCATTATCAAGACAGAATATCTGAAGCTTTAAACTGTCATAACAATAACCTATTATCAAACCTCCAGTAGGATTGTTATATGTGCATCACAACTGTCCTGGAGACAGTACAAGTCATGTTGATGAAGAGAGGTTGCAATCAACCAGTTGTAGGCTTAACAGTAACCTTGTGTTAACACTAAACTGTGAATATTCTATACCTGACAGTATATGTCGTCATCAAAATAATTATATAAATATTGATAATATCATGTCGATAACAACTATAACTGTAACATTCACAAATATCTACGATTAAACATATCAATGGTCATTCTGTAATTCCAATAGAAAAATCATTGTATCTATAGGATACTTTCAACTTACAGTAGGTTTACTGTTATATTTACAAAATTTAAGATCTACCAAATAGGGATCTTATGATTGTTATCTGTACATACTTTTTTCATTAATTCTACTATAGAAATTCTCTGAGTGCAAGGAAATGTTACTGCTACATTCCGAAAACTTCATATAAATTAGCTGTATTACGTTGTTCTTATGAGAAATTGATGAATCAGAATATGATACTCATGTAAAAATACACTTTACCGAACTGAATTCGAAACAGTGGTGACTTCAACAGAATGATTGACCGAATGAGCGACAACTTGTTGAAATTCTCGATGACATCGTTTACTTTTGGGTGCCTTTCACCAATGAGGTGAAAAAGGTGAGAAATTAAAATCTACCAGTGCATGTGAATCCTAATTGAATACTATCGTATGTACATGGTTTTCCCGTATAATTGTGCATACTCCCTACAGAGTTTTTTTTCGAAAGTGAAATAATTACAATAGTTTTACATTATTTCTGAATCATCAGAATTTGTTTCGAAATATTCTGAATCATTTCGGGAAATGTAGTCAACTTACCAACTATTCAAATATATATACATGTGGTTTATTTCACTCTTCTGGTCTCAAAATAAAATTGTTGAAATATTTCAAAAAATTCAAATTAATGTGCACTAAAACATAGAGGCTTGCTCGAGAGGAAATGAGGCTGACAGAACCTGGCTCCATTTTTGTTATTCACCTATTGAATATGATTTTTGATGGATTTATTCATTTTTTAATAAACTTTTTATCAACTACCAACGGGGTTAGGTATTTGTGAAGTAATGAAAAAAATTATAAACTTACATACAGTAAACAACAAAAATAGCGTCATACCCTGTCATTCCTGATTGCCTTTTGAGCAAGGCTAACTATGTTCTGGTGCACATTGATTATATCAATTATATTTCGAAAACGGGTGGAAGAAATAAATCACAAGTTTATATTTTTGGATTTTTTGACATTTTCGTAATTCTGACGTCACAGAAAAAATTCAAAACATTATTTGTATTCACTATTTTCTGATAGCTTTCGGAATTATCCCTGTAGGTGGGCGCAAAAATAAACGGGAAGACCCCGTATTCCGATTGTAAATCGATTCTGTCAAACTGGTGTCAATCAAACATCTGGCCCGTACACCTTGGGACCCTGCAATTCGAACGCATCCCATCCAACCCTCATCTCAAAAAAAAAAAACAATGGCACATCCTTCTCACCTGTAAAGTAGCACCTTTGTGCAAGGTTTCCACCCTGCCGGCCGGCACGTCCTTCCACCGGAGCACCCCCATGACGGCCTGTCGCACCCAACCCCTAGGCAAAGTGTTCCTCTCGGATTCTCCGAGGGTCCGCATCGGAACACCTCAGGACACCCCCCGAAAGACTCCCTACATCACCGGGACACACCACCAACGAGTTTTCAGGTTAGGAGAACGTGCGATCATACGAAAATCCCGCAAACAATGCACACAACCGACACAAACTCGCCAACTTCTTCGATAACAATCGCGAGTGACGTAGCCGAGGAGCGCAAATCAAGCCTGGCCATGGACAACGGTCCGACGTTCTACAGAGCCATGGAACGAACTGAATTTCGAGAGTTCGAAGAGCGGAGAGCGCTCACCTTACCGCAAATCGAAAGGCAGCCAATTGGAGAAGAGCGCGAGTCGCGTTCGGACAAAGTCGGTCGAAGACGACGGCGTTCGGAGCTTTCAAACGTGCGAACTCGGAGGCGGGAATTCATTTGGTAAATATGAAGGCAACGGTAGGACATCAAAGAAATCTTTATCTCAACTTAGGTCTTATCATCGACGTTTTGGACACTTTGGACTATCAATTATATTTATTTTTATGTATTTATTCATATCAACGGTTACACAATTTCTGCAGAAATAACAATAGTAATGATAATACTGATACACGGACGGAAACAATGAAGACATGTTAAAACCGGATTACATTTAGAGAAATACTCACAATATGTGACACTATACTCACAATTCATTGAACTCTCTAGAACATCGCAGAAAGGTGGGCGATCTCTCTCTCTCTCTCTCTCTCTATACGGATATCTCGGGTATTATGCCACCAGGAGCAATCTCGAGTAGGCAAACTAGACGAGTTTAGGCTGATAATCCATACATTGTCAGGCTCGAAACATGCCGAACCTCTCATTACCAAGAATCATTCATTAATAAAACGGCGAAGTTGTGGAATTCTTTGCATACAGTGAAGTATTTCCTTATGCTTACGATATCCAAACTTTCAAAATAAATTTCAATACCTTCCTTCTCCCCCATCATTCCACCACTGACTAGCACGATGTTATTCGAACATTATAAGATTTTAAAACTTCAGAGTGAATGGTGTTTACAGCGTTGAAAATTTACATCCAGCAAGATCAACATTCAAAATTTTACTATTAGAAAAAAGGAGAATTATCTCAGATTTGGTCTTCATGTTCAAAATCCTCAAGAATTATCATGATGCTTCCTAACTACTGTCCTCAGTATCTATCCGCGTACCATTCAGAAACACCAGATATACACAACTTCTCAATGTAAGTTTCAAACCGAGTTTCAAACACACCACCCTGGATCAAAACGCCCCTTTTCCTAGGCTTAGCGATAGCTTCAATGAATACTGCTCCGAGATGGATATCTCCAGTGTCTTTGTCTCATTAGAGAGCTAGCACCAAACATTTTTTTCCTATGTAACCTATATCTGTAATGTAATTCAAGAATATCTACAATTCAAGTCTTCTTTTGTAAACTGTGAGATATGCAAATGTATCAGTGGATACTGTTTTGGGTTGAAACCTGTATGAATCCCAAAACTGAATGAATGAATAAATAAATAAATAAAATAAATAAATGATACGATTTCCTTTCGTGTTGGTCGAAAGATAAAAAAGTATCTCTTTTCCACTGTACTTGAGTTACCAGAAAATAAATCACAATTGTTAAGATAAACATCATAATTTCTTCGTATTCAATATGCAAAAAATAGAGAAATATTTCTCAACATAATTATTATGACTTATTATATCAGCACATATCCAAGAATATTGTTTTCTTTTCTAAAGGCATGGGATTGAGTTGGCGTAAAATTTTTTGATAATTGAAATGGGCATCAAGATGACCCTTCCGATAAGAAAATATGATGAGGAACTTGTTTTATTCGCTAACCGGTCAATAAAAACTGTCTATATAATTTGATTGCAAGAAAACATGAATTTCCAGATGCGATATTTACTATTCCAATGATATGAATATCACAACAGATTGTAGATAATCAATATCCATTTGATGCTGTATCTCCTTGAATATTTTAAAATCATCTGTATATCACAAACGGAGTGCAATGCCATTGACGAACAAATTAAAAAGGAAGGGTCTACAAAGGGAACCTTGAGCAACGATGTTATTTCGAAATTAACAAATGTTGCTTGAGAATGATAAGATCAACTTGTTGATCAACAAGTGGATTCAATAGTTGTCGATCGTACAATCATGAATTTGGTGGGACACCAATTCTAGAGAAAATAGTGGTTTGGTCTCGTTTCGGACCCATCATGAAATTCATTCGAATACATGAGAGAAGTGACATTATTACAAAAAATAATTCATATTCAAAATAGGCGAGAATTCACTTTTCAGAATATTCATATAGCAGAATGATGGATATCAACTCGGACATCAAAGTCAATCATCAATTAATCGAGAAAATCTAAAATGGAATTTTTTTAAAAATATTTTTCGATCTCGTTACAATTATCTAATTGTCTCTCCGGAATAGATTGACAGTAGTGAAACACTTCAATTATTGTGAGAGAACAATCTCGTTTCCTTCACACCAGATAGATGAAATTGAAAAAAAAAAGTTTTTGCCATCAGGACACTTGCTATTACATGGCATCTAACAGTTATATCAGAATGTAGCCACCTTTCTGATGATATAAAACTTTGAAAACATCGTATTTTCGATAGCCATCAAGTTTCACTGAAAATCGTGACTATAAACGTCTCACTACGTTATTCAACTTGAAAACCATAGCCTCTTAAATTTCATGCACTACTACATCTGGAACATTTGCTTGAAACTCTGTACATAACATCGAATACTTAGCAACTTTTTCAAATAACTATTTTCGATATCTCGCCATCTAACCCCATTTTTTAATTTCACCGCCATAACAGTAATCACGTGAAATGTGTCAAAATTGATTTTCAAATTGTCGGACATGCAAGGAAAAAATTCAATTGTTCAATAATAAACGTTTCCCTCATGTCATGGACTTTATGGATGACACTGTATATATATATTAATGCTGCATTTGTACCTTTCTGAGAATGTCGAAAAGTTGGCCAGCAGAAAGAACCAAAATGAAAGTCGACTTTTCCAGGACATAATGACCTATACGATGACTAAAAAACTGAAAAATTATCGAAAAAAATCAAACTTCTAATATTTCCTGACTAACAATGTATTCAAGATATGTTCATTTGTTATCTGATCGACATCACCATTATCCTGTATTTTAGGCGAATTATTTTTATTCATTGAAAAAGTTGATGGATACACTATAATAATTGAACTGTAAAATAATGACCCAGTTCGAATTTTTGGAAAATTGTTCTTGTGGATCCTACGAAAGTGACAGCAAGGTCAGTGACGCCAACATATAAAACTTAATTTACTAACGCATTAGGGAGCAATGATCTCTCCGTACCTTTCAGATTGATTTTTTTCATCATCTTTTTTCAAAGTCGCCCTGGAACAATCTGACAACCGGCTTTCGCTGTGTTCCTAATGCATCCTTGGCCACGAAAAGCTGAAGAAACATTCGTAACTAGCATTGAATGATGTCCAAAAGTTTAAACCTCACCACTACGCAAAAGCGAAACAATGGAAAAAGTTCTTTGAATAAATGTCACGCTTCTTTTGTTATCAAGGGGTGTTTCATCTCGAACAAGGAACTTTTGTTGGCAGAAAGGAGATGAAATTCTGAGAATGAGATAATGAGTTGAGGTTGTGAGTTCCTAATGAGTTCCTAATGAATGACGAGATATTTGATATATGCACAGGTTGATTTCGGCGAGGACTGATATACGTCTATTACGTCTATTTAATTCAAATCGAATTTGATTCCAGGCTCTACCACTTTTCAGCTCTGAGTCACGATGGCATAGATTTGCGCATCTCAAACTCCATGCAACTCCACGAATATAAATCCATAAACAGTCGAAATTGTGGTACGTTAATCGGTCGGCAAGCTTTTCTGACGTATTCACGAAATCATTCAACTTTTATCATTTTCGCGACGTTTGCATAGAGACACTCCTAATCAACAATTGATCACGAAAATATAAGACTTCGAAATTCAACAACGATCAGCTTGACATTTCAAATGAAACTAGAGGACATCGTCTCTCGGTCTCAAGCACCGAATCGACAAATGAACGTAGGCAACTATAGTTCGGAAGATTTTCCATTCGAACAACCCCAACATATCCGAAAATAAACATATACGAGGATATTGAAGAAAGGTATTGTCTTCATTAGATTTCAAGGGTAAATTTGTTATTGTTAACGATTGCGTAGTTAAATTTTCTTTTATTTTCGAGCTGCAATTCTGAATCTTGTTGCTTTTGATCAATTTCGAACACCGGGAGATCACGCGAAGAAGTGCATAAGTCTGTGTTTCAAGAAGGAAAGTGTTTTGCTGCTCGTTCGCTTATCTTTTGGGGTTCTCTGATGACGTACTTATACGCCTTTTTTTCTCTGAATTCTTTGGCAATTTACACTGTACGAGTCATTTTCATTGAAAAACTTCTATGAATGATAATGATGATAATAATGCTGAAAAATCTGAAACTTTATTAGGTGGGACCAAAATCAATTCTTTGAATGGAAAACATTAAAATTTTAGCAATTGTATATAATCTGATATATTCTATAGTTATAAACTGACGGCGAAAATATTTCGATAGTTGTTTTTTTTTTGGAAAATTCCTTCATCATTTCAAAATTTTACATGAGTCATAGGAATCACTATGAAACTTGACCAGTTTAAATTGAACACTCTGTGCCATTATCGCCCATCAAATAGATATGTAGAAAATTATGTTAATATTTCGATTCCTATTCGAATCCTGCATATTGCCAATATATTCTAGGACGTTTTCTCTGATATAAACTAGATATGAGACCAAAATAATATCTCATCAATTATAGAAGTAGTGTTATTCATTCAGATATTAACTGTGAAATCTCCAATAACCAGAATTCCTTCCCAAATTAGTCATTAATCAACTCTAATGCTTTTCGTGAACGATTCTCTTATCTCTACATCTATATGTGAGATGATAAAGAACATCGAAAAAATTCGTTATATTCTTTGAGGTATCAAGTATAACACGCCTTGCGTGACAAAAGCATCTTTTCATCCAAGTCCCTAATAACACTAATGGAAATCTGGGCTATATTTACCCGATTTCTATTATGAGGAATTTTACTCGACGTTACTTGTCATTTATACTTGATTCATTCTGTTTTCGTCGAGACAATCAAAGTAGGCTTGAACGGCGATCATGTTCAGCTCTGTTACATTCAAATTCGTGACGAAATACACAATGAAACCAGTATGGAAACCATAAAAAAAACCGTAAACTCTGACGAATACCCTGTGGAGACTTGTGGGTGATGAATCAGTGATGAGGGCATGGCTCAACTACATGGAGCATACACGGAAAAAACTTTATAGCAAATATTACTAGGAATATATTACTTCATATCGAAATATCTGCATGGAACTATACGTGACAGAGTTAAATTTTTAGTGAGCATTGGAGATAAATCAATGTGAGAGTAAAATCTCAAGAAGAAACATAAATAATATAAAATGATATGAAAATTCTGCTAGTATCACCAAACATCAAGAGCACGTCAAGTTCATTGTATACTTCGAAAATGCACGTGTTGAAAATCACAGTTTCATCTCTGGCCGAGATGAAGGATTGGTGTTTGACGGAACTGTTGTTTTTCAACTTTTATGCAGTGGAAAACTTGAGAATGCGAAGATTAATTCAATGGATTTTGAATTGAGCTGTATTGCTCCGTCGGCATCGGAACCATCGGGAACATCGCGGAGGAGAGTCGAGCTCTAATTGAATTCAACTGATTTTACAGAAAAATGATCTTCGAAACCATACCATCACACTCAACGCACTGCTCTGAATTTTGAGTGGCATCTATCAATATATCTAATCACAATACTCTTGTGCCGAAAGCAGGCATACTACACTAATAATTGGTCAACTTCTGATATTCGTGGCGTCTTGAAATCTAAATCGAACTAAAAGAAAGTCGCAGATGCAGCTGATGCGGAACTATGACCTCAGTCTCAATGACATCGTGGTCCACTACTCAGTGCCGCATTTTGGGAAAATTGTCATACAGTCTCATCTCAGATATGAATACTATTACTGAAGACTCTGGAGTACGAGTAACTAACTCAACAAAACTGGTTGAGTTTCAATATATATCTCCTATTCATTTCATTAAATATATATTCATATATGGAACTGAAAATACATTAGCGATTGGAAAATGTCGGAAAATATTGCATAACTAGAGATTTCTCAAGTTCAAGTCAATTTTTGGTTGTTCACGATATTTTATACAGTCCAGCTGAAGGAAGTTATATAGGCTATCATTTCATCTCCTTCAATTCTATCGTGCTCTGGCACTCTGTTTGTAGCGTGATGAATGAAGATTTAAATCGAACTATTGAACCATTGCGACAGCGAGTTGAAAAGAACCCAGTCGGATACTTGCGGTCAGTACTGACTACTGACTAGCTAATGACCAAGATCAAAATAATGTGAATACCAGCAAGCTTTTCACATAGCTGTAAAAATAAACGAACAATCGAGCGGCTTTAATTAGATTAATTCAAACGCAAATAGCCATATTACGGTATTTTGGAATACCAAGTGTAACTATGAAGCAAGATATCAATTTCATGGACATTTTGAGTGACTGTTACTGTTACCCATTCTGATTAGGTATTCCCACATATCCCTATTTCATTGTGTTTCGAATTCGATACGGTGTTTCGCTCTTTTTTTATTGCCAAAACGAATTCAAGAACTGATTTAATTCGACTTCCTTTTCCTGCGTAAGATAATAAGAGTATGCAATAGGGAATATAATCGGTGCGTTCGATTTGAAGTTCCTTGAATATCGACTTCAGATAAGGAATTTCTGCAGTTTTATTAGTATTCCAAGTCATTACTGTTGGTTCAGTTGGGAAGGTTTGTTCGTTTCCTCAACAGCCTCTACACAAATTCATTTTTTCTAGGTAAGGCCATTACAAATTGAATCCTCTCAGATAGACAAATCCCCAGAGTGTTGATATCAACAAGTTGTTAAGATGAACAAAGAGTTAGAATCTCTACCTCTCTATTCGGATTTCCTAGCGAGAGGTGCTCGAGGGAGTTCACCATCGAAACATAGGAATTTGAAAATAGACCTTTGTAACATCCGAAGTCTGAACGAAAACATAAACGATGTCCATTACCATCTACAGGCTGAGGAACTAGATAGGTATACTAGCATTAACTCATCAACTAACACGACCTATATGCTCTGCCCTGGATATGACCTCCATACCCGTTTTAGATTCAGAGGAGGTTTATGTCTTTTCCAGAAATGATCTGTCATGCCATCATGAGGAGGAACTGGAACCAAAAGAATTCGATGTTATGTGGCTCAAGATCGATAACCACAAACAGACAAAGTTCATCTGCTGCCTTTATCTATCACCAAACGAACTAACTACCGGTGACCTCTTCTTATTCCTTTCTCTAAAACTCGATTTCATCCAACAGAATCACCCAGAAGCTGAAATCATCATCATGGGGGATTTCAATGTCCACAACTCCACCTGGCTCAAATTCTCAAACAAAACAGATGACGCAGGACGTCTGGCTATCACCTATGGTCTTGATCAACTGATAAATGAACCCACTCGAATCCCTGATATCAGCAACCATTATGCCAATACGCTCGACCTGTTCCTCACTAACAATCCGGAACCGTATGAAGTGAAAGTCCGTGCACCACTAGGAAACTCAGACCACTCACTCATCTCCACGATATGTCTTTACATCACTTCGCGAACCAGTCCAACACCCCCATGCACTGTTTAGCATTACAATTCAGCCGACTGGAATGGCCTTCGCATGTTTTTTTCTGAGTTTCCTTGGAGAAGAATGTGTTTTGAATCGGGAGATCCTACGCAATTTGCTGATGAGATTTCGGACATCATCATGCTGGGAATGGAAACTTAGATACCACATAGCACCAAATCATCAACCACTGTGATCTGTAATGTAATGTAGAAAGCGATCAACATCGAGCTCATCTGATATCTAGAGAGCTCAAAAATCGTGAACGACCGGCAATATGGCTTTCGTCACCAGAGATCAACTGGAGACCTGCTTGTCTATCTGACACATAAAACGCAGGTGTCAATCGAGAAACATGGGGAGTCTCTGGCTGTAGCCTTTGTAGCATTTGACCGAGTTTGGCACAAAGGCCTCCTAGCGAAACTTCCGTCATATGGTTTGCCGCCCCGACTATCCTTGCAGATAGATCACTCTACGTGGTGGTAGACGGAGTCTCGTCTGATACGATGACGATCAATGCTGGTGTTCCACAATGCTCTGTCTTGGCACCATCTTTGCTCCTGCATCACATCAATGATTTGTTGGATGTGACCTCCAGCCCAGTTCATAGCTTCGCAGATGATAGTACACTTCATTCCGCCTTTTCCTCTAGACCCCCTATATCATCCAACGAGGCCAGAAGTGCAAGACGAAGACAGGTCGATGCTTTGAATGAGGATCTGACAAGAATTCTGAAATGGGGATCTGAAAATCTAGTACAGTTCAATGCAACAAAAACTCAAGCTTGTATGTTCACCAAGAAGGCAGATCACACAATGACCAATTTGATGATGTCGGGTATATACCACTGTTCCTATGAGGTCGTCAATATCCATGCTGGGTGTCACCATCAATAGCGCTCTATCATGGGACGATCATGTGAGGTCCATTGCGAAAACTGCTTCACAAAAACTTGGTTTTCTTTGCTGTGCGCAGAGGTTCTTCACACCCCAGCAACTGCTCATGATCTACAAAGCACCAATTCGACCTGTCCTGGAGTACATGTTTGGAGCTCAGCCTCTAAACATAAGCTAAAGCTCCCAGATTCAATCCAGAAGAGTCAATGTCAATGATACAACACTCACCAAATCATTGACCTCCTTAGAACATCGTGGAAAGATCGGCAATCTCTGCCTTCTTTATAGATTCTTCCACGGTCGGTCTCAACGGAAATATCATCTATTATGCCATCACTTGCGATTCCTAGTAGACAAACCAGACGAGCTCTGGCTGGTCACCCACTACACCAAGCATCATTCATCAATAGAACGGCAAAGTTGTGGAATTATTTTCCTAGTGAAGTCTATCCTGATGCCTACAACCTCCAAACTTTCGAGAAAAATTCCAACAAGTCCCTTCTTTCCCAAAATTCCGATGGTTAACACGATGTTCCTCGAACAGACTTCCTTTTCGTGTTGTCAACAGATAAAAAAAAATCTCCCTCAATTGTTATGAGCGTGTATCTACCTTTTCGTGTGTCTTTGTTGTATGTTTGAAATTTCAATTTTTGTATTCCCATCATGGATGCCGTTTAGGCATTATTTAAACGTTATTTTAAAGCTTCTTTTAGATTAGTTGAAATCGAATGCGCACGCACTTAGGTTACTCAGCGCTTGCACACGATATGTACGGTGGTGGGTGAGAGGTTTTGGATTACATTACAGGGTCGTCCCTGTCTTCGCATAACATAATTCAATTCTCAACAAAGACGTGATTTCAAGCTTAGATATGCATTCATCCGATCTGAAGAATAAAAACTGAACGCTCAAAACGATGGAAATGTTCTAAAGAAAAAGCCGATTCAAATTAATTCATCTTCAACCACTCACTCACTGTTTACAAGAATTCATAGTACATCCAATATGGACGATCCATATCTCCCAGTGGAGGTAAGAATCAGCCACTAGAAAAAGGTGTAGACTTTAGCCTACTTGATTATGTTGAATCTTAATACCTTACTAAGGCTTCTCAAGATCGAAACTAGATGGTGTCACCTCTGCTGAATCTCTGGAAAATACAATTCGAATGTGAAATTCAACACGAATAAAAGATTTGAACCATCAGCCATCAACCATTACTGTCAGATATCCGTCATTATCAGTTGACTTTACATGATCGACGATAGTATTGCCATCTGAACTCAAGCGGTGCGTCTTGGTAAAGTTGTGATTCAATGGCGACTGCATAGTGATTTACATAGTGATTTCGAGGCATTACATAGTGACTACATCGAGCCTATCTCAGCCTATTACCAGATCTATCACCAGTAGGTGGTTGCGAACGGGCTGGTCGTAATTTCGTTCGAGCGGATGGCACGCGACAAGTGGCGGCTGTCGGAAACAGCATGTGGTCTCTATCTGGTCCGCCGATTTGGAAGGTCTCGCCGTCGGTTGGTGCCGAGCCGGACCAGATGGCCAACATTCGATATCCATGCACCGTCCGAGATATAATTATCGCGAGATACAGGGAATCCGAACAATCTCATCGAACGCATCAGCTGTTGTATGTGTGATGCGCCAAGCGGCAGTCATCTGGGTGCATCCCGATGGTGCCGAATCTAACGGTATTTTCGTAGATCTGCCGAATCTGACGATCAGTCAGTCAAAGAATTAAGGAAACATAATGATATGATATCATTCCTTCAGTTTGCTGGACACTTTTTCATGAACATGACTATTTTTTGAGGAAGATCAATAATAAGCGACTCATTAAGCTTTATTCAGACTTCAGAATATCATATCATATCATATTGAAGTTGCTTTATTGTCGAAAGAAAAAAAATCTCATAGGTTGAAGTACATAAAAGTACATTATTATATTATATAAATAATATATAAATAATTATTACTTATATGTGAACGAAAAAATGATATAATCGAACAATATCAATATAAGAATCATCACATTTTCGGAATGAATGATACTTGCATACATAACAGTAAAAACCCATTGAATAGATAATAAATATACAGTTCATGAAAAAGTTCACATTGGAATGTGAAAATAAATAGGATTTTCCATTGAGAAAATGATTATTTATATTTAGATGCCTACATGAGAGGATAGCCTATTTAGAGCAGGAATTCAACAATAATATTCATAAGCTACCATAAAAAAGATGTAAGTATAATTACTGAGTTAGACTTTGGAAATTTTTAATCTTCTGATGAATACCACTTGGTTTCATGTTTGCATTTGAGGACACTTTTGTAAAATTCCCAAAAACAGATATTTCGATATTTTTTCGAGTTGGCAACATTGTTTATGCGGCTTCTCATAAACCGGAAATATGGGATATCAAGCTACTACTGATGACTGCCAAGAGCTGTCTGGCAGAATTGGCAACAACGTTGTCGTTCATCATAATGTATGCATTTTATTGTGTTTTTTTGAATTCTGAACACGCGAGAGCCATAATACCATGAGAAATCCATAAATTGTACAGATGAATAATGATGATAAGAGGATAAAATGTAAATGTATTTTTTCAATACCTACTTCAGCAGCATGATCTAGGTCAAGAGTTCATCATGTCATGAAATTCATATTCCTCCTGATACAGGTATCGAAAGGTCACAAAAATTTCGGAAAGTCTATCTTTTCGTCTTTAGTGTCTATTTATCTTTTGTACAAAAATATTCACAAATAATATCAAATATTATACTCAAAATGTTTTAGAATGTTATGAATATCATTTTTTGGAAATAGAAACTATATTCATATTCCTGTTCTCGTTTGAAATTTTGAAGTTGCAGCAGTGCCGTAACAAGTATTGTCTTAGTTGAGAATCAATTGAGATCATGATATATATCATTTGGAAAAAAGTATATTCTGATCCTGACTGCAAATGAGGACAAATTGAAAACAAGCCATTGATTTATCTCTCAAATATAAAAATGATGTAGGATTTGCGAGCAGAATAAAGCCCGAAGAATAAAGATATCATAAACATGAGTTTTTGTCTGGAAAATCTTCATATCCGTCACATGTGTTGCTCCAAGCATTGCATGAATTTTCTTTGATGAAAACCTATCCAGATGTTGATATCACGTTGAAAATTTTTAACATTGCCATTAACAGTGGCATCATCTGAGATCGATCATTGGCCAACAGGGGACATCAGATTTATCAATCTTATCTATAGAATATTCCATTCCGAGACAGTTGAATTAGGACTGAATCATGACTGATTTTCCTTCTTGCAGAGCCACGTAAGTATGAATATGGATCTTCCATATTGGAATTGGAATATGGATATCCATAAGTCGAGTTTATCCAATTAATGTACTGAGTTCAAAGTTCTTGAAAGTTTCTATGCTATGTACCAAATATTTCTTGTTATATTTATGAAACAATAACCACTGAATATTCAATATTTCGTCAACCCGTGATTCGTTCTTCCTAATTCACTTTTTTTCTTAAAAAACAAAACAAAATTTTTCCCAGTTTTTTTTCCTAATTTAACGTACCGTGATTCAATTTTTGGAATGATATAACGCACGGCAATTAATTTTCATTATATTAGATTATATAAATCTGAAGGCATGATCATTCACAAATACATTTCTGGCCCTTGTGTTTATTTAACACAAAATATTGTCAGCGCGGTTTCCCTCGTTCCACGCCCATCATAAAATTATATTTCGTCCATTAAATAACGGTTAACGATTCCTGAAAGCTTTCGTTGGCACACACTGTAAAGCTGCCAGTCTCCAATCACTCTCATTATTGGATATCGACCACTCGATAACACCTCAGGTGAGTAGGCTTGTATCTGGAGTCTATTGACCCACTAGGGAGTTCCCATTCGAATATTCATCGGCATCTCTCTATCGAACGCAATATATAATGCATAACCGAGTAGGTACCCACCTATATTACATGCATATAGATTCATAATATCCACCTAGGACTAGGACTTCGATTGTGCGTCGTGAATTATCATGAACGACGTGTAGACAGGCGTTTACCACTCAGTATACACTGAACCAATGTGTCTGTCCATCGTCATACATTGTAAGTAGGCTCTGGGTTATTTGCCGTGGTAAGGCATAAAAGTGTCAAAAACGGTAATAGATATTTAGGATACATAAGTATCGTGGAGATGTTTGTCACGATATCAGTTGGGAAATGGGCAAATCGAACAACAATTCAATAATTTCATGCAACTCGTCATCGAAAATATAGATAAAATGATATGATTCAGAATTACCCAATTACTACTGATCAGAACAGGTTCATTTGAAAAAGATTCGGCCAAGGAAAATGGTATCTTTCGCCCGCGAAATTGGCCTTCTCCATGGCTGACTTACGATCCCAGGAGTTGTGGGTGCACAACGGGTCCGAAGAGGTGGCCTAAGTGCGTTAGGTCTCAGACCGCCCACTTTCTTACATTACATTACATTACAACAGGTTCATTGTTGTTTTCCTTTTTCCAACTATTTGCCCCATTTTTTTTTGCATTTGTTACATATTTATTATATAGAGTGCCTCTGAAATGTCTATACAATGATACCACAGCGTACTGAGACAAAATAAGGTTGAAATCGAATTTTTTTTTTCAAATTTATTTCAATATTTCAATGGTCTCAGTTTATCGTTCTGAAATTCTGTAGGTACACTGAGAGGATTATAATGCATAAGAAACATATTACACCATTCCGATCGACACAAAGGGTGTTACACATTCTTGCATTCTTCACGTAACTTTCGATCCTCTCGAGAGTTTATGACATTTCTCTTGGTTTGGCAATTGAATTGAATTGACGATATTGACAAAATTCAATTCAATTAATGAATGAAAGCCGTGAACCAATCTGAATCTTGTGTATTAACTCGCGAACCAAGAGAAGTCACAAACCTTTAAACCTTTAAAAAACAGCATTATGATATGGTCAGTGGCGTACTAAGAAAAAGTTCTGTAAACTTTTTAATCGACAGTACAAAAATTATGTACAATGGAAATGTAACTTTTTCAACGCTATTCGTAAAAGATTCTCCGATATCAAATAATTATAAAATAATATGATGAGTGATTCCGAAAGCGATAATACGTATGAGTATACTGGGCATGGGAATAAATATCCCTGAATAAATTTTGGATAAATCCAAAACTGGTAGGATGGTAATACAAAAATTGTAACTTCATATAGAATAATATGAAGAGGCAATATTGAACTTCTTTTTCAATTTCATCTCTTATATCCAAATGAACTGAAAAATACATATTGATATATTAGGTATTTGAATTATTCCTATCATGTTTTTTTTAATGCAGTTTTTCGTACAAGATCATAACAAAATACTCGAAAAAAAAGTGAATGCTTCCCCAACGAGTGATGAAATTATCAGTTTTGTCACCGTGTTATTTGTTCGAAATCTTCTTCTCTTAATTAATTAGTTCGAAACTCTGACCTAATTCAATCATCTTCGTATATCTCTCTAACAGTTTCTGAAACCCTCATGGCGGGCGTCGTATTCGAATATAACCCTCTACACCTCGTTACGAGCTACAAATAGGTGCGTTTTATCAGTTTCGGTTGATGTTTATGAAATGAAAGTGGTGTACAGAAGATCCTGATAAACTGCCGTCACAAGAAACACGAGGAAATTCAATTAATCCGGCTTTCCAACTAGATTTTTCGACGCCATACATCATCACCTCATGAACAGCATCGGTCTTCTCAATTTCAGTAGTAGATGCATTTCAGCTCGTGCTGCTTCTCAAAAACGCTTCGAAAATAAATCGGAATCGTCGTTTTAAAATATAACACGAAATCTATTGCACTCCGTTTATTTCTGTCACCGAGAAGATTCCTCCGCTGGAATATTTTAAGAATAACCAAGTGGAAAAGTATGGAGGTATAGGACTGATATCTCGAATATGGATGCAATTATCAAAAATTTACGACTGCTAAACAATGATAATAATGATGATAATATTAATAATAATCATAATAATAATTTATTCAGAAGATGTACTCAAAACCGAGCTCATTTCGTACTTCATTTCAGTTCATTATATTTAGTATTGACCTCGAATGGAACCACCGTTTTCTTATTTCCGGTATACAGTTCTCGCAAAAGTCCTTTTTCCCCTCTTATCTTTGTAACGATTATACATAAACGAGTGAAATTTGGGAACTAAATATTCAATATCCGTATGGGGTACAGCCAATGGCAAGATCTTGAATCCAGTGGAAACTTTACAGAACACAGATATGAAAAATGTTCATATCTTACCTTAGTGATTTGTATAGTTATCGGGGATATCTCACATTATATAACATATACAGGTACAAAATAGCTTTATATACTCATTACATAGCCTCGAAAGAAAAACACTCTGTAACGATAGTGAAGAATGTGATAGTCAATTCGTATTTACCAAAAATTTTTTCTAATGTTGGTCAAAAATCACTGTGTTTTGATGGATTGAAAATATATAATAGCATACCTTTAGATATGACTCTCAAAGGGACCCGTTTGAAAGCAAAATTGGAACATTATTTTATGACTAGGCGATATATGTAGTAGAATGTGAGATGTAAACAATTAGCTACATTTTTGTTTTCTTGTCACTCATCACTTTCATATAATATATAATTATACGTAGGTAGGTACTTACAAATCTTGCACATTTTCCACTCCGTCATTATCTTCAGTTTGTAGTATGTGCCAAAACTGTGCCAATACTTAAGGAATGTATTTTGTGTTTTCTTCATTTATAGTTTGTATTCCTCCATTTGTATTTTTTATGACTTTTCTTCCTAATCAAAAGAAGCATGTATTCTTCTTGGAATGAATAAAGCCTTTCTTCTTAAGGGTTGTAAACTTCTTGAAGTAGATACTGATTTTCAAATCTGTAATCAATATCATACTGAATGGAATTCGAATTTTAATTATCAATAATGAGCCATTCAATAACATTGAATAGGTTTTTCCGATACCTTCTAAAAGAGGTGTAGCTTGCCGTTGAGTTTCATTTAAAATTATTGGTCACAATGGCTTTTTGACGTCATCTTTAACGATCATCACTCGTAGGGAACCTTTTTAATATTCAGTTTCCAAATTTCACTAGTTTATGTATAATTGTTCCAAATATAAGAAGGGGGAGGGGACTTGTGATAAGCCATTTGAAAAAACCTATGTTTGGTGTGTCATGGGAAAATGGATCATCCTGCATTGATATTGATACGGATGATGATGAAAATTGGATCACTCTGCATAGTTGATAATATCAGAATGAAAAAGTTCATATAACTGTGAACAATGTGAACAAACCTATGGTATAATATTTGGGGAAACGAATTTATTAAAAATTCACCGCACTTTTTGAAATAATGGTCGTCCGACTAATAACTGAGATAATTAGGAAGCGGAGCAAAGAGAGATTAGCTGTATTGAGTATAATATAGCCAGTCAGATTGAGACAAAAATAAATAAATAAATAATTACTCACGTGCACCTCATCCATTACTGAACATACCTGAAACAAAATGGGAAAATCAGTAATATAAAATAAATGAATTGAAAGAAATGAAATGAGTTCAATTACTCCCCATTTCAACACCTGCCATTGATGTGCCAGAACTGCACGAATCACCAATATTTATTCGAATACTTATACACTGTATAAGATGAGAAACGGTATGAGAGATAGAAATTCGGTTGAAGGGCAATCAGAGGGCCAGTCCAACAGACTTGGAAATTATTTCAACTTATTTGTAGTTTTTCAATTTTATCGATAGAAGTGAATTTTTCAGAAATCCATTACATATTTTTTTACCTTTTTTAGAGACATGAATAGACTGAGAATACTTGAGGTGATATTCACAGATTCTTCACAGATTCTGAAAGCTTTTTTCATTCTGGAAACACTCTTGTATTATACATAATGATTTGACAACGCACCAATTCTTAATAATAATGACTCTTTTATACTTCCTATCCTCGTCACTTATTTGGCTCTGTGATATGGCGTTAACATGTCTCATGATGTGCGATAAACGTATTATCATTATCAATATATATATCAATAGTATAGTTTTCCATTCATGAAAAAAAAATGAGGTGGAAAAATACATAAGTATCATACTTTCTCAAAATCTGAACTCACTGTATAATCAGTGTTCCTGAAGAAAAAGATAGGATATATTTCTCGAAAGCAACTGACACTTCAATAGTACAGAATAAGAAACTATAAAAAACAACATGTAATGCTGCATATTTCGCAAACGTATAGAAATATTAGATTTTCTCATGATATCATCAACACAGTCTTTAGAGTGATTGATACGAGTACTATAGGAGTACTATTTCACAAGAAATACTATAGAAAACTCATGGTCATGTATCATTACGAAATCTTTCTCATGCATAAATATTTGAACGGCCCGACTTTGAAAGAATGGATATAGAGAAAAACGAAAATATCACATTTATGAATGATTTGCAAACAGAGTGTGTTCTAGGCTCTGATAGCACTAGAGCACAGATAATTCATCACTACTTAATCGTTTCAGATCACATCATGAATTGTTTGACTTTTTGCTTTTCACTGCATGAGAAGAATATTATTTTGATTTTTTAAGCTGACGCTTTCATTGTGAATCAACAATAATATTTTTCTACAACACGCATATTGTGTAAAATCATCGAATAGTTTTTAACGTCAAAAAAATGATTCTACTGGGATATGCGAATAATATAAACGAGAGTCTGTCAATGAATCGAATTTATTATTTATTATTATATATTTATTATTAGTTTTATTCAATTATGACATCAACAGGCAGTTACTAAACTCAGTTGACCAAATTAAAGATCTCGGAGTTATCCTAGACTCTTCTCTCAGCTTCAATCCCCATATTACTAATATAGTGCAGAAAGCCACGAAGATGTTATGCTTTATCAAGAGAACAACCCGTGATTTCAATGATATAACTGCAATAAAAGCCCTCTATTGCTCCTTAGTTAGAGCTAATCTTGATTACTGTTCAACAGTCTGGTCCCCATACTACACAACCTATATAGCGAAAATTGATAGGATTCAAAATAATTTCCTAAGATACGTAGCTTTCAAATCAGGTCTTCACTGTGAATATGCACTACTGGAATACAATCTAAATATCCCCACTCTTGTGGTCCGTAGAAAACATAGAGATCTTATTCTGCTCTTCAATATTATAAATGGCAGATACGATTGCCCCAATCTCCTTTTGAAAATCAATTTCTTGGTACCTTCTCGGTCAACTAGACAAACTCAAACATTCCACATACCTTTCCACAGGTCCAACTATTCTTTCAATAACTTCATCTCACGAACACTCAGATTAGCAAATTCTCTCAAGGAGCTTCCATTATTTGGTACATCATTAAATAGTTTCAAGGCTCATCTTAAAAAAATCAACTTCTAAACACAAATAGTTATTTTGAAAAATGTAAAGCTCTCATAGTTATTTTGAACAATGTAAAGCACTCATATTATGACATATTACCACTGTACTTTATATTCTATCTGCTTATACAATGTAATTATCTTGCATAAACAATGTAATAATTTTTCCTAAATGGCCTCGTCCGTATAAATAAATAAATAAATAAATAAATTATGAATCGCCCTGTATTTTCAGGCCTTTCTGAATATATGAATTCAAGTGATATTCTCTGGGTGAACTTTCTCATGTTATAGCGATAATGAACAGCTGGAATTTTATTGACGAGGAAATTATATGATACTGATGGAATAAATATCAGACTCGTATGTTTATGAAAGGAAAAACTAGTCTGCTTGTATTCTATTTAGATTTTGATAATACGTATCAATCATCCTCAATAAATAATATTTCCTCATTCAATTATCAATTCATTTATTCAATACCTTGTTCAACATGAACGAAATTCGTTCACAATATCATTCATATTATTCACAGAATATGATATATTCGATAGTTGAACATTTCTAGATTCTTAGCGTCTGAGTACACACCTCATGCAAGGGAGAAGTTTTATATATTTTGGTTCGTTTGGAATCTGAAATGTATCGCAATCTCGAGAAGATAATCTCGGAACATTGAAATTCAATTTCTCCAACAAGTCTGCACAATCAACTGCTTGGTTTACAACTTCATAAAAAGGATGAGGATACAGCAGTATTGTAATCCTTACATGCAGGTACTCAAAATGGCAACTTATAGGCAATTGAACCCTTTCAAATATCTGTAGCAAAACTACGAGGAGAACAAAATGACAAAAAAATACAGACACGCTAGTCCGGCACTGTAAACTGTCACCCACCCACCGTTACAATTCCAGTTACCTTGACGGAATGAATATTGCCGTGACATTACTTACTGAGAGGCGTCTACGTAAAAAATCGTGGCGCAGAAAACTGAAGTATAAGCATCGAACCTTCCTATTTCAGCGAGATTATTTATCGAAGAAAAACCACACCAGTCTGCTCTGATATTGATTGCATCAAGTATGGAGAGGAAACGTGGAAAAAGTTAATGATATCCTGTTAATTAAATTTCAGTTTACCGTTCTGTTCACAGATATTAATGGCGTGAGTGCGACGTTTTTGCGAGATATTGTCTTCGTTTCCACGAAAAGAGGAAGTTAGTTCAAGTTATACCAGTGTGTAAAAGCCAAATGGAATAAACTTAATATTTCGGTTGACATTCTTCAACGGCGAAATGCGATCGCTACCTTCAAGCCCCTTCGAATGACATCAGGTACAACCCCCAACCCCATGGGGAGTATAGGCTTGTGATATATTTTTTAGAAAGGTCTCTTCATTCTCTGATCGGAGATGTTATCGTTTTCGTTCAAGTTTATTGCAACAATTAAGATTGAATGAAATGAAATCATGTGGTTACCGAAATTCCCTACAATATACAATCAATACCAAAATGTACTGCGAAACGTAATGAAATGTAATAAAACACTAAAAAGGACTGACTATGAATGTCAATGGAGTAGATGTTCATTTTTTCTGTTTTATTTATTTATTTAACAACATTAAGTACAAAAAAATCTTTGCTGCAGGTCATGAACCATCTAGTGGGTAATATAGGATTATATAGTGAAAAAGGAACAACAATGACGAAAAAAAAAGGGAAATTTGTCTATAAGGAAACAAACAACAGGAAAGTAATATTGGATAGTTATTTCAGGTAATAGTACGCATATCACTGACAGGTGTGTCCATATACTCCTGAATCGAATAGAACCCAATTTCAGATTGTTCACCAGAAACGTCTTGGCTACATCCTGATCTCGAATAGAAGTGTCTTTCAACATAATTCAACATATTATTCTATCTTAATTGTTGCAACGAACTAGAAAACGATAACGTTTTTTACGAAAAACAAAATGCCTAATACCGTTTGTCTATATTCCCTGCATACAGTGTGTATGTATAACAGAGAGTTTTTATTTTTGAAAATCGATCAACGGGTTTTGAAATAGGAGGGTTTTGAGGTTTGAAATTGTACACACTGTATATTTTTTATTCCTTCGTTCTATTATTCATTTCAGATGAATCAAGAAATTCTCCCTTGATTTTATCCGAGAAGTATATTCAATGCCCGACGCCCACAGAAACAATGTAACTCGTAACGAATTCTTCAATTATTTCTTGAAGACCGATTCGCAGCATCCAGATTCAATTTAGCCGAAGGAATATTCAATTTCCTTGCTGAACCATCAGCAGAGTCCTAATCGGCCGAAACTGGGCAGAAGCTGAGCTCTGCAATTTGAATAATTGCCGAACCGCATGAACTGCCTTCGCAATTAGTGATTAGTACCCATACATCTGACAACAATGCGCACAATTTGTGAAATCGATTTCGATTGAATGGGCCTCCGAAAAGTATTAGTCATGGAATAATAATCCACAGGAAAATAAGGTTTTTGAATATTTTCATGATGCTCGTTCATTTACAGATATTCTGAATTAAATTCCATCCGAAGAAATGTAAAGAAACTGTTTATATACGAATTCGATTCGAGTCTGAATCAACAAATGCGACGAAACTTCTTCTCGACTTACCAATGGGGTTTGAGGACGAGTTACCAAAGTATGTTGAGGATCAATATCGATGTCCCATCCGAATAGAGGACTACGAGAGCTGGTGAACTACGATCCCAGGTTCAGAGAAAGGTTCAAACGACCAAAGGCGCAACACTTGGAGGACTCATCAGGAGTAGTGAGACAATACACAAAAAGGTGACGTTCACCAGTTCACCAGTTGCGGAAAATGCGCCTTAACGAACAAAGTTCAGGCTGATGAAATTTCATTGATCACACACCGAGGGCTACCCCCTAAAAAGCCCACACTGACACACTACACACGTCAGCACTATAGCTCACTAATGAAGGCCGACAATTTTGATGTTACAATAGTTGTGACAGATCTCATCGAATCAAAAATGACTGTTTCCGGTTACTTCCATCATTCATCAGGTAAATTTGGTCTGTACCTATTTGTATTAGTACTTCCAATGATGCTCTCCTCTATTTTTTGTTCTATTACAAAATGTATAAACAAAACAGTACGCAGACTATCTTCCCGTATGTATCAGAAGTAAGATACAAAATAAAAAGCCTCGATTATTTCGTCCATTTGTCATTCTTTTGGGTTTGATAGGAGACGGACATAATACGCCTAGTTCGGACCAAACTTATCCATCTAAACCCTGAGAAATGCTGGATAGTTTGTTGAAAACAAAAATAATCCAAAAAAAGTGAGTGCTGACATCGAACAAAAATGATTTCTAAACAAATTCGTAAGATACTGTCTGTAAGTTCTTCGAGGAGGTGGTACATTCATTTTTCAGTTTTTGATGGGATTTTCTCTCCTCGTTTCTAAAAAATAGAGTAGAAGTTATTAAAAATTATTGCAATATATTTGTAGTAAGGACAGATTTAGGATCTGTCCCAAAATGCCACTGCGCTTGAAATTGAACCTTTAGATACCTAAAAGAGAAATTCTCTATTGGACAGTGACACCTTGTTTTTGAAAAAATTTGGAAATACAAATATATTTAATAATAATAAAACCTCTACTTATCTTGGTGGACGTTTCGGGAACGAATCTGCTCCCGTTCTCAACACAATTGAAATATTTTTCTTCGTAAACTTTTTTCGATGTTTCCGATTTTGACACTGAAAAGTGTCACTGAAAAGTGTCAGTGTCAAAATCAGAAACATCGAAAAAAGTTTACGAAGAAAAATATTTCATTTGTGTTGAGAACGGGAGCAGATTCGTTCCCGAAACGTCCACCAAGATAAGTAGAGGTTTTATTATTATTAAATATATTTGTATTTCCAAATTTTTTCAAAAACAAGGTGTCACTGACCAATAGAGAATTTCTCTTTTAGGTATCTAAAGGTTTAATTTCAAGCGCAGTGGCATTTTGGGACAGATCCTAAATCTGTCCTTACTACAAATATATTGCAATAATTTTTAATAACTTCTACTCTATTTTTTAGAAACGAGGAGAGAAAATCCCATCAAAAACTGAAAAATAAATTCGTAAGAGCTACGATTCTGCTCCGAGTCCATTGACGAACGTCTCTCGCATCTTGCATATCAAACAAAGAAAATAAATGTTTTTCTTGAGGTAGAGGGGCCCAATCCTCCTCTTGCCAACCGACTAAGTCAAAGAGTTCACTGAATTCCCATGCACAGGCACGACAGTCATGGATGCCATTAACGTGTGAAAGTGAGCGTAAAAAATCGTTGAAACACATGCCTTCTGTGAAAGACTACAGAATATTTTGATTCTGCCTCGCCGCCAATGCGAATATATCAACTTCTCATGATTTCAAGATTTTCGTTTCTATACCCTCATCATCAGAAACAAGGAAATTAATTCTCATCCATTTTATGCGGAAAATAAGAAAAATAAGAACATTATTACGGTACTGTCATTGCAATTGCAATGGTGAAAGAACCATCATGTATTTTTCTTTAAATACTAAAGCTATATATGCACATGTCTACCTGTAGATTCTTGTTGAAGCTACAAAGAAAATAGTTATTTTTGTATCGAGTGCATGAAATGCGAAGGGCTAATCACGTTGAAAGTAATTGTTCAAACTTTACTTTCAATTATTATTCCAATGAATGGAATTGTTTTATGATAAAAAATCAATTAATAATCGACTCTGTTAAAAGTAAATCCTTATCCAATCCACGGTGAGAAATGAATATCAATGTTTGAATGTCAAAACGCTTGTGTAATGAATCATTTCACTTCTCAAAAAGATGATCATGGCAATGAAAAAATATTTATTTAGATGAATAAAATGTTTTACGAGTTTCCGGATATTTTTTTTAATAGAAAGTGAAAAAACAAAGAATGAGTTGGTTTTCTTGCAGTTGATGCAAAAAACAGACCTAACTGGTATGATTTTTTTCGAATACATTTTTGTAATTTACTTCGCATCGAATTAATTGACTGAAATTCGATAAAAAATCCAATATATTCTATTATTTCAATGAGCAGGATTGAAAATAAAAAGGATGAAGATGTATCTACAGAGCAGATATTTGAAGAGAAAACTGTAATTTCCTCAAACAGAAATAAGCTCCCAATCACAAAATTAAATATTTTTTCAAAACCTTATGATAACGTTTTGAAGCCAATTCAATTCATATCGCTATAATAGACATTAAAACAAGATAGGGGATAATTTAATCAATCTCATCCCAAAAATATTACGGAGTTCGAGTCAAGTCAATCAATGATGAAATCCACCGAGAAATGAAAAATTAATTGCTGTTTGTAACAACTAGCTGGATTATGTTTTATAACATGAAAATATCGATTTTGCCTCCAATTTTACTCTGTCACAATCTTCGGAGAAAAAAATTGTTTCACAAACTAACTTGTCCCTCAGCTTACGTTTCCTTTTATATTTTTCAAGAATATTCCTTCATTTTTCATTTTGTCAGTTCGATATGTCAAGTTATCAACGTCGATTTTGAATTTGATATCCAACCATGCAGATATTATTTTCGAGACCTCACCAGGTTAAGAATTTCGAAAAATAAATATGCTTGAAACTGACATCCCCAAGCTTTGCCAGAAAAAAAGTGACCAGTAGTTGCAGACGATGAGAATAACAAACGTCCAGAGATGGGCGCAGCTGATGGATTCCCAGAGGAATCTCTATGACTCTACCCAGCCATACGAAGACATACTGTGTGAAACAGAGATAGAGCGATCCTCCAAACATTTCAACTATTCTGAAGGCAAGAGCCCCTTTCTTCAATTCGGTCCATTAGGACTTGCCCTGCGGGAAGCTGCCGACAGGAACCGGGAATCCGTTCGATGCACCCTTTATCTTGTTTACACGGAATCTTCCAGGATATTGAGTGCCTTTATTGTGGATGGTAGCACTTTTGATAGTTCCGAAGGGCATATCGCTGGAGAGTTTTGGCGATCATCAACTGGGGATTAGGATAGGATTCATGAGGAATACTTGGCCAATTCTTGAATTCTGAAACATCTAGCTTTCCCGATACCTATTAAGGAATGACTGGATTCTTATGTTTTTTGTTTATCTTTTGACCACACCCCTTTGAATCAGATGTTGAATAGCCACAATCTCATGAATCACTTCAGGTCATGGAGTAGTCTAATGAAGAAATATTGTAATATTGTATGAAATCGCAACTTTTTTATCAGAATTTTCACTTCGTACTATACTATTTCATAGATAAGAGACTATAATGTGGGCACATAATTCAATGATCGCTATTGAGGAGGTTACGAGAATGAAGTATGATATTGAGTCACCTCAGACAGAGACCAGAAAAAAACAACAACAAATCTAGTGAAGTAGTATTCATATCTAAAAAATTCGAAAGTCTTCAGAATAACAATAAAAAATTTACAAGACAATAAAAAATCATCCATTTCCTCATTTAATTAGAAAACGATCATTTTGAGGAAATTCTCTCACAAATCAATTTTTACTGAAAAATAATTATGAAGTATGACATTACAATGACATATATCTAACATCTGACTTGATTGATAATTTGGTGATACTGATGTCAAACAAATGAACGTACTTATTTTGCTGTCATATAACAACTTGTTTGAAGAGTCAATATAACACTAATATACTTTGCAGTATCTATCGAATTTCCAATTAAAACCACCTTTGCAACGATGTTCTCATATGAAAACATCATGTAACGGCAAAATTCGTCCTCAAATTCAACTCGCATGATTCATTTTCGAACTGGCAACGTAATTATCATGCCGTTGTCGTTCCTCTTCATGTGTTACCGCTAGACGTTAGACTCTTGTCAACGCTTCGTGACGCTTATAGCTAGCCGTTTCCATACGAGAGTAATTGTCATCTGGTTCAGAAACTATGAGTATGACATACAAATAAAATCGAAACGTATTCGTGATGAATGAGGAGTTTTCGTACTAATTTCGAGTGGTTGACCTATCAGTTCATCTCTGTTCGGGGGTGGCAGCCGAATGGCACTGCTATCGACGTCACTAAATCTGTTCTTTTCCTGCTACTAATCGCAAATTTCAATAATCACTCAGAAATCGTAGGATCACGTATAAGAGAAACAAAAACGACGAGTTTTGAGTATATTAGACCGAAATCGAGAGTTCTTAACTGATATTTTGCATTTTTTGATATTTGTCGAAAAAATGGATGAAGATTTTTGTCTTGTGTCGGGAAGATTCGAGAGCTCTAGAATTTAGTCGAATCTACTCAGAAATATTGAAAAAAATGCTTTCGAAAAAGGTCGGCACCAATTTCACATGAATCCGTAGAGACTACAACGAAGTCGCCAATAAATAGGTTCGAATTCGCGACACACTGTATGAGCTCTGAAAGTGAACCGACCCAAGTGTGGAATCCACAAGACGGCAACGTTGAAGGGAAGACCCATCGTCTACGCTACTAAACCTACAGCCTATGAGCCCATTGTCTCGACCATTCTTCCGGTGCACCGGAGCGCAAACCGCGCATCCGCCTTACGTTTTCCGGTGGGCGGCCGAAAAGGCGACGGGCTGATACGGTCGGCCGCCCTTGCGTCTATATAATAACACAAGGGCAACAATCAAAGATTTCGTATGTGATGAAAACATTTATTGGAATCTCCAGATTCGTGACCATAATTAATTTTTTTGGCGACCGACTTGACGTTTATGTTTTCGTGATTTTGACTTGTTATACCACAAAAAGTCATGTGACAGTTTAATAAATGAGTTGGAAGACGAAAAGAGAAGTCGGGCGTTTGAGATTCTGAGTTCAAAAGAGTGTGTTTCCAATGTTAGCTTCCGTTAATGTTCCCACTTATGAAAACATATCTTTTGATGCAACTAAGAATTCGACAATATTTCTGAAGGGCACACAACACTCTCTCTCCCACACAAAGACAGACATTTTCTCAAAAAATAGCCAGTCTCCAGGAGTTCCGAGATTTCGATAATTGGTTGTGTAGACTTTGAGCGGAGTATATGGAGGTTTATAGGAATTATACCGTATTTTTTAATACAATACTCAATGGAACTTCTCTCATGTCTGCCATAAGTACAATCTGTACCGTTTGCTTTATCAAAATATTTCAAGACCTCAATTTTTTTCAACGAACGACTGAATTGTATGGCTGTTGGATTTTTTATGTTACCGCAAGAGTTCCTGATTTGTCTAAAATAATTTCTGAACAATCTTTGTAATTTCTTGAATAAAATAAGAATTGAATTAATTGTTCTAAATTTCAGCTGTTTGGTGAAATTTTTCCGATAAATATAAATTAATTAATGAATTATAAATTAATAAATAAATTATTCTCTCATCAGAATGGAAATTTATCCTTCAGTTCACATGAGGGATCTAACATTAGAGAGAGTGTTCTAATTTGCAATGTCGAAAAATTAATTAATTTCTTCAATGAAATCCATAGTATGTTTTGCATGTTTCGGTGAAAATTCAAAATCAATGACATTGCAACTTCAACCAAATGACTGAACAACTGAGGTGCCAATTCAACTTTCATTTACTGGAAATTGGTTGGGAAAATGTGATTACTGGATCATTTCGGTGCAAGTCAATACTGTTCTTGAATGTCAAAATTGGTTCTTTATCATCAATCATGAAACAAGAACATGAAATACCGAGTAAAATACATATCTTACTCCATCTTTTCGACAACGAAAAGCAAAAAATAGTATTTCGTATACTTTGGTCATGTTATATTCGAAAATTCATGAGAAATTCTGCAACTGTGAATTATGCAATTGGGTGATTGTGGAATAGTATAATGGCATAATAGTGTTATTCTGCAATTGTGAATTTTGAAATTGGTGAATTTTCAATGCCTCAACGAAGGTTATTCGAGTGCAACTTCTGTATGTATAATGAGAAAAATTGAAAGTCAAAGAAGAAACTACATTGGTATTCTTATGAAGTATGAATATCCATATAAACTCGAGTTCTTAATCAGCCATTCTTTCTCTGTTTTTTTTTTGATATTATCATCAATTCATATTCAATATAATCACCAATTTTTATCAGTATGTATACCTATTGGATTGGAAGAGGATCTATTCCAAAAACCCTTCATTTTTAAAGGTGGAAACCCAGCATAAAAATTATTCTAACTTTCTTGCTTCATTTTTCTAACATAGCGGTTGCAGGTATTTGAAAGAATAGTCGATTTTTCTTACGATTCTCCGCATTTTCCTGCAACAAACGAGAAGAAATGAGCCCGCATTCCGATGAATATTTCATACAGAGCGTATTCGTCGTTTACCTAATAACTTGAGCTAGACAGCGATGAAATATTCAAGCAAATTGCCAGATGTGTGGGTGCACAATTGCTACGTAAGACTTATTCGTACGCGGTATACGTACAAGTATGGGTACACGTGGGAAAAGAAAAATGACCCTCGATAGAATTCCATCGGCGTTTTCCTGCCACGCGCTCGGAAATGCTGAGATGGAAGCTCCGAAAACAAAAGGAAAACTTCCTGTCATAGATTGACCATAACTTCACCGAATGAAAATTTTTTCGAGCCCTGTATGTCGGGAACAATAACATCGCACGACTCACAGAGCTTATGTTGGACTCAATTTTGAAACATGCAGCTTCTTTCGGCAAATTGAAAGCAAAAACGATAAAAAGTGCGCAAGGATTGCTATTTGTTGAATGCTACTATTATTTATTCCTCATAAGGAAATAACAATTTACTGTCTGCATGGGCTTTATATTTTCGATAGAGAACTTCAGTTTGTAGTTCCATAGGAGGATATATTAGCCATGCAAGAAAAAAGGAATATTCGTACGATGGAATTTCGCATTGAAAAATAAAGAGACCATTTTTCACGTCAAGATATATCCATCATACTTTGTTCAATTTAGTCCGATTCCACCAAGTTTGCTCGCGAGCAGATATATGCACAGATTGGAAGCGAACGTTTTTCTCTTTTCATATTCTTACACGGATGATACGAAAATGAAAAATGGCGTGATGTCTGACCCTATCTAATACCGAGCGATGCGAGAAGATGGATCGGCGAGATTCTCCGGGATCTCAATCGTGATCCAGTGTTATTTCGACTATTGAATTTTCATTTTTGCTCGCATAAGAAGTTTGAGGAGATGGACGGGATGCGGTTAATGAATCCTTTGTGAGACAAAATATACCGTGAATTGTAGAAATCTTATAGATATTAGACTAGGAACTCTTCAGTTTCCTCAATTTGAAATCACGTTGTAGGTTTCCACTCCAATTCATGACTAGGAATTCATAATGCATGTGTTTCTGTCTAGGAGGGTTGATGTAAAGCTGTTTCATTCAGTTTTCAATAAGTAGAATGAAAAAAATATAAACAGAATGATGAAAAGTACAAAATAGTGTATTAGAATAGGAGAATTCGATGAAATTAGAGGAAGAAAATCACTGAAAATTACTTTTGATATGATTCAACGTGGTGATATTGATTTCTTTCTCTGACGTTTCGTATTCGTGAGACTATCAACAATTTTATTTGTTCAAATACGGTCCTGGTTACATTTTCACATATTCTGGAAGCTTTTTTCATTCTGGTTACACCCATATATTATAAATAATGGTTTGAATCTGTTTCGACACAGTTTCAGACATCATATTTTTTTTCAAAACTCGAACTCAAATATCATCAATTCCACTTGTTTTGAAAGAAAAATGACTCAGCACAACAATTTCTTCCATTTCGAATATTGATTGACTACTAAGGTCGAGTAATCGTAGGTAATCAGTTCATCAACAAAATGACAGTCAGCCGATATATAGAAGATGATAGCTGGAAGTCATAAATATCAAAGAGGATTCATGAAGAACTGTAGATGCCACCACACAATACTTGTGTGTGTGTTATTAAAAGAAATCAACATATATAGATTGTTACACTGTCAAGAAATCACACTGTATGATATCTGATGAGGGCTGTAAATAGGCCACATCACGATATTCTATTTCCGTATATTGTTTTTTCTTTTCAGCAAAAAATAACGGAAGTAGAGGGGAATCAGCTAGCAACACTGTTGCGTTTTTTGTTTTTCGTCATCATGTTTTTCCTAGACTTGTAGGTCGATGACCTGTATTAACCTGTAATCTATTAGCAATATCCGTGTTGTTATCCTGAAATTGGGAATATCGCAGAATATGGGTTGATGGAATTGTTTAATCTCATTCGGGAGTGAATATTCGGTACTTTTTTCACTCTCCTCCTATCGTATCTAAGTATATAAGGTAAGTTCATTCTCTGCGAAGACCAATATTATTTTTTTAGTATTTGACAGTCAGTCCCGTGTGATGAATGGGAGATGAGATGTGTTTCATTTTGACCTTTTTGAGAGATTTCGTCTTCAATTCGACATTATTTCGACACATTTCAGTTGGGACAACTCACTGAATAAACCTCTGCATCTTTTGGTGACTCATCCTGTAAATATGAAAAATCTTCGATTCATTGTTCCGATTGTAAATTGATCCAGATACTGACGTCGAACCTTCAGAAGCTCATATCAAATTTCGTTTTTCATTGGGAAAAATCACCAGGCCACTTAGGAGTGGTGGTCGAAGGAAACATAAAAAACTAAGCGGATCTCCGCCGCTGGCGATTTCTTCGTCTGGCACCGGTGCAAGAGCTGCATAATGGATATCTTGATAGGAGCATGGAAAAGGGGTTGATATATCCGTCGCTAAATAAGAAGAAGAAAGACAATAGCCTTGGCTACGTGCCACCGATAATGGAGCGGAGAAAGATGTTTAAACGGAGTACTCGACCGGGGAGATGTCCACTTGAGCCAATTCATTTGGAATTTGGGAATTATTAGTTCAGAATATTTCTGGAACAGTTGAAATAACCAATTCGTACAGAATAGTACATTGAAATGTAAGTTGCAGAAGGCAACATATTCTAGCACGAGTCCGAAATGGCAGAATATACTTTATACTTCATACTATTTTCTCTGTTTCCGCTTTATTTTATGGTTTTGTTAATATTGAATACATATTTTCGTAACAGCAAACAATCACTACGTAGGGGAACTTCAGCAAAATAATTAGGTTGCCAGAAATGATTCGTTTCTGACAGTTGACTAAAATTTGACACAATATAGCAGAAATTTTCATAAATTCAAATGCTGCTCCAAATATTTGTAAAATGAATCTATATAAGCTACAAAAACCCGGAAAAGCTGAACTGTAGCAGAGGGTTATCTGAAAGCAACCACAAAAGAAAAATTGAGGTGGCAGCAGGACCAACCACGAGTACTGCACATAGACCAGAATTATCTAGAAGAGTTGAATCTTCTAGATAGTAGAGCAGCGTCACCTGATTCTATCTTAGATCAGGTAGAATTGAATGAACTATATACCATTCCTATTTCTTCAATAGTACTTCCATTGGAAAATTGTTGAGGGTTATTGCTATAATTATTGTCTCCATTTGATTTTTATTCGCAGCATAAATAAATATAAACAACTTGAATCAAAATATCAGTACCATTCTTAGGTTGCTCGCGTCTTCTTCCTCTTTCTTATTTCTTCCAAGATAGATCTCGATCAAATCGGATAGTCTCGAACCACAGATATATATCCTACTGTATAGGGTAGGTATATATTCTGTGTTTGAACTGTCATACACTCATACAGACAGGCATACCAATCATCGAAATTTCCAAAACAAAAATATCTAAAAATCGTGTATCAATGGAGCTCATTATTAAACAAAAAATAGTGCGTTAATCAGTCTGTTAAAGTGCCGAAACAGAGAAATAGAAATTTCAGTCACGATATCTGTATGTAAACCTAAAACGAGGAACATCGTGTTAGCATATATTTTTTTTCCTAAAGAATGGTTTTTGCGAATAGTTTATTCAGTTTCAGTATTAGTTCACATTAATAAAAGCATATGAAGTTATTTTTCATTTCACTTATTCATTCCTTTTCTGAAATAATTCTTTTTTTAAGACCGTAGGTCGAGGAATATTTGTGGCACAGAAGTGGTATACAAAATAGTTTTCTGTACTTCCATATGATTCATCTAAAAATACAGAGAGATCCATCCACTGGGTTTTCCACACAGAATTCATGTTCGATTAAACAAAAAATAAATAAAATATTATATACCGTGTTCTTTTGTTGCTATGCTCCGACCATGGAGGTAACCATTCATCGAAAACCGCGGAGGGCCGCGGTATTTGATGCGTGTTTCACTGGTGACTGACTCCAGTCACTTTCGGAAACACCAAAAATAATTTCATTTTTCACGCACTGCTCTAAACGACGTACTCCCAAATGAATTTATCGGCTCGAGTTGGAAAACAATGACGTCAGTCTCAATGACATCGCTAGCTGTTCAGTTTCTTCGCTTCTTTGGAGGTTTGACTTCGGAAATATTCTTTGATTCATTCGCATTGCTCAGAAACTTTGCCACTTTCTCTGAGGCCGTACTAATACACTATTTTTCGCATTCTCAGGTGTAGCACCTTGCATAACGATGTTGACTGGAATTTGATGGAATACAAGTTCCAATATCATTTTGGAAGAATGATTCAACGGAAATATATGACTAAACAATAATATTGTTATGACCTTCAAGAAAACAACAATTATTTAATAAAGCAGTCATCAGATATACTATAGATATACCAGAATTGTTCATAGAAGAGTTTAAATCAAACCACACATGGTATTGAATTTCGATAATCAACAATCGAGTTAACAACCATGAGTAGTAAAACATTTTGAGGAACAGTGATTTTTATCACGATTGCAAAGTATGCACCTTTTTTTATCTTTATTCACATGTATCAATACAAATATCAACTTTAATAATGAATCTTCTTGAGTTTTTTCATTTTTTTCTCAAAATTGATATACAACTGTAAGGAGAAAGTATTCATTTCATTTTGAAACAACACAGGCAAGTATCTGATATACCACTGTATTTTCAATCTGGGTGATACAAAACTGAATACATGAATTTTAGCAACTATCAAAAAATAGCTAATGATTATCTCAGGATATACGAAGTATTATAATAGAACAATATGAACGATAAACAGAAAAAACAAAATTATTTAAGAAATGGATAATAGTGAAAAAGTATCCAATTCTTATTGTAAATATACGTAGGCGAATCATCATGACTGTCTCATAATGTTCTCCAACCCTCTTCGTGTTTCTGAGCGCTGTACCAGGGCCTACTCTATCAGAGTAGGCCCTGGCTGTACGCAACTCATATTCTCCCATGGGCATGGATGGGCCATTATGCAGATGAGGGCCCCATAACTCCTTTCTTGCTTCCGATAAGGCATCATATCAGTGAATTTATCACTTTCGCGTATTGGAATCTGTTGGATAATGCTGATACAAGAAGACATGAAGAGATCATATCATTTGTGATGTTGATAATTATATGCCACTCGTTCTCATAATGCAGATCATTCGATTAGTTTAACGATCTATTGAGAAAAAATTGCAGACTGTGAGACAAGAATCGACGAAATCTAACTCGTTGAAAGAACAATGAATAATTCTCGATGGATCGTCATCATCGTTAGAACAATTATAGTCACACCTGTAGGGAGATTTGTTGAGTATGAATTCAACCCTCATTTCCGCTCGCATATTCATGAACTTGTGTTGATGGGAAATAACAAAGGAAATAGCTCAACATCTGTCTGCTCGACGATTCATCGATACAAACAAAGAATGGTGAAAAAACTCCTACTCACTCCTGCGGTTATCGAATGATGCAGGTGATGAAATTAATGTTCTGACGTCCATAAATGAATTGATTCGCAAATTTGCGTGGAATTATGATGAGTCAGAAGATTTTGAAGATATCGAAATGAAATTTGTTATATTGAGTATAATTTGGGAGATATTCACTTGGTTTCACACAATGAATAATGTCATAAATAAATGTCTGTCTTGATAGGATGAACCATTATGGTAGTGAGATTCCGAAGAAATTCTACTTGAAGGCTGACGATTTGTGATCTCTCATTTCAATCATCACGATTTCAAGAACTTCACACGGTGACGAAATAAGCGGAATGAGACGTTTTTCACTTAATGGAAACGATTATTCATTCAGTAGTATGATCTTCAACCCATCTTGTCGTTCGATCACTCCCTATTATTGACTTGTTGAGTGCTTCTAGAACCATCAGAAACTTGTATTTCTTGTCCTCGTCCGATTCAACGCTTTGACAACATAAGAAAGATCGCTACCAACTTTCATAAATTGTTATAGTTTATTATTACCCTGAATTGCTCTATTCATATTATCAGTTTGAACAGTAAATCCTGAAATGAAATTAGGATGAAAGCTAAGGCAAAATGTTTCTATTTGATTTGAGAGATGAGAAAGGTCATTGGTGAGTGATAACTTATTTTTTCAAAATTATAAGACTGTGTGTCTCACTTCTGATGAAAGGAAGGATACAACATACAACGTTTTCTGCTGGTAAAAGACGTCGATTAAGTTTCAACAGTTGAATCTAAAACACGCTGTGCATCCACGGTCTTCTCGAATCCACCCACCCGAAGTGCCTCTTATTAACCTGCCGCACCTGTCTAATTCAACCAACAACCACCGACCAATGCCACCCGAGCCCCTTTCAACCAACATCCGTTCGACCCTTTCAGTTTCAAATCTCCCACGTACCACCTGCGTTTTCGAATTTCGTTAATTCATTAACTCACCTTACACGTGTCACGACGTGTCCTGAAGTGAAACCAGCAACCCTTTCTCCTCACCCTTCTTGTCGAGTACGCAAGGATCAAGTTGTCCCTCATAAAGTTAATTGAATAAGTTTTGACTGAATCTCTACTTATAAAGATGTTCAGAACATAATTCGAACATATTCGATGACAGATATTGCCTACTAATAGCAAGTTATGACCATGGGAATAACATCTTCTTAATCTGAAAATATTAACCTTGGTTAACATATATTCAGGGTTTTCCCGTATAATTTACACCATACTTACAGGGCTTATTTTGAAAGTTATATAAAAAATGATAAACACAAGAGTGATATATTTTCTCTGAACGATCAGAATTTATTTTGACATATCCTCATCTTTTTTGTATATTGGCATATATATCTGAAAAGAGCTATCTTCTCTGGTTCTAAAAAGATGTACAAGCGGTTCATTTCATTCATCCGTTTTCGAAATATAACCGTTCAAATATTTTAAGAGATGTAAAATGAATGTGCACTAAAACAAAGTCAACGTCAACGTTTTTATATATTTTGCAATCAATATGAGGAATATATAATGCAACCCTATGGCTCGTGACCCCTTATCGGAAAACTGGTGGAAAGTGGAATCCAGCGTACTAATCGAATTCTATTTTTTCGTACGTTTGAGGGTTGCATGAAATCAAAACGGAATTATAAAATTAAATTCATTTTCAACGTAACAATTGCTCAAGATGTGTACCATTCACTTGTTGGCAGCATCCCAGTATGTGGTAGGTTACAGCATGCAATATTCCCGGTGTTATTTTACTGATTTTCTCTCTCTTACTCTTCTGCAGGTCTGCTATGTTGTTCGGTTTTTGAATGTAAACCTTACTTTTGAGATGTCCACACAAAGAGAAATCCGGTGGTGTAAGTTATGGTAACCTTGCTGGCCACTCAATTGTACCTCGCTTTCCAATCCACCTATTATTTATTATCATTATTTATGATCTAAAATAAAATGAAAATAAAAATGAAATTTCTGTCTGTCTGTCAATTATTCAACCTGACAACTAAATCGAGTACGCTATTCGTTCACAAAAAACTATCATTGAGAAGCCTGGAATATGCTTGGAACCACTTATCACCCGTATCGTAACCATAAAGTCAATATTGACATCCTCTTTCCGATTGCCATTATTTTATTGGGACTTCTATTTGCTGATCATGAAAGGGTGTCTGCTGTCTTCAGAACAAGGTAGTTTTATAGGGGTTTCATATTTTCATAGTGCATGGCAGAAGTAAACAAAGCACTCAGACAGGGTTCATTCGTAGTAGCTTCATTTGACTATACAGGGTGACACAGGAGGCATGGAAATTCAAAATCCACATAAGGCTCGTAATTTTTGAATTTGGCAATTTGTGAATGAACTATATGTCTTTCATTTCCGCCATCAAAATAACATGATCATGAAGATCTTTCCATTTGGAAACATAAAATTGAAATTGTTCTCCTAATACATCAATTCATGTCAATTAGTCTACGTTCAGTATTATTTTGCCTAAAAAGCGGTGTACAAAAAATGTTTTGTGTTTGACAGTTGAAGATTATTTGATGGAATTGACCAGTCGGAATCCTCTTATTGATATAGAAAATTGCGAAACGAGAATGGTCTTCTATCCAGTGGTTTCTATATAATTCTTCACTACTCGCATAGAGCACAGATGGCAATTGTTTTCATTACCTACTAATAGTAGAATAGCCATTTCATTTGCTTATGTACGGAGAGATGGTTGAAACGTGATGTGGAAAGAATAAAATGAAATGAAGATTTAATACGCGATAATACGCTAACTATCGTACAGACTCGATACAGGCACTGTTGAACTTTAGACTAATTCAATACTAACTAATTCAATTAGTTACCCTATTTTCGAACAATGTTATTCTTCCAAAAATGACACGGCTGAATTCGGCCGAAGCTTGCAAAGCCATGCATAGATTTTTTGTAAGAAAGGTATCAATTAGATTAGATAATAGGAAATTGGGACGGAGGTAAGGCTACAATGAGCTTGAAATCATGCAACCTGACTCAAGTTGAAATTTATGTGTGGCTTTGATAGCTTCTTTCAGATGCATTGGCGGATTGAATGTGCCAAAAAAAATGTTTTTTTAAATCAAATCTCTCAACTTATCAGCCTAATTCGTTCCGAATGTCCCTTTTCCCTATCTCTATTTTTGCAGCCGGAAGGGGAAAGGGAAAACACTGAAATAAGAACGATTTCCGAGAGAGTTTCTCGAAACGCAGGAAAATCTCCAGAAGCGGTGATGGAATCACCGAACGAAAAACATCTGCTTCCAAATGCTCATTAGGTATTCGAATTAATCTCGGATGGATTGAATATAAAGCGGATTCCTATTCTTTCAGATTTCCAGGTGAAACGAATTGTTTTTACTAGTGTGATCTTTCTGTTGAATAATGCCGGAATTTTTTCTCAAAAAATCCAAGTTCGGTAAATATATCTCCAATTATATACCATGATCAACTCAATGTATAATCAATCATTATATATGTATCATTGTATTGATTGTCTATTTATGTACGTGAAATGAGCGGTGATATATTGTCCATAAAAGAAAATAGTAATTTACGTAACAAGTCCGGAAAATAGGGTTTTTTTGGACGAATAGACAAAATTCTAGGACGAGCCGTGAGCGAGTCCTTGAAGTCTGCGAGTCTAAAAATAATATTTTCGGGCGTGTTGCGTACAATATTTTTTTCGGAAACCGTGTAGAATAACAAATCAATGAGACGACAAATTTCTGTATTTCTTTATTATACATTTCATTTCTTATTTGAATTAAACAGAACAGAACAAAAAATACTACATATTAACAGGAACATTCTAATTCTTATTTACATCAATATTTATATCAGGATTCCAGCAATTGCTGATATTGAAGGATCCAAGTTATTTGAAATGCTGGGTATATTTAAATTCCTTTTGTTGAAGCCAGAACAAGCAGGCAAAGTTTCCGTTTCACATTGATTGTTTTCAATTCAATTTTGTTTGTAAGTGAATTATCTATATATCCTTCAGGGAAGTGGATACATCCCGTACGGTTGCCGAAAAAAATCATCATTTTTCAACGATGGCAGACATTTCCCAAATATCTACTGACGTTTTGCATTTTTTTCTTTATGTCCGTATGCTCGAAACTTAAGTAATAGATGAAATTTCAATATCTTGGAACGATTTTTAGTGAATGCATGTGAAAAGGAAGTGCTTTGTATCGAACCATGGAATTTACGATCGAGTTTCAACTGTGGACCGCCGATAACACTTTGAGCGGTAAACTTTTAGTATACCTTCTCTAATTATTTTATGACAATGAGTATTTTGTCTAGACGTTAATGAACAGAAATGATTCATTCAGATGTTTAGATAAATTATTGCTATTATGGCGTCAATCTCTCACGATATCAGTTTTCGTAAATATAAATTGACATTACTATCTTCATATTGAAGTTCGCATGAATTCAAGAGTCATTCTGCAAAAATTCTGATTATTTTCAATCTAAGGCAATAAAACGAGCAATTTCGAATAGTGAACAATATCTTGGTACACCAGGACTCCACACGCATGCATGAAATGATATTACTAGAATTCCACCATGCATCAATAGCAGTGAACATCCTGAACATTCAACTCATAGAGATCCGTATTGTGAAATTCTTAACAATTTTTGTTTGATTGCATTGCGTTTTATTGACTGAACTCAACATGAAGTATCTGGGATCTAACACTTCCTGATTCAATCGCCATCTTGGGAAATGAGTTTTATATCATATCTCTAAAACGACTGCATTAGTTTTGTGGAGATGATTTATGAAGAATAAATAAGGTGAGATAAATAATCTACAGTTTCAAAAGAGTTTGATTAGACAAATAGTTATTTGTGTAACTAGTGCAAGAAGTGCAACAAATACTTCATCGTTGTCTGCACGTGTTGAACACAAACATGTAAGTGAAATAAAGAAGAAAAAATGAAGATTGAAATATAAATATAACAAAGAAACTATGTGTGCAAGTGTTGCACACAATATTTTTTCTACGATTGAACCAATTTGTTCAAAATATTTAGATATCCAATAATTGACAACCGGATTTCAATTCTAGAAATTACGAGAATTATCTCTGTCAAACGCTGGATAATTGCGTTCATTATATTGATTCCGTAATCGACAGTACAAAAAGTGATTCACTTTTGAGAAAACTAAAACTTTTTGAACTGTTTACGGCACAAATATCACTAAATTTCTGAATGATGGTATAGAACAAGAATATTTGTCGTTAAACAAGCTGTATGATTGAAAAATAGTGATTGAATGAAAAAAAGTTTGAAATGAACAAGATAAGGAATCTACAACAAAGGTCTGAAATCAGCCCTCTTCGTGATCCCAGACTTTTCAATTCGAACTCCATATTTCTGTCGATAACACAGAGCGCCGAAGATGATTAAAAAAAACAGCGCAGATTCAATTTTGACTCTTAACACTGTCCGGTGTTGTATTGAAGTGGTTGAAATAACACCTCACAAATCCATATGGCGTCATCTTGAAGGGTTCTCTTTGCTCCCGTTGTTTTTCAGTTCCATACTCAACACGAATAAACGTTAAATACTGTCTGTAGATTTTTCGAGGAGGTGGTAAATTAATTTTTCAGCTTTTTGTGGGATGTTCTCTCGTCGTTTCTGAAAAATAAAGTAGGAGTTGGTTTTGACACTGAAACGTGTCAAAACCAACTGAACATTGGAAAATTTTGCGAAGAAAAGTGTTCTAATTGTGTTGAGAACGGGAGGAGATTCGTTCCCGAAACGTCCAGTGAGATGAGCAGAAGTTTTTATTCTTCTTAAATATATTTATATTTCCAAATTTTTCATAAAACAAGGTGTCACTGACAAATAGAAAATTTCTCTTTCAGGTATCTGAGGGTTTAATTTCAAGCGCAGTGACATTTTGGGGCAGATCACAAATCTGTCCTTACTACAAATATATTAGAACATTACGTAATAACTTCTTCTTTCATTTTTTAGAAACGAGAAGAGAAACTCTTATAAAAAGCTGAAAAACGAATAAACGTTGCCATTTTATTCAGAATATTCAGAAAATGTATCACTAAAATAAAAATATTATTAAGTGGACGCTGATAAAAAAACACTCATGATCAGTTCACTTTGAGTCAGTGTGGTTTAAGTTTTACTAAGTTGAGTTTAGATGAGTTTGGGTAAGCTCTGCAAACTCGTTTCTGGAGAAGTAATACTCACGAAGTATATCTGATGTTCAATTATCGTTGGGAAAAAAATGATGATCAACGAGAAATACAATATAAAGTGAAGTATATTCATTTGCCGAATATATTTACGCAGTGAAGGAAACTTGTAACTGCATTATTGATTCCACAAAAAAAATTATGTGTTTCGATATAGACACCGCACGTGCTGTACATTTGATGTTAAAATCTTCTATGCATCAAATGCACTGCTATTTGCTATACATCCTATGAAGCAGGCAGGGGAACACGAATGTGAAGACATTAGAGAAGAAGACAAATTTCATGCAGTAAATAACACGTTCTCACGTTTTCCCATGTTATAGACATGGCCCTTAGCAAACTGATTCAAGAGAATATTGAAAAATGTCTTGACAAAACTTCAATACTCTGTTAATAACATAAGTCGGTTCGACATCATAGGTAGAACGATATTGCTGTGCAACAAGGAAGTGAAAACCACTATCATTTTGCGGTAACAGATGTGAAATTCACGAATTGTTCAACATTATCGCCATTCGAACGACCATATATGAATGTTCTACAAAAGTAGGACGGCAGATATACGGTCGGAACTTTGTGATGTTTTATCAACTTCCGTTTGCAATGTGTTGCTTATAGCATATGCAAGAATACATGGTGTTACGAGTTCGCTTGTCACCATTGAAAAACAGAATTCTCGAAAAGGAAAACAGAAAATTTCATGAAATCTATTTAATCCTTTCCTGATTTTATTTCGAAAGATATTAGACACTGTCAATTCTTCTTCTCGATATATCTATTCACCGACTGATGGCGAAAGATATATGGTATATCTAACTACAGAATATCAAACATTTTTTTATCAATCATCATCATCATCTTGAAGAAAAAAAATAGTGACAATCAAATATATAATCAATTTCAAATTGATCTTGAATATATAATTCACATATTCACAAAATTATTAGAATATTTGTGGGTTTTGCTGATGATACGGTAGTTCTATATACCGCAGATACTTGGCCAGAACTCAAGGAAAAAGCAGAATCAGACTTCTCCAAAATACAGGAATGCTCAAAATATAAATTACTCACGCTCAACATTGATAAAACGTGTTATGTGCCATTCTGTTGTAATGCTTCCACAACTCCATATTTTGATCACCTGTCTATACGTGCTGGCAATGAGACATATAACATCAAAATGAAGGCAACAATTGAATACTAATGTGCACATGAATTACGTCTGCAAGGAACTTCGATCAATGCCATCAAAATTCAAATGTTTGAGTGAAATACTATCTATATCACAGTTGAAAACTCTGTACTATTCTCTTATTGAAAGCCACTTGAGATACGGATTGATTGTTTGGGGAAGTGCCCTAAAAAGTCATATCTACCCACTTCAAGTATTACAAAAACACCACCTTATAATAATTTATAAAAAAAAGATCATTTTCATAGCCACTCATACAGCTTATACCACTTACTCAGAAAGCAATCGGACAACGCTCCTATTCATTTCTAGCTCAGAAATTGTATAATACCATCCCACATCATATCAAAGACATCATAAATTTGTACAAATACAAAAAATCCCTGAATTCATATATCTTAGAACTAGGAAGAGTAATTCCCACAAAAATAATTGAACAAAACTGAAATACCCTAGATATATTGAATATATAAACATACCAAAACTTACTTACCTAATTGAACTTATCCCCACTGTGAAACAATATGATCTCCAAACACAGCAATATGACAGGAATCATCTATCGTCTCATCTATCACCAATTCTCAATATTCATCTGATCATTCAATAACTACATAATTACTCAATTACTACTCTACTAATACCTGTTTTTTTTTGCATTCATGATTATTGTCCTTATTAATATGTATCCGATTATCTTATTCACATGAAGTGGCATAGTCTACTCTAGTTTTTAAGATATTTTAAATACATTGATCAAAATTTCATGAATTGATTATGGTTGGTTGTTGATTTATATTCGATTTTACGTCTCGATACAAGTGTTCATCACTTATTGAATCCTTACTACTTTCAATATTGTTTATTCATACACTTTTTTACTTTTACGTACACTCTTTTACCCGCATATCTTTTTTTTTTGGCGAAACAAGTGCAGCAGCACTTATCGCGGGTTGAACTTCATTATATATTTTTGCTCTCTCATGGTGAATTGTATTTTGTATTTTTTTCTTATGAATTGAATTATAATATTTGTTCGATTGAAGAAATCTCGCGTAGTTACACCCTGTAAACATGACCACTGTCATCATTCTGGCTCAGTGACACACCAAAATTTTTTGGTTTAGTAAGAGCAGAGATTATACACCCTAATAAGAGCATCACTTGGTACTTCTTGATACTTCAAACGAAGCATAGTAACATCATGGAATATTATGGTAACATGAACAATGCCTGAAAATATCCTTCAGATATTATGTCTCAAATACTAAATGAAAAAATGAAACACCATAAACTATAAAGAACAAAATAAATCCAGAAGCAACTGAAAACAGTCGCTGTTGGCAGAACTGATTATTCGCAAAATTACAGTTCCTCCAACCGTACTAGCCAGAGTTGGGAAGCGACACCTGTGCGGCGATATCGGAAACCTAGCTAGAACGTTAGTAGAACGGGCTTACTATAGAACAGAACGCTGTAATAGTTTTGTGACATTACAGCAGTAACGCTGGTTGCATACACTTCAGGAAACCGACAATTCCATAGCCCCAGTGGCGTCTGGTAGAGGGAGATGTTGTGGTTCAAATAAGCGGTTGGAGATGTTTACTATATCAAGGACTACAAATTTGTCGTAACATTCCAGATACTAGAGGCGCTTGAATTTCATTATCGCACTGTACGGAATCGAGTCTAGGTAAAATAAATCAAACCAATGTAGGAATATTGCAACAATATAAGACCAAAGGCAATGAGGAAAATTCAGTGTAGGTATTACATATCTTTTTGCTGGTATTCAAGTGAGTTTGGGATATGACAGGGACAGGAGTTCAAAAACTTAGATATTTCCCTTGATAATTTCCATAGGAAAATGATGAGGAAAACGTTTAGTGAGGTTTCTGTACAGCTAACATGAACATACATATATTTCAATGAGTATTTCTCAAGTTATACATACATTTAGTCACTCAACCAATCCTTATCAGTGATTTGCTAGAACGCGAGTATTCGCGGGGATCAGTGATTCAATTAAAATATGAAGTAATCAAAGTTTCTTGATATTTGTTGTAACTCGAGTTGTAACTATGAGTTAAAATTGACTCTTTCAAATACTTCCAAATTGTCTATATGATGCTCGATATTATGATGCATGATATCTCATAGTTCATACACTGTGATAATCTCACTGTGTGATACCTTTTTGATGTAGTAAATTCGAAAATTGTATCCCACTGAATGATTGTGAAATTATTCGAATATCAAACGAAAAAAATGATAACACTGTTGTATTGAAACTCAATTGAAACAATTTATTTTTGTTTTATCTGTTGACAAAGAGGAACCTATAATGTTCGAGAAACATCGTGTTAGCCAGAGGTGGAGAAAGGAGGTGTTGGAATTCTTCTTGAAAGTTTGGAGGTGTAAGCATCAGGAAAGACTCCACTAGGCAAAGAATTTCACAACTTTGCCGTTCTATTGATGAATGATGCTTGGTATAGCGATGTTCGACAGGTCTCGAGCCTGACATTGTATGGGTGACCAGCCTGAGCTCGTCTGGTCTGTCTACTAGCAATCGCACGTGCGGTGGCATAATAGATGATATTTCCGTTGAGCCCCGACCGTGGAAGTATTTATAAAAAAGGCAGAGATCGCCGACCTTTCTACGATGATCTAGAGAGGTCAATGATTTGGTGAGTGTTGTATCATCGACTAGGCGAATAGCTCTCTTCTGAATTGAATCTAAGAGCTTTAGCGTATGTTTGGGGGCTGAGCTCCACACATTCCTCAAACTGTGCTATGATATTCTATAAGTAATATATTCATTGACAAATGAAGAAACTCAGTTTCAATTTTTCATTCCTCATTTCTGTGTAATTAAATATAGATGAGCAATGAAACGTTATTTCCCAAATTATCCCAAAACATTCAACATGGCCAGAAAGTTTCTGATAATGATATCAGATCGTTTATAACTTTTCGAGCAAGATGGATGGTTAACTATGTATCACCGATCTATGAAACAGAGAACAACAACTAATATCGCTGAATTGGCTATTTTCTTGAGTTACGACCCTATCGGAAGAAAAAAACAGCAAACAAGAAAAACAGGTGCTTAGAATTTAATCACTGTTTCGCGACCTGATTTCTGGAATTAATAAAGCTGAGTGCCATCAAACTTTTCCCATTGAAGGAGCAGAAAAATTGGACCAATTGATCTTGAAAATGATGTGAAGTCCCCCAAATAGTTCGGCAGGTCATTAAAACACCTTAATCAGGACCCCCATAAACTTAGCAGAACCAAATGCGAATTCCGAATTCGTAATAGTTGCATAATTTATTACTAATTTATTACTGATTCATTACCACATTGGCGAATTTATTACTCTTCATTTGATGGAAAGAACCAACGGCTCTGCTAGCTTTATATCAACCTAGCAGCACCACAGCACTGAAAATACTTTTTTTCAAAATCCACTTATGCCATAATTTATTACTCTTTTATTACTAATTGATTACCACAAACTCAGAATTTTCACCTCGCATTCGATGGGAGAAATCGCGAATTTCTAAATTTTGATGTGAACCTAACAGAACCAAAACTCAAATATCAACTTTTCGAAAATTTCTTTCGGTGCATAATTTATTACTAATTAATTACCAATTGATTACCACATTCGCGAATTTATTACTCGTCATTTAATAGAAGAAACCAACGGCTCTTCACGTCAATGTAGCAGAATCACTGCATGAGACACTTTTTTCGTCCAATTTGGTATGTGTCATGGATTCCTCACTCTTACATAACTGATTCATCGCCACAAACTCGAGAATTTCACCTTCCATTCAGAGAAAGAAATCGCAAATTCCCCTATCTCGATGTCATCTTAACAGAACCAAAACTCAAATATCAATTTCGCCCGGTGCATAATTTATTACTAATTAATTACCAACTGATTACCACATTCGCGAATTTATTAATCGTCATTTAATAGAAAAAACCAACGGCTCTTCACGTCAATCTAGGAGAATCACTGCATGAGACACTTTTTTCGTCCAATTTGGTATGTGTCATGGATTCCTCACTCTTACATAACTGATTCATCGCCACAAACTCGAGAATTTCACCTTTCATTCAGAGAAAGAAATCGCAAATTCCCCTATCTCGATGTCATCCTAACAGAACCAAAATTCAAATATCAACTTTTCGAAAATTTCTTCCGGTGCATAATTTATTACTAATTAATTACCAATTTATTACTACATTCGCGAATTTATTACTCGTCATTTAATAGAAAAAACCAACGGCTCTTCACGTCAATGTAGCAGAATCACTGCATGAGACACTTTTTTCGTCCAATTTGGTATGTGTCATGGATTCCTCACTCTTACATAACTGATTCATCGCCACAAACTCGAGAATTTCACCTTTCATTCAGAGAAAGAAATCGCAAATTCCCCTATCATGATGTCATCCTAACAGAACCAAATCTCAAATATCAATTTCGTCCGTTGCATGATTTATTACCAATTCATTACCAATTAACCAACACAATCGTAAATTTCTCAGTCGTAATTTTTAGTAAACCTTAAAATAATTGATATTATAATTCTCCAGAAATTCTTGCCGAGATCTTCGCGTTCGTGGAACTCACACCGATCTACCGTTCAATTCATCGATTGAATTTATTGAGAAATGCTGACGCACTATTGCCCCACCCTGTATAAAATCGAAAAATTTCTTCATCCTGCAAATGAGATTCTCGTTTGAATTCTGCCATTTACTGAATTCGAACTTATAATGATGGGAGGGAGGCATGTGACGTCGCCATTGCAGAATTCAACCAATCAGTTCACGACGCGCGATCACAACAGGTACGAAAGTTGTGCCGTTTGAATATTCGTGTTTGAATAACGCGCTCTCAATACTGAATAGTTAAGGATAGTAATAGCAGGAATAATCAAAATTCAATCTTCGATCAAATCATTAGTCGTCATTCAATAGTCTGTTTTGTTTTGGCCAGAAAAATTTATTCCGAATCAAGGAGTAATCAACTTTGAAGAGCAATATTTTGACAATATTTATTGCGGAAAGGAGTGAGGAGAACTCAATTGAATTTTGAGTTAGCATACACAAATGAAATGATACTTAACCATTATGTTCATTACATAAATTATATGAGCGAATATGTTAAAAATACCAGGTACTTTTTGGTATATTTGGATGTTGAATGAGATAATAAATAAGACCAAATGAAGGTGATATTACCTTTCAGTTTCGCATAAGATGCATCGGATGTAACATAATTATATTCATAATTGAAACCACACTTGACTTTGAAGTGTATCCAGAGTTCGTTAGTGATCCAGTATTGCCATATTCCTCTTTTGAATTTAATATTTTCTCTAGAATACTGTTTTCCTCTGAGATTATCTCTCCTTATGCATTCTCTAGTCTCTAAGAGGTTTTGAAAGTCTTCCGTAGAAACTTCGAAGCAGAACAATTCTTCAGTAGATTGTTCCGATGTGTCGAGGCTTGTTCGCAGAGATTCGTCATCGGCTACTGCAGTATTACAACTAATATCGTGAAGAGAAGCGCTGTTTTCACTGAACTCGGTGGACAAATTCTCTTTCTCCCTGAATGTCATAACATAAAGGGATGATCCTGATATTTTCCCCAGATAGGGTGTTTTTTAGAAACCACTTTTTTATCAACGATAATCTGATCGATGTGTTGAAGAAGACAATCACGGATCAAACATTTGTCTATATTCCTCGGCCGGCCCGGTCGCACACACTTGAAATTATTGTTCATCGTAACAAAATGAGAATGGAAAACTCTTATTCACTTGTTGAATGCTGGTTAACTCTTGAACTACTGGAAAGGAAAAGATCAAGACGAGTCACATCCCTGGTGATTTCGATAGTATTTCCTTCTAACTGGAAGAAAGCTAGGGTCCAACCGATTCCAAAGAAGGGCAAGAAAACCCTCCCTAACAACTATAGACCGATTGCACTACTGTCTGTGATCTCTAAAGTAGAGGAAAAAGCAATCAACATCGAGCTCATCAAATATCTAGAGAGCTCAAGAATCGTGAACGACCGGCAATATGGCTTTCGTCACCAGAGGTCAACTGGAGATCTGCTTGCCTATGTGACACATAAGTGGCAGGTGTCAATAGAGAAATATGAAGAGTCTCTGGCTGTAGCCTTGGATATCTCCAAAGCATTTGACCGAGTTTGGCACCAAGGCCTCCTAGCGAAACTTCCGTCATATGGTTTGCCGCCCCACCTGTGTCTTTTACTATCGAGTTTTCTTGCAGATAGATCACTCTACGTGGTGGTAGACGGGGTCTCGTCTGATACAATGACGATCAATGCTGGTGTTCCACAAGGCTCTGTCTTGGCACCAACTTTGTTTTTGCTCCACATCAATGATTTGTTGAATGTGACCTCCAGCCCAGTTCATAGCTTTGCGGATGATAGTACACTTCATTCCGCCTTTTCCTCTAGAGCCCCTATATCATCCAATGATCTGACAAGAATTCTGAAATGGGGATCTGAGAATCTAGTACAGTTCAATGCAACTGAAACTCAAGCTTGTATATTCACCAAGAAGGCTGATCACACAATGCCCAATTTGATGATGTCGGGTACCACTGTTCCTATGAGGTCGTCAATATCCATGCTGGGTGTCACCACCAACAGTTCTCTCTCATGGGACGATCATGTGAGGTCCATTCCGAAAACTGCTTCACAAAAACTCGGTTTTCTTTTCCGTGCGAAGAGATACTTCACATCCCAGCAACTGCTTATGATCTACAAAGCACAAATTCGACCTGTCCTGGAGTACTGTTCACATGTTTGGAGCTCAGCCCCCAAACATACGCTTAAGCTCTTAGATTCAATACAGAAGAGAGCTATTCGCCTAGTCGATGACACAACACTCACCAAATCATTGACCTCTCTAGATCATCGTAGAAAGGTCGGCGATCTTTGCCTTTTTTATAGGTACTTTCACGGTCGGTGCTCAACGGAAATATCATCTATTATGCCACCACGCGCGATTCCTAGTAGACAAACCAGACGAGCTCAAGCTGGTCACCCCTACACTGTCAGGCTCGAGACCTGTCGAACATCGCTATACCAAGCATCATTCATCAATAGAACGGCAAAGTTGTGGAATTCTTTGCCTAGTGAAGTCTTTCCTGATGCTTACAACCTCCAAACATTCAAGAAAAATTCCAACACCTTCCTTCTTTCCCAAAATTCCACCGCTGGCTAACACGATGTTCCTCGAACATCATAGGTTTCCCTTTCGTGTTGTCCACAGATAAAAAAGTAAATAGTGGAGGGGGTTTGCAAAAATTAAAAACAAACAGTGTAAGAAGTTTCCCGATTCTTTTTGTCGCAATGCGGCTGCACGTGTATCAAAGGGCGGCATTTTTTAAAGTACTTATTCCTGCAACCTACTGTAGTTCAGATGGCGATAGGGGAAGATAGCGGGCAGCGTTTCGGCATTTATTTTCCTATTGACTTGTGATTTGATTTTTTGTTCTCCTCGTCGGGTGTCTGAGATTCATGATGATCATTCACATATATATCTGGAAGGAAACCGAGAATAATCTGATGATGGACATGTACGTGGAGAAACCTAGAGCTATAATACAATGTAAATTTCATTACAAAACTGAGTTGAAGAAATCACAATGTTCCAGAATATTAATTTTTGGACTCTAGTTATATTTGTACAAGTACTGCAAGTACTCAAGTAACATTTGTCGGAATGATGTAATTCAAGACTGCAATTATCTAAGCATCTGCAAGCATTTCTCAATAAATTCAATCGATGAATTGAACGGTAGATCGGTGTGAGTTCCACGAACGCGGAGATCTCGGCAAGAATTTCTGGAGAATTATAATATCAATTATTTCAAGGTTTACTAAAAATTACGACTGAGAAATTTACGATTGTGTTGGTTGATTGGTAATGAATTGGTAATAAATCATGCAACGGACGAAATTGATATTTGAGATTTGGTTCTGTTAGGATGACATCATGATAGGGGAATTTGCGATTTCTTTCTCTGAATGAAAGGTGAAATTCTCGAGTTTGTGGCGATGAATCAGTTATGTAAGAGTGAGGAATCCATGACACATACCAAATTGGACGAAAAAAGTGTCTCATGCAGTGATTCTGCTACATTGACGTGAAGAGCCGTTGGTTTTTTCTATTAAATGACGAGTAATAAATTCGCGGATGTGGTAATCAATTGGTAATTAATTAGTAATAAATTATGCACCGAAAGAAATTTTCGAAAAGTTGATATTTGAGTTTTGGTTCTGTTAGGTTGACATCAAAATTTAGAAATTCGCGATTTCTCCCATCGAATGCGAGGTGAAAATTCTGAGTTTGTGGTAATCAATTAGTAATAAACGAGTAATGAATTATGGCATGAGTGGATTTTGAAAAAAAAGTATTTTCAGTGCTGTGGTGCTGCTAGGTTGATATAAAGCTAGCAGAGCCGTTGGTTCTTTCCATCAAATGAAGAGTGATAAATTCGCCAATTTGGTAATAAATTAGTAATAAATTAGTAATAAATTATGCAACTATTACGAATTCGGAATTCGCATTTGGTTCTGCTGAGTTTATGGGGGTTTAATCAGGTTGTGATTTGTTTTAACTTTCGTTCGATTTTCAAGTCATATTTTTCATAAAATGTTATGGTTTTATATTTTTTCCACAGCAGAAGGAAATGAATCCCCATAGATAAACATAGTAAAAATCGGTATCTACCAAAAATAACACTCCTAGTTAGATGTCCACGTGAAAATTAGTGAATAGAACCCGGACGATATCTAAACTCGATGATGATATCAAAATTATGTTTCGTAATCTTACAGATTTCATATCAACGAGTTTCAGTGATATTATGTGAATATGTTGATCACACGAGTCTTTCTACTGAAGAAAGGACGTAATTTAATTGAACTTATGAGTTTGCGATTGTTCAGAGTGTTATTGTGCAGTTGATACAAGAAGTGCACGGTCAAAAATGTAACCAGAAAGCTTTTTTAATAGGACGCTTTTTTGTACAGGGTCCTTAGTACAGGGTCATTCGAAATGATGTCCGATATGCCACCCACTACAGCAAAATAGGAAAATGAAATCAAGTTATTTTCAGAATAACAACATTTTTTGGTGATAGAAACTGAAACTTCAGGTTTCTGAAGCTAGGCCTCGCGACGACATTCTTTCATACCAAATTTTTCCCACATTTGAAAAAATATTTTTTTCTCTATCTTTCAGGGGCATCGAGTTCAATTGAATCTCATTCCGTTTGGAAGTCATAAGCTAAGATATATCGAAAAAACAGAGGAGCTCCATGGTTATAACGCAATTATCAGAATTTTTTTTGTGATTTCAATTACATTCAATTATTGACTCGACTATTACTAGTACCGAGAACCGAATGAATTTTTTCATCATTCCATTACTTCTCATTTTATAGAGGAGTGATTCTGACTATGAGAATGAGTCAATGAAAACAAAGACGAATGACGAAGTGATAAATAAAGATTAGTTTATTTTGATTTGTAACCTGAGTATCGATAAATATATAAACGAAATATATTCCAAGTCATGGCCAACTCCATGAAATTATAATACCATTCGTTGATCGACATATTTAAGCTCATAAGTTCCAAAACGAATGAGCTCTAATTAATTTGTAGATGACCGTAAGGAATCATCTTTTCAAGTATGAGAAAATAATGGTATGCTTTTCTCGCAATATGAAATGAGAGACATCAAATTCGAATGACTCTTCACGACAATCGAAGCAAGAAATGCTCCAAGAGGGCGAAATCGACAATTATATATACAGGGTGTAACTCAAATAAAAATCATCGATTTCAGGGGATGACTCCTTGTCATATTTCATGAAAAAACGTTTTTATAAACGTGTGTCCTAACTTGCTTCATTTCCGAGTAACGAGGTGTCGAAATGTAACTATAAATTAGTTTTTTTTTTTATTAATAACTCGAGAGTCAAGAGTTATTCATCGATTGCTCATTAAACTTTGGACACCATCCCGTAACTCGGAAACGGAGCAACTTTGGAAACACGTTTATATGAACTTTTTTTCATGAAATATGACAAGATATTATCACCTGAAATTGATGACATCGTTTGAGTTACACCCTCAGTACTGTGTTATAAACACTCTTGCATCACAAAAATGAAGAGTCATTTTCGACAGCACATAGAAAATAAAACCTCGATGGAAAACCTCATGCATGCGACTTCATCCGGAAGAGAGCAGCATTTAAACCTCCCACAATATTTATGAGCTGGTGCTTCACTAAGCCATCCGAACTGATGGAGGTGCTAAAAAGACCGCAAACATAAATTGCGGAGCTCTCCACCTGCCACACATAAAATCCAATATCACTTAAAACATGCACAACATCTATAAATCCGGCCGGAGGCCCGGAAAAGTTACTAGCGTTCACACACGGATGGCACGGGGAGAGGGTAGCGAGGAATTTTTGTGCGCGGGCCAATATATCTGCTCCGAAAAAAACCCCTAAATCTCCGAGATGTACGTCCGAAGTTTTTCGGGCTCGCGAGTCCGTAGAGAACTTTCCACTTAGGTGTATTAATTTCACCTGTCTCGACCCATAAATCTGGTTCGAGAAATAATCAAGTTATCGGTAACATATTGAACGGATTGCCTATCACTTTGTTGCAGAGAATTGTGTTCCGAATAATTCTCTTCACATCTGATATTCGCCTGACAACTTCCGTGGATTCCATAATACATAAATGAATCGAATGGCAATATATGGCGAAGGAGTACAACATTTGGCGAAAGCACCACAACCACACCACCAGATATTGAACTCAATTGTACATGGCGCGTTCGCCAAATATTGAAAAACACTGATTATCCTTGCTCATACAGAAAAGATGTTAGAATGTAATTAGGATTGATATAGACAGAATACCAGTAGAATTATACAATTAGGATGGAAGTGATATAAATGGAATAAAATAAGTGTATGACTAGAATAATAATAAAAAAAATTTGTCATTATTACCTACTACAGGTTTTACGTATAGGAAACGGTGTCTTACTCAATATTCAAATAGAAGAAACTTCACGCTGAAATCATTATAGATTATTTCAAAATACTAGTTATGGAGAAAGATTTCATCATGAAATCTCTCAATGTACAATGAATTGTATCTCTAGCGACACGATTGCATTGAAAAACTGTTTCGGTACGGTATCTGTTCCAATTATACGGTGACAATTTGAAAACTTGAAATTGAAATCTGAAAACTCACAAATGGAAGATAATATCAAAGAATACCTAAAATCCTTTTTAGGATAGAAAGGAGAAATTCATATGATATAAATGAAAACTCACCCCCATCAACTCCTTAGGCCCACCTACATCAACAGAAAAAATCAAAGTAGCAAATCCCTAATCATTGTGATCCAATATTGGAAAGCTTCGCAAAAAAAATTAATTATTCATACCAGGAGTCTCCAAACTTTGAAGAGTTAGGGCCATAATGATATATTCGGTACGTTTCAAGGGCCAAACAAGTTTTAATTTTTCTGTCCTCAACTATATTTCTATAGACTGAATTTCCTTCTAACTTGAATCTATTTTAATAATTGGTTCAAGTAAAACAACTACAAACCATTGTCGGTAGGAACTCATATTTACATAAATCTCATTAGTGTTTTTTGTTTGGCTGTGATCAGTGGGTGGGATTTATTTCAATTATTCTTCAGTCATTAATATACTTGGGCTTAGATACTTGAATTTTCTGCGTCATCATTTCTGTCGTTATGTTCTACCTTGCAAGTAAATAATTATCATTCTGCTATTTCTTCAACTCACCACAGCAATAGTAACAATGATAAAACATTGTCTGTCGCGGGCCGTAGTTGGCCCGCGGGCCGTAGTTTGGAGACCCCTGATTTATACCATTGGATATGGATCGGAAAGATATATGAAATCATTTAGAAAATATGTCAATATGTCACAGAATACGTCCCTCGCAGAGACACCCTGTATACGATACGACTATAGCATAATAGCAAAAACATTTCACAACACCACTTAAACTTCCAAGTTCGGGACGGAAATATATGTTGGATTAGATTATTGGAATAAATTGGTCAAAAATGTTGAGTTTTGTAAGTCCTATTCATGATGTTAATGAAGACTGGTGTTCCCGCTCCCTACACTCAGCTTCTAGTAAAAGTTGTAGACTGCTGCCTACTTGATTACATGGTATTTTGATATCTGACTAAGGCTGCCCAAGATCAACACTAGATGGCATCAGTTCTGACGATCTCGAAGATTCTGTTCAACACGAATGCAAAAATTGAACCGTTAGCTATCCATCTCTTTCAGATATCCATCATAAACAATAAGAGCGGATTCACAGCATCGACGATCGTATCGCCATCTATACTCAAGCGGTGCGGCCTTAGTAAGGTTGTTTGACTGGCCTTCATGTTTTGGAAAGAAACACTCGAAGAGTTATTTCACCATTTTAAATCCACCTCGGTCCTATCGGACAATTCAAATGTTAAATGTGTCTTTTCTCATCACCAATGTTTGTACTGCATGTGGTTTCATGGAATAAATTCTTCATTTGATTGATAAACGCAGCCAGTACAAAAAAAATTTACTTCTGGTATACGTGTTTCCTGTTACGCACCTACCAATTACGACAAAGCCCATTTGTGCATTTTTTTGAAACAAGGAAATTATTACAGCAAAATGAGGAGTAGTAACCATGATGTACTATATTCATGAATTATAGTTATTGACCATGAATGAAGGCATTTTTCGACAGTTGTAGAAAAAATCTTGCATACTCCACAAGATGATGATCATTACTCTTATTTTTTTGAATGGAAATCAGTAAGTGTTATCGATGCATGCACGACCCCGTATAAACTGCAGTGTAGATAATAAAGTCATCGTCACAGATTCCAACCATTATTGATGTGAACTGGACAGAAAATAATTTCGCATTCCATCGTTGTTGTATATTTGTTCAGCAATGTCTGGCAAAGTATGATTAGATTTCGAAATCCACATACAGAGCTGCAGTTCATCGAACAATTATTATATTTATTCACGAATCGCTAGTTTGGCCTCTCGCTTCAGTTTACACACAAATATAAAGCGAGCATTTTGTGTGCGAATGAATGATTGACTAACTGAACATGAACTATGTATGTATAATAATCTAGGCGTATATATCTACGGAAATAGGTTTTTCGATGAATAACTATGCACACATCGCTATTGGAAATATTTCATTTAGACATAGAAGAAAGGGGGTTTTCAAGCTCAAGTCGGCACTATTGCTGACTTCGTTGACATTGCTACTGCAGAGCCATTTAAATGGACCAACGAGGGACATTGCTGTCGAGAGTTATGTGAAGTTAACTTTTTTCAAATGGTACACCCAGTATACAATTATCCTCAATCGAATCGTTCGAATCATGTTCCGTTTTCATCATCATAATCAGCGGAAAAATACCACAGTAGTTTGCCAATTTAACTGACTTTGTAGCTCCAATTATATCGAAGTAAGCAGTATAGTGCTGACTCGAGTTCGAAAATCCTGTATAAGGATTTGAGATTCGAAGCCGCGGATAGAGTGAAAGAAATTCTACGTTAACACAAACTCGCAGAAAATTATACCAATTTCCAAGGCACTCATACTATTCCATATTGTTGAATTCTAATTCATCTAAAATCTAAGGAAATTATGAAGGTTTTCAAAATTATAGTTATTGGTGTAGCTGGCTTGTAGTAAATATTTCTAATGAACTGAAATGTGAATGAAAATATTATCAGAATTGGTGGCTACTGAATTCAGTGGTGGAGTCAAAAATCAATGAAGATATCAATCATAATAGCATTATAGCATACCCTATAGCCTCTTGATGAATTTTTTTCCGAATAGTTGCTCGAGGGTGGCATTATACACGAAATTTCCGTCCAGCACCGACCGTGGAAATATCTATAAAAGATGGAGATATCACCCACCATTCCATCCATTATGTCCTTAAGAGTTCAATGAATTCGTGAGTGTAGTATCATCGACTAGGCGAATAGCTCTCTTCTGAATCGAATCTAAGAGGTCCAGTGAATATTTGAGAGCTGAACTACAAACAGTTTGGATTAGAGCTTTGTAGATTATGAGCAGTTGCTGGAGAGTAGTGTACTTTCTCGCAAGTTTTTGTGAAGCATTTCTCGCAATGGACCTCACATGATCTCACCTAGCATGGATATTGACGACCTCATAATAACAGTAGTACCTCACATCATCATATGAGGCATTGTGTGATCTACTTTCCTAGTGAAGATGAGTGTTCGTTTTTTTTTATCTGTGGACAACACGAAAAGGAAACCTATGATGTTCGAGGAACATCGTGTAAGCCAGCGGTGGAATTTTAGGAGAGTAGGAAGGTGTTGGAATTTTTCTTGAAAGTTTGGAGGTTGTAAGCATCAGGAAAGACTTCACTAGGCAAATAATTCCATAATTTTGCCGTTCTATTGAGGAATGATGCTTGGTATAGCGATGTTCGACAGGTCTCGAGCTTGACAGTGTAGGAGTGACCAGCTTGAGCTCGTCTGGTTTGTCTACTAGGAATCGCGCGTGGTGGCATAATAGATGATATCTCCGTTGAGCACCGACCATGAAAGTACCTATAAAAAAGGCATAGATCGACGACCTTTCTACGATGATCTAGAGAGGTCAATGAGTTGGTGAGTGTTGTATCATCGACTAGGCGAATAGCTCTCTTCTGAATTGAATCTAAGAGCTTTAGCGTATGTTTGGGGGCTGAGCTCCAAACATGTGAACAGTACTCCAGGACAGGTCGAATTTGTGCTTTGTAGATCATAAGCTGTTGCTGGGATGTGAAGTATCTCTTCGCACGGAATAGAAAACCGAGTTTTTGTGAAGCAGTTTTTGGAATGGACCTCACATGATCGTCCCATGAGAGAGCACTGTTGGTGGTGATACCCAGCATGGACATTGACGACTTTATAGGAACAGTGGTACCCGACATCATCAAATTAGGCATTTTGTGATCAGCCTTCTTGGTGAACATACAAGCTTGAGTTTTAGTTGCATTGAACTGTACTAGATTCTCAGATCCCCATTTCAGAATTCTTGTCAGATCCTCATTAAAAGCATCAACCTGTATTCGCCTTCGTTGCATTGAACACACTATTTCAGATCCTCATTTCATAATTCTTGCCCAGATAATCATTCGAAGCATCGACCTGTCATCGTCTTGCGCTTTTCGGCTCATTGGAAAATATATAGGGGCTCTAAAGGAGAAGGCAGTGGGTATGAAGTATACTATCACCCGAAAAGCCATGGACTGTGCAGAACATCCAACAAATCCTCGATGTGGATTAAGAATAAAGTTGGTGCTAAGATAGATCCTTGTACCAGATGAGACCATTACTGTTTAATGATGATGATAACAACACAATTTTAATATTGAGGTAGCACTCGGTTATACTGATAAAAATGAAGAATCAAATATGATGAGCAATTTATATTCCAAATTGAATGAAGTAGGCCATTTTATACGTTAGTCGAGTTAAAAATCCCCAAAAAATCTAGGAAAATCCATCTATCATCTATCGAGATCCAAACGAAAGGAAAATTCTAGTTTGTGACTCTCTGCGTGAAGGAATGTAAAAATACGAGAATTGAGAAGCTGCGCGTATCTTATATTCGCTATATTCCCTATGTCATTATAATACCTTTCTCCAGCCAAGCGAAATATGTTTCATTGTGACACTGCGAGATGGATTACTTCTGGGATTTCATTTTCCCTACTCATTTCTATACATGTATATACATTTTCATTCGCACACGACTTTTTTTTCCAACTGATCGATTATGTGAACGTAGTAGCGATCAAGCTTAAATCCTTGATAACGAAAATGTCAAGCATTTCACAATGATTTATCGATTCAACATACATGAACTCCAATAAATCGAATTATTTATTGAGATTCTAATGCTTCAGTTCATCAATCTGTGAATAATCCTACTTGTCAAACGACTCGCCAAATTTGTCATTTCTCTGCGATAATGGAGACAACTGGTGGATGATTTGCTTCTTTCTGGAATATTTCCGTGTATAATGTTGTGGCACTAAACGACAATCATAAGCATGTATTGTATGAATGTAGGTATTTATCTGTTGATGAATTGATTATTTCCGTAAACGTACGGCATTATCAAAATAATGCAGAAGGAATCAAAATGGAAATCACTTCTCATCATTACTAAGGATGAGACTGAAAATTAGCCATCGACGAGTTATATAGCAATGTCTGAATCAGTTTGACAAGCATCAGGATAACGATGTACAAAACACTGGTGCAGTCACTGATGGTGTTTTGTTTCGTAAAAAACGCTAACGGCATTTTCCGCTACAACGGCCTAACAGTCATGAAACTCCCCAGAAGATGGTGACATTTTTACAGATTTCTGTACGAATAGTTGACGTTTTGAGATTGTAAATATGTAGTTAGATCATTAGTTGAGAAGTAACCTGAATAACTACTTCTGAATCAACATTTTTATAACACTGATTATGCAATTATCAATAATACTGATTTTGTTTTCATTTTTGTGTCGCTATCTAACAACTGACAATCGAGTGATTTTCCGCTATAACGAATAAAATGTTGCTATCAATTTAGCTGTACGTTAGAGTTCTGGTTGAAGAAATTAGATAGGCAAATAGGCAGAATAGCTCTATCAGTGTTTTGTACATCGATATCAAGATATAGCAATGATATTTCAAGATACCTACGTTCAAATGATACTATCTCTCGTCATTTTTCAACTCTTCTATAGACGAATACTGGAAAATATTGTCAGTATTCAATGAGTTTTCTTTCCTGTTTCTATAGTGGTGTTCTGAAGCAAACTAGTAAAATATGTTTCGGAGCGAACAGCCTTTGTATTTCCAACATCTATATATTTCGATGATGAAATTCAAGCGTCGTATCAACGAATCTATTCTATACTTTCACGCATCCCCCGGAGGGAAAACTTCTTTCATTCCATTTGGATGACATACACCCAAGGAGCTTTTTCAAATTGCCACTGTCTGCAGTGAAATGAGAGAAACGAGGATTGATTATGAACTGACTGGCTCGCAACTGGTATATTCTGACGAGTATCATTTCATGTTAGTCCTCGCTTTGTTTTCATTTTCTCTTTCCAGGCGAACAGGATTTCAATTACACTGAAACACTAAATTAACTGAAAAAGAGTACTGTAAAGTACTGGAACTATCTTAGAAGTTTTCAGATCTATAACAACGTTTGAATCATTCGAAATTGTAAAATTATTATAGTAAAATGGAGAAATATACAGTCGAAAAATGCCATTTGTAGTCTTCAATTATTTTTTTCACGACCTCATCAACTATTCATTATTGAATCTGATGGATATATTTGATTACACTTCTGAATCTATATTATATAAGGCCAATATTTTCAGGAATGAATATGCAAATAGAATTACTGACACAATATAAATATTGGACAAAAAAATGCGAGAAGGCCAATTTATAGAAGATTTCAAGATAAAATTATTATCAAAAATATTATTATTCCGGTCGAGAATGAAAATGATATTGATATTGAAATTCTTCATCTTCTCATTCAGTTTGTATTTGTACTTTAATATATAGAGATTTTCCAGATACTCAACTTCGATTTATGCTACCTCTCTGTTATCAGCTCTTTCCTTTTTTTTTCGGTGAGTAACTTATACAGGTTATCCGAAAAAAAATATGATAAGTAGGTAACTGCATGTTTTTTGATTACATTGAGATTTTTTCCTCAATAAATATCATTGCTCATTAGATTATGGATATATGGGGCTGTAACTATTCACTAAGATTGATTCTTAGTGAAAAAATTCTCATGCTCAAAAAAATATTGAGATACACAATATTCGAACAATGAAAAACGGTAGAGATTTAAAGTGATCCATCGATAATAAACTGTCATTAGTTCTTCCGCAGAATTCCACAGTAGTGAAACTTTTTGCTTACTCATTCATGACATTTTTCCATCACTCATCGGAAAATGATTATAATTCATTTTCTCAGACACCCTGTGGATTATGATGATGAAGATCTGCATGGAAATGTTACGAGAGATCTTGATTCAAAATCTGTCATTAATTTTTTTGAAATTCTGAAATCCATATAAAATCCCAATTGAAGTCCTTTTATCTTTGTTATGGAACTTGGAAAATATAATTGGAGGAAACCAATTTTACTTTCTGGAGATCTATAATTTTTTTTTTTTCATTTGGCCCTGAAAATCAGAGAATCTTGTGAATTTAGGGTGATTTTACACAGATCATATGACAGCTCTGAAACAGCCTTATCAAAGTTTGAATATTTTTTAAAATTGAAACGACCAATCCTACTCGTATACCAATGATATAGCCCGTATTGCATTTTATGCTCATTCGAGAAAAAGCTGCATGAAAAATCATTTTTTCAGAAAAACTAATGAAAGAGATATAGCTACTAGAAAATTCCCAGACGAACTAGAGCACTAGTGAAAATTCGAAAGATATTGCGGCCTTGTCGTGCGAGTACCTCAAACCCTCGCTGCAACCTCATAAGAATCACCGTCGCTAATGTGTAATGAAAGGTCATTACAATTTCATCGAGTATGCAGTAATACCGCCTACCACCAATATAAATTCTCTTGTTCTTTTTTACCTGGCGATCTTGAAGCCTACGTTCGAAATACTAAATTGCGTTTCTCCTTTGCTACTTGGAACGGCTTATAATTATCATTCACCGATTGAATAGGCGTCACCAAAACATTCAATAAAATATGAGAACACTAGACATTTGTAAGAGTGACTTTTTTTAACAAATTGAATGTCGGTTCAACTCATCATCTCGAAGAAGGAACGTAGGTAGTGGATTGAATCATTTCCCGAAAGGTTGGGATGCAAAATCATTCTGGAATGTGAGTACCATGTGTGATGATACCAGCAGGAAAATTTCTAGGTAAAATATCATTACTTTCATCAATCATCGCTAGCGTGCTTTTTCCAATATTTCCACCCAAGTGATTTTTCCAATGTTTCCACACTAGTGGATACCACTTGTCACCACTGTTGCCATATAGTAAAGTGGGCTACTTTCTGAATATCAAAACGATACCAAAAGCGCTGTTTTCTTGGGTGGTCGAAGGAAACCAATTTTTCGCGGTTTACTGTTTGTTTCTATGGAGATCAATAACAATTTCCACTAACCTCGTTTCCCAATTACACCCAACCGTCACCAAGATATTCAGTGTTCTCATTTACAATTGCTGAATCTGTTTTTTGTTTTTTTTTACCAATTTACGCTAGAATCACAAGGTGGAAAACTACTGTTACACATTTTAGTGCAGATTGACTCAATCATACCATATGAATGTCACAAATATACTGAACCTGGGTCTCTCAAGGATTAATCTATACTTAGAGGATACCTCTGAAAAATCATTCCTATAAGAATTTTGAAAAATTCAATGGCATCCTGTCTGATTCAATTGGTGAAAGATAGAGCTTAAAGGATCTATACCGATTAGATTGTACATCTGAAATCACTATTTAGAGAAATTTCGATATGCTACGTGTTATATGAAGATTCCGCAGTTTCAGATCGAACATAATCATTATATCGAGTCCTAGTGTGAATATCATTTTATAATTAAATTTTTGATGAATTAATGTGAATTATCATTTCATATTCACGCACAATCTGGGATACATAATCATTTTATGAATTATTCAGAAACATACCTGAACTTCGAATGGTTTTAATATCAGTTTCAGTATTATTTATTGTCTTTAATCTGATAACAATGTCAATCTCATAACTTTCGCACTAGATCAGCATATATTTCTTATCATGTCAAGAATGGATTCTTCTCAACGTTCACAATCTGAACGGACTGCATTTTTTGGTTTTGTTCTTCTTCTGTAGTCGCTTTGGTTGCTTTGCTTTTCCAAGCTTGATTTTATGCATCTTCGAAGCAATCTCAACTTTTATTTCAGAGGAAGTAGAGTGGTTTTTGCTCCTCAATCCGGTCGTAGACATCTTTGGATTCATGGCTACCCTTTCCGACAAGTTCTTCTGAATATAGAAAGCTTCTTCCAACTTCTGTCGTAGAATGATATCACCAAGACATACATTCATGAAAGATGAATCGGCTTCTGCGGCTGCCAACAGAGAAATCGGATCCAGTAAGCTGTGAAAAAGAACAAGAAGATGAGAATCGACGTTTCACAAAATGAAGTGGAATAATTGTACAATAAATGAGAATGATAAAGTAACTTACCGAAGAATACTGGCCCACAACTCTATGGGAAGAACAGGTAAGCTGAAACGGGCAGCGAGAAGGAAATTAAGTATCTGGAACATCTCGATTGAAGTACAAGTACAAACTGAATGGAGAGATGAGAGTTGACCCTTTTTATAGGTGGAATTGTTCACTGAAGTAGAACCGATGCGAATCACTGGACCCTAAAAATGGCGCAAAATATCCCCCGAGTTCCTCAACATGACCTTTCACCAAGAAAATCGTATTATATTCATTCATAATTTTCATCTTCATATTTCAAAATCATATGTCGGAATTTGAATTTTACGATCCGATTTCTATTGAAGAGTTGGAGAATTTTTTGTTTCTCTTGTAGAGGTGAGTTTCTGATCATATCATAATGAATTTCGTCTGGTCCTGATGATGACTTACTCGTGTCTTTCAAGGATTGTTCTGATTCAAGCAGTGTTATTTTTTCATTATAAGAACTTTCCAGATCTTCTGGGAACGTCAATTTCTGTCGTTCTAGGTCATTTTTGTGTATTCGAAAATCCACAGAGTATTTATCCGTACTACTTGTTCGCTCGAAGTAGTGGACTAGTTCGTTTAAAATATCATTTTTGTCTCCGATTTCACTGCCGTTGATTATAAGAACTGGTGATGTCGTTGAGATTCTCTTTCCGCCATGTATGTTACGCTGGCACAACCACTTCAACAAAATCCAAAAATTTTTATTCCAGAATTTAGTGCTTTTTTGTTGCTAATTTGTTCCTCTTTTCGAAAATTTGTTGCTTGTGCCGAAACAGAAAAATCGAATACTTGCCAGCTTCACGATAAGCTGACACGACAACTTTTTCATTTCATCACTGAATTCAAAAACACATATACCAAAGTGTAGCTCTAATTTGTTGCTAATTTGTTCCCCTATTCGAATATCTAAATTTCTAACCGTTACAAAAAAATGATGTTTTGCTAGCATCATGATCAGCTGACACAGCAACTTTTTCATTTCATCACCGAATTGGAAAACGAATATACCAAGATGTAGCACTGATTTGTTGCTAATTTGTTCCCCTATTAGAATATCTGAACTTCTCTCCATTACAGAAAAAAAATGCATATCAACATGTCATCACTGAATTCTCACGATACTTTCGTTATCTGACATATGAATACAAAAATGAAAACACGAGAAATTATTGCTTTCTTGTTACTAATTTGTTCCCCTTTCAGAATTTTTGTTGCTTGTTCCTTTAGAAAATTATGATGGAAAATAACGCCATGCCAGGTTAATTCCATGATAATTTCGTCATGTGAAATTTGAACTCGACAACGATCGAACCAACATTTATTGCTTTCTTGTTCCTGATTTGTTCCTCTTTCGAAATTTTCATAGCTGATTCTTTAAAAAATTTTATTGAAAAAAATACTGGCATGCTACGATGCTAGATTATCTCATGATAACTTCTTTATTTGACATATGAATTCAAAAATGACAATTTGTTCCCCTTTCAGAATTTTTGTTGCTTGTTCCTTTAGAAAATCATGATGGAAAATACCGCCATGCCAGGTTAATTCCATGATAATTTTGTCATTTGACACTTGAACTCGAAAACGATCGAACCAACGTTTGTTGCCTCCTTTTTGCTAATTTGTTCCCCTTTCAGAATTCTTATAACTCATTTCCAAAATTAAAAAAAAATACTGACATGCTAGATTATTTCACGATAACTTCTTTATTTGACATATGAATTCAAAAATGACAACACAAGAATTTGTTGCTTTCTTGTTACTGATTTGTTCCCCTTTCAGAATTTTTGTTTCTTGTTCCTTCAGAAAATTAGGATGGAAAATATCGCCATGCCAGGTTAATTCCATGATGATTTCGTCAGGTGAAATTTGAACTCGACAACGATCGAACCAACATTTGTTGCTCTCTTGTTGCCAATTCGTTCCCCTTCCAGAATTTTTATAACTCATTCTTTCAAAAATTTTATTGAAAAAAATACTGACATGCTACGATGCTAGATTATTTCACGATAACTTCTTTATTTGACATATGAATTCAAAAATGACAATTTGTTCCGCTTTCAGAATTTTTGTTGCTTGTTCCTTTAGAAAATTATGATGGAAAATACCGCCATGCCAGGTTAATTCCATGATAATTTCGTCATTTGACACTTGAACTCGAAAACGATCGAACCAACATTTGTTGCTTTCTTGTTGCTAATTCGTTCCCCTTTCAGAATTTTTATAACTCATTCTTTCCAAAATTTGATGAAATGAAAAAGATGTCGTGCCAGCTTATCGTGAAGCTGGCAAGTACTCGATTTTTCTGTTTCGGCACAAGCAACAAATTTTCGAAAAGAGGAACAAATTAGCAACAAAAAAGCACTAAATTCTGGTATAAAAATTTTTGGATTTTGTTGAAGTGGTGGTGCCAGCGTAACATACATCTTTCCGTCTATGTTTCTGATTTTCTGCCATACTTCAGTTGATGGTGTTTCACTATTCAATGTGAACACATAATTTTCCCAACATTTTCTCTCAGGATTTAGTATTAGGTGAAGAGCTTTCGATCTTAGGCGTTTGAACAGTAATAGGGGATCTCTTGAATTATGCTAGTGCTCGGTTTTTTTCTCTGGCGGCATTATGAGTATATTCGTTCTACCATGGTACTTTAGGTTTCCTCGATACTCCACTCGATTTTGGGATACTTCGATTGGCTGCAGAAATTATTGTGCTTGTTATTGTGTGAACTGATTCATCGTGGTTTTGGAATACTTCCCAGTCAGCTCTTTTCATCTGCCACCTTTCTGGGGTAGTATTTGGTATATTCCTAATACTGTATTGTATTTGAATGGCAGCATGATCTGTGAAGTTGAAATCAGATGATACGTTCCAGTTGAAGTTGTGAACAATTCCTGGAGAGCACAGAGATAAATCTAAATGGCTGAAAGTATTGGATCTAGAATTCAAGAATGCTCCTTCTCCGGTATTCAGATGAACGAGATTGTGTTTTTCTATGAGCTCCTCCATGATTCTTCCTGTCGGATCTGTACGATGGAATCCCCACAGTGGGTTATGTGCGTTGAAGTCGGCTGAGATAATGTGAAGTTGGGGTAACTGATCAACAATAGACTTGAAATCGTTGAGGTCTCAATTGAACTCTGGTAAATATTGTAGCCTCTGAGGGAAAATTTCTCTCCTGGTTTGAAATTGATTTCTCGAATACCTACACATGATCGGTCCATTTTTGTAAAGAGTAGCTTCAATTGGAAGAAATGATTTGTGCATCCATTACAGTTCCATTGTAAAATAAATAATTGTAATATAAATAATTTGTTTCGTACATGGATGTATATGGAATAGGTCACAAAGAAATAGTAAAGAAATATATAAGAATATACTCAATTAGAATTATGTGACTAAAATATCACAGAAAGATTTACCACAGAAAGTATCACGTTGTTTCGATCATAGGTTTCTTCTGTTTGCCCTTTGGTAATCCTCTTTTTGCGAACCGTATGATGTGTTTGATTCAGTATTGATTGTTTTTATTGAAAATATATTCGTATCTCCAAATTTTTCAAAAAACTTCTGATTCATTTTCTAGAAACGAGGAGAGACAATCCCACATGAGAACTTAAATAAAATGGATATACAATAAAATCTTTTGAAAACTGTGCATATATACAAATGGTGTTCCATTTGAAATATCGGAGTACCTAATCGTGATGGTAACAAAGTTTGTCAAGAAAGCATAACTATCTCAACATGGGTTGAATATTGCTCAGATTTGAAACTGAATTTGCACTAGAGAATTGCTTCAGGGCATTGAAACTTACTGGAACCGGAAACCGCGAATTCGGGGATTTTATCTACACATGAATTGAAATCACTGAAATTTTAGTTCACTGAACCTACACTACTTGTTCGAGTAGTGGTAATATGGGAAACTTTCTCTGCTTGTTCGACTCAACTCAAGATGATGACAGACCACACCCGTGCATAACGATAGAGATTTCAAGAAATCCAAGTACTCCTGACACTTATCCTGACAGAACGTTAATTAATCACCCAAACACTCTATGACATTAGTGGAGATTACGATACCAACAACATATAATTCATTAGAGTCTCCATTCTTACTTGTTCTATTCCGGTACTATACGTCATGCGGACACATGTTGGTGGATTGCTTTTTTAATAAAACCCGATTTGATGGGATAATAACGTGACGATTATCATAAATTTGAATACGTTTACGGGGATAATGTCAACTATGCATTACTACGATCGCACTACTTTGTTTACATAAACTTTTTCTATAACATCGAATGATAGCGGATCACATCATATTTTGCCTTTTGGGGCAAGGTGTATTCATACAGCAATCAGATAACCGAAGTGGAATATTTCGAAGATAAATAGGTCATATGCATTCTGAAAAAAGAAACAGTAAGTTCTATAAGACGCTGTTTGGAGCGAGTTTGCAACAAGTGCGAAGATTTTAAATCAATTTATACTGAAGATAATGAATTAGCACTGAATATCTATATATTTTTTGAAAAAGGAAATCTTGAATTGAATTTTGTTTCAATAATATTAAATGAGGTCATCCATTACATATTGAGCAATTTGAATTTGCGGATTGTGAAATTCAAAACTGTTTTGCACTCGGTTTTACACTCAATTCAATCATGATCTTTCTTAATCAAAGTTTGAACTGTATAGTATTATACCAAAAGTGTTGTCTGTTGTAACATGTTATTTTATAAATTACGACGAGTAAAAGAGATTTCTAACCTCACTTGCGTAAGTTCACACAGGCCGTCATATGTTTTCCAAATCAACTAATGTTCAATTTTATTTCATTACATAGTTCCTGATGAAGAGCCAATAAATACATGAGGCTGAATACAACGATGTTACAGTGAAACATGGCACACAATGACATTAGTAAAAATATATAACATTGTACAGTACAAAAATGACATTACATTGAGTTATTACTCGGTACGTTATTGTTCGAAGTTCACATATTAGAATTATTATTATTGTTGAAATAAATTCAAATTTTTTATTTCGGGATCATGCTCCTCAGACACAAGGCCATAAATGACTTTCGGCCTTGTGTCTGATAATAATATAATATATATAGATAATGAAAATTATGAATGAATATAATACGATTTTCTTGGTGAAAGGTCATGTTGAGGAACTCGGGGGATATTTTGCGCCATTTTTAGGGTCCAGTGCTTCGCATCGGTTCTACTTCAGTGAACAATTCCACCTATAAAAAGGGTCAACTCTCATCTCTCCATTCAGTTTGTACTTGTACTTCAATCGAGATGTTCCAGATACTTAATTTCTTTTTCGCTGCCCGTTTCAGCTTACCTGTTCTTCCCATAGAGCTGTGGGCCAGTATTCTTCGGTAAGTTACTTTATTATTCTCATTTATTGTGAAATTATTTCACTTCATTTTGCGAAACGTCGATTCTCATCTTCTTGTTCTTTTTCACAGCTTACTGGATCCGATTTCTCTGTTGGCAGCCGCAGAAGCCGATTCAACTTTCATGAATGTATGTCTTGGTGATATCATTCTACGACAGAAGTTGGAAGAAGCTTTCTATATTCAGAAGAACTTGTCGGAAAGGGTAGCCATGAATCCAAAGATGTCTACGACCGGATTGAGGAGCAAAAACCACTCTACTTCCTCTGAAATAAAAGTTGAGATTGCTTCGAAGATGCATAAAATCAAGCTTGAAAAAGCAAAGCAACCAAAGCGACTACAGAAGAAGAACAAAACAAAAAAATGCAGTCCGTTCAGATTGTGAACGTTGAGTAGAATCCATTCTTGACATGGTAATGAATATGAATGAATGAGATATGCTGATCTGATGCAAAAATTATGAGATTACCATTGATATAAGATTGAAGATAATAAATAATACTGAAACTAATATTGATTCGTTCAAAGTTTCTTTTTTTCATTCTTGAACAATTTATTAAATAGTTATATAAAATTCAAACTACATGTGATTGTCTTGTCAAAAATTGTAGGGAATTGTTGTCAAGATTGTCAAAAAACAGGACAACAAGTCCTGTGATGAGTTTGCGGATGTGTGATACGTAATGTACAACATTTTCCAGGCATCTCAGGAGCTTTTGTGATGTTTCATTGTTCATTGTCAATAGAAGGCAGAAATCAAGATCAAATATATTTAGAACCAGTCACTGTTATATTTCAAATTTTTAGAACTAGCCCTCTAAAGAGATATTTCCTACCTAGCCTGCAAATAGGCCAAAAATAGGATTTTCAAAACGTATGGAAGATTTTCCTGCAAAATTCCACTAGACGCTCGACAACTTGTCGTAGCGCTCGTTCTAATTCAAACAAATACAGTATTAACATGAAACACCCATTGGAGAAATAATCGAAAGCTTTCATACGAATTCTCATATATACAACATCACTAATGATCAGTCGTTGTCAAGATTTTCAGGTGTAACAATGTTCACTTGGCCATTCATGCACATTATGTTTATCCTCTACTGCCCAGTTCGTATAATCCCCATAATCGAGAGTGTGGACATTTAAAGTGCTCTGCATGCTTTGGGTGCATGTTATGATATCGTAGGTACCAGAAAGCCAGCCCAGTTCATTTCACATTATGTATTCAGCTCAGTTCGCTGCAAGTGGTCTTTTATGACGAGAATAATAACAAATTGGCTAGTATATGGGTTGTAATTGGTCGGAGGGAACATGCACTTTGTCCGTATTATGAGGGCATTAAAAAGAGTGAGTTATCGAAATGTTTTGTGGAAACTGAATCAATTGATCCAATCGTTGAGAAAAATATTTACGCCGATGTGGAATTATCAGATTATTATTCATTCATGTACCCAAGACCTGTATAAGTATATTTCACACGAAGAGGACACGGTTTGCAAAATAAAGTAAAAAACTGAAGCCTGTAAGCAAAGCATTCAAGACCTATTTCTAATTGCCTAACATATATATTCATATATATTCATATCTATTTGATTATTCTTCATTATTGGGTTCACTTGATAACTGTTTTTATAGTGTAGAATGAATAATAATTATTATAACATACAATAGCAAATTCTATATGTCGAAATGTATATATCTATGTTTCTTTCTTTCAACTGCTTTCCATACAGATCTTCATTGAAAAAATGAACAACAGCTTTCAAATTGATCAGAAATATTAGAATGCGGTTTTCTTCAAGACTTCTATTGACATCTAGAATCAAGGAACAAGGATTTTTTGCTATTCCAATCATTATGATAGGTTCCTACTACAGTGCGAACGAAGTACTTGAGTGAAATACTATCGATTATTTGGTCTCGATAGTGATTACAGGTTGATAATAAATAGGTGAGCTAATTATGATAGTCCATAATAACATTTAAACTTGCGTTGGAAGAGAAATACCACGCTCAAACCAGGAAAAATACGATTCTTTGGCAGTCTTAATAACACCGTATGCCTATGAAACAAAATTATAATCAACACGTATGAAGTAATAATCAATGATTAATTTTAACTAGCTCAATACGGTCCACTCCCAGATCCAACCCTCTTGATTGCATCGTAAGGCTCCGAAGAGATCAATTAAACGATTAAAACTACCAATTGATTTATGTTTATTTTCTTCGCCAGGGTAGTTCAAATGAGAATTTTTAGTACCGACGTGTAGATATACGGGTATACATGAAGAGTAGTAGGTTTTTTTCAATTTGAATGATAATATAATAACGATATAATTCATTCGCGGATGAATCAATCGATCAATTCAAGAAACTATATTCAATCAATCAAACAAAATATTTTCACATGAAGAAATGGCATTATATCATGCCGATCAGTTCAATTCTCGAATATGAAAATTCTGGAGAAGTATCCTGCGAGTATCTTGATTTGGTTGCTTTGCGTGATCAATATTTCAAAATGTTACATTGCAGGAGCTTAGGAGAAGAATTAATTTTGTAGATAGATTCAGTCTTAGAATGCTGTTTTTATCGTAATCATTATATTTTGCGGAATAAAATGTGGAATTAGGTTCATAATGTTTTACACCAGACTAAGTTTTGGGTAATCACATTTTTCCTAATTTTCTTCCCAACAACCAGATATTTCAAGTATAGTAATCGGAAGAGACTTGACAGATCTGTTCTTTCTCTTTCCGAAGCTAAATGTGTGGAATGAGCATATTGGTAACCTATATATTCCATTTTTTTTTCAACTTACAGTATCTAAATATTCCTATATATACAAGAAACGAGTCGAGACGACTCGCATAATGATGACCTTTCAGGTTTTATTCAATATTATACATAACATGATTTTTAGAAGTGTAATAGTGGAAGAGAACAGAAAAAGTTCAAATCCTAACAACTTGCGTAATATTTGAACAGAAAAAGCGTTATTTTATGATATGTAAGTACTGTATAAACGTGCAACGCTTATACCTCACCACAACCGCAAAATGAAATACTGCGGATAATACTGGGTGTCCCAAGTGACGAAAAACAATGTCTAAGTTGAAACAACACTATTCGGGTTCGAGTGAAAGAACATTTTCTTCGAACAATATAGTTGTTAAGTTCAATAGAAAATGTCATATAGTGAAATGCAATAGGGTCCCTTATGTTTGAATAACAGGAATAACGGTATCAAAATATAGGACGTTACACTGAAAACAATTCATGAGATTCACGCGAGAAATCTATCACTTTCTGATATATCATATACAAGAAGACAGCTCAACGAATTCACGTATGAGAATAACTTTGTTGAAGAACAAATTGTATTGTTTCAATCCTCTATTGTAGTCAAAATGGGTCAGAAACTCCTGGGCCACCCGGTAAAATAGTTAATCATAGTTCCAGTTAGTCGACAAAGATCCATTCATGGCGTAGTAGGTAGGTAGAAGATAATGATATGCTCTTATACCACAACAAAAACTATAGTATTCTAATTACGGGAAAATTGATTACATACTGGATTGTAATCCATTCAATCCGAGAACGGTTATTTCATATGTATTCCATCCAACGATCCCTCAGAAGCACGAAATATAATATTTTTTTTTATACTTCTTTTGAATCACCTTATTTTCCTCCATATTAGTAATATTGTGAGATGGGCTTTTTCGGTCTAGCGCACGGAAACAGCGCAAGGATAAACTTTGAGAATAACCATGGAAACAAATCATACAACCCAAACACTGTATTGTCAGCATTGTTTATTCTCTGTCAGTCAAATTTATGCCAACAAAATAAACTCAGAAGAAAATCCCAAAATTCCCGATAATATCCGAGTGCAAGAGGCACAAGCGACCGCGAATTAATTACCAGTAAAATTCAGGTCGAGATATGAACACGAATATCAACTTTTTACAGAATGGCGAAATCTGAACAGAATCAAAACTCGAAGTGACGATATTCTTCTAATTCATTTTGCCGAAAAAGTCAAATCTATGAAATCTTCCACGTTATGGAGTGGGTTCTCAATACTAAAGAGTTGTTTGGCTATTGAAGATAATGACATAAACAAATATCCAAAAACTATTGCTTTCCTGAAGCGTGCAATAATTCGAATCGTACAATAAACATAACCATTGATAATAATTGAAACAAAATAGTATTTGTTGATGCTGCTTTGATAGTATAGTTATAGTTGGTTGAAAGTATGATGAAAAGATATCATTCATCACACATCCAGAAATGATTTTTATTTGTATTTCCAGACTCGTAATGAAATATACTATACAGGGTATGTCACGACGAGCTTACACTATCTTTATATCGAGAATCAGTCTGGAGAAATCCATGAAAATGTGCATGCTTATATTCGAGATTACGCTCTCTTCATTTGAAATATTTTCGACAATGCATTGTTGCCGATTCTATTAGAAAGTGATAGCAACATTGATATTTCAAATGGAACACCCGGTATCTGTTATCTTGTACTTATCTCTGACCGTTTTTGAGATATTGAATATTTTCCATTTTTTTTGCGGAAAACAGCACTACAAATGCGATTATTTTTGGACACCGAGGTACTGGGACATTAAAATTTGGTTTGGAGAGAAAAGTTGCATCAGAGAAGCTGAGCCATAAATTATTTTTCAAATAATGAACCAACTCTAGATGAAATAAGGAAACTTTTTTGCCGAATCAAATGATCTTGCCACTTGTATCAAAACTGTAATAATACCCTGGATGCATGGATATACGTGGAACTTTAATTACCTGAGAGATGAGTAGATTTTTTCGGGACATGATATGAAAATTATTCAGAATATTTCCAAATGGGTTATCGATCTGAAAAAGTACATTGTTTTTCAAAACTCACCATATTGACGATGGCAATTGCTCATACCTGAAATAGAAACGAATAATCAATACACCTGAGATATTGATATGGTCAAGCGAAAGAATAAACTCAATAAAAACTCACAATCAACAAAACTGATAGTTCGCAATATCTAGCACGACCCATATAAGATAGGTTAGACTTTCAAATCAACTAGAGTGTTTTGGTAAATTGATTGGTGTTTCAACATTGTCGGCGACAGACTCATTATACTCGCATTCATTTCGAAATCGTCGTAAACAAGCATCATTATGCCACAATTCACTATAAAATATTCGCAACGGAGTGAATGGATTTAGTGAACGACATTATTAGGCCCGAACGGACAACTCAAAGGTGTTTTCGATCGCGTAATGACTATATAAGATACAATGATTTGTGAAGTTAGCGTCGTCGTCATTAACGATCAATGACAACGCGCGATGTTTGTAAAAAAACGTCAATTCGCACACCCACACATTATATACATAAAATCGTTGAATTTGCGGAGAATATCAATCAATACCTATATATTATATGATAATTCAAATATACCTTGTGACAACGATGTACTGAAGACTGGTGCAGTCACTAATAGTGTTTTGTTTCGCCAAAAATGCTAACGGCATTTTCCGCATGATAGATGACGACATCTTTGCAGATTTTTGTGCACATAAGAGTAACCTGAATTACTCCTTCTGAATTAACAATTTTATAACACTATTGTGCAATCATCGATAATAATGATTTTATTGTCATTTATGTGCCCCGCCATCTAACAACTAACATATGAATGGTTTTCTGCTATAACGAATAAAATGCTGTTATCAAGTAAGCTGTACGTTTATAGAGTTTTGGTTGAAGAAATTAGATAGGCAAATAGTCAGAATAGCTCCACCAGTGTTGCCTACGTCGTTTTTATGACCCAATTAAGACCGGAGTAGTACCTTTATACAGGGTGAGTCATAACTATTGGGATATAGGATATGAGGGCTTATTGTTTGGAATATTGTTGTGGAAAGAGATAAAGGGTGCTGAAGTTGAATTTTTGTTTTATTTTTGTTGCTAACGAATCCACTATATATTCATCATTTCTTTTTAAAATCTGCACCGAGGCATCATCTTCTAAAGGGAATATTATTTTATGTGGTATTACATCATGTTACAGGAGGCGCAGCGGGAATGGTGAGAATGGATATAGTAGTGACGTATGTGAAGTACTTATAGGGTGTCCCCGATATTTGGATGATACGCAAATAATTGAAGAAGGTTTTTCATTCGGTTTTTCATTGAGTTGATCAAAAGCTGCATAACCATTCCCAATCATGAACATTTCGAAAATTCCCTTCCTGAGATCGTCGTAAAATATATTAATTGTGATTATTTGCCGTCAAAGAATTAGCGAGTCAATGACCCGATGGTGCAATATTTGCATTGAAGTAATTGGTCAACATTTTGAATAGTTATTGTAATAACTGATAATAATAATAATAATAATATTAATAATAGGTATTGTGAAGCAAAACTAATTAGTGAACAATGATTCAATAATTGGGCAATATATATATATATAATTATATATATATATATATATATATATATATATATAATATATAATTATATGAACGAAAATGCTTGTTTAGATGTCACCTACAACCTCTTGAAGTTCTTCGGTATCTTTTCGAGACACCCTGTAGATGAATAAAACTCTATTATTCGAGATCTCAAGAAAAGAGCTTCAAATACTCTGGAATTTCAACATAATTAATAATGATCGATCAAGCGATTCATATCTTTATTGAATTGAAGTTGTAGATTTGCAAGTGTAATATAAGAACTTTGAAGATAATATTTCAATGTGAAAGAGAATACTTCTATCCGAAATCACTGATCATCATCATGATGAAAGAACGCTTTCCATTCATTACTGTATCAGCGAAACATTATACTACGTTGTGTTCGTTTCACTTAATTGTTTTTGTTCGCAATCGTCCCGAATAACTACTTTTCCTCTATGAATACCTTCAATTAGAAACAGATTCACACGATTTGAGTTATCGGGCATTGGAATTCGCTGGAACACAAAAAATGCACTATAGTGATTACAAATCACACTTAGTTCACGTTTGATACCGATAAACCGTGAAATACGCCCTAATCCACGGGGTGAATCGAGAAAGTATCGTTGATTCGAACATCGTATGTTTATGGCCAATAAACATCAAGCAATCAGGCATAACGGCTCTGAGTGTCAATATTTATGACGAAAAATGCGCATTCACGTTAACTCTTGAATTTACGTCTGGTCGGTAGGAACATATAATATAGTTAGCCTACGCGTCGATTCTCATTTGCAACAATGCCTCTTGTGTATCCGAAAAAGTTAATCTCATGTGAATCAACTTGAAAAGAAATGAAATTGTGATCAAACTTAATTACTTCCTGACAGTGTTTATGCATTATATTCAGCGTCCGTGCTGTCATTATTATTTTCAAAAACACGCTTTTTCAAAACACGATCAATGAGATCAACATGCCTTTCTTCAACGTCAAATCCAATACATTGTTATTATCGAAGAATTAGAACCAACTGTCAAGGTTTTGGTGGAGGCGCGTTCAATATTTGGCGGAGGAGCAAGGAAACCCATTACCATTAATTTTCTTGCATCTTCGTGAGTTGAGAAGTTGCAAGCTGAAACCTGATTAGTTCACAACAATAATGATACTGATATTACTCATATCCCATAGTTTTCGAGTCATCAAATTATCACTTGTAATACGACTTCAAAGGCCATATTATACCCGGAAACTTTTAGAAGAAGTTAGAAGAGAATGATAGTTTTCTGAAAATATTCATAAACACTTTTTTGTTCTCGAGTGGTGCTCCGTAAGGATATTCCACGAATTTTCAAAGTGGATGTGAATAAACCTATACTTTAAGCATCAAATCCTTCAACTTTATAATTTTATTCTGAGACAATATGTTGATGAAATGTGGTATCGGTAGATTAAAATTATAATTCGAACTATATCTTCCGTGATCGATTTGAAATCACTGAAGTTAGTATAGGAATATTCAATCTCTACCTTTTATACCTCGCATTGTCACTTCTTCTTTGTCGAAAAAATTCCCGAACAGATACATTTGATTGGTCAACATAACGTTGGCGTGGAATTCATTATACCTGTCTTCCTCTTTTTCAGATACTTCTGAAACGCCATCAACCGTGGATCATCCTTTATATGGATCAAAATTATTTTTGTGAACGTTTTGCAAATCATTTTGTCATTGCTAACGAGAAGTATCCGAAAGAGATAGGTAGATATGGCACAAATCTCACCCCAAGACGAAGAGTATGGATATTTCTGGAAGATCTATCGACTACTTTCCTAATATTAAAAAAAATGACCCTGTACACAAACAATGTTATCCAGATTTCATTTGTGTTACGCACGCTATCAAAGTACAGACAGGTGTGTAGTCGCTCCATTGTTATGAATGGTCGTTGGCACGTGACCTTGACTGTGAACAACTTCCTTATCAGATCTGGAGAGTGCCGCCCACCGATGAAACAGCTATCATAAATCGTTCGTTTCAACTGGAAGTAATAATAGTACACCGGGTGTCCCAATATACCGATTCTGATGGAAAATATCAGACAATGCAAAAAAGATTGATAATAAGGACATACGATCTGAGCTAAATAGCAATCGTTAACTGAGCATATCTCATCTTTCGAATTTTGAAGAGCACAAGGAGCACACTGTATATTTTTAATTACAAATACTTATCCAACGATATATGTGTCACATGTTATTTCACATTTGAGGACAGAGGAAAAGTTATCTGAAGTGATGATGTTATTATACATTACTGAACTGCGAAATATTGTCTCCCATCAATTTTGACTCTCAATACTTCAAAACGGTTGTCTAATAGCAAGACATTTATTGCAGTGATGTAAATAACAATATATAATGAATATATATTGTATTCCCAATTCTTTCAAAGAACAAGGTGTCACTGACAAATAGAAAATTTATCTTTTGAAAGTGTCTAAAGGTTGAATTCCAATCGCAGCGACATTTTGGGGCAGCTCAATCCCACACAGAAGCTGAAAAAAATGAATGTACCACGTCCCCAAATAACTTATGAACAGTACTTCACTATACTACTATCATCAAAACCGTCATGGAAATATGACAAATTTTGACGAGTCAAAATCTCTCTTTTTAAGTCAGACTGAATTCCCATCTTATTCCATGAAATGTAAAATACAAAGTGTTACTATGTTGCGGAGAATTTAAGAACTAAAAATGAATATACAGGTTAAAAAATCATCCCGCAGTCAGCAAAAACTCTGTAAATTTGAAATTTGTGTCTTATGAAATTAATGAGCTAGGTTTACTGGAACGCCCGGTATATATCTACCTATAGACTTAGAGCATATGAGTAAGCTAATGAATCGATTTATAATAATAAAAGGTAGAATGAAATATTACGGATTTTTATAATTCTCTCAGCAGATAATTTATAACGATGTTTAATATTCAATGTCACTTTCATAACTATTACGACTTGTATAAATGAGATGTAAATTATAAAAGGACTGTCTTGAGAACCAGTGTGTGAATTGACATCGTAATGATTTCTTCGTGATTATATCACACTTCCGATACCCTCATACTGGTGATACACTCGGATATCCTATTTGTATATGGTTTCATTTTTTTTTGTCGTTGAGATAATTAAATACTGTCTGTTAGGTTAATCGAGGAGATGCTTGATTCTTTTTACAGATTTTTTTCGAATTTTCTCTCCTTGTTTCTGATAATTATCTCAATACATTGGTAGTAAGGACAGATTTGTGATCTGCCCCAAAATTTAACTGTGCTTGGAATTTAATACCTATGAAAGAGAAATTCTCCAAGCATTAGGGAGACGAATATGTTTAACGAATTTCATTAAATTTCATCAAATCAAAATTTCTACTCATCCTAGTGGTAGACGCTTCAGTAACGAATCTGTTCTCGTCTTCAACACTATGGAAATTGTTCCTCTTTCAAATCGTTCAGCTGCTTCGTCTTTTGACATTTACTCAACAGTGAAAAAATTGTCAGGCATCGGAAATAATATAAAATGTTTCTGAGTATTTGCATGAGTTCCTCTGTGACTACTACATTCCTCATTCTCATGTCTCGTTTTTGCAAAATATTTTTGTGGTGTGGTTTTCATTGGTTCGGTTTGTGTTCAATGGAACAAACAATCATCACAGTATTGTCATTAGTATGAATTTTGAAGTGTTCAAAGTTATAATAATATAATAATAATAATAATATAACTTTATTCACAGACCATAGAGAACATGACAAATTAAAATACAATAAGTGAATAAAGTGTTTAAGCGATAAGTGCAAAGCACTCGTTTCGCAAACAAATGGATTAATACAGAAAATACATATTAAAAAAGGTATAAATGTGTAAAAAATGTACTTATATAAATATAAAATGTAAGGAGTAAAAGTAAGGAGTATAAAATAGAAGAGAAGTTTTATAATATACATAATCTTATTAAATTATCTGGGATGAAATTCAACAAAGAACTCGTGGATATAGAAAAGGAATTTTATTTTGCTGGAGTCAGGAAGAAATTGTTTGCTCGTCACTAAAATGTATCATCAGCCATATACTGAACAAAAGGTGCCTAAAAATTAGCAGCTTCCAAAACCTGGCTTGGAAGAACCTTCGAAACTAGCAATGTACAATATTTACAAAGAATAACAATAGTATGAAAATGAATAATAATATAAAAATAGTAATCGCGCTCTGACGTACTGTTGCCCCACCTCAAATATCCTCAGTTTGATTCGAACCGAGTTCGAACGTTTATTACTATCACATTATGGCATGTGAATTAGTTGTCCACAATTAGAGAAATCACAGCAGTTTTTTCCAAGCTTGTGGGTCCCCGCGAGATCGAAATGAGAAATGATTATAAAATGGGGATTTCAAAAATAAAATATATGCGAGGAAGTGTAACTGAAGTCTTTCCAGCATATCCTCTTATGCTCTTCATCTTATAAGCTAATAGTTCGGACTTTGGTTCGTTTCTGCCATTTCTTATGCCTCTTTATTAATTTTCTTATTGCACCTACGTGAAATAATTTCAAGAGATTCGATGCTGTGACTGAATTGTTTTTGTCGCCAAGTTCAGAGATGTTCAATGAAATCAATTTTGTGACTGTGACTTTGTGCTGACTGCTATCAGAAAATATATAATAAATGTACGACCGTCCCGCTTCCAGAAATGGAAGCAAAATGAAAAAAGTATAAAGCTACTATACATAGGAGACACACTAGAATACGAATATTGAACCATATATCAAGGAGTAGAGCATTTTTAACGCTGACATCTACCGAGAAACTTCATGCACTCTGGCTGGAGATGGAGAGTCAGTCCATAGATCAGTTCTGATGACATTATTTATATACCAACTTGAGAGAGTCACGTGCTCTTCCCAGTTCATGAGATTTGATCCATTTCTCATTTCGATTCCATGATACGAAAAATAGATGAGAATGATGAAGACAACTGATGGAAAAACTTTTAAAGTAATCAATTGTTGAGGTACCCCGCTTTCCAGTTGTTTTAGAATCAAAATAATCTGTTATTCATTTTACAAAACATGTTGTGAATATTAGGCGAATTATTCGAATTTCAGTGAAAACTAAATTGAGAGAAGTGAATGAAATCTCACAATACAGGTTGATTCAGAATAAGACCGACAAACTTTGAACACGGATTTCTCCCCTCATATTGAGGTGAAAAAGTCCTGTCAACGTAATAATCCTTTAAAATTCATCCTCTCTGAGATACAGGGTGTCAAAACTATGTTAAAAATATGGTTTATATTAATTTCTCCGGAACCTCTGCAGTAAAAGAAGTTGAACTTGTTATACTATCCCAGATTGATCAAGGTAATTACTTGGAGTTTTCTGTTTTGAATCCAGTTAATCAGTGGCGTAGTTAAGGTCGTATATCGCTCTGTATGAAAATGATAAGTCTATACAGCTAGCGAAGTCATACTCAACTCAAAACAGTATTTTAAAAATAATTCAACTCTGAATGGGTGTCTAGGGTGTCTCGGAATATGTGGGTAATCTCCTGGATTCAGAGGGAATAATAAGAGAGGAAATGATTTTTTTTCCATACCCTTACTGATGATCACTCCAAGTGGGTTCATCTCATAATTGGTATTATCATTTTCAATAATCAGCAGCATCTATGATGGTCGTTTCCATATATCAAAAATTGATACTTTATTTCATTTTTATCGATATCGAAAATAACAAAAAATATTGTTGTTGCATCGTCCATCAATGTGTTCGGTCCCTCGGGAATTGAATGTATCCAAAAGGTTCCGATTCGAGGGTCATATCAATAGTAACCATCATACTTGAAAATTATTGAATTATCACCAAATGAACATTGTGAAAACTATTGAATAAAGCCGAACCATTCTTTAAGAGCCCTCGTATCTCAGTAGGAACGTCTGTAGGAAGAAAATAATAACTCAAGTTACCCGAAATCATTGAAGGGGCAGAAATCTACATATATGCATCCAATTAGGGGCATAACACAGGGTGGCTAGTCCCCAGATACAGGCGAACGCAGGAAGTGAATCCAATACAAAAGGGTCTTTAATTCGATGGGTGTAGTTAATCTCGATCGAGAGCACGTGACGCGTCAAACGACGGCAATTTCCGACGCCTAATGAGACGTCAATGGCGACCGTAGTTAATTATGTACGTACAGAGATGACCCAATTACAACAAGGGTAGGAATAGATTGATTCCAGCACACCAATTTTCAATCGAAAACTGAAATAACACATAGATTGATTCTAGCACACCAATTTTCAATCGAAAACTGAAATAACACATCACTTATATATATACGACATATTCACCAATGAGAATTGGAGATATGTATAACATACAAAGTGTGACGATAGTGACAAAAATTTCCACTCATAATAATATTATACAGGGTGTTTCAGATTTAGATAGCAGCACTTTGTCAATCGATGGAAAAACTTATTTTGAGGTGAAAATACATAGTTCGTAGGATTCGTTTGCGAGATACAGGGCGTCAGAATTGAAAAAAAAACAGTAATTTCTGCTCCCTACCAACGGGTTCTTTTTGAAAAATGATAAGAAAATTATGAATCCATGAAATCTCACTTTTGGTACGTAAAAAAAAAAGATTTCGCCACAGGTCCTGTCATTCCCATTGCCTCGAGCTTGGCTGACTATGTTTTAGTGCACATTAATTTACATTTCTTGAAATATTTGAATAATTATATTGCGAGAACGGATAAATGAAATAATTCACATCAGTATATATTTTTGGTGTCGGAAGAAAAATATTTATTCTCAGATATGAAATAATATACAAGATGTTTTATTGATTTTTTTTATTTCACGAAATATTGTTGAAATTTTGACTACAAATTCTGATCTTTCGTAATCACTATTTTTTGATAACTTTCAAGAAAAACCCTGTACGTGTGGAGCTAAAATATACAGTCTCTCTGAAAAAACCTCGAAAAAAAACATACATTGATATTTTGTTCAGTCATTTTTGAATTTAAGAAACAGAAACATTTCATTTGAAATTTCACACTTACTATACAGGTGAGCGGAAACTTGAAAACGCGTCGCCATATCGTCTTCGGAATCCCTGTATAGGATGATTCACTGAAGTTGGTATGCGTTTCTTAATTTCACGATATTTCTTATGTTTCCTGTGGTTATATTTCCTGGCAACCGGGAAGAACAAAGAAGCTTCAAATTTGTGTTTGAAGTTTATTGCTATCTTTGACAATTTGAAGATGAATTGAATATAGACCGAATTACCCTTTTTTTCAACACAACTAGACAACATTTTATGATTCATGATTGAAAATTGAAATGAAAATAATGCATGATCGTCAGAAAATATGTATGAATTACCTATTATCTCGGGAGAAAATTCAAGGATATCATCCGATTGAGATTTTCAGAGGTTTTTGACCGTTTCAATCGTCTGCACCAGCATAGATCCACTTCCAAATGCCAATTCGCGTATTTATTTATGAAAAAACTGCCTAATCATTCGCATCTCATTTGCTTCCACAATCGAATGATCAGGATTGACTTTTTGTTCGGTTTCGGTTTGTTGATATTATCATATCGAAGCTTGATTATTCACAAAGATTGGATTATACGGAACAGATTCTTAATTATCATCGCTTGTCTAGTGAAAAAAATCGAGTAGCGAGTAGATAATGATTCAATTTGAAGTCGGAGATGGATAAGAGTATTTATTTTAAATGAAATAATACATTAATAATGAGTTCTTTTTGCTTCATATGAAATCAATAGGACTTTGTTCTTGGGTGTGACTCATCACATTGTTTTTTATTGTTTTATAGTTCCTCCTGGCTGAAATGATACATCGACCTCTGAATGGCAATCGGATTTTGATCGCACATTATAAATTGTTCCAACATTCTCAATTTCAAACCAAAGCCAAATTAAAGACACTAATTGTTCAACTCGTTTTTCTCTGCTTCAATACTGGGTGATACAACGTACGCCCTCTAGCGGTAGAGTTGGAAGCTTGAAAATAATTTCAAGCTATATCACTTATTGAACCTCAAAATTCTGCCAATCTCCTATAGTTTCCGACATACATCCGGTGTTGACTAGCCTGTAAAGATCGAAATGATAATTTCGCTCAGTGCGAATGTTCGAATAGTCTACCATTTGATATGCGTTTCATATTGAACAGTAGCAAACTGATCACATTAACCTTGAATAATCAACTTGGCGATGATCAGGCTCGAGAAGATTTTTTTCATATATCACGCACTCAACGACTTTGTTTTGTCTGAGCTATTCATCATATTTCAGTTCACATTATTTTGTCTGAATTGAGGTCTGTTCGCGTCTGTTAAAGAAAATGCAATGTATAAGTTGTTTTGTCTACATTTAGAGATAGTTTATAGATCAAGATGATTTTTTACCATTAATGTACCTATTTGAGAGTTGTCCTTAAAATCTTGCCATGAGTTATAGCTCCAAATACAAGGACTATGTCATCAGCCTGAGATATCAATGTACCTTCCATTTTGATATCGAGAGAAGATCTCAAGTACAGGAAGAATAGAAGAGGTCCTAGGACTGTTCCTTGCGGCACTCCCATCATCTGTATAATTCGTTCATTACTCGAGATGTCTCTTATTTCAACCATTTGCTTTCTGTCGCTTATATCGTTGTGGAATGTTATGACTTCAAAATGAACAGTAAAGCTAGAAAACACTCAAATTTTCCATGCGACTGTCTCAAGCTGAAGAAAATATGAAGGAAAATATCGACGCATATCACTGTAACTACGCCACTGTTCAACGAAAATTGAGAATGAAAATCATAAATACCCTCACTGTTTAACCCGAAATAGTATGTGTAATTTATATGTCTTTTCTACAGAAGTTTTGAAGGACAAAATTGAATTGCATTATTTTTTTCGTACTTTCGATACGCTGCATATCAGAGAGGATGGATGCATTTGAAGATATTTGTTGAAAACTGATATGTTTTAAAAGTTCTTGATTGAACAATGGGGTGAACATTGTATGTCTTCAATTTCATTCCCTTACTTAATGAATAATAAAATGAGTTGTATGTATACTACAATATATCACATATCCCATGGAAAGTTGAATTTCTAGCAATGAATACTACTGTCAAGCAATCATGATGATGAGACTTCCTGGTGAACTCTTCAAATCAGAATTTGCGAGTTTGATACCTGAATTATCGGAAGAAAGATATGGAAAAACCTACAAATTCTGCACAGATTGACGAAGGAAGAAGCCTACAGCGTCAAATTCAGAAAATGTATTTTAATGTAGCCGCAGAAGAAGTATAGTACATAACAAGTACGGAATGAACATTTTCCACTCACATGATTCGCAGCAGTCCCATACGCTTGATGATACGAACTTCATACCCGTGGGAAATTATTAACATTCCGTGCTCTTTGAACAATACACTATTTCACGACGAAATCAAGTAAGGAATCCGAATACGAAGTTTTTCGCTTTCATTCTTACTCACCATGTATAACCATCAAGTGTCGATGGATACAAAATTGTCTACAAAATATTGTAGTTCACAGATGGTAGCGTTTACGGTGAAATGATTTTTTTGATTTGTGGTATAACACAATTATCGGTTCGCTTTTGAATATGACGAATAGTGATATTTTTATTGAATTCTCTACAGTTATCAATGTCAATAACTGACAGAAATTGAGTGTGCATGAATGTTATTACATTACCATACATGCAATCATGAATGATTGTCAATAAGTTATTTTTTCAATTTACATGAATCTGATGCTATCTATCATCGATACATGATTATTATGCACACATCTGCCTGTCTGGTTTGATGTCGAGTTTATTGTGTTATTACGTAAAGTGTAGTTACGAAACCAGGTCGAACACAATTGATCGAAATTGACTGATGATAATACCATCTGTGTCTCTTCATTCTCTTGCGAACATCTTTCTCTCGGATCAATAGCAATTACGAAAGCAATAATCAGCAAGTCTGTTTGATGGAATGTGTCTGAGAATTCAAAAGTAAAGAATGTCCATCGCCTGAGTTCAAGAATATCATGGGTCTATGAGAGATTTCACTGGGAATAGATATTGTTTTGAATATTATTGTTACGAATTTTATTTCGACGAACAAAATCGCAATTGCCAACATGCCTCAAAAATGTAAAGAACCATCAATGGAAAGATCGAGATTGTTGATTATCTCATGACTACATGACAATCGCTCGGCATTATCATATCACTTTTTTCATTATGCCACTACTGAGAGGGATATCGGGCCTCAAAGACATACCTTAGAATTACCGTTTGTAAGTTTTGAACCACTTTGTATATTGTAATGATTTTTTGGTGTAATGTTTCATCATTTTCTGTTCTTAGCAGAAAGACAGGAACGGGCAGTACTTTCAGGGTATTTAACGTAGCAACTATAAGGGAGATTGGATTCTGGATATTATTTATTCTCTGATAACACTATAAAAGTTAGTACCATCGAGAAAACTAACCTCCCTTTTGTATAAATCGATATCAAGTCAATCTGAAATTGTTTTAGGGAGATATTCAAACGTTACTAATCATCACTTCAGAAGAACAATACTCCCCTATAGAAATATCAATATGTGAACTCAGGAATTCACATGCAAGTCTGCTGATGCATGATAATTTACAGAATAGAACTTGAAATGAGAATGAAGGATAATTCAAATGCCATTGTGACTGTACAATCGCAACCTCTTATCATCATTCATGCGAGCATTCATTCTAGCAAAATAATCTAGTTTGTCCTGTAGTAAGAACTCTCCGGATGATTGATTTCTCATTATTTTGAAATTTTTCGAGACAAACAACAAGATGGAACTGATGACACTTCGCCGATTCATCAGACAGTCATTTTGTTCTTTCTTTTGTAGTAATAAAATGATGAATAAAGCCGATTCATTATTATGACTATCATTATTATTATTATATGATGAAAAATAAATTTCGGCAGATGCAAAATTCGAAGATTTTTTCTTGTGCGTAAGCAGAAACAGAGAAAAGTATTCCCGATTCCAAATATTTGTATTTTTTTTTAGTTTATGTATGTACATAACGATTGGAAGATCTATTCCTCATCTTCCCCTTTTTGTCCGAAGTCTTGGATATTCTTAAGTGGAAATGTGCGAAATCGAGGTAGAAGGAAAATCTGTTCATCAAGCTTTGCCAGTGGCGTATGGCATGAATCATTCATTCAAAATGTTACACCACTGCCTGAATGCATTGATACATCCAAAATTTGTTCCCATTTTGTTCAGTCAGAAATATTGAAACAAGAATACATAACTATTCACCTTAGAGTGCAGATATCTCGCAAACTAATAACTCAAACCCAAACCCAAACGAGTAGATAGACATAATTTACTCAAAGAATGTTAACTCCAAGGCCCAGTATTAAGGAAACGAGTGGAATTTCATCGAATAGCATATTTTTTTCGATCGTCTGTGAGTACGAGAATCTGCTGTTGTTCTACAGGGTGGAGACCTTAACTGGAATAAATTCGCTAACAGGAAGGTGAATACCTCTTTTCAAACTCTGAATATGGCATACAAACTAAATTTATCGAATTATATTCGCGACTGTGTGAGAACACTAGCAAAAAATAACAAATATCAGTGGTAGCAAAAAGTTGCTAGAAAATTTTTACGGACATCTGAAAATTTAGGTGTACATTCCGAAACTGAAGAACACACATTTCCAGCAATTGTTGCGTTGAAAATGAATTCAAATTTATAATTCCGTTTTGATTCGAACGAACGAAAAAATTAAATTTGATCATTACGCTCGATTCCACTTTTCACCAGCTTTCAGATGAGGGGGCACAAGCCATGGAGTTGCATTTGATAAAAACATGTTGAGGGTAGTTTCAGCTACCTCTGAAGGCATATCCCTCATATCGCTTGCAAAATATAATTAAATATTGAATAACATCGACGTATCTCGGGAATTTTTTAAAAAACCATTCACCTCCCTGCTAGCGAATTTATTCCAGTAGGGTCTCCATCCTGTATATGTCCCATTCTTAATGGAATACCCTGCTACTTGTTGTTTCTTTATCTTCCTGCTCATGAATTCCAAATCTTTGGAACATATCATTGAAAAATAAGTATTCGAGGAAATCAAATCAATTTCTGAATGTTTCAGATTATACGATTATACGTCTTATACGTTGAGCACCCTATACATGGGGAGACCAAAATTCTGATTGCCCAATCAAGGAAAAATCTACTATATCTGCTCAAAACGCTAGTTTACCATGCACTAGAGACCCATATTTTATGTATATCTACAACACCTGTCACAGTCATTCGACATTTTCTGAGCTCCACTGGATCGTGACAGGTGACGATCATCGATGCTTTTAATCGTTTACATCTATAATATTAATTGACGTTTTTATCGACGACTGAATCATTCCTTTGACAATAACTGAGGTTTTACCGGCATTACAGATGTGAATGAGCATCAGAAATTCTGATCAGATACGAAGAGATTATTTCATATCATGCCGTTATTCGTGATTGAATAAAAAAATAGTCACTTTGATGATGATACGATTTATCTTTGGATTCGATTGTTACTGAGGAATGAACTACGGGAACTCTCAAGGAAACTTCCGAGGAAATTTCTATGCATGAATTTATCAGAAAATTCCAAGAATCTTCTGATTTTGGCCAAAGATTTATACCTCGTGGCTGGTACCAAGGATGAGGGTATGTTGTTGAAATAATCCGAATATTGATCGAAAGATGGAAAGAATTCCTCACCTTCAAGGACACTTGGAGGAACTCAACGTGATGTTGGTAAAAGAGCCTGAGAGCGTCATACATCCATTTTCATTTCTTCATTGGGGAACGATATTCAGAAGTATCTCTACAGACATTTGCTGATTGATGTTGTTAGAATGCGTGAAATATGTAGTTTGAATCTTGAATAGACTTGAACGATATGTATAACATATTGGAGAGATATAAGACTTGCAGTCTGACTCTGCCACACAGAAATTCTTTGTTGACTGCAGTCATACAATGTTTCGAAGGAATAATTCTCCATCATCAGCATAATAAGAAAAAGAAGTATGCATTAGTGGTGGAGAAAGCCAAGACCTATTGGAATATAAAACGAAAAAAATAAGTGGTGCACCTAGTGCGGAAAACTTATGTCAGGCAACCATTCTAAATGTCGAAGATTATCAAAAAGATCAATAAACAGAAATTATTTTGTTACAAATACATGGAAGAGCAGCCTCCTACATTCTTCAAATGTGTGTGGCTGAATTTCGCCCTTTTGTACCATTGGTAACAAATAAAGACATATTATTATTATTATTATTATTATTATTATTATTATTATATACTGCGAAAATTCAATGATCTACTACCTACTACCGCTAACTCAGGAGCTGATTCACGAGCATTATTAGTCTTCCTCTCGTGTTGTCAAAACATAAAATAAAATATTGTATGTCTCAATAACATTCATAATATTTCAATTACATAATATATTTCGATATTTTGTTTGTATGATACGATAATGTGATATTTTCCACTACTGCTTCTTTATTCTGTTACGCTGATGGTGAAGGATGAATATTTGTCCCTCATGTCCCCAATTAAACATGTCCCTCCTATGACCTATGTCAATGGAGAAATTCTCTTCTCTTTTTTTATGTATGAACGATTCACATAAGAATGTTTCTCCTTTTTCAACAGTAATGTTCGAAGATGATACTTTGTTTCTAGTTGATTGTTCAGACGAGCAAGAGTGCATCAATAAATTAAACACAATACTGTCCCTCATCAACCATTGGTGTGGAAAAGATTACATCGGAATGAACTTATCCAAAACCCATTGCATGCCATTTTCTAACAGACCATTTGTTGAGCGTGACCCAATCTCTTAAATAACATTAGTTTCAAAGCCAATAGTAAATGTCTTGAGTTTCTTCTGGATACTCACCTCAATTGAAAATACCATATTCAGCAGCTCAATAGAACGTTGTGTGGTTCTTGCCTTGCTTTAAGAACCCTAAAGTCACAGGGTCTCAGCTTGGATACACTCAGAATTGTATACTTTGCTAGTTTCTTTTCACATCTTTCCTATGGAATTATATTTTGGGTAAATCAGCGAAATGCCAATCAGTTTTTGTGCTCTGTTTTGTTTTTGTTCACAAAGAAGGCAGATCACACAATGCCCAATTTGATGATGTCGGGTATATACCACTGTTCCTATGAGGTCGTCAATATCCATGCTGGCTGTCACCACCAACAGCGCTCTCTCTAGGGACGACCATGTGAGGTCCATTGCGAAAAACTGCTTCACAAAAAAATGGTTTTCTATTCCGTGCGAAGAAGTACACCTCATCCCAGCAACTGCTTATGATCTACAAAGCACAAATTCGACCTGTCCTGGAGTACTGCATGTTCACATGTTTGGAGCTCAGCCCCCAAACATACGATGAAGCAGTTAGATTTAATTCAGAAGAGAGCTATTCGCCTAGTCGATGGAAAAACACTCACCAAATCATTGACCTCCCTAGAACATACTTCCACGGTCGGTGCTCAACGGAAATATCATCTATTTTGCCACCACATGCGATTCCTAGTAGACAAACCAGACGAGCTCAGGCTGGTCACCCCTACACTGTCAGGCTCGAGACCTGTCGAACATCGCTATAGCAAACATCATTCATTAATAGAACGGCAAAGTTATGGAATTAAGCTCTATGCTTCACTCACAAAAATAGAACTCTTTATATTTTTAGTCCATCTTCTACTCGCCAATGCAATCAAATGATTTTACTTCCACAATGTAGGTGCCAAGTTGTACAACAACCTACCTTCTGAATCTGAAAATATGCATTTTCATAAATTTAAGCGAACTGTCAAAAAACTATTTTTAAAGAAGGCTACGATTGAATCAATGACTTCCTCAACAATACAATTTGATATTTTATACTGTGACACCGTATTCTACAGGAATGTTTAATATTGTTTTCTTTAGTTTCATGCCATGGTATACTGAGCTCGGTGAAATTAGTCAATGTATTTTGATTACTTGTCCAGTTATACCGACCTAGGTATATTGTGTCAATGTAGGTGTAGTGTGTATATACAACTCATGAGTATTTTATTTATTTTTTTGTGATTTTGAATATCTGTCACTGCCTACACTTTCCTACAAACCTTATAGTTGTTTATGGAAATGAATGTCTATCTCTGATGAAAAAGTTTCATAATGAATTGAAATCTCAAAGTTGGATATTCTTTCTGTAAACCTATGTACATGTAGCCAATAACATTCGAGATAAAAAAGTGAAGCAGAGTGAGTTATTCAGAAGGGTAACCAGTAACTAAAGAGCTACCCCGAAGAAGAAGCCTAAAATATTGCATCGATATAAAATCTGGTGAAGAGTTGAGAAAGTGATGACCTAGCGACAATGGACTAGAATGGACTACTAGAAGTCTACTTGAAGATTTCAATTAAACCTACCTGTGATGGAGAGTGGCCTCGAAGAGTCATTGTTCGTGCCGAAAAATGATGTCTGTATGATCTTGTTGAATATATTGAACTGAGATTCACAACTGTGAGTAGAATTATCACTAAATTTCAACTACAAGCATCCACAATTTAGAAAATCCGCACATGTACAGTTATAACCTCAATGCCCAACATGTTCCCTCTTGGAATTTGATGTCCCAACTGTCAATGTTAAGGATTGATGGACATTGACAATTTTGGCACAGGTCAATAAGGTCAGCCAGATTTATCCACAATAGAACATCAGATGACATGGATAATTCATTGGTTATCTTCAGCACTCTACAAACACTGTTTATGTTCAGTGCTTTCAGAACAATACAACCGAACCATTATTCAACCACATTTCGATTATTGTGCCAGCTTGTTTTCCCTATTAGATAATAATAGTATATCTTGATTAGAAAAATTGCAAAACCGCGGAATGAGAATCATACTTCAGTGTAATAGATTGAACCCTGTCCATCTGATGTTGTTTGTTTTCGAATGGATGACAGTGAAAAACAGGATTAAATACTTTTCCATGATATTTATCTATAAAATAATAAATTGTAATTTCCCCACTTCAACGAATTTATAACGTTCAATCATCAAATTCACAATTATGAGACTAGAGGCAGGTATGATTTTCATATTAACCGTACTAGAATAAAGAAAACTATGAATTCACTATTTCATCAGGGTTTAGTTGATTATAATAATCTACCCATGGAAATTAGGATAAGTTCTTCAATTCATGTATTCATACCCAGATTGAAGACTATTTTGATTGATTAGTCAATTCAAATTTATTTGATGTGAATATATGTACCTTTTTTCATTGAGTTTTACTGCTCGTAAGGAATAACATTACCAATATTATTTGCTTACTTATTTTTTTTCAGAATCTATTGTTATTGTATGTGTGTTGAATATTTATCTATTTATGTTTTCTTTTTTTTTAACTTTCACCATATTGTTTGTGAATTAGGATTACATAAAGATTATTATTATTATCTATCAACCAGGGTTCCTGCAGCAGAACGGTTTGTCACATATTGAGCCCGTAACGACCACATACAAAGCCTTCATCTTTAATTTGGGCAAGGTATAATATTCATACATTTTAATTTCTCTCCATAAATGGCAATGTTTGGAACGAGGTGACAGACGATGCTGTAAAAATGTGAGACATAAAATATCTGCATCCACCATGCAGATTTATGTAGAAATTTATCATCGCCTTACTCGGATAACCGCAGAGGTCAATTGAAATTATGACCACAGTTTTTATGGGGAAGAAATGAAAACCCAGCGTCCAACGTTGTTGAATCAAAGGACATTGAAGAATGAAAATTATTTTATAGTATTCAATTCGAAAAGCATTATCTATTCGTAGTACATACGAATTCGATAAGCTTGATGTCCAGCCCAATAATTATGCCAACCAGTGACAATACTTCGATGATGAAGCAACAAAATGAGAAAAATAATATCAGGAAAAACTTCATGAATATAGAAAAGAGTAAAATACCTGCTATTTGATAGCAGAATGAATATTTGTGATAATATGTGAGTCCACGGAAGGTCCTACCAACTTTGGTTGGATATCAGAACCAACAATACGGTCCGTTTTTACAAGACAATCATAGTTTCATAAGTATCGTGCATTTCTATTGGTTTTGAAAAAAGGAGATTTTTCTTTTAAATCGTATGAGGCATGACATCGATAGAGAAACTAACAGTTTTGCAATTTGTACTATTTGAATGGTAATCAGAAAAAAATGTGCTCTTCATGACGTCATACAAATGATATGTTATATGTACATATTGTTATGAGGAAATCTAAAGCCTGGCCTGATTACTATTTATTCGTACTGACTATCATGTTTATAAAGGGATTTTCATGATGATCATTAATTGAACGTTCCTGGCGTGCTAATACAAATGGAATCCCTATATGTATCAATAATTTTCCAATATGTTCACCTCACCTCTATTCATGTTCGTGACCGTTCTTGATGAGGTTCTTGAGATAGATGATTTCAATAACTGTTTTTTAAAACATTAGCTCCAAAAATGTTGATAATTCAATTGAAAAATACTACAGGGATCACGAGGTTTCTCTAAATAGAGCAAAAATTACCTGAAACCTAGTACTCTACCAGAAGCATTATTCATCAGCAATAGAAAGGCAGAGATTTGAAACTCTCTGCCTAGTGAAGTGTTCCTGATGTTAACGACCCTCAAATTTTGAAGAAAACCTCACAAAACATTCCACCGCTGACTCACACGATGTTCCACGAAAATTATAATTTTTCCTTCCGAATTGTCAACATGTTGCAAAACCTTATACAAGGTGGGAAATTCAGATATACAAGATTTCCACTGCTCAGGGGAATAAGCGATAACAAATCAAATCCCCTCACGAGATGAGTTCCGAGTTGCGGATCGCCACATCGAAATCAAACACAGATATTAAAAACATAAATTTCCAGCAATCCGAAAATGAAATGACCGGCAATTAATTTTCGTCGATCCTGATTTATTCCCTCTCGTACGCGCACTGCGTCTATTAAGCAATTAGCACAGGCGGGCGATGTATAATTCTTCCGTGCGATACTTTCCCTCTACGATTGGTTAGAAACGTGTCCTGCGATTAGATTAGTTCTCACCGTCGCACGATGACAGGAAAAACTCCTGCGGAGGAATTTATCGAGGAGTTTCCAGGAAAACATTTCCCACAAATCAAATAGTTCTAGGGCCGCGATATCAATTATTCAACATCGTCTCTGTACGAATGTTCGAACAGGAGAATTTTTCCATTTGGGAACTGTGAATTCGTTCAATAATGGTGAATTACGAAGAATAACATGATGTAACACGAATGAAATAATGTACGGATACTCTCTGTAAGTTTGTCGAGGAGGTGGTACCTTCATTTTAAAGCTTTTTGTGGGATTTTCTCTCCTCGTTTCTAAAAAATAAAGTAGGAGTTATTAAAAACTATCTCAATATATTTGGAGTAAGGACAGATTTTGGGATCTGCCCCAAAATGTCAATTCTCTATTTATGTCAGTGACATCTTCTTCTTGAAAGATATGGAAATAGAAGTATATTTAATAAGAATAAAACTTCTACTCATTTTGGTGGATGTTTCGCGAACGAATCTGCTCCCGTTTTCAACACAATTACAAAGAAAAGTGTTTTAATTGTGTTGAAAACGGGAGCAGATTCGTTCCCGAAACGTGGAAGTAGAAGTTTTATTCTTATTGAATATACTTCTATTTCCAAATTTTTCAAAAACAAGGTGTCACTGACAAATAGAGAATTTCAAGTATCTAAAGGTTTAATTTCGAGCGCAGTGACATATTGGGGCAGATCACAAAATCTGTCCTTACTATGAATGTATTGAGATAAGTTTTGATAATAACTTCTACTTTATTTTTCAGAAACGATGTGAGAAAATCCCACAAAAAGCTGGAAAACTAGGAGAAATCACACAACAACAACAACATAATATACAGGGAGTTTCATTGGGATAGGTGAATATTTCAAATGTGGATAGGGGTCACTGAGGTGATTTCAAAAAACCCATGGTTGATGGGTCTTCGACATTTTATAACCGAAATACGGGATGTTGCATCAATTTTGTCCATTTATTTATTGTCTCATAATTTTCAAACCGACCTGTATTTTTTCAGGAAATTGGTACACTCACTGAATCTATCCTGCTGAATTGATTGGGGTTTAAAAAAAATCCAAGTCCCTCTTCACTCAAAATTTACAAATTCTTTCTGCCCGAAAACAACACCCTATACTTTTAAATTTCTCATTAACATGTACATCGTTGAATAGACATTTCCATGCTCTTCAGATATGGCGATTAAATTGAGAAATTCAAATGCATATGGTGTTGTTTTCGAGCAGAAAGAATTTGTCAATTTCAAGTGAAGCCCCATTTGGATTTTTTTTTGAAACCTCAAGCAATTCCGTAAGTGTACCAATTTCATGAATAATGCAATGAATAAATTTTGAATTATTGTGAAAGAAGACACTATTGCAGAAGAAGAATAACAATATCAACTATCGCCAAAAGAGCAAAGCAAAAATCGAGGTGTAAACTGTACATTACAAAAAACGAATTTGGAAAACGATGCAATGGAGATGAGAACTCGAAAGAATTGCAGAAGATACAACATGTAATGAAATCACAAATAAGATGACTAGGGGAAAGTGATGAAGAACAAAACCACTAATGAGAAAAACCACCATTGATTGAGGCCACAAATACATTGATTTGAGGATTGAGACCACTATATTGATGGAGTCATAAATGAAGACGAAAAAATAAATGTTGGGAACATAAAGAGAGGGAGAGTAGGAAAAAAAGAGAAAAAGAAATACCGGAATCAAATGCAGAATGATATAAGTGGCTGAATGGAAGAGCCATTCTGACTCCAAATTGCTGAGTTTGCTAATACGCACAATTCGGAAAAGAAATTCCTAAATGAAAAAATTCTCAGTTCCTATTGAAGTTAGCCAAAAAATTGAGTGGACTCAACCATAAGTAACAGAATCCACAATGACTCCTCAACCTTGTGACATAACCCATCAAACCATATAGTATCTCAACTTATAAGGAAAATCCCTATCCAAATGAAATACAGAGGTTTACATTTGAAAACACTGTCAACTATGGTTTCACTCGCCACCAAAAACAAAAGCGACATACATGAAACATTTCTCCAAACACTCTGATATGAATATATAATATATGAAATGAATATTTCTGGTGAATGAATATGTCTGAAAAAATGCGACACCAAAAACAAAAGCGACATACATGAAACATTTCTCCAAACAATCTGTATAAGAGAAATCGAAATCAAATTCATTCTGAATATACGTTCTGAACTGTATAATTAAAAAATGGATGAATTAATTATGTTTTCATCATCATTATAAATGAATATGTCCATGGTTATTCCGTAATATTTTTGCACCTCACCTGCAAGGGTTATTTCAGAGATTACCAGAAAATGATGAATACAAAGTTTCATCTTATTTCCTGAATCATTAGATATTTTCGTCAGGAATTCAAAATTATTTCAGCAAGTGTCATATTGTCAATTTTTTTCAATGGAACACCCTTTATATCATCTCACATCTGAAAAGAAATACTTTCTCTGATTCCAAACACATGTACATGTGGTTCTGATTCTGATTATAATTGTTCGAAAATTGTATGGAATGTAAGTTAATGTGTATATAACGAATGAAGTCAATGACAATGGGAGGAAAGATATCATAACTATCACAATGCACTGTTTATTTTTGATTCCACAGCATCCCAAACAATGCCGGACCGGTTTCCACTAATTGATTACGGCTGCAATAACAGTCCCGCAAATGCAAAAAGTGATCCCCTCTGCCCATGAAATACATGTTAATCTCTCACATAAAACAGTAAACCGAGTCCGCATAAACATATCAACAACTCGGGAATTTAGACAACAAGAAATGAACGTAAATATGGTTGTCGTGTGTTGTTTCCCTGCTTTCTTCTGGGAGATGGTTGAAGTTTATTCAGGCACTCCGAAAATCCGAAAATCTGTCAATTGTCGAACTTCTGGAATTTACCAATATTGTGGTAGATAACGGTAGGGCAAAAATTGAGCAAATCGAGAATGGACAAACATTAGTTCAGATGCGCCAGCTTTTAGATTTCAATTGCGAAGTTTAACCGGAACCGCTTCAGATCTCTTAATAAGTATTCCATGCTGCCTCATTAGCGTTGACCAGGACTCCTTCATTAAACTTGACACTTCGTTTTCATTGCCATCGATGGAAGAATATCATTATTGTTAACCTTTTTCTCTTGCATACTCAATAACTTCATATTGAACTGAACATAACTGATTGGTTTCTAAAATCAACCTGAATCTGAGTTGTGAGTTGTCTGAATTGTGAGCATCTCGGTGTGCTTCACAATCCCTAATTTTACTGGTAATACACCTTCTAACGTTCGGAGATGTTCTTCCACGTACAACTCTGTGGCGATGCATTTTTAGACTCACTGACATGATGAATTGCAAGATTATCTTCGGCGGACTGGAATTCCTTGTTAACGTTATGATCGCATGGAGTTATACACCGAAGCGAACTGACTTAGGAGTAGGAGTAAATCAAGCAGCAGTTTGTTTACACTTTCATGAAAGCGAATTGTTGGTACAAAATTATTACAACCGGAGCAATAGGAATACGGGAATCCGCCGGAGTGGGATTCTTCGTGGGATTAGTTCAAAACCATGAATTGTATACCTAGCGAATTTAACCAGTTTGTGTCTGAAAATCTTGAACACTGGAGATGCCACTGAGAAATAATGGATCCTTCGTTGTTGATAATTCACTTCACTCCACGGATTTGAATTAGATCATGATGTTCATTTATGAAATAATATTTGTTTCGTTTGTTTTTAAGTTCATTACCAAGATGGAATGAAAATACTGACCTGATTAAAATAAGCAGGTAGCATGCATCTTTGGTCATCGATCCTCGATCTTTGGGCCTTCTCCAGTAATTCGAAAAGGTCCTGGGTTGTACCCTTCAGTCGTTCGGGGGTGCCCTTGGGGCTTTGGACCCCCGACAGAGGGGAACCATGCCAAGTCGTATTACTTTGTTGTCTCCTGAAACCAAACAATTATTCTGGATGAAATGGGGGGTAACGAAACAGGTATAGCGAATTTCGTGCTAGATCATGAGATACAAATATATAGATAACATACTATGATATTTCAGATTTTTATCGGGAAAATCGAATAGATGATAGAAGTCGCAAAGATAAATGTTATTATAAACTTGTATGTTCTGGGCTTCTTGAAATTTTTTATTTTTGTCCTTTTTCATCATTTAATCTTGAGGTTGACAAAATATTGAATGATTGAGAAAGAATATCATTTAACAAATTATACTGGATTATGATTTTTTCTTCTCGACAAACAACATTTTATGTTGAAATGCTCACTATGGAAAAAAAAAATCATCATAGGAATTCATGTTTTTACTAAGTTATCTTCTGAGACGCCGCTGAAATAATCACGGTAGATTCAACCGCGGCAAAATATACCTTCTATAATTATAAACGAACCTACCAATTCATACAAATCGGCGAATCGATGGGGTTTTCGAGCTATGTATGAAAACAATTTTTTTTATTTCAAGACATTAAAAATCACGTATCTCGAAAAAGAATCTCGCAAATGTATATGAGTATTTATAAACTGTTATTTTTATTTTTGCGAATTGTGATTTTTCTGATAAAAATTGAAACACCCGTAGAATTGAATGAAAATTTCGCGACCAATTCAGACGTCTATCCAGTACCTACTCAAAAATTAAGTATTCAGTCGGATATCATTCAATTATTTTCAAATTTCTCGGCATTGAAAGAAATGCTCAATCATATAGGTACAAGACCCGTAACACATGAACAAACCCACAGTCAGTTAGTTGACCCCAGCGAATGTACCTCGAAGGAGCACAGTATATTTTCATCAATCCAAAACGACTTACTTAACATGGGTATAGTTCTCATTATGCACTGCATTGCACCTGACCATCCTGTACAGATGTCTGATACTTATCCTTAAAAATACGAGACCGCATCATACAAATCTCTTCGGTCTCACGACACAGCATGACACCATCCTTCCTCGAATCTCCGCTATCAGCGAAGACCGACATCCTCGACACCTCATCGAAAGGGGAACCCTTATCGTAAAACAAACTCTAATCGCAGCATCGCTTCCTGAATCGCTTTGCATACGATAGAAGATAGAGTTGCTTCGCCAACGTCGGACAACTCTGCTCGACGATATTCCGCTTCGATCGGATAACAACAACTAACTCTTCGTCTTGCGACTCGAGAGACTTTAGTAACCTACTCGAGCCGTATCATCTTTCGCTAAAGGATGTGTCAGGCTGTCAGGGACGAGGGTCAAGACACCACAAACTTTATGGCAGTGAGTGATACAGGATGTGAACTTAATGATATAGGCCTGGACTCTCATGACTAATAATGAGGAATTACTATGTAATACAAGACAAGTCTGATCTACACTAATTGGATGGAGAATAAATGAGAGGAGATAGATGATCATGTCGGATCATTCTACCTTCATAACCGCCATATTGTATGAGACTACTAAGATCGGTTCCAGTCTGACTTCAGCCACCGCTGATTCTGTCCTGTCATATTCGTTTCTGATAGGTATATCCATATGAGAAAGACTCATTACCTCGTTTTCATCTTTCCTAGAGTAAGACATAGTGTCTCCCCCATTTATCCCCTTCTTATTTCGTGAAAATTATTCATTAATCGCAGAGAGAGAGGAGAGTTCATTCGACTGTCCGGTGTACAAGATAGCCATAAGAAGAACATAAAAATGGCTTTCTTGTACACCTGCGACGAGTAAGCACTGATGGACTTCATGAGTCGAAAGCGTTTTGCTACGATTTCAATTTATTCAAATTTCTGCACGAAAGACAAATTTCTTTCTTCGATTCTTCGAAACGTGCCCCACAGCCTGACATCTCCTACAGAATCTCCAACAACATGAAGGAATGCCCTATTGAAAGTGAAAGATTTTTCTCTGCAACAAGTATCGATAGCAATACCATCAGATCATGTCTTCAAGTTTTCTGAAGTTATATATTATAGAGCTGGGTAAGAACTCAACACAACAGAAGATGATCTAGAATTCAATACTTTACACAAACAGAGACCTGGTGGATCAGTTTACAATTTCAGAGTACATTCATGGATATTACTTGTAACGTTCCGAAGAACTCGCTGTTAGGAAGGATCAAAGTGAAGGAGTAGAGTAGTAGTAAAGACATTAGGGTATTCAATCAATCAATCAGTTGGCTGAGCTTGACCAGGTTATCCATAGCAGGCCAGCAGGGTATCTCTGACGTCTTCGTCTCCCAGAGCAGAGAACATGAAACAAACGAATCTCCTACAGGTCGCCAAATAATCTGAGCAACTGTTATTCGGATCAGATTAGAACGGCGTTTGTAACAGGATATACGCAATATACCACGCTCCACCTTGATTCGATCCACCTTGGTCAATCCAATGAATCCGAAAGCGCCGAGACAAGTGTTCATTCCCAACAAATATTTTTTTATGACGGCATATAAAAACCATTCCGGCCGAATATAACAATCGCAAGTGTGCCACGAAATTTACGATATTGCCCGGTAACTTTCTTTCGGGCCAGCAGGCCCCCAGATCCTCTTGTCGTCGAGGACCCCCATCTAGGGTCACGAAAGCGCCGGTATTATTAAAGTAATAAATTAGCTTAATTGAATAGCGACTATGACGTGCTCGTATACCAAAAATTCATTTTAGGATAACACCAACAAGATATAGGATCACCTGGGGCATTAGTGAAAAGAGGTGACGTTTCTTGATGACGCATTAAAGAAATACAATAGGATGGCATAAAAGCTGTTCTAGGAAGACATTGCTCTTTCTTCGTGAATTACGCTGATTCATTTGCAGATAGATTGACTTATGATATATACCATCAAGATGTCAGTTGTAGAAGGGTTAACAATCAAGGAGCAATGATATTCACAAACTTAAGATTATCTCAAATGAAAATTATTCGCAGATCCATTAGAAAGTATGTATAGGTTCTTATTTAGAATCGACAATCATGTGTGGAAATTCCACAAAGGTTTGACCACAATTCAGGAAAATGTGAACAGTGCAGGTGAAATGTTATCAACGATTTACGAGTATACCTGAACCAATCTGAACCTACTTAATTTTATCAATAATTGACAACTGACCTTACCGCGATATTTCTGTGAATGGCTCTGCAGAGGTCTTGTTCTACATCGATGGATATTTCGGATATTTTGGGTCTAATCTGGCCATTAATGCATCAGCTGTTAGAGAGATTCACCAGGTGGAGCGACAATATACGAGGTCTTGTCGAAAAGATCGGTTATCACTGACTATATATTACAACCTCGACGTTTTATTCGAACAAATCCTTATTTGCTACAGCTGGTACAATCAAAATTATAAAGTAATCAAACCATGCATGAAAGTCATTAGTGATTTACCTGTAATTATCCTGTCTGATCAGAAATTTGGTGGAGGAAATTAAAAAAAAATATATGTGAATGTCTGCAAGCAAAGCCAAAATGACATTAGTTGCACCGTTATGTCACAATGGGAACAGAAACGGTCACAGTTTCTACATTTCTATTGTATTTGTCTTCGATTCGAATTCTCATATAGATTCAACAGTTGAATGTCTGAAACAATCAATAATATGGCGAGAGATAATCACATTTACCGTTGGAAACACTCACACAGATATCAGATTTCACAGCCCATTTGAGTGATACCAACAACCCTTCCATGTTATAATTACTGCTCTCGAGCAGTATGAAAAACTGATGTTGAAAATTCATACGTACATGCGGTGAAAAGTTTATTATTTCGTTTTATCTCTGAACATGTGTCGTTTGCTGGCATCCAAAAATTTTTAGGTAGCATCTGGCGAAATTGAACAACATTTAATTTATTTGTAAATGACCATATTGCACCAAAATCGTTATGGAAATGTATTCAAATTCGTATCGAGGATGCAACCGGAGGGTATTTTTGTTCCAGCTGGTTGTTAAAGTCAAATGAAATTTCACGGTTTCGATTCAGCCGGGACGTGCCGCAAATTAGATTCATTTATAGATACATTAATCGTACCTCGTGTTTCAGAATGTCAATGAGGAATATAAAACCAGTAATGACGAACAAAATGTACGAGTGATGTTAGAGTGCGATAGATGATATCATCCATCCACAACTACCGAGGCACTATATTGATCGTATTCTCTTACTAACAACGATTATATTATAAAGTGTTACCAAGATGAGAATGAAAACGGTGGTAGTTAGAAAGTTGGTTGATTTAATGAATAAATAATGTGCACCATGAGTTCACTTCACAAGGTCTCTGTTAAAGAATTAATTACCTTTTTTTTGATGTTCGTATATTTTTGCGGTTATTGTTTGCATCGATTTCTGACGTTGTTTCATTGATTATCAAAAACACCACATCAATTATTGATGCGTATCCCAGAACTCCTCTTTCTCTCCCCTCCTTTTTCACAGTGGAAAAAAAACAATCTGTACTTGAAAGCATTTTTCAAAACGAAAATAGAGATACATCACCCACATTCGAGGAGAATCTATTGCGAAACGACCACAAATTAGGAAAATTATATTCCTAATAGAATATTGAATTGATTGATGATTACCTGAAGAATAAAACTCGAATACGGTAATTCCATATTTCTACAGGTTTTATGCGGTTAGGAATTTCTTACACCAGCCCACACGAATGATTATCGATTGATATGAAAGGAACAACTGATTTCGAAGTTGTACAATTTGAAATTTATTACACTGCTCCACACTATCGAAAATCGATTTTCATAGTTGAAAAAGTCAATATCGAGTGGATTCATACGATTACCAATTACCTTATCTGATGAATAGCACTGAAGCAGAGTAATAGTTTTCAAATTGTACAAGAACTTCGAAAACCGAGTCGAAAACAGTTATTTCTATGATATTGAAAAATAATCATTCGTGTGGGCTTGTTTAAGAAATTAATCGCTTCTTCAGATGTTGATTATTCAAGGGTTTTTTTCTGGTTGATTTCCATCTCAAGTACTTGTAATAAATATATACTTACGCATTTGTTGATGTGAAATAATTTGATAGTTTGATTATTTTTGAAAATGTGGTGCAGCTTCAGACTGGAGCTGCTCTACCACATCATGTTCTCGAAACTATCACAGTAATGAAATTCTGGAGGATTGTAATGAATTGTAAATTGCAGAATCTGTCAAGAGATGAAAAAAAAAAATGAAGTGATGTGTTGGAAATTCTGAGAACGACCTTTCGGAATTGGGTTTTATACGTTGGTGCAGCATAAGGTGAATACGTTTTTTCAGTGTGTTGAAAGTTTCAACAATAGAGTACTTCTAAGCTTGAAAATTGTCTCCATTATAACATATATAGAAATTATTTGATTCGTCTCCGTGTTCGGTCTCGTTGCACCACAATCATCTTTGTCGAAACCGTAGACTCATTATCCTAAGGTCTATGGTCGAAACCGTACCACTGCATTTATGGTAGCATAATTTCCTTATAACTAACTGTACCTCGGTCTCGAATAATTGATTCAGATTCGTAGATTGCAACATAACTAGATAGACCATGCACTAGAAGAATAGATTATAGACGATGGCGTAGAAAATTACTAGTTCCGGACAAGTGTTGGTTCGGTTACACCTCTTCTCCGCATTGGGGCAATAATTTCACTTGCAAATTCTCCGTGTAAGCATGTCAGGCATGCAGTTGTACAAGGTCGAATTTAAAACTTCGTGTTACGGTATATTACTCCATGGTTGTTCGGAGTCTGTACAGGATGTACTTCTGGAAACTTTCGCTTTCATTTCGACGGTTTTGTTATACATCTGCGTCTTCATTGGCTCAAGACGTTCCCAAAAATTACTATTACTTGTGAATGAACTGTTTTGTCATGCAATGCTGTTTTTTGCTGATTCCTCAACGGATATATCAGTCTATAAACTACCAAACAAACTGTTTCAATAATTCCTTTCCATTTCTATGACCTGATATATTCGATCATCTTCAAGATCCTCTGTTTAGCACGAATTTATGATCAGAATCTTCCTCACTTCGAATTGCTTCGGAAAATTGATAGAAGAACTTAGTTCGTTGGCATGTTAGAGACCTTCAATAGGAAATTGTCTGAGATCGGAATAATTCACTGAATCTAATAACACTTTTTTTTTTTTTATCTGTGGACAACACGAAAGGGAAACCTATGATGTTCGAGGAACATCGTGTTAGCCAGCGGTGGAATTTTGGGAAAGAAGGAAGGTGTTGGAATTTTTCTTGAATGTTTGGAGGTTGTAAGCATCAGGAAAGACTTCACTAGGCAAAGAATTCCACAACTTTGCCGTTCTATTGATGAATGATGCTTGGTATAGCGATGTTCGACAGGTCTCGAGCCTGACAGTGTAGGGGTGACCAGCTTGAGCTCGTCTGGTTTGTCTACTAGGAATCGCGCGTGGTGGCATAATAGATGATATTTCCGTTGAGCACCGACCGTGAAAGTACCTATAAAAAAGGCAAAGATCGCCGACCTTTCTACGATGATCTAGAGAGGTCAATGATTTGGTGAGTGTTGTGTCATCGACTAGGCGAATAGCTCTCTTCTGAATTGAATCTAAGAGCTCAAGCGTATGTTTGGGGGCTGAGCTCCAAACATGTGAACAGTACTCCAGGACAGGTCGAATTTGTGCTTTGAAGATCATAAGCAGTTGCTGGGATGTGAAGTATCTCTTCGCACGGAAAAGAAAACCGAGTTTTTGTGAAGCAGTTTTCGCAATGAACCTCACATGATCGTCCCATGAGAGAGCACTGTTGGTGGTGACACCCAGCATGGATATTGACGACCTCATAGGAACAGTGGTACCCGACATCATCAAATTGGGCATTGTGTGATCAGCCTTCTTGGTGAACATACAAGCTTGAGTTTTAGTTGCATTGAACTGTACTAGATTCTCAGATCCCCATTCCAGAATTCTTGTCAGATCCTCATTTAAAGCATCAACCTGTCTTCGCCTTGCACCTCTGGCCTCATTGGATGATATAGGGGCTCTAGAGGAAAGGGCGGAATGAAGTGTACTATCATCCGCAAAGCTATGAACTGGGCTGGAGGTCACATTCAACAAATCATTGATGTGGAGCAAAAACAAAGTTGGTGCCAAGACAGAGCCTTGTGGAACACCAGCATTGATCGTCATTGTATCAGACGAGACCCCGTCTACCACCACGTAGAGTGATCTATCTGCAAGAAAACTCGATAGTAAAAGACACAGTTGGGGCGGCAAACCATATGACGGAAGTTTCGCTAGGAGGCCTTGGTGCCAAACTCGGTCAAATGCTTTGGAGATATCCAAGGCTACAGCCAGAGACTCCCCATGTTTCTCTATTGAAACCTGCCACTTATGTGTCACATAGGCAAGCAGATCTCCAGTTAACCTCTGGTGACGAAAGCCATATTGCCGGTCGTTCACGATTCTTGAGCTCTCTAGATATCGGATGAGCTCGATGTTGATTGCTTTTTCCATTACTTTAGAGATCACAGATAGTAGTGCAATCGGTCTATAGTTGTTAGGGAGGGTTTTCTTGCCCTTCTTTGGAATCGGTTGGACCCTAGCTTTCTTCCAGTTAGAAGGAAATACGCCGAGTTTGTACGAAAGGGTGAACAACCTGCAAAGAACTGGTGTTAGTTCTGGGGCACATTTCTTGAGAACAATAGGCGGTATTCCGTCAGGCCCCATAGCCTTCTTGACGTTGAGGCTAAGCAGAATGTGTCTGATTGTGCGTTGTTGCGTTGTTCATTGCATGACGCAATGATCTCCTGGCCTGAATTTTCAAAATGATTGACCAGACCATATCAAAGACGAAGAAGAAGAAGAAGAATTCTCGCTGTATCATTCCAATAATTGATGACAGATTGAGAAAGGTGAAGAGATCAGAGAATGCAAAATGGTTCTGAAATTAACTATACTTTCGTGTAGAAAGTTTTAGTCAAGGGCTTGCTATCCCAACAGATGTACGAAAAATGGTGAATTCTGAGTCTACATCTTTTTTAGCGCAATGTTCAGCAGAATGTCAGCTCAAGTTAGGGATAGCGCATTCAAGATCCTGAGTCCATTCAACACCATATCACGAGCCAGAAATTGCATGGATAATAAAGAGACTTTCGAATCAGGATGAAAATTTGATCGGTGTTGAATCATTTTATCTCAATACGTGATTTATTTCTGCAAATTTCATTACATTGATCAATATAAAATCAGCCGACAAACCAAGGTCCAGAAATCCAGAGTCTATTCCACGACATATCTCTTGCACGAGGAAATGCATATACTGAAATCGTCTTACCAGATCACTCGTGCGAAGTTGGAAATTTTGATAACGGTGAACTTGATGCAGAAGCTCATACAGTCTCAGCTTTTGATCTCTTCTGGAAGCACAAATCGGTCGAGATGTAAGACTGAGCTGATTGCGTACAGTCAGTATAGAGACATCATCCTAAATCTGTTCAATAATCTCTCACACACAAGAAATGCATGAATTTGTTCTTTAAGAACGATAATGAAAGAAACGTTTATCCAGCAAAACTTTCACCACCAGGTAATGAATGATGAAGTATTCTTTCAAGAACATCAATCAAAGTAACTGAGCTATGGTGGAGATTTGTTTCAATGGACTTGAAAAATATTATGCAATCGTAGGAAACAGTACTCAATTCTTTCAACGTTTCTGATCGCACTGTTCAGTGCGATATGACCCCAAGTCTATGCAGTGGATTACAATCAGATATTTGATCCTAGCGACAGCATGCTGAGAGAGTATACGTTGGATGAGGTGAGAAGAGATGATTGATTCATGATGGAGATTCCAATCTCCTGGTGAATTATAAACTGATCAGACGAATCGTCAGCCTTGGGGCATGTTCAACCGATTATTGTCAAATATAGGAACGTGCGTCTATCCAACAACATATCCCATAGACCAGACGATGCATGACGATGTCGCATTTCAAGGGGGAGGGCGGCATTCAGCCGCAGCATCCCCGGAATTTATATTGAAATCGGATATGGAGGTATGAGTGCTACATCGCTTCGAACGGTAGAAATGTCGGGAATAGAAATAGCGAACCCTCCGATTCGTGCACAATAACGGCCCTTGAGACTGCGACGCCGTGAAATCATGAAAAGATTTTATTATCATAAGACGTGGAGGAAGGGTAGGGAGAAATGGATGTTGAATAGATGAATAAGTGAATTCCTATCTCATGGAATTTCGATATTGTTTCGTTGGATTCGAGGTGAATGAAATGGGTCTAGCGTCGGCACAGAGCATCTATGTTCGGTGGTGTCGGCACGCGTCGTTTCAATAGGACTGATTTATTACAAGTACACGTGCGCCGAGTCCTAGAATTTCGATGTAAACCAACTATGTTGAATGTCGAAAAAAATAATATCGATTTTTTGGGAACTGAACGCATATGTATGATAATCTCGATGATAATCATCTTTATGTTCTTTTTTCGGCATACATCTTGTGAACAATTTCTCGAAGAGTATATAAACCGTATGGATTCATACCTGTGTTTGAATCTTTGACCTTCTTAGAAACTGTATCTGTAAAGACTGCGTCTGAGTTTGTTATTGAACTTTTGATTCGATAGATACTTCTCTCTCGGAAATTTTCGAGCCATTGGCTACAATACTAACAACATAATCACATGACAAAAATCTTGTTGGTTTGGAGAGTAAACGACTACAATCAGAACTAAAGTTCAAGATTGGCCATTGATTCATTCATCATCATTAGAAATTCTAATTGCGAATGATGAAAAACAATCAGTGATACAAATATATCATGAGTCAAAATCACTATCCAATAATCGAAATAAATCAATCAAATTTCGACGTTCATTTTTCTAGTCATTTTCTATCCCATCAAGATGAATAAAGAGATTATGACTTGGTATATTACCTTGACTTGACGCGTGTCAAATTTTTTTTTTGATGTTTCGTATTACTATGCGTCATCATTCTATTCAATCCAACTCAACTATGATTGCGGAAAACTTGACTTTGAATGGATTCAAATTGTTTACTTAATATTAATTGCCAGGTGAAATGGAGCGCATTCAAGAAACTCAAACGAAAAATATCCAACAGATTCACCTCAACCTCCTATCACATTCATACTCGAAAGCGTTTGTTAGACTTCGATGATTTGACGACGGCCACGAAGGGTGAGTTGGCGGTGAGGGATAGAATTCTGTTGAAATTTGCAAACACGTGCTCGATACGGCAGACTATTGAACGTACTATTAATTCGCTTGTTTGAAAAATCACTATACCCATTAGGTGTGGGTTTCCGACTGATAATTACGCGTTCTGTGTTTGGGGGTTGGTTTTTTTTTTCACTTCGCCAAGCGAACCAAACAGCTGGACATAAAATGGAATATAGACCAAAATAACATATATTGATAGGTATGTATAATTATGTGTTTAAACGTTATTTATGAAAATACCAATGATTAAATGAAACGAATTCATTTCAATTCATCCAAGGGTTTGGTAGTTTCATTGTATACAGAGTGATACAATTTTCGTTCAAATTTGTCGGGTCCAGAGGTACGTCGATGAATTATGTTGTTAATAGTTATTTAATCGTTTGATATCATCAGTACCTACGCGTATATTGTGTATAGTGAAAAATATATAATTCTCGATCGGCTTTTATTATGAAATACACAGTTATAAAACATTGTTCACTGAACGAATATCAATTCTCGAATGCGGTCTTTCTCTTGCTACATGATGTTTGAAGATGAGACGATGTTACCACGTTCAACAAATATCAGTAGAATACATGAAAACAAAAACAGACAAACAGAAAGGCAACAAGATGTTCAATTTTGAAATTTAATTTTGAAAACACTATTTACAAACGCCATAAACAATTTGAAAATCTTTATGTAGAGGAATATAAACCAATTATTGTACTATCAATACTACGACATGGCATACGTATAAGAGTGACAATAATATGAAGTTAACTAGAAACCCTTTCGTTTCTGAAAAGTCAATTATTTTTTAAATCTGTTGACAACATGAAAGGAAAATCTATAAAGTTTGAGGAACATTGTGTTAGCCAGCGGTGGAATTTTGGGAGAGCAGGAAGGTGTTGGAATTTTTCTTGAAAGTTTGGAGGTTGTAAGCATCAGGAAAGACTTCGATTGGCGAAGAAGTCCACAACTTTAATGAGCAGGGTATCTACTTAACTCATCAGGTACAACTGATTCGCATGACAGTTCTTTGAAACAAACTAGGGGGTGCAATTTGAAAAACAAAAGTTAGGGTGATTTTTCGGGGTTTGTTCGCCAGGGGGTGGATTTTGCCATGCTGCATGAACGAGCTTATGGTCTCCTACGACACGTATTTTTTTTCAATTTTCTTTTCTGCAAATATCTGAAATATCTGCTGTCCTAAAAGCTCTGGGTCACCTGGTATAAGGTAAAACCGAGAGTAAAACACTTTACATACTTTACATTGCAATGTGCTGAGTGTGTGCGTTCTTCGTTGCTCCTGTTATTTCTTCATCAGATCAGTTTTATACTGAATGCAATTAACGCTGCCTTTGTATTTACGTCATCGATACAATTTTTTGTTCATCGCATTTCTTCTGCCTCCATCAGCCCTCAGTTGGGCGGCAGTGAAGTGGAAATGCATCTTATAAGCAGTTTTCTGTGTATAGTGAATTCTGCCGATTCCTCAATTTTAGAAAAGTGTATATATAATAACAATTGAGAGTTGGTCTCTAATGCTGTGTCTATCAGCTCTCAGAATGGAATTCTTGATTATCATCGAGGAAAGATTAAGAAAAAACGAAAAAATCAATATCAATGAAAGTGTGTTCATTTCTCTAATTAATTAACGCACCACAGAGATTTCCGCAGTTCTTTTCCGGTATCGAATTCATTCCAGAATTGTGTGTATCATCATGTAGACATCGCGTGGTGATGATTTGGTGTTAGAATTGTCTAATGCTCATTGCATAAAGCAACGAGGATGTTTCAATGAGAACACTCCCAACAACTATGACCATTGTATGTCAGTAGGAAGTTACTTATTCCAATTATGTTCTATTTTGACTCCAATATTTATAATCTTTGAGGCAGGCAATAGAAGGTAGCCACCATGGGATTTCACCTAATGTGTCTGAGCTTTATTCCTTCAAGAAGAAGAACATCTCAATAGAAAAAAAAATCAGTTCACCGAGCATTCAGTCTCCCTGTATAAAATGAAACTAGTCCCCACCAGGCACAGCACACGAGTTTTTCGGGGCCGGACAGCTATATAAAACCCATTATTAGTTTGGTCGGGCGGGTATTGTCCTCGAATATCAGGGTCTATTTGGGTTTTTAAGGGTAATTACGAGTTTGAAGTTGGAAGCATTTTTTAAATTATCACCTGGTGGCCTATCATATTACCAGGGGCTAATGTTCGAAATAGTTCGTTTTCCTAATAATAGACGATAATGAGATAATGTCAGGTATTTGATAGAAGCAAAGGAAAACTAAATATGCATATGATGATATGTTTCGTTCAGTTTTATCTGCCCTGAACCAGCTCCAAGAATACAATTTTGTTCTAGAGTTTATAACATACCTGCATGCAGATTTCGATATCACTATTACTTCCCTCACTTCTAGGGCTTTTTGTAACATGACATAAAGCTAATGTTTAGTTCAACTTCTAGTCTTCAAGAAATTATAATGGTATTTTACAAAGTGTACGACAAAATACGACAAAATGTTCGCAAACGGAGAGAGCTACGATGCCAAATCATCTGAGAAGTCATCGATAATTGGTGAATTCTAAAGTGGAAAGCAGCGAAATGACCAGACAAATTTGCATGATAATAGGGGTGAAGGAGTGAGAAGTCTGCGATATTCCTTCGAAATTGTATGATTTGGAGCTATCATGTCATAGCCGAATGATTGATTAGTCTAGTCTTTGATCGCATTGTAGACCTTCGAAATCTGCTGTGAAGCGCAAAAAAGAAATAACAGCTTCTGAGAGGCTGCTTCGGCGTTGGAACTCTCTCAGGTGAAATCTTCGTTGTCAAAAGCCTATCAGGAATCGCTGCATTCGCAGTTCTACCTACTGAGAAATTTGCGAACAATTCTTACACATAATCAATTACAGATGGTGTATTATGCACGAGTGGAAAGTCGTCTGAGATACGGTATTTGTTTCTGGGGTTGGTCCGTGATAACAGATGATGTGTTTGAAACACAGAAGAAAATAATTAGGTGTATTGCTAATGTGTCTGTCTGGCAACACCAGTTGTAAAAGTGTATTCATCACTTCTCCATATATATTTGAGCCATGTCTCTATATCTTTGGGAATAAAATAACATTCATTAAGAACTCTGATATATACTCGTAATCGTGATAACTTTCGTGTACCATTCAGCAAAAATGTTGTTGAATTCAATTCACCTGATAAAAATGGCCAATGGGCCTTCAACAACCTACCACAAGAACTCAAAGAATGTACTTCACTGCCTGGTTTCAAGAGGGAACTGAAGGAATTTTTTTAGTGGCAAAATGTTTTTATTCATTGAAGGAATATTTCACCGCTAATTAGTGAAATCAGTGATCTTATTGTCTAATGTTCTGTTTTGTCTTTCATATAATCAGGTTGTAATGTGATCTCCTGTTTTGTTTTGTATATACGTATATATTTATATCTATTGACTATTCCAATTCAATTATTAGTCACATGAAAAATAGATTATTATTATTATTGAAAGAAATGATATTATCTAGATATCTTGTGGCAAGAGAATAGGTTTTCTGCATGAAGCCTGAAATATTGGATAGCAAAGCGATTGACGGATGATAGTTGACAGCCAATGTTTCGGTTGGACACAAGCAGTTTTCCACATGGTCGGAAATATATCCTGGTTGTAATAACTAATTCAACCACTTCCTACACGTATTTCATTCTCGAGTATCCTGCATATGTCCAATATCAAATTGCTATTTCCTTTGGAAGTATTATTACCTATACTAGTTCCATAGGAAAACTGCCGTATAGAACTCTGGTAGAGAACTGTCATACTGCATGTGTTGAAAACAGTATACAGATAGATAATTTTATCACCAAGGAGTATATTTTCTACTGCTGGATTGCCATCTGAAATTCAAATTTTCCACCTAGATATTACGTATATACACGATATAGGATTGCAGTTCGCTTGGAGCGAACGAGCCATGACTCAGTCTAATTTTGGGGAACATAGTAGGTGAAGTTCTGGGAACCGCATAACTTGCACAAACGCAATTCGGTATTCAAATCATCCTCCGTTCCAGGGAACTGCCCTCCACCAGAAAGGTAAGTACACGCTCTACCCGAAACTATATACATACAGCTTCGTAGAATACTAACTAGCGAAGAGACTGAAATTGTTAAAATTATGATCCTAATAAATTGCCAAACTGTGGACCGAACCTAGTGAGGATTTTGCTTTAGATGAATCCCCACGAGATCTGTTTTCAACTGGTCTGAAATGAATGCAATGCAATGTTATTATTTCAATTTTGAAAATATTTGATTAACAATTCAATAAGATAGGCCACTTTTCCGATTACTTCTATAATAAGAAATGTCGCGTGCCGGGTTCAGCTTGTCCAAATCACACGCAACATGCCGATGCCATACAATGTGTCCCGCATGGTTGGCTGTCATGGTTTTGTACCATAGATATACCTACCTTACGTCTTTTACGTATTGTCATTCGTGTAGCAGCTCGGAATATTTGTGGAATTTGAATGTGTACTTATTGCTCAGTGGATGGTTGATTTAGTGCAATATATGGAGTTCAGGTATAGCATTCTGCTGTCCAACAGACAAAGGAACCTTTACATTAAAACACGTATCACGTATATTTCTTCAATAGTAACCGATTATAATGATCTACAAACGTCATCATGTCACCTGAGGAAGTTATCTGTCGCGATTATCCACTATGTGGAGAATTATCCCTGTGAAGTTATTTGTATTGCAAGTCGTTTCAAAATGGTCGAGGATATGCAGAGTGATACTCCCTCGGATACTCCGATGGGTAGTTTTGTGTTTATCTTCCCAAAACACACACGAGATCAATTTTCTATCAGAAAAATACATTAGGATACATCACGAAAAAGGAATGAACAAGTATATTAATTCAGAGGGCAAAATACATAATATTTTACAAAACGGTTGAAAGATCGAAATGAATTTGGAAACTTAATATAGCGGCGGATAGTTATGTCATCTTTGTTTCAAGTTGAAATTCCTTCAAAACTTGAAATCTAGGTGGAATGAGTATTTCAGTATATCCTTGTACATTCCTTGGACATTCTCTGTAAGTCGGATGAGAGTGAAGGAATTGAAATCGCCCTCGAATAACCGTCAAGCAACCCACCCCCTACTACAAGTGTTAGTAGGCGAGATGATTTATGGGAAAATCAAAAAACGAAACAAGTGGGCTCGCCGACAAACATTTTTCGGGGAGTGACATCTTACACTATTTTTTAATCTTTGAACATGCTTATTACAGCTCTGAAGACGAAAAAGAAAACTTTGTGTGGTTTTATGAATCCACGATGCAAGGGATTTTTTTTTTCGGATCGTAGACATTCAACTGATTTTTTCGTATGATTTGTTATTTATGTATATTGTTCATGTGCTTATACATTTTGAAACATTCAAAGTTGACAAACATTTCAGTTGAATTATTGATATTGATATAACAATTAAAAATCGAAAAAAGTAACGAAAAAACGAAACTCTTATTTAAAATACAAAAAGGTATTTCACAGCTATGTATCCACATGATTTTCACGATTGGAAGGCGTTAGGATGACAGTGATAAATAGCAAAACCGAAGATCCAGTTAACTTGAAGGCGTTTTTTTCGTGATTCGTTTTGTTGCTTCAGTAATCAATTTCAAAAATATATTGTTTTGACCATGAAGAAGTGTGATGAAGAACCCGCGTGAAATCCTCTTTGAGAGCAAGAGAATAGGAAGAACAATTTTTTTGCGAGGTTTTTCGAACTGTTCTATTAACTATGGGATTATTTCACCCGTTTTTTTTCCTACGAAGCAAAGTCACTTCGATGAACAACTCAATAGTAACGTCGCAGTCACTAGACATGATACAACGAAACAAATGAACCGTACCAAACCAAATACTACGGAACCACAGGTACCTTATCTGCGGTACCCATCGGAACCCCGTTCAGCCCGAATGGGTATTCTTATGATAACACGAGCTTCAAGCGTGCCTATTAAAGTCGTTCGGTAACCTCAATTAAGTGATGACCGCAGATGTTCGTTTTTTTTCTCTTTTCCCCATTTAAGAAGCGTACGCGAATACCACGAGCCTGTTGCGTAACAACATTATTTTTTATAGGCATAATTATTGTAATATTCTTAAACCCTATCGGCTTTCCACCTAGTGCGTGCCCATAATACAGGCAATGGCGCCCAAAGTTTTTTTCCACGGGTAACGAGAAATGGAAATTCAAGCTTAGAAAACGTTACATTCGTGAAAAAACATATAGCATTCACAGAATATCCGGATTTCATACGACAACATTGAATGAGGAAAAAATATCTATGAGAAGAACTTCATAGAATATTGATCAACAAATCAATTCTAAGAGAGTTTGACAGCTTTCTGAGCTATCTTCTGAATAAAATGAATATGCAACTCAAAATGATTGTGCATTTGTGTGTGAAATTATATCACGCCAAAGACGTGACCAATGAAACTTCGAGTTCAAGCAAACGTCAGAATGGACGAGCGACGGAACCTCCGACGCAATCAACGACCACAGAATAGAGATATACGGAACTAATATCGAGTACCTTGAGGAAACACCTAAGGATGGACATAATACATACGTATGAGGCCAGGTTAACGTTTCTGTGCCAATTTTGGTTCATGTATGGAAAATCGCGAGGAGAATCGTATACATATTGAAGCTAACGATAGCCAACATTCAGTTCATCTCGTATACAATAAATAGCTCATTTCTTTCGATTTCGTCGAATAAACCAAGAACTCTCAATATTTGGTCGAACTTTGGGACCAATAATGGCACCAATTCGAGGACCAAGTGGATACTCACGAACCTGTTGAGTCTGATGAAAAAAAAGGACATCAGTAACTGTATAAGCTTGATAATAGCATTGTTTGAGCTTTGAACCGTGACTTCGGAGTTTGAGTCTGAATGAATGAATTGAAATGCCATAATCTTAGTGAACCTAAATTGGATTGATTTGCTTCATAGCGCCTTGATGACTGCCTGATGAAACGCGATTCCCGTCAAATAGAACATAGTTTCTGTTGTTCTTATTCTCATTCGAGGCAAAATCATTGAAACAAGAGAATGACTCGTTCTTGTAATTTCATTGTTCGGTCTGTATTCATATTTTTGCCAAATAAAAGTTTCCTTGTGTTATTACCATCGATAATTCGATAACTATTCAGTAACCACCAGATTCGTCGCCATTGTGTGTTATCGTTCGATACCGTTGGAGCGTATGATCGTCATTTATTACAGTTTTAATTGAGTCCTTCGGAAACAAAAGGCGCTGCTCGAACCGAAGTTTCGAGATCTATCTGACAGTCATTAGTCGGTGTATATCATTTTCATCGGTAATTGGTCTATTGTTGGGAGCGATTCTTCGTACAAGTATATATCTGGGCCCGTTATATTCGGTGCGATTTGAAACAGATACGAGAAGTTACTGGAGGTATTCGGCTTGCTCTAAACAGTCATCATTGAGTACGCATCATTGCATCCCATCAGACGTACAGGGTGAGTCGGATAACGGACTGATCTGCAATTGCATATTCAGGTGCGAGTACGGCTAGTCATATAATATTTTCTCACAAATCTTCGGCAGTGTAGAGCAGTGTAATAAATTCCAAATCGTAAATGAACGCCGAGATATGTTGTATCTATGATATGAAACCATAATCAATGGTGTGGGCTGGTGTAACGAATTCCTTATTAAATGAAACCACTCGAAATCGATTTTTTCAATGATAAAAATTGTCTCCCGACAGTGTGGAGCAATGTAATGAATTCCAAATTGTATATGAAACTTTGAGATCCGTTCTTCCTATCATTATACCGAATATTCAATGGTGTGGGCTGGTGTAAGAAATTCCTTATCACATAAAACTACTCGAAATACATTTTTTCAATGATAAAAATTGACTTTCGGCAGTGTAGAGCAGTGTAATAAAATCCAAATTGTATATGAAACTTGGGATCTGTTTTATCTATCATTATACCGAATTTCCAATGGTGTGATCTGGTGTGAGAATTTTCTAGTCAGATAAAACCTCTTGAAACTAAGTTTTTCGACTATGAATATCGATTTTCGACAGTGTGGAGCAGTGTAATAAATTCCAAATTGTGAAACACCGAGACCTGTTGTATCTATGATATGAAACCATAATCAATGGTGTGGGCTGGCTTAAGGAAGTCGTGATCGCATTAAACCTGTAGAAATGTGGAAATACCGTATTCCGAGATTCATTTTCTTCAGATAATAATCATTTGGGGGTTGATTTCTTGGTTGATTTTCACCTCAAACAGTTGTAATAAATGTGTAAGAAATTCATGCGTGTGAAATATGTCGATAGTGTGGGTATTTTTAAATATATGAAGGGTGTTGTGCAGCTTTAGGCTAAAGCTGCACCACCACCTCATTTTCGCGAAACTACAACTGTAATAAAATTCGAGTGGGTTGTAATAAATTGTAATTAATGTGTTAGAAATTGTAAGAGTGATTTTTTGGAAGTGGGCCATAAAGGCTGGTGCAGCATTAGGTTCATAATATATACATTGGAAACTGAATATTGAAGGCTGCGTAATTTGTTCAAGTAGATACTGATTCTGAAATCTGTAATTAATATCAAACTGAATGGATTTCAAATTTTAATATTTACTAATGAGCCACTGAAACTGCCATAAGCACAAACAGAATTGGTATCATTGAATAGGTCTTTTGTGACGTCATCTTTGACGGTTTCTTCATGTATCATCACTGTAGTAGGGAAGTTCACAACCTTCATGATAAGAGGGGGAGGAGGGGACATTTGAGAAGCACTGTATATCTCACGATCAAATATCATCACTGTCTGCAAAATTACAGATGGAAAAGGAAATGATTGCTGATGTTTAGGAATATTCTCTTCCATATCGAGTAGACAGGTCATTTTCATTGAAAAGCGACATACAATTTTCATCAGACTGTCGCTCATTCTCCACCTACTCGACACGTGCAATCCTTAGGAAAGTGGCACTGATGGTGGTGTTTACAATCAAAAATCACAATCGGGATGATTGGATCGCGTCCAGATCGAGCGAGGAACTAATTGAAGATCACGATAGCGCTCGTCTCGTCAGATCGTAACGTATAATGGCATACGGCAACGTACGACGTAAACGTAGACACGCCTTCAGTACCTACAAGGTGAGCAGGATTAGATGAGTACATATTTTCATTTTGACATGTTTTATACTACTTTTCAAAGTTGATATATCTTACTTCACGTAATTACGTGAAAAAAAATTTCCAAAGTATTAGTGATGATGGAAGCCATGTCAGCGTAACTTTTCGATAAGCTTTGGTACCTTTGTTGTCTTCACACCACTGTTAGAGTTGTTCGTAAGGATAATATAATATTTTTCTTCCGATTTTTTTTTTACAATGGTCGATATACATAATATACGATATACTACATTTCGTATGTGTTCGGAGGAATTTGTGAATTGTGAATTTGTGGAATTTGTGTTGTACAGAATAGTTATTTTTGTATTAATTGCGTGAAATGAGTGATTTCTTAATGGCACATGAGAATGTTAATTTTTGGCCAAGACCGCAGGTTGAAGCCAAAACTTCTCTCGAATGTGTTATGAAAACACGAACTTTATACACGAAATTCAAACATCATTTTTTGTACAACTGTGAATGGTAATCTGCATCCGCAGCAGAAGCATATAAAGAACATAGTTTGAATATCATAATTGAGATTTGTAATGAAACATTGAATTGTCCATCTTCCATCTCTTGTGAAATAGGAAATGATGTTGGAGTTCCCCAGGGTAGTGTTCTGGGTCCCCTTCTATTCATGCTATATTTAAATGACATGCCATTGTTTGTTGCATGTGAATTCATGAACTTTTTTGCGGATGATACACTATTGGCATGCAGTGATGAGAACCTAGAAATGGCTATACACAAAATGAATACTACTTCAGCAAGTGTCAACGAGTACTTGAAAATTAATAAACTCAAGTAAAATGTATTGAAAACAAAAGCGATGATAATCACTACCAAATATAAATACAGCCATATGAACTCAAAAAATATCAACCTAAACATTGATGATGAAAGAATTGAAGTAGTTGAAACAATTAAATATCTGGGATTTCAGGTAGATAACACTTTATCATTTGATGAACATTTTGAGTATATTCATAAGAAAGAAATTATTCTTTTTCTCCAGAATTTTCAATGATCTTTCAACAGAGTCAAGAATCACAGTTTACAAGTCAATTGTTCAGCCACATTTTGACTACGGTTCCTCTATCCTATATCTATTCAATCAGAATGAATCGTCTCAACTCCAAAAACTTCAGAATCGTAGCATGAGGATCATATTGAAGTGCGGTAGAGATACTCCAATTACTACTATGCCTAATGTTTTGAATTGGCAATCTGTTTCTCAAAGACTGTTTTATTTCACAATGATATTCATATATAAAATATTAAACAATTTAGGACCATTTGATTTCAAACAGTACATTGTCTTCCATCATGATATTCACCACCACTTCAATCGAAATAATAATAATTTATATATAAATAGAACAAATCATGAAAGCACTATGATCTCTATATTTTTCAAGAGTTTTGATCGATTCAACAGATTATCAAATGCAATTAAAAATAGCCCATCTCTGAACATTTTCAAAAATGAACTGAAGGAATTTCCGTCTGATGTACATACATGATATTTATTATGTCTGTTACGTGTAGCTACAATTTTTGTTTTGAGATATTATTATGCTTGTGTTCAACTAACTTTATAATGTACTCATCCAATGTTTGTCATATATTTTGAATCATTTCAATATGTACCACATACCTATTTTACTTTATACTTTTTAGCTTGTTTGTATACTAGGATATCCTATTTCAATTAATATCTTTCTATCATCTATCTTCTTCCAAACAAATTGAAATTCCTGATGAAATTGTGGAGTCAACTCTTCAAGAAATATCTAACGTTTCTGATCAGTATCAGAATTTATCATTTTTCTGACATTCCGAGTTATAACATGGAACTATAGGTCAAAAATTCACACTAATGACTCGAATTTTCCGACTTATAACTCGATATTTCAAGTCCAAAATACCAATTTATAACTCTGAATTTCGGATGTGAAAGTGGAAAGTGATACCATATTCCACAGTGTGAATATCGAAAACGAAAAAATATTCTTTCAGGATGTTGCTCGCAGATCTCTCATTTTGTGAGGCTACACCTCAACAGGATCGGTCTCAACGTTTTCACCACATCCATCCGTTTGCATCGAATAAACAATTCATCGAGCGTACACACTTCAACGTTAGCCCCTTTTAATATCCGTCGAATGAAATATTCACGGCAAACACGAAAAAACTACAATTTCCTCTGGGAAAAACAGAGGACGCATAGCCCTGAACGCACTCCAGACCCGAATTAGCCGTTTGATATTCACGAGAGAAATTACCCAGCGCGGTAGTTGTTCCTCGAGGGGATTTTTCTTTATTAAACGGTCTCGCCGCGCATGAAGCTCACATTTAATTTTACGGATATAACGATACCCCGGATAGCAGAAGGTACTTATAATTTCCTCCTACAACAACAATTCATAACAACTTCGAAGTTTACCTTCTTCAGAAAATAGCTTATGGTTTGCTACGATCATTTCATCTGCGGAGTGATATTAAAAATATGTCTGAACCAACGGATTCCTGATGTAATGACGGCCTCTGCAGATTTATTATGGTCCTCAGTCTGGATGTGGAGGAGACCGAGCGCAGCATTCTAGTCTCAATCTCCCCATATCCCCCAAGAACACCCCAAATAGCTTCAGCAGTCAGCTAGCAACTTTCTGTCATTGTTTTTGACTCAACGAGTTGTTGAAACTTGGATAGATGTACTTGATATTGGCTCAACACATGCTAAAGATGAGTATAGAATGTAATATAACTTCATCGATCCATAAAATACCTCGATTAGCGCTGATGTTGGACCAGTCAGATTATTTGTAGTAGATAGTAAAATTATTGCAGATTCTTCTGGCATAACCTACAATTTCATCATGCCACGCCCCATATGCTCATTTAACCTGTAGTATCCAGTCAGCAGGCCAACTTCAATCTCGATATGACTTTGGCTTAGCAAATTCGCTGCCATTGGGCTCTCCAGGATTGTTTCTGTACTGGGGATTGTTGCGACCAGTGCTGACCAGAGTTCTAGTCCTATTAGGGATCGATTCGATCCTTGCTTGACTTGTTCATCAACTTCGTCGTTATCGATTTTCAGTTCTTGGTGCCCAGATAGCCAAGGAAAATTCACTTTATTCTAACTTTCGGAACACTGGAGCGTGCTTATCGACATGCTATCTCAGGTACAGTGAAATTACTGCCGCATCTTCAGCATCGATGATAGAACCCCAAACTCTCAGTTTAGGCTTAACATGCCGATCGAGTAGACATTTTGTAACCTTTAGACAAGCCTTTCAACAGTCCTGAGGGTATGAGATTCAATTTTGGGAGCTGTGTTGGATACAAAAATAGAAGAAACTTTCAATAATTCATCATTTATGTTCATCAGGATAGTGGTTGAAGTACATCGCAATCTTGGTGCAAAAATTAAATAGATTCTGAAAGAGCAAATGTAAACTTTTTTGCCCCAATACTATGTTATATATCGTTCAGGTCACAATCTCCGTATTATAAAAAAAAAAGTGAAAATATACAGGATATTCCACTTGAAATTACCAAGTTGGACCCAAGGTTGAATCTCATGAAGGTGAAACTCTGGAAACCATGTCTTATGAAGACACTGACAAGTGGTAAATGAATGCGAACAAAAAATAATTCAAAATCGTGAAATTCACCATGTTTGCATAAGCTCATAGAAAAAGCACATTGAATCATTGTTTTTATCTTTTGACAACACAAAAGGAAAACCTATGATGTTTGAGGAACATTGTGTTAGCCTTTATTTCCGAGTTTTAGAATACTTGGTATATTCATGTAAATGTAAACTAGCTACATCTACGAGAAGTTGAATTAAGATCTTACATCTGTATTTCTTAGAGTGCTTTGTTGTTGATGTAAGATGTCATGTCAAGGAATATTCTAGATCATTCTTGTTTTCGCGTTCTGTGTATCTGATGTAGTAGGTTGATACTGTAAGTTCAGGTATTAACAAGTCTGTTAGAAACGAGAAATGGGACGTGATTGAGATCAAGTTTTTTTTTTGTAAAATGTATATTATGAGTGAAAATACGAAGAGTTGCAGTTAAATGTTCATTATTCCAACACCGAGGTTATTTCGGGTTCATTAGGGTTGGAACTCCATGCAACGGACACTAATAACTCCAATTGGATAGCGAGAATATCCCATGACCTTGAATTATTTGCTAGAAGAACTTTTTATATTTTGAAGAATGCCCACTGCCTAATGATTGTAAGGAGGCTCCCAGCATTTGATTAATACTATAATCAACTTCTACGACGCCGTTTGTCATTGTTCATTCGCGAGCAGAAGTCTCAAGTATAATAAATCTTTGGATGCCCCATTCTCACTCTTTTGACTCTGCCCGGAGACAGACCACTATAGAGTTTAATCATAATACTGACAGCAGGACTGAACACAAAAGAGGAAAAGACCAGATTCTAATCAGCATCTCATTACGAGAGCGGAAATCTCCTACGCATGTCGAATTGGCAGTGCTCTAGATGGAGATGTTGACAATACCTATTCATCTGAAGGAATTAATGATAATTATTATGTAATGTGGAGGTAGAAATAGATGCGACATAATGGAGCTGCAAAATAATTACCCAATTCTGATGAATAGATTGTTGAAACGAAAAGTTGACTCAAGTAGCGTTCGTTGGTAAATAATTAAACTATTCTTGGTGGAATATCGTGCAACGGAATTTTGATGAAATATGGTGAGTTCTACAGGAGAGTACTCCGAGCACAATTTTGTGATGAACACTTTTTTGTAATTCTTGTCACGTTAGTTCCGAAACAAGTCAACCATCACAAGTACTTCATTGAATGTAGAGTTATAAATTAATTGATAGAATATGTTCGAACACTTTCCTTTACTTGTAACAGTTCTGATAATGATGATAATGTTCTTGAACAAATGCAATACATTATTACAAATATGAACACTCAGGTAATAATTCATCGATCTCAATTACAGCTGCCCACACGTATATCTAATTTCTTCCTCCTCTCACTGCCAATCTTCTTGACATCTCTCTCCAGTTCAATGATAATTGTTCAAGAATATTCTTCAAGAAAAATTGGAATACGAGTTCGAGTATAGATCCTCCGTCGGATTTTATGACTAACGTCGTATAGTTATCTGAACTGGACTGTCCTCCCAAAATCCTCAGTTCTTACATTACCTCTAAGGAAGTACTTAATCAAGAACCTGTGGCTTATTTGACGAGGTTCCAGTTATTCTTATTTCTTGTAGGTTAGTCTCATCTACTAAGCCGTTGTCGAAAAAATATGATTCTTTTGATTTTCCACAAATTAACCTGTCTGGTTTGCCGCAGCTTATGGCGTTATAGATTCTATTATCCATTCCCAGTAAATGGTCCTGAGTTGACTATTGATAATTTTGAGCAATTCCTTTTTTTTTCTGTCAATTTATTTCAATATTCGGATGGAGGCGAGGTCTGATGTCTGAAAGGAACAACAATATTCACGGTTATAAAATGAAATGACGGTTTCATATCGAGTTTAGGAGTTTTCATCGAAGAATAATGTTTTTTTTTCACAAGAACTGACCACAATGCGCACTCATCGCGAATTTGCGAAGGAACTCTGATGAAAATTGAATTTCACTTTCCGCAGGTCGAATGGGGGAAAAACGAGGAGAAGCTTTAAATAGATCGACCTTTTGCGCCCTTCGACCTAATTTATACAAAAAGCTTTCTGTACATTATAACGTGTTCGACCAACCTTGCAGAATTCAAAGATAAATGAAGAATGGAAAGAGGCCCAATACACCTCACAATACACACACCACTCAGGAGATCGTATTACACGAAAATATACCAGGTGTCCCATTCGAAATAACAGAAGCTGTCAAATTTTGTGACATTTATATTTTAAATTCGAGTCATATTTGGAAAAGTGTAGACCTTTTGGATGTCTGTCATGAATTTCAAGTGTCGGGATAAGAGTTGAGCAAGTTTTTCTTTCGAATGACTCATCATATAATGATTCTATTACTGTCTATCAGTGACGCCCGAGGTGACGTCTAACAAAATTCAGAGCTCTGGCATGACATTTTTCCATTCTGAAAATATTACAGTTCTAGTGTATTGGTATTTATACGAAATATAAATACAGGATAACTCACGGTCGACGGTACGTTAGACGTTTATGGAGAACGCAACGCAGGATTTTTCTGAAAATTTCGCATCTCACATTTCATCACCGGTTCTATCGATCTAAAATATTTTCGAAATTGCGACGTTGCCGTTTATATCAAAAAGTCCTAGCAACTTCATTTTTTAAATGGAACACCCCGTATATTAACAAATTTTTAGAATTGCCTTCTTATTACAATATTCTTTTGTGAATAAATCCCTATACCTATCTCTATCGGTTTTCAAGATAAAAAATAATTTGTGTTAAATATGATCGAAAACATATCCCTAATTGAACTTATGTAAATCAGGGCTCTCGAATCATAAAGAGTTGATATTTTAGTGATGGTTTGAACAGGCTTGATGTATTCAATTTACACCGAGAAGTCGCCTCCATATCATACAGGGCGCTCTGAAATTATCATTATATCCGTTGTTCATACAAGTGGTCGAAAGTTCATTTTTTCAAATGGTACCCGCTGTTTTTTCCTCAATAAATTGAAAGACGAATGAAAATGCTACAAGATGACATATCGTGTCATATACCTAAATCATCAAGTTTTCTTAATAGAGCCGCTTTTTGTGAAAAATATAATTTTATGAAAGAGTTAATTTTAGATAGCCAAGGAAATATCAAACTCATGACAGTTCGGTGACATTAATGAGTAATTCAGTAATTGTTATTGACAGTGTTTCAAAAAATCTCCCAGAATGAACGCGAATATCGATTATTCAAACGAAGTTCTTATGAAGTTATTTATTATACACGGACAAAGTGATCAAATCATTGCCAGAACTTGCAGAAAATTCAACCAAATGTATCCTGAATTGACACCAATGAACAAGAGGTAGTTTGTAAGATTACAAAATAATTTCATCAACTATGGCTCAAAGTTTCCTACAACTCTATCAAAAATCAGCTTATCTAGCATATCTAGGTGAATAGCTAAATTCACTGTGAAAGTACAGAAAATAACAGAATTAGGAGGAACGAAAGTAACAAAAGTATAAACAAAATATCACATCTTCACAATAAATGCTCGAAATGTTGTCCATTACATTCTGAATATTTTAAAATATGCTTTTGTACGCGACTCGTGGTTGCCTTTTGAATTTCATGAGGATCCAAATCGTCAATACACCGCACTATTCGCCGTCGCAGTTCTTCTTTGGTATAGGCACTGGAGTACTGTACACCCTTTCTTTCAAAACACCCCATCAAAAAAGTCAAGCGGCGTGAGATCAGGTGATCTCGGTGGCCAGTCCCACGGACCTAAACGGCCAAACCAAACATTTCGTGAAGTTTCCTGGAAACTTCCTGAGTTGAATGAGCTGGCGCCCCGTCCAGTTGGAACCATGAATTGCTATATTCCTCTAAAGGCAAATTTTCGAGGAAATCTGTCACAGTCGTCCTCAATATTTGAATATATCTCTCAGCATTCAGTGTGCCATCGTAAATGAAAAAGCTGATTCAATTATTTTCCTAAATACTAAAAACATTTAGGTAAAACTTTACTTGAAAACCCATTTCTTTTGTTATATGAGGATTATGATCATTCCAAAAATACTTATTTCTTCTATTGAAAATCCCATCCCTCGTGAATTTTGATTCGTCGCTCCAAATTATTTTCGACAAAAATTCCGGATCATCCTGGGTATTCATTAAAAGGGCTTCGCAAAAATGCACTCTCCGCTCCGCTGCATTGAGAGCTTGAACTTTACTGAATTTATACGGATGCATTTTGTGATTTGGCAAAATTCTTTGTACTGAATCATGTGACACACCCAAATCTTTTAATGCACTAAGAATGAATGCTTCTGGATATGCATGAAAATATGCCAAAACGTCAACAATATTGTCTTCATTCGAAGTAACAGGTTTTGGTAATGTTGGCGGCGCTTTCAACTTTAAGCCATAGTTGATGAAATTATTTTGTAATCTCACAAACTTCCTCCTGTTCATTGGTGTCAATTCAGGATACATTTGGTTGAATTTTCTGCAAGTTCTGGCAATGATTTGATCACTTTGTCCGTGTATAATAAATAACTTCATAAGAACTTCGTTTGAATAATCGATATTCGCGTTCATTCGGGAGATTTTTTGAAACACTGTCAATAACAATTACTGAATTACTCATTAATATCACCGAACTGTCATGAGTTTGATATTTCCTTGGCTATCTAAAATTAACTCTTTCATAAAATTATATTTTTTCACAAAAAGCGGCTTTATTGAGAAATCTTGATGATTTAGGTATATTACATGCTATGTCATCTTGTAGAATTTTTATTCGTCTTTCAATTTATTGAGTAAAAACAGCGGGTACCATTTGACTTTTGACCACTTGTATGCACAACGGATATAATAATAATTTCAGCATGCCCTGTATGATATGGAGGCGACTTCTCGGTGTAAATTGAAAACATCAAGCCTGTCCAAACCACCACTAAAATATCAACTCTTTATGATTCGACAGCCCTGATTCACATAAGTTCAATTAAGGATATGTTTTGGATCATATTCAACACCAATTATTTTTTATCTTGAACACCAATAAAGATAGGTATAGGGATTCTAACAAAAGAATATTGTAATAAAAAGACAATTCTAAAAATTTGTTAATATACGGGTTGTTCCATTTAAAAAAATGAAGTTGCTAGGACTTTTTGATAGAAACGGCAACGTCGCAATTTCTGAAATATTTCAGATCGATAGAACAGGTGATGAAATGTAAGATGCGAGAGTTTCAGAAAAATCCTGCGTTGCGTTCTCCATAAACGTCTAACGTACCATCGACCGTGAGTTACCCTGTATAGTGGTAGTGTCCGGAGTATTGAACCACTACTAATCAGAATAATGATGATATCAAAACCCTATGGTGCCGAGGAAACGGTTTGAACAACTTTGGAAAAACTTAAACTCAACTTACACTTACACACATCTATGAGACTTTTCCGGGCTTTTCAATATATCTCACAAAACTCGTCTCGCAAAGTCCAGACGGTCTCGAATATCCAATCATCTTCGGAATAACGTCGTACTTGAAAAACTGCACTTCAAACTTTTCATATATCAGAAAAGTTGAATTTTCCGTAGATCGTAATTTGATGTCATGACTCAGGAGATTTCTCGCGAAATTCTCAAATACACCTCGCAAATTCTTATCGAGTATTTTCAATTTTTTGGCAATATGGAAGGAAGACCTATGGATTGTTGGGAGAGGTGGAAGGTGTTTGAATTTTTCTTGATAGTTATTGGCGGTCGTAAGCATCAGGAAATTCTACAACTATGCCGTTCTTTTGATGAATGATAATTGGTGAAGCGAAGTTAGGTCTCGATCATGACAAGCCTGAACTGGTCTAGTTTGTCTATACCTGTCGAATCGCTCGTGATGAAATCATAAACGGGATTCTGATAAGAACCGAAAATGGAAATATTAATAGAAAAAAAGGAGATTCATCTTCCTCCATCCTTCAAGAAAGAACAATGAATTCTCTATTTGTCAGTGACACCTTGTTTTTCGGAAAAGTTGGAAATAAAAATATATTAAATAGGAATGAAGAACTTCTACTTTATTTTTTAGAAACGAGGAGAGAAAATCCCACAAAAAAGCTGGAAAATCAATGAATTTGTTAGTGTTATATCTCCGACTAGACGAATCAAAACATGAAAACAGTAATCCAGAACAGGTATAATTTGCGTTTTGTAGACCGTGATGAACTGTGTGCACGGAACAGAAAGCTAAGGTTTTTGGGAAGCACTTCTCATCCAATGAAAGTAATGTTGTCCTCATGGGATATTCGATATTATCTTTTCTCAGACTTTATGGGATTTTCTTTCCTCGTTTCTGAAAATGAAAAAGGTAAAATAGATAATATAATAAACTTCTGCTGGTTGTCTGTTTTTTTCATATGAAAGAGTTTGGTATATTCTAATCATCAGCTGAATATACCAGGATGCAAGGATGTCTTTATAAGTTATAATATTTCCAGAAATATTTACGGGAAGGTATACTGATAATATAAGCTTGCACACACGATTTTCTATATTTAACACGATAATATATTTTCCACAATAATATCGAACCAGTGATGGGATATCCGCTGGTTCAGATAACACGAGATAACATGAATTATGCGTTTTTTTATGTGACTATATCACGAATTTCCGGTATATATGAATCCCAGTCTGGATCAGTCGAGGGATCGCTTTATTCGAGGATGTATTTAAAATATTGGGCAACAAAAATTAATCACCTCTCGCTAGCCGCATCTCCATGAATCGAATTCAACTTTTTCTCCGAGGCAATCAACAAAAAAAACATCAGTACATGAAAGCCTTTCATAACGACAAGCGACTGATCATGACAAATATCTCAGGTGAAAAGGAAGACAATATAGGAAAATTGATCGACATTTATATGTAGTGTCTCAAATTCAAAAGTCCAAATGTCTTGGAAATATGAATGATATCAAGGCAAGGTTGGGGGAACCAAAAGGCATACGGGCGAACATTGATACTCTCACCTCCTCTGCTTCATCAACCGCCACTTCAAAAGTTCAAATAGCAACTTCTATATGTGGGATATATTGGAAAGCTCTTCAAGCTTTCAATTTCAAAAGCAGAGACTGATTTTTCTTCTAACTATTGGAAGCGTGTAAATTTTGGAAGACAAGCCTAAGACCTTTTGTTTACCCCCTGAAAACTTTTGCACTAATTTGGAAACACCCTGTATATGTTCGGTGCTAGTAGTGTCATTATTTGCTTACAGAGTCTTCCTTCCTATACTACCTCAACGGTTTTATTGATGGTTATACAGAGTGTTCTTCATAAATAAGATGGAGCGTGATCTATTATTTTCCCTATTTTTTCAATCGGTCATAACTCATGAACCACCCTATACATTTTTGTAATATTTGGGCCGTATGCTCTTTGTCGCCAGTGGTGAAAAAAAGTCTCAATACAAGCCCGGCCTTAAAACAACACTCGGTATACCAATATTTCGAAATTTTATTCACAAATTTGGAAAGGGCAGAAAAAATCAAGTGAGACTGAACGTATTCGGTGTTTCCGCAAAAAATTATTCTACTTATCAACTTGAGTCAAATCCAGATGTTTCCATATGAGGTGGCAGAAAATTTGAAGTGAAATATATTTCTTTACCGAATTGTACTTTTCCATGAAATTATCGACTATTCCTCATTCTCCTAGTTTCTGGATTTCAACATTATTGAAAAACGAGAGGACATGTCCGTATTTGGGACTAATTATCATTATCAAGGACTAACATTCAAATACCCTGTATATGTGAATGAGGAAAATTCACCAATCCTAAAAAAGCAAAACTTTTGCTCTTTTTGCTATTTTTCGAAGCAAAACTCCATTTTGAACACGTTATTTGTCCTCATTTTTATAATTTTCATTTGATTATTGCGCAATGAACGAATGTAATGAGGGGTTTTTTCAAGAATACAGGGTATTTGAACGTTAGTCAATGATAATGATAATTTGCCCCGAATACGAACATGTCCTCTCATTTATCAATCATATTAAAATCCAGAAATAAGGAGAATGAGAAACAGTTAATGTATGGATTGACAATTCAATTTTTTTCTGCTCTTTCGGAATTTTTCAATCAAATTTCAAAATATTGATATACAGAGTGTTGTTTCGACTCGAAACCTATTGTTAAATTTTTCTTGGCCGGACCTGGAATGAGACTTTTTATATCATGTTGATCGACACCACTGTGGGTGAAGAACATACGAACCAAATATTACAAAAATATATTAGGGTGGTTGGTAAGTTATAATAAATTGAAATAATAGGAAAAATGAATGAATCACCTGGTGATTTGGTTATAAATATAGGTATTTAGAAGCACATCGGTGTCCTCCTTCTACTCTTAGTGTATGAGCATTTCCCAATGAAACACCCTGCATGAATTCGAAAGCTCTGTGGCAGTAGCCGAAGCCAATCCTGATGGCCAGATCAAACCAAATACGACTAGGTAATTTCCGAGGTAATTTCCTTCTATTACTATGCGCGTTACTCCGCAACAATGGCTATAAATCAATAGCCGTTTCCTGCAATTTTAGCCGCCTACATTTCTAGTTTGTCCTCATATTGCCAACATTTCAAACGAAAAATTACAGTAGCGGTGTAGGAATAATTTATTCGTGCCAATACAGTTTCTTTCTTGATACAGTATTTTGTATTAGAAAGTCATCGACAATCAAAAAAATTAACACTGATCAGTGATATTAAAATAAAGACGCATACAATACAAATATATATATATATATATACAGGGTGTCCTTAAAAGGTCTTTACAAAAAGCTACCACATATTCTTCAGACCAAAACAATTCGATACAAGCAAACTTACCTCAGTAAAAAGTTGCTTAGTTTGGGCGCTAGACGGCTCTGAAATTGAAATTTTCAAATCGATTTTGCTTCATAACTTTTCAACTTTGGTACGTTGGCATAGACTCATCGGGCAATGAAACTCATATCATAATCATAATGAATATCATTCCATGGGCGTAGAACTTGATTTTTTCAAGTAAATAAACATCTAAAACTCCTACGCCAATGGAAAAAAATTAGTTTCAATATGAAATCTAAATTATTCAACTCATTCACTACAAAAAAGGTACTCTTGACAAAAGTCGATTCCTCTCATGGTTTCGACAAAATTTTAATTTTAGTGATTTAGAGCATAATTAATAATAAAACGATTAACAGATATTTCATAAAAATTGTTCAAAATGTTCACCATTTTCACGTATACAAAGATTTATACGACGCAAAAAGTTGAGATGTACTTTTTGCATAGGTTATTTCTATTGAAAATAAGTAGCACTGGTTTTTTTTTCTGAAGACTATTATTATCTGCTCGAAAACAGTGATATTCACATTCTTGGTTTCCATAGTTTCATCTGTGTTGATTTGTCGAGTTTTATTGACGTTGATTGTTGATATCGGACTTTTCTGATTTATCATGGCCGTACAATACACCAATGAAGAATACACCGATATGTTATTGGTATTCGGATATTGTCAAGGAAATGGTCGAGAGAGTGTGAGGGTGTATTCGGCAAGGTTTCCAAATCGTCGCGTACCAAGCCACCCAACCTTTGCTGCTTTGCATTAAAATAAACCATTTTCAACACGAATTCAAAATCAACGTTTGGGCTGGAATAATAGGAAATTTTATAATTGGTCCTGTCATACTTCCACAAAGATTAACAGGAGACATGTATTTACAACATCTACGAAATACGTTGCCAAATTTGTTGGAAGATTTACCACTCCAACATCGGGTAGATATGTGGTTTATGCACGATGGAGCTCCACCACATTTTTCGGTGGATGTTAGGAATTTTTTAAACCAACAGTACCCAGACAGATGGATAGGATAGAGGTAATGATGCACCCGTGAATTGGCCACCACGTTCTCCAGACTTAACACCGATGGATTATTTTGTATGGGGTTATCTCAAGTCTACGGTTTACAAGACCCCTGTGAATACTGTAGAACAATTATGGCAACGTATCCAACAGGCGACGAATAATCTTACAGGCGATGAAGAAGTTATGCAAAGAGTACATTTCAACTTTTTGCGTCGTATAAATCTTTGTATACGTGAAAATGGTGAACATTTTGAACAATTTTTATGAAATATCTGTTAATCGTTTTATTATTAATTATGCTCTAAATCACTAAAATTAAAATTTTGTCGAAACCATGAGAGGAATCGACTTTTGTCAAGAGTACCTTTTTTGTAGTGAATGAGTTGAATAATTTAGATTTCATATTGAAACTAATTTTTTTCCATTGGCGTAGGAGTTTTAGATGTTTATTTACTGAAAAAATCAAGTTCTACGCCCATGGAATGATATTCATTATGATTATGATATGAGTTTCATTGCCCGATGAGTCTATGCCAACGTACCAAATTTGAAAAAAATCTCATGAGCCGTTCAAAAGTTATGAAGCAAAATCGATTTGAAAATTTCAACTTCAGAGCCGTCTAGCGCCCAAACTAAGCAACTTTTTACTGAGGTAAGTTTGCTTGTATCGAATTGTTTTGGTCTGAAGAATATGTGGTAGCTTTTTGTAAAGACCTTTCAAGGACACCCTGTATATATATACATATGTTTGGGAAATGTGATGCCTATCAGATTTCTGTAATAGAAACCATAATCTAACGTAACCCTTGGTCGAGCCCTTGGTCCATGGAGTTGAAAATCCTGCGTATGGTTTTTCTCCTCTCTGCTCTTTTATTTTAGTGAATAACATAGCCTATTTTTTTTTATTGCAAATCCGATTGAAAATGGCGAAGAAATGTCCGCTTTTTCAACCGAAAAAAGCCAGCTATGAAAACCATATCATATAAAACGATACGCTGGTCCAACAGTTGTCAGGCAGATGAAATAGCATTTTGTCCTCGGGAGAAAGATTGAAGAAGAGAACAAAAACTAAACACCTGGAGTCCAGTGCCAGTGTTGAGTTAATATCTGACAGAGGTTCATAAGGCTTTCGTAATGAAACGTGCTTTCATTTCTTTCGCGAGACATCAAAAGTTAATGTGTCTGATAATTCAAAGGAATGAATCGTGTGCCATCAATAATATTCTTTCTCGGCCAATAACGCACAATGACCAAAAGCAATAAAATTTTATGCCTTCAACCTTCGAGCGTCTATAAGAAATGAGAGAAAACATATTATTAATGGGGGTTAAATCGACAATAAATTGCTCTTTCTGAAACAGTGATTATTTTCACACAATATTTTTATAGCCTTATATTTTGAATAGTCAGTATAATCGAGTAATTTCAAATGAATGCAAGTTAAGCACTAATGAATTCTAATTATAAACGATAGTCATAATTGCCCAATGAGATTTCATCTTAGCTTGAATATTAATATAATATTTTTTAAATAACATTTCCCTGATTCGGAACTTTGATATGCTCGTGTATAATAAAATGAGCCTCAACAGTAATCTAGGACAGGTTGAATGTGCGCTTTTTGAGGATCACTATTTGTCAGTGAGATCGTGTTTAAAAGAAATTGGAAGATAAATATAGCGATGGCAAATTCAATATCAATTAATAAAAGACACCTTGTAACCAGAATTCCTCCGTCTGCCAAAATGGCACTTTTCAGTGTCGAAACAACACAACATTGAAAAAATTTTGAAAAGATAAAGTGTTTTAATTGTGTTGAAAACGGGAGCTTATTCGTTTCCGAAACGTCCACTAAGATAACTAGAAGTTTTATTTTCATTAAAAATATATTTGTGTTAACAAAATTTTCAGAAAACAAGGTGTCACTGACAAATAGACAATTTCCCTGTTAGGTATCTAATGGTTTATTTTTGAGCGCAGTTACATTTTGGGGCAGATCACGAATCTGTCCTTACTACAAATATATTGAAATAACTTCATGTCTGAGGAACGACGAGAGAAAATCCCACACAAAAGCCGAAAAATAAATACCAAAATTTCTGCCTATATCAGTGTAGTGGACGTTTCGGAATGAATCTGCTTCCGTTTTCAACACAATCAGATGGAATAATATTTTCCATTGTAATGTTAGTGATAGTCGTTTTTGAGACTAAAACAGTGACAAGTTGTCAGAGAGAAAAAGGATTGGTTCTTCATTAATGATCTTGAAGTTCATTTTCAGTTTTTGAGAAGTGAATACCAAGTTGTACCTTTATCAACTGAAAAAGAAGCAATATTATCTACGTTCAGAAGAATTCCTATGACCGTAATATCACTTCAATCGGCCATATGATTGTTGTCCATTAACAGTAAAGTAAAGATGAAGAAATTTTGATATTTATTGAATATATAAGTCTTAGTTTTTTTTCAAATAAGGTGTCACTTATAAATTGGAAGATTTAATTGCAAGCGCAGTTACATTTTAGGGCAGATCATGAATGTATCCTTGTCACAAATATATTGAAATGGATATAATAATTTCTTGAATATATACCACACCTCCACCATTCACTTACAGACAATACAAGCTTGAATGTTTGTTGCATTAAATTCTCTATTCTAGATTTTCAGTAAAATTCTTGAAAAAAATCATAATTTGTAGCCTTCACCACCTGTCTCCGACTTGCAACTCTGGCCACATAGGATTATTTAGGGGTTCTAGAGGAGAAGGAGGTATGCATCAGGGGTGTGTAAAAATATCGATATATCGAATAACTATATCATGAGAAAATAATATCGTACACCCGTAGTATAAAGTGTTCGATCATCTGTGAAGCTAGGGACTGGACAGAAAAGGTAAGAATCATCAATAGGTATCAACTGAGTAATTCATGCGTATGCAGTTTTGAGAATCATTATTTCTTGTGACTATGTGATACTTGCCTTTTGTGAAAAACATATATCACGGAAAAAATTATAAAATCGATTAGGATTCTTTGAATTCTCAAATTGAAAAATATTCTAACAAAAAAAAAACAGTAGCTGAGATCGATACCTTCGGAAAACAACGAGTTTACATATGCTCATTCCATTTAGTATGTCAGGACGATACCGGGGATATGTATGAGAATCCTTACAAGCAGAGGTTCCATTATGTCATTTTGCGTAATTAAAAATCTTACCGCATACCCACACAACACACCATCGGGGTCTGAATACAAGAATCGGTGAACTTTGGTAAATAAATCAAGTCTCTTGGAGTCGATTCAGATGGCATTTTATTCTCGTCTAAGCAACAGAATAGATAAACAAAGTCCTAAACAAATCGATGAACAGCTTTCGTGAATGGTAATTTTGTTATTCTCAGCTCAGACAGCAAGCACATTTTGACATGACCGTTAGTTAGACTCGAATTTTTTCAGCAATTCTGGTTCCACCGAGGTTTTTATCAGATATGAATCGTACTAAATTCCAAAATGGAAAACCTTGTTCATATTCATATTTGTGGAATCTGCAATAGTGCCTCGATTGAGCTAGAATTATCCTCACCATTAAAAACAAAGATAATAAACATTAAAATTCACCGTCTACCAATCATTGCATTCTACAGCGGATTACGTTTTCTCCTATTATTTTTTTCATCATGGACTGTATGGCGATTATCGAAATTATCGACGATATGATATCGATCATAGATCATAGATTATCATCACCATCAAAAGGGTTTGAGACTCAATGATTATGCTTTGTAAACTTATTTCAAGAACGAACCGTACAGACAATAGCTGACCTTATATCAACGATATTTAACTACCAATCAGGTATTAATACTGTTATTCAAAGATATAAATTTGGAGATAAATCCGATGTATTTGAATATAGCTTGTGATCAATGGAATCAATTCTTCCTTTCTTATAATTTGACAGGAATTCTCTCGAGAGTTGAAGTAATGGATGTTTATCAATGAATGGAGCTGGAAAACCCTATTGGAGAGAGGACATGTCTCAAATATCCTCAATTTTAAAATCCCTCCAGACAGCATAAATAATCGAACAGCCAAATTCTCGGTTCGCGGAACCGTTCAAAGATCACCAAGGCTATACCACCTTATATAATATTTTCCGTGAGATTTTATTCGAAGCTCGTTACATCACGATATTATTCATCAAACTGGAAATCCATGCGTACCCCAAATTTTAATTAATTAATTACCTATCTGATTACTAGCAAGCAAAACACTTGGCTGCTCGATCATTCCGTAGAGATTAAATGAAATATTCATAGACGCCGCGAGCTTGACCGACTTTTTGTTGCACGCTATACAGAGTGGCCCGACGAAATCTTGCACCCAGATTTTTTTCTACGTTCCTTATGAAAATCCGAGAGAGAGTAGTCAACCTCATCAAGGAAATGATTCATGTGGCTGTATATTCATAACATTTTTGGATTCCCCATGATATCAGCTCGACGTGTTTCAGCAGGTGGAAACTTTTCTTCGAGACACCCTGTATAAACTGGCTAGTACTTGTGTTTCCGCCAGGCAAATAACTCAAATTTTTCACGACCATTGGAATGAATATTTAGCTGGCAACAAATTTCACATTGTATAATCGTGACGATGTGATCGAAGATAAGATGATACGATTTTTCGGGCAGGTTTATATATATTGAAATGAATCATGGACGTGGCAGAATTTCTTCGATCGGCCTGATAAATATAGGAGAGAGATTAGAGAGAGTAGGGCTAACAACGTTTTGTATCGATGTCTTTGTAAACTTTTCGTTGTTCGTAAATAAGTTTTCATTGAATTCGGAATTATATGCTATAAATATCGATTTTTCGACTAATTTTTTGGTCGTTTGTTTCTAGCCCGTGAAACCTTCAACACGTAAACTGTCAACTTTACTTTATCCTATTGAATATATCCATATTATTATCCTACTGACTGTAGGATAATTTTTCTAGTCTAAGTGGAATTTTTCCTCCTTGTTTTCAAGAAATAGAATTATTTTTACACATTTGTAGTGGGGACAGATATCTATTTATTCATATTTTTATATTTTAGGAACGAGGAGAGAACATCACAGAAAAATCTGAAAAAAAAAATAATTCAAGGACGTAGTTTTGTATTTTGGCGTTTCAAAAGTCAAAAAGATTTTCAAGCAATGGTGTCAAAAGATGCACAATCGAAGTAACGGAATTGACCTGGACCAAGCATTTTTGCGTGAATTTTTCAGGCCGCACTATATTATATTCGATTCTAAGCGGTTACACTGTATACAGGGTTGGGATGAAGTATGGAACCAAGTGAATATTTTTTGGAAGACAAGAACGATATCTATGAAAATTTGTAGGTAAGTGCAATGGAACGGTATGCATCTGATGTATATATATTTTTTCAAATAATATACTTCCGGTTTAACCGGGAACGCCATCAACTTCTTTAATTTAAATGGGACACCCTACATATTTTCACAGATTTTGGAAGAGCTTGTTATTTTGAATTTATACATACTGAGTTTAGTGTGAAAAAAATCGCAAAAACGAGGAATAACTCACTGTTACTTGTACAATAGGTGATGTACATTTCATCATTTTAGAATAATGAGAAACAAAATTACTCCAAATGTTCGAAAGGCTCGCCGTTTACTTGCTGACAATATGCCATCCTGGTAACAAATTCTTGAGTCATTCTTTCCAAGACTTCATCACGTATTGGTTCACATTCATCAATAATTCTTTGTCTCAATTCCTGTAAGTTTGTTGGTCGACTAACGTAAACACGTGATTTCAGATGACCCTAAAGAAACAAATCTAACGGGCTAAGATCTGGAGAACGAGCAGGCCACTCTATGAATCCTCTAACGTTCAATTCATCGATTTGGAAAATTCGCATCCCCATATAATCCTTTAATCCGTCTATCATAGTGGGGAGGTGCTACATCTTGTTGAAACCAAACATTTTGTGGTAATTGCCCATTCTGTTGAAGTACAGGAATAATTTCGTTATTTAGTAGATCCAAATACATGTCACCATTCCAGTTTCTGTCGACAAAAAATGGGCCTATAAGCCTATTCTGGACAATTCCCATCCAAACATTTAATTTCTGTGGATGCTGGGTATGTGATTCATGAATCCAATGAGGATTCTCATTTGACCAATACCTTGAGTTATGGCGATTAACTGTTCCATTCAAACAAAAAGTTGCCTCATCGAAAAAAACTATGTTAAAGCAAAATTTTCGTCGACATAACAGATATCCATTAGCCGTTCGCAAAATTCCAGCCGTCGGTCAAAATCATTGTCTGACAATTTTTGAACCAACTGTACCTCATACGGATGATACTTCTCACTTTTTAATATCTTTCCTACAGATGTCGATTGATACCATGGTTTGGTGCCAAATTTGTGGTGGAAGTTTGAGGTGATTCTTCTAAATAGATTACAATATTTTGTTTAACAGTTTCGTTCGTTGCAGTTCGCGGTCTTTCAGGTTTTAGCAAATTTTTTACCATCTCAGTTGTATTGGAACGTAATTTTTCAGTTACTGTTGAGCGTGATATAAGATTCCTCTCCGGATGCAAATTATTGATGATGACACACTTCTTCATGATTTCTAACACGATCACCATCACCGATCATCAGTGAGATTTCAATACGCTATTTTTCACTTGATTGATCCATTCTAAATTGTGGAATTTATTTACGTCAATTAGAATTTGACACTTGCAGGGCAAAAGTCGTACTGAACAGTACTCGTTTATTCATTACTATGCATACAAACAACATCAATTAGTTTATCTGAATTCTTTTTTGCTCTAATGCAAAAAGTTCAAAGGAGGTTGATTAAAGTGCTATATTCCTCGATTTCACAAATTTTTGACAGTATGTATGAATTCAAAATGAATAAATAAATAATAATAAGTTCTTTGAAAATTTGTAAAAAATATATATGGTGTCCCATTTGAATTGGAAGAGTTGATGACAGTATATTATTAACAAAAAAAAGTACATCAGATGCATTTTGTTCCATTGTACTTACTGCAAATTTTCATAAATATCGTTCTTTTAGTTTGAAAAATATTCACTTGGTTCCATACTTTATTCCAACCCTGTATATTCAGCTCCTGCTAGTTGGGAATTGATAGCTTCGTGATATAAAATCAACGGTTTTGAAAGGTTTCTATTTCTTTTATTTTTTTTTTGCATCAATGGTTCTTCAGGAGCTACATTTTGACACCGCCAAGAGATATAAATCTTGGAAAAATGGCGTCGTTTTTCAATGGAATGGCGAAAGAGTGAAAGCTCATTTGAAACGTCTTTTCATTCACTTCACCATACCAGAACTTCAAACAGAAATATTCATCCATAACAAAATGGCTATTAATAAGTTCTAGTGAACTATCCAACTATTTTTTGGTATCTACGTTATCTGGTGTCTACACGGTATCTGGTATCTGAATTCTCCATCCGTCATCTTGGAAGAAATCATAACGACATGATAGTTTCTGATATAATTTCTTTTCGTTGCAAGATGGCATCAATCTGTCATATTGGCGGGCGCAGAACTTTCGTAGATATCAAAAAATAATTGTAGAGTTCACTATGAATAGAACTTGTTGAAAGCATCTAGCCAAGCGATTCGGCACCGGAGTATACCTAATATTATCAAACACCATTTTGTTTTGTATGAACATTTTCGTCTGAAATTTTGGTAACTCATACAGAAGTATTTATTATGACATACGGCTGGTAGGTGGTAGAGCAGGACTCTCTCTGAAGGGGAATACCTGAACCTTGCACTCAAAAAACTGTCTGGTTAGTATGATCTTGTTATCTTTACAATATTTCACCATGAAAAATTGTTGCAGTATTGTGAAAATCTAGTTGTGCCTATACTAATTAGAACTTTTGTTAGGGAAACCATATTTTTTTCTGTGTGCCTGCGACATTGTTATTGGTTCTTCTTTTTTGAATTTTTTTTATTACCTGAATGATGTTTCAAATGAGGTAACACTCATCTCCCCATTCCATTGTAATAAAATCCAGAATGACGACTTGCCGCCAACTTAAAAGAAATTAATTTTCTTAGCGATGTCAAAATGATTGAAGCAAAAAAACCGTTCAAAAATTAGCCCGAGGGGGATGACTTTATGGGCACATGGTACTAAGGTATTCCCTGAAATATGATCTAATGACTCGTATTCAGAATAGACCACGTGTATGGAATAACCTGATAATCGATATACAATGTGGTTAGCATTTGCCAAAAATCAAGGAGAGAAGTAGATTGAAATCATCTGGAATATTTGACAGCTCCCTGCCATTTCACTAACTCTGTATATCAGATATGAATAATAATGAAGTCATCATCGGTCCGTCCATTCGAGATTCGGCCACTTTTTCTACCATAAAATCCCCATTCTAGCTTTCATCGCTCGAGTCAATCATCATATTTCCCTTCCCGCTGTATATATAACATTACGGTCGCAATTGACTCGAAATATCCTCGGAAATAAACGCGAATAAGAAACAGAATGGCCGGCCGTTTGCGGAAAGGGCCGCCGTTTGCGGAATCCCTCATCGCGATGCACCGTCGCCCTTTCCCTCGGAAACGACCTGCACGTCGTTTCGCTCATCTTCAGACGCACTTTTTCGACACCACGAAAATCACATCGCGGACTGCGAACCCTGCGCCCCGCGGCTCCGATATCCGTCACGGATCTCGAGGAATATCCCCTCACGGGAATATTCTCGAATTGTTGAATAAATTAAAATAAATTTGAATGAGGTTGGTTCGAGTGGGCGAAGTTCAGTTGCGCTGAGCGTTGGCCGTGCGACTTCAAACCTCGTTGATATAGAAGGCAAAATCAAATCCAGTGGGCATGTACAAGGATTTCTTGTATATCTTCGCATCACACATACAGGGGTCATTTCGAAAGTTATCAGAAAATAGCTCGACCATTAGTGGATAGAAAAGCTTTATACTTTTTTACTGAATCATCGGAACTACTTATCAAGTCATCATTATCATGTATATCATCTCATAAGAAGAGAGTTTTTTTTTTCTGATTTCAAAAATATACCTATAAATGTGGTTTATTTGATTCATATTTCATTTCATTTCATATTCCCGTTCTCGAAATATGAACGTTCAAATATTTAAATAAATGTAAATTATAGTGCACTGAATATAATACAGGGTGTCCTTAAAAGGTCTTTACAAAAAGCTACCACATATTCTTCAGACCAAAACAATTCGATACAAGCAAACTTACCTCAGTAAAAAGTTGCTTAGTTTGGGCGCTAGACGGCTCTGAAGTTGAAATTTTCAAATCGATTTTGCTTCATAACTTTTGAACGGCTCATGAAATTTTTTTCAAATTTGGTACGTTGGCATAGACTCATCGGGCAATGAAACTCATATCATAATCATAATGAATATCATTCCATGGGCGTAGAACTTGATTTTTTCAGTAAATAAACATCTAAAACTCCTACGCCAATGGAAAAAAATTAGTTTCAATATGAAATCTAAATTATTCAACTCATTCACTACAAAAAAGGTACTCTTGACAAAAGTCGATTCCTCTCATGGTTTCGACAAAATTTTAATTTTAGTGATTTAGAGCATAATTAATAATAAAACGATTAACAGATATTTCATAAAAATTGTTCAAAATGTTCACCATTTTCACGTATACAAAGATTTATACGACGCAAAAAGTTGAGATGTACTTTTTGCATAGGTTATTTCTATTGAAAATAAGTAGCACTGGTTTTTTTTTCTGAAGACTATTATTATCTGCTCGAAAACAGTGATATTCACATTCTTGGTTTCCATAGTTTCATCTGTGTTGATTTGTCGAGTTTTATTGACGTTGATTGTTGATATCGGACTTTTCTGATTTATCATGGCCGTACAATACACCAATGAAGAATACACCGATATGTTATTGGTATTCGGATATTGTCAAGGAAATGGTCGAGAGAGTGTGAGGGTGTATTCGGCAAGGTTTCCAAATCGTCGCGTACCAAGCCACCCAACCTTTGCTGCAGTTGAGAGACGTCTTCGGGAGACCGGTCATTTTGCTCCTAGAACTGGTGATTATGGAAGACAGCGTTATGTAAGGATTCCCGAAGTCGAAGTAGAAATTTTAGACCGTATTGAAGAAAATCCAGAATTGAGTACTAGACGGATAAGTAATGAACTAGAAGTTTCTAGGAATGCCGTTCATGAAGTACTAAGAGAACAATTATTATACCCATACCACAAGACGCCAGTTCAAGATTTATTAATCCATGATTCACAAAGTCGTCTGATGTTTTGTAGGTTCATTAATTTGCAAAGAGAAATGAATCTGAACTTTGGAAAGAATATTTTGTTCACTGATGAAGCCTGTTTCACGAGAAGAGGAATAACTAATTTTCATAATGAACACGTTTATGCAATTGAAAATCCTCATTCCATTAAAATAAACCATTTTCAACACGAATTCAAAATCAACGTTTGGGCTGGAATAATAGGAAATTTTATAATTGGTCCTGTCATACTTCCACAAAGATTAACAGGAGACATGTATTTACAACATCTACGAAATACGTTGCCAAATTTGTTGGAAGATTTACCACTCCAACATCGGGTAGATATGTGGTTTATGCACGATGGAGCTCCACCACATTTTTCGGTGGATGTTAGGAATTTTTTAAACCAACAGTACCCAGACAGATAGATAGGTAGAGGTAATGATGCACCCGTGAATTGGCCACCACGTTCTCCAGACTTAACACCGATGGATTATTTTGTATGGGGTTATCTCAAGTCTACGGTTTACAAGACCCCTGTGAATACTTTAGAACAATTATGGCAACGTATCCAACAGGCGACGAATAATCTTACAGGCGATGAAGAAGTTATGCAAAGAGTACATTTCAACTTTTTGCGTCGTATAAATCTTTGTATACGTGAAAATGGTGAACATTTTGAACAATTTTTATGAAATATCTGTTAATCGTTTTATTATTAATTATGCTCTAAATCACTAAAATTAAAATTTTGTCGAAACCATGAGAGGAATCGACTTTTGTCAAGAGTACCTTTTTTGTAGTGAATGAGTTGAATAATTTAGATTTCATATTGAAACTAATTTTTTTCCATTGGCGTAGGAGTTTTAGATGTTTATTTACTGAAAAAATCAAGTTCTACGCCCATGGAATGATATTCATTATGATTATGATATGAGTTTCATTGCCCGATGAGTCTATGCCAACGTACCAAATTTGAAAAAAATCTCATGAGCCGTTCAAAAGTTATGAAGCAAAATCGATTTGAAAATTTCAACTTCAGAGCCGTCTAGCGCCCAAACTAAGCAACTTTTTACTGAGGTAAGTTTGCTTGTATCGAATTGTTTTGGTCTGAAGAATATGTGGTAGCTTTTTGTAAAGACCTTTTAAGGACACCCTGTATAACTATATAACATGTAATATTATGAATAGGTACTTCCGTACAGGTTTTTACAGATAGGGTACTACTCTGAACACTTTGTACAGTTCTTTATTCTGTTATTTCGTTATTTTCGAAAGATTGTTATGTAATCTTGCTATATTTCAATAACACGTTCCATGCAGTGAATATAGATTGGTGTCCAACTCCCTATACCCAGCCACTAGAAAAAGTTGTAGACTTTCGCCTTCTTCATTACGTTGAATTTTATCACCTTACTAAGGCTTCCCAAGATCGAAACTAGATAGCGCCATCTTTGCTGATCTCGAAGGATATCTTGGAAACTCTGGAAAATACGATTTGAATTTGGGATTCACCACGATTGCAAGATTCGTATAATTCCCTTATCCCTTACTGTTAGATATCCGTCAATATCAGTTGAAGCAGATTTGACTTCACAGTATCGTTGATCGTATTGCCATCTCTACACTCTACTCTCAAGCGTTGCGGCCTCACTAAGGATGTTGGACAGGTCTTCATGTTTTGGAAAGAAACAACTGAAGAGTTGGTTCACCATGGTTGATGCTTTAAATGAGGATCTGACAAGAATTCTGAAATGGGGATCTGAGAATCTAGTACAGTTCAATGCAAGTAAAACTCAAGCTTGTATGTTCACCAAGAAGGCTGATGACACAATGCCCAATTTGATGATGTCGGGTACCACTGTTCCTATGAAGTCGTCAATATCCATGCTGGGTGTCACCACCAACAGTGCTCACTCATGGGACGATCATGTGAGGTCCATTGCGAAAACTGCTTCACAAAAACTTGGTTTTCTATTCCGTGCGAAGAGATACTTCACATCCCAGCAACTGCTTATGATCTACAAAGCACAAATTGTCTGGACCTGTCCTGGAGTACTGTTCACATGTTTGGAGCTCAGCCCCCAAACCCAAACATACGCTAAAGCTCTTAGATTAAATTCAGAAGAGAGCTATTCGCCTAGTCGATGATACAACACTCACCAAATCATTGACCTCTCTAGATCATCGTAGAAAGGTCGGCGATCTCTGCCTTTTTATAGGTACTGCCATGGTCGGTGCTCAACGGAAATATCATCTATTATGCCACCACGTGCGATTCCTAGAAGACAAACCAGACGAGCTCAAGCAGGTCACCCCTACAGTGTCAGGCTCGAGACCTGTCGAACATCGCTATACCAAGCATCATTCATAAATAGAACGGCAAAGTTATGGAGTTATTTGCCTAGTGAAGTCTTTCCTGATGCTTACAACCTCCAAACTTTCAAAAAAATTCCAACACCTTCCTACTCTCCCAAAATTCCACCGCTGGCTCACACGATGTTCCTCGAACATTATAGGTTTCCCTTTCGTGTTGTCCACAGTTGAAAAAAAAATATCCACCTCGAGACTTTCAAACGAATTCCGGAAATAATTTGACAGTGATGATTGATCTCATTGATGTAGAGAGCTCTTCGAGGAGCTCTTCATAAAAGTTATGAACACATTAGTATTTATAGTCTGTGGTATCAAAAAAATTCTTTTCGTCTAGTCCGGGAAGTACGAATTTCCCTGACTGGACCGTGAAGCATGATTACACCATTATCATCGTACTCAATAACCAAATAGTGGGATTAACATTTAGGTATGTAGGTAATTTATTTTCCGAGTTTGTTACGTCCAGGCACAGTTCCTCTGGGATGATGTTATGGATAGTGATATTTTTCGGGAAGATTACTTCGCTGAAGGCAGGTTCTGTGAAAACTCGAACTTCGCTAAGATTTTTTTTCATTTATTTAAGCAATTAGTCCCAGAAGCTACCAAATACAACGTAATCAATTCCAAAATGTACCGGATACGATTCGATCCGATTGTTTGATGATGTTTTATTCATGTCACGACGATCCTTTTGTTTTTTCGATAGAATTCGATATCATTATGTAGCGAACGAGTTTGGTTTTTGTTGGAATAATCAGAAGAACTGTAAATAGAAGAAAACTGATTGGATGTTCCAAAAATGAAATATTATTCCACCGTTGATCTACTTCGAATGATGAACGGTAGTTTTTTTCAAGATCGACCAGAAACAGTGTCTCGGGATTTTTTTCGCCAGGAACTTATCCTACTACTTTAGATCAGAAAATGTCCACTAGGAACCGGTACAGTCCTTCGCGGATTTGTCTTTTCTGATTCCTTTATTTGAATAAATGCTACAAAACTGAAAAAAAAAACAGTAGGTCTGGTTTTTGTTCCTACGGTAATAAGGTTGTGATTATATTTGTAAATCTAAACACGACAGGGGATGGCATAATACAATCACTCATGGTTTTATACATACCGGGTGACACATATTCAAATGGTTATTCAGATGTTGCACGCTTTTTTCTCCTTTGTTTCTATAGCTCCAATTCTGAAATTTGCAACATCAAATTTGCTCACTAGAGGGAATTTTTAGACCTATTCAATTTTTTTTCAACTTCCAAACATGATATCAACTTCCGATGCTATCGGAATATCCGATGCTACTTTCGAATGACGTCAGAGTACTACTATGATACCATTGAGTTTCGAGCAAAAAAAACGCAAAAAATGTTAGGGAACTATCTAGATCGAAAAACTGAATGTGTGTTCGAACAGATTGAATATCAACTATTTGTTTTCACTAGATTCACAAATACATGGTTTTGATTTTTCCCAAATTGATGTCATTTTAGGAAAGAAACGGAAGTTGAAGAAAATTCTGAATATGTTCAAAAGTGAGCATATTTTATGTTCCAAATTTTAGAAATGTAGCTATAGCATCAAAGAAGAAAAGGGACTGTAACATGAGCCTGTGTCACCCGGTATACTACTAGTGATGAATTTGATGAATGAATTCGTTTCCGGAGATAGTTATAGCAAATGTAAATGTACCTACATATAGCTATATAACTACACCCTTCTTATAGAGAACATTCATACTGTAGCATATACTTATAAACTAATTGGAATTCAAACATGTTTTTCGTACTGAGTCCTCTATAGAATCATTTGAGTTGAGGTAAAGTTGTCGAATCATTTAGAATAGTTTCGAGTCATCAGAGCTCGCATCAGAGGGTATCAAAAAGCATATCTAAGCCCAAAAAGAAGTGAATTTCACACCCACTCTCACCTATAGTTACCAATTATTTCTTCGTCCTATGATTCCCATCTGTCGTAAAGTTAGTTGCAGGTAGAAGTGATGTTTCCTGTTTGTATAAGGCACTACGAAGGTGACTTACTGTAATTAAATATTGAATATACACGCACTACGATCATTATAATCCAATAATATCGAGTTATGTGTCAACACCTGGAATCCAATGGTTTTACGATTATTGTTTCACACCGTTGATCTTCTCACGATCAAAAAAAGTTTCTTGCGGTTTTCAGAACACATGAGAAAAATTAAATGCTTTAAAAAACTCCAACTGTCAAACTTTCAGGTACGAGCTGTTTTGAAATTTGGCCGGCAACGTTTGGCAAGACATAAGTTTTCGCATCTGTTTTCCCTATTTGAAGCTCACATAAGTGCTTATCAGAAGAGTAATATCGAAACTCTACCAAAATATTGTAGAGTTATATCGTAGTTTTCAGAATGAAAAAAGGTTCTCCGAATTCGACATTATAAATTTGAAGTCCATTAAAAAAATTAGTTGATAATGGTTGCTTGTAAACGCAACGTTGGATCGAAAATTCAATGACAATCAATATGCATGAGAAAATGCTACACAGGAAATACTTCTCGTCAGTTTAGTTATACAGGGTGTTGAGTAAATGAGTACTGTGAATTAGAGGCATGATAAGAAATATTCAAAATACCCGAATGCAACTTTCCTCTAACATTTTTAGTTTGTGAGATACAGGCTGTTGAAGGGTGCGAAAGAAATACACATTTTAATGCATATATTTTCGTGAGATGAAAGTTCAAATTTAAAATTTTTTGTAGGTCATTGTCCTTTCAAAACACATCAACAGTATTGATTCTGCCAAATTCTACTTAGCCATTGGCGTGGTACGAGGGGTTTGTGAACTTTATAACTATATTTTTCAAACACCCCGTATTTATATTTTCTACATCAAGAATGCTCCTTGTTGGAATATATACAACAATTTTTTCTCAAGATTTTTACCTTTTCATTGCAGTAGGACACTTTTTTATGTTGAATTTTTTTGAATTGAATTTTTCAGTACCTACTAGCAGATCATTTCCAAATAATTTAAACACGAGCGTTTTTTATGGGTTTGTAATTCATATTTCTTCAATTGAAAAAAGTAATTCAAAATACCCTCTTGACTAAACTTATTATTGAAACTATTTTGTATGTTAATTATTTTGTTTGTTTGTTAACTACATTAACAAACGAGCTATTTCATTGAATGTTCAAAATGACGTCCTTCAGCTTCCATACATTTTTGCATACGTTTTTTCATTCGGTTAATTGGTTATCTTCCTCAGCAATAATCTATCAAGAGACAACTCTACAAACAACTGGAAGTTCTGGGAATTCCAGAGTTCTTTTCAGAATTGGAATTTCGTGATTTCGTTATGTAGACTGAGATGGATGTTATCCTCTGCTATACATTTTCGCCAACCAGTCCTATATGAAAAAGTGCGTATAACAAAAAAAATATACTCAATATTCAATTTCGAAAAGGTATATCACATCGTTCATTACAAAATCTACATCATGTTGATATGAAATATATTGTAATGTGATAAGATCGAATGTAATCAGTGATAGTGATATTTCGAGATCATTAGCAGCTCCACCCACAACAGATAACAATCCATGATATAATAAACATGTGATTCTGTCTTCATCTCGTACATCACGGATTAGGCAGACTAACAAGTTTTGTTCTTTACCGTAATCGGCCGCATTCATTGGATACCAATACCATAACGATTCATCAGATGATGCATACAGATAGGAAAGAATTGCGAAAGTCGAAAGGAGTACACCTATAGAAGCTCTGAAACCACTCTTTTGTTCATCCTTAACGAAGTCACTAGGCTATCAATCACAATAATAATTAATATGAATTTTTCGATTCTCGTGTACAAGTGAAATCGTGACCGAGTCAGTCTAATCAGCGGTATATACTGCTCGTCGAAAAATGCCTATATTGGTCGGTCAATAATTGTCTTGATAACTGATGCTTAGACAAGTACTTCAGTTATTTGTTCCCAATCACAGTCCCAAAACCTCCAAAGGAGGCCATTTTTCTTCTCATAGTTTATAGTATATTGATAACAAGCAATAACACAAAATTTACTCAGAATAAAGAGCAGCATCATGGGAAATATTGATCAAAAACCGAGTCAAAAACAATCTTCAGGGACAAAACTTTGTGAAGCGCTATGAAATCATATTGTCGACCTGTGAACAGAAATATTTAAATTCGAGTCGCAGAGATAGAGGGTTGGTTAAATGAGGTCAAAGTATATTTCGGAAGCATATTATATAATATGAGCAAAAGAAATCTGATCTAGCTTCTTTAGTCATGGAATTATAACGGACACATTTCAAGTTCTTGTAAGGAAATGAGAGAAGTTTAATTTTCACTATTTACTGACGGTTCAATATTATCGGAATAATGGATGAAAATGAGATAATGAGCCAATGTGAAAGATAGATAGTCCGTAAATCTGAGACGCAGCTGTTTTGATATCATGTGATTGTGCTGGAGTTATTAAACAGTACATCGACGAAAATGCACTTTTAATTTTTATTATGACATTCTGAGACAGGTATAATTTCTCTGACAGATAATTGCTGGCACAACTATTCTATTTTTGGGAGAAGCATGATGGGAAACCATATTCTTTTGATCTCATGGTGATTGTGCTAGAGTTAATAGATAAGTGAATAGACGAAATTTCAGTTTAATTAATTCTGTCATTTTCCAACTGTCAACTTTTTTTCTAAGAAATCTACTAGCACAACTAGGGACTTATATTATTTCGATTTCATTTGATTGCTCTGGATTTTATGAATGGTACTTCGACGAAAAGGCACATCAATTTTATGATCTGCCTTTCTGTGAGAGCAAACTGTCTATTATTTTCGTAAAAAGTAAATTTTCAGATGAAAGTTAGCGTTTGGCATTTCTTAAATAACGAACAAAAAAACGATAATTTGTAAAAAGAAGACATATCTTGTCATGGACGCGAATGTTACTGGTTATTGACACTTACTAAATAATTATTAATTCAAAATGATTATAAGGATGCGCATAAGAGACGCACCGCGAATCAGCTTTGGCTGTGAGCAGTGTATATTTTCGATGTTTTGGATCCTATTATGAAACTATCTATCTACTATTTATAATAGGCTTTTTTGTTTATTCGGATATGTATCACTAACATTTAAAACTTGGTATATATTAGGCAACATTATAGATTTGGTAATAAATATTTGCATTTCGAAATTTTGATGTTTCTCGTGAGTGATAACCATCGTTGCAGAGTTATGATTAATATTTGGACTAGCTGAGAACAACATTCGGCATTATTTATTAGTCAACACGACTGATAGTAGATGGATGAAATAGGAATGTAGTTTCGAAAATAACAATCTCTGAGCCATATTCGGCAGTGGCGTAAAGCTCAACACTATAATAAACTAAAAGAGAGGAAGACTATTTTGAATTCCATATTGAATCTGTCAAACAAGAAAAGATTATTCGAGTTTAGAAAATGTTGTGGAAAATGTTCGACACCTAACTTAGTAGAAGCCATCCGAAAAGCCCTATCGAAAAATAGTGAAATGTCCGTAAAAGTGACACAGCCGTTTCGGCACAATCAAATGAAAATCATGTAGTATTTAATAACTATTTATTAACTATTTTTTAACACAAAACTCAATTTTATAACTCCAACGGTTCGCGAGAAAATGGTGTTGTGCCAGCTTAACTTAAGCTGGCACAACCATTTCATAACTTTTCACCCGAAAAAGTTTTAGGAACGATTCTAATGCTCAAATTTATAACTTTTTATTAACTTTCGAATGGTATATGAATGATTCGAAACCGAGCGGAATTGAAGGTTTTACAGTTAAATCCAAATGCACTCATGTATTCCATGCAAATTTTCTACTTGCCATATCATGAGTTTTTATCTGAACTATAACAGTTGTGCTAGCAGTTTTTCCGGGTGAAATATTGATAGTCAGAAAATGGCAGAATGATGATCAATAATAATAATAATCATTGATGAATTAATGATTGATGACTCCGGTACAATCACAAGAAATCTAATTTTATCGATCTACAATTCATTAACTCCGGAACAATCACATGAAATGAAAAGAACATGGTTCCTTGATGTACAATTCACAATATTAGTAGAGTTGTGCCAGAAATCTTTGATAAAAAAAGTGTAACAGTCAGAAAATGACAGAATAATAATTCAAAGTGCCTATTCGTTGATCTACTATTTAATAACTCCAGCACAATCACATGAAATCGAAAGAATATGGTTCCTCGATATATACGATATATATTCCACAAGATTAGTGAGGTTGTGCCAGTAAATTTTCGATAGAAAAAGTCTAGCAGTCAGAAAATGACAGAATTATTATCAAAAGTGAACTTTCGTTTCTCTATTATTTAATAACTCCAGCACAATCACATAAAATCGAAAGCATATGGTTCCTTGATATACATATCACAATATTTGTACAGTTGTGCCAGAAATTTTCGATTAAAAAAGTGTAACAGTCTGAAAATAACAGGATTATAATTCAAAGTGCCTTTTCATTGATCTACTATTTAATAACTCCAGCACAATCACATGAAACCGAAAGAATATGGTTCCCTGATATATATTCCACAAGATTAGTGGGTTTGTGCCAGTAGATTTCTGGCACAACTGTACAAATATTGTGATATGTATATCAAGGAACCATATGCTTTCGATTTTATGTGATTGTGCTGGAGTTATTAAATAATAGAGAAACGAAAGTTCACTTTTGATAATGATTGTGTCATTTTCTGACTGCTAAACTTTTTCTATTAAAAATCTACTGGCACAACCCCACTAATCTTGTGGAATATATATCAGGGAACCATATTCTTTCGGTTTCATGTGATTGTGCTGGAGTTATTAAATAGTAGATCAACGAAAAGGCACTTTAATTTATTATTCTGTCATTTTCAGACTGTTACACTTCTTTTATCAAAGATTTCTGGCACAACTATACTAATATTGTGAATTGTACATCAAGGAACCATGTTCTTTTCATTTCATGTGATTGTTCCGGAGTTAATGAATTGTAGATCGATGAAATTAGATTTCTTGTGATTGTACCGGAGTCATCAATCATTAATTCATCAATGATTTTTATTATTATTGATCATCATTCTGCCATTTTCTGACTATCAATATTTCACTCGAAAAAACTGCTAGCACAACTGTAATAGTTCAGATAAAAACTCATGATAAGTAGAAAATTTGCATGGAATACATGAATGCATTTGGATGTAACTCCCGTAAAACCTTCAATTTCGCTCGGTTTCGAATCATTCATATACCATTCGAAAGTTAATAAAAAGTTATAAATTTGAGCATTAGAATCGTTCCTAAAACTTTTTCGGGTGAAAAGTTATGAAATGGTTGTGCCAGCTTAACTTAAGCTGGCACAACACCATTTTCTCGCAAACAGTTGGAGTTATAAAATTGAGTTTTGTGTTAAAAAATAGTTAATAAATAGTTATTAAATACTACATGATTTTCATTTGATTGTGCCGAAACGGCTGTGTCAGTTTAACGGACATAATAGTGAACAGGTCTGAGGACTTGATTTTTCGCTCTCTTGATGACTTTCAAATCATTTTAAAATCGTTCTGATTCGAAACGAAGTCCTTACCATAGAAGATGCAGTGTTCAACCGTGGGAGAAGACACAAAAGTTGCCCTAAACTGGAGACCTACTCTGGATCAAAGATATGACACCAATGAGATCTCGAAATATCGCCTTTGTCATCAATCGACAAAAACCGCACGATATTATGGCGAATTTCACTCGGCTCCTGCAAAGGGCTTGTTTGCCAAAAGCCGAGATGTGAACCGCAGTCGAAATTGTGTACACGAAACTTCAATTTTACAAGGAAAAAAATCTTCCGTATATCGAGGAATCGAAATTACGACGTAGAATTCAATCAATTCCAGTTGTTTGTATACCATTATTCTGACACGGTTTGACCAAGAAATTCCTTAGAATTTCAAAGAACTATAAGATATCCAAAGGAATATCAAAGAAATCCAAGGAGTTTCTGTTGCTTGCAGACCAAATTTATACAGCGGTTTACCCATAGAATTTCAACAGATTTCAAACAATTCCAAAGACTTTAGAATGATCACCACTACACTGTCAGGCTCAAGACCTGTGGAACATCGCTATACCAAGCATAATCAATCAATAGAACGGCTAAGTTGTGAATTCTTTGCCTTTCCTGAACCTCCAAACTTTCAAGAAAAATTAAAACACCTTCCAAGTCATCCGCTGGCTAACGCGATGTTCCTCGAACATCATAGGTTTTCCTTTCGTGTTGTCAACAGATGAAAAAAGAGGAATTCCAAAGAAATCCAAGGATTTTCACCAGATTTCCATCGCGGTTTACACCTCGATACCGGTTGAAACATTTCGATTACCTACAAGAGTGAGCTCAGGAGTGAGCTCAGGAGTGAGTTCGGGAGTGGAGAATGTCCTTGGCTTCATCGGAAGCCCGATAAGTTTTTGTTGATATTTATATACAGTGTGGAACATCCAACGCTTGCGATTAGATCAGTCACGCCTGAGATGTTTAGTAACGTTAGAAGACATTTCTATACCAGATTAGCATGTTGCCAAGACGTTCCGGGCGAACATTTTGAACATCTCTTACATTAAAATTCATGTTTTCTCGTTTTTCTTCACATTAAAATTTTTTTTTTATAGTCATTTCTGTAATACATCTATACGTTCCAGTTTCGATGACAATCCGCATTCAAATTATAGTGTGTTCCATCAAGAAACAACAGAACAGCCGTTCTGTATCTCGTACGAGTTGGAATAAAACTAAAAATTACCATCAACCAAATCCAAAGATTTCTTAGCGCCGTTCTTCAAAGATGCGCCACTATTTGAATTGACGCTGCACATAAGACGATATTTTCTAAACCATGACAAGATTTCGCCGCCTCTCTTTATCAAAACATTTACATTCATTATCAAGCTTTTTATAGTATAACACTCATTATAATAAACAAGGTTTACGTTTACGATCGTTTGCTTTGATATGAAGCTACCGAGGCTTCACTCGCTTATGTAAACATGTGCGTGGGTATAACAAAAGGAATTTCGAAAAAGCTAACGGTATTACAGATGGCACTATTGATTAAAGATTCTCAAAATTATTTTTTTTAAGTATGATTCAACCAACTTATCAAAATCGATGTTGGTATATTGAACAACACTGACAGAAATCCGAGCAGAAATCATTCATTTTCGTTGTGAAAAGTCGATGAGTAATGATGGAATTTACATTTTGCAAGAGTGAAAATGTAAATTTTTTTCTTGAGCAATCAGTACATACCTTCTATTATCTGAGACATTTTCATTCTTTTCAAGACCTACAAGTAGGTTGTAAGTAACTGACTCGTTTTCAAAACATACAGAAATAATCCATATACTTAGCGAAAGTTTTGAACAGACTTGCTTAGAGATTAATAACTGAATCGCAGACCAGGATCAACCAAAAGCATACCAATAAAGTATGGAAATAGCATTAGCACGATTTACCAGTACTTTGGTGGATTCTAAAAACATCAGGTAATACCACCGGTATTTTAATTTATTATCATTCACTTCCGATTCCTCCGGATATAATATTTTCCTCACATATCAGGAAATTCTCCAGGATATCGTCTCATCTGTATTTTATAGCACTCGGTGTATGTCCTGGGAATAGAAATTGAGACCGAAACAGGCACGGGGTGAGTATATAAGCGATAGACATATATTCACCCCCGAAGACTTGGATCCACTCGTTTTCCCCAGAGAGGAAATCTGTCGAGCACTAAAACATGTTCGAACATGGAATAAGATCGTTCGGTGGCTGAGAAGAATTCGGTCACTTCTCGGGGAATTTGAGTTATCACTCACCTGAAATTTCACAGTCGGAATTTTATTGAAGTATATTCCGAGTTGTAACTCGAAATATAGTGAAGCCAATTTCCACACTGCTTTTGTGGTGTTGATTTTTCACCAAAATAGTGCGTATCGATATACAAGGTGTTTATTAAACATGCGGCAAAAAGTCAAGGGGTTGTTCCTCAGACTATTATGAGAACATCTTATCCTTCGATGATTTTTCGAAAATCCGTTTTGTTTAGGAGACAATAAAAACATCTTACTAACATTTTATTCCCATAAAAATACATGTTAAGGTAACCTAATCTGAAAGAACTGTTGAAAATCTATCAATAACTTTGAAAATTTTGAAAATGGTTTTCTTCAAGATGTTGTTCGCTGTGTACCTTCGAGATAAAGAGGATTTTCGAAAATCATGAAAGGACAAATTATTCTTTGAATAGTCCACGGAACAACCTCTTGAACTTTTGCCGCATGTTTAATAATGTTCTACTGTGTATATTTCTAATGAGGATTCGATCAGAATCACTGAAGAACCTACGAGATTCATGAGTTATTAATCACTATTCACCAATACGATGCGTTTCTACGAAGTCATTTTGTCCTGAAATTTTTTTTGAGGGTTGATAATCGTGTGGGCTTGGATTCCATATCATTCCAAGCATCATCCTATCCTGTGTGACACAGGTATTCAGAAAGATCCAGAGCTGAAGACGTCAAACGTGCAATTTCCAACAATCTCATTATATTCCGATGTTACTCCTCGAGAACTTACCAGAAGTGGCGGAGATCTCCGCTCGAGATAATCTCCATCTGCTTGTTGATTATTGTTTCGGTAGACGTTCGTTCAATTTAGTTGTTTCTTGCCTCCGAGTGATGGTATAGGTACATGCATTTACCGAGGCGGAAAACAAAATAATAATCGGTTCTCTGTCGTCGAGTACCATCATCCGACTATACGACTTCACAAGGGGCAAATAACCAAGAAATAATTCTTCGTGGTATATTTATATACGGCGCATATATCAGTAATCATATTCACCTGGTTTGTCACCCACTTTTTCAAATAGAATAAAAAAAAAACATTAGCCCAGCCCACAGCTTTGCGGATGATATTGTACACTTCATACTCCTTCAGAGTTTCTATACAGGGTGGGCAGTGGAAACTTTCCACCCTTATTCAAAAATACCAAATAATTGGAGTCACAAATCTAATAATCCGGTGTGAACGTCAAAATTATCTTACAAGCTGTTCAGAATGTCCGCCATGAACATTCTTGATGTGATAAAATCACCCGTTCGGCAATTTCTAGACGAAAACTTTAGAGAACATTGGATTGGCCGTAGAGGATCTATTGAATGGCCTCCTGATCATTCCTCTCTTGACTTCTAGTTCTAATGGGACCATATCGAGGACCATATGCAGTCTACCGTTCATGAAACATAGCCGGCTTCTCTTCATATTCTACAAGAACGCATTATTGTATAGAGTGTCAAAAAATAACTGCTTATATCGTGAAGAATGTTAGAGAAGAAATAGAGAATAGAGAATGAATTTGACGTGTACACGTGATTATTAGACTTTATAACTTTGATCATTTGGTATTTTTCTCACGAAAACAATAGTCTATTTCGAAGGATTTAACTGTCGTTTTGTTATCGAAGACAACAATAAGGCATAATCATATAGTGATGAAAAACTCGATGAGAAAAAAGTATGGAAGCATCTATTCCTATTCCCCTATTGAAATTTCGAGAGTTGTTCGCCCCCCAGCTACAGGGTTAACGCAACGTGGGTGATTGAAACTGAAAATTAGTTCCCCCTCAAATCTACGTGTTCGAGCGTTTCCTAAAATTTTGATTTCGAATCTCACAAATTATGGTGGAAAGTTTCCATTGACCCACTCTGTATATCATCCAATGAGGAAAGAGATGCACGATGGAGACATGTCGATACTATAAATAATATAAATGATGATCTGGCAAAAATCCTGCTCGGTATCAGCAACAAAAGTGCTCTCTTATTATATGTGAAGTCCATTATGAGAACTGATGTTTCACCAAAACTTGGACTTCTCCTCCTCGCGAAGAGATACCTCACACCCCAGCAGCAGCAAATCCTCATGAACTACAAAGGGCAAGTTCGACTTGTCCTAGAGAACTGTTCACGTGTTTAGAGTAGAGCCGCCAAACTTTCAGCTTCGAAGCTTTTGAATTATATTCAGAAGAGAGCTATTCGCCTAGTCGGTGATAGTGCACTCACGAATTCATACACCTTCCTAGAAAATCGTAGTTTGAAGGAATCACGGAAATGCCTGGCGATTTGATGAGTAGAGAGGCATCAAAGAATTGGCGTGGCAAAAAGAGTTCTACTTTAATTTTCTGAATTTTCAATGGAATCTGGAATGAGGCTGAGGAAACGTTAGCAAAATGATAAAATCTTTATTCAGCAGTACAATTTGAGGCTCATTTCGATATCAAAAAAATATGGAAACCGATTGAAATAAACAAATAAAAATGTTAATTCCGGGTAGTTTATCACATTTCAGATTTATATTATCACAAAAAAATAAAATAAGGAACCTTTGTGGATATACAAGCAGTCTACAGGAGGATGAGCAACTTATATGTATGATCCATCATATCCATATATGATTTTGAGAAATATGAGAAATTGTTGGAGGTTCTAAAAATAACACAGGGTGTTCCATTTGAAATATCAAAGTTGCTACTATATACTTATTATATACTTAATTAATTTAAGTGGCAACACCGCATTGTCGAAAATATTTTAGTTGGGTAGAGAATGTCCGAGTGAGCTCTTCATCCAGCCTGTATAGATGAGAATTGAAACAATTATGACGAATTAGAAAATCATAGAAAGAAACTAAGAAGTGACGAAAGGAATTCAAGCGGGATCAGTAAGGGAATGAGTCTTAATGCGAATTAAGACGTATTTCGAATATGATATTGTTGGTATGAGGAGCGGAAATTATAATGTACTTCTACTCGGAAATATTCGACGGCGAAAGAAAATAAGGATGATTTCTGAAGAAGTTTTCAACTTGCAGGAGAATTAAGTGTTATTTTTATCGCCATCACTATTCCGCTTCTAAGATATCTGATTCGTCACTGCATTCTTGGAACTGATTTCACACGTAGAGATACCTTTTTGCAGAATTTTTTCAATGCTAATTCAAGTTCTAAGTGAATCATGAAACGATAATGCAACAATTATGGCACATCTTGTAGGTTAAGTTGTAGGGTCAAAATTTTCTGAGGGTATTTCCAACGACACAAAATGAATCACCCCTCAGATCAACCCCTCGAATCACCCTTTCGTTAATTCATCTCGATAGTTTCATTTGGAGCGGTAACATATTATTGGAATACACAGGGTACCCGTTTTCCGAGCTTAAGCATGGATGGATGGTTATGCTAATTTTGTCAAATATTGTGAACAAATGGAATTTTGTGTTTGTGTGTTTCTTTTTTCAAGGTAAACTTATCATGTTCCAAACTTCAATAGTCACAATAGTTGTATGAAGAAAATACGAGATTCATTCTAGCATTCAAAGAAATGTAAAACAAGAAGAGTGCCAAAAGGAAAACAAAAGATGACCGTCTAATATTTGTTTCCCATGAATGCTAGAATGAATAATTTTTGAATGAAAAAAAAAATTGTAAGCCAACGATAATTTCCTTACTACCAATCAGCTAAAAGATTTCAACCAACGTATGTCTGTCGGCTCGAAGACAATCGAGATCCCCATGGACCTCTGCTTATGCAGAATCTAAACAAGAGAAAGCTGAGTAACTCGTCGACATGACATGATCGACGCTGGTTTGAAAATAGCCATTGGAAAGCAGCATGCTAAGAAAACCCATACCTTATAGTTTATTCTAATTGTTCCTCTATAACTGATACTTGCATGGTCATGAAAATCTTCTATTAACATCAATCGAATTAAAGTATAGTCAATAATACAATAAATAATAAGGCTGAATCGGAACAATTGATCTTAATCATTTTCTGCGGTGCGTGGCAAAACAATCTTTATTAGAAAAACGTCTACTAAAAACCCTAGCAAACACAGTATAGCACCAAAATGACCTGAATATCTTTCGACATATCACAACGCTTCGATGAGCATTATGGAATTGCGTTTTCAGAAAGGAAGTTACGATAAATCAGAATCAACGCTCAACTGAAAACTAATTTAGCTACTAATAATTTAGAAAGTTGGTTCAATTCCAGGAATCGCTATTAGTCTGGGCAGGTTTTTTTATTCATAATTAATTCATTAATCATTCCACCATCATAAATATCATCATTTATATATAGGGTGTCCCATTTGTCATGAGACAACAATGTATGTTGAAAACAGTTTTAAAAACCTTGCAATCAAGAGATATCCAATGTCAAATATGGAAAATAATACTGGCATTTCTTGTGGACCCTACTCCCTTTTCGATACTATTGCCTTGTCCTATTTATTTATATTCGGAATGAAATCCTCCATTTGTCTTATGATAAAAAGGCCACTCTCATCTCCGAAGCGCAATGTTTCAAATAAAATAATAGTTAAATCAAATGATAGTTAGTTCATAGGTAACCAAAAAAAAATGTTTCCTGAACGAATATTCCAAAAAAAAATTATGAAATATTTACCAAATACACAACATTATGAACTATCATACATTATAATAGTTAGATATACCTATATGCAGATCTGAAATTTGGAGATGTATGTCAACCAACATTTTTCTGCGAACGATGTATGGGAAATGATTGAATGAATCACGAGATAATAATGATTTGTAAAATCGATATTGATATATCTTTTTACAATACTATATAGTGAACTGTGATGGAGAGGTTTTCAAGAATAGATATTTCATATATGGCAAGTATTCGAGATCTTTTTTATTTCCATTATTCCAGTTAGTATACTAGATGGCAGAACCTCGTCAGAACCATACCATGATATTTATTTTGTTCGTTTTTAAAACACGGTTCTGCTAAATTTAGTGCAAGCTTCAACCTCAGGTTCAACCCTGCGAAATCAGTTAGTTACATGTAAACATTAATGAATAATAAATATGTAATTTTCCGAGTTAATATCTACTCACTATGAAGCTATGATGTATGACTTCAAGAAGGTATCTACTCGGGCCTATCTTTATACTTTATCTCTGATTGAACTTCTTCAAAAATTTAGTGGAGACCTGGTGACTCCAAAGTATTTTAAGAAATTGCCTCGGCAACGAGAATGCGAGTAAACTAGTATTCATTTTAAAATATATAGATCCAATATTATGATATTTTCTCATATATTTTGATATTTGTATAATTATCACGATTTTAGCCAATACTGATTGGAAAAGATCATAAACATAATGAAGATAATAATATATAATAGATCGCGAGATCCGTAACGAACCCCCAAGTAAATGACCCCGTGAATGATATCAGATGATTATATCAGTATTAGATTCCTAAAATATTTATCGAGATATTTATTGAGTAGGTAATTGAGTACGAGTGATAATGATTATTTCGAATCCATATCTGATTTTGATGACCTAATTCAATTACCCACCCCGTTCGGGAGTCATAAGAATGTTGGTAGAGTTTTTCAAATTTGTCACATTTGACTGCTCGATTGACAGTACTCATCTAGGTATCTATGAATATTTTTCCCGAAACTTTTCCTTAATACTTAACAATCAGATCGGTATATACCCACTCAGTTGAGAGATATTTCGAGATCGAGAGGAGATAGAAACATAACCAAAAAGGTACATGTTGAAGTTCACTCACATTTTTTTCATGTGCCGTTTTCTGGCAATCAAAGTATAGGACTCTCTTTGCCCTGACGAGAAATACTTCATCTTGAGGCCCATACTACACACTAATTTATTATCACAAACCGATATTGCACACGAAAATCCCTTCGAGCTATCGAATCGACAGCCTGCACTAGGTACATAAACGGAACACCTGAACGACGATCTGTCACCGTCACTAACAGGTTGTTTGTCGTCGAAGAGTCAATCTGCAGCTGAGGGGTGCCAAATTTGCCGAATTTTCTCACACCGCGAATCGCACGTTCCCATCATAACCTGTTCGTTCGCATAGTTTTTGCGACCAACGCGGACACCCCCTTTATCAACGGTCTTCGTGGATTCACGCACGTGCGACCGAAGCCGAACCGGCAACTATCGTGACCTCTCCGTTCAACGTCAAAGCAACACTGAAGCGAAGCGCGATCGCAACGCGAAGAGATGACGGCTTTTAGATTCAGTGAAAACGAATCTAGATCCCCAGCGATCGAGCGCTGTTGCCAAGCGCATTTATTTACATTTTGCAATTTTATTATGGAAGAGGTCAAGTGGCCAAGTAGTGAATGAACTCCATTGTTCCACAATGAAAATGTCAAAATGTGCACTGTTCATAATCAGATCAGCAGATAATTATATAAATAAGCAGATAGAATAATGAAGAGAATTGCCTAAAGAAAATAACGGAATCAAAATACTCAATTAGGCGATATAAATTTAAAATTTAATGACAAAACCGAAATCATAAATAGGGTGCGATCAGAATTTGGAGTTGAGTGTTTTTTTTGTGGGTTAGGTTCCCATTTTAGGAAACCGGTTATATTACCGTGTGAGACATATTTTTTTCTGTTTTTCTGGGACACCTAGAATGACTAGACTTTTCAGTTATATTCATATTTGTTGTTAGGAGTTCAAAATATACGGAATTATTAATTGGGTAATGCGTCAAAGATGCATGGAGAAAATATATTTCTAGACAATATATGGCCGATTGCAGTGATATTAACATCGTAGGGAGAGAAGATAACCAAAAATGAAAAATCCAAGAATCTGATCGCATTCTGCTGATTGGAAATAATAATATTCTGTGGACATATATAAAACTTGGAATTCACTTCACAAAACTGAATATGAAAGTAGTCGATTCTTTCTTTCTCTTTCTCCTTCCTTTCACCCTCTTGGGCGTCGTTTACCCATTTTCTCTATGATTTCCTATTTTTTGTCAGTATCTTCATTCCTCCCAACAACTTATCTCTTTTTCTTCCTGCCTCTGTTATTTGTTGCATCCATTTCTTCCGTGGTCAACCCTCAATATTTTTTATGTTTCTTACTTCATTTATCTTCTTTTTATTTTGCTTGAATCCATTCTCATCATATGTCCATACCAATTCAATTGTCTCTTCGTTATTTTGTTAGTTATTCATTCCCCCTTTGACGTTTCTATTATCGTTTCATTCCTAATTCTAGCATCGCATTCATTTCACTGTCGTGTTTCTTTTGTACTGTCCAGTTCTCACTAGCGTATATCTGGGTTGGTATAACAATTGTATCATATATTCTCAGTTTGAATCGTTGACTCTTCACTGTCTGTGAAAATATTACAGAGAAAAATATCATTTCCTTGTGCTGAAAACGGGAGACTCATTCCCGAAACGTCCATAATAATAAGATAAGTAGACATTGTGATATCAAATCAAATATCAATATCATATCAAATATTCATTTTTCTATATTGTGATGGAAACGGCAGCAGATTCGTTCCTGAAACGCTCACAACAATGAGATTAAGGATTGTAGAAATTTTGATATTTATTAAATATATTTGCCTTGTTTATACGCGTCATACGTGTTCATACGTGTATCTGAAGATTGAATTTCGAGCGAAGTGATATTTTTATACAGATCATAAATCTGACTACGAATCCCTAACAAAGGATTTCATTGAGATCGTCACATGGTCATCACGTATTATATCTGAATATAATGATATTCGAATCAGAAGTTATTGGTACGCAAAACTACAATTTTTGTCGAACAATAAAGAAAAGACACACATAGTGACAATCATTCTCTAGAGAAGTGACCTGATCTCATCTGATCCCCTTATGCGACCATCGGAGTTATTTGGGAGGCGGGAGCAATTACATACAACATAAAGGTAAATTACCACAGCATCTTGTTTATTTTTCGTCCACACACTCCACTGCCTTCGTTATTGGTTTTTGCACGGTTTTTGTTGTATATATTCATGAAATGAGATCATTTTGATACACTCATTGGTGTTACCAATGGTATATATTTTTCTTTGCCAATTAATAACCATGAGTGCATATTTTGTGTATTGTATCTTCATTACCTCATTGTATGAATATATCTGAAAAACTGAATTTTCCTTGCATTCATTCAGCCAAACGGACAAAACATTCCCTTCAACATCGTTCCAATATTCAGGTTTTATTGATTATTTGTGTCAACTGATCTTTGCCATTAAATCCAAAATTTTCAGCACTGATGACGTGGTTGTGGTGAATGATTGATTACGGTTATTCTCATTACTGAAAATGAGATGTTGTTACAGAACAGCTATTCTTGAAAAAAAAACTCGCAATTCTACTGGCGGATGGACCGGTACGGCAACCCTGGACGAAAGTGCGTGCGTCGTTAGCGGACCGGATAGCGAATCGTCCGGCGTTTTGGCGTGATGCGCGAGCCAACGAAATCACCGGCTCTTTCGTGTTCCGCCTGCCTAATTATTATGGGTATTGTGCGTAATGCCGTCCGTTGTTGTTGATCGACTTGACGGAATTCGCAATGGGCAGGTAATCCCGTGACCGCCGATTGTAGGTCTGTCGATATAATTATCAGGTATTCGAGGGGATATATGATGATTTCAATTAAATCAATGGAATAAAGCCGAGAATCCTTTAATGAAGCTATCGAGCATGGACAGAATGGGGTTGTGAACAATAGTCGAAAGATTGGACCTGTGACCAACGAACACTAGTATGAAGGGAATAATTAGGTTCGACCGAGGGTACAATAAATTGAATAAGCTACTTTTATATCATCGCAAATCTAGCTATACATATAACGAGTCGATCGGACGTTTTTCATAGATAATTCGGCTTTTGACTTCGTTTTGTATTGCTGATGCTGATCGCTGAAGGTTTTATATATTATTGAATATCATGCCATTAGAAGCTGCAGACAAAATTATCACCATGATCAGTTATTATATCATATTATATATACATTAGACAGGGTGGCTTTTACTTATTTTCTTTTCATCTCATATCTCTTGTGCGAAAATTATTCACGCAAAATGTATTTTTGACATTTGCTGTCAAGATCATCACTTTCAGACAGATGAACGAAGCGGCGTTATTATGGAGCTAGAAACTTGTGTGATCGATTCGATAGAGATTCGACGTTTGAGGTTGTAGTAATGTGAGGCAGCTCAACTCGATATGATAAAAAAATTTGAGGTTCTATTTGAAAAACGAAAGTTACCCAGATTATTATGGAAACGGTGATATTGGCAACTTATAAATTGGCAAATATTCATCGGAATATCGTCTATTGTGCCACCACGAGCAATAATTGCAAGTAGATAAACTAGACGAGTTCCGGCTGGTAATCCATATTACATTGTGAGGCACGAAACATGCCGAATTTCTCATTACCAAGAATCATTCATCAATAGAAAGGGAATGTTGTGGAATTATTTGCCTAGTGAAGTCTTTCTCGATGCTTACAACCTCCAAAAACCTCCAGAAATTCCAACACCTTCCTTCTCTCCCAAAACTCCACCGCTGGCTAACAAGATGTTCCTCGAACATTATAGGTTTTCCTTTCGTGTCAACAAAAAGAATCGATCGAATCAGGCATCACTGATCACCGCCCTGCATAAGTTTTCATGATTTTCTCTGTAGCCGGTCCTGAAATATCACACCGTTTAAAGATGGTTTCACTCACTATAGACATCTATCACTTTTATTCACTAATAGAAGAATCAATAAACTATTGCACAACTCTGCTTCAGTTGTTAGTTTGTTCTTGGTGTTGATTGAAAATTTGATCACGTTTATTTACATAAGAAAAAATCCCTTGAAATCTCTTTTTATCAGGAAAAGTGAACTACATTATACATATATCACAGATAGTGCAGAACACTGAAAAAGGAGGTATGTGTGAGGTGATTTAGGATCTATTCAACCTAATATACTATGAGCAAGAGCCTAACTACTATTTATTCATTGCATGATTCTCAATGTTTTGCAGCTTAATGATGTTTTTGAATTACAGTACTAGAACCTACAAGTATTATTATTTATTTATTATTATTCGTTAACTATTTCGAATATTCGTAATATTTGTTTCAAGTAAATTATGATGAAATAAAAATTTTAGGATCTTGTTCCTACAAGAACTTATTAAACCACCAAATATCAAACATCAATCATTGAAAATTATGAATAATTTACCGAATGAATCAGAATTCAGTAGTGTGGGGTCCTTTCTTCAAACGAAATAATTCCACTCATCCTGCCGATACTCAAAGTTAGACCGGTTGAACCAAAACAACTGTGTATATGAAGTACGATGCTCATTTAAACTGTGAAATGAATCTAAGATAAATAATCATCTCCGAACTATAATGAATGTATAACTGAGAATTGATCATATTATGGATTTTCTTGTTCCTGGAGCTGAATAAAAATTGAATGGTAATGTAAGTAGAAATCTTCCTGTCGATGATAGATGAGTATAAAACAGAACAGGAACAGAACAGAACAAAAACAGAAACAGAACATAAAAGGCATAATTGAAATTTTCCTTACAAATGACGAATAAAATTTGTTATGTATCTATGGACCAAACATTTTGACTGTATATGTATATGTGTGTATGTAGGTGGGTGTATAGACATCGTATTGTACTGAAAACTGGAAATGAGTCAGTGGGAATGTTAGGTTAACACCATTTATGTGATTATTGGTTATTTATACAAAACAGATAATTCTGATAGAACCAATTTAATGAAAAAAGTAAGTGTTTTTTATCCATTCCGGGACATTTTCAGTGGTGAAAATTTAATGAATTTAGGAAATAAAGATTGAATCACACGTGTGATTCGATCCTGGGACGATTTGGTCGTAACGTTATGAGGTCGAACATGCTGCGCCGCCAAGCAATCTATATTTCATGCACCTCATTAGATTTTAACTAGGTACACGACTTACTATTGGCTCGTCATCATCAATGACATAATAATACAATCAGGTAAAATACAGAATGGACACTATAATTCAAACTAATATAGATAGGTACGTACACAGAATAATATATATAGCTGATGGTAGTTGTTTAACCAATTAACCTCAGATCAGTGTCATGGTACAAAAGAAACCTATATACGAAGACATTTCACTGAAAGATAGAAATGGCAAAAAAGCTTGCCAGCAGAAATTACAACGATCACACCTAGTACCTAATATAAGCGATTCACGACATACCAATCGCGCAGGTATCGATACAATAGGAGGAAATTTCAATGTATCTTCTTCGAGGTCTCCTTGTATACCACATATAGTGAATGATCATCATATGAATCAACGAGAGGAATCAAGATATCATTGGAAACCGTGAGATTTCGCTCATATTAAATAACACTTTTTGTAAACTGCGTGTAAGGAGAATAAGCTTCCTGCGATTGCTTTTCGTTCGCGATAACCAACTTTTACACTATCTCACTGTATTCGTACAATACCAACAGGAACAAAAGAATACTGATTTTTTCCAGAAACGAAAATTATACAGAATCATGTCGACTAGACTGACAATTACAGTTTATTTTTACAATGAAGTTTCGACGTCAGTAAAGACTGCCCATAGATATGAAGAATACAACTTCCAATAATCAGAAAATAGCGAGGAAAAAGTGAAAAATATCTCATGCGCAGTGTATCAAAACTTGAACCATCATGTTTGATGCTCCTCAATGTATCCTGATAATAAATGACTGAGAACGTGTACTAATGGATAGTCGTCCATTAAGGAAATGGCGATAAATAAAAGTGCCCTAAAGGTTCAACCAAAATACGATCAAGAGTACTCAAAACAATCGCAGCAATAAAAATAATGAATCATCAGCGACAAAGCTATAAATCGCGTGCAACCAAGGACGACGCATTTATAACTTTATACCCCTCTTCTAGAATTCCGCTGGACACCCCATAGACGTACGACAAAGAAATGGGTAAAACTTTCATTCATTCTGAACGGTTCTGTTGATTACTATCCGGAATCGACATTTTGATTATACCCCATCAATGGATTGTTCTAAGAATCAGTGAATGCTGCTGCAGATCATGAAATGGATTCGATACTCAATCTTCAACTTGAAGTAATTTTTCACAAATGTATTGTGTGTTGTCTACACACAGGTGCCGTTATGCATAGAATCAGAATGATAGTAAGGCAATGTTTCATGATGCGCGCATGAACAGTACAGACAGAGTTGAAATTGAATATGGCCGGTGATAGTTATCGTTCCTAACATCAGTCCTGAAATTAGTGCAATATCTGTGCAAATACGACTAATAAAGTACGTATGATCGTCCACAAGTGTTTTCGTGGTTACCCTGACTAAAATCTACTACAGTTTCAGAAGTGGGATTAATCCAAAAGTGCTAAAAACTTGATATTAAGAAACCATAAATTCGTTGCCGGCGTAAACTCGTGAATCGGAGATCGATATAAAAAACCATATCGATCGGGAGTGTCGATATCGTTCGTATCGGCGTTTGCGACTTGTTGTCTGGAAACGTTCAGCGTTGCCAGCGCTGTTTGTTCGTAGTTGTTCTACGGATTGGACTTGGACTGTGTGTTGTGTCGGAGACATTGATTTGACTTGTGTGCGATATACAAGGGTAGTCAAACTAACGGTTGTGATCTTGGACTGGATATTATTGGGGAGTGAAAGGGACTCGAGTGATTTGAACCCAGTATCCATTATATAATATCCCGAAGTGCTATAAAGATGCCGGACTCGATTGAAGAAAGTGACAACACTGTGGAAGTAAGTCCTCGCTATTTTCAAAATGTTGACAATGTTTTGCCAGCATTTGATCCCTTGAGAAATAACATATCCATCAGTTTATGGATAGAGAAAATCGAAGAATTTGGTGAATTGTATGACTGGGACGAGACGGCTGTAAAGCATTATGCCTTATCGAAACTAGTCGGTGTAGCCAAAGTTTGGAGAGACAGCTTACCTTGTGAAGCAAGAACCTGGGCGAACTGGAAAAGCATTCTGGAAGAAACTTTTTCCATACAGACGAACTCAGTAGATCTTCGTTTAGAGGCTCAAAACTACAGATGGAGGCCAAATCAAGAAATTGTGGAGTATTTCTTCGAGAAGCTTGCCAAATGTAACAAATGCAGGATGTCAGAAGCAGAGATCATCGAATGGATAGTCCATGGATTGAATGACAGTAGGTTTCGAGATTACCTTGGTCCATTGAGCAGGTATGAGAAAACAAATCAATTATTGCCAGACTTGAAGTCAGGTGCAGCACATATAAGAAGACATGTTCCGGTGAGTAAACCATCAAGAACTTTCACTGATAAAAATGTCAACAACAGCTCAGCAAACAGAACTGTTGATAGTACGCGTAGAACAAGGATTGTGACTTGTTTTAAATGCTCGAAAATAGGACATTATGCTAGAGAATGTCCTCAAAAACGCCATCAAACGAATAGCCAATCAGCAGAGCCAGCAAATCAACATCCCGTTGTTGATTCTTTGACAGAAAGTCAATCAGTATTGACAATAGGCAATGACAACTCTCATTCTAAATATTCCAAAGATGCATATGTGAATGATAAGAAAACTAAATGTTATATTGATTTAGGAAGTAGCTGTGTAACTATTCGAGTTGATGTAGTTAGTGATTTAGGTTTTTCATTTTATGAAACTGATACTCAGCCATTTGTAGGCTATGGTAATGGATTAGTTAAACCACTAGGTCTGTTTACAGGTATTTTATCTATCGATGATGTAACAGCAAAGGTTAAGATTCATGTAGTACCTAAAGATTCTCAAAATGTTCCTTTGATTGTGGGACATCCTTTCACGGAACAACCTAATATTCAAATAATTTCAAAAAGTAATGAACTAAAAATTGAATATTGTGATGACGAAATGCCGAATAGTGAGGCATCAAGTAGTTCAAAAACTGTTTTACGCTCAGATAGCGATATTACCATACCTAATAATTATTTGGGACATATCACTGTCACTAGTGATTTAAGTAATTATGAATTGTGTATCGAAGGAGGACTCCGGGAAGGACGTGCCATTCCTAGATGTATTGTTCGAACAAATTGTGAAGGAAATTCTGTTTTGCCTGTCATGAATATTTCTGGAAGTGATCTGATCATATGTAAAGGTGATACCATAACTAGGGCCGAAATTTGTGAAGAGGTTGAAGAACAAAATGACATAACCTCAAATAATAGAGAAATAAATACTGATGCGATTTCTCTTGCAGAAATCAACACCGAATTGGTAGGAGATGATGTAAATAAATTGCTCAATTTATTAAATGAGTTCAGAGATGTTATAGCTAAAAATATGAAACAGTTAGGTGTTACTGATAAAATAAAAATGAAAATTGAACTTTCATCAGACAAACCGGTTTATTATAAACCTTATAGGCTTTCATATTCAGAAAAAGCAACTATTCGTGATATAGTTGACGAACTCAAAGAGGCTGATATTATAGAAGACTCTATGTCACAATACGCCAGTCCATGTATCTTGGTGAAAAAGAAAACTGGTGACATTCGACTCTGTATTGATTATAGGGCCTTAAATAAATTAACCATAAAAGATCATTACCCTTTGCCAAGAATCGATGATCAGTTAGACCTTTTGCACGAGAAAAGATATTTTACATGTTTAGATCTTCGTAGTGGATACTATCAGGTGTCAATGGATGAAGAATCTAAAGACAAAACTGCCTTTATTACTCCGGATGGGACATATCAATTCAAAAGAATGGCTTTTGGCCTTTGTAACGCACCATCTGTTTTTCAGAGGTTGATGAATTTAGTTTAAGGAAAATTGAAATATAATGTAGCCCTTTCATATTTGGACGATACCATTATTCCTTCAAAGACGATCGAAGAAGGTTTGAGTAATTTGACTGAGGTTTTGAAAGCACTGCGTGAAGCAAGACTAACTTTAAGATTAGACAAGTGTCATTTTTTCAGAAGTAAAATAAATTACTTGGGTTTTAAAATCAACAAAGATGGAATTGCTCCTGGTAAAATGAAACTGAATAGTATCATCAATTTTCCACAACCAACAGATGTTAGGGCTGTTAGAAGCTTCATAGGCTTAGCAAGTTATTTTAGGCGGTTTGTGAAAAACTTTGCTATTATCATTCGACCACTGACTGATTTATTGAAAAAAGACGCTAATTTTACTTGGTCAGACTTACAAGAACAAGCTTTCGATTTGATTAAACAAATGATGAGTAGCGCACCTATTCTTTGTGCTTATAATCCGTTCGCTAGAACTGAACTACATACTGACGCGAGTCAAGTAGGTTTGAGTGGCGTTCTTTACCAAGAACAGTCAGACAAAAAATTGCACCCTATCAGTTACTTCAGTAGAAAAACTACCCCGGAGGAAGCCAAGTATCATTCCTATGAACTCGAAGCACTCGCAATAGTCGCTTCTGTTGAACGATTAAGGGTATATTTAATCGGACTTCATTTTACTATTAGAACAGATTGTAATAGTTTGAAACTGCTAGAAAACAAACGAGATCTTAATCCAAGAATAGGAAGGTGGTTCATTCGTCTATCAGAATACAATTATACAATTGAGTACCATGCAGGCTCAATAAATACGGTAGCCGATTCTCTAAGTAGATTTCCTGTGGAGGACAGTCAGGAAGTTGAACTTGTTGGACTACCAGTAATGCACATAAATGTAACAACAGACTGGATTGCAGCAATGCAACGTACCTGTCCAGAAATAAATTTAGTGTGTGAAAAACTAGAAAAAGGTGATGCAAACACCCATAAAAAGTTTACTTCGTGTAATGCTCGTGTTTATAGGCTTAAGAACAATATTTTGAGGTTATATGTACCAGAAGAAATACGCATTGATTTAGTAGGTGAAACACACCGCGGTTTGAATCATTTAGGCACGGATAAAACTTTGGAAAAACTCAAAGAAACGTATTATTTTCCTAATATGCGTGATTTTGTTACAAAATATATAAACAGATGTATTAGTTGCATTTATCATAAAGTACCAGGTGGAAAGCACAGAGGATATTTGCATCCCTTAGAAACAGGAAACACATGTTTCCATACTGTTCATTTAGATCATTTGGGACCTTTTGTCCGCACTGAAAATGAGAACAAGTATATTCTAGGACTTACTGACGGTTTTTCTAAGTACTCGGTACTGAAAGCAGTCATAGATACAAGTGCATTAGAGACTTTGAAGTTCATGCATGAATTTGTCTCACACTATGGAAAACCTTTTCGTGTCATAACTGATCGAGGTACTGCTTTTACAGCGCACTTATTCGAAGAGTTTTGTAAGGATTTTGATATCATTCATGTTAAAGTAGCAGCAGCAACCCCACGAGGAAATGGTCAGATCGAGCGCCTAAATAGAACAATTCTTAACTGTTTGTCAGCTAGTTCAGATTGTAGTTCCGAAGATCCGGACTGGGATAAAAAATTGTTCGATATACAGTGGAGCTTGAATAATTCTGTGCATCGCATTACAAAATGTACACCATTTCAGTTAGTTTTCAAACATAAAGGGATCGGCTTGCGCGATAACCCATTAACGGTCGAAATATGTAAACTCAATTCGGATAGAAAATTAAATTCATCAGAACCCCACTCAGAAGATAATCATGAAGAACAGGCCGAAAAAGTAGCGAATTTGTTAGAAAACAATAGAGACAAACAGACGAGATACTACAACAAGCGTCGTTCTGCAGCGAAAAAGTTTTCAATTGGTGACTTAGTTATGGTCAAAGATCAAATTCCGTGTACAGGGGATAGTCGGAAACTTGAACCAAAATACAGGGGACCCTATGAAGTCACCAGAGTCTTGGAAAAAGATAGATATATTGTTGAAGATATTGTAGGTGAGCAACAAAGTGGCCGTTTGTATAAAGGTATCTTATCACATGATCGATTAAAGCTTGCCTCGAAAAAAAGGGTCTAGTTGGTCATCGAAGCTTGAGCCATTATGAAACAAAAGTTAATTTGGTAATTTATTCCCCAGAGGGACCAGTTACATCATACTGATTTATTCAGATTTTACTGTGTTTCGATTATTCGATTATTTTGTAACGTGAGTGTGTACTTGTTTTAGTGTTACATGGAAATGTTTTATTTCTTGTCTGCTATCTCTATGTCAAGAGTAATATATGTACAAGATTACCGTTGAATGAAATGTTGCCCTACGGTGATCTGAGCTATTGAGAATCAAATATACACATATTTGAATTATCGTAATGACGAGGACGTCCTGGCGACAGGAAATGCCGACCTGAAGTAATTTTTCACAAATGTATTGTGTGTTGTCTACACACAGGTGCCGTTATGCATAGAATCAGAATGATAGTAAGGCAATGTCTCATGATGCGCGCATGAACAGTACAGACAGAGTTGAAATTGAATATGGCCGGTGATAGTTATCGTTCCTAATATCAGTCCTGAAATTAGTGCAATATCTGTGCAAATACGACTAATAAAGTACGTATGATCGTCCACAAGTGTTTTCGTGGTTACCCTGACTAAAATCTACTACAAACTTCTCTTTGATTGATCAATGTGTAGACTGTTGATTGGGCCTGATCGATCTCTACAGCATTTTTTATGAAAAATTAGTGATCGATATAAGCGCATTTATTATCGAGCATGAATAAACAGCGGAAAAAGGAATGGAAAACATTGTTTTATTTTTAGAGAATCCAGTGTCGTCCTATCGTTGTGTCTCCCATATCTATTAACGCGCCTGATATTCCATCATAATATCTCAAGTCGTTTTCAAAATATCCTGTTTTTCCTGTTGTGTTTGATTGAACTTCAACACGCTGTAGATCGGTAACGAAGCGTATGTGGACCTACGTTTAAAGGATTTTTTTTCATAAAATGGCCTGGGCAATCACCCCTGTCAATATTGTCGTGTCATTTTTGAACGCCCTGTATATATATATATATATATATATATATATATATATATCCATTCAAACCACTCTTATTATCCTCAGAGCCACCCTCTCAAAGATAACAGATATTTGTGCTCATGTGAACATTATGGCCAGCGCCTGGAGAATTCCTGGAATTACGTGATAATGGCTTTTCGCGGCCATTGAAAGTGAAATTAATGCGAACAACTGGTATGCAATGCGGTTTTTCGGAGAGTGTCAAATTTTCAGACCTCCAAGCAACGGACCTTGGCAAGATTTGTCCATTGAAGGTTTTTGATCGTTTGACAGATTGAAGTGATCTGGATAAACAAAGAGGTCATTTGTGGGAAATTGACCATACATGAAACTTTGTCACAGAAGTGTTTGAAGAAGGACAGAGTCAAAGCACTTGTCACTTGAACATTTCGTGGAAAATAATGGAAAATGAGAACAAATGAACATCAGGGGAACTGACATGAAGCAATAGTATTGGGAATCATGTGAAATCAAACTGCACTAAAGTTATTCAAATGAAGAATAGACATTATTACACCGATTGATATCAGACCCCTATAAAGATTAGAATAGAAGCCCGTAAAATATTCTAGAATAAAATTTGATTTCACTGGTAGAAACAGTCGTACATGGACAGACATTCTTCCGAGTGAATGTTACTATTCAGTAAATGTGAAATTATTGAAGGTACTGGATACATGATATTATAGTCAACTTCATTATGAACAGGGGGTATATTTCATCAGTATTCACTATGAGGAATAGTAAATCGAACAAAGATATAACAGGATTCTCTATTCGCATTTAATGTCACGTCTGATAACTATGCATCAGTATATAGTCTTCCCTATTACATGAACAAAAATGAACTTCATACATTGTAGTCGAATTCATTATGAAAAGTTTTCATTGTCATTATTGTCATTCCAGTCCGTAATGAAGTTCGATAGAGAAGTAAACCATTTTTCAGCTTTTCGTCGGATTATATTATTGAAAATTATTTCAATATATTTGTAGTAAGGACAGAGTTGTGATGTGCCCCGAAATGTCACTGCGCTTGGAATTAAACCTTTAGATACCAAAAAGGGAAATTCTCTATTTGTCAGTGGCACCATGTTATTGAAAAATTCGGAAATATAAATATATTCAATAAGGATAAAAAACTTCTACTCATCTCAGTGGACGTTTCGAGAACAAATCTGCTCCCGTTCTCAACACAATTAGAACACTTTTCTTCGCAAAATTTTTCAATGTTTAGTTGGTTTTGACACTACATCATTGTTCGTTCGAACATGTGGTTATAGTATTTTTCAATGAACTAGATTATATCGCTAACGAACTGAATAGTTCATATTGTTGTAACAAAATATTGTATCCAGAACATGTCAAAAATCCCGAATTTGATATAGTTATTCAATTTCATCCGGAACAGTATATACGTCAACATTCCCTACGATCAACTTAGCTGCGATAATAGTGAATAATTCTGAGTATATTTCAAGAACTATCATCACTTTTCACTATGGATTGGATGCGATTTCCAGACTGTTATAATTCACTAATGGTATATTGGTAATTGTGTCTGCAGTTGGGATAACTAGGATTCCCATTACGATGTAACAGAAATACTAGCGAATAAATTTCACTACCCGGAATTGTGATTAGTTAGTTGAATACTCTTTAGCGTGAAGATGAACTTGTAGTGGATATGCATCAGATACACGAAATACGTCAACATATCGTATCATTATATACAGAATTCATCACCAAATGTTCTTAACACAAAAAATAGAATGAGATCTTCATGCATGGTGTTCAGAAACATCATGAATCAACAGCCTGAAATGATTTAATATGAGTAGAAGTTGGAAGATATGATGAACAAGCAGAGACAATCCCAGAAAATATATTGAAATCATATAGTGCAATTCGAAGTAATGAGAGAGTTTACAAGAGTTTTAGAGATTTTGCGAGCCATTGAATATCATTTCGCACGAGAATATATTATAAAAGTTGAATTTCGATCATTTTCAAGCGAAGAAATATATTCTTTAATTTCTGTTGTGGAGTTCCCGCCATTTCTTCATGGACAGAACTTCAAAAGGCTCTAATTTCAATCTATCGTGAGATTTGTGGACGATTACAAAGTGAAACGAGAATCACCAATAATTATAGCTTGTTATTCAAGAACCTGAGTAGATGAAATGCAGGGTGTTCCATTTTGAAAAATCGAATTTCAATCACTCTTTCAAGTAAATAAATCAAATTGTATTACCCTGTATGGAATCAAATGAGATCTCACTACAGGATAATGAGACTTTTTTGTGGAGTCATGTTTTCTAAGAAAAAAAATACAAAATATCTATACAGATAGGCATGGGGGAATATCAAGAGAAGTTGTCAGAAATTTGTTGCAAATTCTGAAAATGATATTATATACAGTGTGTTCCGTTGGAAAAATCAAATTTGCTCCTATTTTTGGTAGAAGTGGCAACACCGCATCATTTGAATTATTCTAGAAATTTAGAGCGGGTTCGTTTATGCGGTCATCCCAACTTTCAGAACGATTCCTCGGCTGGTTCGCCAGGAACGTGTAATGAACCGTTCTAATCAATCACCCTGTATATGATTTTCATTGCACTATACCATTCTCAATTTTCATCCGCTTGAAAACAACAATTTCAAATATCGATGATACCCTTTATACCCTATATTATCGAGCCTTAGGCAATTTCGTATCTGGAAGTAATAGTTTAGCAAAATCGATAATTCTTGAAATTTTCAAACGCTTTCGAAAAACTGTAGCAATTATCAGGACAAATCACCACACACGGCAACAACGCCCATACAAATAACCGTGAGCCTTTTATTTCCACGTTCGCAGATTTGCCCCCGAAGGGCCTGATCCAGTTATGGGCCGGTGGATTCTGAAATGGATTTGCGGCGTTAAAAATCGGTTAGGAAAGGAACAGATGCGAGATGCTAATGCTTTTTATAGGTTAGCGGGCACGTACCGAATACGCTTTTCTATCAACGATTGATCCCCATTTTTCATACGATTTAATAGACACCTCTAAATGTGACGTGATTTATGTGATTGCGGTTTTTCGAAGTGGGATTTATCCATGATGTTCCATAACAGTGCCATCGTAGGGCGAGAGATTATTATTTCTCATTGTTCACTTTGTTGAAATGATCTATTTTGAATTTCCAGTCAGGTAAATAATCCAGATTATTTCTCTGGTGCTGATTTATACGTTTTTGATTTGTTGAAATGCTTGTTTTGATAACTGAGAACACCAGAATAATTTGCGAACTACGAACTCAATGAAAGTCAGATCACGTTTTCATAATAGAGGAATGTAATACAAAATGGATTTTACTCCGCTGTGTACAATTTGTAATGTGTACGAGAACGAGAGCTTAGAACGCATTTTCTTTTGAATGCCCGCTTTATGAGAATTTGAGGAACCCCTTACGTTCGAGTATCACGAACCTGACTGGTGTCATTGATGCATTTGACACTGGTTCCCCCAAAATCCCAAAATCCCAAACTTTGTTCCTTTATCCTGAATGAATGAACGTATTTACCTGCTAATTGTCTCCAGTTTTTCTCCGATATCGTACGCACGCTCGTATTCATCTTAAACCAATTATGTATGAACACGTGTATGCAATAGCATGATTTCTACAAAATTTATTTTTCATTTGGTGGTTTTCTGTTTTTGAGAACATATAGGCATATAGACTGTAACCTAGTACCAAACCTCTTGTGATAAGAATGTGCAAATTTCTTCAGACACAATAAATCAATTGAATTGATTCGATAATTGAGAACACCTTTTTACAGTGAATTGTCTAGACTTTACGGGATTTCTTTTCGACGATTCTGAAAATAAAAGTAAAGGGCGAGACATCATAATTTCTCATTGTACCATTTGATGAAATGGTCTTTTTTTAAATTTTCGGTCAGGTATATAATCCGGATTATTTCACTGATACTGATATATACGTTTTTGATTCGTTGAAATGCTTGATTTTATAATTGATAACATCATATTATAGTAAATATCACTTCACGCGATTCCCACTCCATGAACCTGAAAATAAAAATTGTAAATGCATATATTTTGACCTTTTTAATCTGGATAATCGTCTCCTCAGAGCCTGGGTGGGCCAGGGTAGATTTTGCTCTAGTTAGTCAACTTAGTTAGTTTTGTTCAACATGATGAAATTAACAGTTTCTGCTAGAATGAAATGACTCTCATGCCTGGAGATGCGAATTATTATATACTATCACTGCTACATGTTGCATGGAGTAGATCGAAAATTCTACATTTCCATCACCAGCGCCTTCTATGATGTTTTTCATTAGTTGTCTATTGAAATTGAAATATGTTTTGCAGCCGTTGCAGTTCGATGTATAGAAAAATATTGTCGCTCTCAACAAAAAATTTTAGGTAAATGAACATGGATTTTAACATTGCATGAAAGTTGAATTATGATTGAATGGAACATTGAAAATTCGAGTTGATATCAAATTCCAGACAAATAATGTGGCGATCTGACGATGGAAAAAAAACAGTTGAGGTATAGGTACTGAATAAGTTTGTTACTTTCAGTACAAGTTCGCTCTTATGGCTGACCCAGACGTTACAATTCAATGAAATTCAAAGTAGGTGAGTCCTCTGAATTTCATCTACTGGCATTGTCCTTCATCCATACCTGATGTGTGAAAAAATATCGGGATGATACTATTTCACGATAAACGATGAATGAATCAGGTCTGAAAAATTTTCATTCCATCAGCTTCATTCCCAACTAATCTGGTACGGCCCGGCCGACCTTGCTGTCCCTGACGAGCCCTCACTGCGTATATTTTCGAGATTCATAAGCCGTACGTATTTCTCTCACTCGGACACTCACCGTTCGCCACCATGTTGATTTTTCGCGTTTTAATTCGAAGGCTCGGTTACGGTATGGGCAAAGTTTACAGAATACTATTATTATTCATTCATTAAACTGTGGTATGGATAGATTTTTTGTCTCCTCAAGTCGGACTTCACGCGCATCCAGGATTGAATTCCGAGGGAGGAGGGGTGGAGGTAAAACAACATGTGTGATTCATGTTAGGATCAAAATGATGCATCCATCAATATAAACATGTTATAAAGCAAATCATATATCCACTTATTTTATTAGGTACAGAATTCAAATCCAGATTTATACTCAGATTCTCATCTCGCAAATGTGATAATAATAATAATAATAATAACAATAATAACAATAATGATAATAATAATAATAATAATGTTTATTGACAGATCATATATATAAATACATGTATGAATGTCAAAAGGATATGGCATTGCTTTACACATTTTTCAGCCAATGTGATGGGCACCTCAAAAACTGCTTCTCGCGATGTAATTGTAGTTACAATTTGTCACTTACTTTAGAGTTTTTAGGTTCTGAATATCCGAGTCGAGATGCAACTCTCTAACGAATGTTTTCCTGAAGAATATGGAATGTCTAACTATGTCTTAGGCGGAAACAGATCGATACTACTAATGATGATCTGGCAAGAATTCCGAAATGTGAACCTAAAAATCTAGTAGAGTTCAATGCAACAAGAACTCTAGGAAACACAATGCCAAATATAATATGGAGTCCGATCCCACTGTTTCTATGAATTCATCTATATCCCTATATGATCGTATCACCACCAACAGCGCTTTCTGATGGGACGATCATGTGAGGTTCTTATTCACAAAAACTTGCAGGCTTTGTTTTCAACACCCCATCAGCTGCTCATGAACTATATGCAGATCGCGAATTCGAGCTGTCCTGGAGTACCGATCTCATGTTTGGAGCTCTGCTCCAAAACATTTGCAGAAGCTCTTAGATTCTATTCACTCACTCATGGACTCTCTAGAAACTAACTCGTAGACAGGGGGACTATCTTCAATCGCTTTCTATTACTAGGTGGGCTCATTTCCCATTGGAGGGTGATCTTATTTTTTGTAACAATGTAACTGAAGAAGAAATCATCACGTTGATTCATTCAACGAAAGTTGATATGGAGAATTATTCTCAGTTCTTCTATGTCTCTAATTATTACATTGAAAAATATCTTTCCCACAGATAAGATGATGGGATCTTTGAAAAAATCACTTTTTTTCGATATAACTGAATAACTATAAATAATTTTAATAATTTCCAATGACTGTTGGAATGGCCTTCTGAATGCGCAACTTTTTTCCAATTTAACCAAATTTGTATCTTAGACCGTTTCCGAGATCCCCATATTTATGTTTTTGTATGCAAATTCGATCTACTATCCCTCTCCACATAACATACACATAACATATACATTCGTACAACTCAAATATTTTATTTTCAGAAACGAGGAAAAATCCCCAAAAATATTGGGAAATAAGCATACCACTTGCTCCTACCTAACCATTAACCTACGTAAGAACCAAGTTAGTTAATACCCATTATCGATACTTTATATGCTGTGTTTTCGTTTTCGTTTATCGCTCATAGACCATGAGCATGAATTATTCTAGTATGTGACTATGATATAACTTTAATCTGTTGACCTGTCTGAACATATTATATTTGTTATCTCTCACTGAGAAGAAATGCATTTCGAAGTTCAATTAAATCATGCTATTTCACTCACTGTTCAGATTTTTTTCCCTACAAGTACACTAGTTCTCGTTCAAGCCACCCTGTAATACGACGTCAATTTTTTTCTATATTCCAATCATCAATACCCTCGTCAATATCCATTGAACAATCGAGCTGAGTTTATAAATGGTAGTGAGATTTGAGTGAGATTTATCGTCTATCGTTTTGTATGTATGGAGTTACTTTCACCCCTTTTCAGATTACTTTTTTTGATTCAAAGGGTAAAAGGTTCGAGAGCAGAATAATGCGTTACGTGAACGGTTCAATCAACGTGACGTTCGTGATCTAACAAAAGGATGTTGAAATCATCATTTTCAGATGGATATAAGTTTCCTGCAGATAAAGTCTCATGTTTTTTTTCTAAACTGAATAACGCAGAATATCAGCATCTTTTTGAGGTCTGAAAAATGTAATGTACTATTGTTTGGAATTATTTCTATTCCCAAAAATTGAATGAGACGTAGGTTTGGGATTTGAAGGGGAACTAATTTTCAGCTTTTTTCACCTCCGTAGCGTTAACCCTGTAGCTAGGGGGTGTAAAACCCTCAAAATTCGGATCAGGGAAAGGGGTCGTGTCATACCTCTTTTTGAAGGTCCAAGATTTCGATGAAAATAATAAGACAAATCATAGGGTCATGAAGAACTTGATGAGACCTTCAGGAAGAGGTATGAGGAAACTCTGTAGACAGAGACCGAATTTTCACAGCACAGAAGAGAATAATTCGAACTATGTTTAAACTACCTCCGAGGGAGTCATGTAGGCCCTAGTTCATTTTTTACGAAATTTTAACATTCCCATGCTTGTATATTTTCAAATGCGTATTGTATATCAAAGAAAACTTCCCCAACTTCAAAACAAATTCACACTACCACAACTATCCTACTAGGAATGGTAATCTTCTATACATACCGAAACATAACAAAACGAAATTTGAACGATCTCCCACCTACCATGGTATCATATTCTATTAACTTCCAAAGGTTATTATAGCTTGGAGGAGTTCATGTCAGACTATAACTTCGATGAATTTGTTTGATGAAGAAGTTTTATGATTTATATTCATTTTCTTTAATTTTTTTTGTCACCTTGATGTATATTTGTTCCAATCAAGTTGTAATTCACGTTCCCTGTATATGCTCTGTACTACACGACCTGTCCTATACATTTTTTGTTATGTCTGAATGGATCAATAAATTATTATTATTATTATTATTATTATTATTATCATGGCACGATCACTTTCCCCTATGCAAATTTTGAAGATTGTTCACCCCCCCAGCTACATGGTTGACGCTACGGGAGTGAAAAAAGGTGAAAATTAGTTCCTTCTCAAATCAAAAATCTATGTGTTCCAGTGTTTTCCAAACTTCTGATTAGGGTGGGAAGTTCGAATTGGCCCACCCGCTATGTTCCGAACAAATGAATAGTATCTATTGGAATACTCTATATTTCAGTCCACAATCGGTTAGAATATGAATAGAATATCATAAGAATATTTTGGATATTTCTCTTCTGAAATAAATAATATTCGTTGTTGAATTCTCGACATTTTACTGGAGTGAGCTCAGTGAGATATTTACGCATCGTACCTCACATATATAAATGCGACGAAAAAGAATATTTTCAGAATATTTTCAATAATGATGATGATGATAATAATGGTGATTTTATCGATAGGTAACAAGTACCAAGAATAAAGATAGAATATTCACAGATAAAGTAAGCAAGTCTGCAAAGTGCACTTGTAACTATCAATATACAGACAGTATTTATCAAAAGGCAGAATCCAATTTCTGAATACATCGTCAGAGATTCATGAAATGAAAATATATTATACTTACTGTATATTGAACTGAAAGAGTAATTATGGTGAGATAACAGAGAAATAATTGAAAGTATCATTTCATACCTGGAAGGAAAGAAAAACAAAAGATAAATACAATAAAAACAGTACCATCAGATCTCAAATTCAACATTTAGAAAATAACTAACTGAACTCCCAGTTCTAAGTGTTCATTTTTGAGGAATCGACTTTCTGCTTTCTGAACATTCTCGGAGATAGACTTTTGAGGTTATTGGGTAACCGGTTGAAAAGCCATACGACGTTGTATGAAAATGAGCCACGAAAAACAGAAGTCCTGTGAGTATTCTCTAAATATCAACGTTAGTTCATATCTTTTCTATACGAAGTGTGCGGAAAATGAAGGACATCATAATCACCTTGATCTGTATTCAAGAATGCCTACGGCGTACCAAGAGAATGTATCTTCGAGAATGTACTGAAGACAAGAGAGAAAATTCTGCCATATGATGGATAACATACAAGAGATACTACACAGATAGTGTAATACTACTTGTCTGCTGCTAGAATCTCAAGGGATTCATAAGTCAATAGTGGGCGTACCCAACAGAGAAAAGGTACCTGGTCGGGCATATTTTATACAATAACTATTATCGGAAGACAAATCCTCAGAATAAATGATATCCCTCATCACAAAAATACGCTGTAGCATATGGTGAAGATAGGAGTATATGCCTACCTTCATATACCGGGTGTCCCGGAGCTTTTAGGCCAGCAGATGTATCAGTTATTTGCAAAAAAGAGAATTGGAAAAAATATACGTGGCGAACAACCCCCGAGAAACCACCTTTAACTTTTGTTTTTCAAATTGCACCCCCATATTTGTTCTGGTTCAACTTACAGTCCATTTCATTATTTATTCAATGATACATCATATAAAGTTGTGAAGATAGTCAATCGAGAAAATTGAATTCGTTAGTGGGTAGATTGGAAATAGTGGACCTGTTCGATAGCCTGCACGTTCTTCAGATCTCACGACACTGGACTTTTTCCTATGGGGATATTTGAAATGAGTTGTCTTCGAGAATCAACCAATAAATATTGAAGATTCAACCCAGAAAATTGGTGAGGCTTGTAAAACAGTTACTCCGGAAATGATTAGAGCTTGATGTATGTGTTGGCCAACATTTTGAACAATTTCTGTAGTATAATGTATTATTCGAAATACATATGAGCTCTTAAATTGATATTTCATTTGTCATAATTCTGCATGCCATTCTAGCTACCATGATACATCATTGAATGAGAACTGAAACGGGCTGTAAGTCGAACCAAAACAAACACGGGGGTGCATTTTAAAAACGAAAGCTAGGGGTGGTTTTTCGGGGGTTGTTTGCCAGGCGGTGGATTTTGCTATGCTGCATGAACGACACGTATTTTTTTTCTAATTTTCTTTTCTGCAAATAACTGAAATTGCTGCTGGCCTGAAAGCTCTGGGACCCCCAGTATACGAAATCCTGTTCATTTTCATATCACTCATGTTTATCGATCAGAGAGATAGCTAGCTGATGTACATAAAGTCAAAATGAACGATATCCTCAGCAAACTAACCTCCTTCATTCAAGGAGATCTGAAACTCATTGAAATCCAATATTTCACACAGTTCGAAAATTATGTTTTTCAAAAAATCACTGGTATTCATAATGATATGATGATCCCGATATGATCTATTTCATTCATGGTGGTCACAGTTCGTTCAATTGAAACAATGAAATCAATACATGCGGTAAAATGCGATCTTTGTGTATTTATCTACGAACAACTTCACAAGCGTTTTCTTCTAATTGTCTTGAATTGAAAATTCGGACAATTTCTTGTGTGCAATCAAAATCGAAAACGCATATTTACCGCTTCCATTGAAATTCACCAAGCTGTTACCACTCTACAGACAAGCTGTATGACCAGGGCCATAATCAAATTATGAAGTTTCAATCGATCTTTTTTTCGTTATTTTTCAACTTTCATCTTCTATCATAATGAGTTTTACACCCTGTATACTTCCCCTCCGGAGTGCTCGATATTAAGCATTAATTTTTATACGCTATAAATTGTTAACGTTCGTTTCAGCCAAAACTGGAGGGGGAAGGAGAAACCGCGAGAATTGATAAGATTTTGTGTTGAAAAATTGATTAGACACTTCGGAGCGCTACGAAATCCATTTCATCGCGTATTGTAGCCATCATCAGTTCGTCCCCGAGTTCGATTATTCACTAGAAAAAGCGTTTCACTTACTTCGACGATTCGTGCATGTATAAATAAAAAATAAAACGTAACGCGGGATCCTTTGGATCCAGAGCGTCGTATTCAATTATAGCATGACATGATGATGATATTATATTTATCGTTCACATTAAATCACATTGGAAAAAAGGGCCGTATGAATCTGAATGAAAAATTGGAGATATATCATGCAAGAGGAATTCGAATTATAGCCAGAGGATAATGAAATCAAAAATGTACTGATAATAATCGAAATCGAATAATGCAAACGAAACCCTTATCAAAATTGGGGCTACAGTTGAATGAATTGAAGAGTTCTTGGTTCTATTCTAGAAATAATTTTCGCGAGAAGGAAAAGGAAATCAGGAGAATAAGCTTAAGTCTACTCATGAGTTTTGTTATGAGTTTCCTGTTCTACTTTACATTCCCATACACTTGATGTCACTTTCCGAATGCTAAAGGTGCCTCAATATCCATGATGATTCATGTATAATTTTTAATTTGACATGGAAAACAAGCCTATAATATCACATAGTTTTTTATTGCATGTACATTCAAAAAGGGATATGGATTCTCAGTGATTCACTACAACAACAATATATTGGTAAATGAGTACGAAAACAAAACAGGGATGTTGATATTCATATTGATGTTAAGAATTTTCGAAAATGTTGCTGGTTCGCTGATATGAGTTTATAATTGTTTGTTGTTATTGTTGTGGTATATGTTATCAAAAATTCATATCTGTTGTAGGATCGATATGATTGACTAATGCACATTCCACGTACATCTCCCTGTATAGATGCATGTATGATTGTACCAATGATGACATTTCTATACGTCATCCAAGGGGTTATATAAAAACAATGATATCCTTATCCCATTTGGAGCTACACCTGGTTCAATGAAATCACCACTAATATGATATTGATGACTTCCATAGAGATGTGAAGGGTCATGTTTATTGTTTTTCCTATCGTAATAACTATCAATGAGTAAATATAAATTGGATACCGATAAACATTTCGATAAAAACGCATCATAAAACGGATGCCAGATACCCTTATTCTGGTATGTTATTGCATAGTGATGCTCTGTGTTTGTTTTCAGGTTTATCAAAGCAACTGAATAATTCTGATAGTTTGCAGCATGAAGAACCGTGTGAATTGATGACATTAATCTCATATCGAGGGAATTTGATCAAATAGTTAGGATTCTAGGTGAGATCTGATTTTCGACAATCAAATTAGTATGCACAGCGGACCCCAACTGAGAGATAAGAGCCACAGTGGGAGTAGCAGAGCCGAAACTCTCACGGCCCTTCGGTAACACGTTACCTATCTTGCAAGTGCCTTCAAAAGGGTACTCGGAGAAAGACAATCTCATCTATACGGTATTAGATGGTCAAGCACTACTTGAACTGTAAAGTCATACACTTGTGAGTCTGAGCAGACTTCGGACTGATAACAATTCTTCAGTAAATATTCAAGTCCCTCTGATGAGAGTGCTACCTCACAAAACTTTGAGAGTCGAAGTGGAAGCAGATTGCCTTGCTAGAAATGGAACAAACACATACAATTCACTATAGTCTAGAACTATTTTGTGGATTCTTCGAAGCCCACATGAGAAAAGAGTTTCTACGATGTGTACTGGTTCAAATGAATTAATTTTCAGGTGAAAGGAAAGTGACGAAAGCTGAACAGCTTCTCGACTTGTACAGGAAATAATTGAGACTCGTAAGAAAACTCCCCATTGGTCACTGCCTTCTGAGGTATAGTTCCAACAAATTGCATGAATCGAATACTGATGAGTACTGCTACTGCTACTGCTACTGCTACTGCTACTGCTACTGCTACTGCTACTGCTACTGCTACTACTACTGCTACTGCTATATACTATTAAAACTCTGCTGATACTGCAAATTTCCGAAGAGCTGTTCTTTAGTTTCTTCAGAGAATGGAGTATCGGTCCCCGAATAGACAAAGGGTCCGGTACAACTTCTAGGTAATCCCTAGAACTAACAGTCTAGAGACTTGTGAGGCTACAAAGCTCTCTCGACCCTCGAATGAAATATAATACAAATGATGATGAAGAAAATAAACCTGAACTGTCCTCCCAACAGTTCAGGAGCATGATATGCAGGGTGTCCATATAGTACCGCGTTCTTCGATATCTGCTCATTGAGATGAGATATCGAAATGCAGATTTCACTTATTCACTCCGATACCTTCCGTAGGAATATTTTGAAATTATTTAGGTTCATGCATTCTCTTTTATGGTCGTTTCAATTCCTTTATCTCTAAGCTCGATCTAGTAGAGAATATATAATATCGTTGGACATTACCCATATATCAAATTAAAAGTAAATCATTCTTCTATCCTAAAACTATTGAGTAATACAACCAACGTATATACGGTTTCGATCAGTTGATGACATTCATAACATTGGAGTTGAGTAATGATGAAATAGTGACAGAACGATCAAGTACTATAGATGATAATTCCAGTCCGATTCCGGAGAGTTCCTTATATATAAATGAAATAATTATCGAAAGATGTGATTCTGAATTCGTTTTGTTTGTTGAAATTAGTGATTCAATATCACATTGAACTTCAGTGACTGATTTATTTAGGTTTATTTATACATTTATACCAACATTGAAAAATCTTGCGAAGAAAAGTGTTCTAATTGTGTTGGGAACGGGAGCAGATTCCAAATTTTCGAAAAACAAGGTGTCACTGACAAATAGAGAATTTCTCTTTTAGGTATCTGAATGTTTAATTTCAAGCACAGTGTCATTTTGGGGCAAATTACAAAATCTGTCCTTACTACAAATATATTGAAATAATTTCATAACTTATACATATTTTTTTTTTCTAGAAACGAAGAGAAAAAATCCCACGAAAAACTGAAAAATGAATGCACCACCTCCTCGAAAAATTTACAGACAGTATATAATAAAAGACTCATAATCGATGAAATTCTCATGAAAATTGACTAGTTTTTCATAGGATTTCCTCTATAAAATATGTAATACATGTATGCATTCAATATGCACCTATTTTATACACTCATTCAATAAAACCCTGATATTTTCATTCAGTTGAAAAAATTTTTTACATACTACAAACGTATCACAATCTGAAAAATCTCATCAAAAATTGCATCTTTCTAACTAATTACTATGATTCTCAGATATTTTATAAACATGTTCGAATGTCTAGTATATTCTCGAGGAAGCTGATAAATGTTTGTCAATGAATAATATGGATTTATTTTCTTCCATTTGATAGCTGGTTAAATTCAAAAAGCTGCGCTGTTACTTTCTCATCTCTTATTTAGAGGTACCATAAGTTGGCATTGAATGGAAGCTCATTAAATGTAATATCAATCGCTGTAAAAATATATAGGGTATACTATTTGAGACAACCGAGATATTGAACATTTCACGAAAGTCGAAACAACCCGTGGAATCGACTTCGGCTCACGGGAAAAAATCATTCGAGAGGTCAATAGAAATGTCTTGGAGGAAACTGCTCTCCAAACTCCTCAAACCGTTCATAGGCTATGGGGCTTCGAAAAGGTGTACCTTTTCTCTATTCAAAGACCAGTAGAGGGAAAAAAGTTGAAGACCTATCAGCATGAAAAGGTCTGTTCGAAAATATCATTGAATACACGGTGTCCCACATTTGAAAATATGTATGTTTGGTGGAGCACTCTGTTTGTGATGACACTCTAAGAACCAGAATAATCTTGAAATATACCTACGATGGATACCTTTCGAATAATGAAAATAGCATTTCTATCTATCATATCTCAGCCCAAGGAGTAGTTTTCGAGGACATTTGTATGAGATAACTGATGTTCAGGATTGGGATTTCAACACTGTCCATTTGTTCTAGAACTTGGTGACAAAATGTCAATTTCATTCACTTGTTCAATGCTGAGATGGAAATAATACGAATATGAAATGTTTAAAAGAGGAAAGTCGCCTAATTTTGGGGGTGTTGACTGATTTTGGTTACTGCATTGTCATAACATCCGTTTATTTGGTTGAATCCACAAAACGAAGCGCCTCCAATATAAAATGATCATGTGTAGAGCAGATAGTTCGACTGTTCACTACTAGGTGTAATTTGGCATGGATGCATTAGAATAGCTAACGTGTTTGAAATAAGTAATACTCTAATGGACTAGAATATGAAGGTTGCCTAATTTTAGATAGGAAAGGGTTCATAATATACTGAATTGCAGTGGTTCCAGAGAAGTTTGAGCTGTTTCTCCTTTCAAGCACGTGAGATCCTCCGTAAATGAATAAAAACCTCATCTTTCCTTTTCTTTTGAATACTCAAGGTAGATTATGAAAATGGTATATTCTTAACGGATTTCAACGTCACACGAATGGTCAATATGTCAATCTAACAGAGATTGCGTTCTCTGCCCTATGTGTCAAAGTCAGTGTGTCATAGAACTAGAACACAAATACGCAGAACGCAGTACAGTCAGACCATCACAGAAACAGAAGGAGAAATTCACGAATACCGGATGGATGTTTTACAAGGTTCTACAAAGTTAGTTGCAAGCCTTGAGTTGCAACTTGAGTCGAATTTCCAGAAATTCTCAAAAACTCTTCCGTCCATTTTTCTGAACCCTCCTCCAAAAAATTCTCTAGCGCCCAAAACATCCCTTTTTTCCGAGGATCCTCTGCCGATTGACAACACTACTCAATTGAGAAAGTATACAACTCTCAACTTCACCCTCCGTTCACCAAGGCCCCGAATGATTCGCGATCTCGAGAAACGACATCCATCGCACGAAAATCAAGTCGGCGTCGCCTCCGTCGTCTCTGCCGTCATTTACGTAATCAAGTGAGCCGCTGGCGCTTGAGTTATCCCTGCGATGGCGTCACGTCAAGGGACGCGGCTCTGGAAATATGACTGGCCATTTCTCATGCCGTTTTCCAGAGGCACAGCGCGACGAGAAAAACGGGTTGGCTGTCTGGGATGAGGCAGGCGGTGATAATGTTGTTGACGAGAGCCGTAAACCGATTCGGAGGAAATTGGAGAAGCTCAGGCCTTGTTTACCGAACAGATATGACCAAAGAAACGCAGAAGAGACTCAAACACTGTTTCTAGGATTAGGTCATTACAGGATGGATTCACGATGAATGCCTTCGGGCAAGTTTGTGCATTTGTCGAATTGATTATTCCATTTATTTGAATATTTCTGTATTTCATGGATTCAAATTTTGACATTTCTTATCAACCTGAACTATACCAAACGTGGCAACTAATCCGGAGTATTATGATTTTGCAGTAACGTTACACACTGTGGTTTTACGATAATTCTTTATTTTGTGGAACATGTGTATTGATTTTCAATATGACAATCCATGGAAACACCATAAAGCACATTGTATTGTTTCAAAAAAATTGGCTCGAATTATCATGGCAATGCAAAATCATCTACATCGTTTTATATTCAATACACAACACTGTAACTATGCGCGTCTTTCCGAATGCATTTTGATCATAGTTTATTCCTTACGAATGATTTCTTATATTATCAATCATCAAGTGGCCTAAACTCCACTTGGGTCTCTTCTTTTCTGAAAAATCGCGGCGAACAGTTTGTCTCTATCGTCTATAACGATGGAATAATAAATCAACTCCAAAACTATTCCTGTTGATATTGGAGTGCCGCCAGGGCCAATTTTAGGACATATCTTATTTAAATTTTATGTCAATCGAATTGACTCTTCGTTCCTGACGAAATCAACTACACTGATTTTGCAAATGATTCATCTCTGTGACCCGATAATGTAGTTATTCCGTTAACTCTAACATATGACTATTTCGATAATAATGATCTATTTTTCAATGTTGAAAAACACAAATTCTTCATTTTCATCACCGTTAGAATAATAAAGAACCGCTTGTTTCTGATTATAGTTACTATACTTTGAAAAATACTAATTATCCTAAAAAAAATATCGGGGATGACTTTGAATGCTTGGACTGAAATTTTTTTTCTGAACTTGAGTTTTGTCCTAGAATAGAATCAGTTACTGAGTTCGAATCAGGCTCAACTGGGATCTAGACTCCGGTATGGTGTTCGTCTTTGGGACCATTTCACAATGGCCAAAAATGTGTTGATTGCACAGAAATGTATTGTTAGGTGTTTTTGCACAGTATCGAGAAGGAATTCATGCAAAAATATGTCTCTTCAGTATCAAATTTTGACAATGCCATGTATGTTTATATATCAAAAATGTGTATATTCGTTTAAGAATAAACCATATTCTGTGGTGAATAGTAAGTAATATTCATCAAATTGATTCAAGAAGCCGAAATCTATTCCACGTGCCATATGCTAAATTTAAAATTAACTTGCTCCCAACTATATTGGTCCCAAGATGTTCAATTATTCACCTGACGCTTTAAAAAAATAGTGAATCCATTTCTATATTCCAAAGTTAGGCTTTGAACTCCTTTACTTGAAAAATGTTTTTATAGTGTAGGAGAATTTTTCTCATCTTGAGTCTTTGACTCAATGAATTGACTATTCCCTCGACTATTCCTTCATAAAAAAATAAGTGATTTTTATCATCATTTTTATCTGGTATAAGCAGCGAGGTATAACATAACCTCTGAATCTATCTTGATTCTACGCAAGCGCCACGAGCAAGTGTCTAGCGGTGAAACAACAACGGTTCAATACGATTCAATACGGTTCCTCCGTTGGAATTTAAACTATATAAACTTCATGAATAGCAGATCATTCTGATAGCAACTTAAAAAAAGTTGTAGACTCTCGCTTACTTGATTATGTTGCACCTCAATATCTTACTAAGGCTTCCTAAGATCTGAACTAGATGGCGTCACATATGCTGATCTCGATGATTATCTTGGAAACTCTGGAAAATACGAGTTGGATTCGAAATTTAACACAAATGCTAGATTTGAACCATTGGCTATCTATCACTGTCAGATATTCGTCATTATCAATAGAAGCGGATTCCCCTAACAAAATTCTTAGTTGGTATAGTATCATTATTGTACCAATTTTTCATGGTAACCATAACAATATTCTGGTTATTATAACGATTAAACATTGTGAGGATAACAAGTTCATATGGTTGTGCCTATACTAACCAGTCAGTTCTTTGAGTGCAGGATCGACGATCGTATTCAAGCCTCAGTGAGGTTGTTTGACAGGTCTGCATGTTTTGGAAATGAACAATTGAAAAGTTGGTTCACCATCCTATATACACCTTGGTCAACAGCTTACATTCTGTATTCATCACAGTTGCTAATGAAAATTATGAATTTCCATAGACTTTCAATTTCAAATGCATATCCGAAAACGGGAATATTTATTACTTTTGGCATCCGGGAATTGTTCATATTTCCATTTCCCCAAAAACATATCAAGACAGTTTCCTACACAATACTCCATTCCGGAGTTGGCACAGAGAAGGTATTTAACATAAAGTTTCTCATAAATTTCATATGTTTTTCTTTCTTATCCAGTCTAATAAATTTGCTCAAGCTGCGACCATGATACTCAAGAGTTTGTAATCGGAGAAAAGTCCGCCTAAAGCCTAACAAATACGTATTCATGAGGCGAATTCAGCCCGGTGATATGAAGCATGAATGGTTAAATGGGTAGCACAATATTTATCATAGAAGAAGAAAACGTTTAATTCCCATTGAGGAGGATAAGCTCCAACACCGAATCATGAATAATACGTCCAGAAGATTTTGATGATTTCAAAGTGTATTACACTGTATTTCTACAGGATCGTTCCTTGATGAAGCCCGGCGCTTTGATGATTATATCGGTAATGTTGCCAAGCTAACAGTTTTTCGTTTATTGAGGTTAATTTCTTTACAATGGAACACCCCCTTTTTTAATTTTTTTTTTATCTGTGGACAACACGAAAGGGAAACCTATAATGTTCGAGGAACATCGTGTTAGCCAGCGGTGGAATTTTGGGAGAGTAGGAAGGTGTTGGAATTTTTCTTGAAAGTTTGGAGGTTGTAAGCATCAGGAAAGACTTCACTAGGCAAAGAATTCCATAACTTTGCCGTTCTATTGATGGATGATGCTTGGTATAGCGATGTTCGACAGGTCTCGAAAACTCGAAAAAATCAGATTGCTGAGAACGGTCCAATAATTTGTATATTGATATTACAATATTGTCAGAACGGCTAGAGATAATACATATCATAAGATTTGTTACAAAGGAACTCTGGGAAAGTCAACGCTCGGGGGCACAATTCCTTTTGATTTTAACCCAGAGTTCGAAAAAAAAAACGTCAAACGTCATGTGGGAAACAGTGAATTCGGATTGATCATAATCAAGAGTTCCCTTTCAACAAATTTTTCAGAATATATTTTTTCCTTATAGCCTTTTTCGAAATAATGTTCCGGTCCAACACTTTTTGAGGAAAATGCTTCGTTGATATGACTTACAAATCTATTATTTGGAGACATAAGTAATAAGGGGGTTATTAGTAATGAGTGGATATGAATAATAAATGAATAGGGTGGTCATGACTATCTTTTAGACTTTTAGACAGCTGTCAACGCATTCTTCAGACATGCACACTATGGTTTCCAAAGTACCCTCAGAACTCGCGAAAACATGGCTTGTCTATAGAATACTTCGGCACTTATATGCTTTCAAGGTTATGAAGATGTATTTAAGATACGATCGAACTAGAAAAACCTAGTTAGAGAAGTTTTATACGATAGATTCATCAGTTTCTCGGACCTAATAGAATCGAATAGTTGGCTGTGCAATAGTATATCCTGGATACTAAATCAAAGTTATGTAGGTTTACTGCGGTCAGAGGTAATCATTGAATAATTGCATGTGTCACGATTACAGTGAAGGTGTAATAATTATGAAATACGCGCCGCAGGCGAGTAATAGTGCGTGACCATCTGGCAACATATCGATGAAAAGATATTCTGTAAATTATATGTCCATTTTTCCCGTTGAAACTCCTTTTTTGTACTAGATACATATACACTCATCTTTCGAGGATAGCACGAACATTGCATTATATCGCGGAAAACAAGCCATATTGATCGAGAAACATAATTTCACGCAGCATCTTTAGAAATTCACGTAATTTTAGTTTCATGACGGTGTATAAGGACCCTCTCAGGCATCGTTTACATTTTTAGTCTTACAACAAAAATGCCATTCACAGCACACATATATTGACATCATGACATCATGACAAATTGAAATTCTATTACTTTTCGAGATATTATTTGAAATATCAAGAAATTGATACAGTTTGTGCTTCTATTATATGTAAAACAACTTTGAACATATCAAGTATTTCCTTGTTGAAATAGCAATAAACTGTCGAATGTCAAATATTAATTTAGTGGGGCCATCCCAACATGTTGACAGTTTTCAAATTCATTTTGTTGTTCCAATCTGAAGTCGTGAAAGATGTTTATAATAAGCAGAAGTTTCATTTTTATTGAGAATATATTCATATTTCCAATTTTTTTAAAAAACAAGGTGTCACTGAAGAATAGAGATATTCTCTTTTATACATCTAAAGGTTTAATTACAAATTAATTGAAATTTTGGGGCTTATCACATATCTGTCCTTGATACGAATGTATTGAAATAATTTTATAACTTCTATTTTATCATTTAGAAACCAGGAGAGAAAATTACACTCAAAACACTGAAATATGAATGTACCACCTCCTCGGATATATATATATATATATATATATATATATATATATATAAAAATATAATATATTTATAATATAATGGTCGCCTGAAACACTCGTTATATGATGAGTAGACTTTTATAACACATGTTACGTAATATACACTATTAGTTTCAGCTCAGTTGCAGTTTTGACAACAGGACCTCGCATCTAATTCAAAGACAAATCTACTCCAAGAATGAAAAAAAGGCGACGAGAAAGCGATTGAAACCATTATTTCCAAAACATTCGTATCCCGCTCCGTATTTCGTATATAAATAAATGATTGATTATGAGGCGAATATGAAATGTGAAATAAGTGCTAGATGCCATCGGAAACGTTTGCCTATTCATACAGTGAAGATGTGAAGTATGGAATGAATTCGATATTCCTCTCCAACAGTGTGCTTGAGAAAGAAACATAGGCTTCGTCGAAGTTTTTTTTCAAACGGAATTCATTTTCATATAGGGATTTACATCAGAACGTCAACGATATCAAGATTGATTAGGATTATGTCGATAGGCTATACGAAAATATTGAGGATTCTGCTACAAATATACCCAATGAGTGTGACAGAGAAAAATGTTCTGTCGAAGCAACCCGACTCTCTTCAAGATTCTAAACTTACAGAGCAAATAAAGACTTATTATCTCCGTAGCCTTTCGATATTACCATATCAATTTGGTATGTTTGAACATTGGGTGCCTCCATGTCATTTGCTAAGGTATACCAAGTACGAAAATCCAATAAATTACTCGACTTGCCTGCTCCTTTCCAATCATTCACACCAATTGTTCACACCAGCTGGACAAGCATATGTGTGAATAGGCAAAATTTTCCTTCTAATCACAGAATGCGAATGTTCTCACTTAGTTTCCCCTTCCACCAGAAGGAAAAATAAATGAATAATAATAAAGTTCGCATTTTTTCTCACAACTTATACCATGGACTATATAAACAGAGTGAAACGCTATGGCTGTCGTGTTTTGATACTCCTCCAGTCATGAAGATCTATAATTCGAATAATATAACAAGGTCGTGAGGCCATAAATACTTCGCAACAGACTACACAATCCAAATAATATCTATTGTCGTAAACATATAATCCGGATGATTTTCGGCCTCCGAACAACAAACCCACTAGAAGGATCACAAAACAAATATTCTGATGCTAACATGAATTCCCAGAATTATCATAATATTAGTACCCAATCGTCGCCAGTGTTGTCATATCCAATCATCAAAAAGTGATTAATAGTCCATAATATTTAGAGACCTTCATGAATTCATGTAGTTCAATGCACAAATATAATAATAAATTTGTGTCATGACGATTATGAATCAGTTCTGATTAATAGAAGATTGCTACATTATTCTGAGACTTAGCAATTTTACTTTCTTGGGGGCTCGAGGACCAGCATGGGTATACCGTGAATACTTTTTGCTCAACGTTGCAACACCGCAATTTGATATTGACAGTCGACGGCGATTATTGCTTTGTTTGGTATCTGTCATTATTTACGTTTTGATTTATCGATATTATTCACCTCGTGTTCAGTTTTGTGTACTCAGAATTCCTCAGAAACTCAGTTTATTTCCTCTTTTGGTGATTTGATATAATGGTGAGACGTTGTGAGGTGTGTTAAAGACAATTTGAACCGGCGATCAAAACACGTCATTTCATTGGTGAGTTACCATTGTCGTATCATTCGAGATTTTGAAGCATTTTCCCAAATGGAATGGATAGAAATGAATTAAAATTCAATTGATTAGATTATATTGATTATACCCATAGTTCAGCTGCGACAGTGTCTTGTGATGAAATATGGAGCACCGATAACTCAATTGATATTTTTGATAAAAAATATTAGGAAATTTATATACTTCTTGTACACACAACAATGAGAAATTTACCGTTGACTGTTTTTGGAACTATTCAAACTAATTTGAAGAAATATTTCACTGTAAGACTCCATCATTAGGTAAATAAATTGAAAGATTCAACGGAAGTTAGAGTAAGAAGTATGTTAACAAAAACAATCCTATTCAAAAATCAATAAATTATTTGTGTGATTATCCATGGTTGTTTTTCATGTTTTAAATAAGAAACACTGCTATTTGCTACATCTTCACATGAGTCATGATTTTATTGTTGATATAACATTTCGTCATGATACTTTTCAACATCACATATTCATTATCGATTTTCATCTATCTACATGAAATGAAATAATCAGCACGGCACTGGTGCTGGGAGAATCAGCTACTGCTATCCTTGTTTAGACAAAGATAGATACTATAGATGTTGCTTCCAAACAAACTGTATTGCCAGGGCTGTGAATTACTTATCTAGTCTGTTTAATGATCGAAGTTTTCGGCCCACAGTCACTAGTTTATGATGGTACAATGCACCGAATGGTTTTACAACTGCGAATAGAGACTTTTCACAGTGGCGATTCGGCAAAATAAAGTTTTATGGATAAGACAAGTTTCATTGTGCTCGTTAAACTATAATAGTTTTCGCAGCAAACAAAATTCTGCAACAGAGATCGACACTTAATGATATGAAGTAGAAAAATCTCGCCCATTTCGTCACTAACCTGATAGCGTTTCTGTTTGAGTTCTGGAGTTTACTTCAGAATTAGCAGTTTTCCAAGTGCTTACCTGCAACAGAATAATGAAATGAATTATAAATGAATAATAAATAATCATGGACATCTCGAATGAACCGATATACAGGGTAGGCCAATGAAGACTTTCCACCTCAATTTGTAGAATTTGGAGTCGAAATTTTGGAAATCGCTCAAAATTGAACACCTCGATGACACCAGCTACAGGGTTAACGCTATGGGGTGCAAAAAGATGAAAATTATTTCTCCCCCTCGAGTCAATCCACATTAATTTTTTCAGCTTTTTGTGGAATTTTCTCTCCTAGTTTCTAAAAAATTCAGTAGAAGTTATTGAAAATTATTTCAATATATTTGTAGTGAGGACAGATTTTGTGATCTGCCCCAAAATGTCACTGCGCTTGAAATTAAACCTTCAGATACCTTAAATATACCTTAATTCTTTATTTGTCTGTGACACCTTGTTTTTCAAAAATTTAAGAATACAAATATATTCATTCAGAATAAAACTTCTACTACTTCTATTTTTCAGTGTCAAAAGCCAACTGCACATTGAAAAAAAAAATACGAAGAAAAGTGTTGTAATTGTGTTCCCGTTCCCGAAACGTCCACTAAGATAAGTAGAAGTTTTATTCTTATCAAATATATTAAACTTACAGACAGTATTCAAGAATCCACGTGCTCGAGCGTTTTCCAAAATTTTGATTAAAAACTACAAATTAGGGTGGATAGTTTCTATTGGCCCACCCTGTATTTGAAGAACATGGAGATGCTGTTACAGAAATATAAAGTTTATATTATTCATTGACTCTCCAGGTACCTATAAGGATTTCAAAAATGTGAGAAGCTTTTCGCTATATGTTAATCGGTGATATTAACTCATAAATAATATTATTTGACTTCCTGCAAGCATTTTTGCTTATCGACCCACTTGATAAAAAATGATTTCTTCTGAAATCGCAAAGCAGAGTCTGAAAGATATTATGTTCACTATTTCTGTTCTACTAATTTCATTGTCTCGCATTACAAATAGTTTGCTAAAGACAAAGCTGCTGTGAAGGCTGATGTGCAAAAGACTGCTGTAACAGCTGATATTTTCATTGATATGACTTGTCCAGACACTGGTGCTATGTTTGGATATTAATTGACTCGGAAATAGTGTGTTTTGCGAACAAGTACTCCCCCACAGCAATATAACTTGAGTGAACATTATCGAAATGTATGGTTACAGTGCACAAAAATGGAGAATTTTAGCTTGTTTTGGATGCAAGTTGAATTTGCCGATACAGTAGGAATTTCACTCAGTTTATTTTGTTGAAAATTTTATTAAAAAAAGGAGTATTTTTTTTCTGCAGTACACATAGTTCGAGCTCATCCGATATCTAGAGAGCTCTGAAGAAACGAAAACGACCGGCAATATGGCTTTCGTCACCAGCAGCTCTCTCTCATTGGACGATCATTGCGAGTCGTGCTTCATAAATACTTGGCTCTGTTTCTTGCGAAGAGGTACTTTACACCTCAGCAACTGTTCACCATCTACAAAGCGAAAATTCGAACTGTAATGGATTACTGTTCACATGTTTACAGTTCAGCTACCAAACCACTGTTCGGTGACCAAACTATATGCTGAAGCTCTTTGATGGACCTATTGACCTCATTGTCTTCTTTAGAACATCGTGAAAAAGTGAGCGATCTCCCTTTTTTTTTTTATAGATATTTCCATGGTCGGTGCTCAACTGAAATCTCGTATATTATGCCACCACAAGATATTCTAGGTATACTAACTAGAAGAGCTATCCCTACCTTGTCGGACTCGAGAATTGTCGAACTTCGCTATACCAAGCATCATTCATCGATAGAACGGAAAAGTGTGGAATTCTTTGTCTAGTGAAGTCTTTTCTGTTTCTCACGACTTCCAAACTTACAAACAACATTCCATCGCTGGCAAACACGATGTTCCACGAAAATTATAGGTTTATCTTTCGTGTTGTCAACAGATAAAAAAAGTACCCAAATTCTTGTAACCCTCTTTACGTAAATCGTGAATCAACAGCAAAACGAATGTTTCAACAATGCAGTTTATATCATGTTTCATTATTATTCGTATATAGGACAATGTTGAATATTTTCTCACCTAAACAATATTTCACACCAACTCTTTTCATTTTCTGATCTGGTGTGTTCGTATAAGCACCATCAGCTACAAACTGTACGAATTCCATGAAATTCCTTTCACATGTTGCGTTGATCGCACAGAAATTTGCACCCCATTCCGCAATAAAAAAAGGTATCACAGGCTGAAAGGGGTCGAATTCCTCGCTGGAACATATGCCGAAGATGGGATTGGATTGCGTGGAGGCTTTTGTCGGGAAAATTTTACGACCTTGATCTTTCTTTGTTCCGTGACGAACCACCTGAGCTTGAACCATTGTCGTAGACCAGAGGCAGAAGGAGACATATATTCAACTCTCATTACGCAAATTATGATTGTTACAATGAATTCATTCTTCATCAATATCTATGTAATTCCACGACAAATATTAACAGAATCGTGAATCAAACAAATAAACAATCGTTAGTTAGAAAGATATGGAATCAGGGTAGTTGCCGAAATAAGTTGCCGTGGGTATAGTTGTTGAAATAACAATGTTCTTATTAGTCAGAGAGATATCAGATTGTTTATTATTCTCAAAATCAGTCACAAATCAGTCCTCCATTGACTGAACAGAGTGACCCGAGGTCCCTACTATTTATCGTTAACGCAATAAATATCTCTTCTCCTTCGAAGGTTCGGGTCGTGGTGTATGCTGTGTATAACAAGTATATGCAAGTACAACAAAAACATTACAAAGTTGCAAATGTGCAAATGAAATAATATGTTGAAAATGAAATTGATAAATAAATGAAAAATATCTGTCAAATACCGTCTGTGAGTTATTCGAGGAGGTGGTATATTTATTTTTCAGCTTTTGTGTGGGATGTTCTCTTTTCATTTCTGAAAAATGAAGTAGAAGTTATCGAAAATTGTTTCGATATATTTTTAGTGAGAGCAGATTTGTGATCTGCCGCAAAATGTCACTGCTCTTGAAATTGAACCTTTAGATATCTAGGAAATAAATTCTCCATTCGTCAGTGACACTTTGTTCTTTTGAAAAATTGGAAATTTAAATACATTTTAAATTAAAATAAAACTTCTAATTATCTCAGTGGACGTTTCGGGAACGAATCTGCTCCCGTTTTCAACACAATCTATACGCAATTTTTTTCTATTCATCAGTTTTGAGAAGTGGATGCCAAGTTCTATCTAATATCAACTGAACAAGAAGCAATATTATTGTCTCCGATCAGGAGAATGCAAACAGACTCTTTGATTTTTCGTTTTTGGTTGTTGTCTTTGAAAATGGCTGATTTAATATCAAACGGGAGCAGATTCGTTTCCGAAACGTCCCCTAAGAGATGTAGAGTATTGTTTTTATTGAAAATATATTTATATTTCCGAAATTTTGAAAAATCAAGGTGTCACAGACAAATACAGAATTTCTCTGTTAGGTATCTGAAGGTTAAATTTCAAGCGCAGTGAAATTTTGGGGCAGATCACAAATCTGTTCCTCCTACAAATACATTGAAAGAATAAAACTTCTACTTCATTTTTCAGAAATGAGGAAAGAAAATCCTACACACAAGCTAAAAAATGAAAAAATATCAGACTTTGAGTAGGCAAGCCGGAATCCTTCCTATCTTTGAATCTGGACAATCATGAGAACGGATGGATGCATCAGAAATAACAAAATTGCTTGTTTCTATTACTGACAATGAAGAGAGATGGGAACGAAAATTTGACAGTCTGAACGAAAATTCGGAAGAATTATTGTTATTCTTATTATGTCCGATCATCCAAACACTACTATAACCAATTTATTTTGTGAATATATTATGCCAACACTATTAGCCATTTGAGATGTCGAATACAAGCTTGGACACATTATACAGTTTGTAATAAATTGGTATTTCAGAAAAAACAAGGACAAGTTTGAAATGAAAATATTTCGAAAGGAATTTCGACATATCAAGCAAGAATTATATTACTGCTGGAAATATCATACCGACTGAATCATTTCATAAATGACTTGAAGATACTATTTATTTCTTCATGCGAGATTCGATCAAGTATAACTTTATAAGAACGCATCAACGAACATTAAAAGGAATGGAATGATGATATTTCGGAAGATACGCCATTGTAAGATCACTGTACGTGTGCAACTGATTTCAGAATGATGGATGAACAAATGGTCATGTATTAATCCCGTAAAAAAACAAAATGGGTATGTCTATGGCTCATCGAATTTTATTGTAAAAGAAACACGAAAAAATATAGAGGGGTTGTTTATGATTCGGACTAGAGGAATTGGAAGCATATAAATCATCGATTTTGGTGGAGAAAATCGTGGAAAATTCGGGGAAAGTAGACGCGGTTTCATTCATTTCCTGATATTTTATTCATCTATATCTGAGCTGATCACTTTTACTGAAATCATGCATGTCGGCAGAAATCGGATTGATAATTAGGGAAATTCACCAGATGACATCTACTGATTGATTGTTAGATTGAAGTTGAAACAAAGTTGTTAGTGTCACCTTGTAGTAATTGAGCAATCATTTAATTAGCTTTCCAATTTTTCAATCAGAAAATGAATTGTGACCTTATTGCTAGGGCGTTCTTGTCAGTCCATATTCCGAATTTTTCGAAACAGCAATTAGTAATTGCCTGTACACAGGGTGTCCGTTTTTCGCGCTTATAAAATGGAGAATTCGATTATCCTGAGAAACACGAAGTCAGTATTATCACGTTCTAGGGTGAGTTGCGCATTTTTATGCTGTCTGACAATCAGCATTAGGAATTATACTATCTATCATGATTAGTTTTACGAATGTCGAGGAAGAACTTAATTGAGTGATACAGGGTTTTTATTGTTCGAACGAAAATCAAGATAGCTATTTCCAACTGAAACATTATAACAGTCTACTCATCAAGGAGCCCGAAAATAATATTGAATTTATTCAAGCATTCTTATTGAAGTGAGTATTTTATTATATCGCCTTATTTTTTTTCGTCCATCTGTCGATCACTTGTTGAGATAATGACTGAAAACTAGACAATATGAAAAAGCAACAAAATGATAATGAAATATCTCGATAATTCAAGTGCTCGATATGTTGACCATTACTATTTGAACACTGCTTGGCGAGACGGATGAAAACTCTCGTCCATCTTATATATCAGCTGCAATTTAAATTCTCATAACGTTGTTATCAAGAAACTTTCATAACAAGAAACTCATTGGAGCTCGATATAGGAAAACCTATATCAGTTGGAGCAGAATTCAATCGTGTGTTCAAATTCATTTCTGGATTATCAATCAGTATAAAATGCGACTGTGCCTTAATTCAACCAACTTCGTATCAACTCTGAAAACGGACCTCCTGGCACCCTAAAATTACCTGAAGATTCTTCGAGAACATCTGTCCGTTACTTTACTCCGTTCAAATACCTCCTACCTATCGAAAAAATCTCTCTCCAGCAGATTTTTTCTGGCATACGATAGACACTTCGATCGCTCCATATTTCAACAGTCAATTAGAAAACCATCAGCTATCAGCTCGACACGTTACGAGTAGTAGTAAATTTCGAAATCGAAAGCAGACTACAGGAAACAGATACTGACACTGCTGGAATATATTGCGAAATCATTCGACACCTTTTCTCTATGAACACGTGCTGCTTGTCGATCTGAATCCGAAACGGTCACGAGAACCCATCTGCCAACATTGTTCCTGAATCTTCTGTGGCTGTTACTCGGACAACCGAAAAATTACGTCGTTAGAAGAACCATCGAGGACTCGGCCACGGTTCATGGTTTTCAACAGTTTGGATGTTCATACTGGTGGTAAGTTACAAGATTTTCTTCGTTCAAGAGGCTTGATGAGCCCGTGTCTCACCGACAAATAATTTTATCAAATCTGTTCGATGTCATTCCTATTTACTTGCCTCAAACAATTCGAAACGTCGAATAATCCTTGTTGAGAATATTGGTTTTACTTTTTTTATTTTCACGGGAAAATTATTGAAATCTACTTCACAGCATATCGTGCGAAAAGATGTGGCCAAGGCAATGGTTTCAAGGAATACTAAAGAAGCTAGCAAAGCCTCACACGAATTTGAACACCAGAGAGGTCGCATGATATTAGGCTCATTTTAGGCTAACTTCTTACCCTATTCCTAGATTTTTTGCTCCTCCTCCTTGTAGAAAAATTGCTAGCTTCGGCCGAACTCAGCAGTGTCAATTATGAAAAATGGAAAATTTTGAGATTTGATCAATTGAATTTTGGAGATAATTCGCGGATAATTCATTATCCCATTACCATGATTTTAATACATCTCTTAGACGAAAAAATCTGTGGCTTTGCTACGTTCGGCCAAACTCATCAATGTCTTTTTTCAAAAAACCATATTTTTGGTGATTCTGAACAGTGGAACTATTGAACTAATATTGGGCTAATCAATTACTCTATTTCCGAATTTTTTGCTCTACATTTTCGGGTAGAAATCCGTGACAACGCATGGGTTGGGAAATATTCGCAGAGTCGATTATGCCCTTCTCTCAAAATCATATTATATGACGATTGATATGGCAAAGTGATAGATCTGTATACTGGTGTGATGACGATCCTATTTTGGAATTCTTGTTTGGTCGTTTTTGTAAAAAAATCTTTGGCTTTGCTATAGCTTCGGCCGAAATCAGCCGGATTGCATTTTTGAAAAGCAATATTTCTTGATGATTTGATGCAGCCAGATTTCTGAACTGATTTTAGGCTAATTATTTACCCGATTCTCGAGATATATATATATATATATATATATATATATATATATATATATATATATATTTATATTATAATTTTGCTGCATTGCAAGTAAAATCTGCACTTCTTTCTCCTACTTTATGTTTTTGACCAATTCACTCGCAGGAACTAGCAGTTCTTATTGAATTTAGTTATATAATAAATACTATCTGAACAATGAAACCAGTACACCAATACGTAACATACACCACTAAGTAGGTATCTCTTTATGGTCTTTCTAGTTTATTTTTTAGCAATAACATGTAATCTGTACTAATGAACATATTTTTGACAATAAACTTATATTATAATTGTAGATAGAGATTTATCTCTTCGTTTATAAGAACAGAGAAAAATTCAGGCAAGCCAACAAGTCCACCCTTATCCAACGAGAGCTAGAGGCTTGCTGATAGCGAACCCCCACCGAACCTCTCTCTATCAGAGGAGTCACCTCTACCTTGGACCCAAACTATTCAACCTGCTAGATGTTTCTATTGAGGACTCAATCAGTATCTCATACACCCTTGACGAGTTTTAATAACTCTCTCGATAATTAATGGATTACTTACTTTTACTTTCTTATTTATACACAGACGTATTCCTTGTTACTGTACGTATATGTTTATTGTAACGCTTTCATACTGTTCAACAAGAGAAATAGATATTATAATTATCATCATAATTATAAGGATTCATTATTTTTTCATCTGTGGACAACACGAAGGGGAAACCTATAATGTTCGAGGAACATCGTGTTAGCCAGCGGTGGAATTTTGGGAGAGAAGGAAGGTGTTGGAATTTTTCTTGGAAGTTTGGAGGTTGTAAGCATCAGGAAAGACTTCACTAGGCAAAGAATTCCACAACTTTGCCCTTCTATTGATGAATGATGCTTGCTATAGCGATGTTCGACAGGTCTCGAGCCTGACAGTGTAAGGGAGACCAGCCTGAGCTCGTCTGGTTTGTCTACTAGATGATATTTCCGTTGAGCACCGACCATGGAAGTACCTATAATAAAGGCAGAGATCGCCGACCTTTCTACGATGTTCTAGAGAGGTCAATGATTTGTGAGTGTTGTATCATCGACTAGGCGAATAGCTCTCTTCTGAATTGAATCTAAGAGCTTTAGCGTATGTTTGGGGGCTGAGCTCCAAACATGTGAACAGTACTCCAGGACAGGTCGAATTTGTGCTTCGTAGATCATAAGCAGTTGCTGGGATGTGGAGTATCTCTTCGCACGGAAAAGAAAACCGAGTTTTTGTGAAGCAGTTTTTCCAATGGACATCACACGATCGTCCCATGAGAGAGCACTCTTGGTGGTGACACCCAGCATGGATATTGAGGACCTCATAGGAACAGTGGTACCCGACATCATCATATTGGGCATTGTGTGATCAGCCTTCTTGGTGAACATACAAGCTTGAGTTTTAGTTGCATTGAACTGTACTAGGTTCTCAGATCCCCATTTCAGAATTCTTGTCAGATCCTTATTAAAAGCATCGACCTGTCTTCGCCTCGCACCTCTGGTCTCGTTGGATGATAAAGGGGCTCTAGAGGAAAAGGCGGAATGAAGTGTACTATCATCCGCAAAGCTATGAACTGGGCAGGAGATCACATTCAACAAATCATTGATGTGGAGAAAGAACAAAGTTGATGCCAAGACAGAGCCTTGTGGAACACCAGCATTGATCGTCATTGTATCAGACGAGACCCCGTCTACCACCACGTAGAGTGATGATCTATCTGCAAGAAAACTCTATAGTATATTGCCGGTCGTTCACGATTCTTGAGCTCTCTAGATATCGGATGAGCTCGATGTTGATTGCTTTTTCCATTACTTTAGAGATCACAGATAGTAGTGCAATCGGTCTATAGTTGATAGGGAGGGTTTTCTTGCCCTTCTTTGGAATCGGTTGGACCCTAGCTTCCTTCCAGTTAGAAGGAAATACGCCGAGTTTGTACGAAAGTGAAAGAACCTGCAAAGAACTGGTGTTAGTTCTGGGGAACATTTCTTGAGAACAATAGGCGGTATTCCGTCAGGCCCTATAGCCTTCTTGACGTTGAGGCTAAGCAGAATGTGTCTGATTGTGCGTTACCGGAAGACAATTCCTGGCATTGAAGCGACTCCAACGCATTCAAGAAATGGAAATAAAAATTCTACTAAAAAATGAAATGTGCCAATTCTTGTCTCGAAACTTTATGATCGTATTCAGAATCACCGTGCCCTCGTTAGTCAATTCCATTTCTCGTTTTTAGTGGACGTGAAACGTGTAGGGTCGGTGGCTCGAATGGAATGCGATTGAAAAGCATTTCCACATAATCAAAAAATTAAATTTTTCAGAAAGAACCACGAGGACGTTAGAACATTCTTGACAGGAAATGGAAAAAGGGAATGAAGGGAATAAGGGTCACTTGGTAGAAAAATAATAATAAAAACAAGAAAATAATAACAGTTGCTGCTGGAATAAAATGACCCTCACAGAAAAAGATATATTATATAGGGTGTGAAAGAATATTTTTTGGTGTGCTTGTACATCAAAAAATAAACTTCGCCCTTTATTTCCAAACATTTATGAATTCTAATTACAATATAAGTTTGTTTTTTTTCTTTGGGAACAATAAAGACAGTTATTATTATCATTATTATTCTGTTGAAAACGTAACATAAAACCAGAAAAAAAATACTCAAACAAAACGCAAATATAAATTACCTTGAGAACATAACCTAATTTCGATTAATGCATTTTGTGTCGATAGCATTCAAATATTTAATCACCACTGCACTGCTGAAATGCACCAACGACAACTCTGTTCACTCGTTTTCCTAAACAAGCACATGAATTCCAACAATCGCAGAACCTCAGCCATCTGATAATAATTATAATAGATTATTTATCGATGTGGTACGTTAGACGAAGGGAAAAAACAAAATTCATATGGTGAAAATGTAGACGTAATCCATTATGCCTCGGATAAAATAAACACGAAACTCACTCAAACTCAAAGTTTCGCTATGCTACCAGGTATTGTATTGAAAATCTTCGGAGCCAGATATACAGTTTCGACCGATTCTTCTATTCATAAAGGGTGGTATATATCTGTTCATATAAATGTCATATGTCAATAAATCTTCACAGAGACGATTTATACGGTTGATTGATGTTTTGGGTTTCAGTTCGGCATTGGGCAACCACCCCTTCCCCTCCTCCAATGAATCCCGCCCTCGGGCGGTCATAATTTTTCGTCAAAGTTTCGCCAGATGGCGCTGCGGTTGTTCGAGAACCAACGGGCGAGAATGCGGACAACCGCAGAAACCCAGTTTCAGACGGAAGAACGAACGGTCGGCACTCGGCAGGCGGTTTGTCTCGCACTCAACTCACAAAAACTACACACAACTCGAGCGGTCGCCAGAGGGCCACTTATGGAGGAGTTATGGCCCTTGCGAGTTACGCAGGACGCGACCGAGCTCCGCCGAAGATCATCCCACAACTTCATGGAAGTGAGTTTGAAGAGATTTTCGGTGGTAAAAAATGGAACTTTCATTAAATCGTCTAAATCGTCCCTCTATGACATGTCGCCGTACATCCATCCGGCCGCGGAGTAGTGGTGAAGCGAAAGGCGGTCGGCAGAGCAGCCAAGCAGGGCCTTACCGGGCCATAGTATCGCTCGTGACGTCACATTAGTAGGGACAAAATCAAGGCAGTGGAAATTGTCTCTACCGATGCATTGATGTAACATGGGAAATATGTTATAGTTAGACAAAAATATGAAGGAATAAAATTTGTAGAGAACAAAGTATGCTAGGAGATGAATTAACAATCAGTAATCTGAAAGTGATGATTTTGGAAAAATCGGATATCAGAGGAAATTGACTCAATTAGAATTTGTCGTTTTATGAACGGCTGCCAATAATCGAATCCTCAATTGACAGGGAAAAATTCAACCCTATGATGACTCCTCATAGTGTCTAGATTGATTGATTTTTTTTGGAAATTTCTCAAGAGACAATTGCAATTCAAATAAAATCATAATTAATACGCAACGAATGCTAAGGTTCTGACGCCTCCCATGCTGTCGTCGACTTTTTTGTAGGAAATTTCATTGCCTATAAATCGATATAATATACTTCCATTCCATTTCAGGAATAACCGATATATCGTTGATTTATTAGTTAGAGGTTTATTACCTACCATAGGAAAAATACGTTCGCTGTTTAGTATAATTTATTCAGACTCATATTTTAGGTAGCGCAACATTTTTCTCACTATCCAGATTCATCATAAGCCGATTTAAAATTTGCGAAAAATTGTATTCCGTAGAACAACGTCATGATTTCCATTGAAATTTATGTACAACGCAATGACTAGTGAATATTCATCCTATTGAATCTCGGTTTTCGAAAAAGTAAGGGGAATTCATTGAGTATCTTTTCGTCTCGATCGAGTATAATTCTAATTTTCTTAGTAAATGAGATATGTCGTTTCAATCACGGACGCAACAATACGAGTTGATGTGAAAACTCAACCCACTAGTGTGACGTCAGCATCGAGACAGAGGGGAGACTACGACCCGGTGACATAGAGTAGGCCCTGAGCCAAGGCCAAAATGGCGCAACCCATGGCTCGCATCACCTGACCGAGTAGCATTTATATGCCTACTCATTCGTGCCTGTGATTGATGTTAAAATTAAAAACCCTATTTCAATATCCTGAATCGATCTTTCCGAATATTTTCACTTGAATGCCTACGATCCGAAAAAAAAGTCACTTGCATGGTGGTTTCATGAAATCCCTAAAATCCATTTCAAATTGCAAATCGAGTACTAATGATATGAAGGTATCGCTAGTTTGCACGCAAGCGACTTTTCTTTTGTGCGATGATTCTTTCCAGCAGAAAATAAAATCTATATGTTCATGAAAAAATATCTTGATAGTATTTTAGGTTCATTGTCAATATCAGCGTATGGATTGAATTTTTGGGCGTACTCTTTATTTTCTCGAATCAAATGAACATTGCAAATACAGTAATTCTGGTAATATATCTAGCGATGTATTTGAAAAAAATCTAATCTATCATTTTTGACGTGTTCTTGTTGATGTTTATTCATTTTCGTTTGGCCACTCCTATAGACCATAAGGATATTCACATAACAAACAAATGTATGTGTAAAATATACATGAACCTATATGTATTGATGAGTAGATATAATACAATTACTACTTTCCTCTCTCATTACGCCTTCCATTTCTATAATAGGTGAAGTCTCGGGTGAAGTTCAAGCATTGGGAATAAATTATTAGGAATAAGTTTTCGTAGGAAGACTATAATAATTGAAGTAAGTATACAACACTCATGAAATCATCCAAGTGTCTATACTATCTCTTGCATATTATGCATAATGATTCATTCACTGAGAGGTGAAGAAAAATGACTTCTTAAGTTACTGCACTTGATATCATGGCTATTCTATGAACGTATTTACACGGATTGCCTTCTAAATTTTCAGATTGACCTCCAACCTACGTAGTCCTAAGTATTCTTTAGACAGTTTGAGTTTTGAACGAGGTACTAAGGAACTTTTTTCTTTGATTCTAGAAGTCTTCCCCCATGGTATATACCAACAAATTCTTCATATAACAATCATATTCTACTAACACATATCTTATACTAAGACAATGCTGAGAACAACGAATTTCATGGAAAGAATTGCCATGCCTACAGCTTGCTGAAATATTATCTATAAGTTTGTAATGCCCTCAGCGAAAAGTTCTTGAATCTTTCGCAGATGAAAGTGCCACGGAGATATTTGGCTTGACCCTCAGGAGTCCCTGTTTGTGCGCCAGAACATTTTTTTTCAATCTGTCTTTCAACGAAACTTTCGAAAAACAAAAAGAATAAATAAATAAAAATAAATAAAATAATAAGAACTCCTCGTTGGCAACATTTGAAGAGTGACAATGGTATACAAACAGAGTCCTGGAAACAAATCGGTTTTGGATCACTAGGTTAGTGGCGTTGGGATGCCCGCTCAAGGACATCATCTCTGTCCATCTTATTATTTCCCATTATTGTATAGCTGCTAGCTGGTAAAGATGAAGGAAAGCAATTATTTCGACAAGTTCAAGTTAACTTCAAAAGACCACTGTGAAGGAAGGCATGCGATGTAGTTTGTGGATTTCCCGGAGCGCAAATGTGGTTGACGGACACAAAGGGAGCCATCTGTTTTGAATGATTGCTCTTCCATTGTTGGACTAATCACAGGCGTCTCATTGATAGGAGGAGTCGATTATTACTTCATGTAGTGAAATATCGCAATCACAATGGTCATGTGTTCATTATTCATGTTAACCTGGTTGTGTTTCTTTGAATAAAATCAGAATATTTATTATTCCACTTGGATTATTATTCCATTCGAACTGATGTAAATCAGCGTTGTTTTTTGAAGAAAAAATGATGGTGGAAAATTGGTGTTGTGTTTGGTGACCCACCCAGGATTTTCGAAAATTCACTTCAAACTAATGAACTTCAAAATTTCCTTTCCGCATATCCGCAGAAATGGAACCCTGTATTCTTTGAAAATTCAGACGGATTGACGATTGAACTTGAGGAATAAAAACTTATCGACCCTCCGTATTCGATAAAATAATTTTGAAATTTGAGTTTTCGTGATATTTCTTGAGAAGGAGAACAATTGATCATCAATGTAAAAGCATGTCCAGAATAGCTGGAAAAATCCAAACGCTGGATGATACAAAAATTATCAGTGATCTTATATTCTGGAGCTATACATTCATACTGCAGGATTTTCAGAAACATTCTTCGAAGAAAAGTTGGTGATATTAGTCTTAACGACTGGAAATGATGAAGTGACTTCTGTAGGTTTTGATATTCCTACAGTTGAAAAGCAAGGTGGTAATACTACTTCATTTGGTTACTGAATTGAGTTATGCATATACTAATTGCAAACATTTCTTTCGGTAAATTTAACATATTCATAACGTTGCGATCCAAATTTTTATATGACCTCCAAGACAATGTAAAATTATAATCGAATATACCAGTTATCAGTGTATATACAGGATGTCTGAAAGGTCTTAATGAATATCATGATGATATCATAATCATGAGTTTCACATGAGAAATAATTTAATGTACTGAGTAGAGTTTGCTTCAATCTATTTTTTTTGTTTGAGAAATATGTGGTTAGTTTTGTAAATACTTTCCACAGGCACTCTGTATATTGATCGATAGGAGCGTCATTTTGAGAACAAAGGTTTATATAACATTTTTCTTGATATAGAGGGCGTGAAAGTTGATCGTAGCATAATTTTTTCCCAAATGAGCATTCATAGTCATATCTAATCAAATTTTAGATATCTATCTATATATCTATATATTCTAACTATCATACATATCTATCATGATTAACGAATAATCGAAAGGAAGACAACGGTAAAAATGGAATTTTGGAGACCAAGATTTCTCTCTATATTGTTATCTATCAAGTATCAACACAATAACCTTTTTTTATATGAATTCGAAAAACCAACAAAAAAATCATCGCTTTCAATGTTTTTGCTGAATTTATCACATGTGCATCTGGAGGTTAGGTTGCATTACACGATACTTTCAATTCATTCCATCTCAGCACTTCTCAGGTACTTGGTGATCCACAAAAATGCTAGATTTGATAAACGGTGCTCTTGCAAAATAACAAAAATATTTGTTGTTGACGATTGGTAGCAAACCTTTAGAAACCTTTTATCAGAACTGGTTCTATCCACGAACTCTTTCGATAAGCATATAAGAAAAATCAAAAATATCACCGTCGCACCACCCTAGACGATAGACAATATTTCATCGCATTATCGACATAAAGTGATTCCGAAACGGATTTGGAACGTTAAAAAACTGAACCCGAACAATCCGCTCGCTCCCAGCCCATCTACTCCACCGAAACAATAGAAACAATAACATTTTTTATTATTTTGTTTCTGTAGGAAGGTACATACAGAAAGGGGTGGCCCTTTCACTAGATGTACCGTGAACAGTTACCTTCTCGAGTGTGAGGTATTTTATGATTCGTACTCATGTATGTTTTTTCTAGGGGGCTCTCTATGATGTCGATAATTCTGCAAAAATTTATAGCCCTTTTTATTACCGAAAAAAGCATGGAAAAACATTGTATTTTTTATAGCTCCAGTCGATGCGCAATAAATATGGGATTATATTTCGGAAATTGAAGAATTTTGACTGGATACCGCACAGTTATGAGAGAGAGATAGATAGAGAGAGAGAGAGAGAGAGAGAGATAAAGAACTGTTATTTCATTGTTTTGAGAAGAAATCATGGTCACAAAGCATTACATATAGAAGGTAAAATACAGATGATAATTGAAGAAATATAATATCACTCAGTTAATTTCACACATTCACAGACATGTATAAAACATCACTGATGATTATGAGTCCATATCCATATCCATAGTCCATAGTCTATCAACTTTAATATTGATATTATTGACTATAATAGGTTATATCCATCGTTGAATATTTGAGTGGTTTTCTGAATTGTGGGAATAGTTCAATGTCTTTTCATTCATTTCATTCATTTAATTTTTCAGCTTTTTGTGGGATTTTCTCTCCTCGTTCGTAAAAAATGAAGTGGGAGTTATCGAAAATTATTTCAATATATCTGTAGTAAGGGCAGATTTTGTGATCTGCCCAAGAATGTCACTGCGCTTGAAATTAAACCTTCAGATACCTAGAAGAGAAATTCTCTATTTGTCAGTGACATCTTGTTCTCTGAAAAATTTGGAAAGACAAATATATTCAATAAGAATAAAACTTCTATTCATCTTATATTGTTTGGAAAATGGTTGTTGATTTTTACACCTATTGTAAGATACTGAGACCTACCGACTGAGACTTGAAGTGAGTAGCGGAAGTTTCATATCTTTGTTTTGGCGACTATTGTGATATGTTGAGCAAGAGCCAATCTTAGTTTTGTTTCTTTTATTGTTGCTGCTGTTAAAGTGATATGGAGGACAATAACTGGTAATATTTTATGGGATTTGAATACCGCTTCGAAAGAATCTCGATGTTTCTTTTTGCCCAGTATCTTGAAGCTCGCTTCTGTATGATGAATATACTGCTGAATGAATGGTTGTGGCGATTTCCTCAGTATACAATACCTAACTAAATACAATAGTCAATTAGAGAGTGATAAACCATCTTTGGAGCCGAGAAATTCAATTCATAAAAAATGAGCTTCCACTGCGTAGCACTCAGAAGACAGTTTTTTTCCTAATGTCATCACTTGACAATTATCAATTCATCATCTATGTGGAGTCCTAAGCGTTGAGAATATTGCGATAAAAAAAACCGTCGAATATAGAAACATCCAAAATAGGGAACATTTTCATTTCATTGAGGATCAATCAGAACCCTCTATTTCGTTAGTATCTCCTATAGCTATGATATTTTTGTGTGAGGAAAATAATTGGTCTTGATTAACCAATGCAGAATTCGGATTGACGAGGTTATGTTAGGCAAAAAAACCAGTAGGTATTCATATTCCTCTTGAGTTGACAAAAACAGCTATTCACCTGTGATTCGGGTTGTTGAGTCAAAACAAAGTTTGTTTTTGATATATCCTCACTTCTTTCTTTTTGAACTTGCGAATGGGACAGAAATCAGAATTTTCAACACCGGTGTCCAATAAGTTTCTATGTTGATAGTCTCAATCATCTTACAGAACAAACATACCGACCCAATGAGTCGTATGATTACAACTTGTCTAGTGATTTATTCAACAAAACGTTGAACCCTCTACGGCTACGGATTCCGGATTACAACACCTTTATCCCTCTTATGTCATTGTTATCTGACGTACAGTTCATTGAAGGGGATTCCAACAACGAAACAAAAAACAAGATGGCAGACGTCCTGGCTTGATGTGACGTTGATGGAACGACTGCATAATTCGCCTTTTCTCCAATACATGGGGTTGTTTTTTCGTATTGTCAAGGGTGGCGGGTTGCCCTTTTCGATATGATTTTTTTCGGATCAGATTCACGGTGTCGAGATCCTCTTGTCAGTTGAGGGTGAATGGTTTTGTAGCAGAGGTTTCCACAAAATTACCATACCAATACGTGTTAATGGCCTTTTCAATGCAGCTAGTAGAAGTAAAAAAATCGCGTATGAGATGCGGAATTCGGGCGGATCATTCATCATGAGCGATTAGGTGGTGACAAGCCAGAATATCTGAAAATTGAATTATACGTTTGAATAATGAGATAACGAAGAAGGGCGAAGAAGGGCTACACAGGACTCCATATAATTTTGTGTCCTATTTCCATCCAACATTTTCCTTTGGATTCCGATATGATCCTTTCAATTCACTAGAAGAAAATATTATTGTTCCTACGACCACCCTATATAAAAAACAGCGCTTTCAGCATTGTTTTGTTATTTAGAAAATAGCCCATTTCACTAGGGCAACACGAAAATTGAACTCACATTTTCATGAAATCGGCATCAACAACTATCGGGTGGTACTCTCGTTTGTGACTAATGTATGGATGGATGATATGACATGGATGAATAATAATGTTTCAAATATTTATGGTCGTAGGAAAAATAGTGTACATAACTCGTTGGAAAGTGTATTTCAAGCACTCGTTACATTTCCGCACTCGCCGCTATGCGTCTTGTGCTAAATATCAACTCGTTCGAAATGACACACTTGTTATCTGATATACTATTTCAAATTCGAACTCATCAAATTGGACATAATAAATTGCAACGTATTCAGAACGCTTGCATGCGATTTGTATGTTGTATACCATTCGGAGAGCACATAAGTCCTTATCTAATAAGTATGGAAGAATTAAATGTCAAAGCCAGAGTTCAATATCTTACTAGTATATTTGTGTACAGGTTGCTACAAACTCAAACTCCTAGGTACCTATATAGTTTGATAACCAGGAGATCCGATCTTCATTTGGTAAATATCAGGAATGATTCTTTCAATATTCCCTTTCATAATACCTCGAAATTCGAAGGATGCTTTTCATTTTTGGCCCCTTCATACTTGAATCAGATACAACCTTTACTGGATCTTTCAATTACCCAATTTAAAAAAGTTTTGAAATCACAACTGACTATTTCCTAATGAAGATATTTTTCATTGTCTATAGATCATCATCTTTTCACAATTCGTATATTTCCAAATAACTCGGGTGTGAATAATGTTATTGTTTGTCCTTAGTCGGTAGCCTTAGACAACATAATGAGTTTTTTCTTTCCCTCGTTTTTTTCTCTTTTTCTATTTTTACTTTCTATTCATTATTATTATTCATTATTCATTCAATGCATTTAATTTAATTATACCACGAAAATACATGTCAATTTTGGGAAGGGTGGAAGATAGCTTATGGCTAACCCTTTTTCCCTTTGTTTTTTATTTTATTCAATTTAATTTTTTTATGCACAATAAACGTTATTATTATTATTATTATTATTATTATTATTATTATAATATCTTCAAATGTTGACCACATTCACATATACGATATGTACGAAGCAAATGATTCATTTCATTCTGAAAACCTCGCACAGACATTGATTATTCTACAGAAGTAGCATTCCCTTTGGAAGCCCCAAAATTAATCAACTCAAACTCCCACATATATGTACATGCGAGCGGGCAACAATGCAGACCGGTAATTATGCAAGCCCATTAGTGTTAAACATTATCTTCAATTATGGACGCCTCACATCATCTCTCCAAAACAAAAGGGAGATAATTCTGCTCGACTTCACTGAGGAGCAACAATGAAATTACGATACATGAACCACTTCACAATGATGCCGAATCTATATGAGTTGATCTCATCATTGAATCATCTTCTATGATTTCGAAAACAAAGAGAATGACCCCGACCTTTTCAGATATGTCACTGCCTGAATCATTTAGAATTTGCAACAAAACACACAAAACTAGGCAAACAAGCATACGCCAATTCCGTTTATTTCAAATTGAGCGCCTTTCTATCACCATAGTGTCAAGGAAGTAGGAAGAATCGATCATACTTCAGTGTTAGAGCTTTGGTTGAAGTAATTACAATTTCCAAGATTCTAACGCTAATCTTTATCTAAAATGATCATCCAACACTAGAAGTGTTCTTTTGGTTTTTAAACATTCCACACTGCTGGCAGCGCCTGGAATTCTCATGAATTCTGATGAGCTTGGCTTTTCACGTAACGTATATTCCAACGACCATCTGATATTGTCACATTTCTTTCAGATGTTGGAATGATAACTAATTTATACCTGGTGAAATGATAAAGACTGGTATGGACACAGACCCTTGAGATTCTTCTCTATGAGAACTTCTTCTGTCATCGTTAGCAACCTCAGCCTGGACAAGATCTAACATTGGCGAAAACCTCCTATCCTTATCTCAGTTCCTGAGTCCTAGTTGATTTTGACAGGTAGAGGAAGAAACCGCAATGCACGTCATTTACTAGTGCGAAGTGCGAAGACCTAACAAAGATCCGATTCCATCATTCATTTCATTCTTATTTCAGAAAATAATTTACCGAGATTCCCCTATCGGCGCTGACAACAGGAGTTTGATAGCATGCGTGTTCTGAAATTTTTGGATAACCACGACAGATTTGCGCATGCAGTGGTGTAGGTGCTGCCACTTCAAACTCTCATTCAATCTGAAGAACGAACTTTAATTTTCATTTCACCAATATTTTCGTTCTCAGCAGCTATCGCTGATCTGGCAACACTACGAACAATAGAATTGACGAAGCTATAACTTGAAACAGACCCTCGAAAGAAACTACGACAATAGGGTAACCCTTCAGACATTTCATCAAAAAGGTATGTGTGCATGAAAAGAAGATCATTAGGAGAAATTATTGTCGGTACGAATGCGTGTAAGGAGAGAAGGGTTGATAGCATTGTCATGTTGATAGTTCTGAGAATGCTTTAATGAATTTTTGAGGTGGAAGCGTAACAAGCAGATTATGCTATAGAAAAGTGCAGCGAGGTACGATGCAGATTCGGAGATAAATATATAAGAATGCCATCTTCAAGAAAGTTATTTGCTTGACTTGACCATAAATGACGACTGAATTTCTACTCAAATTTCGACAATTCAATCGAGAGAGAGGTATGGGAAAATTGCGGTGTTTCTCCTAAAATGAAAGAATGTTGAAGAATCTTCTAATAGGATTTCATCAATGAAAGATACAAATGAACTCAGGATGGGGGTTGACTACGTGTGATTTTTTCTAACAGTTGACTGTCCATTCGAAATGATTCGGTAACTTTCTGAATATACAGCGTCAGTCATATAGTGGAAAAATGCATTCGATGATGAATGCAACCCTAAGATCTAAAATTCTATATTTTTGTGCGGGGTCTTTTGAACCACTTGATAGAGTTCATTTCTCATCTGCTTTCAACAGTTAGGAAACCTTGGTACATAATATAGTAACCTGATTTTTCTTAAGATCTGTGGTAAATTGAAATAAAAATTTCGCTATAGAATTATTATACTTGGATATTATGGCGTAGTGAACTTGAAGAAATTCGCAATTGTATGAAAATAGATTGATACTGAGGTTTAAAATGAACATGATGTCCAAATGAAATGATGTTTAAAATGGATGGATGAAAAATAATAAATGAAGAGAAGGAATTTGTAATTTCAGGACCGTATTATATCGCCCAAAATGAAAAACTCTCAGCTGAGGTTAGTTTACAAAAATCGAATATGTGGTAGGGTTCTGTCAATACATTTTATTTCATACTGCATCATAGAACATACCTTCACGTACCTGATTTCAATCCGGAAAATAGACTTTTACAGAATAATAGACTTTTACGTAATATTTCATTACGTGCTACTATCCCGTAATAAATTTTTACCGGATTGTAAATATTGAAAATTCAGTTATGCGTCAAAAGCATGAATACATTTATTAAAAATTCAACAGCAAAACAATACACAGAAATTACTTATTGCTAATATTAATATTGAGTACCCTATGCGTTGTTGCCCAAGGTAGAGAAAGAACTGGTTTTTCTAGAAAAAGAAGGGGTGTTGGAAGAGGTGCAAAGTTCCGAATATGCAACTCCAATAGCCCCAGTTCTGAAAGTCAATGGCAATGTGAGCATATGTGGTGATTTTAAATGTACATTGAACAGAAATTTAATTGTGAACGAGTATCCTCTACCCACTATAGAAACGTTGGTTGCCTCTATGGCCGGTGGAGACGAATTCACAAGAATAGATCGACAACAAGCATATATCTTCAAATGGAAGTACGTCCAGAAGATTGGGTACTCTAAAGGGATTATACCAGAGTACAAGACCAATGTATGGGGTGGCCAGTGCACCTGCTATATGGCGAAGGGAAATAGAAAATATTTTAAAAGATATAACGGCCGTCTCAGTTTTCATTGTCGATATCAAGGTAACAGGGGTTGATGATGACTCCTATTTTGAACATATCGAAGTCATCTTCAGCAGACCTTCAAAGAACAAAATCAGAATAAACTATGAAAAATGTCAATTTTGCGGGTATCCAATTGATAAAAACGGCCTTCATAAGTGTAAAAATAAGATGGAGGCGATTCATGATGCCAAAGTACCATCTAATAAGTCTGAAGTTCGAGCATTGTTATCTTAGCAATACATTACAGCCAATTTACAATTTACTTGAAGACCATTTAAAGATCCTCTGGGATAAGAGATGACGAAGCGCTTTCGAAGCAGTTAAGACAGAAATCCCGACCTTCGGCCTCGTTTGACAAACCACCCATCTCATATCGCAATATGAATCTTTTCGATACTTATATCGTAAATATCTATTACAGACACCTTATAAATTAAAAAGCGTGCCAGAACATGCTCCCAAAGATTATGATCTTTCAGTGTAGATATCAAGCTACCCGTTTCCTCCTAAATGAATTGAAACTAGTTTCACAAACGTATAATCAAAAAGGTCTGTTGGTTTGTTACTGCCCTTCAATGCCTTCTTCCTTTCAGTACAATCATTCGCCATTATGTAACATCTCGAACCATCCACTCCTAGGCAAGTAGACGTTTTACTTTGTTCGAAATAATAATAGGGCGCTACGGTCGGCATTGTGTAAGGTGCTAATTACATGGAGCCTACTGTGATTCGAAAAATCCGCAAAGAGATGTTGCCAAATCGAATATTTCTCTTAAAAAATGCCGTATTCTGGTATATTGAAAATCGAAGAGGAATCTCAAGCTGAAAACCCAGTTGAGTTTGGAATTCCACAGGACTTAGTTTCAAGATCCGTTCTACTCCCAATGTACTCGAGTACACTTGTGGATGTCATTTGGACATATAGCCAACGAGTTACATTATAGTTACTAATATTCACTCAAGTTTAAATATCTATCGATTTCAGGGATATCGGCTTGTGACGTGGTATCCAAGAGTCACGTGGTTATACATAAATTATAAGAGTAAAACTTTTATAAAAATGTTTCTGAAAGCGAAACTGAAAATTTGTGACTTTCGATAAATTAGTGAAATTCATACTTCATCACTGTCGGGTGTATAACGAAACGAGATACTCTTCCCACATTATTCAATGAGTGCCTGTCTACTATATATTGTTCGTCAATTCTCCTCGAATGATGATGAAGTAGCTGGGCACCAAGGCCTTCTAGCAAAACCTTCGTCATTCGATTTGCCGTCCAACTATTCTATTTACTATCCGATTTCTTCGCAGATAGATTATTCCATGTAGATGAACTCATCTGATAAAAAATGACTATTATTGCTGGTGTTCCAGAAGAATCTGTCGTTGGCGACAACTTTATTTTTGCTCTAAATTCAACGATCTGTTGGATGAGATATATTGCCCAATAAATAGCTTTGTGGATGATGGTAGGGCCCCTATAACATGCCTCAATGAGGCCAGAGTGGCAAGACGCAGACAGGTCGATACTGTCAATGAACATCTGGCAAAAATAAAGAGGAAGGTATAACTCACAGTTTTACTCGACCTGCAAAATGATTTTAATGTCAATGATATAATGCCTTCATCATCAGCAATATTTAAGAAGAATACAAAAGACATTGTATACGAATCTACACTCACGATATTCGTTCACCCCTCTAGAACATCGTAGGACTGCGGGAATCTCTCCCTCTTTATAGATATAGGTATAGAAAGATCATCTATTTTTTCACCACGAGCGTCTTCCCTGATGTTTACGACCTCCACACATCATAAAGAATTTCCAATACCTCCTCTCTCAACATCCCACCCATCGTCCAGCGTTTTTACAATAATTCATCATTCAATCATTCATTCATAGTACCATGAAATATGGAGTAGACCAACACTGATGCTTGAAACTTGGCAACAATGCCTTTCCAGTTCTCAAGATGTTCGTTACAAATTCACTTTTTTCCTATTCCCGTTTCCTGCTAGAACGTTTGGTCTATGTGGGTCAGTAGACGAACATAAAAGCATAATAGCGCCTTTAGTATTTTATTCGCACCTTGGTCTTTGTGAACTATTATAGTCTCCACGCCCTGTTTATATTCAATTCGACCTCTGGAATTAAGTGAGTAGTGATTCGTTCTGCTAGTAAATTCCCTCGATTACACGAAACAATCCATCCAAGAAAAACTTCTGATTCCGTGCTTGTTGAGCGATTTTTTTCACAGAAATGTACAAGTGTTACTACTATGATTTATATTATAACTATTATATTACTATGATTGAGAAAAATATAATATGGGAGCATTTATGAATTACCGGTGTGAACTTAGCAGCCACTTTCTAGCGGCCGATTTTTTCCAGCAGCCATATCACCAGTGACGTCGGATAATAATTTTATTGCAAAAAAATATTTTGAAAATAACATCGGAGGATTATAATTGAATTAAACACTCAGAATACAATTACAACGTATGAAAACGATGATCATGAGTTGTTGACATCATAAATATAATGATGGAATTGAACTCTTCTATGTTTCGTAAAATTTTAAAATACCATTCAGAAATGTTTAACCAAGTTGAGATTCGATTTAGACATGATAAATACGGTCTTGATCATTATGTCAGGAGATTAATCATTTGCAGGCCGTCTGAGGGGTAGTTTTCACCCTTCTGAAGTTTGAAGAATTCAAAAACACCATTCAGAAAAGTTTAGCCAAGTTGAGATTTGGCATGGACATCATTGATAGGGTCTCAATTATTGTGTTGAGAGATGAATCATTTGCAGGCCGTCTAAGGGGTAGTTTTCTCCATCCTGAGTTCTGAAAAATTCGAAAACACAATTCAGAAAAGTTTAGCCAGGATGAGATCTGGTATGCATATCATTGATAGGGTCTCAATTATCGTGCCAAGCGATAAATTATTTGCAGGCCGTCTAAGGGGTAGTTTCGTCCCTCTTGAGTTCTGAAAAATTCAAAAACACCATTCAGAAAAGTTTAGCCAAGTTGAGATTTGGTATGGACATCATTGATAGGGTCTCAATCATCGTGCTAAGAGATGAATTATTTGCAGGCCGTCTGAGGGGTAGTTTTCACCCTTCTCAAGTTTGAAGAATTCGAAAACACCATTCAGAAAAGTTTAGCCAAGTTGAGATTGATAGGGTCTCAATCATCGTGCCAAGAGATGAATTATTTGCAGGCCGTCTGAGGGGTAGTTTTCACCCTTCTCAAGTTTGAAGAATTCGAAAACACCATTCAGAAAAGTTTAGCCAAGTTGGGATTTGGTATGGACATCATTGATAGGGTCTCAATCATCGTGCCAAGGGATGAATTATTTGCAGGTCTAAGGGGTAGTTTCGTCCCTCCTGAGTTCTGAAAAATTCAAAAACACCATTCAGAAAAGTTTAGCCAAGTTGAGATTTGGTATGGACATCATTGATAGGGTCTCAATCATCGTGCCGAGAGATGAATTATTTGCAGGCCGTCTGAGGGGTAGTTTTCACCCTTCTTAAGTTTGAAGAATTCGAAAACACCATTCAGAAAAGTTTAGCCAGGATGAGATCTGGTATGCATATCATTGATAGGGTCTCAATTATCGTGCCAAGAGATAAATTATTTGCAGGCCGTCTAAGGGGTAGTTTCGTCCCTCCTGAGTTCTGAAAAATTCGAAAACACCATTCAGAACAGTTTAGCCAAGTTGAGATTTGGTATGGACATCATTGATAGGGTCTCAATCATCGTGCCAAGAGATGAATTATTTGCAGGCCGTCTGAGGGGTAGTTTTCACCCTTCTCAAGTTTGAAGAATTCGAAAACACCATTCAGAAGAGTTAAGCCAAGTTGAGATTTGGTATGGACATCATTGATAGGGTCTCAATCATCGTGCCAAGAGATGAATTATTTGCAGGCCGTCTGAGGGGTAGTTTCGTCCCTCCTGAGTTCTGAAAAATTCAAAAACACCATTCAGAAAAGTTTAGCCAAGTTGAGATTTGGTATGGACATCATTGATAGGGTCTCAATCATCGTGCCAAGAGATGAATTATTTGCAGGCCGTCTGAGGGGTAGTTTTCACCCTTCTCAAGTTTGAAGAATTCGAAAACACCATTCAGAAAAGTTCAGCCAAGTTGGGATTTGGTATGGACATCATTGATAGGGTCTCAATCATCGTGCCAAGAGATGAATTATTTGCAGGCCGTCTGAGGGGTAGTTTTCACCCTTCTTAAGTTTGAAGAATTCGAAAACACCATTCAGAAGAGTTAGGCCAAGTTGAGATTTGGTATGAACATCATTGATAGGGTCTCAATCATCGTGCCAAGAGATGAATTATTTGCAGGCCGTCTGAGGGGTAGTTTCGTCCCTCCTGAGTTCTGAAAAATTCAAAAACACCATTCAGAAAAGTTTAGCCAAGTTGAGATTTGGTATGGACATCATTGATAGGGTCTCAATCATCGTGCCAAGAGATGAATTATTTGCAGGCCGTCTGAGGGGTAGTTTTCACCCTTCTCAAGTTTGAAGAATTCGAAAACACCATTCAGAAAAGTTCAGCCAAGTTGGGATTTGGTATGGACATCATTGATAGGGTCTCAATCATCGTGCCAAGAGATGAATTATTTGCAGGCCGTCTGAGGGGTAGTTTTCACCCCACTCAAGTTTGAAGAATTCGAAAACACCATTCAGAAAAGTTTAGCCAAGTTGGGATTTGGTATGGACATCATTGATAGGGTCTCAATCATCGTGCCAAGGGATGAATTATTTGCAGGCCGTTTAAGGGGTAGTTTCGTCCCTTCTGAGTTCTGAAAAATTCGAAAACACCATTCAGAAAAGTTTAGCCAAGTTGAGATTTGGTATGGACATCATTGATGGGGTCTCAATCATCGTGCCAAGAGATGAATTATTTGCAGGCCGTCTGAGAGGTAGTTTTCACCCTTCCTAAGTTTGAAGAATTCGAAAACACCATTCAGAAGAGTTAAGCCAAGTTGAGATCTGATATGGACATCATTGATAGGGTCTCAATTATTGTGTTGAGAGATGAATCATTTGCAGGCCGTCTAAGGGGTAGTTTCATCTCTTGGCACGATGATTGAGACCCTATCAATGTTGTCCATACCAAATCTCAACTTGGCTTAACTCTTCTGAATGGTGTTTTCGAATTCTTCAAACTTAAGAAGGGTGAAAACTACCCCTCAGACGGCCTGCAAATGATTCATCTCTTGGCACGATGATTGAGACCCTATCAATGATGTCCATACCAAATCTCAACTTGGCTTAACTCTTCTGAATGGTGGTTTCGAATTCTTCAAACTTAAGAAGGGTGAAAACTACCCCTCTTACGGCCTGCAAATAATTCATCCCTTGGCACGATAATTGAGACCCTATCAATGATGTCCATACCAAATCTCAACTTGGCTTAACTCTTCTGAATGGTGGTTTCGAATTCTTCAAACTTAAGAAGGGTGAAAACTACCCCTCAGACGACCTGCGAATTATTCATCTCTTGGCACGATGATTGAGACCCTATCAATGATGTCCATACCAAATCTCAACTTGGCTAAACTTTTCTGAATGGAGTTTTTGAATTTCTCAGAACTCAGGAGGGACGAAACTACCCCTTAGACGGCCTGCAAATAATTCATCCCTTGGCATGATGATTGAGACTCTATCAATGATGTCCATACCAAATCTCACCGTTGCTAAACTCTTCTGAATGGTGTTTTCGAATTCTTCAAACTTAAGAAGGGTGAAAACTACCCCTCTTACGGCCTGCAAATAATTCATCCCTTGGCACGATAATTGAGACCCTATCAATGATGTCCATACCAAATCTCAACTTGGCTTAACTCTTCTGAATGGTGGTTTCGAATTCTTCAAACTTAAGAAGGGTGAAAACTACCCCTCAGACGACCTGCGAATTATTCATCTCTTGGCACGATGATTGAGACCCTATCAATGATGTCCATACCAAATCTCAACTTGGCTAAACTTTTCTGAATGGAGTTTTTGAATTTCTCAGAACTCAGGAGGGACGAAACTACCCCTTAGACGGCCTGCAAATAATTCATCCCTTGGCATGATGATTGAGACTCTATCAATGATGTCCATACCAAATCCCAACTTGACTAAACTTTTCTGAATGGTGTTTTCGAATTCTTCAATTTTAAGAAGGGTGAAAACTACCCCTCAGACGGCCTGCAAATAATTCATCTCTTGTCACGATGATTGAGACCCTATCAATGATGTCCATACCAAATCTCAACTTGGCTAAACTTTTTTGAATGGTGTTTTCGAATTCTTCAAACTTAAGAAGGGTGAAAACTACCCCTCAGACGGCCTGCAAATAATTCATCTCTTGGCACGATGATTGAGACCCTATCAATGATGTCCAATCCAAATCTCAACTTGGCTAAACTTTTCTGAATGGAGTTTTGGAATTTTTCAGAACTCAGGAGGGACGAAACTACCCCTTAGACGGCCTGCAAATAATTCATCCCTTGGCACGATGATTGAGACCCTATCGTGGCCAGCTAGATCACTGGACCTCAACCCGTTGGATTATTTTTTATGGGGGCATCACAAAAGCAAAGTTTTTGCCACTACGTGGTCGGATTGTAAGCGAGCGCGGCAGCATAACTCTAGAAGTATTGGAAAACGTTCCTAATAGTTTCGAAAGTAGACTTTATCATTGTATGGAGGTAGGAGAGGCTCATTTCGAGCAACTAATAAATTGAATTTCGATAAGAACAGGTACGATATTGATTATTTTAATTAAACCTATTACCACACTAATCTCAAGTACCAGTCATTCGATTTTGAATAGATAATAAACGTTCGGATAGAGAATGAAGAGAGCTTTCAGATGATTCATCACTCGACCCAAGTTCCCTATGATGATTCGCAAAGGGGTAGCCGCCCCCGTCCAGGGGATGAAGTTGCTCGACTGAATTCATTACTAACATGTGTCCCCCTAGAAATCAAAATCGACGTGTTTCAGCGTTTCCGAAAATAATTTGTCATTTCCCAGTAAATCCGTGTGGAAAGTTTTCGATGGGACACCCTGTATATCTACATACCTTATATACAATCTCAAATCAACGTCTTGGCAACTCCACATGGTAAATAATGTTGCTCGTTTGAATGATTCTATTATTGTTCGGGAAACAAGATGTCATACTAGAATTACTAACAAAGCTGTCTTTTTGCCACAACCGATATGATTTCTATGAAAATATGTCTATCATTATCGACAACAGAAATTTTGTATTCATTTGTATTTATTGTCTCTTCAACCCTTGAGGTTATTAGAGACAATGTTGAAAATATATTCATACTAAATACGTTATACATATACATTATTTGAACTTCGATTTTATTGCGAGGAAGGCGCTCTGAGCGTATTCGGCGAATTTGCTATCGAGTTACGAGAGAGCCAAAAATTTGTTTGGGACAATCGGCGATGTAGTTCTGAAACCAACAGAAGCATGCACATTTTCACTCAACTGAACGTATTTTCTCAGTTCCTTGAAACGTTGATAGTCACAAGTGTTATTAGTATGTATGATAATTATTGTTATTAATTCCATTGTTCACATTATTCATCGAGCTGCATGAAAACAAGGTAAGGTGGCTAAGTATAGTTTTCGTTATTCGGAGATTTGAACGATGTGAGCTCGCGTGACATACCCTGTATATACGACTCGTATGTTCCTCTGTCACGAACGACAAATTCCTTATCTCATATTACGTATTACACTTATTAGCATACAGTACGAGCACATTGATCAAGTTTCTCGAGCATGGGTGGATTATATCGTCATGAGCGAATGTAAAATCGTTTCCTGAAAAGCGGCCGCACCAGGAAGTGTCCCGATTCGCCGTTATCGTCAGACAACCATCAGCAGAGATACTTTCTTCAATCGATGATCATGCCCTTTGTGACGGTCCAAAGGTCGTAAATCTGCGGTCGTTCTGAGAGTCGGATGAATAGCCGCTATAAAACCATAAAATAGAGCTGAATAGAAATAGATGTCGTGCCAAAATTATTGCACTCAGAAAACGTATAGTCTATGAGCTGAGAACACGAATTTCACCAGTGACTGACAATAGACCCGAGCAGGACTATCTAACCTATTGGAGGCCCCGGGCACTGTCGCATAATGTTAGGATACTATGTGAAAGGGCCCTATGACAATTACAACAGGAAAAATGAGTACATAAAATTCTAGATTTATTCAAATGGTATTTTCTTTGCTTCAGTCCCATCAAATGGAACGAGATAATTGAAATATAATCCAGTGAGACATTTCTTTCTTAGCATTCACTATACAGCGTGTAAAAGCCAAACGGAATAAATTCATTATTTCGGTTACCGTCTACATATTCATTGAAAATCCCAAACACGTCGGATTTTAATTATGAATTGATATTCTTCAACGTCAGAATGTGATCCCTACCTTAAACCCCCTTCGAATGACAGGTACAGCCCCCAATTTTTTTCGAATGGGTTTGTGATATATCGTTTGAAATATCTCTTCATTCTCTTTTCAGAAATGTTATCGTTTTTAAGTTGATTGCAACAATCAAGATGGAATAATATCATGTAGTTAACGTCTGAGCAAATTGTTTGGTTATTATACATAAGTTGTCATTTAAGTTGGCAGTATTATAATTTCAGTTTGAAATTCGTCAACTTCGATTGTGAAAAATGGTCAGATTATCGGGAATGCATTAAATGACATAATAACATGATATATATATATATATATATATATATATATATACAATTTAAAATATATATCTTTTTCAGAAAAGTTCAACTAACTAAGAGAACAACATCACAATTAATTCAAGTTGAATATAATATATTTTAAGATGTTTTTGGAGCACTTTGATATTTTACTATTTTTTGAAGAAGATCACGGTCAAGTCCTAAATGGAGAATCAAACACCTTGAAAATTTGATTTGGAAATTGAATTTGATTGATAATTCGTATCTCCGATCGTTTCCGAGATCCCCATGCTGTGCATCCTTATCTTGAACACAGTATATATCAATGAAATTGTCGTTTCCAGCTCAATCATGAATCTCAAAATGAGAATCAGAAATTGAGAATTTGCATTCTGTCTCAGATCTTGAATACAATGTGAAAAATATGAATCCGTACATCCAACAGAAAACAACTACTTCCCTCGCTACCGATAGGCTAGAGATAACTGTACAGCACATTCATATTTTTCTGTTCGGAAAACTTTCCGATCGAATCGGAAAAAAATTTTGGTCCGTCTATTTTATGAAACGAAATTCTAGTTTGTTCCTCTTTCAGGGATGACCTTGTATAATGTTTGATAAGGGCTGTAATAGGGCCACATCATGGCATTCAACTTCTGTATATTATTTTCTTTCCAACAAAAAATAACGATAATAGAGAGGTGGGTGGCTCTTATGGACAACCTTATACAGTTGTCATATCAACTCTCTCTCACACACACCCCGAACTGCCTAGAATAGCAAACTTTTGCCATGGAAAGCTATGTAATACCCAATGAGGGTGTGAGGAAATCATACTTGGCACGAACACTGAATTCTCTGGTTGAGAACATGATGAAACGGGATGTTCTGAAGATGAAATTATACAGTGTGGAACAGCCAAATGGAATGAATTCGATAACAATTTCCAACATCTTCCTACTCTCCCAGAATTCCACCGCTGGCTAACACGATGTTCCTCGTACATCATAGGTTTTTCTTTCGTGTTGTCCACAGATAAAAAAAAAAAAAAACAAATAAATGAGGGCGTGTTGGGAAGAACGCTTGGACACGTCGATTTTTATTTTCAGATGCGCATTTTTTTCGAAAAAAATAAATTATATAGAGTGCGTCATGTGACAGTGGCCAATACCAACTTTCTTATTCCAGAAGGAACACCCTGTATTTCATTCCATTTACAAAATCTCACTTAAGAGCTGATTTCATCGATACACCACACTTGGGGTCTAGCGAAAATGATTACAGAGATATAAGCTGTGAAAAATGCATTATTGGTCGAAAAGACTCACATGTCTCTATCTTAATCAAGATATACTATCTACTGACATTTTTTGGGACAGATACAGGATGATCAATTTTCTGAATTCTGCACCACCCTATATTTGTTTCAATCAAATGACAATAGGTAGCAAGTCAAAAGTTAAGACAGGGACATGTGAGCCGTTTCGACCAATAATGAATAGTTTCGACACAAAAAAATCCTAGAGTTGAAAAATCTCTATTTTTCACACCCTCTATCTCTGTAATCATTTTCGCTAGACCCCAAGTGTGGTGTATCGATGAAATCAACTCTTCAGTGAGAATTGAAAATGGAATGGAATACAGGGTGTTTCATTTGAAATAAGAAAGTTGGTAAAGGTCACTGTCACATGACACACTCTATATTTTGATTTTTTTGAAAAAAATGCGTATTCAAAAATACAAATCGACGTCTGCAAGCGTTTTTCCCAACACACTCTCATCTATTTGTTGTCGAATTTATTCCAATTGGTTGTTCCACACTGTATATCCTTTTTGCGCCTCGGGAACCACTGTGGTGAATTATCGCAGCACCCTGTACGAACGTCGAATAACCGGCATGTTGAATCTATGTAACACATTACTTTCCTTTGTTATCGCATGGCGACAGAATGGCTTGCCCACTAGACCATACACAGAACACGCGACCAACTGACAAATCTGTCGGACTTGATTGAATGTTCATGAACCAGGTGGTAAAGTACTGGAAGTATTGGAAGCTGCGTGGCGTTCTAGCGTTCTATACCGAGATACCAGTGAATACATCTTTTTGATACGGGGGTATTGATAGATCGCGCGATTCCTGATCGATTTCAAAATATATCTTGAATTTCTATCAACGGATGTAGCCAGGAAATACATCGAAGTATAAAAATAAAAACTTTCCAAGTTGTACACAGTTGTATTGGAAATGGGGAACTCTTTGGAAAAACGGAGTGAAAAATTCGGGTGCGTGTTTGAAAAATGAAAATGATAGTAGTAACTCGAAACATTGATGTCATAGAAAATATCTATAACGACGCCATCATGTAGAACTGACAGGAACGATGTAACCTTTATGATTATTATGATTAAGAACTTATGAGATGCAGACCATTTCAATAATTGTCCTGATATCTCAGAAACTGCATAAAATGAAAAATGAACAACATTAATGCACATTGAATCATTTCCAGAAAATACAACTTCTCTATAATTCAACCAATATCTTAGCTCGGTTGTATAGATAGCAACAACACGTCACATACTTTGAAGGAATATACATTGACAATATATCGAAAATCACTGTATGTGTTGTTAATCGAGGAAGTGGTATATTCATTTTCAGAGAGTTTTGGGATTTTCTCTCCTCGTTTCTGAAAATGACAATAGAAATTGTAATAATCAATTCAATATATTTGTAGTAAGGACCGATTTATGATCAGCCCCAGAATGTCATTGCGCTCGAAATTCAAAGTTCAAACACCTGATAGAGGAATTTTCTATTCGTCAGTAATACCTTGTGTTTCAAAAAATTTGGGAAAGAAATATATTCAATGAATATCGAATATCAATACCATCACATATTTGAATAACCTACTCACATTGAGTCCAGGTATAGTACATACCGTTGTTTTCTTTGTAGATAATACAGCTCTTTCAAAATCTGTGAAAATATATAGGGTGTCCCATTTAAATAAAAGAAGTTGATGGCATTTCCGAATAAAACGGAAGTATATTATTAACAAAAAAATGTACATCAGATGCATTTTGCAGTCTCCTGCAAATTTTCATAAATATCGTTCTTTTCGTTTAAAAGATATTCACTTGGTTCCATACTTTATCCCAACCCTGTATATATTCGAACTCGTCTCCACCTCTACTCAGATGAACATGTGATCTCTTCAAGATGTTCATGTGTAGCCAATTAAAAAAGCGAAGCTCTATGAGACAGACTACCGAGATAAATTGGAAGTTGGTGTCATCACTCATACCACCTTTTAGCACACCTCAAATTATGTTGCCGCCACTAAAGTTACTGCACCATTCTTGAGCACCATTCTTGAGGTCCAGTGATTCGTTTCGCTTCGATGAACTCATCCACCAATAAAAGGGACGGACTCGCATCTTCACATTCAGTTTATACTTGCACTTCAGACAAGATGTTCCAGATACTTGACTTTATTGTCGCTGCCTGTTTCAGTCCACCAGGTCTTCCCATAGAGTTATGGTGCATTATCCTTCGGTAAGATATTTTATTTTCATAATTATTTTATTATCATTTCACTATTCTATTGGGAGCATTCATTCTAATTACCGTTTATTCTACAGATTATTGGATCCGATGTCTTTGTTGGCAACAGCAAGAGCCGAAAATTGTTTCATGAATGTTTGCCTTGGTGACAAAATTCTTCGACAGAGATTAGGAGAAGCTTTCCAAATACAGAATGATAATAGGAAAACTGTCGCCATGAATCCTAAGATACCCACAGACGAAGTGAGCTTCAGGAATCTGTCCACTCCTTGTAGGATCGAACTGGAACTTGCGAGAAAGCCGAAGCGTTTGCAGAAGAAGCCGAAGAGCAACCAAAAGTGTTGTTTCATTAGATAATAAACAAATAATTTCAGATCCTCAATGACCGACCTTAAGAAGAATATTCAAAATGATGGTTGTTTCTAGTTATGCGACTCTTTTAGTCAGTTCAGTTGTCTACAGATCCAGATATTTCACCCAGCTGAAGAAAATTCTGATGGAAATGAAATCCATTTCATAGTAATTCCATGATAAGTACGATTATCAAATTGAAATATGTTATAGAATTTCTGAGTCAGGACTCCCAAAATGTGGCGCAGATTGTCTAGATATTTGATAATTGTCCTAATTATTTTTAGTGCGTTATGCCGTAGCATTACTTTGTACTGAAAGATTGATATAATTGAAGATAATTTCGTGAATGGCTCTGAAATGGTTTTCTCCTCCTTTGAGAAAGTATCGTAGAATACAATTCAAGATAATCGGAAATTCAACAACAAGAGTGTGGTAAAACATGTACAAATTAATAGAATATTATCATAATTGTGATTACCATCAGATATTAATAAGCAACTGTTTCGAATGCGATTTTTTCATATTTTAGAATTCGAAACATTGGAATCTGATATCTTCCACATGTGATTGGGGACTAATTGAGTGAGAAATATAGTCGAATTTAGTTTCCGGCTGAACAAAGTCAAGCTCTATGAAACTGTCGAGAGGTATTAGAGGTTTATATTATCACTCCTCAGCATACCTCATATACCACCTTAGCACACCTACAGATTTTGTTGCCGTCACTCAAGTTAATGTTTTACATGTTATACATATTTGCGCCATTCTTGGGGTCCAGTTATTCGTATCGAACTCATCCATTGATGACTCGCATCTTCACATTCAGTTCATACTTGTACTTCAGCAAAGATGTTCCAGATACTGAACTGTATTGGCACCGACTGTGTTAATCTACTATAGAGTAATGTCATATCATGAGTTCATATTTGACATATAATGAATCGTCTCCTTCAAACTGAAGTTTATTGCTACTCGTTAGAAACGAACCAAGACAAGGAGAAAATGTCTCTTGTTTTTTATCATCGCTGTGATGGACATCACGGTACTATGCAGTACCGGGTTAAAATTCGAATGATTTATATTCCCATATGAATATGAATGAATAGAATACAAGACCTAGGTTTCAATTACGACCAGAAATTCACTTTTGCAATGCAAATATATAGATCGAGCCGTTCCATCGGCGAATCAAATCTAAGGATTCATAATAGAAGTACAAAGGAGTTCAGGAACACGAGTACAATTAACACACTCAAGTATGAGGCTTTTATATGGTGTCATATTTATCAAGTTGAGGCTGTTCGAAATGAATTATTGAAATATCTATCATTTGAATAAAACAAGAACTTGTACAAGGTAACTCACGGTCGATGGTACGTTGGACGTTTATGGAGAACGCAACGCAGGATTTTTCTGAAAATTTCGCATCTACCATTTTATCACCTGTTCTATCTATCTAAAATATTTTCGAAATTGCGACGTTGCCGTTTCTATCAAAAAGTGCTTTCATATGGAACACCCCGTATATTGACAAATTTTTAGAATTGCCTTTTTATTACAATACTCCTCTGTTGATGAACCCCTATACCTATCTCTATCGGTTTTCAAGATAAAAAATAGTTTGCGTTAAATAAGATTCAAAACATATCCCTAGTTGAACTTATGTAAATCAGGGCTATCGAATCATAAAGAGTTGATATTTTAGTGGTGGTTTGTACAGGCTTGATGTATTCAATTTACACCGAGAAGTCGCGTCCAAATCATACAGGGCGTGCTGAAATTATTATTATATCCGTTGTTCATACAAGTGGTCGAAAGGTCATTTTTTCAAAGGGTACCCACTGTTTTTCACTCAATAAATTGAAAGACGAATGAAAATGCTACAAGATGACAAAGCATGTCCCTATACATAAATCATCAAGTTTTCTTAATAAAGCCGATTTTTGTGAAAAATATAATTTTATGAAAAAGGTAATTCTAGATAGCCATGGAAATATCAAACTCATGACAGTTCGGTGACATTAATGAGTAATTCAGTAATTGTTATTGACAGTGTTTCAAAAAATCTCTCAGAATGAACGCGAATATCGATTATTCAAACGAAGTTCTTATGAAGTTATTTATTATACACGTACAATGTGATCAAATCATTGCCAGAACTTGCAGAAAATTCAACCAAATGGATCCTGAATTGACACCAGTGAACAAGAGGATGTTTCTGAGATTACAAAATAATTTTATCAAATGTCATGTGTTCATTATCAAGATGGGTTCACATTCCAGCTTCCGATCGAATTTGACAATTCTGACTAAATGTCTGACTGAATATATCATATTGTGAATGATAATATTGTCAATGATAATAATAATGTTACTCTCGGCAACAAACCGTATTGAAATTTTGAAGATGATTGGATTAGGAGAAGTTTCAGATCTCTTCGATACGGGTCACCCAGATCGAGATCCAATATCACGATTCGAGCATAATGGGAATGTGAAGAATATTAGAAAAACAGGACGCCCAAAAACAGCAACTACGCATGAAAAAGAATTAAATGTTGTAGTTTCATCCGTGGATCAACCCCATGCTTCTACAACCCAATTAATCTTAGATCATGGAATAAGTCAAATGTCAGTGATGAGAACTTTGAAAAAAGAGAACATGAAGCCGTATAAGGTGCATTTCATCCACGAACTGATTGACGGCGATGCTGAAAGGAGAAATACATTCTGTGAAATGTTTATGGCGAGAGGTATCAACTTTATCAGGAATATTCTGTTTTCCAATGAAGCTTCTTCCTATCTATTCGGATCGATCAATAGGCAAAACTGTCGATACTGGGCTTTCGAGAATCCTCATTGGGCCCAAGGGAGCCATACTCAATTTTCTAGGAAATTAAATATTTGGGCTGGTAATATGGACAATCGAATCATTGAGCCATTCTTCATTGAAGAACGTTGAATACCGACAAATACCTCACATTATTTTAGAATTAGAGATCTTCACTGCATTGATGAATTTGTTCCCCGATAGAAATGGTGGAGTACGTCAGAATATTTGGTTTCAATGTAATGTAAGACAATATCTTGATGCCGTATTCAGAAACCGTTGAATAGGACGACGTGAAATCATCGAATGGCCAGCACGTTCTCCCGATCTTACACCTTTAGATTTTTTCAGTAAAATTTGAATGTATATGAAACATGGAGGTATCGGTACCCATCGGATGCAAAGAAGTCACAAGAACTATTTTTCTATTTTTCACCAAGGATTCTTTACAATATTGTTGATAGAGCTCTGCATAGACGATTACTTCAACGCGGTCCCGGGCCCAATGTATTGTGGGGCGGGCTGAACGCGGACTAGATGATCTGTGAATTCTACGCGGCCGGCCTTGCGGGTTCCGCGTTTCCCACGGGCCTGCTGGTCCCACGGGATGTGGGATTAAACGTCACTAAAGGGTAGGGAAAATTCTAAAACGATCTATGTTCATGTTCATAGATTTATGGGATTTTCTCTCCTCGTTTCTGAAAATGAAAATAGAAATTATAATAATTATCTCAATATATTTGTAGTGAGGACAAATTGCCGTGCGGGTCTCGCGGGCCGTGCGGACCTCGCGGGCTGTGCTGGCCTCGCGGACCGAGCGGGCTTTGTGAGCCGTGCGGACCTTGCAGGCCCTGCGGGCCTCGCGGGGCGGGTCAGAATAACCATGAGTGCCAGGCAGTGCGGGGCGGGCCAAACATTTGTGAACTGCGGACCGCGCGGGCCGCCATTAAATTTCTCGCCGTGCGGATTCCTGCGGGCCGGGCTCAATTTGTGAAAATGCGGGCCGGGATGGGCCGCGAAAATCAGGCACGTGCAGAGCTCTAATTGTAGATTCACCCCGTATATTATGTGTACCCACTCAGAAATTCAAACATTTCAACAAATTCATTTATAACAATTTTTAAAATACAGACATAGAATAAAATGACCTCTCTGAAAATTTGATCTCGAGCAGCTATTAAATTTCAAAATCTCAGTATGAAAAATGTAGTTCTATTTTGCGTACTGCTCTCAATGCTTAGATTCTTCTATACATATAACATTATTAGTTCAATATTCATTTGTATACATACATACCATTTATTGTGTTTGTTGTCTCTTTTTCCTTTAGAGCTGTTAGTTATAAGTAACTCTAGAATAAATGTTGTATTCTACTTAGAACAATATATTTTAACATTGCAATCGACACTGCTGTCATCATTATTGGTAGATTCAATATTTATGTCTATGTATGAATTTTTATATATTTTCTTTCCGTAGCTCTTAGAATGATCATCATTGTTATATATAATTATAAGTATTAGTCATTAGTAACTCACAGAACCCTGACCATGTTTACCTAAATATTTTTATACAAATGTTATATACGTAATGTATTTATTTCTTGGGTAAATAAAATAAACTATAAACTATAATAGCCATCATTACACGCTCGTTGAATAAAATACTATTATTTCCATGGCAGCGATGCCTTAGCTGACGGGTTAGAAGAGGTAATTCTACGTTAACGGAAGTTAACGGAAAGCTTTATGCAACCGACCCTCATCAGTCAATAAACTTCGCTAAACAATAGATTTCAGTGAATAACCTTCCAACTGAAAATGTAGCATTCCTCAATACAATGGCATGACACATCAAAATGTTTTGACAATGTTTGATCTTTCTTATTCTTATAATATCATATCTTTGATTTTAACCCTCGTTTTATGTTTGTGTTTCACAGTTTTCAAGCCATGCTGACTCTCCGGACATCGCTACCTCTACCCTAAGGAAGAAGCGACACGTGGCGATTTTAAATTTTAATTAGCATCGAGTGAACACCAACGTGTTTTAGGTCGATTTGAATCTATGTCGAGGTACCGCACGGGGGTAGCTACGAGACGAGTACTTACCCGAGGGAAACGGAGTGGAAACTCCCCCGTTATTTATTAATTCTTCATGAAGATCGAGCGATTACAGTCATGCAAGAGAGGGTGGAGAGAGGACTCACCACATTCCGGCGACGAATATTATGCATGCATAATGAATCAATCATTGTGCATCAGGCTATGTAGATTAGGGACCCTTACCTGAAACAAAGAGGGTTTAAATTACTACTTTATAAGAATGAGTAGGTATACATGAAATATTCAATAAATTCTAAAGTAGCTGTATACGGCGGGATAATGAGTTCAACATAGAAGAACAAAGAAAATGACTATTCAAGAATGTTATCGGATCCGTGAAATGTCAATTTTGATGTTGGTTGCTTACTGTTGTTTATTTACTGTCATTCTCGTGACAAATTCATTGTTCATATGAAAAATTAATTTTTATCCATTGAATTTTTTCCTACCGATATATTAGGCAGAAATATGAAAAACTGATGGATTGAATCGGATTGGTTTTGTTCGAATGATTTTGCATCAAACAAATTGTATCTGATAGAATCTGTTTGGAATTGAATTGTTTTTAAATTTGTTTCGAGTGAATTGTAAAATAATAGTACATTGAACAAGATTGGGAAAGTGAAGTGTTACTGTAAGAATATAAATTTTTAGTATGAGCGTAACGTACTATATACATAAATACAGGGTGATTGATTGAAACGATTCATTTGAAAGTTCAAGTGATCGCATAAATGATCTCGCTCTATCTTTCTGAAATAATTTAATGAGACGGTGGTGCCGTTTGGGAAATTCTTCACATTACCTGTCAATTCCATAGCCATCTATCAATAACCATCGTGAGATTTATGGACGATTACAAAGTTAAACGAGGATCGCCAATAATTGTTTGTAATTCAAAAACCTGAGAAGATAGGTATAGGTATAATACACATGAATGAGTAGGTAATCCGAACTGCTATCAATCACTTTTTTAAGTGAATAAATCAAATGAATTTTTGTATATCCCTGTATGAAATTAGATGAGATCTCACTACAGGGCGAATTTCATAGTCTCAGTCAGTCACAGCTGAAAAATTTTTGAAGTCATGTTTTCTGAGAAAAAAAAATTCAAAATGATTATCAACTCAGAAACGCTTACAGATATTTATAGGGAAATATCAAGAGAAGTTGTCAGAAAATTGATGGAGATTCTGAAAATGATATCAAATAAAAGGTGTTCACTTCGAAATATCAAAGTTGCTACTTCTTTTTGGTAGAAGCGGAAACACCGTATTATTGGAATTATTTAAGAACGATAGAACGGGTTTGTTCATGCGATTACACCAACTTTCAAAATGATCCCTTGCCTGGTTGGTCAGGAACGTCTAATGGACCGTTTCAATCAATCACCCTGTATAAGGTACCATATATTCAACATACTATAATGAAATAATATATAAATAAATATATATAAATATAAACATTTATAATATAATGATGAATTATTATTAGTTCATTCTTTTAATATTAGAATGTGTGAAACTTGTCAGTTGTGAATACGTGACTTCTTCTCTTCCAACTGTTCCATATATCTTCTCATGAAATGAATATTCAGATACAATGTGAATTGTCTAATGGAAATGAATGAATTATGATGATGAAAATGATTATACTGAGTGACGATTGAAAAAAATATTACTTTCCGTTCCTTTCGATGGGTGAACATGATATTCTAAGTAATATTCCAAGTACGAATTGTGTTGAAAACTGGAACAGATTCGTTTCCGAATCGTTCACTAAGATGAGTAGGAGCTTTGTTTTTATGAAAATATATTTGTGTTTCCATATTTTTTTACAATCATTGAATAAGAAATGAAACGGGCTGTAAGTTGAACCAAAACAAACATGGAGTTGCAATATGAAAAACAAAATTTAGGGATGGTTTTTCGTAGGTTGTTTGCCAGGGGGTGGATTTTGCTATGTTGTATGAAAAAGCTTATGATCTCCTACGACACGTATTTTTTTCCAATTTTTTTTTCTAGAAATAACTGAAATATCTGCTGGCCTGAAAGCTCTGGGGCACCCAGTGTAATAACTTCTATTTCATTTTTTTAGAAACGAGGAGAGGAAATCCCACACAAAAGGTGGAAAAATGAATCTGCCACCTCTAAGATTTTTTATAGAAATAATTTTTGGAAGGATAATAACTCTTGAAAATCTCAAGAAGGCATGACAATACTTAAATTTTACAATATTTGCAACATTTTTTGCAACAATTCCGATTTTTTTTTAAATGTCTTTCATGTGACTTCTCCACATTCTCGACTTGAGAATATTGAAATTACACATACAGTGTAGAAATTTGTTTCGAGGTTATTTGAAAATCAACCTTCATTTGATGTCATTTTCACGACAAATTGGGGCTACTATTACACTTGGAATTCCATGGAAGGTCTTATCGAAAGAGTGAAATTTTGCCGTCTTATTTCGGGATACCCTGTACATTGAATCGTAACCAATTCGTTTGTTCCTGATGAATATTCTCAATTTCCTTAAAACTTTTCGCCTCATTCGAAAATCAAATGAAAAACTTGTATTCAAAAATTTCAAGGCGAATCTACGTGCCGTATCAACTCCTCTCAATCCTGACGAAACTCTAAACTCAATCAAACTCTCATATTCCTCGTAATTAAAGTTCGTCGAAAATTACTCTTCTTCTTCACCAAGTTTTATCGCAAATAATTCGTTGGAGTTTGTACGATTCATCCCTCAGGCAACCTGAAAAGGCGGGAGATGCTTTTGATGTTAGTAACAGTATTATTTATTCCTTTCTCCAATTATCAGCTCGATTCGGTAGTAACATTGAAGCTGTGATCACATCATCACAGATTTTATTCCTGGTGAGAAAAAAAAACATTGATTAGTATTACGGAGATATTTCGGATTCAGTAGTTCAAGATTCTTCAGATCGTGACATCCCAAACTAATCCTAGAATTCGGGAAATCAAGTGCAGAGCATTTCGAGGTTCTGTTCTGGCCAATTTTGCTTCGTTCATTCATAAATGATCTTGCCAATCTAGATATAACGGAAAGTGTCCCATTTGCTGATGATATCTCATTATTGTGGGACCATATAAACTCGGTTCAGTTGACAGAAAAAATTGACCCTCGTGATACTCCATACAATATAGGTTGTTCCATCAGAAGTTTTTGACTCCGAAAGGAGAAGAAGATTTTGATGAGGTTTACTGAATTCTGATGGAATCCTAGATATTTGAGTTCTATACAGAGTATATTGATGTATGTTATCCATAGCTTCAATATAGTCAAGTAGAAGACACGAGACTTCACCTCTATCTCCTAATCGAAACAAGTCGTCAGTGCGTTCAGAAGTACAGTGGTCGTCTTATGAGCTCAATCCAGATTGAGTTGACGAAATAATAATATCCTCACTGGAAACAGAATCGAGGTTTTTCTGATAGGTCAGATACGCAAAGTCAGTTGGGAAATTTCATTCAGGTTTCAACAGTGCATTTTTCAATATGGAAAGGAAGTGATTTGACTCGATCGCCTTGTTGAAAAGTAAGAATTAATTAGATGCTGTTCCATATACTTTACTTTACTTTATCTTCTTCAGAGAAAATCAATCTGAACCGATGGCGTCGGGCGTCGCTATTTATTGCGTCAATGTATCTTTCCACTGTCTCAGAGCTGATGGTTCTAAATTCTGAAATTTTGATTGCGAACGCGGTTGAACTTATCAGGTAATGCATGTTGTTCTTCAGTTTTTTCTGCATTCAAAATAATTATGAAGAAGGAATTTATCTTCAGGTTACCTTGAAGGTTTGACTGGACCTTGGAGGTTTGGCTCTTTATCAATATATCTAGATTCCTAAAAGTATGCCAGGTCTGACGCGAGTCTTCATTTTCGTGAGTGAACTTCAAGTATTCTTTTTTCAGCAGTGAAGTTTCTAAGGTCTTTGTAGCTAATCCAGTTGGACACTTTCTCTGTTTGATTTGATTTCTTGAATGCTTTGTCGCTAGTCTGCTGAATGCTGCAGGAAGTTGAAGGGTTAAGTTGTGAAACAGCATCAGCTGACACCTCACATTTTCATCCATGTAATTTCGGAATCAACAATGAACTTAACTCTTTTGTAGGATGAATGGAGACGATTTATTATTATTATCATCATCATTGTTTAGTAACCCTCACACTCAAAAAATGAGCGTGAATGTTGGAAATTTTCAAAATATTCTCAAGTAAATTGAGCATTGCGTGGACTGTGAGAAGGGAGAACATTAGACATAAGGTCTAGATAAGAAATTTATACATTGAATTTCGAAAAATCACGGTTAGAAAAATATTTTTCCACTTCTAACCAGAGAAGTTACCATTATTCCAGGTATTCTTCTAATGAGAAGTAACACTTTTATTTCATCTAGGTAAATATTATCAATCAATAGCGTCGATGATACGTAGTATACACATGTAGATATCGATGCCTATGCAACCAATGAAACATAAAAGTAATATACGAAACGTAAAAGTAATATAGATAAGATGCGAAATTCACTACAGCCCGAAGCGATTTCTGCAATAATTATAAAAAAAATGTTTCGAGTTATGGATAATTATCAATTCTAAAGATATCACAAATCATAAGTGAGCTAGCTGAGCTGTCACTGTCATGTGTCAATTAGAGATGGGCATCAACTGAGAAATACCAATATGTGGGAAGACTGATATGATTTATAACGTACATCAGTTCGACGGTAGCATGTTCATGAGGTGTGGCTAGTTCAAATCATTTCAATGAACACTGTATTTTTGATATATACTACTTGCGATATTAATCAGTATCGATATTCTGATTCCCATCCCTTATTTGTGTCCGAACGCATCTCTAGTCTATGTTTACGTTTAATAAAACATGCTGATATTTCAGTGTAAGGATTGGAAAGAATATTAATAAATAATATATACCTCGGGAAGGGATGCTATTATATAGCTTGCACGTTATATCCTTCGGCGCTTATAAAAGTGCTAGCTCACTTCTCTCACCCTAGGTATATGATATATTATTATTTTATTAGTTTATTTCATATCATTGAGTTTACATTCCATCAAAAGATGATCAGAAATTCCTTGAAGGTCAACAGTACCAATGTGGGTGATCAAATTAGATTCAGAACATACCAAGGTACCAATAAGGGTCTGTGTTGAGGGAGTGACTCTCGTAGGAGTGTTATCAAATTGCTGGAGATCATAAGAGTCGAGTGGATGTTGAAAACTTCTGGACCTTGTATAAAGGAGAAAAGAGATTGACATATCTACCCACCGCTTTGGGTCAGAATCAGAAATCAGTATTCGAGTGACCTATGTAAATTCTTTATGTATGTAAATTCTTTCGATTTTCAAAGGACCCCACGTCAACTTGACACCCCGTATCGACGTCGAAATCAATTCGTTATACATGTGCGTCCATCGAAGGGACGATTCTTCTTTTTTTTTCGGTCTGTCGAGTGACAGTTGAACGTCGCGAATGAAGGGTTGTTGTTGGAACGTGACGATCACGACCTTTGTTCGATTGCAGCAACTTTTTACCTGTCAATCAACTGGTAGGAAATTACATTGCTTGTGACAGCGATGTAAATAAGCAAATCCATTCCCGTTTTTCGGTCTCAGTGATTTGAACCGTGCTGAACAGCTGAATGCAGCATCATAGAAGAACTCTTTCAATTATTTTTTTTGTTCCGCTTCGATTATGGATTCATTATGACACCTTAGAGCAAATCGGAATCTCGTCCATTACGATATCATTACTTTATTCTCTCTACGTTCTACGATCTCTCGATATTCTGAGAAAAAAAATCTAATCCAGATATTCTAAGCAACTTGAGAGATATAAATCGCATTATTGAACTTTTTGATTCAATCTGTCAACTTGACCGCACTATCCTTCAAATTTGATTCCTATACTGCTATCGTATTATTCCTAAACCACAGGAGTATGAAAACCATTTCCACTTTTCTGCTGTCTCGGTCCAAATGTTGGAAACTTACCTAAAGCGCATCAAGACTAATACTATAAACATTCACCTAATCGATTATTTTTGATTGAATCACATTACTGTCTCAATCAACAGCATAATTCGAACTGGGCAGTTTCCCAAGTTCTGGAAAAATGGGGTTGTCTAGCCATTAGTCGAGTGCAATTCACCATCCGACTCCTCGGGCCTTAGACCTATCACCACCTTGCCTTCCCTCTCGAAAGTCATAGAAATGATTCCGAAAGATCAAACCAATGTTTTTGTGAACCAACGCGAAATCACTTCAGTGTACTCTGGATTTTGAGCTCAACACAGTACCACAACCGCTCTATTGCCCATAATCGATGATATTTTCATAGCTGTTGACGAAGGTTTTTTGAATAATTTGCCTATTGTAAAGCCTTTGATACTCTTGATCACGAAATTTTGTGCAACAGACTTTCCTACCTCGGCTTCTCTGAGAATGCAGTAGGAATCATTAGAAACTATCTAACAGCTCACAAGGGTCTCTACCACTCTTCAGTTTATATATAAGCGACTCTGACTTATTTGTAGAGAAATGCAACATTCACCATTACGCAGGCAGTTAGATATTTTATTTCCATTTAGGTACTTTGACTCAGCCCAGCTATATATCAATAACGATCTTTAGGCAATTTTTGATATTTCTCCAGCTCATGAGTTGAAACTTGAATCGAAAAAATCTAGGTCGTGGCTCGATTCAGAGTTTCGCTTCAACAATCCTGTTAACTTCACTCAAACCAGTTGTAACGTTCTCAGACAATTATATCCGGATCGAAGAAATCTTCAACTCGAGTTGTGCGAGTCGCTTATCATGTCTGAAATTTCCTACTGTGACAGTATTTATGGGCCTGCCTTACTGCAATTTCATTTTTCGCGTCTGCAACGCATCCAAAACAGCTGCATACATAAGGTTTCCCTTTGGTGTACGAAAATACGACCATTTTTCCTCTCAAATGAAGGAATCAGGTTGGTTGAAACTAGAGAAACTCAGAATGATGCACCTTTTGACCAAAACTCACAAGATTTTGAGAACAAATAAGCCGAAGTATCTCTGAAAGAAACTTTTTTCAATATGAATACATTTTCAACCACGTAACAAATCTACCTTGGTCATCCCCAAATACGAGTCGGCTACTTTCACTCGCAGGTTCTCTCACACTGCTCCCAAATATTTCAACATACTTCCCAGTGAATTTAAATCATTCACTATCACTAACTTTAAAAAACGGCTGAAATTGCATTTACATGAGTAGATCCTCTATATTTTGACCTGACTCATTAGGGATAGCGCCTTAATATCACTGTTACTGTTGATCATTTTAAAGGCTGACACTACGCCTATTTGCCAATATTTCGTTATTATATTATTTCTTTGGAATTGGTATCACTGAACTGTCAGCGACACATCATAGATTCAATTAAATTTTTCTTCATATTATATTCTATTCTTCCCGTTGATTATCGATCGATCATATTCCCAAAATTCCGACTTGCAACTCGAAATTTGAAGAGAAAAAAGATTAGTTGGTGGCCTCTCTAGGATTTCGTATATTTTCTCTTGTAGATAACATCATCGTTAATCGTTGGAACAATAATGATATCATGAGCGAGTGCAGTTCGTTATCCTGGATATGGTTTATCAAAAAAGCAATGAAGAAATCTATTCACCAAATTGAGAATCCTTAAACACTGGTGAGAATAGGTGACATTGTCACTATAGCGTGTAGAATCAACTTGAATACTTGTACAATTCTTTCATCTACGTGTTTTACTAAATCAACAGTCTATTACAAAAAATATCTCTCAGAAAATAATCGTCACTAGAAACTATCATTTTAAATATTCGTTTCGTTTACAATCTGATCAGACGACACTTTTGATTGTTCTTCCGCTTCTTCTGCAATCGCTTTGGTTCTTTTGCAACTTCCAGCTTGATCCTGAGAGGAGTTGATGGAATCTTGAATCTCACTACATCTCCAGACAGCTTGGGATTCATGGCAACCCTTCTCGAAATGTTTTTCTGTATGTGGACAGCCTCCTCTAACCTCCTTCGAAGAATTTGATCGCCAAGGCAAACATTCATGAAGGTGATGTCGGCTTGCGCAGATGACAACAAAGATACCGGATCCAAAAATCTGCAAGGAATACGGAGATGAGAATCATGGTCGCAAAATGTACATTAAATACTAGCTGAGTCAATAGGAAACACTAAAGATACTCACCGAAGGATGCTGGACCATAACTCTATGGGAAGAGCTGGTAAGCTAAAGCAGGCAACGCTGAGCAAGTTGAATATCTGGAACATCTTGAATGAAGTACAAGTACAAACTGAATGAGAAGAGCCGGGTTCGTCCCTTTTATAGGTCGACTTGCTCAATGAGGTAGAACCGATCCGAATCACTGGACCTTGAATATGGCGCGAACTGAATTGATAACAATGTGTGCTGCTCTAACTATGTTGGTGATACAATTCCCTAGGTGTTCTCAATGAACAATCATTTATTATGTCTTCAAATATGGATGAACTGAAACTGTCATTTTTGCAAAGTCAACACTATTCGCTCAAGTCTAAAATCTTGACCTTCGCAATTAAGATATCATTTCTGGAATATCTTGCCTAATGGCTAATGTTGCCTTCAATGCAAACCTATAATCTCCAACCATTCGTACTGAAAGGAGTCAATACAATAATTTTTGTTCGAATACTAACCTGAACCGTTGGAAAGAGAATTGAAAGCTTTTCCACTGTTCCACTGGACCCCCTTCCCATTCTAATGGTGACATCTACCTCTCCTAAGGGGTTCAACCATAAGGGATAAGAATACTCATTATTGAAACAGAATTAACCTGTCTTTTTGAGTCTCCATATCATCAACTGGAAGAGAGATATTGAGGGTAGGAAGTTTTAGAAATGTCACCCTGTATATATCTTCATTACAACAATTAATATTCATAGAAATAATTATCATAGTTTCTATTTGCACTTGTAGAATAGATGAAAGGAGAGAAAAATCCCATAATGTCACCACATTCATCATCAGTTGTTTTTTGGTAGTATACCAAGTTTTTGTAGTCTGGATATTTGGATGACATTTGATTTGTTAACTAATCTAGTACCATTATTCCTATAGTACAGCGCACTGCAAAAATGCAACGGAAGTAACAACGTTGTAATGGCGTTACCACTATTTGATAAACATTCGACGATCTGTGACGTAGTGAATGAGCCCAACTTAAATCGTTTGAAAATATGACATTAACAATAATAGAATGAGTGAGAAAAAAATTACTGAAAATGTAGAATCTTAATAATCAAACGAATTTTAGATAGGATCACTGGACTAACAAATGTGAGAAAATATCTTACATCAAAAGACTTTTCAGTTGATATTTTCTTGCTATTGTTATTTTCCACAAGAACATATTATATTGGATGACTTTTCGTTATTAGCTGGGATGTTGAATATCAATGAAAAAGAAATATTTCGATAGGAATCACCGAGGAAATATTTATACCTCACATTGGAAATAGACTCATCTGATGTACTAACGTAGAAAGAATATAGATTCTATTTCAATGTATTCAGAGTGAAGAGTTGTTGATTCTGTTCGAGACAACATATAGAGAGAAGCTTCCTCATCTGTTCTTGAGAAGCTTATCTATAGGAAATACAAAACAAAACTGACGCATGGGATTCGTGTACTTTTTTCCTATCTCGAAGAGAGAAGTCGTCTGAAGAAAGTGTAGAAAATCTCTGGAGAAATGGCAAGCGCTACGTTCAATTATGCACTGAGTAAAGGCTCTACAATTTATCGGGCATGTCACATTTGAAGGAGGCCGTTCTTTCGAAACATCAACGAAGAACCAGCAATTATTCAAACCTAGTCATCGATTCAATCATCCATTCATTCATTCATATGGTACTTTCCGAAATACATTTCTATTTCTTTTCAATATATGGATACTAATTAAACACTATCGTATTCATTACGGTTTCCTCCACCCACAGTAACGTGGGACACTGAGTGAAGCGTAGTTCTGGCGAACTATATAAAACCGTCAAAAACATGAAACGTTTCAAGAACTTTCCAGACAATTACTATCGAACAACTGTTTTCCTTGTCATAATCACTGCATTATGAACCTCGAAAACAACTCCATTGTTCATAATAATGATGCATCAGGAGCAAATGTGGGAAATTCTGAAATAAATTCGATAATTGGAGAGCAAAGTGAGAATCTAATAAAGAAATTCATTATGGTTTTTAGAATCGACAATGCTTTTACTTGACTGCATAGTGACGGAAAAAGTACACAAAGATAACATTACCAGGAACATAATGAATCAGGAAAGTGTTTCGTTGACACATTAAATCATCATAGATAACAAATAATCTAATCGACATTGATATCCATAACTCATATATCATTGCTGAAAAGGGAGGGGTTGTGTATCTGCTCAAGTATAATATCCCTGATATTAAAAATCTTTCATAGGAGGTGATTGTTTTGAATTTCACAGTCGAGAATTTTGGCCAAATTGAAAATGTATACGGTAATGATAACGCGAACACTTTCTGTAAATTTGTTCTGTTGTCAGAGGTGACATAAAAAAATTAAGAACAAAAACCCTACTTCTGATGAAGAAAATCCTGTATTTTATTACCTCAGTCGCCTCGTCAGTCGCTTATGCGAAGAAGTTACTTCTGAGGGTTTACCGAAAAATTAAATACAGTGATGAGTAGATGCAGAATTTCTAGCCAATTCAAAATAACCATACTGTCTGTTAGTTAATATAGAGACGTGGTATTATAATTACTCTAGTTTTGAAGGGATTTTCTCTTCTCGTTTCTAAAAATAAAAATAGAAATCATAATAACTTCGTAATATTTGTAGTGTGGACCGATTTATGTTCCAAAATGTCACTGCGCTTGGAATTCAACCTTCAGATACAGTGACACCTTTTCAAAGAAATGTTCTGAGATGAATATATTCGATGAATATCAAAATTTCTACTGATCTTGATGTAGTGTACGTTTCGGGAACGAATCTGCTAACACTTTCAACACTATGAATAAATAATGTTTCTCTTTATAAAGATGGAATGTTCGTCTTCGACACTGCACAGTTGTCACTGTTTTCACTATTGATAAATATTGTTTCACCGAAGAGAAATAAATATATGTAGATATAAGATATGTGGAAATTTTGATATTTATCAGATATATTTCTCGTCAAAACATGATTCAAAGAACAAGGTGTCACAGGAAAAAAGTGAATTACTCTTTCAGGTATTTAAAGGTTGAATTCCAAGCGCAATGACATTTTGGAGCAGATCATAAATCTGTCCGTACTTCAAGATGATTATTATTGTTTCGATTTTTGAAGGAACGAGAAGAGACAATATGAAAATACCCATATTTGATATATTTATAACAAACCAACTGTTGTTGAAATATTCCATGAAAAGAATATAGTTGTCGTATAATTCACTATTCGGCAGACACAAATCCTAGAATTCAACGGTTTTCATCATACCTCGTTTATAAATTTTGATTACAGAATTGAGGAAGTGAGAAGAAGTGATGAATTTAAAATGATCACCCTGTATATCAATTCGTATTTGTATCATTGCCTTATGAAAAAACATGTGATTCATTGTGATTCATGGTTCTCAACGTTCAATGAGAAAATTTTCGTTACAAATAATTTTAATAATTTCAATATCAATGAAGCGATATTGTTAGCGATTCCACAAAGTTAAGAAAAACTCACAGACTCTACGAGTTGACATGTGCCGATTGAAATAATCGTTACACCACTGAAATTATCTTAAACTAATTGAATTCCTTGTCCAATGTTCTCTGGTTCCCTCAATGGATTTGTAAAATGAAAAAGCGAACATCAGTGAAATGAAATTGGCACAAATTGTACTGCAGTTCTAGGGTTTGATTCAATAATACTGAATTCTAATGGGATTAACAATGCAAAATTTTCAGGATATCGAATTAAGAGACTTTACCAGACGGGAATAATAAGCGGGCCGCAGTACAGTACACTGTACGCTGCACATTTGATGAAGCCAAACGAAAGTAGGCAAGTACTGTTGATATTCGTGGGTCCTCTGAAACCTTCTTAAACTAACAATTCACTGATCCAGACACATCACAGTTCTGAGAGAACTCATTTATTTCGATCAAAACCACGAGTCCTTTGAATTATATCAATACCTTGGTGAAAATATTATAAAACCTCGGAGATGAGAGTTGTTCTAAGAACTGAATGCAATTCTGGCAAATTTATAGTTGAACAAAGTTGTCGAAATCAAACAACTGCCAAAACGTGCGAATAAAAAAACAAACAGAAAACCAACTAATAGACTTCGAGTCAAGTTTTGCTCCGGTTCAATGTGGGGTGCCACAAGGCTCTGTATTGGGACCGACTCTATTCATAATTTATATCAATGACATTGCTTGCAATTTCCCAAATACCACATTCTCTCCATTTGCCGACGATACAAGTATAATCATGAATGAAAACAGCCTTCAGTCACTCTCAACAATATCTACAAATACAATGAACCAAATTTCGGATTGGTTTCTCGCAAACCGGCTCGCTGTGATCTATAGCAAAACACATAGTATACTTTTCCAACTATATCAAACTTCGGAAAACATTGAGATCGACCTTGACAACGACATAATGAGACCGCTTGAGTCAACAAAATTCCTGGGTATACTGATACACAAAAAGCTAGATTGGTCGGAACATATCTCAAAACTCAATGTTAAACTCAGCCGCATAGTCTTTGCAATCCGAACCAAACAGTTGCCAAAACAGTATATTTCGCATATCTCAGTAGTATCTTGCAATATGGAATTGAATTTTGGGGAACGGCCGTGAACAGTAACAGTACATTCATCATTCAAAAAAAAAGCTATCAGAGCACTATTCGGTATAAAATCAAGAGAATCTTGTCGAACGATATTGAAACAGCATACATATGGATTTCAATACTTAGATTTCAATACTCATTCACAAAAAAAAGAAATACCTTGAAGAGAGCGTCAGACTTAAATGCATATTCTACACGAAATCAAGATTTCATGTTACCAAATTATTCATATACCTCAACACGAAGAGGACCTCTTTACTCTGGAATCAAAGTCTATAATCACGTACCCCACAGTTTGAAATCACTCTCCAACAAAAAAATCAAGTTGGAAGTCAAGAAATTATTTCTGTACCATGTTTTTTACAATGTTGAAGAATATTTCGCAACTACTCTCTAGTGGTGACAGTTGACATATTTATTTCATGTTCTTCACCTTGTCCAATCAATATAATATATTGGTACGTTTCAGTTAAAATAAGAATTAATAATTGTCAAATTCTTAATCGAAGTGTCTCTCAATTCCCGATGCTGTAATGGCTTCAGGTATATTCCTTTATATTCTGTAACATAGCATAAGAGAACTCATTTTATGAAAAATGTATCTATCTGGGAAATAAAAAAGTAAAAAAAAATGATGGTTCTTGTGATCAGTTTAGATCATTTTAGAAGAATATGCTCGGAAATAAGGTCGTGTTTGTAAGGAAATGCAGATACTGTCATCCAGGGACTCAGGCGGGGCAGCGTAAATCTTCAGGTGACCCCATTGAAAAAAGTTCAGTGGAGCCAGATCAGGTGATCTGGGTGGCCACTCAATATGTGCCCTTCTTACAATGCAAGCCTGAGAAAAATTTTCATCTGAGAACTGACGCACAGGTTGAACGAAATGAGGTGGCGCGTCATCTTGTTGAAAAATGATCGTTGCATGGTCTTCTTCATTCATCATTCATCATTTTCGACATTTTGTTAACGCTGTATAGATATTCCTTTATAGATGAACATGGAATGGAATTCATCAGTGATGGAAATACAAATTTATTTTCTGGATTCGTGAAACGAGTTCATGAAATTTGTGAGAAACAATGAATTTTTGATATTTCCTCAGCGGCTTGTATCAGCCCGGTTCCAGTTCAATTCTTTGGCTGTGAGGCTGTGAAGAATATCGGCCGATATCTAATTAATACTCTAGTCGTAGTCAGAATTTTAGCCTTAACGGCCCTCTAATGATCATTTTCTCTGTCGCTAAAATGCAATGGGAGTTACAAAATATCTCAATAATTGACGACCTCCTCTAATTGAAGAGGGCCGAGAGAGCGAAAAAAGAACAGTGGATTCGGTAGAATACACAAAGCACTAACTCATTATTTTGCAGATTGGTTCAATTGTTTTTCTTTGCCGATCAGGACGGCTCACGAGACGAGCGCAGGCAGGTACAGAGTGAGGATTAATTGAGCTTTCCAAATCGATCATTGCTATTGTTGAATCGAGGGAGCTGTTCTCTTCTCGAGAAGCGTTCGAAGGTGAGGTTTTCGGCTTCGAATTATGCCGAGAAACTCCAGATGTTTCAATGGTGCACTGATGATTTTATCCTCATCCTTGATGTGTACCCATACTTTTCCCCTAATGATCAACGATCTAGTGACTAAAAAGGAATAGAAAAACGCTACATCATTCGGTTCTTTCTCATTCAGTTGGTTTTTTGTACAGGGTTGGTCAATATGTTTTGATAACCTACTTAACTACATAGTTAATTATGAGAGCTATAAAAAAATTGGAGAACAAAATTGTAGGGATTCATGTTCTCAAAATACCAAAAAATAACAATTGTTCTATAGGTCACATAATTACCTTATATATTCCTTAATTTTTATCAATCCTGTTCTGATTTGAAAAATTTATCATTTTTTTTAGATTTTCTGGGATTTTCTCTCCTCGTTCCTGAAGAAATAAAGAAGTTATAATGATTATTTCAATGAATTTGTAGTGAAGGACAGATTTGCGATCTGCCCAAAAAGGAACTACGCTTGAAATTTAACCTTCAGATACCTGAAAGAGAAAATCTCTTTTTGTCAGTGACACTTAAAAAATGTTTGTCAGTAAAAAATACATGAGATCTAGCTGTCACAGTTTTAAAAATGTTGAACATCGAATATGGTTTGAATAGGCATCATTCCAAAGCTTGTTCACTAATGGGTTTTGGATTGTGATATGAAAATATTTGTTTTTTTTTTGTTGGTGGTGAGCCCTACATTTTTTTCTGTTGGTATGATGTACATTTATGTTGGCAACATGGAGTGTGCACTTTGTTTACCATTCTATGTTCTAAGTTCAGTGACAAAAATGGCCGACATGGCATAATGTGTTTTCTGTACAAGAATTTTTTTTTTTGGTTGAAATAGTAGAAATAAACCAGTCAAGGATAAGAGTTCTAGTTTCATTCATCATGTCAACACGTTCAACTTGTCTTTATAGCTCTCATAATGATTGACAGGGTGTCAGAATATATAGAATTCAGATACCTCGATAGATACACACCAAAAATAAATAATGAGAAGTAATCAGACACATACAAACGGCTGTATCAAAAATTGTTTCAAACAACAAAAATCAGTTTATATCTCGGCAAATATTTGAATGTGAATCTACATTAGAAGTATGACTCGAAAATCTAGCCAAAAATGTTACGTTACCAAAATACAGGGTATTATAGTTCAATGAGAGACGAAAAAATGATTAATATATCTGAAAGCGCTTGAGATATTCCGGTCATATTTAGTACATAGTGATACACACATTTAGAACATTTGATGAAGGCACATGTTGTTCAATTCAAACACAGGTCCAATAGTAATAGAGAGATACAAATACGTAAACTGTCTCGCTTCGCTCATCATAGACCAAGAAGGAGCGTCTCAAACCAGCTTTTCATTATTACAATATACTATCATGGAGACACAGAATGTCGACGTTATTTGTCGCATGATGAAAACAAGTTAGACAATTCACCCAATTGAATGACAAACACATAACAAGTTTAGTGTCGATTGTCATTATTGACGTATCCTGATAACTCCTCGAAGTATCGTCGAGCATATCGGGATAGTGATGCCCGCTTGTCTGGCTCCAATAAACAGACTTTTTCCTACTCACCGCACCAGTTCCAAAGTAGTCTCGTCCATGCGAAGTTTGAAGGGAAAATCATCTGCTGTCGAGAAGTTTCAGAGACACTGTGGAACCGAAATGGATACTCGAACGGACCGACAAAGTTCTAATTGGAGCCGTCAGATAAATAAAAACAGGACGTTTCGGGCCATATGCTCGGCACTCAGGCCGAATTGACTTGGGAAGCTGTTCTACCTACATGTCTCCCGTTCACAAAGTTTCTCATTTGTTTCTGCACATTTTGGCTGATGAAGATTTATAAAGCCTTTCCTCATGCGAATAGGAGTTCTCAGTATATTATTTATTATTGTGACGCACTTTGCTCATCGTACACTGAGGGAACAATTGCGATAGCCTTATAAAACGAGTGTAACATACTCTTTCGTTTAATTTTGAGGAGTTTCTACTGAACATGTTCAATTCGTTCAATATAATAATCACATGCAAAATGGTTGCAGCTACACGGTGAGAAAATTAACCCGAATGGTTATGAAATATCCTCTTCTCTCTGTATGGTATATTATACCTGACGTTTGCTTGACAATTTAGTTACAGCAATGTCAAGAAAATGAAATTTGCTCATCGAATGGGAAACCAATTCCATACGAATAGAAAAACAATATTTCGATCATGGATGACTTTTAACTCGTGATTCCATTTATTATCCTAATTTCAAAGTTGTTACTTACGAACGATATTTCCATATGTCTATACTGTGGAAGCGAAATTACATAATAATTTGAAGCTGAATAGAAAATTTCTGAATATACTTGTACAGGGTGTTTCCCAACCTGAAAGATAAATAGTGGTTACCAAGGAGGTTCTGAATGCTCCATATATTATTTAATGAATCAGTCTTTATAACCGGGGTTAGAACAATTATTCACTCAGTCATGAATATTGGACCACCCAGTATATTTCTTTCAATTTCAGTATGAAGCTCACAATCGGGAAGTTGAATTTGTCGATCTATTCAGACAAAATAAAAATTCAGGTTTGGCTTCAGGAAATTTTATCCAAATGAAATATGAAAAAACACGAAATGTAAATATAAAGATTTTCATCAAACGGTATATTCACAAATACCTCTGTGTACAGCTGTGAAACACCCTCTATATTTCAAAATCGAAAATTCATACTAGTTCAATTAGGAAAATCCATTCTCGATTGCCGAGAACTCTATTTTTGACCGACTCTCTTCCTTGAATATTCGATTCGAACTAGAACTTGGTTCTATTCTGATCGAAGTCTAGCTTCAGACATGGAAGCTCGGAAGATGTAGACCTAAAACTAAAATTGTAACTCCAAATTGATTGAAATTTCGACTTCAAATGTAGGTTCAGAACTTCATCAATTTTTCGCTGAGAACTTAGTAATTTATTTGACTGAGAATATGAATTCGAAATTAAATGATACTGATGTGGATCCGAATTCATGATTTTGTAAAGGAAGTTGTAGTTGAGAGGTTAGTTTTCTGAAGTTCTTACTAGAGATTGTATAGAAAAAATATCGAAGTAGTTTTTTTTCTGCTGACAACACGAAAGAGAAACCTATAATGTTCGAGGAACATCGTTTCAACTAGAAATTCTACACCAGCTATAATATTCCGACAACAAAATCGAAATGAACAAAAATTTGGACATTCGTAATTTCGTCCACCTGAGATGAATTTTCATTGAACTAGTAATTCCCCCCTGCGCCCCCCCCCCCCCCGCCTCCTACTATTCCAGATTCCGACATTATTAGACTTCACAACATATTTATTTTTCATGAGTTCAGATCAATTTGCTCAGCAATGACATGCACAAGCAGATTGAAAATACGCAAAAAAGCGTGTTTCCTGATTGGAGACTAACGGCATTGAACGAAAGTGTTTTTCCGCCACGGAATCAAGACCAGTTATCGCACGATGTAAAGGGAGATTTATCGGGCAATTAACTTTTCGATGTCCCGATTTTATTGAACGCCTTATCCAGAAACTAGATGACGCGGTCGTTTTTTTGTCAATCTTCATTATCCTTTGAGGCAAACCAATCATTGGTACGATGGCATTGAGGAAGCTGAACATGTGCTGGGTTGGAACTAATATTATTAGGCTCGAAAAACTTATATACAAGGTGGACCATTAGTGAGGCGAAGCGAAATAGCACTCTGTTATTCCAGGTAGGAGAACAAAACTTTGGCAGGTTTTGTAGGTTCATGAGAAATCTATTTCAAAATGATTGTTCACTACACAGTGTGACCCAACAAAGCGTGGCGTATCAAATTTGTTTTTCCTTATGAAACACCCTGTATATCTCAATCTAATTGAGTACTCACTGAATTATGCTCACTTTCTGTTTCTTTCAATTGAAAAATTCGACGTGGCGTTGTCAAGTTGTAACCGTTTTTCCTGAAATGCAGACATAATTTCTGACTATCTCTAATTTCAGCAAGTCATCCTAACTTGCGTGACGATAGAATTTATAGTCAATACCATATTTTATTAAACTTCCAGCCGAACTTCCAACCTAGCCCGAAAATAAACTAAATAAACTAAAATAAACTATTGTGGAAAGAAATAACGCATATGTAAATTGATCATATTCACAGGTTGTTGAAAAATGAGGAAAGTTTGATAGCTGAGTTGTGAATTTTTGATATTGATGAATGATGCTTGGTGAAGCGATGATTGACAGGTCTCGAGCTGACAGTGTAGGTGGTTCAGTTCCAAGACAAATGTATAAAGCTATAATCAAAACAAAAAACTTATAGTATGCGCCTGATTGTCCATCTGACAAGCTCTGGCAGTATCGTTGATCGTGACCTTCAGGTTTCTTTTTCTTTATATTTTCTCACCATTTGTTAAAGTTTTCAATTCATTACTTTATTTCTAGAGTTTGCATTATATTATTTTTAGTAATGTTATGCTCATTTGCAAGCATAAATATATGCTCCTTATTACCTAGAATAAATGAAATAAAACAATTATTGTCTGAAAAAAAATTTGATATTTCAGGCATATGCGAAACATGGCTGCATCCGCATATTTCAAATGCATTGTTGAGAGTTGAAGGGTATAATCTCATCAGGAATGATAGACCCAATAAACGGGGAGGCGGAGTTGCTATTTATGTGAGAAATAATCTGAAAGTAATAGTTAAGCGAAAACCTCGAATATTGAACATTTATGGCTGGAAATCTTACTTAACAAGCAAAAATATGCAATATGTACCTTATACAGGCCACCAAAAGCCGATACTTTGTCATTTTTCAATAAATTTGAAGATACACTATTAGAAATATATCCGAAATATGACAAAATAGTATGCATAGGGGATGTGAATATTGATTTTCTTGATCCATACTTATCTGCTAGTAATCAACTTCTTGCCATTACCGGGAGCTTCAATTTGCTACAAATTATTTCTGAGCCTACCCATATTTCGAACCAAAGAATGACATTAATTGACCATTTCTACACGAATTCTTCGTATAGATATACGAATTCTGGATCACACCCAATATTAAACTGATGCAAAAACTCAGAGATAAAGCTCTTCAGAAATATAAAAAAACCAAACTTGGTGTTCATTTCGATTATCACAAAGACCTACGCAACTATACATCGTCTGCAATCAAGAGAGAAAAGAAAGCGTACTTCCAATACAAATTCAGTAACTGCAACTCGAAAGAGAAATGGAATGAACTCAAAAATTTGAGCATAACTAAATCAAAGAATAATGAACTTCCATCACCCCTTCGTGATGTGAATGAAATTAATAATTTCTTTCTAAATGCTAACAGAGACAATCAGCCCTCTGACGAAATCCTGCAATTTCACAACAATTCTTTAAAACACACCGTTTTTTCTGAACTTGAGTTTCAACCAGTTGATACTGATTTCGTGCTTGAGATATTAAAAAATATTAAATCAAAGGCCTATGGCCACGACGGCTTGAACATTCAAATCATAATTATTTGTAGTCCATTCGTAATTGTGTATCTCACTCATATTGTCAACGAATGCATACTTCCCCTCTTCTTGGAAACGTGCAGTTGTCCTTCCTCTACCGAAAGTTTCTTCTCCCTCTAGTTTTGATCAGCTGTGAGGTATAAGCATTTTACCTATTTTATCCAAGGTCTTGGAAAAGTCAATGGAACATCAAATTCGGGTTCATATTACTGAAAACAAGATCCTTCCTATTCATCAGTCCGGATTCAGGGCAGGATATAGCTGCGCATCGGCACTAACTGCTGTTATCGATGATATAATATCTGCCACGGATAAAAATGAAATAAGTGTACTAATACTCATTGACTTTTCCAAGGCTTTCGACACGCTCAACCATTCCATTCTCCTAACAATCCTGAAATTTGTAGGCTTCTGCACCACCGCAATTGATCTGATATCTTCGTATATCTCCAACCGCACGCAACAAGTAAACTTACTGAATACATCTTCGCGTCTAGCTGAATTGAAACAATGAGTTCCTCAGGGTAGTATATTGGGACCTTTATTGTACACATTATACAACTCTAACTTCCATACATATCTTTCACATTGCAACTACCATTTTTACGCCGACGATACCCAAATATACTACTCCTTCAGACCTTCTGAAACCCATAATATCTGTCTCTTCAGATCACAAACTGAAAATCAACACCAGCAAATCATGTGCTACTCTGTTTGGAAATAATAATGCAATCAAAAGCGTTAAGCAGCACTTAACACTTCGGTTAGGAAATGATATCCTTCCACTCACCGATCAGTGCAAAAATCTAGGTCTAACAATGGACTCTAACTTGCGATTTACGGAACATATTACAAAAAAATTGCGTTCAGCGTATGGCTCACTCAAACTCATATTCAATCATCGTGAATACTTATCTGTGAATGTTAAAAAAATGTTATGTGACTCACTAGTGTTATCTCACTTTAACCATTGTGATGGAGTTTATTCCTCTTGTTTGGATGCCAATGATACTCGTAGGATTCAGAAAGTTCAGAATTCATATCTTCGGCTTATCTATGGTATTAAAAGAAGACAGAGGATTTCTTGCAAATTGAAGGAAGCTGGCTGGCTTAACATGTTCAATAGACGTAAACTTCATACACTATGTTTTTATTATAAACTATTGAAAACTAGAACTCCAGAATATCTCTATAACAAAATAACGTTTAGGACAGATATACATACCATCAACTTAAGAAGGAAAAACAATATTATTATACCTAGCCATAACAAACAAATTTTCAAACGATCGTTTTCGTATCAAATTTCAAAATTTGGACATATATTAGATATACCTCACTTTATCAGTAAATGCATTCAAACATAAAATAAAAAAAGAATTATTTGTACAACAAGGATAATCTTCACTTAAGTTCGTCTCTCCTCAATATTTTTTTTTTATATTTTGTTATTGCTGATGGTAAATATCAGATGATAATTGTTTTATTTATTATATATATATATGTGTTTACTGAAATGTTCAAACACATGGTAACTGTGTGTACATCTATATCTTCTTAGGCTTAAGTTTAATCACTCGCAAATTTAATCTATTTTCGGGCAGTTTGGTAGAATCGGCCTCAGGCCTAACACTGTACCAATTATTTACCACATTAATATAGGTGTGCATTTGATGTATTCAAGTTTACTTCATTGTAAATGGTAAATAATAAACGATTATTATTATTATTATTAATATCTTCGCCATATTTCCTTTCTCTCGTAGACTCGTCTCATAACGTTTTCATAAATTTCAAATGCCTTAGTTTCAATCCCATTCCATGCTTGTATTCTCTATTTTTTTTTTGGATCAGAGATGACTCAGTTTCTCTTTCCATACGCAACTTTTTTTCTCCTCGAAAATGATATCACCGAACTATCAACCGAACGTCAAATAATATATTTTGCCAATATACATACCACTTTCTGTTGATACGCTAATTTCACTGAATATCTCATGTTTCAATTCACTATACTATAATCAGATTATTTTTCCTTCTCCAACGTGTTGGTGAAGAACAATCATTATTTCGAAATCTCGGTAGTTCAACGTTCAACGAAGAAAATGTAAGTTTTGATTCTGTTTTGGACAGATTATACCCAATTTAGAGTCACAGTTTATTATTTGAATCGGCCGTCAAATTATCGGGGAGTAACAAATCTTCTCATCAATTTTTGTTGCTCGACTTCTCCCCTTTGATGATGCTCGCCATAAAATCGATGATCCTAACGAAATTTCTTACATCTCCCTTCGCTCTAAAGCCACTGAAACATTGCCGAATTCAGGAGGAGCGCTCAAACCCCACGGTATTCTCAGGCGGCCTTTCAGTGGTTTCGTTTTCCTTCACGTTCCATAAAATCCTCTCTAAAAGGGAGAAAGACAGGAATGAGATGATCTTCGATAGAAATAAGATCGTGAGGATGATGAAATTTGATAGTACTTAGGGCAGAAATTCTGTTGGGGTGGATAAGAACCTTTCAGAATTCGGTGTCCATTGAACATATAAATATATACAGCGTGTAAACTATAGTAGATTTTGTTCAATGAAAAAAAAAACATTCGAGCCCAAATGTTTCCAGAAGTCAATAAAAGACCTTGTATATAGTTGAATTTTTGAAAGTGAATGATTTTGTGAATCCAGTGATACCCACTTTATAGTTGTTTAGTATTACAGTATAGTTGACATTTTTTTATCTGATCGAACACATTTTATTTTTCGATCTGGATAGTTATGAACCCTGTAAAATCATTAGAAATGATCGAAATGGTGCTACACTTGCGTTATTTCGATAAAAAAATCATGCCGAAAAAGTAAACTGAAATGTTTCTTTTACTCGAAACTTCATGTTTTCAAATGGTATTCTGAGGTCATTCGAAACTACCATAGAAGAGCAACATATCCATATCATGGATTAACTTAGAACTTAAACTAAACTAAATTGTCTTCTGAAGAAGACGAAGAAGGTGAAGATCATTCAAAATGCTTTCACGACGTTTGTCACATTCAACAAAGTTTCTGAAATATCCATGCAGGAGAATGTGGAATTGTTTCTTACAAAATAGGATAATTTATCAGTACTTATGAAATTATATTTAGCTCCCCCTTTGTAACAGATGAAAAGCTCTTTCAAAATTTGCATTGAAAATGTCAGTTCTTCATATACAAAAAAGCTTCTTTATCACGAATGTATATACAGTATGTATAAAGGAATTGAATTTTTGGTACTTTGTGCATTCTCATGAATATCTTAAATACCTCGCAGAAGGCAGTGCCGTAGAGACATCTTTTTTCAAATTTAGTAGACCATACAACTGATGGAGCCGTTTCGGACCAATGAGGAAGCGAAATACAAAAACGACAACACAGAATATCTCTTATCCAATCAGTAGCCGTAATACAAAATAGAAAACATGGTGTTTCCGATTATCAACACAACTATTCCAACCAATCAAAGCACCTATTTCCGTTCAATTCACGCAACCCATTGAAATCATCCCGTCTTATTGATGAGTTTGCTTTCATCATTGGTGGTGGTATGATTAGGCACATTGTGGATCAATCTGCAATAATGAATATTAAGCCTTTCCGCCTACTCTCTATGAATTGAAATTTGCGGTATCGACAACCCATATCGAGATGAATCGATACAAACAATCAAGGGCAGTAGCAGACGTATGAGGTATGATGACAGGCAATAATATTATCGAATCAATTTCGTCGTCGAACATCGAGTGTATCTTTCCTGAGAAAACTTTCCAACATTTAGCACACCATGCACGAGCCATTCACAAAAATTTGAGGCACTTGAAAGGCACATTCACACACTACTAATTTCAAAAAATAAGATCAAAATATTCATACATTGCTTCCACGGTTTGGAAAGGCGTTTCTTTGGAGAATCAGTTTCGACCCAGAATTCTTTCTCCTTGAGTTAGAAGTGATAATCCATCTGATCAACTTTCAGTCTTCTCCAACACTTGTAACAAGAGGCTCTTACTTTTTTCCCATACAATGCAGATTTTATTCTTCACATGGAACGCTAAGGTTGTTTGGCGTCACTCAACACTTCACCAAGAACAATAAATTATTCCTTTAAGATGAGAACATTCCTCAAAATAAGCATCTTTCCAGTGAGTATAGAGCTTGTTATATAGGAAATATTTTTTGCAGTTGTCATAGATCCAATTTTGATGCGTCCATATTTTGAGATGCTTCCTGACATTTATCAAGACATCGGGTTGAATAAAAAGACACTGATCGGAATACATTCCTTTCAACATAAACATCTGCTGTTGTAAAAAGTTCCACCATTGCCGACCTGTTCAATAATAAATCAATAAACAAGCCACATTTCTATTATTATCGAATGAAATGCTCATATATCCCATGAACATCAATATCATCATTGCAGGAGGTCTCTATAGGTAATTTATAGCTACGTTCTGGCAATAATTGTGGATACCTTACCACGTTTGATAGTCGAGTGGGAGACATAAATGTGTAGTATGGGCGTAGGTGTGTGTACGGAGAGTATTCAATTTTTTTTTGCTTCGTGCAATTCATGTTTCTGAAAATAGTAAGAAAAGGTATCTCACTGTGAGATGACGGTCTTATCCGGGAAGAATTGTTAGTTCCTGATCGATGGATAAGAAAAAGATACAAATATAAATGAAGACGTTGAGGTAGATGTTGCCTATTATAAGAGTCATTTTAACTACACGCACAATAAAATGTGAAAAATCAAGATGGCACTGCCACATATTCAGAGTTTTCACAATTATTTTTGGAATGTCAAATTGAAGAAGCAGCAAAGAGAATAATACAATTAAAATGGCTGAAAATAGCTTCAGAAATGGCTTCATTTTTTTTTCTTGCGAACATAACATAATAAAGATCAGTAAAACTATCTTGAGTTCCATTCGGCTTATTTTAATTGCGTTAGGGCCATGTAGGATTCCTCGTTGATCTATGTAATGGACACTCTGTATGAAGTGAGGTATGAAGTCATCATCCTTTGAAGCAAAACGACAAAAATGATCGTCAAACGATGTGGCTCGCTGAATGGAACATGGAACCCCAAACAAACAAAAAGTCATTATGAAAATCGATACCGTAGTTTCACTGATGGCTTTTTCTACAGTATGATGTCATAGCACCCTAACGGCTACGTGAAATGTCGTAGGTTGACCTTTCAACACTGACCCTCACAGTCGAAAGGTCTGCCACCTCTGAACAACGGAATTGAATGAAATGTCAGGATTTTTCAAGATTATGGACATTGTTGTTAATAACGGCTCACAAAAACTGGGATGTGATTGATGTTTTCAATAACAGAATATGAAAAATTTCTCAACGATGGGAACTTAATTGTCAATACAAATGAGAAAACGAGAATGAACACGTAACCACTTTGCAGGAAATCTGAACGCAAGTTAGTCAGACAGTTCTGTAATATGTCACTGTCACCATGATACACTCTATATTCAGGCATTTTTCCGTGTGTGCCATATACAGGGTTTATCACCTGAACCGTTGGTTAGAAGATTTCGATTTCCCTATTCGAATGAAATTCAATATAAACGATCAAGTCAATATAAACAATCGATATAAAATATCGCCTGGGGCGTAACACTTGCGGTTGAACTGGGATTGGACACAAACGTCCTTATTTTGCATGGAACACCTTGTATGTTATCACATTTTCGAAACCAAATCTCTACCAGATCTCTCTACATGATCAAGTGAGATTAATAATTCAACCAAATCCTACTAAATACAAACAAATTCAATTCAAATTCTCAAAACGTTGTCTGACACGTTCTCATAAAACTTCTTTATAAAGGAACCCTTATAGTTGAAGCAGAATTCAATCCTATGTTGAGTTATTTGATAATATACAGGTCGTTTGATTTGGAATAAAAATGACCAAAGGACAAGATACTTTTGCCCACACTGTATAAGATTTGGTAATGACACATCATCATGAATAGACATCACTCTGGTAGAGATTTGAAAGATTCAAATTTGAAAATTTGATGAGCATTCTTAAAGATACTAGTGCAAACTCCAAATCCGCAAAAATCGTAAAAATTCGAAAACGGTCGAAAATCAACAAAATTATAGATGTCGATTCGAGATGATAGACGTAGATCTCAAAATGATATAAAATACTGCGAGTTTTATTTGAAATAAGGACGTTTGTGTCCACTTCCGCTTTAACCGAAAGTGAAACCCTTGGAAATATTCCATATCGATAGTTTATGTTAAATGACGTTCCAAATTTCCGAAATTTTATTCGAATGAGAACACCGATAACCTGTAACCAACGGCTTATGTGATACACCCTATATTCATCTATGACTTTTTGTCTTTGAAATTGTTATTCAATTATCTTTAAGAAATTTTTGAAGAAAGTAACCCAAACGCAAATGAAAATGGGAAAACGAGAACGAAAATTTCAGTAGCTCCTGAATTCGTCTGTCCTGTCGATTTTGAATGATTTTCTACTTCTCATCAGATATTCAGGGCGGATCATTCTCGAATAACCATTGTGTATATTTGCAATTCCATGTTCCACTGACGGAATCAAATAAAGTGCGCTCTGGACAGAATAAGACCCGCACTGCATGGAATGAGACAGTGGAAAGCTCATTAGTGCTATTTCTGGTTTTTCATTAGATACTTACAAATGGAAAGAATAACAGGAATGATTCAATTATAGAGGAATCAGAGACTTGTTCATTGCATGATCATTAGCTGACTCATCATTACCCTTCTGAAAATGCATCAAAATACATAATTTTGAAAAGAAATACGACGGCCACTGGGGCCGCCACCTTGTTTGATGTTCGGATGAGTCATCTAAATTTTGAATTGAAGATGTCTTTTCCCGAATGGATATCTTTCTGAACATGGTTCAAAATCGAAAATGTTAGAAGAATAATATGAATTGTGAATGATACTACGTATACAGAATTGAAAGGATGACAGCAGTTAGCTGACCAATAATTGTTCTGATCGCAAATATACTACAGCTCAAGGATGTGCAATAGCACACTACTTTTTTATCTTCCGACAACACATAAGGAAATCTCATAATGTTCGAGGAACATCGTGCTAGCCAGCGGTGGAATGTTGGGAGAGATGGAAGGTATGAATAAGGGAGGAATTGATCTTGATTTTTTTGAGGGAAGACTCCAAATAATAAATCCACAACTTTGCCAACACAACTTATCGTCTCATAACATAATCTTTCACTATTTCTCTGCCGTCTCTGATCCTCTCATCCCTGCCGGAAAATACAGATCTTGATTCTGTAGTATTCGTTTCTGCTGTCTATTCGATCGAATTACTAAATATCTGATGAATTGATTATCAAAACACTTGGATATAATATAACTCACCTGCAACAAAATAATATATATATTAAATATATCAGATATGAGTTTGGAAATGATTTTGTGCATGCCATTCTCCTCAGGACTGCTATAGTCGTTGCAATACACCAAGTCAAAACCTATCTCTTTTCATTCAAAGAACACTGTATGAGAGAGAAAATCCCTAGAAAAGTGAAAGCCGGAACTTTATTCATCCACTTCGATCATTGAATTGTCACTGTGAATAATGCCAACAATTCGAAGTGACAAGTGATCTGAACATTCGATGATTCAACATCCGGACAGCTATTAGGTATACATTGCAGTAAATAGTGCACCAAACGCTTATTCTATGGTTATAATCGTAAAGAAAAATACAGTACATGATATTTCATTCTTCTACACAATTTATATGGATGATGTATTTTCATCTGAAATGGACAAGTCCGGAATATATATCGAGTTTATATGAATGAAAGAACCCAAGCAATATGCAGTAGGTGTGCAAAATAGAATTATGAATATTCTCATACTGATTTTCAATAGGTACTCATGGACAGAATGTCCGAAGTATCATTTAATTTCTCATCTGTCTTTGAGAAATTAGTATAAATAAGCTTCTTAAAATGTTCAGAGTTCTAAGTGAGTACACATAATATACGGTGTAACAATACCGATACCTTTATAGGTGTACAAATTTTATTGAAAATTTAGTCGTCATCAAGTATATACAGCCTTGTTCCGATCGGTTTACTATCGCGTGTGCTAAATCACCGAACCGTTACTAGTTAGGTACTCCGCAAACAATTAGATCACTGATTGTTTTCCGTCATTTGCAATTTGAATCTTTCATAATGATTTGTTAGGAGTATTTCTTTTTATTCTGAAAGAACGATGACTCCTGTCGAGTTTATGGATTATACTACAGTAAAGAAGTCAGATGCATCAGCCTATGCAGGAATGGATCTGAAATGGCCAAAGAGACAAAAACTAAGGAAAATCACTCGGTAAATCTCTAGGCTTTGTTACGAGGAATTAGAAGAAAAACAACCATATTTTATTATCTGTGAATATCTGAAATATTCAATAAAAACACATGCGGATAGTAACCAAAACATCGATGGTGTTTGATGGTGAGGATGATGGTGATGGTGATGATGATGGTGATTTTTTCTCTTGGCATATTTCTTCTACTATACTCGCATTACCTCTCATTACTTAATTCTTCCTAATAGATTTCAATGTGGACAGTGTCTCTAGATTACACCTCGGATCTGATAAGACTTTTCATTCTCATCGAATAATTTTTAGTCAAGTTTCACTTTCACGGATTCGGAGCTTATTCTAATACAGGATTCTAACCTAACTCATATCGAACACTAATCTTTTGGCTGTCTGAATGGTGAAATAAAAATCGTGAGCTGTGAAATCTATTGATAGAAGGATCTTGAATGTGAGATACAGTATATGAAAGTCTTTATTGTTGAAAAAATCTGTCTACTGGAAGAAATGCAACCCAGGAGGCATTGTTGTAGAGGATAACATTCACTAAACAAAACAAAAATGTTCATAAGGGCCATGATACCTTATGAACATACAGAGTCAATCCAGTAACCCGTTTGTTAGAATTTTTCGAACGTTTCGAACGACGTTTATGAGTCAATATAAATAATCGATGTGAAATATCGCCAAGGGCGTAGTACTTCCGGTGGCCACAAACGTCCTGATTTAAAATGGAACACCCTGTATTTCATTACATTTTCGAAATCTACGTATCATTTTGAAAAAAAAATGATATGTCATGATATGTTTCTTTAGTGATTTTCTACCGTTATCGAATTATTACGACTTTTTTGGAAGATTTGGAGTTTGTACTTATATCTATAGAAATGCTTACCCTCAGAATTTTTGAAGTTGAATCTTTCAAATCTTTACTGAAGCTTGTATTTATTTCAATCTTCGAAGTGTGATTAAGAATTTTTCCGAACTTCATACAGTGTGGTCAAGATTATCATGTCTTCTGGAGGTTTTTTGCAAATCAAACGCCCTGTACATCATTACATAACTGAAGACACGATTGAATTCTGCTTCAAACAATAACCTTTATATATACTTAACTCTAGAGGTTTTCGTGTTATAAGGGTTTCTTTATAAAAACGATTTGAGAATATCAATTGCATGATTGATTTGATTGTAATATTACCAGAGTATACTGACATAGAAAAAAGTACATCACATAGTGCCATACAATGAAGGACACTAAAATAAGAAAAAATTTCCCATGAACGCGGGTCCGCAAGGCCTCCGATTGGAAAATACGGGGTGTTGAATTTTATTTTTTTTTTTGTTTTTTTTTTTGGATTTCTTCAGCCAGAGACGCAAGAAATGGATGAAATGTGGTGTACAAGGGTTTTTTATCATGAACCGAACCGAAGGCCTTGCGGACCCGTGTTCATGTTTTTCTTACTTTAGTGTCCTCCATTGTGTAGCACTATGCAATGTACTTTTTACTATGTCACCTATATAGGCCGAGCCAAAACTTCGCAAGCGATATCAGACACAATCAGAGAAATAGAAAATGAAGGCTTCAGATATTTAACTTTCATCATGAAAATTGTAAGCTGTGATATCCTAAAGTGTTATCCCACGTTGCTCCTGAAAAAAATAAACATTCAGGCAGCAGCAATGGTGTTTACAATGAAAACATAATTTAGGAAGTTGCTTTGTTTCTTGTGGGGTTGTTGACTGTGGCTCTTTTGTTACCATGTTAGAAGGGATGCTGAGAATTTATTGAGGATCTTCGAAGTGGTGATTCATCTGTTTTATGGCCTCAGTGGATTCTATATCGACATGAATACAAAGTTCGAAATAAGCAACCTACTATACTGTAAAAGAACTGGGGAAACCATGCAATTTTGATATACTTATTTTGTCATACAGTGTGGAACGGCCATCGAATAAATTCGATAACGAATAAATGAGAGCGTGTTGGGAAAAACGCTTGGAAATGTCGATTTGTATTTTCAGATGCGTATTTTTTTTTCAAGGAAAAATAATTATATAGGGTGTCTCATGGGACCGATACCAACTTTTTTATTTCAAACACAACCCCCTGACATTATTAGTTTTTTTGGATTCTTCAGAAAATTCTGGACATAACTCATGTACAATGTCTCATACCTATCTTCAACTGTTTCAGAAATATCAAGTGTTTCCAGATGTATTACAAAAATTAACATTGGAAAAAGAAAATTATGTTATTTCACAACTTCGCTACATTACACTCAATACTTATTTTCCATTCGGCTCTTAATATTGAGAAAATTAGCAAAAACCATTAATGCGTTCCTTTTTACTGATATATAAAATAAAAAAAAATACAAAAAAAGTTTTGTTTATTTTCGTATAAAACTCATAGCCTTAGCAACTCGTTCTCTATCTTCATGACAGTAGTAGTGATCAGTGTCAGTGCTATTGTCGTTTGAATTTCATTAACTGCACGTAATAATATCAGAAAAATGGTTCATTTAACAGGATACAGAATACAGAATGCACAAAATAACCATTCTACAAATGATTGGTTATGGAGATAACACACGGACACAAATGGAAGTTTCTCGCTTATTTTACGAAAAATTTCCGAGTTTGCCGCCTATATCCCAATTAGCAAAATAGAAAAACAAATTCGCGAGGTTGGTCATATGAAACAAATAAAAAAAGTACCTGCCAATGCAGTGAGTGATGATACAAAATTGGATGTTATGCTTGAGTTTCAAGAAAACCCATATAATTCTGGTCTAAAAGCAGCCTAACTGTTCAATATTAGGCACACATCAATTTTTCGAATATTAAAAGGAAGTAGAATGCATCCCTATAAAATGATGCCAACTCAGGAGCTAAAGGAAGACGATTTTGACAGGAGAACGTATTTTTGTGAACAAATGATGGAAATGTTAGATAACAATATCATCCAATCAGAAGATGTTTTGTTTTCTCACATTTACACTTAACGGTCATGTTAATCGTCAAAATTGCCGCTATTGGTCTAATGAGATTCCTCACTGGATGGGAGAGGAACATACGCAATATCCTGAAAAAGTTAATGTTTGGACAGGAATTGTTGGAAATCATATCGTAGGTCCCTTTTTCATTGATGGCAACTTGAATGGAGATTAATATTTAGAACTGCTCCAAAATAATGTCGTGCCAACTTTGACAAACTTATATCCTGATGCAGCAAACCCACAAGTTTCTGCCAATATACTATGATTTCAGCAAGATCGAGCACTGCCCTATTACCAAATGAATGTCTGGCAGTACCTGAACCAAAATTTTCCAAATCGGTGGATAGGGAGGCGCGGATCGATAGAATGGCCAGCACGATCTCCTGATCTGACGCCATTATACTTGTTTTTGTAGGGATATGTCAAAAGTATTGTATATCAAACTGAACCACTCAAATTAGATGACTAAAAGAGAGAAATCACTCTCGTGATTAGATCAGTCACGCCTGAGATGTTTAGTAACGTTAGAAGACATTAATTACATCTCCAGCCGTTATGGTTCCCATGGGAAAGTGCTGAATCGCTGATGCTGTCCTTGCAGTTCCTGGAAGGCCTTCTCGTGAGATTCCCAACTCGCGGCGGTCTCATAGTCAGTCAGACGCAAATCTTCGAACCATCAACATCTAATTTTTTCGTATTATATTCACGCTATTTACTTGTGCAAAATAAATTTGTTTTTTTAAAAAGGAACTCTGAAGTCTCAAATAGTTAATTGGCGCAGTCGGTAGGATATCTGGATTGTAACGTATCGAACGGGACAATTTCGTTTTAACGATTCACCAGATATTCGAAGTGTTGATTCGTTTTGTGGAGGTGTTCGAACCGGAGTGGCTCTTCAAAAATCAAGACACCCAGTCTATCGCAGACCCGACGAGGACCCCTGCCATATCGACGAATCATCGAGTTTTGGAACACACATCGTCCAATTCTGCGAGACCAACGACCCTGGAGGAGACGAAAATTGCAAATCCAGTAGTTGTCTCATAATAAGAGATGCTCAAAGTACTAAACCTTTTAATGTGAGTACAATTATCTATGTCTATTGAAAATTTAACAAATATCCTCGGGAATTTGAATCTGAACATTCCTTCAGCTGACTCTCAAATCACCCCAGAACCCATCTCAATAAACCAAAATATCCAAACAAATTCTGGAAATAATTCGATCACAATGACGGAAACATTCAAATCTGAATACTTGAATTGTGTACCGCAGTTCGACGGTAACCCAAATGAACTCAATCGATACCTAGCAGTATGCGATTCGATTATAAATACTTTTTACGATAGAGTAAATGTGAATAGTTTTCATAACACTTATTTGTTGAATGCATTAATAGCTAAATTGTGCGGAAACGCCAAGTTAGTTGTCAACTTGGAATGAACTTAAAGAAACGCTTTATAGAAATTTCGCAGATCAAAGAGACGAGAGTTGCCTCAATCGGGATTTGATAATGATGAAACAATACCCGAATGAAAAACCTCAAGATTTCTATGATCGATGTCTGAAAATACTGAATCTCTTGTGTAGCTATGTAGACATTCATGAGCATACAAATGAAGCAAAAACTTTGAAACGTACTCTTTATAACGACCTTACATTGAAAACATTTTTGTCTGGCCTAAGAGAACCTCTGGGTACCACAATTCGTTGTATGCGGCCGAATTCACTTACAGAAGCTTTGCAGTTGGTTATTCAAGAGGATAATATTCATTATTTTCAAAATAACTCTCACAGAATCACGAAGGAGAGTAGTCCTAGAAATAATCAATCTTTCAGACCCCAACAACAGCAGAGATATAGTTCTCAAAATGTTCCTTTCAATGCTCAAACACAAAACAACCAATTTCGACAGAATAATTCATTCCCTTCACAACCAGTGCCGATTCGACAAACATTCAATAACCATCCGAGAAAATATTTTTCGAATGCTCAAGTTTTTGGTCAACAACAAAACAGAAATGTTTTCAAGCCAGGTAATTCGAATCCTAACTTTTCAAGGCCCACGCCAATGTCTACATGCACAAGAAATACGACAATGAATTCAGCATCAAATAATGTTCGCCCCAATCAACATGCTACCCCGATGAGTGTTTCCACAAGGAACACGAATAATTTCCGATCGAACCCATCGACATCTTTCCAATCTCAACCAAGGAGAGATTTCATCTCCGAGGAGCTCTTCAATACAGAATGTGACCCAAAATGGGAAGAAACAGATGAACATTTCAATCGAGATCAATATTACGATACTTGCAATGATGAAAATCATGAAAATCATGAAAGCGATAATGTTGATGTGGCCGACGGCAATTCATTCGAAAATTTTCAGTCTGTTCGAAAAACAAGAAACCGAACATAGAACCACAAATCATACCTATCAATTCGTCTAATTCCAGCGAGTTACCCAACATTGTGTTTCCAGAATATAATCTGAAGTTCTTGATTGATTCCGGATCAACGAGATCATTTGTTGACCCCGAAATAGCATATAATCTCTTTCCAAATTTCATAAAAAATGATCCTTTTATCGTTTCTACTGTATTTCAAAAATCAGCGCATAAACATAGTGTACTTATGCCAGCCTCAAGAATATTTCATCTTCCGAATAAAAAACAATTGAAATTCTTTCTCTTCAAGTTCCACAATGTTTTCAACGGTTTGATAGGACTAGACAACCTGAAAATGCTGCAAGCAAGTGTTGACTTTGACAAAGGTTTTTTGATCACCCCGTATAGCAAAATCAAACTACTTTTCCATAAAACTCAAAGCGAACTGAACCTAATAACAATTTCTGCTCGCACAGAGCAAGTAATACAAATAAATACATCTATACAAAATGGCGAAATAATTTTGCCCCATCAGAAATTTCATAATTGTGAAATACCCGAATGTCTCACCATTGCCAAAAATGGCAAAGCACTCACTACTATTCTCAATAATACGACAGATCCAGTTACTCTAGACTTTTCAGAACCAATCAAAGTTGATAAGTTCTCAAGAAAAGAAATTGAACAAATTGATTTGAATAATTTCGACGATTCACCATCATACTTAGATCCTTCCAAAATTCGGACCGATCATCTGAACGAAGAAGAAAAACATTCGATAATAAATCTTTGTAGAGAATATTCCGATATTTTTTATCAGGAAGATATGGCATTATCATTCACAAACAGAATAAAACATCAAATTCGTACCACAGACGAGATACCGGTTTATACCAAATCTTATAGGTATCCGTTCGTACACAAAGAAGAGGTGGAAAGCCAAATAAATAAAATGTTAAATCAAAAAATAATCAGGCCCAGCAACTCACCATGGTCATCCCCTATTTGGGTAGTCCCAAAGAAGATGGATGCCTCGGGCAAACAAAAATGGAGAGTTGTTGTCGACTATCGGAAACTCAATGAGAAAACGATAGACGACAAATATCCTCTTCCTAATATTACCGACCTTCTTGACAAGCTTGGCAAATGTCAATATTTCACCACCTTGGATTTGGCGAGCGGATTCCATCAAATAGAGATGGACGAAAAAGATATTGAAAAAACGGCGTTCAACACCGAAAACGGTCATTACGAGTATCTTCGTATGCCGTTTGGCCTGAAGAATGCTCCAGCATCTTTCCAGAGGATAATGGATAATATTCTTCGAGGAATCCAAAATGAAAAATGCTTGGTTTACCTCGACGATATCATCGTATTCTCAACATCCCTACAAGAGCATTTAGAACGTTTAAAATCTGTTTTTCAGAGACTTCGTGATTCGAATTTCAAAATTCAACTCGACAAATCTGAGTTTTTACGCAAAGAGGTTGCCTATCTAGGACATGTCGTCATACCAGACGGAGTTAAACCTAATCCGAATAAAGTCCATGCCATCAAAAATTTCCCGGTACCTAAAACAACGAAGCAAATTAAAGGATTTCTTGGTCTTTTAGGATACTACCGCGAGTTTATAAATAATTTCGCGAACATCACAAAACCGCTCACAAAATGTCTAAAGAAAGGTGCTAAAATAGAACATAACGACGAATTTCTTTCATGCTTTGAAACTTGTAAAAATCTCCTCATAAACGAGCCTATCTTGCAATATCCTGATTTCACTAAAACATTCAATTTAACTACAGACGCAAGTAACTTTGCCATCGGTGCTGTTTTATCGCAAGGTCCGATTGGTAGTGACTTGCCAATTGCTTTTGCATCAAGAACACTCAACGATTCGGAACAAAATTATTCTGTTATCGAAAAGGAACTTCTTGCAATAGTATGGGCTACGAAATATTTTCGCCCCTACTTATTCGGAAGGAAATTCAACATAATTACTGACCACAAACCCCTTCAATGGCTTTTCTCGCTCAAAGATCCAAATTCTAAATTACTCCGTTGGAGAATAAAATTGGAAGAGTATGACTATACTATAATCTACAAAAAAGGCAAATTAAACACTAACGCAGACTCATTATCACGCATAGAAATTCATGTTAAGGAAAGTAACAATGACATTTGGAACCAAATCGATAACATAATTCAAGATGTAGAAAATAACGGACGCCAGCTGAAAACTCCCGATATTGATCAAGTAATAGGAAAACCACCGGAAGCACCACCAGTTATTTCGTGGCCAGAATTCAATATTACCGATAATACCGATAATATATCCATGCAAGTTAATCGCGACGAAAATGAAACCGAGAACCAAACTAACAACGTAGACAAACAACCAGGACAAATTGACGAAGATGATAATACAATTCACTCGAACAATGAGCAGAACCCTATCGTAGGTATACCAATATCTGAGAGTCCCTTGAACTATGGACAAAATCAAATTATCGTAACAACCGTTCTACATTCTCCTGCGAAGCCAAAAACACTTATATTATTCGAGAAAAAGAAACGTATTCATGTCCAAATATCAGAAAGTCATTTCGAACATGACGTTATTCAGTTCATTAAAAATTTCATTGTACCTAACATGCAATATCATATTCATTTCGAAAATCCATCAACATACGAACCATTCTCTACTGCTCTACAGAAAAATTTCAAATGGCCATCAATAAGATTCAAATACTGTAAAATGAAATTGATCGATGTCACCGTCAAGGACGAAATCGAAATTATAATAAAAAATTATCACGAAGGTAAATCGAACCACCGTGGAATCGATGAAACCGTTCAAAGAATAAAAACTAAATATTATTGGCCACATATTAAGGAAGCAGTTCAAACTTACATCAACGGATGCGAAGTTTGTCAGCAAAGTAAATATGAAAGAAACCCTGTACATATGAAAATGAATGTCACACCAACCGCCTCACAACCCTTCGAAATAGTGCATTTAGATACATTCACATTAGAACAATCAAAATTTCTGACAATTATCGATAGCTTTTCTAGGTACGCACAAGCATACCATTTGAATTCACTAGGTGGTACCGAAATTGCGAATAATCTCATTCAATTCTTTTCACATCATGGAATACCAAAATTCATTGTAGTAGATAACGGAACAGAATTTAAAAATACAGTCGTAGGTGAACTACTCAAACTTCATAAAATCGAAACTCATTTCTGTTCGCCGCATCATCCACAATCGAATGGAATGGCCGAAAGATTCCACTCGACCCTGATCGAACATGTTCGTTTGCTTAATACCAAAGGTTTCTTAAAAACACCTATAAAAACCAAAATTATACAAGCCATTCTCGCTTACAACCACTCTATACATTCTTCCACCAAAATGAAACCAATCGATGTAGTCAATGGTCACATTAGTACCAACGATCCATTTGATATTGCTGTCGATCAAATACTGATCAACGATTACGTTAATGACCACAGAGACCGTACCAAATTGCTTTATTCAAAAATCAATAGTGACTTGAGGAATAACAAACAAAGACTGATAGATAAAATTAACAAATCCAGAGACGATCCAAATATTTTTAAGCCTCAACATAAGGTATTTCTCAAAAAGCACGTGAGACAAAAAACCGCGAATAAATTTGATAAATCCACCAAACTTAAATCAGCGAACCCTGAAATGAAAACCACGTCTACCGAAAATCATGAAAAAGTACACATGGATAACCTCAAACGACCTTTAAAAAATACTTATCCACCCAAGAAATAACTTATGTATATATATTTACAGATTCCCCTGTATTCTCGGACTACAAGACCACATAACAGTAAGAAATTTAGACAAAAACTCTGGACTTATTCCACTCCGACTAGGAACAGCGAAAATAGAAGAACAAAGACACACACTTATTCACTTTTACGATCTGAATCCACTGATTTCGGAAATCGAAAGACTGAATATAAAATCATATGATTTGACAAAATTAATCAAGAAAAACGACGATTACTCCAAAGACGTTTCGAACTATTTGAAAATACTTCATTACACCGAAGAAAAAGTTGAGAGCAAACTTGAAGAAATGTTACCATTTCGTCGAAGAACGAAACGAGGATTAATCGATGGACTAGGTTCAATATTCAAATCGATAACCGGTAATTTAGATGCCAATGATGGCGAACGATACGAAAGAATTATTCAAGAACTTCAGAACGGCCAAAGTGAACTCGCTGCACACATTAGAAAACAAAATTCTCTATCTGTGAATCTCATAAACAAATTCAATAATACCATTCAACAAATAAGTCATAACGAAAAACTATTAGAGGAAAAAATCAAACAAATTGCATTTATCGTTCAGAAAAACGTCCTTAGAGAAAATTCGAATTTTATCAAAGATGTATTAATCCAAATCATTAATATGTTCGAAATAATAAATTCAATCATACAAGATATTGAAAACTCAATATCATTTTCTAAAATACAGGTGATGCATCCCAGTATAATGAGAATGAGCGATCTTTATGCAGAGCTTGAAATCTTATCCAAACAATTCAACAAAAATCAATTACCTTTTGAATTAATCTTGGACAATATTCCCTTATTCGAAAAATTAATAAAAATTGACAGTTACATAATCAACAATAAAATAACCTATTTACTACATATCCCCATCACAAATCCTCTTGTTTACGACTTATACCATTTATACTCCGCTCCTGTTCTTTACGAGGGTCAGTTTAAGGCAATCATATCGCGAAATAAATTTCTTGTCAAAAACGAATTGTACTTTGCATTTATGGGCACTCCGTGCTTAGAGACATACGCACAAAATTACTTCTGCGAAAAACTCGACCTACAAGAAATCAAGAGAGAAAATCCATGCGAGATTCAACTATTGGAAATGAAAAACACCTCCACATGCCGACAAATACGAATCAAAATGAGCAAGCCAATGTTCAAACGACTTGACTACTCTGACCAATGGATTGGAATTCTACCATCCGAAGAGAATGCCAAACTACGATGTCACCCTCAACAAGAAGTCTTGAAGCTGAAAGGATCTTTTCTTATTGAAATCCCTGCAGGATGCCAAATTGTAACTAATCAAGAAATAATCACCAATACGAAACAATTCACAACACGAGGGCAACCAATGCTGTTTCCAGACCTAGATGCCACTAACACACCCCTTCCAAGAATGAACTTCACTCTTCATTTGGAAGAAATCGAATTGGACGAACTTCACGACATCAAAACCCAATTCATCGAGAATCAACCCAACCTGACGTCGTCAAACATATCATTGATCCCTAGTAGTTGGACCATCATCGTTTATTTAATTATGTTGCTAATAACATGTTATATTGGTTATAAGAAATTGCTGCCAAAGTTCCGAGGTCAACCACCACCCAGAATTGACCACCAAGACGTTCAACTACCTCGCTAACTCTCCGTAGCTGAATCTTCGAGGGGAGGAATTACATCTCCAGCCGTTATGGTTCCCATGGGAAAGTGCTGAATCGCTGATGCTGTCCTTGCAGTTCCTGGAAGGCCTTCTCGTGAGATTCCCAACTCGCGGCGGTCTCATAGTCAGTCAGACGCAAATCTTCGAACCATCAACATCTAATTTTTTCGTATTATATTCACGCTATTTACTTGTGCAAAATAAATTTGTTTTTTTAAAAAGGAACTTTGAAGTCTCAAATAGTTAATTCATTTCTATACCAGATTAGCATGTTGCCAAGACGTTCGCGGCGAACATTTTGAACATCTCTTACATTGAAATCAATGTTTTTTTGTTATTTGTGGAAAAAAAAATAATTTTCTTTTTTCAATGTTAATTTTTGTGATACATCTGAAAACACTTAATATATCCGAAACAGTTGAAGATAGGTATGTGACATTGTATATGAATCATGTCTTGAGTTTTCTGAAGAATCCAAAAAAACTAATAATATACAGGGGGTTGTATTTGAAATGAGAAAGTTGGTATCGGCCACTGTCACTGCGCATCTGATAAAACAAACCGACGTGTCCACAAGCGTTTTTCTCAACACGCTCTCATTTAGTCGTTATCGAATTCATTCCATTTGGCTGTTACACACTGTATATGGAAAATGTGATATGCGCCTATTACACAATATTGCTTATTCGATATATCGCGTTTTTTGTGGTGGAGAATTGACGATATTCAAATTGCTTATGGGACCTTGAAATTGCTCAAAACAACTAGCTGATGTGAATACCTGAGAATACCTCAGTTGAGCTCGTACTTGCCTAATTCTAAAATTTTCGGAGCTGAATCTCAATCATAAGACTATGAACCGAGATACACTCAATTCGGCACGGGATTGTTCAAGGCACATTCTTTTTTACTAGCACTTAGTGAGTAAAATACTTCTTTAGGCGACGAACATGAAAATTAATGTTTCACGGATCTGGAAGCGTTCTTGAAATATACTTTCGGATGCGAATCACATCATCGCGTCGAAAATGCTATGTTGTTGGTTGAGAAAAAATGATCCTCCTACAGTGTGTAAAAGCCAAATGGAATAAATTCATTATTTCGGTTACTGTACATATTTATAAAAAATCCCGGAACACGTCAAATTTAAATTATAACTTGACATTCTTTAACGTGAAAATGCAACCCCTACCTTCAACCCCCTTAGAATGACAGGTACAACCCCCAATTTTTTAAATGGGAAGTATAGGCTTGTGATATATCATTTGAAAGGTCTCTTCATTCTCTATTCAAAAATGTTATTGTTTTTAAATTTAATGCAAAAATTAACATAAAAAAATTAATATCATGTTGTTACCGAAATTCGCTAAAATATACTCGGAACTTATTACAATATTACTTACAACTTATTTCCCGTTCAGGTCTTGATAATGAGAAAGTGAACAAAAACCGTAGCAATGTGGTTTTTAGATGGTAACCATTAAAAAACTTTAAAGAATTTCCGTGGCAACGCTATTTTAACAAGCAGTAGTAAATTGTTTTATTTAAGTTGTCATTGTTGTAATTTGAGTATAGAGTTTGTTCATTTCAATTCTGAAAAATGGTTAGATTAACGGAAATGCATAAAATAACAGTTTTACAAATGATTGGTTACGGAGATAACATCCGAACACAACGGGAAGTAACTCGCCTATTTCATGAGAAATTTCCTAATTTACCGCCTATATCCCAAGGAACAATAAGTAAAATAGAAAAGCAGTTTCGCGAGTTTGGTCATGTAAGGCAGATAAAAAAAGCAGCTGCTAATGCACTGAGTGATGAACTCAAATTAGATGTGTTGCTTGAGTTTCAGGAAAACCCACATACATCGAGTAGACAGGCATCCACTACATTCAATGCTAGCCATACATCGATAGCAAACATATTAAAAGAAAATAAATTGCATCCGTATAAGATGATACCTACTCAGGAGCTCATGGAAGACGATTTTGATAGGAGAACTTCTTTTTGTGAGCAAATGATGGACATGTTGGATAACAATATTATCCAATTAGAAGACGTTATGTTTTCTGATGAGTGTACTTTTTTACTTAACGGTCATGCTAATCGGCAAAATTGCCGCTACTGGTCCACGGAAAATCCTCACTGGATGAGAGAAGAACACACTCAATACCCTCAAAAGGTTAATGTTTGGGCAGGGATTGTAGGGAACAATATAATTGGTCCCTTTTTTATTGAGGGCAACTTGAATGGCAACAATTATTTGGCACTACTTCAAAATGATGTCATTCCAACGTTGGCAAATTTATATCCTGATCCAGGTAATCCTCAAGTTCCAGCGAATACGATATGGTTTCAGCAGGATGGAGCACCACCACATTACCAACTTAATGTCCGGCAGTACCTCGATACAATATTTCCCAATCGGTGGATAGGGAGGCGAGGATCGATTGAATGGCCAGCGCGATCACCTGATCTTACATTATTAGATTTCTTATTATGGGGATATGTGAAGAGCCATGTGTACAAAACTAAACCTTCTGATTTAAATGACTTAAAAGAACGAATAACGCTTGCGATTAGGTCGATCACGCCTGATATGTTAAATAATGTTAGAAGACAGTTTTATTTGAGATTAGGATGTTGCCAAGACGTTCGCGGAGAACATTTTGAACATCTACTTCATTAACATTCATAGTTCTTTTTCGTGTTCTACATTTTATTACGTTTTGCATTACATTTTAGTTTTTGATTGTATTGTAGCGAATTTCGGTAACAACATGATATTAATTTTTTTTATGTTAATTTTTGCATTAAATTTAAAAACAATAACATTTTTGAATAGAGAATGAAGAGACCTTTCAAATGATATATCACAAGCCTATACTTCCCATTTAAAAAATTGGGGGTTGTACCTGTCATTCTAAGGGGGTTGAAGGTAGGGGTTGCATTTTCACGTTAAAGAATGTCAAGTTATAATTTAAATTTGACGTGTTTCGGGATTTTTTATAAATATGTACAGTAACCGAAATAATGAATTTATTCCATTTGGCTTTTACACACTGTATAATCCGACAGAATAAATACACAATAGAACGGAGATCACAAAATTAAAAATAATCACTTCTTTCACAGCATTCAATGGAAGTAATGGGACCTCATTATCTCTTACATTCTCAATATATTTTTTCGATAATACAATGATTTATTCCTGGGCATCTCCAACTAATACTTCTGAACACTCAATATTCCAACGATAAATTCGCAAATGTGAATCCCGATTATTGTTTGAAATATGAACATTTCCAATGACTATAGTTACATATAGTACCGGAAATGTTGATGAAAAGTAGTATATTTCTGGTAATATCTACCAAACATATTTGTCCATACAAAACAGAAAATACACTGTTATTTTCAATAGTATCTACCAAATATATTCGCCCGTAGAACTCAGAAAAAACACTGTTATTTTCAATAATAGCCTCATTTTTGAAAACACTCACATTGCGTCAATGGAAATAAATGTTCAACCGAGAAAAAATAATTGAGGTGATTGAAGTTGTGAGATTGATTTGAACAAGGGCTTCTCATTGAATTTGAAACTAAGCAATACCATGTTCGAAAATAATCTGTCATTTCTAATCGTTACATAATCATTTCAACGGCAGATATTTTTATGTGGAAATTATCCTATCTTTCGTTAAAATAGATCATGTCTAATTGATTCAATTTTCAAAATGTCACTTGATTCCGATGTATTTTTTTTCAATGAAAATCACATTTATTTGAATTTCTGATAGTGATGTTGCATTCGATAATTCAACAGTACACGTCAGTCATTGAAAGAATCCAGGCCAAAATAGATATATGATGAAGTATCGTTTCGTTTTGTGATTTGGTTCGTGAATACTGTGATGTTTCTCAAGAAACAACGTTTTAGAGACGTCATCCACCACATAAGTATTCGTTCAAAAAACAATGCAATTTGGCCGCTGAATGCTGGATACCGTCACTCAACACCGAAATCCTGATATTTTCATATCAATTCAATTCAATATCGTGTTTGTGGAAGTACCTACATACACCTATGCAGGAACTGTTGTTCTGACAATCATTCTGTGAAACGAAGATTTTTTGTGTCAATGGGAGTTTCATCCAATCGAATAATATAGGTTCATTCTGCTGTTGAATCATTTAATCACTGGGAGTATCATAGTCATTCTAGCAAAAAAAACAATTTACTTATTAGCTGAGTCAAGTTTGAGTCAATAAAGAATTCTTCATTGTACGTAATATTGTATGTTATTGATCACCAAACAGTAACTGTATCTCCATAAAACTAAGTGAAAAATCGAATTGATGACAAACAAAATATAATAAAATAAATATAGTATATTTTTGATATTCAAGTACTTGTTATACTTGAAAATTCCGTTAGAATCCCATGGGTCTCTATATTCGATACAATGATAAAATCCAATTGGTCATCGAATATCTAGACTCATCATTAAATGAACACTTACTCTATTCGTGGAATACGCTATAGAGTATATGATTGAATGAATGGGTATCCCTTTCATTATATGATAGTATTTTCTAGGCTTATTCAGGTTCATGTGAAAGATCAACTGAACTGATTCCGAATGGACAACCATGTGTTAGAAACAGGATATAACACCGCACCACCCTATATTGCGATACCTTCTGATTCTATGAGTAAGACGTGACTCAGGTGGTTACGTTACATGGAGAATAAGGAGAACAGTTGGAGAAAATAGATTATTAATCGTTCAACTTTTGTAGAGCACACATCGTGAATAAATCGTTAAACTTTGGATAGTGTTTAAATAACCATAGTCTTATATCTCAGAAGTGTGGATAAAAAAATCCGTTTGAGGAAAAAAAAACATCAGTGAAATCGTGTAGTAGTGTGTGATTGCCAAAATGCCGAGAAATAAACGATTACGAAGCCCTAGTTCATCGAGTTCTGGTGGTTCAACACGAGGTTCCAGTGCAAGTTCCACAACGTCTAATTCGAGCCAGGCTACAGGAAGACGTTGGAAACAGCAAGAAAAGAAAATTTCAAGAAAGAACAGAAGTTCGGAAAGGTCAAGACATTCACGGAGATCCAAAAGAGTAAGATTGTCTGACAAACAGCTTATTGAAATAGGAGTGAGTACTGCATTGAATTCTTTTCGTGAAAGAAATAATAGCAATATTCTTGCAAAAGTTATACCTGATTTTGACCCAAAAAAAGAAAATGTTCATGAATGGTTGAATATTATCGATGAACATGCCAAATGCTATGATTGGGATGAAAATACAGTAAAATTCCAAGCACTCAACAAACTCAAAGGTACCGCTGAGAAATGGTACCACAATTATATCAAAGATGAAATCGGGTGGGCTAATTATTCATGGGCAAAATGGAAGAGACTGTTGGGAGAAGTTTTCCAAGCAGATCGTAACACTTACGCACTTTTCATGGACGTGGCCAATCACAAACCACGAAATGGGGAGTCCTTGTATTCTTTCCATTTTGACCATCTGGCAAAAATAAATAAGCTCAAACAAAATTTTTCCGAAACTGACAAAATTTCCCTTATCTCAGGCTCAATTAATAATGAAACGGTATCATCCGCAGTGAATGCAAGTGGTATAAGTAAACTGAATGCATTAGCTAATTATTTAAGGGATCGAATACACGATAATAGAAGCACCAGTACTGTCACGAATACTAAACCGCATTCTCATAGAACCACGAGGGATGCAAAATTCCAAAATCAATTCCAAACTCAAAATAATCTTGAATGTCACACATGTGGTAAAACGGGGCATATAAAAAAAATTGCAACTTCAGAAATACCGTAAGAGAAATAACTTGTGAATATTGTAACAAAACAGGACATTTTGAAGCCGCCTGTTTTAAAAAGAAAAAGGACCAACAGCGAAAAGAATTCAGGGGAGAAGTTCAGTCAAAATTTGAGGTTAAGTTAATATCTACTGGAAAGAAAAGCAAATTTTTCAGAAATATTTCCATCAACAACAAGGAAGTGTCAGCTTTCATTGACTTTGGAAGTGACTGTTCTGTGTTAGAAAGACAGACTATTGAGCGTCTCGGCCTACAGACGTTTGATTTAGATCGTCCTATTTCTCTAGCCGGATTTTTAGGACATGGCATAGACATTTAGCAATTTGTCGAAGCTACTATAGATATCGGTGAAGTATGCCTCCCTTGTGAACTTTATGTAATTGATGAAAATTTACAATCTAGTGAATGCATCATCGGTAGAAACTTCACAGAACATAAGGATATCAATTATTGTAGGATTGGTGATGAATTGAGTTTCTTTTATGCAAACCAAAGGGTGAATAAAATGAATGAAATAATTGAATCCAACGAAGACACGGCTATTCGAAATCTTTTATATGAGCATCGTAATATTCTTTCAGTTTATAGCGATAATTTGAGCAAAATGAATTGCGAACCTATGAGAATAATTCTAACAACAGATAAACCTATCTCTCGAAATCCATATAGGATGGCCGAAACAGAAAAACTGAAATTGAATGAAATCATCTCTGTATTATTGAAAGCAAACATCATTCAAGAAAGTAAGTCTCCTTACGCTAGCCCTGTTCTTTTGGTAAACAAAAAAAATTCTGACGAAAAACGTCTATGTGTTGATTATAGGGCACTCAATGCTATAACAGTGAGAGATAAGTTTCCTCTGCCCAGAATAGAAGATCTTATCGATAGGTTGCGAAACTGTAAATATTTTAGTAGTTTGGACTTCAAATCAGGCTATCACCAAATGCCAATGCATCCGGATTCTGTTGAGAAAACTGCATTCATAACACCGAATGGTCATTTCGAATACCTGAGGGTCCCTTTTGGTCTTTCCAATGCACCTTCAGTGTTTCAAAAAGCCATGTATAAACTGTTTGGTAACATGACATGTGAAAATGTTATTATATATTTGGATGATGTACTCATAGTATCTAGAACGAAAGAAGAGAACCTGAATACGCTCAAGAGGGTATTTCATCTGCTTGCAGATAATAAAGTTACGCTCAATTTACCCAAATGCTTTTTCCTTAAAGAAAGTATAACATTTTTGGGTCACCAAATATCAGGAGATGGTGTATCCCCAGACATGTATAAGATTGATGCAGTAAAAAAATTCCCGCAACCTGAGAATGTCCATCAGCTACGACAGTTTCTAGGCCTGGTGGGTTACTTCAGGAAATTTATTTATAAATTTGCTGAGAAGTCGAGCATTTTAACGAAATCATTGCAAAAAAATGAGAAATGGTCGTGGACTGATGAACATACTCGGGCCATGGAATATTTTAAAAAGATCTTGATATCAAGCCCACTACTCATAATATTCGACCCAAATCTGAAAACAATATTATATACTGATGCTAGCCGGGACGGATTAAGTGGAATACTCATACAAGTAACTCCTAGCGGAGAAAAGCCAGTGGCGTACTATAGCAGGCAAACCTCATCACAAGAAAAAAAATACCATTCTTTCGAACTCGAACTCCTTGCTATAGTAGCCAGCGTTGAAAAGTATAGACATTATCTGTTAGGAATTGAATTTGTGATTCGTACTGACTGCAATGCTGTTAAAAATACCCTCAAGAAAAAAGATGTTAATACGAGAATAAGTAGGTGGGTTCTTGGCCTCCAAGAATTCACCTACCAAATTGAGCATAGACCAGGGCAGCAAATGCATCATGTGGATGCGCTCAGTCGTAACCCAGTGATTATTGAAAATGAAAACTCTAATGTTGAATCGGTCATGCTTATATCCGATGGGGATTGGTTAGCTAATGTGCAGAATGAAGACGCAGAAATTAAAAAGATAAGAGAAATTTTAGAATCGGGACTCATCGAAGAAGAAAAAGATATTTTCAATAACTACGATTTGAGGGCCGGTAGGGTATTCAAATTAACGGAAAATGGTCGTAAGTGGGTTGTCCCTAAAAATTGCCGTTGGCAAGTAGTACAAGCAAATCATGATGAAATGGGCCATTTTTCGGCTGAAAAGACTCTCAAGAGGGTTATGGAGAGATATTGGTTTCCTAAAATGAGGAGGTTCATTACTAAATATATAAGATCTTGTCTATATTGCCAATACCATAAAGTACAGGCAGGTAAAAAGCCTGGTTTCTTATTTTCTATTGTTAAATATGCCCGCCCGTTTCACACCTTGCATATAGACCACGTAGGACCATTCGTAGAAACAAATAGTGGAAACAAGTATTTATTGATAATCGTAGATGCATTCACAAAATTCACATTTGTTTCTGCAGTACCCAATACTAAAAGTAAACCAGTGATTGATCAGTTGAATAATATCATCAGTATTTTTGGATCCCCATATCGAATGGTCTCCGATGCTGGAAAGGCCTTTACATCTTCAAAACTTCGGAAATTTTGCACAGAAAAAGGAATTCGCCACTACCATACAGCCATAGCTATGCCCAGAGCCAACGGACAGGTAGAACGTTTCAACAGAACCATACTTGACGCGGTGGCAGCAACTGTAGCCAACGTACAGACCAATGAGTGGGACAAAAATATCGATAAAATCCAACTTGGAATCAACAGTACAGTCAATAAAACCATTCGAAGCAGTCCTGCCGAGGTTTTTTTTGGCATTAAATTGAGCGCAACAGGTGATCGTTACGTTAATCATGTCATGGAAACACCACCAGTTGACGTTACAAAACTAAGAGAAGAAGTTGGGAAGAAGCTAGAAGATAATAGGAGAAAGCAGGATGAATACCATAACGCTAAACGTGTTAGGGCTCCAGATTATCAAGTAGGAGATAAAGTGCTTGTCAAAGTTATGAACTTCGGAAGTGATGGAACCAGCAAAAAACTAAGAGAAAAATTTAAAGGTCCATTTATGGTACGAGAAGTAATGGGAAATGACCGTTATAAGGTCAAGGACGATTTGGGATCCGAGAGATGTAAAACTTCCAAACGCTATGAGGCAGTCATAGCAGCGGAACACATGAAACCATTCGTTTCAAGAACCGATGACATATGGTAAGCAATTTCTAAAACACTGTATCATTGACAGTACCGTAGAAATTATAGATAATTTTTCTAAGCAATTTCTAAAACACTGTATCATTGACAGTACCGTAGAAATTATAGATCATTTTTCTAGGCAATTTCTAAAACACTGGCTCCAAGTCAGTACTGTAGAAATTCGGTAGAAATCGATGACGAAAATATTTCAAATCACTGTAAATGGGCGGTCAGTAGAAATGTTCATTCATGAATTCGGTACTTTCTAAAACACTGACTGTGATCGCTATTACCAGTCTAGTAATGTAGAAATACAACGAATGATGAATGCTGAAGACATTTCTAAAACACCGAATATACATGTGCAGTCCTGTGAAAATGTTCATTCATGAATTCGGTACTTTCTAAAACACTGACTGTGATCGCTATTACCAGTCTAGTAATGTAGAAATACAACGAATGATGAATGCTGAAGACATTTCTAAAACACCGAATATACATGTGCAGTCCTGTGAAAATGTTCATTCATGGATCATTGCGGATTTAAATACTGTCTCACAGGAGCGCAGTCCCGTAGAAATGTGTGATAAGGACAACAGGAGAAACACTGAGCCGGTATCAATACATGTGAAGTAAAAAAAAAATACGAATGATATCAACTATCTACATAATCATAAATACTGACTTTTGTTTCAGATCAAGACCTTGAGGACAAGGACTTCGTAGGATGGCCGGATGTTAGAAACAGGATATAACACCGCACCACCCTATATTGCGATACCTTCTGATTCTATGAGTAAGACGTGACTCAGGTGGTTACGTTACATGGAGAATAAGGAGAACAGTTGGAGAAAATAGATTATTAATCGTTCAACTTTTGTAGAGCACACATCGTGAATAAATCGTTAAACTTTGGATAGTGTTTAAATAACCATAGTCTTATACATGTATAAACAAATTGGATCAATTGATGACGTTCTTTAAAGAAGCAAGTTTGATTTGGTCTGGGAACGCCGTATCGAACGGCGACATTGATCGAGTGAGGCGTTGGAAATCGAAAACGGATCGAATTACAATTGACTTTATTAAGTCAATGATCATCTAATACCGACAGTAAGTCATTCGAAGAGTTGTAAACGTAACCTGAAAAGAACATTATTCAATTTTTCATGTTCAAATATTATTGTTTAGAAAAAGCGCTCAGGATGAAATAACTGCCGGTTCTTCTTCCTATGGACTTCCTATCAATTTATCTTCGGTGTGGATGTTAAATTCACATTTCCGCTCATGGAATTTGAAATGAATTTGACAAGGTCATCGGTTATTTCTACAATTCAATCGAGACACTTATGGCAAAACCGTGTCAGTAATGCAATACACGACATCCGCTACGAACGCAACACTTTTTTATGAGTCTCCCAAAGACATATTGCCAGTATGAACACAACGGGAATTTTAATTGAATGAATTAAAAAAAAGAGCATAGTTTCGATGTAGTGCGTTGTTATGCCACCAATTAATAAATGTAATAGCATACAAACTGTGTTAAGTGGTCATTGAGAAGTGACGGGAAGGAGAAAATCTGTAGCGAATTATTAGCAGATTTCATTGTTACTTCCTCCACAGTTCCTGTCGTCTCCGAACATATAGCTGTCATCGATGGATCGATGGTTCTGATTTTTACCCTAATCCACTATCGAAATGAACGAACAGGTTATGGAAGAAACACAAAAGTGTGAGGCACTCTTTGATGCACAAAATCTTCAACTGCATAATGTGTACGCTGATATTTTGATGAAAACTGATGGATTGATTGGGAAGATCCGGAAAATACGAATATTGTTTCATTATATGATATGTTTTATGTTGTGATATTTACAAACGAAAAAAAAGATATATTCTGTCTGTAAGTTCTTCGAGGAGGTGGTATATTCATTTTTCAGCTTATAATGGGATTTTCTCTCCTCGTTTCTAAAAAATAGAGTAGAAGTTTTTGAAAATTATTGCAATATATTTGTAGTAAGGACAGATTTAGGATATGTCCCAAAATGTCACTGCGCTTGAAATTAAACCTTTTGATACCTAAAAGAGAAATTCTCTATTGGTCAGTGACACCTTGTTTTTGAAAAAATTTGGAAATACAAATATATTTAATAAGAATAAAACCTCTACTTATCTTGGTGGACGTTTCGGGAACGAATCTGCTCCCGTTCTCAACACAATTGAAATATTTTTCTCTTCGTAAACTTTTTTCAATGTTTCCGATTTTGACACTGAAAAGTGACAATTTGGCAGACGGAGGAATTCTGGTTACAAGGTGTTTTCATTAATTGATATCGAATTTTCCATTTTCATATTCGAGTTTCAGAAGTGGATGCCAAGTTCTATCTATATCAACTGAACAAGAAGCAATATTATTGTCTCCGTTCAGGAGAATGCAAGCAGACTCTTCGATTTTCCGTTTTTTGGTTGTTGTCTTCTTTTCCTATGATCTCAATATTACCCCAATCAGCCATATGTTGTCCATTTTCAGTAAGGATATGCTCAGCTAATTTTGATTTGTCAGTATATCTTCTCTTTATATTTTTCTTATGCTCTTTCATCCTTACTGATAGAGGCCTGCTGGTTTCACCGGTATAATATTTTCCACAAACACATGGTATACTGTAAATACAATTTTTTGATGATTGTTCTTCATTTTTCGGTTTTGTATGAGTCGAAATCGATCTCATTGTATTTTCTGTCTTGAACACTGTTTTCACTCGAAACTTGTCACTAACACGTTTAATTTTTTCAGATATTCCGGGAATGTATGGGATTACATTTGTTATCAGTGTTGGTTGTCTTTGTGTTTGTTGTATATTCTGTCTGTTCTCAATTTGGTGTATTGTTTTTCATTTTATTATTTTTACCCGAAACATTTCATTGATATTGTTGAGAAGAGAGAAGAACCATCGTAGAGTTATAGAGGAGCAGTGTAGTGTAGTGAAAAGTGACAATTTGATAGACGGAGGAATTCTGGTAACAAGGTGTTTTCATTAATTATTATCGAATTTTCCATTTTCATATTCAATTTTCAGAAGTGGATGCCAAGCTCTGTCTATATCAACTGAACAAGAAGCAATACTATTGTCTCCGTTCAGGAGAATGCAATCAGACTCTTTGAAAATCAATAATCATGAAAATGGAAAATTCGATATCAATTGATGAAAACACCTTGTAACCAGAATTCTTCCGTCTACCAAATTGTCACTTTTCAGTGTCAAAACTGAAAACATATTGAAAAATTTTGCGAAGAGAAAAATATTTCAATTGTGTTGAGGACGGGAGCAGATTTGTTCCCGAAACGTCCACCAAGATAAGTAGAGGTTTTATTCTTATTAAATATATTTGTATTTCCAAATTTTTTTCGAAAACAAGGTGTCACTGACCAATAGAGAATTTCTCTTTTAGGTATCTAAAGGTTTAATTACAAGCGCAGTGACATTTTGGGGCAGATCCCAAATCTGTCCTTACTACAAATATATTGAAATAATTTTCAATAACTTCTACTCTATTTTTTAGAAACGAGGAGAGAAAACTCCACGAAAAGCTGAAAAATATGTATTCAGACCAGTAATATTATAATTCGAAATCTTGTGTTGCAGAAAGTATTGTAGGTGTTACCGCCAGAATGACACCAGATCAATGTTCTAGGGCCATTATAGGCTTCGTATGCCAGTTCATTCATCATTTGTCGTTATCATAGTTCTAGTCTCAATCATAATTCATATTTTTGCATTACATACTTCAAATAAACCTCATCTTTGAATAGAGGAATGCTTTTGTCACAGAGTTGTCTAACTACAAATATATTGAAATATTTATGTAAATGATGTGTTTTGTAACTACGGGGGAAACATTAGGGCGAATAATATAATGACCTTGAGCACATCTCAGTAAGAAGAAGGGCAGTAGTGAGTAGTGAGGAAATATTTCAATCAATGGGGAGCATAAAAAAATTATAAAAGGTTTCCGATACCGGGAATCGAACCCGAGCCTGCTGGGTGAAAGCCAGCTATCCTAGCCACTAGACCATATCGGATGCTTACGTGAAAGAAAATTTACTTGGATCATAGTTACAATTAATTTGGATTTGCATTTTGTAAAATAATACTTGATTTCAGATTACTATCATCAGTCATTCCATACTAACGAAACCTGATTACTCATAATAAATACCAATACATCCATAACGAATAACTTCCTTCCAAATTAGGATCAAATTTAGCCTACGTTTTGTCCCCACTGGCACGTACCGCCTGCGAGTAGTTGATAGGATTTTCGAACAATTCGGCTGACAGACCGTGATTTATTCCAGTATTATCTGCAAAATATTACTCATTTCGAAAGGAAATGAGATCAACACCCCATTATTATTCCATTGTTGCGATGGAAGCAGATCGTGTCAGCATATTGAAAACTCAAGAAAAGGAAACTATACAGGGTGTCCCAATTAGATTTGGCCAAGCGACATCTCGTGAACCGGCGTTGATGTTATAAAAACTAAATTTGGAGAATGACTTCGATTATCATTATTTGAATATGTTGAACCATGAGTCTCTAGTTCCCGGTCACGAGAAGTACGAGATATCAATTTGAATAATATGTTCCAGTAGTTTTTCAATTACTTCTCAGAGTGTTTCAAATTTGAAATAGATGATTCAACAATGAATGAAAAATCTCTGATGTGTTCATACTACTCAATGTAGATCAATATCAATGAATTTTTCGTCAAAATTCCGATATAACTCGGAATTTCAAAGAAGTCGAATCACAGCTCGGAATTTTACATCGGAATTTAAAAAAAAAAACAGGCATGATTCGGAAATTTGGATGCATAAAATTCCGAATTGTAACTAGGAATTACAAACTCTCGAGTTATTTCACAATTCCGAGATATAGCTCGGAATTTTGAGGTAAACTTTCGACTCATACCTTGGAATTTAACCATCAGGAATTCAAGAAGAAGATTCATTTTCTTTTTCGATGTATCAGAATGTTTCATTCAAACAAGAAATTCACTACTATGTAAAGAGTTTGATATCTAATCAGGTATTTCGATATAAGTTGATACCCGGCGCGTTGCTGCCGCAAAATGAATAATTTTGGAAATATCGTTTGAAATAGCTATACTTTTCATATATTCATATTATTCATTTATTTTATATATATATTCCCTATAACCTCCGTGCAAGTGCAATAGGATGAACGATACGGCAGCCCAAAGAATACGAATGTTTATATATTCAATTATAGGTATACGCATCTATAATCATTTTTTTTTTATTTTTGGAAGAATTTTTTCCTGATGAGTCGAGTGACAACAAATAATCTGGATCACCTCAGTTCCATCTGAAGATGAAAATCTGAATACGACAGAAGAACACCCAGTGTATTATTGAATATTGATGAGGTTTTGGCCAGAAAACCATATGAGAGAGGCAGGAATAAATATAGTTATACTCATTGGAACAACTTGAAACAAGTTGACATTCCATTTTATGACAAAGGAGGTGTACACCACCTATCGAATTTCAAACCGAAACCACCTTTGTAATGATATTCTCATACAAAATATCATGTAATGGCATCATTCGTTCCCACATGTTTTGTTTTCGGATTCTAATTACAAGCCTATCCAAACTAGTGATGTAGTTTTCCCGCCAAGGTATTTGACAGATAAAAGGTCGAGTTAATTTTCTTCTTCTCATGTTTATCTACACGAGAGTATTGTCGATACGTATATTGTGTTACATGAGGAATTTTCGCATTAGTGTTGATTGATGACTCTAGCAGTTCATTCATCCTCGAGGATGGCAGCCGAATGGTACGGATTTTCCGTCAATATCGTGAATTTCAATAATTATTCAAAAAACCGAGAATAAAACGTAGGAATTCCTCAGAGAAAAACGATTTATGCCAGGGAGCTAATTTGAGTGAGTACTATCAAATGAAGAATTTTTTTTGCCGAATATGCTTATTAGTGAAGAGTGCTATTCATCAGGTAAGATAAATTAGGTAGGTGTCAGTGCTTCTATTAAATCAGTATCCGATATGGTCTAGTGGCTAGGATAGCTGGCTTTCACCCAGCAGGCTCGGGTTCGATTCCCGGTATCGGAAATCCTTTTTTTCTGCATCTCTATTGATTCGTAAGTACTCACTTTTTCTCACTGTGAAAAAAGATTGTTTTTCACTTATGAAATAACTTCGTAAAATAAACATGAAATCTTACTTTTTGACAGATTTATTTTTGAAAAAGTCAATCATTAATTGATTATTCATCATAAACCAATTTCATTCATTGGAATAATAATTGATAATAGAGTTTGAACAACTTTGAATAACTTCCTACATGAATTCCAAAAGAATTTCCATGTTGCTGCCGATCAGAAACGTTAGATATTTCGCGAAAAATCGATTCCACAATTTCATCAGATATTTCAATTTGTTTGGAAGTAGATGGACAATTCGATATTTTGTTAGGAATCTCAATTTTTTATTCAAACTATCTTCTATATCTGCTTCTGATACGGAGGCAGATTTCAAATTTCTCAATGATATCTATCTCTTGGATCTTCAATGATATTGCAGTCAAGACTCAGAATTGAAAACATTCAAGTCATTGAGGAATCAATCGATGTGAAAGACACTGGAAAAAGAAGTGGACCGTGATATAAAAAAGGTACAAATGAAATCTACCGATGGTATCTATATTCAACATATCAATTGATGATGAACAGATATAAAACCATAACAATTATTACTGCTTTCCTTCGTGAGATTAAAAAACGAAAAAAGGGCAAGAAGAAGTCTCAATCATTTTTCTGACCACAATCTTCACAACCCCTGAGGATTTGCTGGAGTTGTCGTGAGACCCTGTAGTTAGATATGCTGTATGGTTATGAATTCTGAGCTAGGACGTGCTTGATTCCAGATTATCTCATTCAACGCATTCGACTAAGTTCAACTGTGGTCGGTCACCAATTATTCCCTTCTGGCTATACTGTGATCTGTGTTTCGTATCATGACTTCCTTTCGAATAATTTCCACCATCAGTGCTGAGACCAATAGCTTGAATCGTTAATATTTTATGGGCACTGCAAGCACTGACCTTTGTTAACAGAACATTTATTTTTAGACAACATCCTGAAATCTACGAATGTTTAGACATCTGTCAACCACGTACAAAACTGGATACCATTTCTATTATACCGTTTGAAATTCCATCTTTCAGAGGAATCCAAGATGAACGAAAGTCATTCTCAAAGAGGACGATAATATTATTATTGTATGATACATGGGGGATTGATAGGGAGCGGTGTGCTTATGAGGCTGCCATATGTCAAAGATATTCGTGACTGAAGGGACATATTACGAAATATAACAATGCGATTGGTCAAGCACGTGAAGCGAGCATCTGACCAATATACCGGGTGACACAGGAGACATGTAGCAGTCTAATGAAATCATTTCATTTGAAGAGATAACATTTTCGAATTTCAAAGATTCTTTTCTTTCCCTCCTCCTTTGCCATCAAACCAAAGTTCATTTTGTCACAGAAATTTTTTGAATCATATAATGAGTAAGTCATTGTTATCTCATCTTTCCTTGCAAATTTTAGACTTATATTATATAATTTTTCATTGAGAGTACTCAGCAAGACTGTAATGTTGGTTGAAGGATGGTGAAGGGAATTTACCATGATTCATTTTCTTACGCGTAATGGTTGTGGAACAGAATCTTGAAATGTTAAAGTTGTCTGTAGGGAATACTTCAAGAGTCTATTTTGGAATTTATTGAGTTCGATACCATCAATTTCTGGCAGTTGTTCGATCGAGGTTCTCTTTGACTAAGAGTTGAGAGAGGACAGTTGAAAAGCTCAATAGTTATTTATGCACCCAGTGCGTTACAGGGAATATAACGCCAGGAGGACGACTGATCCAACCAGAGGGCCTCCGGCACGAGTGATGGATGTTACACGACGGGCGTTATCATCTTATAAAGCACGTAGTGCTTTATAAGATTTTATTTTTCACTGAAAACTGATTTCTTCTCTTTAATCGAGTAAGCTGCTGTACGATTTGACTGATTTGCATGAGATTTGACTTTATTATAGGTAAGTCTATGATACAGTTGTCGATAGTTTGACTTTGATGTAAGAAAACATATGATCATGTAAGAACAACTTGAATCTTGATCATCGTTGTTTGAATATGGGTGGAACAAATTAATAGTTACGCCTAACTCCCGGAGTGTGAAATTTACCCGTAGGCGAGCCCGAGGGCCTTTGGCTTTGGAATGCTGCCCCATGGGCGTTAGGATCTAGTAACACAGGCATAGTGAATACAAGATTTTATTTCTCACGAAAAAATGATCTTAAACGTCGTTGTTTACTTCCTGAATTTCTTCTCATATTTCTCATATTTACTGTGTGATGCAGGGCAACTGAGCACAAGTGAGCTTCTTTGCAGTTGCTATGGAAACATTGAAGAGGATACTAAGGGTTGTTCATTTAATAAAAAAACGCTGCATTTTTGTAGGAATTGACAACCTTGTTAGTAGAGGAAACTAGAAACGGTTGTGTTCATAATAATTATGGAGATCCCACAGAGGCGTTAGGAAATTTACTGCCTGTGGAATCTAAATACTTATACGAGGAGTATGACCATTTTTTGAAATGGAAAGATGAAGGCAGAGTGAATACCGTAAATAAAACTGTCCTAGTGGTATACTTCCAGGAACTGGTTAATTTATCTTATGGAAAATATAAATATTTTCTATTCATTTTACATTATTGAAGTCTGAAAAATATAGTGCAATTAGTCTCTAGACCAAATACTCACAGCTGAAATCAACATTGATTGTTGAATGAAACATTAATATACCAGCATTCAGTCAACCAATTTTTTTTCTGAAAGTTAAATCAAAAGGATACATTCCTAAAAAATGAAAGGTGTTGGGAGGTGGAAAAGTATTACTTTTTATAAGAAAAGCTCCAGATGATACTTTTCTGCTACATAAAGTTGATCTGGTAATGGGTGTATTTGGATGCTTAAGACGTGATGAAATGGTCAAGATGACAATTGATGGCAGTGAAGACAGAGGAGCCGTTTTACTGATCGAAGTACCAGAAATCAAGACCAGCACCTCAAAAAGTTTCACCATTGTTGAAGAAAGCGAAATAGGAGTCTTGAACTCAACCTACAGAAATGATAAATGCATTAAATCACCTGTAGATAGTAATACTATAGGAAGTGTTCCTTCTATCCTAGTGAAATACCTTGATTTGGAAAACCCGAAAGGTTACACCTGACATTGTGTACGCCCAACGTCGTCAACGCTTCTTGTTCAAGGTAGTGCTTCCTTTGAAACGCTAGAATTACATGGGAAATGGAAAAGTTGTACGATAGCGGAGAGCTATATTGAAGTAAGTATCTCTTCGAAGAACAAAATTGCTACCATGATAGCCGCAAAAAAAATATGTTAACGAAACCGAATGCACATTGAGCAGTTCATCATCGGTCAACTCACAGAACTTCAAACGTGGTACTAATTTTTCAGGAACATTTGAAAATTGTAATTACTTTTTGAGAGAAATAATTATTCTCTTTTTTATGTACAGTTATAAATGAAACTTTTCTGAGTAATTAATTCATTGAATTACAGACAAAAAACAATTGGCGGGCATTATGATCGATAATGCCCGTCTATTGATAGGAACCGTTGCCAAGGTATTATAAAGCAGTTGTCAGGTAATATCTTCAGTCAAAGATATCTGCGGTCTAGATGATCGGGCGTTATAGCTCATAACGCTCTAGGGCATCATGAGTATGTTTATAGTAACTCGAAGGTTTTACAATAAAATAATATACCAGTGGAAAATAAATATATCATCCTCTCCACAATCTGCGCAACTCTCATCATAAATCATTCAGCATGTTGTAGACATGAAACCTCATTATTACTACAGTACAATAATTATTTTGCTATCGAGACACATGCTTTTCTTCATTGGCCGAAGTGGCACATTGCCGGCATATCGTACAGCTGTCGACTGTGTGAAATTGCTATCCCATGTCGATCTTGTTGTGGAACATACTTGAAAAGAAAACAACCATTGATTTATGCTTGGATCTTTCGTGTAAGCTGACGATTCAAATGCATCATCAGACATAATGTTACATTGAGAATAATAGTCCATAGGAGATTGTTACCTTTTGTATCTTGAAATCCGAGTTGATATCTCATAACGAGAGATATTATAGAACGAACATCATGCGTACAAAAATGAATGTAATAAAATAGGTTTCGGGTGAAACATTAATGTCCAAAACTGAGTCTGGTGAACCTCATGTTTCATTATAATTTCAACATTTATAAAAATGAGAAAAAAATAATGATTATGTTGAAAAATTTATTTGCAACGTCATGATGAAAATGTTAATTTAGGTATACTTAACCAACCAAAATTTCTGAGCGTAGTGAAATTGTAGCACATTTATCTTTATAGTTTCGAAGTATTTAATATCTCAACCACCCAAATGGTTATAACTTACAAAACTAATCTGCGAGCGACATTGAATTGCTGATGAATTCATCCGAAACTCTATACTCATTTGATTTTTTTTGTATATTAGCCTCCATCATCAGTAATTTGGACAAAGTATAGGTATAATCAAGTTCATTAGGCGCGATTCTATGCTCGATATTATATGACGAAGTATGTTATGAACCACAAAATCAGTGTGAGAAAGGCCAACGAACTCTGTCTTGAACGAATTAAAGAGCATTTTTTGAATGAGGAATATTTATAGATGTTATGGCTCGAAACGAACCAAGGTCTGGAAGGTAAATACTTACTTCATATTATACGACTGGAAATTATAGACTAGGACGTTATAAATAGCTTGAATATGGAAATCAACGATATAGAACAAAATTGGAATGTGATTGTTTCGAATATACGATATTTGAGAGGGTTTTCAACTCCAATCTCAAATATTATCACATCGTATGAAAACTGAATTCAATGATTATTCTGAACACCTATGATTGATTTTTGCAATGATAATTGTGATAATAGCCAGAAAATCACCAAACTTTAGGATAATTCGAAAGAAAATACTCTACGATATGCTATATTCGAGAAGACTTGCAGATGTCAGACAGAAAAAAAAGTTCCTATCACATACATGGCTTTTGACTAAGAGCGTTTGGTCCATGACGAACTAACCAATATATTGGCGACCTGAAATATTTTTGACAATGCGGTGTTGTATGTGTTGTATGTATTTCTATTACTTTCTGAGCCACTTTATATATTTTTTCAAATGGGGCCTCCTGTATAAAATATCATCTCTATTTTTCCTTTCACTTTCCCACAACAATTATCTGATATTTCCCTTCATCTATCTATGACAAGACAAACTGTCGCTTTTGAGATGGTTGAAAGTGATAGGGAGAACAACTGAAAAAATTCACTTCCATGATTCTCTTCAAGTGCAACAAACAATTTCAGACCACCCTTTTTGGAGTAACTGATATTTGGCTCTGCGATAGGAAGCCTCAAAGTATCACATAACACCTGACGAATTTGATTATGTTTGTATCTGAGAACTAAAAAATATCAGCCATGGTGTCAAAAATTATTCAATATGCAGGGTGTTCATTTTGAAATATCGAAGTTGCAATTACTCTATAAGAGAAACGGCAACGTCGCATTGTCGAAAATATTTTAGGGAGGTGAAGTTTCAAAACGAGCTTTTCGTGCAGGGATATCAAATCGAATCCCTCCATTTATATAAGACAACGTAGTAATAGTATAGTATGAGAAAAAGTCATTCAGGTGTGGATGCCACCGCAGTAGGTATACAAATACTTGCAATTAAACAACATGTATGTAACTAATCTAAAGAATTATATAAATGATATTTGACGGGTGGAGATTATCCTAGACACCAGAAAATACCTGGAGAGTTCACTAGAGCTTGTTAAATGAAACATCTAGTCGAAGCGATTCTGCTCGCGATTCTGCTATGAATTACATAATTCTATCAACCGCCATTTTGTTTTGAATGAATATTTGTCTGAGATTCTAGTATCATGTATAGAATTGACGTTTAACTATTTTTTTGGAAGAGAAAGACGGTGTTGGAATTTTCTTGGAATTTGCGAGGTTGTATTCATCAGAATTCAACAACTTGTCCGTCCTATTTATGAATGATGCTTGGTAGAGCGGTGTTCGACAGGTCTCGAGCCTGACAGTGTAGCTTGTCTGATTTGTCTACTAGGAATCGCTCGTGGTGACATAATAGATGATATTTCCGTTGAGCACCGACCGTGGAAGTATCTATGAAAAAGGTAGAGATCGCCGAGATTCCTACGATGTTCTAGAGATGCCAATGATTTGGTAAGTGTTGTATCACCGACTGGGAGAATAACTCTTTTCTGAATAGAACCTAATGAGAGCTTCAGCGTATGTTTGGGAGCTGAGCTCCAAACATGTAACCGCTATTCCAGGACAGATCGAGCTTGTGATTTGTAGATCATGTGGTGTGAAGTTCCCTCGGAAGTTCCTCTTCGCACGGAATACAAACCCAAGTTTTTGTGAAGCAGTTTTCGCAATGGACATGATCGTCCCAAGAGAGAGCGTTGTTGGTGCGGTGATACCGCAAGCATGGTTATGACGACTTCATAGGACCATTGTTACCCGACATCATAATATTGGACATTGTGTGATCTGCCTTCCTGCTGATGATATACAAGCATGAGTTTCTGGTGCATTCAAGTCTACTAGATTTTCAGACCCCATTTGAAAATTCTTGCCATATCATCATTTGAAGCATCGACCTGGCCTCATTGGATAATAAAGGCAGCATGAGACTGGACGAGACTATGGATTGGAGAGAAAGTCACATCCAACAAGTCATTGATGTGGATAAAGAACAAAGTTGGTGCCAAGACAGAGCTCTGTGGTACACCAGTATTGATAGTCATTGTATCAGATGAGATTCCATCTACCACCACATAGGAAATTCGATAGTAGAAGACATTTGATTGGGGCGGCAAACCATATGACGGAATTTTCAAGAGGAGGTCTTTGTGCCAAACTCGGTCAAAAGCTTTGGAGATATCCAATGAAATAGCCAGATACTCACAAGGTTCTCGATTGACACTTGCCACCTATGCTACACATACATACACATACAATAGGTGGTATTTCGTCTGGCCCCATAGTCTTCTTGCCGTTAAGGTCAAGCAGAATGTGTCTAATTGTGCGTTGAAGGAAGACAAATTCTGGGAAAATGGTTTACGATGGTAGCAAGGTATCTTGGATCAGAGTAGAATTGTCAGCAAAAATTTTGGCAGAAAGGTTGGATTTTTCTCGTGATGTTGTAGCCAATGTACTATCAGCATTTGTGAGGGGAGGAAATGGGCTGGAAGTTTAATTTCTCCCAACTGCCTTGGCAAAGGTCCAAAACGAACGGAAAACATTAGTGCGCTCGATGAGCTTTGATCATATCATGGTGTTGTATGCCTCTTTAGACGCATCTATTGTTTGATATTGTTGAATTGTTTGAATTGAATCTTATGAAGCTGCTATGAACGAGTGAACCTCGGAATAAGCAGAAGGAAATGGGGCACAATAGATCTAATCAGGTTGCAGCGCATCTGTCACCATCCACAACTACCAATGTCAATCCGTTGATTGCATGTATTCCTATCTTCAACATATTCAGCTCTAGTTTCTGGTACAAGGTTTCATTGAATCATGGTTCACTAGTGGGTGGTATTTGGTGATATGGGGTACGTAAGTTTCCATTCCCAGCATGATGATGTCCGAAATCTCTTCAACACATTGCGTAGGATCTCCCGATTTAAAACACATTCATCTCCAAGACAACTCAGAAAAAAAACATGCGAAGACCATCCAGTCGGCTGAATTGTAATGCCGAACAGTGCGTGGGGGTGTTGGACTGGTTCGCGGAGTGATGTAAGGACAGATGGTGGAGATGAGTGTGTGTATGAGACTCGACCACCGATTCCATTTTGAAAAAGTCTTCCAAAACGATTCGCCATTTCGAATCTGTTATACAGAAAATACAGAGTTTTTAGATTTTCCCAACAGTTTGGGACCCATTCGACTATCCAAAACTTTCATCACATCATGTTATCGATCCCCTTGATAATGGATGGATAATAAGCGATAATAATAAGTGCATTTCGGACAACACCGAAATCGTTGGAAATGAGAAATGATTGTTACCTACCTCATTCTTGTTCAACATAACCTTCATTATTGAATTCATCTACAGTGTGTAAATAAATGGTTCGAATAAAATTCCCCAATGAAATCCCCATTCAGTGACTTTCTATAGATAACGCATCAAAGGACCGTACATTTTTGCACGACTTCATCTCGAACAAATCCAGATTGCACAGCGGACGTAATACATCACACAGAGAGAGGCACAGCTTCCCGTACAGAAGGGCGCACCCGATTTCAATTTCCCGGATTCGATTCGAAAGATGAGTGAGAGCCCCATTGATAGGAAAAAATCCCCATCGCCAACTTCTAGATATTCATGTTTCAGATCGCATTCGGAGATGAAAGCATCTGATCGAAATAGGATTCCTCGATGACGATTTGACGTATTTGACATCTCGGAATGATACGGATAGATCATCGCCTGAATTATTTTCTAATAATGTAGTGAATCCAATTTTCTACACTTCTGAGGAGAGGAATTTTCTAATATATATCTCAAGTTATGTAGTAGTACCGAATAAAGAGATCAATGCGGGTCAAAATCAGATACGTTTGAATTGCAATGTACGATGAGAGCACGAAGCATTCGAGGACGATATAACTTCATTTTTGCCATACGTCCGATAATTGCTGGAATCTACTCTGTTCCGGTAAAAAGTAATGAACATCACCGACACGTTGATCTGCGATAGTTTCAGGAGAATTTGAATTTTCTCTCAGATTCTTTTTGAATATACCATGAAGCCTGATTAATTTCATACTTTCTGTTCACTTAGATCGACGATTTCACAATCCATCCATAATGTTTCATTATCACAAAATGTACATTAGTATTATTAGTGGTACCGTGTGAGATGGATATAAGATGATGAGCATACTCATATACTTCGATCACGTATTGAAAAAGTGAGATTCAAGCGTTTTTATCGAGTTTCATGATCAGTTTTCGAACTGTCAAAATTAGAACAATGCATGCCACAATGTACTCGAACATATTAGTGATACACACACGTACACATTATAAGAAGTCTACTCATTTGGTTTCGACGTCTAATTGGACAAATCTTGTGGCAAGAATTGTCAATTGTCAAGTGTGCTTCTCTTCGTTTGTTTCATTCCAAAACATGTAGGCCTGTCAAACAACCCTACGAAGGCCGCACCGATTGAGTATAGATAATGACCGATGTCTGAGAGTAATGAAGAGCTAACGGTTCAACTTTTCCATCGTGTTCTCCAGAATTTCTAAGATAACTTTCGAGATCAGCGGAGGTGACGACATCTAGTTTTGATCTTGGGAAGCCTTAGTAAGATATCATGATTCGACATAATCAAGTAGGCAGAAGTCTGAAAGTCTGAAGTAGGAGAAAAGTTTGAAAATTCTTCGATGTCTGGAATTCGTCGCCAGTGGCCTTGAAACACATATTAGGTGGCGCCGCCGCTATATTCTGTAGATCTCGCCACGTTCAAATGTCATCGGTTCTGGGCTCCTTCATTTCCCACCATACCTAGGTGTGCGTAAGAAAATTTCCTTGAATGGAACTAATTTCGAGGAACGATTCTGACCTCACACAAAATATTTGTTTTTCACTATTTTGATTGCTCAAATTAGTTTTGGATGATCGATTGACCGAATTGCGAGATATCTTATTTCGTTTGTTTCCAACTATTTGCTACACCTCCTTGGGATTTGAAAAAAATTATACATGTGAAAATGTTATTATAAATTGAATGAGAGTAACAAATTTATGCATGTTTCCATATTATCATGTTTCTATGTATTTTACTCCACGACCATCAATAACTATAAAAATTAAGTTCAATTTTTATTGGCAAATTTCTATGAATAATTTATATTCATTACCGTATACCAATTTGACGAAATATTTGTATGAGAATCCGAAGAACGGGCGAGTGGATTCAATTTGTGGAAAAAAATCACAAAGGTTTTCTGGACATTTTTTCCTGTAGCATACTCCTAAAAGAGTTTCCAAACAATACTTCAACTTCAAAAATACAGATTAATTCAAAAAAAGTATAACTGGGCAAATACAAACTACCAAACATAGTTGAATTTTTCGTTCCACATACTTTCATGTAGCAAAATCGTATAGTAACATCCAGCTCCATATGTTCACTGGCATACTTTTGACATACATCACAAGTATGCACAGAGATACACTTTTCCCTAAGATATCCACAAATATATCCGATCGATTTTTCTCAACATCATGAAATCTGTAGGCAGTGTCAGTTTTGGGATCTTGTTCAGTCACTTCAATTTCTTCTACGATCTTTGAAGAATTTTCGAAATGTTACTGACTTGGATTTGGATTGATTGAATAGTTTTCCAGCTTTTTAATGGTACCGAAGAAATTAGGAGCATCTTGGTTCAATCTGATGTCAATAGATATTTGAAATCTCCCACATATAATTCATCATATAATACTAAACACGTTTGATTGTTATCTGCGAACATCTGGATGACTTTATATTTTCAGTGATATTTGCAACATTAGAACACTAACAACATTAGAACACCTATTCGCAACCGCAGCACTCAAAACACGTGTAGCCAATGACATCTTCATTACGAGTCTTCTCATGGAATTTATATATGTGCATCATTCAACTCTGGTGCTAATTTGATCGATAGCTGCCAGATATAGGATTCCTTGATGTTGATTCGACATGTTTGTCATTCTGAAACGGTGGGTAGGATTATAGTTAGTTTATTCACGAAATTTGTGATGAACGTTTCAACTTCTGGCCCGTATATTATGGCTGAGAACATTCATCATAATTTCATAGTTATGAAATGCCAAAAATTTTGACTGGTGAATATTTTCTTGTGATGTATTGTTATGTAATAGAACGATAGCTCCTGTCTTTTTTTGAAGAGGTAGTGAATTATATATTGTCAAGTCACATCTATGACTTAGATATTGTTTCAGATAGTCTGATATGGAGAAGACATCTGATCGGAATAGGATTCCTCGTGAGATTGATGTCGAGTCGACGTCATAGCTTCTTTCTTCTTTACAAGGTATGGTGAATTCAGTTTTTTGTAATGACATCACTGATGCAGTTACTTTGGTTACTTCCAAAGTTGATTGAAAGTCATTTCTCAAAATGCAAACGCCTATCTGAAATCTACTATAAACTCTAGATCGAATAACTTCTACCTCCTATCCTATCCTCCTATCCTCCGATATCAAATCGTGAATGCTTTCCATTATTTTCCTGTATCATTTCGATTAGGATTAAAATGTGTATTTGTAATTGAAAATGATTGTTGGCAATGATTCACGGTAATTGAGGATATTAGTCACATAGCAACCAATGTCGCTTATAGTACGTTTCAATCTGCTATTCTTCCTCTCTTCATAATAGCTTACGTAATGTTACAGGAAAATTACTGAATTCCATGATTCAACGAGAGGTGGAAAAACCAACATATTGTGAAAATATCCGATAAGCATTTGATAATATTGGTCATTGCCGAGGTGATTGCATTCACTTCATGAAATTGATCACACACATATGATGAATTATTCTCTGTTATTTTAGGATATGCCATTTTATGATACGATATTTTCACAATTTTTCATCTGTCCGCAGTTATGTACTCAGCAGATATCAGATCTGTCCCTTCTCAATTCACATGATGAAGTTTTTAGTTTCGAGTAGTTTTCAGTTTTCATATAATCTCCTGATCTTCCTCTCAAACTACCTTTTTTTTTCAGTATATACATAATTTCTCCTCTAGCTCGCTCTAGCTCTAGCTCTGGACTAAAATTATCTTTGGAACTTCCGGAGATAAATCATGTCTTTCAGATCCTTCAAACAGATAATGAAGTTGAATACTGTCTGTAGTTATTCGAAGAGGTGGTACATTCATTTTTCAGCTTTTCTGTGTAAAAAAGAGATAGATGAGAGGAAATCCTACAGGAAAGCTGAAAAATGAAGAGAATGAAGTGTTTCATTTCAAAAATCATTTCATTCAATGTGTATTTGTGACTATTTGACTTTTCACTACGTTTTGTTTCCACACCTTTTCCAGTTGTTTTTTAGAAATCGTCAAATTGATTTCAGAAAGTGAATGATTTCATAATTGTATTGAAGGTTATTCAATTATCTTTCGGGAATTATCAATTGGATTTCAGAAGAGTGAGTTGAATTTCAAAGAGCGTCAATTGTATGTCGTAATAGTCAGTTGAATTTCAAAAATAGTCAGGCTAATCTCAGAAAAGTCGTCAGTCATTTCGAATTCAAAAACCATCAAATGCATTCCAGAATAGTCCATTATAGTTCAGAATACGTCAGTTGTATTTCAGAAAATATCGAATATTATTCGAAGAGTTTCATTTGTAATACAAGTCAACTAAATTTGTTTCATTTATTAGTCAACAACAACAATAACAAAGCATACAGAATTGAACTGAGACAATGATAGCAATAAAATACTATTCGATGAGAAATAAGAAATCATTCGCTCTTAAATTTTTCTCTATCAATAAATCTCTTCATCGAAGACTTGATATTATGTACAGGGTGGGCCAAATTGGACGAATTTGAAGGGAAAGCTTTCAAAGTAGGTAGATGAAAAGTGATGGCGGTGTCTGTGGGTGAATTTTCATGAGGAATTTCATGTTGAAAACCGGATGTAGATATCTAACATCGTGTCTAAAAAAAAATTTCAAATGGGACAACCTGTATACTTCTGCATTCTCAATAGAACTCATATATATATATATATATATTCCATAGAACATATTCCAAGGATATATGGCATACTCGATGTTCTGTTGAAGTCATCTTCGAAATGCAGAGCTTTAGGGCTTTTGAAGCTCACACTTTGAACAAGTAGGCTTTGGACCATGCGGCGATAAAAACCGAAAGCAAATGGTGACTGGTAGCTAGTGATAAAGGACAAACTACATCTACACATAGGTGGCACCTTTTCTGAAAATTTTCTTCCAACATTCTCGACCACCCTGTATTGAAGGAAAAGATGTGCTAATGGCGTAGATAGCTCTCGGTTATAACCCAACCATAAACGAAATTTCAGTGTCTCAATTTCTCTGTGTTCAAAAATAGCAGCATTTTCTTGACGTGTTGCTTTCCGCAAAGAAAATGTAAATATTCATTTTCCCAAACGGTTTTCTCAACGGTCAAAGATGAGTTGAGGAAAATATCAGGTGGTTATATGAAGGATTCGATGAGGATTCTAAATATGATATCTCAGACAGGTTGTTCCATTTGAAATATCAAAGTTGCTACTACTTTCTAGTTGATGCTGCTACAATACATTGTCGAAAGTATGTTAAATGAATATAGCATCTCCTTCGATATAATTAATTTTCCAGCTCTTTGTGAGATGTTCTCTTCTACGCTTGAAATTAAATTCATTAATTATTGAAATTGAATTCAAGCGCAGTGACATTTTGGGGCAGATCACAAAATATGTCCTTACTACAAATATATTGAAAAAATTTTTAATAACTTCTTCTTCATTTTTCAGAAACGAGGAGAGAAAATCCCACAAAAAGCTGGAAAATGAATGTACCACCTCCTCGAAAAACTCACAGACAGTATTTTTCGATGTAAGCTTATTATACTTCCATCAATTTCTTTCGACTGATTCTCGATCAAAAAGTCTCGCTCTTCAAGTCAAGCTCTTCTTGACACACCCTGTACATGGTAGACAATGTAGAAGAATATGAATGAATGCCATGTAGCGACTTTCGAACATTTTCATTGACTTATCTATTGTTGTGATGTCTTGCGTGTATACGCGATGATTTTTTTCTGTAAAATTTATCATCATTGATCTAATTTTGTGGCCAAACAACTGAATGAATCTCCGTATTCTTAGATCAATCACACTGCGTGTGAAGTGAATAATGATTTCTTCAAGTGATTGTTACCCTTTGAAAAATATTACATTTCGCATTCAACCAATTTGAATTAACATAATTCTTTTTTTTTGAAAAAATAGACAAAAACATCTTTTTTAAATAGAGAATTAATAAAAGCATGGACGTGATTCTAATCTATGATGCCATTTCCCCTAAAAAGGCCATACAATTTCGATAATTCCTGCATAATAATTCTCAGATCAAGTTTCGCATCACGAACCAATGAATATGAATTCGGATATATTTTCACAACGTCCAAACGTTAATTAATTTATTATTTCGAAAGCTCGGCAACCAAAACGGAGCTGCACTGAATGCATAATCGTCCGTATAAGAAATGAATGCAAGAAATCACGACTATGATACCTTCTTCAGCCCGAATGCTTGAAAACAGAAATTATGGGGCAGAGGAATTTCGATCAAACTCTTCGAAATCCATGGTGAGTCCAGGCCTAATGCATGTGGAAATGAAGATCATAGATAGATAGATGGTTCATTTAACCACGTTACATATAAGAATGTTTATGGCAGGTCCGATTTTGTCAGAAACAGTACAATACAATAGTTATCACACATTAAAATTACATAATTCAACAAGAATAAATATTAGATAAAAGATAAAACACATCAGTATTAAAATTGTAAGATTATATTGATCAATAAATGAAGGATATATAAAATCATATGTTCAACAGGAGGGAAAACTATATTGTGATTCGCTGAAATCAAACCTGTTCTCAAAATGAGAATGAAGACGATCCTTTAGAATTAATTCCACAATTTTTCCAATTGTAGAAATTATGTTAATTGGGCGATAATTATCTAAGGATGATTTGTCACCCCTTTCAAAGATAGGTATAACTCTAGTAATTTTGGGAAGAATCCTTTGCTGAAAATCTGGTTTATTAAAGTCAATGGCTGACAATTTGTTCAGCTATTTCTTCTATTAGGTGGCTGTTTAATTCATGAATATCGGTAGAACTTGATTTACACAATTTTTTATGGCATTATGAACATCATATTGACAAACAGGTTCTAAGTAGAAGGTCTCAACAGGAGAAGGCTATGGTGCAAAAAAGTCGTTGAATTCGTTTCCCGAAAATTCATTGGAAATCTTGCTTTTATTTATTGAATTCCTCTCTGAGTCTGAGCAAGCTTTAGACTTATTGGAAGAGTTAATTGAGCATCAATTGTTTATAGATTCCAATATCTTTATTGCATCCAGTCACCTTCCAGACAGCTTCCAAGTTACTTCTCATTGATTTGAGTTCATCATTGTACCAGTTTATTTTGATTCTATGGTCGCTTGTCTTTCCTTCCTTTACAGGAAATGATTGCCTCATGATCTCTTGTAGAGTATTGACGAAAAAATTGCACATATTAATAATATTCTGATCAGGAGAATCAAGGATATCCCAATCTACATTGAGGGGTGATGTGTTGAATTTCTCAAATCCTTTTTTTGTAAAGCAAATTCTAGATATATCAGTTTCCTGATATATGTGTTTATTGGCAGATATGGATAAGAATTGTCCGTTATGATCGGATAGGCAAGGATCTAAGATTACTGCTTTGCTGGTGTGTATATTCACATTTGAAATTATGTTCTCAATGCATGTTGCGGATAATCCAGAGACTCTAGTGTAGTCTGATATCATTATTTCCAGTCCAAAAGATTGAAGCATCCATTTCAGATTGGAGAGTGGTAATGAGTTTGAAATGAAATTAATATCAAAATCCCCAACCAGGACAATTTTTTATGTAGTTTAAAGTATGTGGATATCAGAATTTCGAGATTGTTAGTGAATAGGGTAACGTCTCCTGTACATGACCTGTAAATTGTTATCATTAAGATACCTAGGGATTGCAGGAGAATGCCACAGAACTGACATTGAATTTCTTGACTATACGTGCTGAATTATCTGCTGACGAATTATCAGTCGTTTGCCAGTGCTCGGACAGACAAATTATATCGAAATCTGAATTTTCAGTGAAAGTACATAATTCATTTACCTTTTTTGCTAAACATTGAATATTTACATGAAAAATCTTGATATTTTCTCCTGAAGTTTTTTGTTTTGGACCGTGTTTAACGTCACTCACTTTCTTCTTCACATCAGTAGTTTCGACTGCCCTGGTTGATTGGGATGGTTCATAGGTTTCATCTCTTTCTGTTGAGAAGGATCCTCCGATTTTGGAAGCATCCTCTTGTTGGAAAAAAAGACACCAGTGCTCCAGTTGGCCAAACTTCCCGTCTTCATGCCTGTTTCAAAAGATCGCGTTCGATTGTCACCTTGTCTGATGCATACAGATCTAGTCTTTTGGAAGGGTGTGATTCGCATTCAAGAGCAGGCAGAGATGGTTGTAGGAATTCTTCAAGATCTTCTGGTTTGGTGTTTGGTTTAAGTCTGGTAACATGGAGTGGAACCAGTCTTTGGACCGTTTCCACCTCACAAACTTGCTCAGTTTGCCCGATCAGGTATCTGCGTTTCTTCTTGTGGGCAACTTGAGTCCAATCATCATTTCCATTTGACTCTTGATTATCTCTATTGGGTTGATTGAGCCGTTGAATGTTTCTCAAAGTGATGCTTGTCTTGGCTTCCTGAATGGCTTTATTTAGTTGTTCAGATGAAATCTGCAGTTGATTTGTGTTTGAATCCTGATTTCGTTGATTACTGTCGTTCACTGAGTATTTACGTTTACGTTGGTCAGCCGGGTTCATAGACACTGCTGGTTTATGGGACCGAGGTATGGCACCAAGGTTATATTTTGAAGCGGTCCCGTTTTTTTTTTTTTTTTTTTTTATCTGTGGACAACACGAAAGGGAAACCTATGATGTTCGAGGAACATCGTGTTAGCCAGCGGTGGAATTTTGGGAAAGAAGGAAGGTGTTGGAATTTTTCTTGAATGTTTGGAGGTTGTAAGCATCAGGAAAGACTTCACTAGGCAAAGAATTCCACAACTTTGCCGTTCTATTGATGAATGATGCTTGGTATAGCGATGTTCGACAGGTCTCGAGCCTGACAGTGTAGGGGTGACCAGCTTGAGCTCGTCTGGTTTGTCTACTAGGAATCGCGCGTGGTGGCATAATAGATGATATTTCCGTTGAGCACCGACCGTGAAAGTACCTATAAAAAAGGCAAAGATCGCCGACCTTTCTACGATGATCTAGAGAGGTCAATGATTTGGTGAGTGTTGTGTCATCGACTAGGCGAATAGCTCTCTTCTGAATTGAATCTAAGAGCTTAAGCGTATGTTTGGGGGCTGAGCTCCAAACATGTGAGCAGTACTCCAGGACAGGTCGAATTTGTGCTTTGTAGATCATAAGCAGTTGCTGGGATGTGAAGTATCTCTTCGCACGGAAAAGAAAACCGAGTTTTTGTGAAGCAGTCTTCGCAATGGACCTCACATGATCGTCCCATGAGAGAGCACTGTTCGTGGTGACACCCAGCAAGGATATTGACGACCTCATAGGAACAGTGGTACCCGACATCATCAAATTGGGCATTGTGTGATCAGCCTTCTTGGTGAACATACAAGCTTGAGTTTTAGTTGCATTGAACTGTACTAGATTCTCAGATCCCCATTTCAGAATTGCATTTTCACTGGCACACTTGGGCCCTTCGAGGGGTTTGGGGACAAGATGGGTATTGTTTACTATTTGTGAGTAGCTGATGTCTGGTCTCTGGTTGATTTCTTCAAGACATTGCAGTTTTTCTTGCAATTCCCGAATAATGTTTTCTTTGTGTCTTATAATAATTTTTAGATACTTTATCTCTTTTGCTGTTGGATTTTCATCCATGTTTTCTATGTAGTCGGAACAACAAATATCTGAATCGGCAGCATCTACGTCAATCACATCTTATTATGATGCTTATTACGACATTCTTCAATCTCTTCGCACAGCTTGGATGTGCCACTGATGGACATCTTATCTTAATTGCAGTTTCGACTTTAGCAGAACAATATACCGCGTTAATAACCACCTTTTCGTTCGCCGCCATCTCCTATATAATAATGTTTTCTCTACGGGAGTATAAAAAGAGTATATATAGTTCATGTAAGTAAAGAAATTGAAATTCACTGGAATTTACACGAATTATTTGTTGAGACTGAGTCTAACGAAAAAAGAATAGCCTTGTTAATTTAATGTTAGAAAGTCGCAGGAGTTCTATAAAATTTCCTTGAACTCCATGAAAATACTTGGATTTGATTGATGAAGAGTTTTAAGCGTTTCGAGTTGTATGAGGAAAACCACGGCAGTGTTAGTGGAAATGCTTAAAAATATCGATTGGGTGTCATCCTCGAATTCCTCTGAATTTTCATCTGGAAGAAGCAGTTCCTCCTTGTTATATGTGAGTTTTAGTGAGCACGCTTCAATAATATGATGATGACAAAATATTCCTCCCTGGACAGTGAACTGAGAAATGGAACTCGTATATTCAGCGTACCAAATGTAGCCTAGCATTGCTACTTTTATCCAATTTTCAGAAGCAATACGATAACTAAGGATATTAAAATAGAAGGCAAACATCAATCTGATGTAAGGAAACCTTGGAGGACATGCTCGCTATTTGCTCTGATGTGAGACCATGTTTGCATTTCATTCATATTTCAACATTTCCCTCGACATTTCCTATTTTTCTTCATACAATCCCAAGAAAACAAGTGAACTGATGAATTGCCTAGACATTTTACAGAGATGGACCAGAGTGCGTACATAGACTTAACTGAAAACGACACTTAAAGTATCTGAAACGCCTGGAAAATAAAGTTTGTATTTGTTCAATTTGTTTTTCTAAATTTAGAGCTTTTAATTCGATCTGAAATGTATACTCATTGTATTTTTTCAATGGGAAATGAAGTTTGTATTTGTTCAATTTGTTTTTCTTAATTTAGAGCTTTTAATTCGATCTGAAATGTATACTCATTGTATTTTTTCAATGGGAAGTATATTAACATTCCAGTACCAGTGATGCGAATGGTTTATCGAGTTTCATACCATTCAATTTCAAAGCCAATCGAGAAATAAGCACAAAGATGCTTGTTTTTTTTTATCTTTGGACAACACGAAAAGGAAACCTATGATGTTCGAGGAACATCGTGTTAGCCAGCGGTGGAATTTTGGGAAAGAAGGAAGGTGTTGGAATTTTTCTTGAATGTTTGGAGGTTGTAAGCATCAGGAAAGACTTCACTAGGCAAAGAATTCCACAACTTTGCCGTTCTATTGATGAATGATGCTTGGTATAGCGATGTTCGACAGGTCTCGAGCCTGACAGTGTAGGGGTGACCAGCTTGAGCTCGTCCGGTTTGTCTACTAGGAATCGTGCGTGGTGGCATAATAGATGATATTTCCGTTGAGCACCGACCGTGAAAGTACCTATAAAAAAGGCAGAGATCGCCGACCTTTCTACGATGATCTAGAGAGGTCAATGATTTGGTGAGTGTTGTGTCATCGACTAGGCGAATAGCTCTCTTCTGAATTGAATCTAAGAGCTTCAGCGTATGTTTGGGGGCTGAGCTCCAAACATGTGAACAGTACTCCAGGACAGGTCGAATTTGTGCTTTGTAGATCATAAGCAATTGCTGGGATGTGAAGTATCTCTTCGCACGGAAAAGAAAACCGAGTTTTTGTGAAGCAGTTTTCGCAATGGACCTCACATGATCGTCACATGAGAGAGCATTGTTGGTGGTGACACCCAGCATGGATATTGACGACCTCATAGGAACAGTGGTACCCGACATCATCAAATTGGGCATTATGTGATCAGCCTTCTTGGTGAACATACAAGCTTGAGTTTTAGTTGCATTGAACTGTACTAGATTCTCAGATCCCCATTTCAGAATTCTTGTCAGATCCTCATTTAAAGCATCAACCTGTCTTCGCCTTGCACCTCTGGCCTCATTGGATGATATAGGGGCTCTAGAGGAAAAGGCGGAATGAAGTGTACTATCATCCGCAAAGCTATGAACTGGGTGAGGTCACATTCAACAAATCATTGATGTGGAGCAAAAACAAAGTTGGTGCCAAGACAGAGCCTTGTGGAACACCAGCATTGATCGTCATTGTATCAGACGAGACCCCGTCTACCACCACGTAGAGTGATCTATCTGCAAGAAAACTCGATAGTAAAAGACACAGTTGGGGCGGCAATCCATATGACGGAAGTTTTGCTAGGAGGCCTTGATGCCAAACTCGGTCAAATGCTTTGGAGATATCCAAGGCGACAGCCAGAGACTCCCCATGTTTCTCTATTGACACCTGCCACTTATGTGTCACATAGGCAAGCAGATCTCCAGTTGACCTCTGGTGACGAAAATGAAAATGAAAAAATAAGGAAAATGCAATGAGTTCAGAACAATGCGACAACATTGCTGAAATTGAATTCACCTCAGAATTCAATTTTTTATATCTCTGAGATCTCAATCTGGCCATAGCTGTATACTCGGCTTATATCAATATTCATCAACTGTATGCATCATAGAGAAAAAAATGAATATTGTATCCGACTGGTCCGAGGACTGGTCAATCCGAAAAGTCGATCCATTTCTTTCTGTCGTGAGAAAAGACCGAGACATTACATGCTGAATGGTGCTAGGAAACAAGGTAATTATTATACAGCTCAAGATAAGGAACGATTATTAGGATACTCATCTTCATTAAATTTCGTGAAAGATATAATTACTGTGAACTACGTGTGCTGTGGAGCAAAAAATATTTATTACCTGAGTTGATGAAACATCAACAGAATGAGTAGTTTGAGGCAAATATACAATTTTCAGGGTATTTTGAAAATTGGTTCGGGCTGAGTTTCATTCAAATCGTCACAAGGCAAAACACGAGAAAATATACAGGTTGGCAATGGAATTAGTCCAGTTTCTGGAACGGGATGGTGTTGCTTTCGTATAGAACAAAAAAAAAATGCTGAGTATACACAGTATAAAATTTGACGGTGTAAATTTTTACACCTTAGAGTAGTACAAACATTTGTCACCGAATGGTGTTAACTGTGACACCATTGACAGTGGTCAGTGTGAAAAACTTCGTTTTATATGATTTAACACCTGCCCAAAGACATTTACAATATTGGACACCGCTAGTGTTCAACATTGAATCCGCAAGTGGTTGAGACAACACCGTAGAGACCGAATAAAAACTAAGACGCCATATTAGCGCGTCGTTCGTGGTTCCGGTTACCAGTGAATCCAGTCCCTCCAACAGTCCCTTTGAATTCGGAGGTCGTACGCGTCCTTATCTATCTAGACAGGTCTAGACAAGCCTGTTGAATTACCAATTAGATTCCCATTTATACTCGAATTTTCGGTCGTCGGTGAATCGCCAATATCTCTGGTAACAGGTTAGTGTGTTTTATCTTAAATCAATTCAATAGTGAAGTGTGATATGTATAATGTTATAATATCGATGTTATTGAAAAAGCTCAACTTTCAATTTTGTACGTCGTTCCGATGTTTTATTTATGTTCTGTTCAGATAGTATTTTCTACTGTTGTAAGAAGTGTTATTTATGTTTTGACTTCCTATGTTGTACCTGTATGTTTATTTTTGAAAGGAGGCAGCTTCCATTTGAATTTGTATATTTTATTATCATCTGTCAGATGAAATGATTTTCGTTGTTTATCATTGCAGAATAAATACTTGAATATAATCTCCATGTTTTTTTCTCACTATACTGCACTGGATACAGATACCTCAAAATTATTCTGAAACATAAAATGATATATGAAGAAAAGAACACATTCTTTATACAGTTCATATCATATATTTTTTACCAGAATCAATTTCGAATTTAATTGTCTATTGGAACTCCAATAATTTTCACAGAAGTTGTGTTTTATGATTCTTGTATCTAGACAGAGGGAACCAGAAATAATTTGTTTGAAACTCTGAAGGTTATTCTACATGTATTATTTTTGACTGGTTCCTATGATTTATTTTTGAAAACTACAAAATTCCCACAAAAACTCACAACAAATTGTTGTTTTTCATATCATGTGGAATGAAAGTACCCATTGAATTCGACCAATTATCGGTGCGAAACTAACCACTCAGATATTTCAACACTCATTTCGGTGTAGAAATCTTTTGATAATTATCGGTGTAAACTATCTGGAGTGAAACAATTCCATATTTCATGGTGTAAGATCCACCATTTTCAATGGTTGTATACTCTTTTTAGTGTCAAAAATTGATACCCTCTGTGATAAAATTAAACATTATATGGTGAAGAAATAGCACCATTTGGTGTTCTGTATACACCCATAAAAGAGTTTTTTTACACCTCTCGAAAGTCAAATTGACACCATCGTAGACAAATATCAACTACTACCGGTGTGAAATATATTCACCATCACAGTGTCAATTGAACACTGCACCTACGTTGTTAAATCGACACAAAAATGGTGTGTATGGATATAGACACCGCCGGGTGTTATCTTGGTGTCAAATATCCCGTCGATTTTCTACTGTGTATAAAAGTAATGACATGGGAAGTCAATAGTTGTTTCCTGTTCAATATCACAACCAAATGATTGAAAGCGAATGAATTCACAAAATGATGATTTCAATGCAGTTCCGCTATCATAATGACCAAAAAATATGTTAGTATTCAGCAACTACACGTCAATTAACGACTGGTACCGTCTCAGTTATAGTCTCTGAGCATTTCTAACGATCCTGCTGAGAGCAAAAAACATCCAATTATAGTAATTATCACCATGAAAGCGAGTCGTGTTCATTCCAACGATCACTTTTTTTCTCATATTTCTGTAAATATCTTCATCTTCTGGTCTGTCACAAAATATCCGACGAGTAGTAATTTAACACCGCTTCATGAGTTTTTTTGAAGATGCCTATACCTGCACGTTCAATATTTTATTAATTCATGATAACCCATTGCCAATTAGTTGTTGCATGCAGTATTAAATATTTCAGAACTGGGTACTTGCAGGGTATTACGGTTATTTCAATCTCCGTGAAGAAATAGAAAACTGTGAGGATCATACACTTTTTCAACATAGGTACTAACCTCGGTATACTAACTCAGGTACTGACGAAGTATTGAACGGAGGTAATAAATAGAAAATGGTCACTTGCTCCCTCATTTCAGAAAACGTCAATTTCCAACGAGCGGAAAATTAAAATTCAAAAAGTTCAGCAAGTCAGTCCATGACTCGAGCGTGGACTGAAAATTCATCCTGCTTGCCCTGTGATGAGTGAAGTATTTTTTTTGTATACTGAGAACATATCAATGAAAATAATGATAATGATTATTATTATTAAAACGTTCGTGAGAGTTTTGCCAGAGATTTGATTTCGTTGTTGACTCGGTTGTTGATGTTAGCTCAGATACAAATGGCGTGAAATTTATTCAACTGGATTATTTATTGCAACATTCTTTTCATCGAATCCTGTATTCTGAATTTTCGTGCGATTCAGTACTGGCCTCAACCAATCCACCACAAAAAAATATATGTCATACTGAAGCGCGGTTTCCCAAGATATGTTGATTTATTTTATGATTTTAGATGATTATCCAATAAAGGTACCCATGCATGGAGACCTCGACGACGACATATTGAAGTTTCCTCCTGTTGTGTCGATACCTGCTCGATTATCATGTCGTAAATCGCTCATGTTACTATGATCGTTCTTATTTTTGCTCGCAACCTCTCATGATTTTTTGCCATTTCTCTTTCTCATTGAAATGTCTTCGTGTATGGGTACCTTCAACTGGCGGTAAGGTTAATTGGTTGAATTACCATAATCTATGCATATTACATTCCTACCATGATATCGATTTAATCTGGGTATGTACCTATAGCTATGATAGTTTACATTCTAGTTCATTATATGTACTTTAATTGTTTCATTTTGAATACACCAATTATCACTGATGATAATAAATACAAAATCTAAATTGCTTGGTGGCCGCGCTGGTTGGGACTCGTTCTGGGAAACCAATCATCGTGGGTCCAAATCTCATGCGGCCCATTTTTTTTCTATGTTTTTATTCCATTTCCACCACTTAAAATGCTCAAAAATAAATCACTTATCAATCAATGAATCGATTTGGTCTGAGATATCTATAACGAATAATTGTTCGTTCCATGCTGAGTGTTTTTCTAAAGATACCCAAAGATATCACATGAATGGTGGCATACAAAAAGTTCCCAATTAGTGATTTATTCTCATTTTTCCGTATTGTTGACTAGAATGCGATGTTCTGCATATACATACCTACTTAAATGAACACCGACCTTGGAAGGATAAGCGGTGAGTTTCAAAATACTTTGTGTGTGTTTTGAAACAATTGGAAGACATTTCAATAATGATACATCAGAATATCGTAATATCAACCATGGAGTCCCTCAGGGAAGTGTGCTAGGGCCTCTACCCTTTTCAATATATTTAAATGACATCTTTCGCTATATGTATCCCACATGATGTGTTTGCTATGCTGATGACACGACACTACTGAATTGTCATAAAGATAAATATACTCTGAATAATCTCACAGATGATGCACTAGAAAAAGCAAACCTATGGTTCTCTACAAATGATCTAAAATTGAAATAGACTAAGACGCAGAAAATTATCATCTCCACTCACGATGAGACTTCTTCTGATGCTTCAGTGAATCTATTGGGAATAGTTCTTGACGATGAACTCAAATGGCATGCACACGTAGACCAGTTGTGTAAAAAACTGGGTTCACAATTATTTTTACTAAGATATTTGAAAACATACTTAGCTCCACCAGTCTGTTAACATCACATCACTCATTATTTCACTCGTATATACACTATGGCACCGTTCTTTGGGGAAACTCATCACACGCGATTAGAGTTTTCCGGCTACAGAAGAAAGGAATCAGAATAATCGATGGAAGCGGCTACCGTGATCATTGTCTATTTTTCAAATATATGATCATACCAATACCACCATAATACCATCCACCGAGCACTAGTCGAAATTGCTCTCAATAAAAAACACTACCTAACAAATTCAGATGTTCACAATCATGAAACTAGGTCCTCTAGTCAATTAAGACCGCATCACTATGAATTCTAAGCCAAACTCGCTCGATGGTAACCGTTGCAATTAACTACCACTGGTAGTGAAATCACTCAGTATTGTTAAATTCGAAAAATGCATTAATACTTATCTTTTTGCTCATTGCTTTCATTCAATCGATGAACACATCTCTACACCCTATGTTGATGACACTGGAATACTCACTCCCATTCATTGAGTGTTACTACTAACTGTGATATTGAATTTCAAATTGTAAATTTTAAATGTGAATTTCAAATTGTGATATTCAAATTGTGAATTTTGAATTGTGAATTTTAAATTGTGAATCTTAAATTGTGAATTTTATACTGTGAATTTTATATTGTGGATTGTAAAGTATGAGGCGTTTAACTGTTGATTTACAACTTGTTGAAAATGACCTGCTACAAATGTAAATATCGTAGTCAAATGAAGATTTATCTATCTATCTATCATTTTTTCAACTCTGAATAAACTCTTCTGTTAATGTCGAAAATTATGGTACTTTAGCATTGATCAGAATTGAATTTTTTTGTTATCGCTTGCATACCGTTCTGAAATTCAGAAATATGATAATAAGTGTAAGTTTTCTGCAATGCATCAACTTCCATCAAGAAAATTTTTTTCCGACAAATCGATAATATGAATGTTGACCATCAACCATATGTCGCGAACTTTTTGATACTCACTGTATTTGTGGTCCTGGAAAGAGTATAGTGCACAACTCGAGTTGTAATTCAATTACGGACTCACACACTTGTAAAATTAAGTTTCTCCACTCACGTAATATGCAATTTACAACTCTTGTTACGTCATATACTATTATATTAGTGAAGGCTCCTGGTAAAGGTAACGGAAAGGTTGCCACTCGAAGTAATTGACGTGTAAAAACTCATCGTTGAAGACCTCTGTTTTTGATACTTTCGCGTGGATATATCCAAATAAATGCATGCATATGTGAATTCCGGTTCCTAATCAGATATATATATATATATATATAAATACATTGATGTTGACAGAATTCAATAATTTGATAGTCGTTTGTTTTTCGCACATTCTCACATCAACTTTGGTATTCATAAAAAATAGTGGTAATAAAATATTTTTTATGCAGCTGTTGTCTACGGCCAAGGTCTCTGAAAAAGTTTTATGCAGATTAGCTCCCGTGTGTTGTGTAAGATCGTAGGTGAAATCTAATACTTATTCGTTTTTCTAAATGGAAAAACAATGTCTGACCATTATGCGAACATCCAACGCATCAACACAGAAAATCGTATACCTACGTCATTTCCGAGACAGGAACGGATCAAGAGATTTCGAGAGAGATATGGCTGCCGCAACAGAGGAAAATCCCAAAAATAGCGCTTCGAAACTCAATTTCTGTCAACCTTGATTTGTCAGCCTTCAATGCATTTGTTTTTATCGAATCTTTTTCTTTGAGATATTTCACATTTTCAAATCGAAATTTGAACGGATGCATTAGAATTTGTAAATGCAAAAAACTGGAAAACTTTTGGAGGGACACAAAGTACACCTTTTTTCCGTTTTTCTAGTAGAAATGATAATATTGATATTTTTGATAAAATCCTCGATACGAACATAAATACCCCTCGATGTAACAGATAGCACCCTCTATACTCTACATCAAAGTTACCAAAGAAATTGACAAATTACAATATTGCACCTCGGTTATCATCAACTAGGCTGTGTCGCCAAATTGTGATATTTTCATTGGAGGAAATTGTTTTCCCTGTGAACCATTGATTATGGAACACCCTGCATAATAAATACTGTCTGTAAGTTATTCGAGGAGGTGGTACATTCATTTTTCAGCTTTTCTGTGGGATTTTCTCTCCTCGTTTCTAAAGAATGAAGTAGAAGTTATTAAAAATTATTTCAATATATTTGTAGTAAGCTGTCCTTACTTATTCGTGATCTACCCCAAAATGTCACTGCGCTTGAAATTAAACCTGCAGTCGAAAATTCCTCAAAATTTGTGAAAAACAATATCCACTCATTGAAGTTCTGATGAATTTTTTGATTCATGGATGCTGATTTATTGATTTGAACTTCACAGACTGAATAGTGGGTAGTGACTCAGGTTAGCCAAGAAAAATGAGCTATGAACAGCTTTTCCGAGACAGCTTTTGTGGAAGAAATATAAATAATTTACTTTTATACATTACCAAAGAGCATAAAACGATAATCAGATTGAAACTGGGCTCACCTACGTATACATATTTGCGTTCAGATTTTTTTCAAGGAGAGAACTGAATTCCGAATATAAACATAATATAGGTATCGGCGTGCCTATCAAGTTAAATATACTAACAAGGATTCAGTTAGGTTTTTCCATGAACACGAATAGGTAATACATAGGTATTCATCGAATATCTCGTCGAACATATATTAATTGGAATGCTCGTTGGGAAGTCTCATTCCTCATTTTGTCTGTTGTCATGTAATGCCTTATTTCAATCACTCAGCCTCATAACCTGTCGCGAAGGTTGGAAAATGGCTTAATAAAACTACAACACCTGATACGCAAGCGTGGTCATACATTACCAAATATATTGTCCATGTCAACATTCATTCCACGCCTCATATAAAACAACGTTATCGCGAGAATAATGACTGGTAGCAAAAAACGCCGACGTTTTGAGCACTCTAAAGGAGTGAGCGGACTTATTTGGATATCTTTGCTTATACCACTACCGTCAAAGTCGAAACTTCTCTACGATAAGGCATACGGAAGCTTCATGGACTGGCGTGATGCAGAAAAAGACAAGTTTGTTCATTGCCTTTATCATTGCCACATTTTTGAAATTAATATTGGCTAACAATGTATTTGTGAAATAGTAATTCGACTTGGAAGTGTAAAAAAATCCCTTGGAAGAGAAATGCTACGAAAAATACGATTTTTTGCCTTGAAAATAAGAGTTCTAATCTCGATTCTAATAATTATGATAGTAGTGAAAAAAAAATGTTCATGCGAGCTGGGCCAGCAGAACCTCAGGAAAAACTTGGTGAATGATAAAACTCGTACAGAAACAATCAATGCTATTGTTGTCGATTATATTGTTCTAGTCATCATGGTAATTACGATTTGAAACATACACTCACTATGGTTCCTTTAGAACGAGGTTTAAAACGAATGAAATTACTTCATTCAATGTGATGATTCCTGTTAATTTAGTTGTATACTCGCTTTTAGATACGTATTTACATTTCTTAGGCGACAAGACGACATTTGAGTAAACAGGAATGAGTTGTTTATGGGGATCCCAACAAGCTGTATAACAAACTTTCATCCATGAGCTCTGAAACAATAATCAGAATTTGAAAGCAAATAAGTATACCGAGAAGTGATTCCGAGTTGTAGTGTACCACTATTTCAGTACCCAATATAACTAAAGTTATCTTCCTACTTACAGTCTATTGAAGTTCAATGATTATCGAAGTGTCTCATATATGTGTATATCCGAGTGTATTTCTATCTGTATTCTGGATTCTGGATAATCGAAAATTCTAGAACTGACGATTGAGTAGACACGACAAATTACGATAACCACTATTTTCATTTCCATTTCATATTTCTCATTTATTCACCATTTTTATCTATCTCATACTTATGCAAGGTGGCTAAACGTTTTTCTACGCAACTTCATCCCCCAGATGCGAGACCTATCTTCTAGCGATTTATCCAGTCAATTTTCATAGTGGAAAAAGCAATTGAGATATCAATGTAGTCCTCAGAAAAAATTACTGACGATCCATTTTATTTTTGAAAAACTCAAATATTTCTAAGAATCGTGATATTCGAAAGGACAGCTGCAGCGACGAGAATTAAATTTTCCACAAAGGGCGACACGAGGGGCGGCATTTTTTATTTCTTTTCCATACTTTTTGCAATGTTCCTGATGGTTGATTCAGAATAGTTATTGTGATTTCCATGTTAATTTTTTGAATTATGTTTTCAGAATGATTTTCAGTTCATTCATTTACTTGTATTGTAAATCGATGAAATTTCACTTTATATCCAGTAGAACTTTCTTTTATTTATAACTGTTTTATTTGCTCTTATTTGTTAAAATCAGAAAAGTATGGGAAAATGAGGCGGCAGAACGAGAATCGGGGGACGAAAATTTATGCTGCTTGAAGGAGAAAAAACTTAATCCAAACAAACTGTTTCGACCTCATTTTTTCGATTCGAATAAAAAACTTATTTTGTTGTCGATCCTGTCAATATTTATGGTGATGGGTTTTTTCTACGGGAAAACCCTTTATTCTTAAAGGCATTGGAAAGAGGCCAAAAAGAGTTTCGCGAGTCGGATTCCAAACATATCGTATGATTTCGAGGTGAATTTCAACAAGGATATTAACTAAAAACGAGACTTAAGACTACAAAAATTATCGAAAACATATTACGGAAATGTGCTCTCTCCCTCGACTTTTCTTGTAAAATACTCATAATAACAACACAGAATTGATTATAATTGATTATAATATAATATGATGGGCCATTCATCTTGAGACAAATGCATTCACAGGGTGTATCCGAGTGCAAAGATTTCAAGGGACCATTTCATGCTAAATTTTATGAGAACGTGTGTCCTAAAATGCACCCTTTTTGAGCTAAAGCCATCGAACCTCTTGAGTATCAACAATTATTTCAAGCATGCATCAATTCTCTCGAAAATATAGAATCCCATGTTTATTCAACGCTCTGAGTACTAATTTTCTATCCCAAATTACTGTTGTTTTCATGAACATTCGAAGGGAAGAGCTCAAGTCTTAAATTTTTGTACTCTGAACGATATTGTTAAAATTCACTATGTATATCAAATATACAGTATGTATGTATCGAGATATGTAATAAAAGCCTCCTGTGACCAATGACGTGAAGAAAACAGGGCGTTCCTGTTTTGACAATTTGAAATTAATCGCCCTGTAAATTGTCAGGAACGTCTGATCTGTATGTAGTCCACAGTGAACCATTTGAGGTACATTTGAATTTTTTTATTCGAATCAAAAATTCATGGTGAAAAAGTTGCTGACATCAGTTGGTGTGTGACTCACCCGTGGAGGAGAAATATGCATTATCAACATTATTATTCTAGAGGGATTTCATGCACTCACCCCGTATTTTCATTGGTGACGAGCTGCTCCAGCATCTGTATCTTCAGCATCTCTCCGAAAATCAAGCAAATTAATCCAAAAGTGCGACGATAACCAAATCACATATTATCAACCAAACCAAAACAAAAACACAAGTGCATACAATGTCACTACTGAATCAACAACGAAAACCTACGTGATAACCAGAACGGCCACTAAACCATGCAACTAAACGAAAAAAAGCCAAACAAAACAAAAAAAAAACGCGATCACCGCTGTATGCGCGTGATGAACTGTCAAAATCACAGCCACCTACATACCACGTACGACAGCAGCGAACAACTGTGTCGCGGCTATCCGCCAGATTCTCTAGGCTACGACGCCGGCCGCTCTCCGTTCGAGAACGTGACAGGCTGTTGCTGGGTTAGCCGGCATCCAACACCGCGCTCGGCGGCCAGATAGAAGCTCGTGTCATGTTCTTGACGATTCGACAGCTATGTTCACCGATGTCGTCTTTTAATCGTCGGCTCTTCATTTTTTCATGCACAGTTATCCATGGGTCGGGACGAGGACGATTGTTTTCGATTGTGGAGCGTGGAATTCGATGCCATCCACGCGCTATGCGATTGCTGTGCTCGCATTTTTTCGATTTTTGGCGAAGCCGTACGTGATTTGGTTGGTGGATGAGAGAAATCTGGTCAACGGCCAGTGGCGTAACTAGGAGGTGGGAGATGTGGGAGATACGGAATCGTTGAATCGTCAATATTAGTTTATCTTCATTTTTCGCGTAAATTACAAGTTGCAACTCGGAATATTACTAAATTCCGAGTTGCAACTCGGAATTTTAATATTCCGTACTCGTTCAATCTGGCAATTATAAAAATAGACCTCATGTCCTTTCGTACAAAAGAGAGTAAACGACACGCTAGAGTTGATATTTATACTACCAAAGCACAGTTCTCTATACTGTGAAGTGGGTACTCTGAGAGATATGTGAGTGATACACTGAAATACAATTCTATCTTTCGGCCGAATAGTATGTGGGCATCCGTTATGACAATCAGTGCTATAAAAACGTTGATTCAGGAGTAGTGATTTGTATTTGTACAGAAATCTACAAAAATGTCGTCATCTTTTGGAGATTGTCATAACTTTTATGCCATTATAGCGGAAAGTGCCGTTAGCGTTTTTGGCAAACAAATCACCATCAGTGACTACATCAGTCTTCTATACTTCGCTTTCATGACATAATTCAAAAATAATGCAAGATATAAATAACATTCGTTTGACGAATTCAATTTCATATAAAAAATACAAGTTGAAGTGGAATTCACTTTTTTTGAAAGAGCATAACTCGTTCGTTACAAGACGCACTTGTCTGGTCATTTTTTTTTTTTATTTGTGGACAACACGAAAGGGAAACCTATGATGTTCGAGGAACATCGTGTTAGCCAGCGGTGGAATTTTGGGAAAGAAGGAAGGTGTTGGAATTTTTATTGAATGTTAGGAGGTTGTAAGCATCAGGAAAGACTTCACAAGGCAAAGAATTCCACAACTTTGCCGTTCTATTGATGAATGATGCTTGGTATAGCGATGTTCGACAGGTCTCGAGCCTGACAGTGTAGGGGTGACCAGCTTGAGCTCGTCTGGTTTGTCTACTAGGAATCGCGCGTGGTGGCATAATAGATGATATTTCCGTTGAGCACCGACCGTGAAAGTACCTATAAAAAAGGCAAAGATCGCCGACCTTTCTACGATGATCTAGAGAGGTCAATGATTTGGTGAGTGTTGTGTCATCGACTAGGCGAATAGCTCTCTTCTGAATTGAATCTAAGAGCTTAAGCGTATGTTTGGGGGCTGAGCTCCAAACATGTGAGCAGTACTCCAGGACAGGTCGAATTTGTGCTTTGTAGATCATAAGCAGTTGCTGGGATGTGAAGTATCTCTTCGCACGGAAAAGAAAACCGAGTTTTTGTGAAGCAGTCTTCGCAATGGACCTCACATGATCGTCCCATGAGAGAGCACTGTTGGTGGTGACACCCAGCAAGGATATTGACGACCTCATAGGAACAGTGGTACCCGACATCATCAAATTGGGCATTGTGTGATCAGCCTTCTTGGTGAACATACAAGCTTGAGTTTTAGTTGCATTGAACTGTACTAGATTCTCAGATCCCCATTTCAGAATTCTTGTCAGATCCTCATTTAAAGCATCAACCTGTCTTCGCCTTGCACCTCTGGCCTCATTGGATGATATAGGGGTTCTAGAGGAAAAGGCGGAATGAAGTGTACTATCATCCGCAAAGCTATGAACTGGGCTAGAGGTCACATTCAACAAATCATTGATGTGGAGCAAAAACAAAGTTGGTGCCAAGACAGAGCCTTGTGGAACACCAGCATTGATCGTCATTGTATCAGACGAGACCCCGCCTACCACCACGTAGAGTGATCTATCTGCAAGAAAACTCGATAGTAAAAGACACAGTTGGGGCGGCAAACCATATGACGGAAGTTTCGCTAGGAGGCCTTGGTGCCAAACTCGGTCAAATGCTTTAGAGATATCCAAGGCTACAGCCAGAGACTCCCCATGTTTCTCTATTGACATCTGCCACTTATGTGTCACATAGGCAAGCAGATCTCCAGTTGACCTCTGGTGACGAAAGCCATATTGTCGGTCGTTCACGATTCTTGAGCTTTCTAGATATCGGATGAGCTCGATGTTGATTGCTTTCTCCATTACTTTAGACATCACAGATAGTAGTGCAATCGGTCTATAGTTGTTAGGGAGGGTTTCCTTGCCCTTCTTTGGAATCGCTTGGACCCTAGCTTTCTTCCAGTTAGAAGGAAATACGCCGAGTTTGTACGAAAGGGTGAACAACCTGCAAAGAACTGGTGTTAGTTCCGGGGCACATTTCTTGAGAACAATAGGCGGTATTCCGTCAGGCCCCATAGCCTTCTTGACGTTGAGACTCGTGCTAGAATATCTTGCCTTCACGTTTTGATATACTATATCCTTCTATCCTTTCAGATTTTTTCAGAACATTTCATCCTCTTCTTCATTCATCTATTGTTATATTTCATACTATTTCCTTTTTGAGCAATTGAACAACGCTTTCCGAGATGTCAGTTCGGGACATCATTCACGTCAAGTTTGACGTCTCCAAGATCCATCTAATACTTTTTCATTTAGAATGATCGCATAATAAAATGAATATGAGAAGTGAGAGGTACAAACCTACCTAATTATACAGTAGTTGAAAGAGCATGAATATATCAATTATATTTTTATATCTCACGACTCATCAATTCAATAGTTACATTCTGTGCAACTTGATTAAACAAGTCCGTATTTGCTTGTGCAGATGATACATAGATTTTCAAACGATGTATGATTCATCCTTCCTGTTCAAAACAATCAGGAATGACCTCACTACTTTGATAAGAAATATGACTTCAAAAAAATATGTTAATCTCATAAGGCTCATTTGAAAACTGATATACCTGTTCCAAGATTTTTTGTATAATAGATATATAATAGAATAATTGAGTACAAGTTCTGCACCTTCTACGACTAATTCATCAATTTATTTCTGGTAGACCGTGAATAATTAAGAGTATATGTGATGTGGAGACGATTAATAGCCCTTTCAAAAAAAGGAGGATATGCAGTATACAGGGTGTCCTCAAAAGGTCTTTACAAAAAGCTACCACATATTCTTCAGACCAAAACAATTCGATACAAGCAAACTTACCTCAGTAAAAAGTTGCTTAGTTTGGGCGCTAGACGGCTCTGAAGTTGAAATTTTCAAATCGATTTTGCTTCATAACTTTTGAACGGCTCATGAGATTTTTTTCAAATTTGGTACGTTGGCATAGACTCATCGGGCAATGAAACTCATATCATAATCATAATGAATATCATTCCATGGGCGTAGAACTTGATTTTTTCAGTAAATAAACATCTAAAACTCCTACGCCAATGGAAAGAAATCAGTTTCAATATGAAATCTAAATTATTCAACTCATTCACTACAAAAAAGGTACTCTTGACAAAAGTCGATTCCTCTCATGGTTTCGACAAAATTTTAATTTTAGTGATTTAGAGCATAATTAATAATAAAACGATTAACAGATATTTCATAAAAATTGTTCAAAATGTTCACCATTTTCACGTATACAAAGATTCATACGACGCAAAAAGTTGAGATGTACTTTTTGCATAGGTTATTTCTATTGAAAATAAGCACTGGTTTTTTTTCTGAAGACTATTATTATCTGCTCGAAAACAGTGATATTCACATTCTTGGTTTCCATAGTTTCATCTGTGTTGATTTGTCGAGTTTTATTGACGTTGATTGTTGATATCGGACTTTTCTGATTTATCATGGCCGTACAATACACCAATGAAGAATACACCGATATGTTATTGGTATTCGGATATTGTCAAGGAAATGGTCGAGAGAGTGTGAGGGTGTATTCGGCAAGGTTTCCAAATCGTCGCGTACCAAGCCACCCAACCTTTGCTGCAGTTGAGAGACGTCTTCGGGAGACCGGTCATTTTGCTCCTAGAACTGGTGATTATGGAAGACAGCGTTATGTAAGGATTCCCGAAGTCGAAGTAGAAATTTTAGACCGTATTGAAGAAAATCCAGAATTGAGTACTAGACGGATAAGTAATGAACTAGAAGTTTCTAGGAATGCCGTTCATGAAGTACTAAGAGAACAATTATTATACCCATACCACAAGACGCCAGTTCAAGATTTATTAATCCATGATTCACAAAGTCGTCTGATGTTTTGTAGGTTCATTAATTTGCAAAGAGAAATGAATCTGAACTTTGGAAAGAATATTTTGTTCACTGATGAAGCCTGTTTCACGAGAAGAGGAATAACTAATTTTCATAATGAACACGTTTATGCAATTGAAAATCCTCATTCCATTAAAATAAACCATTTTCAACACGAATTCAAAATCAACGTTTGGGCTGGAATAATAGGAAATTTTATAATTGGTCCTGTCATACTTCCACAAAGATTAACAGGAGACATGTATTTACAACATCTACGAAATACGTTGCCAAATTTGTTGGAAGATTTACCACTCCAACATCGGGTAGATATGTGGTTTATGAACGATGGAGCTCCACCACATTTTTCGGTGGATGTTAGGAATTTTTTAAACCAACAGTACCCAGACAGATGGATAGGTAGAGGTAATGATGCACCCGTGAATTGGCCACCACGTTCTCCAGACTTAACACCGATGGATTATTTTGTATGGGGTTATCTCAAGTCTACGGTTTACAAGACCCCTGTGAATACTGTAGAACAATTATGGCAACGTATCCAACAGGCGACGAATAATCTTACAGGCGATGAAGAAGTTATGCAAAGAGTACATTTCAACTTTTTGCGTCGTATAAATCTTTGTATACGTGAAAATGGTGAACATTTTGAACAATTTTTATGAAATATCTGTTAATCGTTTTATTATTAATTATGCTCTAAATCACTAAAATTAAAATTTTGTCGAAACCATGAGAGGAATCGACTTTTGTCAAGAGTACCTTTTTTGTAGTGAATGAGTTGAATAATTTAGATTTCATATTGAAACTAATTTTTTTCCATTGGCGTAGGAGTTTTAGATGTTTATTTACTGAAAAAATCAAGTTCTACGCCCATGGAATGATATTCATTATGATTATGATATGAGTTTCATTGCCCGATGAGTCTATGCCCACGTACCAAATTTGAAAAAAATCTCATGAGCCGTTCAAAAGTTATGAAGCAAAATCGATTTGAAAATTTCAACTTCAGAGCCGTCTAGCGCCCAAACTAAGCAACTTTTTACTGAGGTAAGTTTGCTTGTATCGAATTGTTTTGGTCTGAAGAATATGTGGTAGCTTTTTGTAAAGACCTTTTAAGGACACCCTGTATATTAAGTACCTTGCTATTCAAGAAAAATCTGTGATGGCGCCACTTCTCATACACAAGTAAAAGTTCATAATTCATTTTACATTCAGGTAAAAATATGCATATCTGATAAAAACGCACTCTTTCGAGATTTTTCGGATGGTCAACCGATAGCAGCGATAGTTGATATACTAGTTCGTAAGTCGCACAACGTAGTTTTCATTAAATCGATCCTAGATCTATGTAATTTCTGAAAACAAATAACTCCAAACAAGATTTGTACTTCTCGATTATCTCACGAGAATGATATCCTGTTCGAATCATCTCACGAAAGTTCCATATCAATTAGTTGAATACTATCCGTAGGAGTGTACTGGCAAAGAGGTAGAATGTATATTTTTCGGACTTTCGACACTTCGTTCCTAAATATTCCCATTAATTTTGATATAGTTATCATACTAAACGTTCGTTTGAGTTATGAGTAATCTGTATAGTATATTACATCGACTTTTCATTTCATGTACAAAATTTTCATTGAAAAAATCGTAGCAAACCAAAACACATGATTCCTAACTGGTTACATGAATAGCTATCAGGTATATATCACTTCTTCTTCACTTCATAGATTTGTACTTCATAGACCTGTACCTTTTGTAGGCGATAATACCGCTACATAAACAACTATTCATTTTCTGGTGATAAAATGTATAATATGTGTGTTGAACCTAAAAAAATCCTTTCATTATCTCCGACAATGCGCGTAAATGAGATATCAATATCAGCAAACATTTATTTACTATTTTAGTAATTATGACATCATTGCATATGAATTGTTTAGGTAGTGTGCAGTTTATAACACCATTATACAGTGCAAATCACACGAAACAATAAGCAGGCATACATAGGGTTAGGAAAAGGTATGGAACCCTCGATATCTCTGAAACGACACATGTGGTTCAAATGAAATTTTGTAACTTGACCTTGTTCGACCTGGCAAATTCAAAAATCGAATCGACAATGTTGCCAGCTTTTCACGAGCATTGCATAATTTTGTTTTTTTTTTTAACTTGAACACCCTATTTATTTTTCAGCTCTTAATGGGATTTTCTCTCCTCGTTTCTAAAAGATAGAGTAGAAGTTATTGAAAATTATTGCAATGTATTTGTAGTAAGGACAGATTTAGGATCTGTCCCAAAATGTCACTGCGCTTGAAATTAAACCTTTAGATACCTAAAAGAGAAATTCTCTATTGGTCAGTGACACCTTGTTTTTGAAAAAATTTGGAAATACAAATATATTTAATAAGAATAAAAACCTCTACTTATCTTGGTGGACATATTCAAGTTTCAGAAGTGGATGCCAAGTTCTATCTATGAAAATGGAAAATTCGATATCAATTAATGAAAACACCTTGTAACCAGAATTCCTCTGTCTGCCAGATTGTCACTTTTCAGTGTCAGAATCGGAAACATTGAAAGAAGTTTACGAAGAGAAAAATATTTCAATTGTGTTGAGAACGGGAGCAGATTCATTCCCGAAACGTCCACCAAGATAAGTAGAGGTTTTTATTCTTATTAAATATATTTGTATTTCCAAATTTTTTCAAAAACAAGGTGTCACTGACCAACAGAGAATTTCTCTTTTAGGTATCTGAAGGTTTAATTTCAAGCGCAGTGACATTTTGGGACAGATCCTAAATCTGTCCTTACTACAAATAAATTGCAATAATTGCGATAATTTTTAATAACTTCTACCCTATTTTTTAGAAACGAGGAGAGAAAATCCCATTAAAAGCTGAAAAATGAATATACCACCTCCTCGAAGAACTTACAGACAGTATTTAACACCCCATTTATTTCAACTGTATTCGATTGCTGATGATTTGTTTAGTAAGAATGAAGAATTTAAATACCGAATATTTTCAGAGATCTGGCAAACAAGCATTTTTGGAAAATATTATGAATCCGCTGAATGTCTCTAAAACGACACATGTGATTTCAATGGAATTCTATAAGTAGACTTGTTCGAACTGGCAAATTCAAAAATCGAATCGTCAATGTTGCCTGATTTTTAATTTTTTTTGCGAATTCGATCGCTGCTGGCTATCTATTCAGTGAAACCCCAGAATGATAAATTTATAGAGATCTGTCAAACCGGCATTTTTGGAAGCATCTGAATATCACATCCGAAACGATATATTTGATTTCAATAAAATTCAGTACCAGTGGTGTGTTCGATCAGGCAAATTCAAAAATAGCATCGACGATGTTGCCAAATCTTCCCATATTTTTTTTTAATCTGTGGACAACACGAAAGGGAAACCTATAATGTTCGAGGAACATCGTGTTAGCCAGCGGTGGAATTTTAGGTGAGAAGGAAGATGTTGGAATTTTTCTTGAAAGTTTGGAGGTTGTAAGCATCAGGAAAGACTTCACTAGGCAAAGAATTCCACAACTTTGCCGATCTATTGATGGATGATGCTCGGTATAGCGATGTTCGACAGTTCTCGAGCCTGACAGTGTAGGGGTGACCAGCCTGAGCTCGTCTGGTTTGTCTACTAGGAATCGCGCGTGGTGGCATAATAGATGATATTTCCCTTTTTTTTTTTTTTTCATCTTTGGACAACACGAAAGGGAAACCTATGATGTTCGAGGAACATCGTGTTAGCCAGCGGTGGAATTTTGGGAAAGAAGGAAGGTGTTGGAATTTTTCTTGAATGTTTGGAGGTTGTAAGCATCAGGAAAGACTTCACTAGGCAAAGAATTCCTCAACTACCTATAAAAAAGGCAGAGATCGCCGACCTTTCTACGATGATCTAGAGAGGTCAATGATTTGGTGAGTGTTGTATCATCGACAAGGCCAATAGCTCTCTTCTGAATATAATCTAAAAGCTTTAGCGTATGTTTGGGGGCTGAGCTCCAAACATGTGAACAGTACTCCAGGGCAGGTCGAATTTGTGCTTTGTAGATCATAAGCAGTTACTGGGATGTGAAGTATCTCTTCGCACGGAATAGAAAACCAAGTTTTTGTGAAGCAGTTTTTGCAATGGACCTCACATGATCGTCCCATGAGAGAGCACTGTTGGTGGTGACACCCAGCATGGATATTGACGACTTCATAGGATCAGTGGTACCCGACATCATCAAATTGGGCATTGTGTGATCAGCCTTCTTGGTGAACATACAAGCTTGAGTTTTACTTGCATTGAACTGTACTAGATTCTCAGATCCCCGTTTCAGAATTCTTGTATATCTCCGTGGCACATTTCAGTTTGTTTTCTGGAAATATTTGGAATTCGAATTTGTTATTCTTGAGTTCTGATTGGATGGGGCACCAACAATCGAATGAAGTGGAAATAAATGTGGTAATCCATTCAAAAAGAAGAAAAGTGTGTCAGGTACGCAAAGAATAACGGAAAGATACGGCATCATCGCGGATTAGATTCCTAAATTCCCTAGGCACTAAATGTCATCGCTTCATCGGAGTCGTTCTGGAGATATTCAGGGGTTTCCATACTTCCTTCTAGAAAATAATGCTGGTTTGTCAGATCTCTGAAATAATTGAAATCGAAATTTGTCATTTCGGATAAATCTACTCTAATCTAGTGAATGAAGATACACCGATCGAATGCAATATCAACGGAGTAATCCATTTGAGGAGTCAAGTCAAGCGCAGAAGAATGGGAAGATCAGACAACATCTTCGATGGGACAGTGTCATTTCGGAGATATTATTAGGGGTTTTCGTACTTTTTCTAACCCTTATAAAAGAAAGACACTTATAGACAAAGAGTCACAGATGGAATCAGCAATCTGTAAGTCTTATGGAATTAAGTTCGGCAATAAGAAAAAATACTTACACATGGATATAATCATTATTTGAAGTCTTAGAAAGAAATAATATGGAAAGTTCCGCACATACCTGTGACCCTTGAAAACGAAGATAAACTTTTACATCTCACCTAGAACAAAAAAATATTAATTAATACTCCAGGTATGACTTACAATTATAACAGTGATAAATAACATCACTTTATTATATACACATATTATACACATTATATACACATGAGGCCATTTTTCATGAGGTTGAAATTGATGATAACGAACAATATAGATTAATTATGAATATGAATTATGAGAATTTGGTCAAATCCACGACAAAAACATCCACAACCTAATCGTTGAATGATACTTAAAAAAAAATAAAATGAAAAATCCAGGGTAGAGGAAAGCTCATCAGCCCCATCCTATTGAGATCTATATAGAATTCACTGGAGAGGATTTCGAGCATTTCTCAAGCTTCATTATTCTACACTCCTCTTTGAGCAAACGTGAACTTCTACCTAACATTGATTGAAACAGACGTGTATGGTTTCTGCAGCTTCTTCTACTCTCCGTCCTGAAAATTCATAAAATTGGGTAGATCTCAAACAACGTACGTAGTTAGCAGTCAAGTTTAGAACATACAACACTGCGTCTATCAACTGTAACTTGTCATACCTCCATTCTCTCCTTAATGGTAGGAAGACGATAGTTTGCGATAGTTTTTATTGAGCGGAGAAATTCACATGCGTCAAAATCAGTGGGACTACCATATTAATGAAAGATATTCAATCATACTTATATAATGTTCAATATTTGTGGAAATTTCAATGAATAATAAGTATAATCAGGATGTCATTTTTCCATAAAGTACCATACAGGAGATTATCGAAATGTCTTCGTTCACTTCGATACATTACTTTTGTCATTGCAAGACACTGATTCAAAATTCTACTGTAGTGATTCCAGTTATGTTGAGACACCTGTGGAGGAGTTTAATAATCGCTTCACGGAACTGAATAGTCTTACATTTCGAACCCTTCATATCATGATGATATTACAGGAATGGTTTGACAACACGAAATATCGTGTGAGCCAGCGGTGGAATGTTGGGAGAGGAGGAGGGTATTGGTAATTTTCTTGAAAGTTTAAAGGGTGTAAGAATCAGGAAATATTTCACTAGGCAGAGAGCAAAGTTCGACAGGTCTCGATCCTGACAATGTATACAGGTTGTTGGTGAATAAGTGCGACAAACTTCAAGAGATGATTCTGCATGAAGAAACAATGACAGTTTGCTGTATAACTTTTTTCCGCACTTGCCTCGTTTTCCGAAACACGGCGTGTACTGAATATTTATTTCTCTGAAACCGGTCGAGATATGGAAATGAAAATTGATAGGTTTCGAGAAGTATATAGTCATTGCAATTGATATGCAATTGATAATTTTTTGTTCATTATTGACAGGCATGCAGGAAAAAATCACAATATTTTCGAAAGAAAATATTGATACTCCGCTGAAATAGATATTTCAAACTTAAAATCAATTTCGAAGTCCTCTTCCAATTTGTGACAAAAAAATCTCTCGTGCCTTTTTTTCGTATGAGGCGCCGTTCTTATGCAAAAAAACTCTTTCATATCTGCATCTGGCTGCTCGATTGCCGGATCGAAATCCTGTTGATTTGGGGTTTTCTTGAGTTAGTACGAAAATATTGAAGACCTGAGGAATCGAATTATAGCCAGCTGTGAGACGATAATGATATACTCTAGGAATATTTGCGTGAATACGTGAATCAATGAGGTGAAGAGTTCAATCTTGTATCACGTCTAGGGAGGTCATTTAGAACATTAGTTGTAGCTTCGCCCATTAAAGTCATTTTCTGTTATTGTTCTGGTTCAATGTTATCTCATTAGGTAGTTATTGATAATGTATTGAAGAAATGAAAGGTATGATTTACTTTTTTTCATTGAAACGAAAAGAAATGTAGAGACATTTTCCATCACAAATTGAACGAGAAATTGAAAATAGATTTTCAGTTTAGACTATCTCAGTGGCGTACCATTTTTTTTTCCGAAAAATTGAGATCATTACCCGTATGCGCGCCAATGATGAACATAAAATTCTTAATCGCATGTTAGAGAATGCACAATAACTACCTCTTGAAACCACTGAAAACTTCAACATCTCGCATCACGGAAAACGAAGTATTTGCGGGCAAAAGTTATATAGCAAACTCAATGGTGCCGCCTTTCAAGGGCAAGGAGAGGCGGCCGCCCCTCCCTGGATTTTAGCCTTTTCAGTCTAGATGCTGAGGCGAGATGAACTTCTTGAACCTCAGAGATGTACTAAATAAAAATCAAATCAAATATTTATATATTCAGGAATGTACGAAAAAAACGTGTTTTCAAATAAGCTAAGATTATCTCAAACGTAACGTTACTAATTGTTCGATAGATTTCCCGGAAGCTCGTCTGCCATCGCGACCATGTGACTCGCTTTAATCACGTATAGGCACTTGTACAAGTGTTTCATTATTTTAGTACTCTATCTGCTTGGAGATATTAAATCAAAAGTTAAGATAGGGACATTAAAGCCGTGTTCACCAATAATGAACAGTTTTGACACAAAAAATTTCAATCTTTGTAATTATTTCCGCTAGAACCCAAGTTTGGTAGATCGATGAAATTAGCTTTCTAGGGAGAATCTGAAAGTGTCATTAAATACAGGGTGTTCCATTAGAAAAAGTATAACTCTAATACGCCATGCGTTGTTGAGTCATTCTGAAAAACGCAAAATGATTTAGAAATCAGCCTAGACCACCTCTGAAATTGTTGTTTATCTGTCTCAAACAGCGAAATTATGTTTGATGTTTCTGTTTACTTGTAAGGGTTTTGAATTCAGTAAACACAACTGAATTACTTAACCTCCTATATATATATATATATATATATATATATATATATATATATTTATCTATTTTGGTTATGTTTTTCAAACAATACTCGTTGTGGGTATTGGTCAAAAGTATCCTAATTTCAATTGAACGCAATACAAAAAAATTTGCACCACCTGAAATTTTTACTGGCCGTGCCCATGAGCAAAATGTCATTTTTTTTCATGTAGAATCACCTCCTGAACTTCATTGCACTTATTCACTCACACCCTGTATGGGGGTGGCCAGTCTGAGCTCGTCTAGTGCGTCTACTTGGAATCACTAGTGATGGAATAAAACTTACAAGTTTTTCGATGAGCACCGATTATGGAAATACCTATGTATGAAAAAAGAGGGGATCTCCTACATTTCTAGTCGAGTATAGTCTAGTGGAATCTTAGAGGTTGAGCGTATGGGAGCTGAAATCCAAATATGAGAGAGCGCTGTTAGTGGTGATACCAAGCAAGAATATCGACAACCTCATATAGGAATAGTGGTACCTGACATCATCATATTGTGCATTGTGCAATCCGCCTGAGAGATTTAATAGCACAATGATGACTTATTTGGTAGGGTCCCAGAGGTTTCCAATTTTTACAAGTACTATTTATATAGGAGATGAGGATGGTGACAAGTTTCAGCTGGAACACATTGATGTATATGAGGCAGAGAAAGATGTGTTGGCACACACAGCAAACACAAATGAATATTTTTTACTCCCATGATACATACAACTGGGTACAAAAGATGTAAAAGTTCTATCATGGGGATATCGGAAAAGGTGATCTTCACAGTTATGGATAGATAGGAAGTACTTTATTCATATTCATCAGGTTTACACCCAATAACAGAAAACGTACCTATAAGGTATGAATAAAATACTCAGATCCTGTAGGATAACATTATTGAATTTTGTGTACATGGTAGATGATACTAAATATCTCATATCACAATGATCAAAAAGGAGAGATATTGATAGAGAAATCAAAATCAAGCAGAACTATACAGTGAACACATTTCAAAATATAATACAATGTCAGTTTTACAATCCGATTATGGCAATCCGATTATTATATCGGAAACTTTGGCCATTGCAAAAAAAAATTAAAGTATACGGACCCATATTCGACCGAATTGGATCATATTTGATCGAAAGTGAAACTGAACTTCCTATAGAGTAGAGGCAAACTTATTTTATGTCATTGATAATTTTCCAACATTGGATTACATAAAACCGTCGTGAAAATAAGTAATTCACTCACAAACGTGTATTCTACTCGATATATACGAACCCGAAGAAAATCAAAAAATAAAATTCCCAAATGATGGAAACTCCAACTGGAAGTCAATATTTTAACTTCCCGCTGGATGGAAATCAACAGCTTCATTTGGAATCACATGCTTTTTGTCATTCATCATGAGTTAAAAAGCCTAATTACATAATAGATGTAAGTTGATTCCCTTCACTGCGGAATCTTGATACAATCACTTATTTTTCTGATAAACCTCGACGAAAAGTTAACTCCAAGCAATCTTTTAACGATACAAACTTCGGGGATTTATCGGAATTTATTTATTTTTAGAGCGGCTCTTAGTGGTTAACATTCTTTTGAGTCGAAGATAAAGTCAACGAAGATGGATTGTAACATATACAACTAGCAATCGGAGATCTAGCATGCAATCAATCACGGACAAAATGTGCCATGAAACTTTTATAAGAACGTCTCCCATCCACAAATCCGCCGATCTCATAAAAAATATGATAATGGAGAAAGGGGAGTGGCAAAATGGAAAGTAGGAACTAGGTAGTTATTATAATTTCTTCAAAACCAACTTGTTAGACTGTACAGTGCATCCCAATTTGGTTGAGACTGCCAGGTTTCTCGGTAGTTATTGAAGACGGACCCTTCCGGTTTTCACGTTCTGTGAAACTCTTCAAGATGGTGTATTCCTCCGAGCAACAAACCCACTAGAAGGATCACAAAACAAATATTCTGATGCTAACATGAATTCCCAGAATTATCATAATATTAGTACCCAATCGTCGCCAGTGTTGTCATATCCAATCATCAAAAAATGATGGATAGTTCATAATATTTGAAGTCCTTTATGAATTCATACAGATCAATGCACAAATATAATAATAAATTTCAGTCATGACGATTATGAATCAGTTCTGATTAATAGAAGATTGGTACATTATTGAGACTCAGCAATTTTACTTTCTTGGGGTCTCGAGGACCAGCATGGGTATCGTGAATACTTTTTGCTCAACGTTGCAACACCGCAATTTGATATTGACAGTCGACGGCGATTATTGCTTTGTTTGGTATCTATCATTATTTACGTTTTGATTTATCGATATTATTCAACTTGTGTTCAGTTTTGTGTACTCAGAATTCATCAGAAACTCAGTTTATTTCCTGTTTTGGTGATTTGATATAATGGTGAGACGTTGTGAGGTGTGTTAAAGACAATTTGAACCGGCGATCAAAACACGTCATATCATAGGTGAGTTACCATTGTCGTATCATTCGAGATTTTGAAGCATTTTCCCGAATGGAATGGATAAAAATGAATTCAAATTGAACTGATTAGATTATATTGATTATACCCATAGGTCAGCTGCGACAGTGTCTTGTGGTATAATATGTAGCACTGATAAATGCTTCCTTATTTGTAATCAAAATATGCGAAGCTGCTGAAAAATCACTGAGAATAATGATGAACTCAATTAATATTTTTGATAAAAAATATAAGGATATTTCTATACTTCTTCTACACACAACAATGAGAAATTTACCGTTGACTGTTTTTGGAACTAGTCAAACTAATTTGGAGAAATATTTCACTGTAAGACTTCATCATGAGGCAAATAAATTGAAAGATTCAACGGAAGTTAGAATAAGAAGTATGTTAACGAAAACAATCCTATTCAAAAATCAATAAATTATTTGTGTGATTATCCATGGTTGTTTTTAATTTCAGTCCTGTTTTAAATAAGAAACACTGCTATTTGCTACATCTTCACATGATTCATGATTTTATTGTTGATATAACATTTCGTCATAATACTTGTCAACACATATTCATTATCGATTTTCATCTATCTACATGAAATGAAATAATCAGACATCAATTTTTTGCGTCAAAATATATGAATTCTGCTCAAGATGAAACCTCCTTCATTTTTGACGATATCGTGAAATGAAGTTTCATCTTCAGATTTGAAAATTACACTCAAATATGCAATCATATCTATTTGCTTTGAAAACGAGTTTTTCACTATTCTGAAAATTATTTCCACTTGTAGGTACTGAACTTTGAAATCGTAAATATACTTACATGCACTGTCACTAATCGCCAAAGATATAAATGTTCATCATTGAAATTGAACGTTATTCATGATAAAGTATAAGTAGACAACTGTATACTGAATATTAAGTATATTGTGACGTGGTCATAATAAGTTTATTGATTACAAGCAAGTTACAAAAATCACCATAGGATTGTATGTATTCGAATTTTTCGTAACAATGTGAAGGAAGTATAAAGATGTTCATTTTCCCACCAAGAAATGCTAAAAAGTACCACTGAAATTGTTACGGATTTTCAATTTGGTTACATCATGAATTAATAATAAATTCGACCCCCTCTGACAACACGGCACTGTTGCTGGGAGAATCAGGTTCTGCTATCCTTGTTTAGACAAAGATAGATACTATAGATGTTGCTTTCAAACAAACTGTATTGCCAGGGGTGTGGATTACTTATCTAGTCTGTTCAATGATCGAAGGTGTATTCAGATTTTTCATATATGTTTCCGTTCAAAAGATACAGGGTGATTTCGATAATCTTCACTTTTCGGACCCCTTCTATATCTACGAAGTCATTAGAAATTCTGACGAGCTCAGAACTACGTCTAATTGGAAATTTTGCGCAGAATCCAGTGACGTACTCAAATTTTATATTCGGGTCATGGTTTTGGACAGAAACTTCTTATTGAATTCTTCATTTTTCCCCTTCGGAATGATGTTCAAAACTTTCGAGATCTGATACCCAGGAATGCTGAAAAAACACTAGATCCCACACTTTATGATGAATTTCTGCTAGTAGGCTACCTATTTTTCATCAAAATAAAGGTCCCAATTGAGGAATTTTCATCTGCGATTTTTTCATAGTGAAGTAAACGAAGAAGGAGGATTCGAACTCTAATACACTAACAAGAAAAAAAAATCAGAGGTACCTAATAAGTTTTGTGTCATTGAATGAGTTTTCGCATTCTTCTTCTTTGAGTAGTAACTCTCATGAAGAAATCAGAAATGGAAATTCATCTATTGAAACCTCTCTTATATGGAGAACTCATGGCAAACTAGCAAAAATCCATTATAATGCAATGATTTACAGTTTTTTATCATTTCCGAGAATCCAATCTGGAGAGTTTTACATATAATTTTTACATATAAATATCGAATTTCATGAGATAATGAAATACAGTGTGTTTGATAGAAAAAAATGAAAGTTTATGTCGTATCTCCAAAACCATACCCCGATGAGAATTTTGTTGTTTTACATTTTGAAACTGCCGTCACAATGCCACTATCTCATTGGAAAGTTTTTAAAACACATTCTTGGGAATTTTGGTCTGACGCCACGATATCCAACTTCATCTCCAGCTGTTTGCCTCATAGGAATTACTCTTCTGCATGCTCAGCTGACATGTGCACCTGAGTACTTCTCTGCAAGGATTTAACCTTCCTGATCCAAAAACGAGACCTGCAAGTCCAGAACTCAGGAGGAATCATCTGCCGGCTGGTGAGAAGAGGAGCAGAAGATACATCAAGAATTGAGTACTGATATCGCTGTTATCCTATTTTCATTGTAACTTTTTGCATACATATCATTTATTTGTTGTGCTGATAATTTCTTTGATTACTAACTGAAACTCACTGATAATCCATATGTGTGTAAATGAATTCGTATAATAATTATTTATAGAATTTTGCGTTATTTCCATCAACCACCTCAACAATATCTTTGTTGAATCTGGGGGTCCTAGTTATTGACTACTTAGATCATAACAATATCTGTACGAGACCGGATGACTAGGTGGACGAAGAAAAAATAACACACGTACTTGAACGGATGTTTGAGGGAAAGTGCGTAGTGAAATAATGGTTGAAACACCATTGAGATTAAGAAGAGGAAGCTCAATAGCAAAGCACCAACAAGCTGGAGATTCAACTTCTGTTAAAACACACCCTCAGAAAGCTTTCCAGCAAAGAATAGTATATCATGTAACAAGAGTTGTAAATCGCATATCACGCACGAAGTGGGCGAGTGTGTGACTCCTCGGGTGCGTAATTGCATCACAACTCGAGTTGTGTACTATACTTTTTCTACGACCACAAATACAGTGGGAGTCAAACAATTTGTGCCATATGGATAACATTTCTATCATCACTATTTGTCAGGAAATTCCATTATTGATGAAAGTTGGTGAATTGTAGAAAACCCACACTGATATCAACAAAATTCGAAATTTCAAAGAGATATACGAGGGATTGAAAATAGGAATCTCGATCAATCGTGAAGTACCAATGTTTTCGACATCATGGGAAAAGTTTTCCTCAATGCACCATCTTTCATCGGGATCAAAATTCTCTTCACAAATGACGAATAAAGTTTGTTATGTACGTATGGAGCAAATATTTTGACTGTATATCGTTTGAAGATGGGTGTGTATGTAGGTGGGTATATAGATATCGTATTGTACAGAAAACTGGAAATGAGTCAGTAAGTGGGAATGTTTGGTCCTACACCCTTTATGTGATTATTTATACAAAAGCAAAAGCATTGAAGAATTATTATTTATATTATTCATTCAATCATTCAATAGATAATTCTGATAGAATCAAATCAATGAAGGAAGTAAACCTTCTTTATTCATTCCGGAGCATTTTTAGTTGTGAAAATTGAATAAATTTTGAAAAAAAATCGTACCGCGCTTGTGATTCGATCCTGCAACAGTTTGGCCGCGACGTTATGAGGTCGATCGTTCATACGCTGCGCCACCAAGCATTCATATTTTAATTTACCTCATTAAGTTTCAAGTAGGTACACGACTCAAACTATTCAAACTATTATAGCTAGGTACATATACATAGAATTTATAGATATTATGGTAGGAATGTAATATGTATAGCTGCATGATAGTAGTTTAACCGATTCCCCTCACTGTCAGATTAGTGTCATGTTGAAAGGTATCCATATACGAAGACATTTTACAAAGAGATAGAAATAGCAAGAAAGCGTGAAAAGGTTGCAAGAAGAAATTAGAACGATCACAATATCATAAGTGATTCACGACATACCAATTGCGCAAGTATCGACACAAGAGGAGGAAACTACAATGTGTCTTTGTCGAGATCTCCATGTACGGGTACCTATATTGGATGATCATTTGAAAGCAGAAATGAATCAATATAAGTTTGGAAACAGTGCTTTCGCTCATATAACATAACAATTTGGGCGAACTGTATGTAAGAAGCTTTCTGCGATACGAACGTTATACGTACACCAACTTACACTAGTGGTCGTAGGAAAAAATGTTTACCTGGTGGAGACCACAAATTCCGACATCTCAGACAGCAGCATAACTATGACTTCATTATATGCATTCTTTGGGCGTCAGTACTCTGACTTGATCAATCAGATCTCGTCTGTGTTGTCATTTACTTTCATGACCAGTTAACCACTTTGTTGTTGAATATTTCCCTCGAATACTTTTTTTAAATATGAAAAGGTATCGAAGTAGAAACTATATTACTGCTCTGTTCTCTACTCGACAAACTATTCACTATACTACCTTTACTTACTTCTTTTCCATCTGTTGACGACACGGAAGGAAAACATACTGCGTGGCCCAATGGAAACGAAACAAGGCCGATTTGACATAGTTATCGTTCTCACAGAAAAAAAACGCTCGAATGAAGAATCATTTATTTTAATGTCCTCAAATATCTCATTTTCGTAGCCTGAACTTCACTACCAAACTCAACTCCACAAATGAAGTTGTCTATCTAGGAATCTCCCACATTTTGTTTGTTTCGTACTTGAAAAATTACACTTCCAATATTGCAGATGATGATTCTCGGAAATTCGTTTTGCCCATCGTCACAGTTTTCTTTAGATTCGTTGATGTTACTGTTGAAATATTTCTGTTTATCACAGGGTTCCGGTGCAGAGTATCGGGCATGAGATCAAGGGTTGTTTTTGGTACTCAAATAAAATAAATCTGTGGAAATACTGGGACGATTGATAAGAGATATACAATTTTATGTTTATATCAGTGAAGTCATTGAAAGCGGTAAAATCTTCCGATTTTTTTTTTCTACGTCCTGACTATTTTTCGATTAATCGCCACATCTGTCTTTATGACATTAGATCATGTTTATTGATTGTTATGCGAAACTCGTCAGTTAGTATCTCACTCACCGTTCGAAGAAAAAGTATTTTATTCTGTTCCTACCTGCAAGGCTATATCAGACTCGGAGAGAAAGAATAAACAGGGGAAGAGAACATGAGAAAAAAGGGGAAAAGAAAAAAGAGAACAAACGAACAAAAATCAGAATAACTGTCGCTATTAAAATATTCGCCAGTAAGACTCGTAGTTTAGTAAGGCTTTTCACGAGGTTCTTCAGTAGCCTACTTTCAACTACAGTGACTCAATAAACCACAGTGGCGACAATGGTATGACTTCTTTTCTATTGGTAGTTTCAGACGTGTACTGTCTCTGATTGTTCGAGTGCGAGTATAGAAATGAAAAGTCGGAAATTCATAACAAGTGTATGTTGAAGAAAGATGGTACAACGAATACTCGAACAAAAAAACTCGAGAATAGTACCCCTGCGTCGCAAAGTTCGAATATTTGATTTTTGTCTTCGATATATCAGTGTTTTCTATTTATTTTTCATTCACTTCTTTTTTGGACTTTTGTGATCCAATAGCTTCGAAGTCTTGCGAAGCGAGTCCTACATTGAATTCATCCTGCCTACATGGGTGTTAGGGATTTATATTTATGGTCCATGAAACTTGATATTGTTCGAAAACCATGACAGCATGATGTTAATGATCTCCACGAATTTGCGAATGAATCATTTTCTGAAAACTGAATCTGACGTTGTCATCATTGTGCTTCATAGAGTCACTGTACTTTCAAGAAATTATAGTGAAACCTGAGAAAGGTTCTCGACGTCCGCCCATGGAAAATTGGTTTGGAATCGTCGCGTCCGAAGCGACGTGACGCTTATTCGAGGCATGATTGAATGTTTATTGAGTTATCGTTCGTTTCCTAAGTGCATTTCTGTCATTCCATAGATACGAATTCCGAACTACTGGCAATGCAATGGGAGAATAATCGATGCGCCACAGTGAAGCAATAATCATTTGTCACATCCCGGTTGAGTTCTCATAGCGATACGGTACGTGCAAATTCTCGAGCCTGTAAAAGCTCGAGTTGTATCACTTTGATGCATTTTTTTCCATTCGTACCAACATAGATGTGTTACCACACAGGAGGCACATATAGGATCATCATAAATGTGAGATGATTTTTTTGCAGAGAATTTCACTCACCACTCTACTCTTGACAGAACGAGAGGGAAGGAAGGTATTGGAATTTATCTGCAAGATTTGCAGGTCAGTGGTGTCGATTACCATATTAAAAAGGAGCCATATTCCAGGTCCGGCCTTAAAAAATCAATAAGTAGGTTTCGAGTCGAAACAACACCCTGTACATGAATATTTTGAATTTTCAATTACAAATTTGTAACGAGCAGAAAAAAATAGGTGAGACTAAATGTGAAATGTGTTTACGCATACAACTTTTTAGCTTAATAACTTGAGTCAAATCTAGATGTTTACATAATGAGGTGACACAAAATTAAGAAAAGAAAATCTCACCCAAATGGTACTTTACCAGCTTCAATCCACAAAATCATCATCTATTCCTTATTCTCGTAATTTCTGGATTTCAACATCATTGAAAATCAAGAGGACGGGATAAATTTTCATCATCAACTAACTTTCAAATTCCCTGTATGCGTGAAACTTGCTATAACTACCTAGAGCACGTTCCGTGCACTGTGTAATGATCGCCTACTGTCAGCCTACTGAGGTCTATAGACGGGGAAAGGGGAAGGTAACAGGCGACATTCGCGGAGAGAAAAATTTCACGAAATGATCGTCTCCGAAAATTCTAATTGTATTTTCGAATTTGAAGCATATTAAATGATGACATTTCAATAAATGATTATAAACAGTACAACAAATTGTTGTAAGACCTATTTGTTTTTCCCGATTCTACATTTGCAAAATTCTGTATATATTGATCCTTCATTAGGTCAAAGAACTTATCAGAATAAAATACAAGGTACAGAGTATACATTTGAGCTTTCAAAATTCACATTACCAAACTGACTAACAATTAGAAACAATTGGAATAGTCTAGTCACAGCTTGACATTCATAGAGATCCTAATCAACTGTAATGGATTTCTCCATTAGAAAAGTCTTCAGTTTAGCTTCAAATACACGAAGAGTATGAGCATCTTCAATATGGGGGGTGAATCATTGAACTGTTTCAATCCCTCGAAGAAAATTGAGTTTTCTGCCACTTTTTTTTTTCTTGGTGGAATGAAGAAGTGTTCTTTCTGTCTCGTGCTATATGGATATATATCAATCGTGAAAATTATCTCGTTCACCAAATAGTTCGGCACGTCACCACTTCGAATTTCGAAAATGAAAATAAGTACCGAAAATTCAAAATAATCTTCAACTCATAGCCAATGCAAGCGTCTCAGCATATTTTTCATCGGTGTGTATCTGTCACAGGCTAATATGATTCTCATTGCTCTGTTTTGCAATCTTTGTATCTGTTGAAAATCTGTTGAAAATGTGATTGATGTTATTTTTCGTTATCTAGCGATCAAACTGCAGAGGAAACGCAGGAACAGGAAAACAGCAGGAGCAGGATTCATTAACAGATTGTATGTTGGGTAAACAGAACAGATATACAGACGAGCAGGATACAATGTGACTGACGTACGTGTCTTGTTTAGTAATTAAATAAATAGGGTCTTTTCACCGCAAACATACTGGGTGAGGCATCATATGTGATGTAGAGCACATTATGTAGCGTACGTTTTAAAATAATTCAATACGTTTGCGATTTCTGGTAAACAAACAGTGTGATATCCGCGCTGTTTTCATAGACGTTCGTAGGAAAAATCATTATTACTTCAAAATTTTCGATGAAATTTGGTACAGGCCAATTTTGAGAGGTGATGAGCTCGATGATGAATCTAGTAGCGTGTGTGATTTTTTGAAACATACCCAACAGGAAATCCTGAAAAAAAGACGTAATGGACTAGTTGAAAAAACAGTTTTGGAAAAAGTATTCTCTTCAGGTTGCATTTGAATTTGGAAATGACCATATGAGAAGATTGACTTATCAATAATAAGTGAGTCAATCAATTGTGTCAATATCCTCGTTGATAGAGAGCACATTTTCATTAGGTGCTCCCTACCAACTACGATGTTGACTAAAATTGTAACAAAATTGAATTTTGGACATATGTTATAGAATGATGTAACAATAAGTAGTTATCCTGTCTTATAAACTGTGAATATCGTTCACGTGAATATTTTGATGATGTTGTGCTGACTTTTTTATAACTACTCACCTCAATGCCTTGATAGCAAAATCAAATGAATTTTGAATTTTCGTAAGCTAGACCTTTCAACAAGAATTCAATTTTTTCATTTGGTCATTTCCACATTCGACAGCAACCTAAAAAGAAATACTATTTCATTTCTGTTTTCCAAAACTGTTTATATATCCTAAGGAATATAGTGCCCTTCAAAATTCAGTTTTAACAACTTTCTTGCCATAACTCTCAGGACATCGAAGCGTTCTTGACAAATTTCGATAAACAAGTATTTAAAATGGATACTTCTTAATTTACGTTAATATCTATTGTCAATATTGTCCATTGGCGGAGATTTCATTTTTCTCGCTGTACTTTCTACGACACTGGATTTTTTTATTTTTATATTTCTTCGAATTTCTTCCTTCTCTTTCTCAATGGCACTCAACTATATGACCGTCATGGGTACTGGGTACATGAGTACTGGGTAAAACTGTTGAAAAAAAAGTTTGGTTCTTTATCTGCAAAATAGTTCACCCTGTAAAAAATCAATTTCTTCATGATATCCTTCGTGTACTATTTGGGCTGTGTACCTAAGTTTATTTAATCATCTGTTCATCTAATGGAGTTTTATTCGAAAGAAAAACTTGGTTTTAAAATTTTTCGTCAACATTTTTTTTTCAAAAAGCTTTGTCATATATTAATTAGCAGCATCAAAGCCCGGAACTTTTCTTCTAAGGGTATGATGTTAGTGAAGAAATCAATAACGGTGATTGAAACAATCCGATTCGTGATATTCATAGATGATCTTATCAATATTGATTATTCATATTAGACTATCATTTTCTCGAGATGTTCTCCGAAAATTCATCTCCAATCGGTATACAGGATGAGATTTTTTGAATTCATGCATTCCTAGCATAAATCATGATTACAATGCAACTCATATCACAATATGTATGAACATGTTATATCCGATGCCTATAGATGTGCATGCTAGATTAGCCCGTCCTTCGGTTCAAAATATGTACAAACAAAAACTAGTGATCACATTGTACAGTTCTGAATCAAAAAGACTTATCCTGTGTGGCATTTAAAACTGGTTTTCAATAAGTCTGGAACTGAGCGAAAATACTTGAGAAACAATGAATAATTCATATCGAATAGATCAATGTGTGAATCTCCATATATAGAATGATCTGAGCAATATTCAATTCAGCATTCCAAAAATGTTTCGAAATTATGAAGTCTCAATGTATCGTAATGGGACCGTTCCGTTGTTGGAATCGTTTTTTTTTTCAGTGAGCTTTGAATTCAACCTTTAGATACCTAAAAAGACATCCACTATTTTTCAGTGCAACCTTGTCAAAATATTTCGGAAGTCAAACAAATTTGATAATTATCAATATTTCTACTTAGTGTAGAGGAAGTTTCGACAACGAATATCCTACCGTTATCAGCACAAAAACGTCCAATACACTAAGATGAGTACAAACTTCGATATTTATTAAATATATTCGTCTGATTATTTGGAAAAAAAGCAAGAGCAAGAGCGAAAACTCTGGAGCAGATCATGAAGCTATCCTTACTACAAATATATTGAAATAATAATTATTATAACTTTCATTTTTGTTATCAGTAAAAGAGGAGAGAAAAATCGCAACAAAAGTATGAGCATGAATATACCATGCCTTCTCGATTTACTTACAGACAGATCTATTAGATGTCCCACCGTGTACATAAACGAGAAGGGCTATTAATATTACTGATTTATTTATCATTGAAACTTCCTGCGAATTCAAAGGCGGATAGCGGATTTCTCCCATTAAAAATTCATAGCCCAATTCTAGCTAGGATGAATCCAGTATAGAAGCTTGGTCCCATGAAGAATTGGTGAATTGAAAAAAAAGTGAATAAGCAAGAAATAATATTGAGTGACTTGATCACTATGAAAACCTATGAAACCCGAATGGACAAAATAAATGGTTGCAAGAGCTTCGCCGGAGAAGTTTCGAACCTCACCGCCCTGAAGAAAACAGAAAAAGAAGAGAAAAAACAACAGTTAACAATGATAACAACAATAAATAGATGGATGACTTTTGACTGTTATTTATGACTCAAGTATTCCTAATCCTAATCAATATATCAAGAATACATGAAAAATGTAACAGAATGGCTATACTCATAAAGATAGCATCAGCAACAATGCCCTCGAAGATTCTCGGAGATTCGAAGATTTCCACCTTTCTATAATCATTCGGAAACAAAAGCAGTGAAAAAGTGTCATAGATGTCTTCATGGTTGTTATGTATGATGATAACGATGTTCATTCCATTGTATATATCCTCAATCCAGTTTAGTGAATGATTTGCTTCTGCTTATTTCCAGATTTATCACCAACCCATGATATTCTTATTGGGTTATTAGTAGAATCATCATTCACTCATGATATGAATGATTCAGGAGTGATCCAAAATTATCGAGATGGTAGTCGAGTTAGCTCCCTTTGAATATAATACAAATATTTCATTTTGAAATTATTAAAATGCCATGCCATGCCTAAGATAGTTTGCACCTTTTCCGACGTGCAGTGATTCGAATAAGTTCCTCTTCAGTGAACAAGGTCTACCAATAAAAGGGGTGGATTTCCTTCTACCTACTCAGTTTGTACTTGTACTTCAACAAGATGTTCCAGATACTGAATTTCGTTAGCGCCGCCTGTTTCAACTCACCAGCTCTTCCCATTGAGTTATGGTCCAGTATCCTTTGGTAAGTTATTTAATTCTTGTACAATTCCACAATAATTTTACCATCCTTTTCGACACATTTATTCTAATTATGTTTTTTTTCCTACAGATTATTGGATCCGATTTCTTTGTCGGCATCTGCGAACGCCAATTCTACCTTCATGAATGTTTGCCTTGGCGATAAAATTCTTCGACAGAATTTAGAAGAAGCTTTTCAAATACAGAAAAATATTTCGAAAAGTGTCGCCATGAATCCCAAGCTATCTGGAACTGTAGTGAGATTCAATAATCACTCAACTACTTGTAGGATCGAGATGGAAGTTACAAAAGAACCGAAGAGACTACAGAAAAAGCGGAAAAACAATCAGAAATGTAGTGTCATTAGATTGTGAAGGAGATTATAAAGAATTTCAGACTCTCAACGAGCTGGAAATAAATATTCGAAATGATGGGGTTGAAATTCCATGAAACAAGATTATCTAGACTTATCCGATCAAACTGAAATTCATTAGCCTAGTGATTTACTTCAATTGCAAGAATTATTTTACACGTGTATATTATCATAATCCTTGTGAGAGAAACACAATCATGATCCCTAAGGGAATTATGAGATGTAACACTTCCTGATTTAACTCCCTTATATAAAAGCCAAGTATTTCTGTCTCCGTTTCAGGTTATAATCTGATTATAACATTATGTTTATTTTATCACATTCGTTCAACTTTTTTATGCTCCCATATTCTATAACATGGTTGATAAAGATTCAAATCGGCCTTACTGAATCAAAAAACGAATGTTTTGATAACTGTGATGGATTATCGAAAACTATCAATGCCATAGACAATACTCAATTGAACAAATCAGTTTTTAGTGATTTCACGCGCTGATAGTAGACAACTTTATGGGAAATCCCTAACTGACGACCAACGCTACGGGTACTTGAAGTTGGATCATTTGCAAAAATGTTCAAATTTTGTTCTTCTGCGTTGATAATCCTTGCGCAAAAAGCGTTTCGCTGCGAGTTGCTGGAGGACGGTCATTGACCTCTGATCAGTGGTTGAGAAAATGTCGGGAGAAACTTCAAAATTCAGTTTCATTTTGTTCGTTCAACTCGGTATCATCCGAAGACAAATAGTATTGTGGAGCGTGCGGTGAAAACCTTCAAAGGACGAATGGCAGATGGAAGAAGACCGTTTATATGGTTTCCTTTTCACGTATCGTAACTCGTAACACCATTCAGCTTTCCACAGGGAGAGCCTTGGGAGGCTTTTGAGATCATTATTTGATCAACTCAAACCAGTCATTTCCCGAAACATTGATCGATCGTTTTAGTACCACTATCAAGTGGATCTATCAAGACAATAATACCACAGATACATACAGAATAGTTTGTTTTTCATAAATTCGGTGAGTTTTATCTCTTTTCTGAATTTTGGAATATCTTATCATTCCATTGATTCATCTGATGTAAAGAAATTTCTCAACGAACGATAACAATTTCTTACACAATATAATGCTTCAATCGCCAATCACTTCATACTAATCAGTTCATTTGTTTTGAAGTCTTCAATTTTTTCTTGTTTCTGCAGTTTCAAAAATTCACAGGTTGATTCAATAGTGTGGCAGAATGAGATAGCTGCTCTGCTATTCGAGATCGTTGGAAAAATGACAATTGAATTCATAGGTTTACGAGAGACATCTTTGGAAATTATTCTCCATTATACACTGTGACTTTCGGAAGGAACACCCTGTATATCTCAACAAGTGAGAACTCATACTCGATTGAAATTACTTTCTGTTTTTTTTTATTTCACAAATTCCACTCGGAGTAAGTCAAGTTATATCCGTTTTTCCTAAAATGCAGATTTTTTTCAGAAGAAGGGACGCTATTATTTGACTAACAGAACTGCAGCTCTACCAACTTGCAATAAAACAAATTTGAAACATCAACAGACTTTTGTGCATTCAGAGATATCAAATTGTTGTACAGGGTGTCCTTAAAAGGTCTTTACAAAAAGCTACCACATATTCTTCAGACCAAAACAATTCGATACAAGCAAACTTACCTCAGTAAAAAGTTGCTTAGTTTGGGCGCTAGACGGCTCTGAAGTTGAAATTTTCAAATCGATTTTGCTTCATAACTTTTGAACGGCTCATGAGATTTTTTTCAAATTTGGTACGTTGGCATAGACTCATCGGGCAATGAAACTCATATCATAATCATAATGAATATCATTCCATGGGCGTAGAACTTGATTTTTTCAGTAAATAAACATCTAAAACTCCTACGCCAATGGAAAAAAATTAGTTTCAATATGAAATCTAAATTATTCAACTCATTCACTACAAAAAAGGTACTCTTGACAAAAGTCGATTCCTCTCATGGTTTCGACAAAATTTTAATTTTAGTGATTTAGAGCATAATTAATAATAAAACGATTAACAGATATTTCATAAAAATTGTTCAAAATGTTCACCATTTTCACGTATACAAAGATTTATACGACGCAAAAAGTTGAAATGTACTCTTTGCATAACTTCTTCATCGCCTGTAAGATTATTCGTCGCCTGTTGGATACGTTGCCATAATTGTTCTACAGTATTCACAGGGGTCTTGTAAACCGTAGACTTGAGATAACCCCATACAAAATAATCCATCGGTGTTAAGTCTGGAGAACGTGGTGGCCAATTCACGGGTGCATCATTACCTCTACCTATCCATCTGTCTGGGTACTGTTGGTTTAAAAAATTCCTAACATCCACCGAAAAATGTGGTGGAGCTCCATCGTGCATAAACCACATATCTACCCGATGTTGGAGTGGTAAATCTTCCAACAAATTTGGCAACGTATTTCGTAGATGTTGTAAATACATGTCTCCTGTTAATCTTTGTGGAAGTATGACAGGACCAATTATAAAATTTCCTATTATTCCAGCCCAAACGTTGATTTTGAATTCGTGTTGGAAATGGTTTATTTTAATGGAATGAGGATTTTCAATTGCATAAACGTGTTCATTATGAAAATTAGTTATTCCTCTTCTCGTGAAACAGGCTTCATCAGTGAACAAAATATTCTTTCCAAAGTTCAGATTCATTTCTCTTTGCAAATTAATGAACCTACAAAACATCAGACGACTTTGTGAATCATGGATTAATAAATCTTGAACTGGCGTCTTGTGGTATGGGTATAATAATTGTTCTCTTAGTACTTCATGAACGGCATTCCTAGAAACTTCTAGTTCATTACTTATCCGTCTAGTACTCAATTCTGGATTTTCTTCAATACGGTCTAAAATTTCTACTTCGACTTCGGGAATCCTTACATAACGCTGTCTTCCATAATCACCAGTTCTAGGAGCAAAATGACCGGTCTCCCGAAGACGTCTCTCAACTGCAGCAAAGGTTGGGTGGCTTGGTACGCGACGATTTGGAAACCTTGCCGAATACACCCTCACACTCTCTCGACCATTTCCTTGACAATATCCGAATACCAATAACATATCGGTGTATTCTTCATTGGTGTATTGTACGGCCATGATAAATCAGAAAAGTCCGATATCAACAATCAACGTCAATAAAACTCGACAAATCAACACAGATGAAACTATGGAAACCAAGAATGTGAATATCACTGTTTTCGAGCAGATAATAATAGTCTTCAGAAAAAAAAAACAGTGCTACTTATTTTCAATAAAAATAACCTATCCAAAAATTACATCTCAACTTTTTGCGTCGTATAAATCTTTGTATACGTGAAAATGGTGAACATTTTGAACAATTTTTATGAAATATCTGTTAATCGTTTTATTATTAATTATGCTCTAAATCACTAAAATTAAAATTTTGTCGAAACCATGAGAGGAATCGACTTTTGTCAAGAGTACCTTTTTTGTAGTGAATGAGTTGAATAATTTAGATTTCATATTGAAACTGATTTTTTTCCATTGGCGTAGGAGTTTTAGATGTTTATTTACTGAAAAAATCAAGTTCTACGCCCATGGAATGATATTCATTATGATTATGATATGAGTTTCATTGCCCGATGAGTCTATGCCAACGTACCAAATTTGAAAAAAATCTCATGAGCCGTTCAAAAGTTATGAAGCAAAATCGATTTGAAAATTTCAACTTCAGAGCCGTCTAGCGCCCAAACTAAGCAACTTTTTACTGAGGTAAGTTTGCTTGTATCGAATTGTTTTGGTCTGAAGAATATGTGGTAGCTTTTTGTAAAGACCTTTCAAGGACACCCTGTATATTCGATGAGATCATGATGGCATGCATCTGATGAAACATTCGTTGAACATCATAGAATTTGAAACGCAAAATAGCTCCAACTCATCTTTATTGGTTGAATAAAAAGCCCATCAGTATCAATCGTATCACATTCATCACCGTTAGGAATTGAAATGATATTGTTCTCTTATGTATTGAAATGAATCTTTCTTGATTTCACCGGTGGCGAAAATCTGTCATACCATGTAACAATGAAGCTTTTCACAAAATGGCTTCTCGGGTGATTCGACAAATATTATTTCCTTCGAAATGAAATCTGGTACATGTTGTATGTACATGTTGTATGTACATGTACTTGATTGAAATAAGTGAGAGATATTCTCGTATTCAATTTCATTCGATTCAAATTACAAATTCACGTAGCACACATGTCATTGATTCTTATTTAAATAATGATTTGATATTTCTTGCTTATGTTCAGTATACATGATCTCATCTCAAGAACACTACTCCTACGTCAGTTTTGAACTTCGATCATTGAACAGACTGAATGATCACCCTATGTGTTTTATTTATTGACAAGCAGCATGTTGACAGGAAGAATTTATGAATCGACAGAGGAACCGTTGAGTCAACTGGGAGAACCGATGATTAGAAAAAGAGAAACGCAATGTTTACATCATGTTCGGTTCTCCAGATTGAGGATGGAAATTGGAGGAAAGGACAGATATACATTATAGACACGAACATGTTGGCAGATAACAAAGTTGTTTATTCACCATTTTATAACTTTCGTTTTTCGGATGTTTTAAATTTTTCGTGTTATTTGCATTCCTTTGAAGATTATTGCTCTGATTAGTATCATTCACGAGTAGTCCTCACTTAGTCACGTGGATGAGGTTTTATTCTTGGATTCCTTTTTAATTATATGAATCCATTTTCAATGTGAAGAAAATGCATATACCTACACAATGTTTCTACCATTGGTGTTCATACTGCTGCTAATTTCGAAAAGTCATTCTCATCCAAAGTATTCTGAAAAGTCACACGAAATGACAAATATGACCTGAAAGGTCCTTTGAATTTAGGCACCATGTCCTGCATCATATATTTGTGCCATTTTATGGTTCAGTGATTTGTATCCGTTCTACATCAATGAACAAGTCCACTAATAAAAGGGACGGAGTCGCATCTTCACATTCAGTTTGTACTTGTACCTCAATCAAGATGTTCCAGATACTTAACCTTATTGGTGCTGCCTGTTTTAGTCTACCAGCTCTTCCCATAGAATTATGGTCCACCATCTTTCGGTATGTTACTTTATTTTTATAATTATTTTTCTGCCGTTTTACCATTCTCTTTGAAACATCCATTCTGATTATCATTTCTCTTACAGATTATTGGATCCGATGTGTTTGTTGGCAACAGCAAGAGCCGACAGACTTTTCATGAATGTTTGCCTCGGTGATAAAATTCTTCGTCGGAAGTTAGAAGAAGCTTTCCACATACAAAATAACTTATCGAAAAGTGTAGCAATGAATCCTAAACTGTCTCCAACTGAAGTGGAATTCCAAAATCACTCAACTCCATGTAGGATTAAGCTGGTCATTGCAAAAGAACCAAAGCGATTACAGATGAAGCGGAAGAACAGCAAGAAGTGTCATCTTATCAGATTGTGATTATATCAGAACAAATAACAATCATGAATTCATTCATTGATATGTCAAATTTTGGTACTCTAGAAGTTATTCCACTCCGCTATAAGGTTCAGCTTGGAATTGCCATGGGAGTGCTCCCACTCATGTGAACTTTCAGAGATATACAAGTTTTGTATTATCAATTCACCATTCTCATTAGTAGTCTGTAGCATTTGCAGCTGAGTCAAGATTGTTTTCAGTACATCTCTATAATTCAGTCACTGAAATTGATTATTTTTTTTTCTAGACAACAGACATGAACATATTTTGAAGTAATCCACGATCTCAACGGAATTCTGGAATAAATTTAAAAATATGTTTTCAAAGACAGATGATTTGCGTTGGTTTTTCTGTGAAGAAACGGTGTATTTCAAATGTAACGATACCATTTTTGCGGAGGAGAAAAATATTTTTCAAACTCCGTATCTTCGACAATTTTTTGACTCATCAGGTTTACTTTTCCAACGACATATCGATAAGTTCCACATTACTGTGAATCGGTGGCAGAGATCAAAATATTGGGATGTTATAATATAGAGAAAAAAAATCTAGTTTCTAGTTACAAATATTCAACGTTCAGATCACATTTCAATGTTTCATTATAGATTACCTGCTGGTTGCTATTGTTGTCCACCGGATTTGTGAATTCAACTCATGGATTATAGCAGCATGCAAATCATTATTCAATATTTATTGAAAAGGTAAAACAAAATCAGTCAATACCACTGGCATTCAAATGCTCCTGGAAAGAGTTAGGAATCAAAACCCATTGACCATATATTCATAATATCAATGTATCATATATCAACTATATATATCAACTATCTGGTACTTAGTGGATCATATCTGAGCGACAGAACACAATAGGTAAAAAATAGCTAATAGTATATCAAATGAAATGAAAGCAACTTTTGGTGTCCCCCAAGGCACTCACATTGGTCCAATACTTTTCCTCTTATTCATAAATGGTGTATCCGACATATTTCAAAACACCAAAGCTTGACTATATGCAAACGATTTCGAATTTTATAGCGAAGTCACTTTCGCATATGACTGCCAACTTACTCAAACAGACTTGATGAATTTCTGCAATTACTGTGAACTCAATCTGTTAGATACCAATGTTGAAAAATGCAGGGTGATGCGTTTCTATGAAAAACGAAATTCCATCATATGTGATTTTTCCATCTCAAATGTTGATCTGAAATCAGTTGTCAACATACGTGATTCAGGCGTAGTGTTTGACAGAGATCTCAGTTTCACGGATCATATTAATAATATCTGCAATTGAGCCTTGAGAATGCTTGGTTTCATAAAGAGACAAACCCAAAATATGAGTGATATCGATGCGATAAAGATGTTATATCTTTCGTTGGTCCGCAGTATTCTGGAGTATGATAGTATCATTTGGTCCCCAATATATCTGGTGCACAAGGAAAGACTAGGAAGAAAACAGGTTAGAGTCACTAATTTTGTAATTATCTCTTATGTCTTATCATGGATTTGACTCTCATACTAGGCTATCCCTAATTTTCCTCCAAACGCAAACTTGCCTTGAGTTTCTTTCTTTATAAAATATTAAATGGCCTCATCGATCGTTCCGAAGTTCTAGGAAAATTGTTCATTCATGCTAATCCCCGCAACACTAGAAACAGACAATTATTCTACCTGCAGAACCACTGCACTATAATTATGGGCACTGCGTTCACAAGGAAACTTCAAATGAATTATAAAGAAAATTTTCTCTCAGTTAACATTATGAATCTGTTATTCAATCTTTTTATGATCTGTTAATATTCTTCAACATATTGATATTGTTTGTGTATATACTTTCTATCTTCTCTTCAATTTTGTTTGTTATTGTTTCTCATGTACTATTTGGAATTTTATATATTCTGTAGTGTACTATGTAGAATGATTGAACATGAATATTTATATTTCACTGTTAGAATTGTTGGTAGCAGTGGCACTCTCTTTCGTCTCACCACAATCACCGTGCGGTGTCAGTAAGCTCGTTTGTAGCGCAACCATAGTTTAGAGAATGAATAACAGTTGGATGTCTCAGTTGAAATGCGAGCAGCATACAAGTTTTCGTGCGGATAAATTGTTGTAGACACGGGATGATTCGTGGTGCGAAAAAGCAGATCACGCGATAGCTAATGTATGGCTACAATTCCAGCCCTACTATCCCCCTCTATGTGTCTGGGCACCGAAAGATACTCAATAAGGGTAATGAGAAGACCGGTATAGGCAGCTCGATACGTAGCCCAGAGACAGAGTATTCTGTATACTTTGACCACTGAACATATAATAAATTGCTGTTGTGCAACATAGGCCATGTCAACCCTGTCAACCCTACATCGTGCCTGTCAATAACCCCGCAGTTGGCTGTTGTTCTGTGCTCTGTGTTATTACGCTTCCACCCTTAACAGTATTAGTTCACGAAATTCGAAAAATCACCTTTGTAAAGGAGTCCCTTCACGAGCTTCACGCCGTAAAAAAGAGTATATCATGGCAGGTCCTATGGCTACTGGTGGAAAATAGCTATTTATTTATCAAGGGCGTGAGAGAGGCTTTTATGGACCACAGCGTGTAAGTAATATCATATTAACACGCCTAGAGCCATAATCCATAATAGATCCAAATTTCGCCCGAAATACAAACCTACAACATTTTATGCACGACCGATATATTTGATGTCATGTAGATAGACTCCTATTGATATCTAGATACGATAGAAATATTTCAATAAATATATATAGGCTGGGTGTATATACGGGCTGTAAATTTTTGTGATCCCAGATAATTTATTAGTGATTTGGAAATGGATCCAAGCCATCATTCAATAATTTTGCATTTATTGAAACCATCAGGATATAGATTTCTATCTATATGAGATTTGAATTCACTTCAACGCCTGCTCAACGATTTCATCGCTCGCCGGGCGATAAAGTAGTAGGCGGGCGCTAAAGTTCTACTTCACACCCGCAAATCCAGGCGACAAAGTGATTCCATCCGGAGTCCAATGATTGTGATTTTTGTTTGTTCTGAATTCGGATAATCATCTCTGTCAGTGGGTTGGAACGAAATTTGAGGCTACGCTACTGACAAGATTAATGACGGAGAAACTGTATCCATTCAGATTTAATTGGAGTAGCATGAGGAAACGTCTGTCTGATATACACCTGCGCGTATAATGTAGTTATAAACTGCAACTAGCGAAGTAACTAGTAATTCCAAATGGCATCCGAGTATCGCCATTATTGTGCATTATTTGCATACTAGTTGAATGATATAAGTGCCTCATTAATTAGAAAGTGAATTATCAATCAAGACATTAAAACAAAGCACTGTACATTTGTTTATTAGTTTGAGCAAGCAAAAAGTGTAAATAGTCGTAGCAGGAGGTTTCATTTCAAGTTGCAGGTAATGTATAAACTTGGTTACTTTTGATTGCAATTTCTGATGACGCTTAAGACTTTTCCCGAGGATTGGAAGTTTTGTTCATCAGACATCAATTGGTTTTTCAGGTCATTCTTCCACGTGGTTAAGAATTGTAGGACATATTATTGAAAGACCGACGGAATGATGAATCTTCTGCTGTTGCATCGCAAGAATAAGAATCTCGGACCAGGTAATCTCATGTACAGTGAACCATGCATTTTGAATTGGTCATAAAGAAAGAAAAATATACCAAACGAAAGGCCCCCAACCGGAAAAATGTTGCATTAGCATATTATACTGATCTAGAATGTTTCAAGAATGAATAGAAGGGCCGGAATAGGCGTTGCAGGACTGAGATTAAGAATTTGAGAAATATACTTAATTAGAATGCCAAACTTCACCATCTTCGCCCAGGACCAAAATAGCAAGAAAGTCGAAAACCGTGGGTCGTAAAATGACTCTTAAGCCTTCTCAAACGAGTCTGCTGGAGATCGTTTTTCCTAAATATTACCGAAACAACATGTGGTAAACGGATGCAATTCGGTTCAAGTACTGAACTTCCCATGCCTACTCCAGTTAAATATGAATGATTTCGAAATTTCATTTAGGAGCGCATGAAATGGAGTGGGCCTACGTTAAGTGATACTCTATTTTTTCATTTACAGATATTCCAACGATTTGGTTTCGAATTATGTATATTTAGATTATCTTAAGAAAAGAAATTGTCAGTTCTGTAATGTTCAGATGTACCATTTTCACGTAAAATCGAATTTAATATTGTTACTTCCTCCAAGTAATACACAACATTGCTTGTTTTCGCTTATCAGAACGGCCATGAAAAAAATCGATCAGGTCCTATTGTTTCAACGAACATGGAAAATCTGGTGTACATTTTTTGAGAAAACGATATTTTCAGAGGATTTTCCGAGTTTTATCACAAACTGTATAGCAGATTTCATTTAAATTGTCAAGGTAACTCAATCTCATAGTCAGATATGATCATGAACATTCTCAAAATTTCGACCTCACAGTTTTTTGCATTAACGAAAAACTCTCAAAAACACTCTCTGATACCAATATGAATCCCGAATATCGCATTCTGCTGATGAATCATGCAAGAGGGAATACATTTCACAATTTTTCTAGACAAAGAGCACCGATGTATGGAGAAGTACAAAGGCGATTCTCTTTCTCCTTCTGGTGAGGAAAACGTTGATATCCGTATCGCAATATACGGAAGTGTAGAAGGGCCAATATTATTTTATTTTTATTTTCCACTTATATTCTGAGTTGCAACTCGGAAATTTTGAATATAATATTGATACCAACAATTCTAACAGTGGGATATAAATGTCCATGTTTTCATAGCGACAATAGATTTATATTCGAGTTCCGTGAAACCAAAATAATTGAAATATTTTGCTCGTGATGGGAAAAAATTGATAGACACCTCGCTAGTAGAGAATATCATCACCACAAGGCCTCACATAATTCAAAAACGAATGATATCATGTGATAATATGTAATATGGTCCCTGGGAAATAATGCTATTCTTCCCTATTTTGATGTATTAATAACTCTTAACTCTTTCCAGGAGAGTTTGGATTGCAGTGATATCGACTGATTTTGCTTCACTCATTCAATAAAGGTTGAACAATGATTTGCCATGCTGTTTCGATCCATAAGTTGAGTTTACGAATCCGGTGAACAACGATAGCAACCAGCTATCAGATAATCTACAATGAAACATTGAAATGTGACCTGAACTAGATTTTCTCTACATTATAACATCCCAATATTTTGATCTCTGCCACCGATGCACAGTAATGAGTAACTTATCGATAAGTCGTTGGAAAAGTAAACCTGATGAGTCAAAAAATCGTCGAATATACGGAGTTTGAAAAATATTTTTCTCCTCCACAAAAATGGTATCGTTACATTTGAAATACACCGTTTCTTCACAGAAAAACGAACGCAAATCAACATATCTTTATGAACATATTTTTATATTTTTTTCAGAATTCCGTTGAGATCGTGGATTACTTCACGATCTTCACGATTACTTGACGTATCAATGAATGAATTCATGATTGTTATTTGTTTCGATATAATCACAATCTGATAAGATGACACTTCTTGCTGTTCTTCCGCTTCATCTGTAATCGCTTCGGTTCTTTTGCAACGACCAGTTTAATCCTACATGGAGTTGAGTGATTTTGGAATTCTACTTCAGGTGGAGACAGTTTAGGATTCATTATGACACTTTTCGATAAGTTATTCTGTATGTGGAAAGCTTCTTCTAACTTCCGACGAAGGATTTTATCACCGAGGCAAACATTCATGAAATGGCTGTCGGCTCTTGCTGTTGCCAACAAACACATCGGATCCAATAATCTGTAGGAGAAATGATGATTAGAATGAATGTTTCAAAGAGAATGGTAAGACGGCAGGAGAATAATTATAAAAATAAAGTAACATACCGAAAGATGGTGGACCATAATTCTATGGGAAGAGCTGGTAGACTAAAACAGGCAGCACCAATAAGGTTAAGTATCTGGAACATCTTGATTGAAGTACAAGTACAAACTGAATGTGAAGATGCGATTCCGACCCTTTTATTAGTGGACTTGTTCATTGATGTAGAACGGTTTCAAATCACTGAACCATGAAAAATATATGATGCAGGACATGCCCAAATTCAAAGGACATTTCTGGTCCTATTTGTCATTTCATGGGACTCTTCAGAATACTTTGGATGAGAATGACTTTTCGAAATTAGCAGCAGTATGAACACCAATGAGAAAAACAGTGTGTAGGTGTATGCAATTTCTCCACATTGAAAATGGATTTATATAATCAAAAAGGAATCCAGGAATGAAACTTTCTCATCCACGTGACTAATCAGAGCAAAAATCTTCAATGGAGTGCAAATAACACAAAAAACTTGAAACTTCCGAAAACCGAAAGTTATGAAATGGTGAATGAACAACCTTGTTATCTGCCAACATGTTCGTGTCTATAATATATATCTGTCCTTTCCTTCAATTTTCATCCCCAATCTGGAGAGCCGAACATGATGTAAACATTGCGTTCCTCTCTTTCTAATCATCGGTTCTCCCAGTTGACTCAACGGTTCCTCTGTCGATTCATTAATTCTCTCTGTCAACACGGAAAAAAAGAATTCGTTGTTTCAAGCAATATTTACTTCGATCAACCGAATGAAAGTGTCATATATGCACGACAAAATATAATGTTGAAACGAGTAACATTTGATCTTGTTTTAAGAGCGACTTAAGGTTACAATCAACTAAATATTCATTGGATGAACAATATATCATGTCCAACCAACTATATTATGTTTTATTTCAACGCAGAAATTGATTCGATCCAATTCATTATTTTGTTGATCGGAATGTGGAAAATGTTCGAATCGACCAAATTCTATGTCACATCAACAACATGTATCCATCAATTTGATACAATAATTCATCAATCCAAGTGATTATTTCGTTAATCCGAATGTGAAAAATGTTCGAATCAACCGAATTCATGATCATTTCAAGACAATCTTTTGTTTGGATTCACACACACTTTCGAATCAGTGAAGTAAATATTTTGTTGAATCAGCTCTGGTAAACGATCTGGTGAATGATTGAAATGAATGATATTCAATTCGTTCAAAGGAATAATTTCAACCAAATATATTTGGTTGAATTAACAAATCCTTTTTTTCCGTGAACATGATGCTCGTCAATAAATGAAACACATGGGGTGATACTCATTCAGTCTGTTCAATGATCGAAGTTTAACTGACGTAGGAGTAGTGTTCTCGAGGTGAGATCATCTATACTGAACGTATAAGCAATAAATATCAAATCATTATCGAAAATCAATAAATTGATGAAACGTGCTACGTGAATGTAGTAGACCACTCTGAATTTAGATTTGTTTTGGTCAATGTAACTACTAGCTGGATGAGGATACTGTTTCTAATATGTAGGTGGGAAAAAAGAGAAAGGAAAGTTTTTTATTGTCAGGTGGTTGTTGATTATCAGGGGGGTGTCAGAGGATTGTGAATTGAAGAAATAAATCCATGAAAAGTTCTTCAGTGATCAAATGGAATTCTCGAGTGGATAATCGAATAATTACAATGAGTTCATGGATCTGACTTCTGTCTGGTGGAACTGACTGGGCCTCAGAAACCTAAGCAGTACATTTAACACTCATCATTCTACTGTGTGGAGGTGGTTGATGCTGTTAGCGGAGATAGCAGCTGAGGAGTAGCTGATAAACGTGCCTTTCCGAAGAATCTACGTGATTTTACCTATACAGGGTGTTACAGAACTATGGGATCAAACTACCAGGGGTTATTCGGTGCAACAGTAGAAAACATTTGTGTAGTGGGTCCCATGTCCGGAAAATTGTCACTACGGCCTTAAGACGCGGTAAAATTCAGAATGACTATGCAATGCCTAAATAGGATTCAATGCATTTAATTTTTGCCTTTTGTACATGATATCATCGCAGGAATTATTCAAAATGTCTTCTTCCAACCTGAATACACCGATTTGAACATTGAACATGATTTCGGCGGATTTGACTGAAAATTTGATCCTCATCGTTTTGAATAATCTCAAATGCTGTTGTAATTCGTCCAATTAAGTCTTGCTCTGTTTCTACTTGAATTTCGAAGACCAGAGGCTCCACATGTCCACACAGGAACCAATCTAGCGACATTAAATCGGGTGACCTAGGAGGCCAAGAAACTGCTCCATCTCTGGCAATCCAACGTTGACACCGCTGAGCCAAATCCTCACGTACTTGTACAGGCTGTCCCATTTTCGATGTCCTGACGGGATATCTCGCTTATTTTCGAAGATAAAGATTTGCGGTTTTCGCGAACGTTGGCTATTTTTTTGTGAAACTCACGGAACCGTGAACAAAATTTCCATAGCCCGCTCCGTTCCTGAGATACAGGGCGAAATTGAAAATATTGCTTTTTGGGACCCCCCCTGTATCTCAGCTATCTTTCAACTCAGAGGAAAAGTGAGAACTGTTTCTTCCACAATTTTTACGTAGAATCCAGTGGCGTAGTCAGATTCTTTCAATGAGCTGTCGTTATTTAGATATAACCCAAAGTTATGTTTTTTAAATAGAAAACCCTGTATATTTTTCAATATTCGAAACAAGAAAGCTTTGCGCTTTTCAAAAATATATTCAGTTTTTTATGTAGGTTTCTTATTAATAAGCATTGTAAAAATGTGGCAACATTATCCACTTCACAAATTTTCATATTTCCCTTATTGCTGACACAGTGTTTCGTCACACGCACTTACTACATTTACCAATATTCAGTACTATTAATTGACTATGAAAGCTGTGGACCTAATTAGTAGGTAGCTATTGTTTACAATTCTTGTCACCTACCTGTCGAAGTTTACAAATTTTTCATACAATGGCGAAATATAATCCAGGATATCAAAACTACGAGAAATTAGATATGGTTGGGATATATTACCAAGTTGGCTTCAATGCAAATCAAACGAAGGACCTATATTTTGAAAGGTATTTACTATCTCCCATTTGCTGAGTATCAGTTAGTTACGATATGATGAAAAATATAGGTATCTCGAGAGGAGACAACCAAGTAGAAAAATATTTGGCAGACTGAAAGGAAATTTGAAAAATTTTGGATCTTTCGAGAAGCCTAGACCAAAAAGTTATAGGAAAGAAAATGCCGAAAACGATGAAATTAGTGTCCTTGCAAAGGTAGAAGAAAGCAATAATTATACTTCTTGCAGAGAAATTGAAGAATCATTTGGCATTCCGAAGACAAGGGTTTCCAAGATATTGAAAAAGAACAAATATACCCCCAACATACCATTACATTGGCGAATAATTGAATATACAGGGTATTCTATTTGAAAAACATAACTTTGGGTTATATCTAAATATCGACAGCTCATTGAGTGAATCTGACTACGCCACTGGATTCTACGTAAAAAATTGTGGAAGAAACAGTTCTTACTTTCCCTCTAAGTTGAAAGATAGCTGAGATACAGGAGGGGTCCCAAAATGCAATATTTTCAATTTCGCCCTGTATCTCTGGAACGAAGCGGGCTATGGAAATTTTCTTCACGGTTTCGTGAGTTTCACAAAAAAGTAGCCTACGTTCGCGAAAACCGCAAATCTGTATCTTCAAAAATAAGCCAGATATCCCGTAAGGATATCGAAAATGGGACAGTCTGTACAGCAAAGTGCTGAAACCACATTTGCTGTCGAACGTTTATTGAAACATTTTCAAGAAGAAGTATCATGCATGTTAGTTTGAGACATGCCTGTCTCGGAGAGCCGTCGATGAATAGCAATAAACTTTTTGTATTCCGGATGCTGTCTCTCGGGATAACGTTCTTGATACAACCGCCCTGCTGCTCGTGCATTGCAGCTTGTTGCCGCGATCGGGAAATTTCTCAAATTTTTGTTTCAAGTGGATGCGACCAATGGCTGATCATTTTTTTATGAGAGAAAAAACGGCGAGAATGTCGATAATTTGAAAATATGTATGTGATGAAATCGTTCTAACTACTCATTCTTTCGAAGTATCTGATTTTTTTTCTATGACTAATAGGCTAATGTATGCACTTATGAAAAATCAGTTGGAGCCATTCGAAGGCGACGTTGCACAGACTCAGATTGGGTATCCTTATAGTAAATAACAATCAAACGATGATGATTCAAAGGGCAATCAGACTGGACTTGCTTTTCGGTACGACTACTGATCATACGACCTGAGTTGTTCACTCTTTACTTTATCACTTTTTCTTGGAACGAATTCGTCGTCAAAGGAAAATTCGTGTTTCCTTACAAACGAATTTCTGTAATTCAGGCAGTATCTATTCTTCTTACAGAAGAATTTGCGTGAAGAGAGAAAATCGGTCGAGATTTGTATTATCATTCAATATCATCAATGGATGATGATTTTCAGAAATATTACCCTATTGGGTTACCATATTGTATTCATTTCGTGAGAGATGTAGATGAAAAAAACTGAAGAATAATAGTTTTTTTTTCATTTCATGGTATCAGCATAATGAGAAATTTGTGAAACCAATATTTTACTATCTCTCATTTCTTATAGTGGAGAGCAATTTCTACTCCTGATGGAAATTTTAGAGACATCAAAATACCAGTTCTCTAGTCTCCTCCGAGGGCAAAAGAGGTTCATAGTCCGAGGGTATTAAGTGAAACCGTATTTCCTGCAATAATCCAGATGAATACACCGATTCTAATTTCCTAATGAACGTACTTCAACTTATAACTTGAAACCGGTTCCAAATTAAGCATCTATTACAAACAACAAAACTAGTGCGTCACAGACACCCCAATGGTATTACATAATTCATCTTTTATTTGTTTTGGAAGCAGATGACCGTTTGACCATCGTTATAGTATCTATCCATTGGCATCACAATAGATCTGGTTTTTTATTGTATTTCGAGCACTACCCCGGCAATTTCCACTTAAATAACAAATACCCCAAATCACATTATACGTCTCTTTCTGCTTCTTTGATTTATGAGCCGATAATAAAGGGCCATTCAGGCTGGATGGACTGATACAATAGGGAAGGTGTCAACCTCGACGGGGTGCAGATGAAGGGGTTGAGGGTTGGTCGCCGATTGAGGGGTTACTTTTGGTAATAGAGGAACGTCCTAGAAAATCCTAGAACGGGCCCTTATTGTGAATAATCTTTTTCTCGGGAATTATGTCATGCATGTACATCTTGTAAAATTTTCCCAGGCGAACTTCAAGATCAATAATATAATAATAGCAATACAATTTGGGAAATCGTAGCTTCATCGAACCAACAAATATTAATTATATGTATGAAGTTTGATTGAAATGAGAATGGTCACCGCTCCAGATATAGCCTTGAAGTAGGGTGAGTTTTCCTATTTTTATACTTACTTCGCATCTTTTTAATATACTTGAATTCCTTTGAATTCATATATATATATATATATATCATGCGTGAAACTATCATCTTCTTCCTGAAGTGGATTTACATTCATTCAATATATATATATATATTCATTTTATGAATATGTATATATATATATATATATATATATATATATATATATATATATATCCATTATATATATTTATTTATATTATTATTATGAATATGAGTTATACAATGTGGCCATCAGAATTGGTTTTGAAAACAAAAGGAGATGGGAAGTCGGTCAAATGAGGAAAGTTTCAGACAATTCTATTAGTTCATACTGTATATCATTATCACTGTATATCATTATCTATCGACAGAAATGATGGTTTTCTTACTACTCTTGTTATGGCGAAACTTAATGAATATACATAGAATGAAACCACTGAAAATTCGGTTGGTACATATACTCATAATATCACACCCTGATTTTCATAATTACATTCATATTTCATAGTTCATGTTATATCACCAAAAGTATGGATATTCCCAGGGGAAATTATGATTCTATCTTCCTGATCCATTCGTAAATAATCATAAAGCGTTTTCTGTTTGATTAACAACGATATTTTTTCATCTGAGTTAGATTCTAATTCTGAACAAGATTAGTCTTATACAAGTTCATAATCTGAAGACATTGAATTTTTTGTTATCGTTCTTGCGCTTCTTCTGCGATCGTTTTGGTTCTTTTACTTTTTCACGTCTATTCCTACAAATTTTCGAACTAATTTCGGCCGATATTGAGTGGTGGATGGATTTCAAGTCAGTCGTGGACAGCTTAGGGTTCATGGCAATACTTTTAGACATGTTTTTCTGAATATGAAAAGCTTGTTCCAACTTCTGTCGGAGAACCACATCATCAAGGCAAACATTTATAAAGGCAGCATCCGCTTTCGCACATGCCAACAGAGAGATTGGATCCAATAATCTGTAAAAGATAACACGAATATGAGAATCAATGTTCCGAAAAAAATGTGTAATAAAGAATAGTAAAATGCATACTAAAATAAATAACTTACCGAAGGATGGTGGACCATAATTCCATGGGAAGAGCTGTTAACAAACAGGTAGCGCTAACGAAGTTGAGTATCTGGAACATCTTGATTGAAGTACAAGTACAAACTGAATGGGAAGAACCGAGTACGCCTCTTTTATTAGTGGACTTGTTCACTGAAGCATGCATGACTGGTTCGAATCACTGAACCTCAAAAATGGCACAAAATATCATATTCATAATACTCCCACCCAAAATATATTTTTGATTGTCATTCTTCTTCCAAGTTTTTCTCATGTGATTCAAGGATGAGCACATCTTGATTCGCATCATTTTCGAAACTTCATGAATCGATGTACGATACAACGGTGCATAATATCGATGTTTGTGAATATCGATGTTGAATAATGAGAGTGAGGATACTGATTATTAAAGTTGATAAAAAAATTAAGAAATTACAGCAGTAATATTTTTCAAATCGAAAAAAGTCAGAACATGATTCATCCCGAGGTTCATTCATTTCGATCACTAATTTTTCACTGTGACTTGAATATCGATATGAAACAATTAAATCACTGATTCTTTTTGATCATTTGTAATTTGAATTCGTAATAATGATAAACTATTCAATCACCTCTGAATCAAACTTTGAAAGTGACTAAAGTCGCTTGTTTTGGAAACCAAGATGATGTTTGTTTAGTTCATAGAAATATGTTTGCAATACAACCGTTTCTCAGGCTTTACGAGAAATTGTTCGAAGTATATCGAAAAAGAATACCATGATTATAATGATTATCGAAATCTAAAATACTCAAGAATACACATACGAATGATAACCAAAAAATCTATAGTGTTTTATTTGGTGATTCGGATTATTTCCAGGACTTTCAAATGTAGCACGCCACATATTTTTGAGAGAATAAGTAATTCGCTGAATTACTGAAGCAATTCTGAAGGAGAAAGTATTCGTGTGAAATTATTACAAACAAACTGATTTCAATAAAATCTATTTGCAGTTAAATTCGTTGGGGCACGTGCACAGCAAAAGATATACCTGCCTCCATATATTGATTCAAAAATAAGTTTCATCACGGACCAAATATCCATATAATGAGGTGATCATTTGTACAAGTACCAATACAGGAAATGATCTGGTATAAAAGCACAAATAATAAAAATTACCTTTTCAACCAAGCGTAAGTGTCAATGATTGACATATATCATATTGACATATATCATAATTTCCATTATGTTCTAATAAAATTTTCAAAATACAAGACTCCCCAGAGAATTATGACGAAAATGCAAGTCGGAAATTCGTCGTGGTCTCGGAAGAGTGATTCAGATGTGACAGAATCAGAGACGCAATTTTTTTATTCATGTCCTTGTTTTGAATTTGACCAAATTGCACGTTACAATGAAAAGTATTTTTCAATATATGTTTGGAGGATTAGGCACGTGCACGAACTAACCAATATGAATTCGAGTGCAAATTGAGAAAGTTGTAAGAATTTCACAAGAATGAGCTCATCTTCAGAACTCAGTATTCAAATTGAAGGATAACTAATTTTCTCAGATATATCCACTGGCAAGCTAACTATTTTTCCTTATACTGTATAGATGCAGGTTTACATAGAAAAGCAGTATGCCAAATTCGGAAGAGATCTCTTTTCTAGTTCATTAGATATGCTATAAATACTTTTTTCTAGCGAAATTCAACGCTCTGTATGTGAGTTATTATGCATTTTTCAAAGGTAAATTAATTGACAAAAGTCCCCTTATTTCATTTCTCGAAATTAATGTATTGATCACGTATAGTATACGCTAGGGAAATGTGGACCTACGATATTGAGATCTTGATACAGGTTGTCCAAGGTTCTAATAGCAGGACTCTGTTAATCGATAAAAGTACTCAATTTGTTTAATTTGGAATCTCGTTAGATTTTATTATCGAATGAGCCTGAAATCTATATGATTACGGAGTTCGCACTGGTGAAGATTGAATTTGATACCTGTTTATTTGAAAAAAAAATCATCAAGATGGAACCCATTTGTTCTTTGACCCTTCGACCTCATGTGAAAAAGTTGTTACTTTTGCCTACCCAAATTTGGCGCCAATTTATCGGGTGGATGGAAAGATAAGACTTTTTGTCCTCACTGTATATACTCGATTTCGTTTCCATTGACTTATTCATGCAAGTTAACCATAGAGAAAGAATATAAAAGTGGGAACCCCAGACAGATGCAGTGCTTAAATCGGACAAATACCAAGAAAATAGAGCTCAGAATTGAATTAGAGTACAGGACCGTACTGTCAATAATTATGAGAATGAAATGGGAGTATCTATACAAGGGATGCGTGTGGGTTGGAACAAATTCATTTGAAAGTCTCATATGATAGAGCATGATAGAGAAATAGTTATATTTTCAATAATCTCTATTTTTTCATGTTTCATGAATACCCACTACAAAAATGGTATATTTAGAAATTTCAAATTCAACGTTTGAATATAAGATACCTGCGTAGAATTGGAAACCGAGAAATTTTGGTAATTCAAAAAAATATGCCTATTTCGAGCGAATATTTAAAAATTGAACAATTATTAATAGATTTCCCCACATGATGCCAACTTAAAATTTGACATTGAAGTTTGCTCCGAGCAAAAAATACATGATATCGCATTATAATATCATTGCACACCACAGATTCAACACAGATTGAGAAATCCAACTGATGGTGGAAATTTTTCCTTATTACAATTCAACGACATGTATTCTTCTACACAGACTAAATTTCCATGCCGAATTTTTTCAGTATCTACCTATATATTCCCAACCATTATCTCCATATTTATTACTTTTATTATTTCATCATTTTGCGCGTAGATTATTTGTAGTAGTTTGGTCACAAGTCACATATGCATGATTATTTTTCTCAGATCATGATCGCGCACCATTGAAGTATACTTTGCGCCATTTTTTGAGGTCTAATGATTGGGATCGTTTCTACCTGAGTGACTAAAGGGTACCAATAAAAGGGGCGCTCCCGCATCCTCCCATTCAGTTCACACTTGTACTTCAATCAAGATGTTCCAGATACTGAATTTCGTTAGCGCTACCTTACCGGTTCTTCCCATAGAGCTATGGTCCATCATCTTTCGGTGAGTACTTTTGTCATTTTACTGCAATTTCAGTATCTTTTCTCTATTCTTTCGAAACAATGATTTTTATTTACTTGTTGTTTCTTACAGATTATTGGATCCGATCTCTCTGTTGGCATGTGCGAAAACCCATACCACCTTCATCAATGTTTGCCTCGGAGATAATTTCTTGAGACAGAGGCTGCAGGAAGCTTTCCATATCCAGAGCAACATTTCGAAAAGTTTTGCAATGAACCCGAAGCTGTCTCCAACAGGAATAGGATGCAACAACGAGTCTACTTCAATGACATTATCAACTAAAATCGCATCAAAAATGTCCAGGTTCAAAATTCAGGAATCAATAACTATATATGTATGTTCTACAGGGTGTCCTTAAAAGGTCTTTACAAAAAGCTAACACATATTCTTCAGACCAAAACAATTCGATACAAGCAAACTTACCTCAGTAAAAAGTTGCTTAGTTTGGGCGCTAGACGGCTCTGAAGTTGAAATTTTCAAATCGATTTTGCTTCATAACTTTTGAACGGCTCATGAGATTTTTTTCAAATTTGGTACGTTGGCATAGACTCATCGGGCAATGAAACTCATATCATAATCATAATGAATATCATTCCATGGGCGTAGAACTTGATTTTTTCAGTAAATAAACATCTAAAACTCCTACGCCAATGGAAAAAAATTAGTTTCAATATGAAATCTAAATTATTCAACTCATTCACTACAAAAAAGGTACTCTTGACAAAAGTCGATTCCTCTCATGGTTTCGACAAAATTTTAATTTTAGTGATTTAGAGCATAATTAATAATAAAACGATTAACAGATATTTCATAAAAATTGTTCAAAATGTTCACCATTTTCACGTATACAAAGATTTATACGACGCAAAAAGTTGACCACTCCAACATCGGGTAGATATGTGGTTTATGAACGATGGAGCTCCACCACATTTTTCGGTGGATGTTAGGAATTTTTTAAACCAACAGTACCCAGACAGATGGATAGGTAGAGGTAATGATGCACCCGTGAATTGGCCACCACGTTCTCCAGACTTAACACCGATGGATTATTTTGTATGGGGTTATCTCAAGTCTACGGTTTACAAGACCCCTGTGAATACTGTAGAACAATTATGGCAACGTATCCAACAGGCGACGAATAATCTTACAGGCGATGAAGAAGTTATGCAAAAAGTACATCTCAACTTTTTGCGTCGTATAAATCTTTGTATACGTGAAAATGGTGAACATTTTGAACAATTTTTATGAAATATCTGTTAATCGTTTTATTATTAATTATGCTCTAAATCACTAAAATTAAAATTTTGTCGAAACCATGAGAGGAATCGACTTTTGTCAAGAGTACCTTTTTTGTAGTGAATGAGTTGAATAATTTAGATTTCATATTGAAACTATTTTTTTTCCATTGGCGTAGGAGTTTTAGATGTTTATTTTCTGAAAAAATCAAGTTCTACGCCCATGGAATGATATTCATTATGATTATGATATGAGTTTCATTGCCCGATGAGTCTATGCCAACGTACTAAATTTGAAAAAAATCTCATGAGCCGTTCAAAAGTTATGAAGCAAAATCGATTTGAAAATTTCAACTTCAGAGCCGTCTAGCGCCCAAACTAAGCAACTTTTTACTGAGGTAAGTTTGCTTGTATCGAATTGTTTTGGTCTGAAGAATATGTGGTAGCTTTTTGTAAAGACCTTTTAAGGACACCCTGTATAATAAGTAATAAGACGATTTTCCGAATGTTCTGAATAACTTTAATCTGTTCGTTTTATGACGACATCAAGTAATTTTGAGGAAGTAAGCGCTAAACTATTGAAACCCCCCAATGCAAGGAAATAAGGAATGGAAATTAATTTGAAAATCAATAAAGTCGGCCAACATTTAACTCAGGAGAAATTGATTTCTTCCATGAAAGCCATTACGGCGCATGCTTCCAACTCGTATCTTCAACTAGCCGTAAGGCGATCATGGCAGTAGAATGAAAAGCATACTGTATGTAAAGGGTTTTCCGTACATTTTTGAAACACTCCCACAGAGGGGTTATTTCGAAAGTTACCAGAAAATCGTGACTACGAAAGTTTTATATTTTTCCTGAATCATCAGAATTTCTTGTCAATGGTTCTTGAAAGGTTTTCAATTCAAAATTTCCAAACATATTATATTTTTACTGTCATATTTTGACCGTATTTTTTTGCAATGGAGCCCTGTATATTATGTCATCTGAAAAACTGTAAAAAACAAAAACAAGGCATCGGCGAGGGCATCGGGTCCTGCCAGTATAGATTTTCATTTCATGAAATATTCGAACGTCTCTATTTCCGAAACGGTTGAATGAAATATACCACATGTTTATATTCTTGAAATAAAAAAAAAGCGAAATCAGAAAGTAATATGTGTGCTGCATGGAAGAAGTTTGGAAGATTTGGCGAGATGATTTAGGATTTCTGAAAACAAAATACAAATTCTGATATTTCAGGAAACTATATAGTACTTTTGTACTCATTATTTCATTTTGATGTTTATTATGGTATTCCTATTAAGGCAAGATATCGCACAAATGTCACACTGAAAGTTCATGACCACATAGTGACGTATGACGTATTTAATAGGTTCCTTCCAAAACATGTACACCTGTCAAAAAACCTTAGTGAGGCCGCACCGCTTGAGTAGAGATGGCAATAGGATCGTCGATCCTGTGAAGTTGAATCGGCAACTGATATTGACGGATATCTGACAGTAATGGATAGCTAATGGTTCGAATCTTGCATTCGTGTTGAAGAGTCTCCAAGATAACCATCGAGATCAGCGTAGGTGACGCCATCTAGTTTTGATCTGGGGAAGCCTCAGTGAGGTATTAAAATTCAAAATAATCCAGTAGGCAAAAGTATACAACATCTTCTAGTGGCTGTATTTACATCATGGTTATGACAGTCAACTCGTCAGCCATTGTGACTTTGACATTTGTCGAAACTATGCATCAATCAGATTTTTTGTTGCAAACTAGATAAACGAGGATCACAGAAACTTGCTATAAGCTGTTTGAACAAACAATCTTTATTAATATCATTTTTTCTCTCAATCAAATACAGATTTCACATGACATCAGTTTCAAAATGGTACGCCATGATGTTTGGTTGCCTATACCACAAACATCCATCAATAGAGATTGTTCGTCAATAGGGGTCATCAACAGACACGTTGATAAGGTCGACGGAAAAGACATTTACTGTCATGTTCAATGAACCAATTTAAAATTTCTGGTTTGCGGATCAATTGAGAATTTTTCGATAGCAGGAACAAATAAAAAATCGTAAAAAATGTATGTTGCCATTGAAAATATATGTATCGCTCTGAAAAATAGGACAATGAATAGTGGCGCTATATCAGTTATCAGTCTCTATATATTTGAGCACCGGATTCAAATTTGCCGCCATATTGTTAATACGAAGTTTTAAGGTGATTTTTGGACGGTTGTCACATACAGGTACAGACCACGCGATTCAAGAATATGGAGGAGTATTCAAACGAACAACGGTGAATTATTAAACACATCACAAAACTGGCGACGAACAGTTTGCTAATTACGTCAAGTTTTCGGTCGCAATAATGCGCGAAACGAATCGACTGTGTGGCCTTAAATTACAAAATTTGAGACCAAATTTACGCTGATAGATCAGGAGAACATTGTTCGTCCGTCATCGTTCTGTAGGTCACTCGAAAATGTAGTCACAATAAGGAAATCTGTGGAAAAATGATTGACGAGTCATTATTTTGGTCTGATATTCAGTATGAGCAAACGTTATATGATTCAACATCTGGCCTCTAATATATTTTTGTGATATATGTATTGAATACCTACTTCATGAAAATACATGAATGAGCATCAGAAAACTAATAAAATAATAGGTTTGATAGCCTTCTCAAAAAAAGAATATTTAGACAGTGATTGTTTCTGTATTTCTGGCTTCACCGGCTGACTAATCTTCCACATTTCAAATGGAATACTGATATGTCGATATTTTCAGAATATCCAATAATTTCTGATAATATCAAAGATTTCGATTGGATCGATGATATCGAAAATATCGATAATTTACAAGATTATCAATAATTATCGATACAATGGATAATTTCGATAATATTGATAATTTTGATAATATAGTATAATATCATCATCGATAGTATCGATAATAACGATGATATCGATAATTTTTTTTTTCCAAATTATCATATATCGAAAAAATTTCCCACCCCTGTCAATACACGTCAAAAAAGCATGACCCAAAACGCACCTAACATGTATAGACCCATAAATTTTAATCATTTGTCTGGATGTATAAAATAAGTTCGTTTTCCAAAATCTTTTCACATGCTTTTGGGGATTTAAGTCATGAATAAACGAGTCACAGTCCGTCCCTGGTTGAACTAACCAGATCGAGTCTCGAATGCAATTAGACGACACACCCCGAGGGTGTCAAGGATCATTTCACAAATTAAATAGTTGAGGTAAACATCCACCGAATTTACTGCCAGGCTGATTGGCAGTGTCAGGATAAAAGATCCGGAACTACGACAAAGGACCTTGAGGGATTAAAGTGAATCGTTCGTATGCGGGTTAGGAAATTGAGATCGTTATATTCCATGAACTTTGTCGTTATGCAGAGTTGTCGAGGGGGTGAAAACGAGCAGTGAAATTTCGACTGTGTTGTTCTCTCGAAATATGAATACGGAAGTAAATATTCTGGGTCAAACATAAAGAGTGGCTGCAAAATAGTTGATCTTGTTTATCTCACCGTCATTCTGTTGATATAACGGGTGACCACAAAGAATGATACGCCCCTGATATTTGCTGTATGTGTTTTTCAATATAAAAATTTGAAATTCGGACCATCGTTGAGATGCGTTTAATATACGGTTTTTCATAATAAAATCAAGAGTATGTCCAGTTCCACCAAAACACACTCTTTTAATCTTCACATAGAACACCGACGATTTGGTTGAACTTTCAGAAATAGCTGCACATATATAGAGATATATTGTCGATTGTTCAACCACACAAAGTCATGAGAATTCTAATCAAATCATTTCGATTGATAAACTGTTCATCATCAGATGTTATAGGAGATCCTTTGAGGCTTTCTGATTCATATCATTCGAGTATGGCAATTCCATTTACTATAGGAAAAATCACTTGCAGGCATGCAATATCACATACCTATACCGATTGTTATTTTGTTTTGTGTAACGATCATTCATATTCATAGTACTCTAGTACTCTGGAATCCAGTAGAGATACTCGTTTGATTTTGATATAATGATCAAAATTTCAGAATCCCAGTCAATATCAATAATCACAACACGAAGGTGATTTGTATTATCGCGAAAACGCTTCCTTTCAATTTCTATTGATGGATCAGCTTTGACAGTATTCAATTGATTATAATTGCATTACTTCTCGCATATATCAAAATGAGTTGCTATTGGTGTTTATTTGAATTATCAACTGGAATATCGATAGCTGTGATACATTTTTTCATAATATACATACTACGCTTTTTCATTCTATTATGTATTATACTTTTCCATATGATAGCCAATTATCAATTGTTGCAATAGAGGCATATGATTCGAAGAATTCGGATAAAGTCTAGCAGATCTATCTATCTTCTGAATATATTCTCGTTATCCTCTTTCGATCATGTATTATACTCTTTAATATATGATAGTCAATTATCAATGATTACAATAGAGGAATCTGATTCGTAGAATATTCTAGCGAAATACCAAAATCTTCTGAATATGTTCCCGTTATCCTCATTCGATTATGTATTATACTTTTCCATATATAATAGTTAATTATCAATGGTTACAATGGAGGAATCTGATTCGTAAAATTTCCCATCGAAATACCCGTAATCCCTCACGGGCGGTGTTTTTCGGCAACACAATCACGTCAACAATAAACCGACATAATTTTTTACCATCGTCTTATTTTACTTATTATAGTAACATTCATAATCGGAGGGTACTGATTTTCTTGGCGTTCTTCCGTTTTTTCTGCAGTCTCTTTGATCCTCTTGATTCCTGAAGTTTGAACCTGGACATTTTCAATGCCATTTCAGCTGACAATGCCACTGAATTAGAGTCGCTGTTGCGCCACATTCCTGTTGGAGACAACTTGGGATTCATTGCTAAACTTTTCGACAAATTCTTCTGGAAATGGAAAGCCTCCTCCAGCTTCTGTCGTAGAATGATATCTCCAAGGCAAACATTCATGAATGTCTTATCGGCTTTCGCACATGCCAACAGAGAGATTGGATCCAATAATCTGTAAAAAACAACAAGTAAATAAGAACAATTGTTTGACGAGAATAGAGAGAAGATACTAAAAGTTCACGAAAATGATTAAGTACTCACCGGAGGATGATCGACCATAACTCTATGGGAAAAATTGGTGAGGCAGCGCCAACGAAGTTCAATAGCTGGAACATCTTGATTGAAGTACAAGAATAAACTGAATGACAGAGTGTGAGGAGGGCTCTTTTATTGGTGCCCTTAGTAGCTCAGGTAGAAATGATTCAAATCATTGGACCGCAAAAATGGCGCAAAATGTCTCAAAGCCTGATGTGGGAGGAAACCGATAATACATTTCTGACCATACCACAAATATTCAAATAGTGTATCACGAGTAAAATGAGGAGGAGGATATTGAAGTCAACGGCACGGAATTAGTACTGAAGAAATTGAGCATTGAAATTTGGTCTGTCTAGAAAAATACAAGATATTAAATTATAGAAAAACACTGCTGACATTGTTGAAAGATAAATTTTCCAACCTGGTTTGCAATGCTCTATTATAATTCAACATCCTCTATTATAAAATTTCTGCTTCAATATACAGGGTGTCCCAACGGAAACTTTCCACCCGGATTTACTGGGAAATGACAAATTATTTTCGGGAACGCTAAAACAGGTCGATTTTAATTTCTAGGGAGACACATGTTAGTAATGGATTCAGTCGAACAACTTCATCCCCCGGACGGGGGCGGCTACCCCCTTGCGAATCATCATAGGGAACGTGGGTCGAGTGATACATCATCTGAAAGCTCTTTTTATTCTCTATCCAAACGTGTATAATTTTTTCAGAATCGAATGAATGGTAATTGAAATTAGTGTTGTTGACAGGTTCAATGTAGTTAGTCAATATCTTACCTGTTCTCATTCAAATTCAATTTATTAACTATTTCAAGACTCAATGAGTGGACAGATAGACAATGGCAACATCCCATCCGGTCAGGGAACCCGTCACCCTACGAAAAACGAAAACAAATTAGTCAAAACAAAGTAAGTAGCCAGGCTGGGACGAAGATCTTTCAACCAAGTATCAGGTTGATGTCGCTATTTGCGAATACAACAATACAAGCGGAAGATGCTCACCCCAATTGTGAGCGAAACGTCCAAAGGAACCTCCTCCACAGAGGTGAACCGAAATGTATTTACATCTTCTTGAGAATGCCATCGATCCCATTATAACAGATATTATCGAAAACGATGGAGATTATTCGGCAGACAACCTCCATTTTCAACAAGATGGAGCACCACCTCACTATGCAGTAGCGGTTAAAAACTTTCTGGATGAACGATATACCAATCATTGGATAGGGCGGCGACGAGGACCAATTGAGTGGCCAGCTAGATTAGCGGACCTCAACCCGTTGGATTATTTTTTATGGGGGCATCTCAGGAGCAAAGTTTTTGCCACTCCGCCAGAGTCACTAGAGGATCTACGTGGTCGAATTGTAAACGAGTGCGGCAGCATAACTCCAGAAGTATTGGAAAACGTTCGTAATAGTTTCGAAAGTAGACTTTATCATTGTATGGAGGTAGGAGGGGCTCATTTCGAGCAATTAATAAATTGAATCTCGATAAGAACAGGTACGATATTGATTATTTAAATTAAACCTATCACCACACTAATCTCAAGTACCAGTCATTCGATTTTGAAAAAATAATGAACGTTTGGATAGAGAATGAAGAGAGCTTTCAGATGATGTATCACTCGACCCAGGTTCCCTATGATGATTCGCAATGGGGTAGCCGCCCCTGTCAGGGGGATGAAGTTGCGTGACTGAATTCATTACTAACATGTGTCCCCCTAGAAATCAAAATCGACGTGTTTCAGCGTTTCCGAAAATAATTCGTCATTTCCCAGTAAATCCGTGTGGAAAGTTTTCGTTGGGACACCCTGTATAGTAACTGATTTCGCGCAATAAAATGATACTTTTCATCAGTATGCTTCTAAAATCTCCTCTGATCTGATAGTATAGGCACGCTCACGAAAGAAGTGTGATGATAAGAATGTTAATTCAGAACACTAAGAAAAAGTTGCGATCCTCACTCAATGTGAATTTGACGAGACCAAAAACTTCGGTGTGTGGAGCGCTAGTCAGAAATGATGATAGTGCAGTGAATCATATCGTCTGTCATAATATGACAAGTTGAAATCGATATTATCAAGCCTGAGTCTCTCATTAACAATTTGATCAGACTGATGACTTTTGATGTCATTAACGCTGACACGTCAAACGGTAGAAAAAAATTCAGGGCATGTTCTGAAGTTTTTCGGGTTATAGGAATGATCATGGTGTATTCAATTTGAGTACATTATACTTTGATTTCACGCTACTACAGTATTTGGAAAATGTCTAGTGGAAATTGGACGGAAATATAAATATATATACCGAGATATGTACATTTATTTTGAGATAGGAATTACTTGCCTCAATTCTGCAAATTCACATTCACGCATAATAATTGTATTCTGCGGTTGAAAACATGTAGCTCAATTTCATTCGAGATATGGTACGAAACATCTCTCATCTATCGTCTTCCAACCTCACTTCATTAACAATCATTGGCAGGACTCCTCTTCATGGAAAGCTTTATCGTTTCATTATATCCTATTTCTCATTATTCTTCATTTTTTCTTTGTATAACGATTACACGCAATATGTTGTACAGTGAATCTGAATTTTTTTCACTTCGATTTTTCCAACATCAATTACCGCCTTAATATATTTGAAATTAATCAATAGATACTTTTCCAACCGTGAATAAACCAACATTTTTTAACAAACTTCTTCGAACAATATATCAATGATTTTTCAACGTTTCGATTCATCTTAGGCAAATAAACAGGAATGACATCACATTGAACAGATTTGATCAAATTGTATAACCGTCATCGACTGGCTTCATTAGATTCCAAGGGTTGGAATAAAGATGCAGTCATTCTATGGAATGAGTTATTGATTTCACATTACGTCATTTAACTATAAATCATAAAATAATACAAAAAAAATGTGTTTGATTCAGGACTCGAAACAAAAACGTGAGCGTGATAATTCAGAATGAAAAAGACTTCTCAAATTCAATATCAAATTGTGGGTGGTTTCTTGATGACGAAACTTTGGCTGAAGAAATCAATAATATCGTATTGAAGCACGTTGAAGTTTGCAATAAGAGAAGAGTCATCCGTTTGTTAAAATTGCCAGAACAAAATTTGAAAAATCATTTTTTTTTGAAAATCTGAATCAAAGGCCCAACCAATCCAAAATCAATTCTATAATTATGAAAGTTTAATGTTTATGATTATGGTTATATGATCGCGGATCCGACTAATCTGTATCGAACAAAAAAAAAAGGAGAGAGCACAAAAAATGGAGATTAGGCCCTATAAATTTTCTATGCAAATCCGAGAAAGTTTTCAGAACTCGAAACATTACCATTCGTCGTTCACTTCGTTCATAGAAACTCCAATGCGGTAAATCACATTCTAATATTTGAATAGTACATTTGCGACGAAGGGGAACTCTCGTCCCAAAACTTTCAGCAGTTGTTCATCTCCTCAGCTGAGTCTATTTGATTTCACTGTTCCAATAACAGTTTCGATATAGTTTTAGTGCGGATTCCTAATAGTTTCTTCCACTGTTGTAATACACAACATTATTTCAATAGGTGAGTGGATTGATATCGAATATTAGACATTTATATAATTACACCGTATTTTCATTGACTGAAAGGCAATGTTGAAAGGGTTCTCATTGCGTATAATATGATAATGCAGTTGTTGAGAATTGTTGAACGACGGCTGATAAACTTCTTCCCTCACGCTTACCTATCTTAAACTTTCCACATTGACATTTTGACGAAATAATTACATTTTTGTATAGGCATAATGTAAGAATAAACCATCACAATTTAAATAATTTGAAATAAAATCACAACTGGTAACGTAAAAAGACCAATCCGATATTATAATTCATAATATAAACACAAATTTGAGGTTATAATTTCAATGTCCATCTCTTCTGCTGGCCTATACAGGGTGGTCCATATTTTAATAGCGATAATTCACCATTCAATGGTCCTTTTTTTTCTTGAAACGCTTCCTAAGATATAGAGGATATACAATATACAGCCCTTCGAAATTCAGTTTTGAAAATCTTTTTTTTTCATTACTCTCAGGATGATACAGCTTTTTTGACCAAAGTTGGTAACTCCTCATGAAATGGGAAGTCAATACTTGAAAATAATTCATGTCAGAATCACCAGTGGCGTAGATTCATGGGGGTTATTTCATTAATCGCGTCATATTTTCTTTGCCAATGGATTTTTTTCAAATAGGATTGATTTTATTACGAAATCCGTGTTCTATTTAGGAAGAATTCACATTTGTGAAATTTTGACTTGAGACTTAGGTTACGAGATAATTGGATGGAAAATAAAATAGAGACCCCGCTGGGGCGAAACTTTGATAGTTCAGTCATAGATTATTAGTATTCTGAATACTTTGGTTCAGTTAATGAAGACAGGACTCCAGGAAATATCTGCACATGCATTTTTTCCTGATACTACATAAATCATGAAATCAATGTTACAATAAAAAAACCGACTTCAATATCCACACGATTTGAACTAAGCCTCAAATCAAAATTTCACAAGAGTGCCTTTTTCATCTGAATTGAACAGGAAAATCGAAACGCCAACTTTGAGAAATATCCAGTGACGTATAAAATAGGGAGGGAAAACCCTCCTATATTTACGCCACTGTACAATTTTGGCAAAAGTTAATAACGTCAAGTAACGAGTATCTATTTTATATTTGTATCAAATCTGGTAAAACACGCTTGGGACCACCCAATAAATGTGATGTTGCCACATTTCTAATATGCTACCATTTCCACAATCAACCAAATCTATATCGATTGATGTGATTGATATCATCATAGTGGTACTCCTTGTCTTATTCGATATAGTATTTGAAGTTATAGAATCGTTTGCTTGAATCCTAATAACGGCCTAATAAAGGTCGTGAAGTTGATTTTTTCCGGTCAAATCAGAAAGTTGCGGCCGAGGATCAACCAAAACTTCTCAGATGAGACCAAAAGAGATCAATCGACAAGGTATGCATAACATTTTCGCACGACATTATTATTCCATTTAGCTAATTATAACATATACAATCAACCGACCATACGAACAGAACTAAAAATTCATATTTGATATAAGTGCGACCGTGAAGTTAACGCGGCAGTGAAGTTAATGTGACCGTGAAGAAAATCGAAACTTCATGTCATATATGTTGAAGGATATTTTCATGCAATACTTTCAGCATCAATCATCATTATCAACCAATTTCTATCATCTCCTCCAGAATAAAATAACCCAGGACGCCCTTTATAGTATTATGTGCATCCTCCGTCGTCAAAGATTGAATCTGCGAATCGATATAACCTGATGAAATTATACACTCCATAATTTTGAGCCTCTTTTTCATCCTCATGAAAGCATCCTTGTGGAAAACTAGATCATATAACGTGCATGGAGGGATCTCATTCCGTCATGAATATCTGAGGTAATTGGTTCGATTCTCGCTGTAATTATAATTAAACCGGGAATCATCATTGTTATTATTAGAGCGAGAAGATTTTCACGAGGACTTTCCTCATAATATTATCCACATCAGGAATGTGATTAAAAGTAGTATGGTATACTAAGATAAGTCCTCAAATATCCCGGTGATCTTTTCATTTGACAATTAGAAACCTATATCATGATTCCTTTGATTTCAAAATTAGGTGATTCCATGTTCAAATATTTCACTTGTCAGGTCTTATCCATGATGAAATGAAAATGGTGCCTGTATTCCTATTCAATGCGATATTAAATCACATTACCTGGATTATGTAGGGGTCACTAGTTTTCTGAAGAGGGCACAATTATTCGACAAAATTCAGGGTGGCAGAACTGAAAACAATGAGAACTGCAGTTCTACCAATCTTACAATAAAAAAATCGAAACAGATTCAGATGAATTGAATCGTTGTATTGTTTCAAATGAGTGAATTCGAAACATTTGTTGGTGGACACCATTCAATTTGAAACGCAATATACCTAGCTGTATAATAATGGCGCCATCTACAGAATAACTCGCGACTCCTACATCAGCGGGAGTGAAGCGGGTTGATCCAAACAAAAACGCTTCAGTGCACAGTTCATTATCCTTATTTTATCATGATCTTATGATTCTTGTCACATCAAAATCCACCTTAGCATTGATTCATTCCGACTAGTTGCTGAATTTTTATATGTAAACTAGAATAATCCAATATGTATGTTCTGTAACATTTCCAGTGTATGTTGGAATGGAGATGCTTTTACGTCTCCTCTTATATCTGGAAGAGTAAATAAGGACACTTTTAAAAATTCCAAATTGAGTCGGAATTCGTTTGCCAATTTCTTCTACTTTCACAAGCGCTTTACTATAATTTTTCAAATTTAAGTTGCATGCATAGTCAATACAAATTGCTTACATTGATATAGATTGCTCTCTCCTATTATCAAAACGCGCACACAGCTAGACATTTCACTATGAATACTATACCTAACCTAACCTAAAAGTTAGTTTCTGCCTCCATAAAATAATGTGAATCAAACGAAAATGTCATTGCATAGTGAAGAATTATACATGGATATTAAATCTGGTGCGACAGATGTTTCTGATTTCGTATTGAATGGAGGTTCGAAAATGAAATCAATTCAAGCAACCCTTGTGAATCGATATTCAGTTTATATGCTCAGCTCCGTTTGTTTGGTGACCAAATGTCTCGATGCAGCATGCATGCATTTATCGCTAGTGTAAATATTATTCTTGGCGAATATAAGACAGTTTTATGCCTTCCTAGATTGCGTTTATTTGAACAGATAAGTGTAAACCAACTGTTCTATCAACTTTCGTGTCATTCTCACCAAGTCACAATCTGAACATATTACTTATTTTTTCTCCGTAAAACATGATTCAATCGAAGATCATCATTCACATTATCAATTCAAGTGAAATGCACGGTGTGAAAACTTCATGCTCGAACAATGTTAATTTTAATTTCATTGCTTTATTTTAGTTGGAGAACCATGATAAACGTTCGAGTATATAAGGTCATTGCTCGAAGAGTCCCGCCAGAAATACCTCAATTTTCACTTTATCTCAGAAATCAAACAGTATTATAAAATCCCAAAAATACGTCGATTTTTATTCGAAGCAACCACTTTCATATATTTTTATCCGAAATAGCTATGGAAACACCTCGAAAGACACGTACACATGTCATGTACACATACACAGACATACACATCGATATACGGGATATACGCATATTTATAATTAACAAAATTTCTTAACGTCTTCCAGCGACCAGGACATTATAAATCACCTAAAATATTCCAATATTGCTGCATGATATTCTGTTTCACAAATAGTTCTATACAATTTTTTTTTCAAAACTAGTACTCTTGTGATCTGTAGAACTGACAACAACGCGACTGTGTAATCATTCCAGAAGTTACATAATGTGTTCAAAATTAAAAAAAAAGTTTCTGTTCTAGTTCCCAAACGAGTCTGACATGACTGTGACTCCCAAATGGCCAGGTCAGAATTATTTTGATTTTTCTAGTTTTTGAGATTGAGTGAAGGAATTTGATAATTTTATTAAAATAATTCTTGATTTTCAGAGACAAGGAAAGAAAATCCCACAGAACTACATGAATTGATAAACCTCCTCCTCGAATATCTTACAGACAGTATATGAAGTTATATTGATTATATCGTTATCAATTTTTTTTAACTACTACAAATCGAGTGATTTTGGAATGATTTCGATTTAAGCGATCTCGAACAATGCGATTTTTTCAGGTTGAAATTTCCATCCAAGTATCCATTGACGAATCAAGGTCATCAGTCAGAATCCGGAGATCAGAACATATTATACAATACTTGACAACCAAGTGCAAACGCGGATTTTTTAGGAATCACTGTGACTTCAGTCACTTTTTGAACTGCCACGATTCGAGACAACAGTGTTTACAAGGATGATAAAAGCGAAATACACCTACCGTCGATACTCCTGACAATGTTGATCTTGCAATAAATGTATGCAATCATTCGTAGATACACGAAATATATCAAATATATCCTCGAGTACCTTTAGCGTACCTTCAGACTCTTATCGTGGTAAAATTTTCTTTTTTTTTTTGTATAGACGATGCATTCAAATGATTATTGAATCTCTCTTTCAATAATTTCCCTTTGATTATCTCGATACCTCACATGGTGAAACTCGCTTACGATTCGGAATTCTCATCCTTTGACATAATAGCCATCATTATATTCGCTTACTGATAAATCAAATTACTGTTGGGAACAAACAATAATGCTCATTGCATCTACTCATTATTCGAGCTGTTAGATGCCACCACAAGACCTGGTGACAAAGATTCGTCTACAACTAGAAGCACAATGAAGTGTTCGAAGTAATTGAAATCATCTATCGTATCATATCGTATCCAATAATACACACGAATAATAGTTATCTATGGTACTAGTGTGTTATGTTGAAAATAAGTCACGTGAGAAAGATTTATATATAATATTTATAAATTCTCAAGTGACTTAGGAAACATAACACACGAGTGGCATACAATGTTTTATCCAACAAGTGGAAGGAATCATTTTTTTATGAGATAATAATTAATAAGTTTTGTGATCGAATCAAAGCTACTTGCGTCTCAATACCCTGTATAGGTCAGAATGACTTGACAGTGACTTTTTTACATTTTGGTCAAGGTGGGTTGTTTGTTTAGTTGCCACGGGCATAACACATTGTTGCAAATGTTTAAATAAATTTTGACACTTGTCAGTTTTCCCTGCAGTAAAAGAAACCTTTTTTGAAGAAAAAAACGTATAGAAAATGGAGGAAATCGATGAAAATTACGTTCCTGAGGATATCCTTAAGGAAGCGGAAGAAGCAGCGATGCATATTTTGCCAGAAAAATCCCGAGATGCTTACGACAAGGAGTTCAAAATGTTTGAGTCTTGGATGAATTCAGGGAAAATAAAAGGTATCGACGAAAATGTTATATATATTGTCTTATTTTTTACATTTGCAAAAAAAAATTAGCCGCATCGTCGCTGTGGACCAAATACTCGATGCTTCGCTCGACTATTCACCTTTATAAAAAAATCGACATTTCGAAATATGTCAAACTAACGAGCTTTTTGAAAAGCAAATCACAGGGATACAAACCAAAGAAGTCCAAGACATTAGAACGACCTGAAATAGAGAAGTTTTTGAACGAAGCTCCCGATGACGAGTACTTGTTGATGAAAGTGGCTTTGATAATGGGGATTAGCGGTGCTTGTAGATGCGATGAATTAGTCAATTTGAAAATAGAAAATATTCAAGACAAAGGGAAATATTTTCACATAGTTTTGCCAGACACTAAAACCAAGAAATCGAGAAGTTCCACTATACTTGAAGAAGGATTTCCAGTCAACCCGATCAATTTGTGTCTTTGAGACCAAAGAATACTAGTTTTAGCCGCTTTTTTGTTTTTTACAAGAATGGGAGGTGTACCAGCCAGTGTGTGGGAATAAATACGTTGTCGAAGATACCTTCAAGAATTGCAATGTTTTTGAAATTGGAGGAACCAGCGCTCTACACCGGTCACTGCCTGAGAAGGTCTTCGGCGACTCTTTTGGCCAATGCAGGGGCTAACATGACTACTTTGAAGTGTCACGGAGGATGGAAGTCTTCGACGGTAGCAGAAGGATACCTAGAAGAATCGGTGCATAACAAAATACAAATTGCAGAAAAAATACAAGGTTCCAATGTGTCGGCGTCTTCCAGCACTATCAGCAGCTGTACCGATATGGGAGCGTCTGGTTCCAATAAACCAACTAATTTTACAATAACTTCAAATTCGAATAAAGCTTTAGCTTTTTCCTTTAATTTCAATATCAATGTGAATTCTGCTTGAAATGGTAATAAATAAATAGAATTCTACTTTAAATATGAACGTGAGTTATAATCCATAACTCACTGGTGAGTTATGGATTATAACACACTAGTGTGTTATTTGATAGTTCACTTATCTAAAATGACAATAATAATGACAGTCATAACTTTCATGTGTTGGATAAATGTATTTTATTGCAGTTTATACAGGGTGGCCCAATGAAAACTAGACGAGGTATGCATTTTACTGAGACATCAAGGAACTGACATTAAAACAAATGATTCTTCATGTAATGTTGGATAAGACAGGATAAAAAAAAAACATGAGGCACTTCTTATATGAACATCGTTCTAACTACAAAGTGAGATAGGGAAGAAAGCGTTACTTTCCATCACCAGCCGATTATTTTCATTAACGTGTTGTCTCGAGAACTACTGCATTGCAAAAACAAGGAAGCGTTGGTAAGAGATTTCGATTACCTCCAAAATGACTATGTCTGTCTATAAAATCTATGATCTGTCGAATGGTATGCAGAGATCCGAAGATCAGAGTGATGACTATTCATCTATTGTTTGTCATCAGTTGAATCTGATGAAGGTGTGATCAGTTTTATTAATTTTGAGGTCTATATTTACAGTATATGAAGGTGTTGAGTCTGTTCCCAATCATAGTAGTAATCAGGAAAACTTCGCTTTCTTGGTTTCATGACCTACGCAGACTCAATTTTTACACTCAACACCGTCTGGTGTTGTGTTGAATCCGCAAGTGGTGAAAATATCAGCGCAGTGATGAGTTCACTGAACGAAAAAGGTACGTAAATACAATGAAAAAATATTTGAAACAAAGAAACGTGATCATTAAATCTCAACCAAAGTAGAGTTTCATTAATACAAAGTATGTTCGTTCATGACCTTGTGGCTGCAATCACTAATTGATGAACGTTCATTGGTATCACGAAAACCAATACATTGCTATGAACAATGCATTCACTACTTTAATGAACACTATAATATCATTTCAATGAAATGAAAGATAGCTATGATAATATGCATCCATTGCGGTGATGAAATATTATTATTGTTTGAATAAATGCAATTACCGTTTCAAAGCACATTCAATCTCTATTTCAATGCGTAAGTACGTTGATATTATGGAATTCTTACATTGTATCAATGAATCATTCCATAGATTTGATAAATATTTCTACACCATTCCGATGAATATGTTCGTTATTCCGATACCTATTAGTACGTTGTTTGAATGAACGTGTTCACTGCTTCCATAAATATTTCTTCCATGGTTCAATGAAATAATTACGTGGATTCGAAATGGAACGTACATTGTGTTGATTTATTTAAGGAATAACATCTCCCTAATTAAAAATAATAATAATAAAGTATTCTCTGAACATTATCTGGAATGATATATACAGGTTGATACATATTTTAGAGACATTATAATTATCTTAATGGAACACAGTGTATATATAATATTATAGTTGGTTTTGACCTTCATCATTAAGAATAAATCCATAATGACACTGATGGGGTTCGAAATGAATATAGGTACAAATACTGAGAATATAATATAGCAAAGTAAGAAACACTTCCGAATGCCGAATGAGTGTAATGATGAAGAGGAAAAGTTGTTATAACTATTATAATTCCGAAATAATAATCATAGATTGAGTGAAGACAGATTGAATTATTTTCAATCTGATCGTAAGATATAAATATCGATCAAATCGTGTAATATTCTGATATAATGAAACAATCACTGATCGAATTTGAAATAATTTCCATGAGTTGTTCGATACAAGAAACTAATTTGATTTTGCAATTATAGTTCACTCTGTATATCCTCAACTTTAGAAAATACTCCTCCGAAAATAGGAAGAATGTGTCCTATATATGTATTTTCTGAATAGTTTTGATGAGGGAATTATAATCATACAGAAGATGATCATAATAAGAACAATGAATGGTCAATGTTAGTCACAAGTGAATTGATTGAATGTACATCTAGTATTGCCTTTAATAATGAGGGAAATAATTCGAATTGTTCTCCATATTGAAACGATTTATTAAAAGACTCATTCTACATAGGACTGTCATAGAAATAAACCTAAACATTCTCTCTTCATTTTCCTTCAGCGCTTCAGATAATATATGTACCTTTGGAAAGAAAGGCTTCCTTTCATTTTATAGAAATGATGTTCAATGAATTCAATTCAGCAGGAAAATCAAGATTGAACAAATATATAATTTTGAAACATATATCTACTGCTCTAACTATATGGAAGAAGGTATATCTAATATTATCAAAATAAACACATATTTCGGTGGGAGTTGTCATGTCCTCACCTACACATATAATGAATGGCTGGATAGCACTTTTCTTCGACTTCGAAAATCTTAGGTGCTCCTCGACCTCCTGGTTACTCTTCCCAAAGTAAAGAAATGATTCCTGGGAGTCTTTTGTGGTAAATTTTATTATGTTGCTCTTTCCACCTATATCTTTTCTGATAGCCTTGTTGGTTGGTTGATTGCAAATGAAGCACATCATTTTCACATAATATGATCAAGTTACACGGTTTCTCACTTTGTTTCTCCGTCCCTATACTCTAGATTTTTATTGCGATATGTAGAAAGAGATTCAATCTGAAAACTAACATCTCAATAATTATCATGCCTAATGATTAAAACATAATAACATACCTTCTGTAATGTGAAACAACAGTTGAATTCAAAATCAATGCTACACTTTCGGCACAGTTGAGCGACCTTTCGTTTCTGTTTCTGGATTAGAAATGACCTGAGCGGGGTGTGATGACTTCATCCTAAAAAAACTTTCCGAGCGAATTTTCTCCAGGCCAATAGGAATACTTCTTTTTGATGTAAAAGTTCATCAATATATTGCATGATACGAGCATTACAATGAACCGTTCATCAATCTATGTACGCGGATACATTGAAACAATAAACGCATTTCGTTAGGATCATGTACTGGGTGATTAGTTGAAAACGATAAGATACATTGTTTCTATGACATCATAAATGAATGTACGTCTACATCAAAACAATGAACGTATTTCTCCGAAACAATGTACCGATTATCCACTTAGGTACATGATGAGCATTATTCTTATGAACCGTTCATCAATGTATGTACGTACATTGAAACAACGTACGCAATTCATTATAATGATGTACTGGATAATTTGTCGAAAGCGATTCGATACATGGTGTATATGTTATTCATAAACTGTTCATCGATATATGTACGTGTAGATCAAACCAATGAACGCATTTCTTCAATACAATGCACCGAATAATCATCCACTATGGCTTACATGTATTCAATATTCACTTCTATGATTTGATCTGAACCTTACATTATTTCGACAATGAATGCGTGCATTGTAATGACAAATTAATTTGCTTGAAACAACGTACTTGCTCTCCCATATGTCATGCACAAATTCATTATCCTCATGAAATGAATTATAAACCGATGTATTTATACAATATATTGGAAACCTTGGTTATCATTAGAATGAATACAGTTACTTTTTCGAAACAATTGAACATCAAAGTAATGTTACACATTCATCAGTCGAAAATAGTGATGTTATTGGAAAAATTCATAAATACAATGCTGAAATCATTGAATTCATTTATGAAATGTATCGAAGGGATGGAAATATTCATTGAGTTACTGAATATTTCCGTCAGTACTTGATGAACGCAATTACATTATGATCATGAATGGGATACTCGAGTAATGATCATTTGTTTGTTCATATCATGAAGATTACTTTCTTTCGATGTAAATAATTATGATGAATGGTGTTCATTGTTTTCACACAAGATAATTTTTTCAGTGTTGGTGTGTATAATATGATGAAGTATGAACCAACATCTGGAACCAAAACTGTTTCAACAGAGGATAATCAACTCGCAATTTTATTATCAGTAAGCGTGAAAGGAACTAGCCAAAAACTCAATATCAGTGAATCTGCTGTATCGAAATCACTGAAAACCCAGGAATTCCATTTCTATCCACCAAGAACCTACCGAAACCATAACAAAACAAAAACGAAAGGCGGGTATTTTTCTATCAATGGGCGAGAAATAAAATCGAAGATAATCCAAATTTTCTCAAGAATGTTAATTGCCATATTTATAGTACCGCGAGAACCCATTTTAGTTTGGATTTTCAACATCAGTGGTCCCTCAATGTTCGGGGTGGTGTATTCCATGTTCGTCATCATGTCATCAGACCATTTTTTTGGACAGCACCTAACGGGAGAGAGAGAGAGAGAAAGATCTATCGAATCTGTTTCACCATATTCCACGAGATATTTGGTTCCATCAAGATATTTGGTTCCAGCACATTACCATAGAGTAATATGGACCACTCATGACCTCAAATTTCCACAGAAATTGCTAGGGATAAAGAGGCCAATTCAGTGTCCTGTGCGAGGTTCTGTGAGATCTCTCGATCAGACAAGTATGTACTATTGTGGTATTACGTTGAATCGAGATATACAGGGTGTTTAATGACATATGCGCAGGACTTTAGGATGTGATAGCTCGTCCAAATGTATCAAAGGAAGTTTCTATCAACTCACGCTCTAGAATGCACCATTTTCGAGACACAAGGTGTTTAAATTTCAAACGCAGAAAACGGCTTTTGTATGCATGTTCTACTCATAATAAGCTATGTTTTGTGCTTTTTTTCAAGTCATAATTGGTGTGAATTGTGAAGGGGTAGTGGGTGTTTTTCTCCTCGACTTCTACGACACTGGAAAAAGTAGAGTTCCGAGCCGCCAATTTGAACCGCTAATGTTTTCTACACAAAAAAGTACTCTTGGTCATGAGCTCTGAAGTTGACCGTTTTCGAGGAAAATCAAATTTTATGTATATATGAAATACATGATTTTTGAAATTTTTGAAATAACTTTTTCTCCACTAATTGAACAGAATTTATTTAAATGTTACAACGAGTAACAGAACCAAACGTTAACTCCATGATCGCGAAATTGAAGAAAAAGAATAACAAATCATTGAAATGCATGCAGCAACGCAGCACGCAGGAAAATTCCCGGAATGTTCCGAATCATGTCGCAAGATGCAACAATGCGCTCTCTTAATACTTTCAGCGTGGACCAGAGTTTTGAGATGGCCCCAAAAGAAAAAATTTAAACAACTGAGTTCGAAATCTTCACCAATCTTGACCTAAAAAAAATTACAAAGCACAAAACATAGCTTATTATGAGTAGAAACTTCTTATAAAAGAAAAGCTATTTTCTGGTGCGATGAAGGGTTCCAGAGAAATTCGCAAAAAAAGTTTTTCACTCTCAATTTCAACACCCTGTATCTCGAAAATGGTGCATTTTAGAGGGAAAGTTAATAGAAGCTTTCTTTCATACTTTTGAACGAACTATCACATCCTGAAATCCTGCGCATATATTATGAAACATTCTGCATACATTGTTTATTTCCGCCCGTCCCAACTTATATTCCGAAAAAGGTAACAGATCGGACTCATTCGTATTTAGGAGGGAGGATAATGGCGTCTCGATGTCATAGGTCAAGGTTATGAGACCTTGGGTCAGGCCAAGGAGAACTCTAGGAGATAATAACATTCGCAAAATGTTTAGTAATAGAGATTGGTAGACTCTACTGCACATATGCAGTATTCAAGAAAGTTATGTAATATAGGTATTATTTCAAGACGGGTGCCTTAAAAACAATCATCTTATAGTCGGATAAAAATATTCGATGCAAAAAACGAAATGATGCTGATTCCGAGTCTCTCATAATCTAATATCTCGGCAGTCTCGACATTTGTGATGATTTGTCTGGAATGAATACAATCGTGCGAATAATAATAGAAAGTGGAACAAAGGCAATAAGGTATACTAGTAAATAATTTATGGCTTATAGCGCAGACACAACAACAACTAACATTACCTTCGTATTCCAGTGAAAAGATTAATTTACAGAGCAAATGGAAACGCAATCCATCCGAATTAATTAATTCGTTTCGTTCATTCCTCAACGAACCCTTGGGAAATTATGAAACATCGCAATGATAACCTTATTTAACAATAAGATGAACCGAGAGACGAACCAACTATATCCGCTAACAAATTTCCAATCATCTCCCAATAGAAGAAAAGGATATCATGAATAAATATCTTCAATATATTCAATATAGAATAGAGAATAATGATTGAGAAATATTCAATAGAGAATATTGAGAAAAAAGATTTGGTCGATTTCACTGAAATTCTCTTTGACCAATTTTTGCCTTCAATTTGATTTTTCACAGAGTGATGGATTAAAATGATCAATATCAACTCGAGACAGGCCACACAATTTCAGCCTCATTCCAGGTTGATTTTTAGTCTAATCCCGTATTTTATGCTCCTGTCCATCATGAAAAAAATCTGTGGATTTACTAGCTTCGGCCGAACTCAGAGGTTTCAATTTGGAAATAAGAATTTTTGAAGATTCGATTGAGTAGAATTGTGAAGAGTTATTTTGGTCTAATTTATTACCCCACTCCAATAGTCTTGATTCATCTCTCTCATGAAAAATTCTGTGGTTTTACTAGGTCCAGCCGAACTCGGCGATGTCATATTTCGAAAAACTATAATTTGGTGATTCCGAATCAGTGGGACTATTGAAATGGTTTTAGGCTAATGAATTACCCTATTTCAGAAATTTCTGCTCCCAAGTTTTGAGGTAGAGAAATCAGTAAAGACGCAAGGGTTGGGAGACATTCGCAAATTCGCGAACTCGAAATCATATTATTTGATGATTTGATATGGTGAAGCAATGGAACTTGTCATTGGCTATTGGCTCGACGACTATATCCTCTTTTGGATTCTTTGGCTGACCAATTTTTATTCTGTGGCTTTGCTAGCTTCGGCCCAACAAAGCATAGTAATTTTTGAGGAATTCAATATTTTCGATGATTTGATGGAATCGTCATTGACGAGTTGAAAAAATTGCAGGCTAATCAATGACCCGATTTTTTTTTTAGCCATGTTTCGGAATGAAGTCTCGTGAATACGTTTGGATTTTCTCTGAGTTCGATTATTTATTCCCCTCATGTCATATCATTTGAAGACTCGATATGACAAAATGATGAAGCTGTTTCTTGTCACTTTATTTGAAATTTTTTGAAGAATCCTATCGCCGAAATCGTTATTCCAGAGTTTTCGCTCCACATTTTGAGATGAAATACGATATTCACCCGTATGTACCTCAGTAGTCATGAAGTTGAAGATTCATTTATGCTGAATCGAAAGAGAAAAATAATAGACGAATGGATGGCGATCATTTCATGTCACCACCCCTCGATCGCGTGTCAAAATGAAAAGACCACGAAGCAGAACTGATACCAGTCTATCGCTTTGCCATATCAAATCGTCAAATATATGATTTTGAGGAGAGGACACAATCGACTTCGACAATCGACTTGCGAATATCTGCAAATCCATGCGTTTTTACGGATTTTCACTTTCAAATTTTGAACGAAAAATTCGAAAATAGGGTAGTGATTCATTCTGAAATTAGTTCAACAGTCTCAGGGCATCAAATCATTAAATAATATTAATTTCCACAAAGATTATTTGATTGACTCCGGCATAGAAGCTAGCAGAGCCACATGTTTTTTTTTTCTAAACGACCAGCAAAACATTTCAAAATAGTTTCAGTAACTAGTTTTCATCGCTTTGGTACGCTTTGCCATATCAAATCGTGAAATAATTTGATTTGGAGCAAAGGACATGATCGACTTTGCGAATATCTGCTAACCCTTGCGTTTTTACGGATGTCTACCTCAAAACTTGGAACAAAAAATACGAAAATTGGATAATTAATTGGATTAGAATCAGTTCAACAGTCTAATCGCTTCGAATCAATGAAAATATAGTTTCTCGAATAAAGACATCGCTGAGTTCTGCCAAACCTAGCAAAGCCTCAGAATTTTCCATGAAAGAGATGAATTAGAATTATGAGAGTAGGATAATGAATCAGCCTGAGATCAGCTCTACAATTAGAATATACAAAAAATTTCATTTTCCACAATGGACACTGTTGAGTCCGGCCGAAGCTAGCCACAGAATTCTCAATGATGGAGAGAAGCAAGAAATTATGCGACCTGTGTCGAGTCGAAATCAGCTTCATTACTATTGACTTAGATACATCACCAACCCATACAGTACCGCTTCTAGCGCTTACTAATTCTATACCAATCGATGCAGTTAACAATTTTGATGACGCCACACCTCTAATGCAACGTTATCAAGGCCAGAAACCAGTTGAAGATTTGGTCGGAGTTGAAAAATGGGTCTAGAAAAACCTCGTACCATGTCTCACAGATAGAAATGAAGATATTTATCACCGAAAATTCTGCTATCATGCTGCCCGAAATAGCCATATAGACAAAATACATACCATCATGAAAAAAGTGTTCTGGTTGATCTTAGAATGACCAGATGTTGTTCTTTAACTACTAACGTATCTATGAACCACAATGTTGGGGCTTCAGAATAGTCTAGTGCCACTCTAACCGTTCTCTGGCTTCCTACAATTGTTACTGGTACCAGTAAATTCAATGATCAGCAAATTTGGTGACGAGAACAAAGTTCCCTGATGGCATTCTATACTGATGGGGTTAGACTCAGGATTGGATGAACGCAGACATTTTTCGAATGAACTATTCGCTCACAACCTCGCATTGCAACTTAGATTTCAACTATTTATCATCCTCATTCCACAACTATCAATAAAGCAGCCATACTTAGAATGAAAAGGATTGAAAAATGATATCGTGAGTACATAATTTGATAGCATACGATTGATACGAATGCGAGAATAATTAATAATCATTACTCATCACACTGATTCGCTGTAACTCATAAATGTTGGAAAGGTACTCGATGCATTCCTTCAGCATTCCGCGATAGTAGAATATTAATTGGATTCAAACAAAGAACGCTGGCTTATTGGTTCAATAAATAATTTACTGTTTTTTTTTTTTCAGCAATACGGCCTGTACTCTCAAATGCCATACATGGTGAAATATGAATATTATCAGGACTAGATAAATAGATAGAATAATAAGATCCTTCAGTTCTGTTGCTATATCAAGAAGGCGTGGGCTCAGTTCAGTGGTAGGTAAATCAGTACCATGCAATGTTGTGGTTTCAAGTTCTAAATAGGCGATATCATGACTTTAGCATACCATATATTCGCCATGTACGGTCTAGTAGGACTGTCCGATGATGTTTTGGTCAATATGTGATAATGAGAGAAAGAGAAGAGAATTGGGCATTCGATCTATTGAAAAATTCTATTGAAGACTTGGATGAAATCGTATAGGAGCAGCAGGCAGAACAAATTTGGACAATGAGTTGATGTGATCATGCACTAGGTTTTCGAGGACGAACATAACGTTGACACGCTGGATATTACGGATCACTAATGTATCAGCGAGTGTGGACCAATACTGTCATCAACTCGGTCAACCAGGAGCAAACGTGATCAAGAAAAATCCGTTGCCATTCCATTTTATTCTTACAAGCACTGGAATGGAATCGTTAGACAACTCAACTCATCAAGACAAATGATGTAGTCTTAATTGACAAAAATATTTCATGAAACGCGTGGAAATTGAGCAAAGTTGAGTTTCTTTGGAGTTGGTGAGGTTAGGGGTAGTAGAAGTCAAGAAAAAAAAAGGTATCTCAAGATGTCCATAGTCGCCAAACTTGAAAGACTGCAATTAGGGAGTTGAAACAATTTGAATATTATTTTTTTGTCATACACTATATATATATATATATATATATACAAACTAATAGTATGTGCAGATGCATACTTCAAATTGCTGCAGCTATTTGCTGGATAGATGGGTGATATATCGGGTGATATTTCTGATCAATTCCGACTCTTCATATTTGTTTACGGTGGTCAAAAATGATTTTTCAATTCGGAATGTTTTGCATTGATTTTTCTCGAGTATTTCAAATGGAACACCTTGTATATTTTTCTATCAAGTGATGTTGAATGGGAAAGAGAACATTACCTCCAAGAATGTCCCTTGAATGAATGAGAATGAAAAAGAAGAAGAAGAAATAGTCAAATGATATTTGCATATTTCTATTTGTGATGATGCATATCGTCGCCGCTCTTGAACTTGACATCAGTTCAATAGGCCGATTATTTATTGACGAAGGATCTATAGAAGGCCATGATTCATTTATCGATGTCTGAATAACGATGGTACGTCCCACACGCGATGGGCAAATTTGTACACCTCTCTAGGTGCAGCTCTAATTGATCACTGTGAACGGAGTCTAGTAAATGATTCTGCGCTAAAATATCATCCAACAAACACCTATAACTAGGCATAATTGATTGATTGCGACTTTATTATCTCCGTAGGGGGTTAGTCAAAAGAATTAGAAAAAATAATTGAAGAGGTACAAGTACAAGGTGCAAGCAATGTGATGATTGAAAGAACACAGGGACCGTTACAAATCGATTATCGAATCGACCTACAATATTAATTGAATATTATTGAACAGCTAGGACACAGGTAACAAGCGATGAAAATATTCAATGTTAGATTGCTATACAGCTACCAATGCATCATATGGATGAACAAAACTCGGCATTCTTAGGTAAATCACCCTGTATCGAGTGACAGATTCATTAGAGACACAAATATAACTGACTGGGGGATATCATACATATCAAATATCGTAACGATGACAAATGAAGCATGAAATTTTTCACTGAGGATCGATATACAGTAACGATTCAGTTTTAAAATTTCACGTTCACGGTGAAATGTAGATGGAAATAGAAAAAAGTATTCGAATATCCTACTATATAACTCTCGAGAAATTTTCTGATCAACGCACCGTCACGTACCCTAAAGGATAGATCACCTACTAATAATTCAAAAAACGAAGAGCAAGATTCCAATTCAATTGAAAGTGAGATTTTTTGTGCAATTTCAGAAGACATATACATATCGTAGACAATATAATACGTATATCGACAACGATAAAGGTATAAGTAAAAGTATATAAATTCCCACATCGATAAAATCCACTGCAAGCAAACGTATAATTAATGAGATAAGGCGCTTTCGGTTTTATTCGAATGCGACTATAATTATCTAGTGTTTGATACTGTAACCAAATCCGATAAACCAAATGCTGTGAATATCCCCAAGTAGAGAAATCGAGAGGATTGAGATCCGGGGATCGAGCAGGCCAATTCTGTGGTCGTCCTCGACCTATCCACTGATTTGCATATGTTTCAGTTGTATGATGACGTGCTACTTGACTAAAATGGGCGGGAGCCCCATCATGCATAAAAAAACATATCCCTTCTGATGCCCAAAGGAACTTCCTCCAGCAGTATGATATGCACTTCTCTTAGAAATTGAACGTATGCCTCACCATTTAATCGAGGAGGTAGAAAATGAGACCCAATCGAATAATCCCAAATAACTCCGACCTACACGTTTAGAGGAAACTGTTCTTGATGGATAGTTTCGACAATAGCGTGAGGGTTTTCATCAGCCCATATGTGGCAATTATGAAAATTAATAATCTTGTCCCGAGAAAAACTACATTCGTCTGTGAATTCGATCGTCTTCAGAAAGTCATGATTTCTCATAATCATTTCCAGCATCCAATTGAAAAATTCAAGACGGTTCGGAAAGTCTCGCGGTAACAGTGCCCGTACTCGTTGCAGATGGTGAGGATATAACAGTTGTTCCTTTAAAATTCGGAATACCGTCATATGATCAACATTTAGATGGAAAGCAATCTTCCTAGTACTAGTAGTAGGTTGTTCTTCAATCAAATTAAGTACTGCTTCCTCAAGCTGTGGTGTTCTTACTTCTCGATGGCGACCACAATACTGCGTTCTTTTGTCGAATGAACGATATTCTCGTAATCGTTGATGAAGTCGAGAAGATAAAATTAAATTAAATTGAATTAATGAAGTGACGAATTAAGAACAGAACAATAATACACAATTAGTATTACTTCAAATTTGAAAATTCACAAACTGACAGCTTGATAGCAATTCAATTGTCACTATGATAGCTGATGCATACTAGAAAAATTAGTTTTGTATTTTCGTTATATGGCGATATGTATCTTTTATATATATATATATATATATATATGTTCATAGAATAATTTTTGCTGCGAACTGGTTTAATTTGTGCAAAAAAATCAGACAACATTTTTTGTTCAGAATGAAACAGGCTATCGGAATTGAATTTTTAAATGGTAAACAAATGATGAGACAAAAAATTACATTGGGAATAAATTTTAGGGGTTCCGTTTCCCACCCCTTACAACCATGGGCTGAACGAAACAAATTACTGGCTGAGTGTCTTTTTGGTAGTAGAAGATGTCAGGTTAATTTCAATACTGTAACTTTTTTAGAGCTTGTGAAGAAAATTGCGTTGAACAAAGTTACATTGGAAATAAATTTCAGATGTTGCGTTTTCCACCCCTTACAATCATGGGGTGAACCAAATAAATTACTGTCTGAGTGTCTTTCTAGTGATAGAAGATGTCAGATTAATTTCAATACTGTAACTTTTTTAGTGCTTGTTAAACAAATTTTATGTACCCCCTTCAAGGGGCTGTATCTTAACATGGGATGCTCTGATGAAGTTTCTTTATATGAAAGATCTCATCTTTTTTTCGATGAGGAATCACCTCCTCAAATGTTTCACACTTATTCAGTTACACCCTGTGTATTCCAACATCTAATCACTTTGTGTCATATTCATTTTAGCAAAATCATTGAGGAAGGTGTAGAATATATATGTATAATATATGAATTTAATCATGCTGACTGTTTTCCGAGTGTTCATTATGACTATAAATAGTATACAGTTAAACTGTTTTCGAATTCCTGGAAAGATTTACAGTACGTTTCACTTCTGCTGGAAGCACCTCTCTATCTGAAACTCACGGTAGTGAGAAGGTTCGCCACCAGCCATGGAATCACCGACATTTCCGGAAAATGATGACGGTGACGTCGTTCAACTATTTCTTTCTTCTTTTTATTGTCGCATTCTTATCCACCATTACCTTTTCAGTATAATCTATGTTCTTCCTTCCTTATTCTTCTATGAATTCCCAAAGTAGTGATTGGTCCTCGTAGTAACTTTCTTCCTTCACACATTTCCAACCTCTGTAGTTTCCTTCAATTTTATTTGTCCTTGTCTGTCTTGTGTCTGGTAGGTACTCTGTGTATTTTTGTCTGATGTCTGATTTACTACTACTTACTTACTACTCTCCTCTCTGTCCTTGAAGTATTTTTCGTCTGTTTTTTTGTCCTCGTTACGTCTTCCGCAGCATCCATAATCATTGATCGTTTTTGTACTCTCTGTCAGTATTTCAGACTTTAGTGATTTCGTATTATCGCGAAAGACTTCATTTTCTCGTAGTCTACTCCTTCATTTTCTGGCTTCTCAGATAGAAGAAGATTATCGATGAAAATGTCTTGCTTCATAGTAACTAGTCATTTTATCAACTAATATATCGTAACATACATTTCATGGACCGATTTACCTACCTATAGAAACGCTAGTGATTCCAATCATTTATATGTGGATATCAATTTGCATAGTAAACGGCCACAGTTACGTCCTTTGTGTCGTTGTTATACAACGATACTACGTAAACAATGAATGTAAAAATATCATACTCCAATTCATGGCAACTATCTGCGATCCAATTTGTTCTCGTTTGATGTGGTTATTTCCTTATTTTCAATGGCGTACTTTGATGTCGAGTAGAAGTCGTAAGTAGCGACGTACTCTCTGGTATCGCTTTACATCGACCTCTACACAGTCAATTTGAGCGAGGGGATAATCTTGAGCTTTACCCTCTGCTTTACCTCAAACTTCCTCGAACTTCCCCAAATCATCTCAAACATTCCCAAACTCCCTCAGACTTCCTCGAACTTCCCCAGACTTCCCCAAACTTCCCAGACTTCCTCAAACTTTCCAAACACCCTCGAACTTCCTCAGACTTCCTCGAACTTCCCCAGACTTCCCCAAACTTTCCAGACTTCCTCGAACTTTCCAAACTCCCTCGAACTTCCTCAGACTTCCCCAGGCTTCCACGAACTTCCCAAACTTTCTCGGACTTACCCTTCCTCGGATTTACCCCTCGACAGAAAGCATCACTATGAGAACTATACTTCTGCACTATTTGCGCTAGCAATTAAAGGACCTATTTGAATCGAATTATGGAAGAAAACCCCTGAATTTCAAAATGTTCTTCCAATAAGAACCAAACCTGCTCTGATACTCAGGTCACGACAACAAAGAATGGCATGCCTGTCCGGAAACAGAAATGAAAACGAAACTATATAAAATTACTTGTTGCTACCTGGGAATTCACGATTTCAGTTATCTTCAGAGTATTTCTGATAATAAGTTACACGAAAGAATAAGTTATCGGAAGAATTCATAAAATGATATATTTTCCAGAGTTTCCTATTCGCTATTCAATGGTCATCATGCTCGTTCATATGTACATATAAACCACATTTCCTGAACGATCTGTTTGCTAGAGAGGTCGATGTGAAAAACACTGCATATGATGAATAAATATGAAAAAAAATATTGTCATCATCCACGGGAGATATTTGTTACTATCTTCACCAACCCCACGCGAATTAGCGAATCTAGAGGTAATAATTAATGTTAACACATCATGTCTAACAAGAATGATGAAAATACCTCCCCGTCCAAATTGAGTCATTGAGTCAACAATATCATATTGATATATTTCATTATATAGTATCATTATCATGTGTTGAACAAATCGTGTATCTTATATTGATGAACGAATCAAATGAATTATAACTTATTATAATTCAATCACAATATAATCAATCGTGGTTCATCCGCTCTTTCTGTTTCGGATCTTTTGCCACTTCCAGCTTGATCCTGCAAGGAGTCAGATTGGAATTCATGATGACATATCTCATGTGGATAGCTTTTCCTAACTTCTTTCGAAAAATTTCATCGTCGAGCTGAACATCCATGAATAAATTTCCTGCTTTTCCCGATAGCCATCAGAGGGACTATGTTCAGTATCTGGAACATCTTGTTTGAAGTATAAGGACAGACTGGATTGCCAATGCGGGTTCACCTCTTCTTTTGGTGGTCCTTGCTCGAGAGAGCGAATCCGATTCTGTTTACTGGACCTCAAAAATGGCGCGATATCTTGAGGGTGATCTGCATGATTGAATATTTATAATTTCTTACATAGAGTTAATCATCAGTTTTTGCTTTGGGATCTCCTCAGGAATATCAGAAAGTTAGTGAATTGGCACCAAGGTGTAGTTTCTTCCGACTATCTGTCAGCCAAAAAAATATGACTGAGCCTATTTATAGCCCCTGAAATATCGGACATTTTGAAATTTTTCTTCTTTCCATCTCCATATATTTCGTGATGATTGCCTAATACTTCTGGCACTTTGTCATTGCAACTTTTTGTAGGTGATGCGTATGAATATATATGGAAAAATAATATATACAAAGTGCCAAAGGTCATCAGAGGTATACGATTTGGGCCACGCTCAACTTTTTAGTTTCAATCTGTACGATTATATGAGTACGGGCACTTCAGATTATGAGTTTCCATTGAAAATGCAAGATCAAGGATCCCACTGAAATTTTAAATGTACTTATCGATTTATCTGAACTGCATTTATGTAACACTATTTTATTCGAATACGTATCCACATATTATCTGGTAACACAAACAAATATCGCACAAATATTATTGCGTCTACCGTGCGACAATATTGTTTGAATATAACTTTTGGTACATCTGTTTTGTTTATTAATACAAATTCCATCGTATATTTCAGTTAGTCCACAAGTACGCACTCTTCCATCATGTAACAATATCTCACAATCATCTGATATGCAACGGAATCGCATTTCAGGTTCTCCGTTTAATAACTTCATTAAAAACATGTGTTCCCCTTCTTGAAAGTTATGTATGAATACAGCGATTCATAAGAAAAACAAAGTGTAGTAGCAACTAGCACTTATCTGGAAGGTCATCGCGCAAACATCGAGATCATTGAAAAACCAAGCCTTCCGCTTCAATTACATACTTACAAAGTAATGACCAGCTTCTACGATAAATCGTTCATTCATATGATCATGTAGATCGCTAGTTCATATGGTTAATTGAAGCTTTAATATCTCTTTTTTTTATCTGTGGACAACACGAAAGGGAAACCTATGATGTTCGAGGAACATCGTGTTAGCCAGCGGTGGAATTTTGGGAAAGAAGGAAGGTGTTGGAATTTTTCTTGAATGTTTGGAGGTTGTAAGCATCAGGAAAGACTTCACTAGGCAAAGAATTCCACAACTTTGCCGTTCTATTGATGAATGATGCTTGGTATAGCGATGTTCGACAGGTCTCGAGCCTGACAGTGTAGGGGTGACCAGCTTAATGTCGCATCAAACATCGAGAAGAAGGAATATTAAGATGTGATAAAAAATTTCTGGCACTCGTTCATGCCAAATTTTTCAACGGTGAATTGATCGTAAAATTATAGACCAATGGTACTATAACTGAATACATCATTCGATATCTTCACAACCCTATGAGAGAACCGGACTAATTCAGTCTACATTCGAAACTGGATTCCATGAATTCGCACTCCTCAACAGGAGAAACATTGATTTATTTATGTTGAACAGATTTATAAATACCGTCGAATCTGTGTTCACTGGCTGCGTCAACCAAGTTAGGTATTTAGTGCTAAGGAAAAGCTCGAAATCTCCACAAAATTATATAATAGAAATAGAATATTTTATAGAATAGATAGCGTGCAAAATATCTATATCTTCGTTTCTGAGATCCCATGGATGGACTGATGAATAGCTCTGTACATGGTAGCAACTATGAATGTATACAGTGCGTCCATGAAGTAACGCATAAGTTCATTATTATATAGCTGAAATAACAATAAAATTAGAAATTCCCGAAACAGTTCAATTTTTGATTTCAATACTATTTTTTCAATTCATAATCTAATATATAGGGTGATCCACCATCGTGTGATGATCACCATTTTTTTTAATTGAACCCCGTTCTTCTTTGAAATTTCTGGATTGTCCTTGCCTCGGTCCTTGCTGAACTGATTCCAAAAATGTATAGTATGTTGCTTCAAATTGGTAAGAGTGGGCAAAAATTTCAAGTATAACTCTCGAAGTGAACAATTAAGAATAAACGTAATAAGCTCATGCATTGAATGAAATTACCGAGGAAATTACGTATTATTATTATACAACTACTAATAAACTATCAAAAACACCATGCATTTTTTTTAAATTGTATCCAACAGCTTTTATTAGTGTTCCAAGCCCCTGAACTATAAAACTATTCTTGAACATTTATAATAAACCAATTTGCAGCAGTGAACAAGGACCACCAATGAAAGGATTGAACTTGACTTCAGTCAAGATCTCAGGGAAGATGACATAAAGTATCCGGTGAAACTTTGATATATTGAGATACTGAACTTTATATAAGCACTGCCTGTTTCAGTATACCAGATCTTCCCATAGTGTTATAGTCCACCAACTTTTGGTAGAATTTTCTTGTTTATCCTACTTATTTTCCTATTACTTCACTTTTCCATTTGAAACATCATTCTCATCTCCAGTTCTTTTATAGCTCTTTGGATCGAGTTTCTCTGTTGGCAACTGCCAAATTAGAAAATGTACTAATGAATATTCGCCTCGGCGATATATTTCTTCGATAGAAGTTGAAAGAAGCTTTCGAAATTCAGAAAATCATGTTTAAAAGTGTCACCATGAACCCCAAGCTGTCTACAACTGAAGTGAGAGCAGAATAAGAGAAGCTGGAGGTAGCAGAATAATCGAAGCCATTACAGAAGAAGCGGAGGAGGAACCACCAGAAATGTTAATTAGAATAATGATTACGAGAATTCATTCATCAACATAAGACATACGACTAAATGAGAAGATGAAAAAATATCCTTGTCACTTCACACGAATATCCAGTTCGATTCCCGAAATATTACAACTTTTGGGTATTTTGAAAAACCTGTGGGATCTAGGTGAATCTTTGAATTGTCGCTTAGAATCAAGGTCTCTGGCTTCATTTTTGGTATGTTTCCAAGCAATGTGATTGGACACAAAACACAACCATAACAATGTCATAGCGATAACATGCCTACTTATAGATATTTTTTGCGATGCCATGCAAAAGTTTCATCTATGACGTCAGTAGGTATTTACAAAACTGTGGAATGTCATAATTTGGTTCATATTCCAAAGAAACGATCACCTCCAGCGTTGTTGAGGAAGTATACCTTTTTTACTTGGGAAATGTGTGGGAATAAGGTTCATCCATGAGAAGTACCAATAGTTTACTGTCAAAAATGTTAGGGCAATTTGCAATAAATAATGACAGCGTACGCAGCGCCCTGTAGATGTTGCATGAAAATTAATACGAAACTTTGATTTCCCACGTCAAAAAGACCCCGGGTACCAAATTTCGTGCAAATAACTTATTTTCCGCAAAAGTTATGTTTTAAAAGCGAACAAAAAAATCAAATTTCAATTCCGTATCTCCGAAACGAAGCATTTCCGGACACAAGTTTATATAGACTTTTCTTCTTAAAATTGTCCCAAAAATACGTCACTTGAATATTTCAACGTACTTTTATCAGAGAGGCGACAGCTATGACGATTGCTTTGATGTTTGATGGTTCACCGCCAACACGATGGATTTGACAAATAAACCATATAAACTCTCCAAAACACTCAAACAGAAATGGTATATAACTAATGTACACTCCACTACAATTGTTTCAGCGGCATTATAGTATGTAGGCATACGTCATGAATGAATGATATTGCAGAATGAATGATATTCGTTTCATTGAAGAATGTTTCATGTGAAAAAATACAAGATGAATTGAAATACACCTTTATCAAAAGAACAGGGAGAGCTGATATTAGGATGATAATAATATCGTTACGTTGCTCATCAATTAAAACAGATTTATTTAACCAAGTCATGATTTTTATTTTCCACAAAAATATTATATTCCACTAGGCTATCGAATTTGTCCGAATTATTATTGAAACTTTTCACAAATGTGACAGAATTTTCAATTTTCCTCTTCTACAATTTTATTAAAAAATATTCACTCTCCTTTCTTCACTTTCACTTTCTTTTTAGAAAGTTTCTACCACGACCTCTCGGAAGTTTTTTTTATTATGAAATCACTTGTGGTAGGCATTTTATTTCGCATTTATTTTCACGAATATGAATATCAAACATTCGAAAGCAAACTGCATGAATGCATCATAATGTAAACAGCACTACAATTCTATATCATATAATAATAATAACCTTTCCTGATCCTTGGGAAAACTGAAAAAACTCAGCAATCCTCTGTCACTTTCTGTTATGTACTCGGTTCTGTATGAATAACTCTGATACGCATAAAAATATGTCATTTTACTAAGTTTTTTCACACTGCACGAGGACTAAGAAAATACCATCAGCACATGCGCCTACGAAAAAGGTACACGAAAAAAGTCAAGCTCTCACCTCTTATTGTTACTCTCTGGTGATACCTGGACTATATTACTATTGAAACGAATTACCTATGCCTGCACCAAGCTCATTCACATCATTACATCATCATCATCAAATTTCAGTACGGACAAGCCTGCAGGTATGTACCTTTTCTTGTCATTAACCACGTACAGAAGTGGTCGTAACTAAATATTTACCTTATCCCATTTTCAGAAACAAATCTTCCTCTGGCAGGAACCTGAGGAGGTTCGCTATCATTGTCTGAAGGAGGATGACTGCGGCGATTCGTAATTCCTAAAGACGCGTTTTGGAATACCATCTCGACATTTTCACATTCACTCGACACAAACTGAAATTTGTTGTTCACCACACAGCAAGGAACACTATTATATTCGTTATTTCTTCAAAAGAGGTCGCAAGATTTCCTGAAATAAAATTGTGGTCACACTCAGATTTCATTGAGGATGGAAGGAGAAGAGAACTAAGCAATGTCCTAGTGAGTTTTATTCAATTCTTGTACTTAATTTCTAAACTAGATGGTTACGTTTTCAAAAACCAAATCATGACTCATTCTGAATTGATCTTGAGGAAATAATTGGGCGTTTGATTTGATTTTTTTTTATTTTCCTTTGAAATTGATGTTTTCTCAAGTGTTCTTGAATATTTCTCTATTATTGATACATATGGCACTACATTCATATTTCAATACGTGATTCGAAGAATTTATAATTAATTTCTTCGATAATTGAATGAATTGGTCACATGATTGATATAATTCATAGCGGTCAAAACTCTTTATCGGCAAGCGTATCAAAATCAGTTGGAACATTAAGATAATTAGGATGTGAAGAAACGATACAATTTTTCATGTTTGATTTTTTTTTTCGGATATCACTTTCAAGTTAAGTCAATGTTCAGTCAAAAACGATATTCATTTAGACATAGTATCTAGAGTGGACCGACAATTATTGGACCAAAGTTTTTTTTTCATTTCTTCGTTGGAATGACCAAAACAATTTTGGTAAAAAACAGGAATTAAACGATGCGACTTTTGTTTTCATTTCTCCAACATAGTAACCGGACTGAAGAGGATATAAATAAAATGGTGGACCGAAACCTTCTTCTTTTTAATCTCAAGCAAATAGGACCCCCCGCCATCCACAATAGCGCACTTTATTAAAAACGTCACTCATCATTCCTTCACTTTCAGCAGCTCGTGTGCGGGCTTTGAAATGAAATATAAATTGAGCCGCAAAAGACCCAAGGCACTTTTCCGGATGCCTCGCCAATTTTCGTGAACACAATATATCACAGCAGGAGCAGTAAGTACCGCTCAGCTTCCAGAAGATAAAACGCAATCACGTCTCCATGAAGGAGAAAAACGCGATCGAATCTCGCTTCTCAGTGTCTGTGTCCACGGAAGCCTACGCGATCAAGGCACTCTTTGACCGACGGCAAATGAACCTACACGATCAACCATTTCAACGTAACTGAAGATAAAATACCAGAGTACATGCTGTCGTGTTTCAATATTGGGCTTAGTCACAAGTACAAGAAAGTGGGTGCGATTCAGTTCCTCTATTCATTTAATCTTTGCAAGTTTCCACTGTCAAAGACATACTATTATACTCATCGTGAAAATTCTCACACATTCTGATCAATAATAAACCAAACACGATTCATAATATTGTGGCAAAGCGATGTTCAATCATTTAACGAATAATAAGTTCTAGACGACGGAATGAGTCGCTTCGGTGCTATTTCAAATAAAATTATGAACCAAGATCTTGTAGCTGGTATGAATTCTTATATTTCCCGGCCTATTTTGGAACTGAAAAGTACTTTTTTCGACAGCCGTTCTGGATGTACTCACTTCCTGGACACTTTTTCCGGAGTAGTCCGGGAAATGTGGCTGAAGAATATAAAGGTAATTCACTCACAAACAAAATCAAAATTGTTCTTGTTCTGGCTTCAACAAAAGGAATTTAAATATACCAAGCATTTCAAACAAATTGAATCCCCTCAATATCAGCAATTGCTCGGATTTTGATATGAATATTATCATGAATAAGAATTAGAATGTTCCTGTTGATATGTAGTTTAATTCAAATAAGAATTGAAATGCATAGTGAATAAATAAATTGACTTGTTATTCTGCACGGTTGCCAAAAGAATATTGTACGCAGCACGCCCGAAAATAGTTTTTTTGGATTCACAGACTTCCAGGACCCGCCTTCGGCTCGTCCTAAAGTGTTGTCTATTCGTCAAAAAAACCCTATTTTCCGGACTTGTTACGTAAACCATACAATTCATCACAGGTCTGATTTGGAAAATATAAAACCATAACAGGAACAAAACATGACAGGCGCTGACATTTCACGAACGTCACGAAAACATCCGTTGAACTTGAGACAACTTTATCAGTAACAATATAGCATCAGTGCTTAAGAAGCGTTGTAAGTGTAACAGATCTGGAAACAATATCAACAGTATTTATAGACTTGTAGAAATTTGCTTCCGCGCTATGAAGTTACCCTTTCTTCCATTATATTACAATTTTAATAAATTATTAATGATTATCATGAAAGCTTTTAATTTGTGCAACATATTCAAGCACAATACCACTTAATTCTGAATATTCTATGAGTCTCTCTCTCTCATCATCTTCAATATTCAGTACATCGGGATATTACTTATGAATATGTATGTTGAAGGCTATAGATGCCAAGGATGCCGTCCATTCAACTGACGCTGATTACCTGACGCGATTCCATTTTGTAGAGAATTTATGGTGAAGCTGGATTTATAGATTTACAGTATCAGTCGCTTAAGCGGCGGTTGTTGCAGTTGTGGAAATAATAGCGTGTTTCATACTTTTTTGTTATACCGGACTATTTGCGATTATTTGCCACATCTGTCACTAAGACAGTCGGTTGTGTTTACTGATTGGACCTCGAAGTCAAATTCACTTACTGATCGAAGTCCAAATTGTATCTGACAACTGCATGACATATTGAATAAAAAATCAACGACGAATGACCATTTTTCTATTACAACACAATGAGCATGTTTAGCGAACAAACTAGCTTCCTGGCACAATCCGTTTTTCTCTGATTACTTCCTACGTTTTTTAAATAACTATTGAAATTCGCAAATTGTATAGTAGCAGGAAACGAACAGATCTTGTTTCATCAAAGTCCGTGCCATTCGTCTGCCACTCTCGAACAGAGATGCCTAGCGTCTAGCGGTAACACATTAAGAGGAATGACAGCAGCATCATATGCAAAAGTGATTTCAGTTGGAAATATGATAGCTGTGTACACCTCCATTGTTCGAGAATATGATATTCAAAAAGACTGATTTTTGTTATATACAGATATTGGTAGTACAAAGAAACATCATCACGAGCGATAAGGTTTACTGCTTTCATACAATACTGGACACTGATGCGTTCAGTCTTAAACATTGTCTTCAACCAGTATCATCCTAGCCGTCCTTGCTACTCAATATACTTTCCTCGTTGACAGCCAAGTTTGTGTTCAGTTTTGTTTGGGAATTATCAAAACTGAATTATCATCAGTTCATGAGGAGCTTTGGTGTTGTTTCGTATTGGAACTAATTTGCATCTCTTTGGAATTCGTTCGACCGTCTATTATAGCACGCCAAAGATAAAAGTTGGTCTACTTCGGGTGGCAGCTACAACAGCTGCTATGAATCTTTAAACGTAGCTGATGGACAGGATTCATTTCATGAATCCAGCCCAACAGTTTGTTTCGTTAAACATGTGGAGAAAAATAACATTCCGTAAGTTATGAACAGTGTTAGAAACAATCATAGGCGGCTTAATCTACGAGGTTTGGTATATTCAAAGTAAGGAACCAATCTACGCATACTAAATTCACTGCTCACAGAACTTTCGAAATGATTTCATCATTTCACTTCCACGAGCACTTCCACAGTCGGTGCTCAACGGAAATATCTATTATGCCACCACGAGCGATTCCTAGTAGACAAACCAGACGAGCTCAGACTAGTCACCCCTACACTGTCAGGCTCGAGACCTGTCGAACATCGCTTTATCAATCATCATTCATGAATACAACAGCGAAGTTGTGAAATTATTTGCCTAGTGAAGTTTCTCCTGATGCGTACGACCTCCAAACCTTCAAGAAAAATTTTAATACCTTCCTTCTCTCCCAAAATTTCACCGCCGTTTCACACGATGTTCCTCGAACATTATAGATTTTCCTTTCGTGTTGTCAACTGATGAATTTAGTTATTTATATCACAGGTCCATTTCTAACCTATCCTTCAAAGGAATCACTGATGGCGTACATTCTACCAAAAAATAATTTCATTGGAGCTCGGCATAACATGAATATCCCAAATATCATGAGTGTCAAAAATCGTGAAAAAAAAAACTTTCATTGTTCAATATCTCGAAAACCGTCAATATTTCTATAAAAGTGTGGAATGAAGAGTCCCTCCTCATTTTTAAAGAATATCTCGATAATTTGTAGCAGCCTGATTGACGTAACTTATTTTCATTTTATTGATTTAAACAAATTAGATAACATGGTAATAAAATCATTTTTCCAACTATATTCTTCCAAATGAGATATGGAAGACCGCTCTATTGTTGCCGGACCCTGTGTAGGAACTTCACGTCAAAATTCTCTGCGATTTTATAGAGATATTGCTCACATCATTTCGGCAAATGCGAAAGTGAAAGAGAATGGCGAACAAGAAATCAGAATCAGCAAGAAGATATATCTTGATATTTTTCTCTAGATTACATTTCCCGGAACTGATGATAGCCCATATACAGATCAACTTGAAGTGCATGTGTTGCTTTCCATATCTCTGTCGTTTTATTTATGAACCAACTGAAATGCATTCACAAATTGAGACTGATTAATGCCCATGCGAGCAGATCGATCGAAATTTAACCATAAAACGTTGACTAATTGGGATTATTCTTAGAATGCAGCAGCTACAGGCGAGCCTTCTTCAAGAATTCGGCATGCACCTACTCATTATCAGCACGATGTCCATCAAGGTCACGTGACTTCTGCGGATCGACGTTGTCATATTTGATTGGTTTTGTTTCGTTTCGATAATGCACCATTAACAGGAAAAAAAATACGAATACGCTGTATGGAACATTTTCCTTTGTGGTGATTCCAACGTGTGACTGATGGGTACAACTTTGTACAGATGGATTACCTGACTAATTGAATACCTACTGTGAATAGTACATACATCACAAACATGACCGCAGAGTACTTCGAATTCCCCGGACATAAAATAGTCAATTATGTTCATGAATCAAAAAATTAAAAAAAAAATTATTTCTTCAATGGAGAAACTCAAGTTATCAAGTTCTCGAAATCGCTGGGAGAAGCATCAATACTTTGAGGTGAGAAGGGCAAATTTTTTAATTTCTCTAGAACCTGAAATGAATTGGTGAAGAAATATCTTATGGATAAATGTTAAAGAATGATGATTGACTGGAGCTTCAAGTCTCTTCTCATTATCTGAAAGATTGGGGCTCCTCAATTTCCATATTTCCATTTTATTTTTCTGAGATATTTTAGGTGATTATTTGAAAAAACATTGACGTTTTTCACAAATCTTGAGGTCAAAGGAATGGCACAGTATAGAACAACGTTATTATTTAATAATATTTATATTTAATATTTGCCTATACTACCGAGAATGAATAGAAGCAGAACGACACATGTGAATGGCTGCTCAAAGGGTCAAAATGATTCTCATGTACCAAAGTTATTGGAAAAGACATGGTTGTCAGGTGTTAATTGTTCATTCGGATGTTGAAAAGTGTTCTAACGTTATATATGAAAAAAAATTACAAAGATGGCGCCGAACTGACTTGTCATTTACAAGAGAAAATGTAACTTTTTTTCTCTTTGAGACATCAAATTTGGTGCCAAAATCCACGATCGATCAAGAGATGAAGGGGGACTTTATGTCTTTACTGTATTTATTCAGATTCTACAGAACAAATTGTGATAGGATACATTTATAAATATTATTATTATGAATATATTTGTATATATTATATATATTATATATCGGATCAATACAGAATCAGATCCTGCGTCCGAACATTGAATGAATACAGGGTGTCACTTTTCAGGTACTGCTAAAAACCACATCAATATAGAAAATATGGATTAACAAGAAAACTGTTGGGAATAGGTGCAGGGAAAGTTACTGCAAAAAGGTGCAGAATCAAATTCTGCATCCAACCATAAATAACTTTTTCAACTTCGAGAATGATGTAATTGGTCGTAAAATTTAAGATACCCTATATGCGATAAAACAGTTGTCAGTGTGGATTTCAATGGTATCATTCCTGTGCTTCCGTCTACCTGGGAAGCGCTTATCATCAGTTGAAAATGGTTAAAAGGCGCAGTGTTGAAAATACGGCTACATCTACGGCTAAGTAACTATATCAATTTATGCACTACCGTTTTGGAGACTACAGGAAACTGTAATATGATACAAATTAAAAAAAGATCATGTTCTAATGTAAGTCAAAAGCCTTGGTTCGACCTCGAGTGCACTAATTCGATAAGAAGGGTTAGAAGAGCCCTGCAGAATTGCATGCAAATAATTCGATTGAAAAAAATCACACTATGAAAACGAATATACTCTCATAATATAATATACAGCAATACTCGGGACCAACCAAATTTTTGCAGGGCTATTTAATCTTTCAAGAGCCGAGATAACACTTCTCCAATACAAGTCAACAATGAAAAACCTCTTACAGTACAATATCAACAGCCAGAAACGCAATCAACCTAACCTTTTATGATGCCTGTAATGATTTTCTAGATGAACCGTTCGACCTCAGTGAACAATGATTCATCCAAAACCTGCCACAAAATTGCACTTCTCAACACCCCTGTCAAAATATTCACTTCCTTACTACTCGAGAGAATGACAATGTGATGCGAAGAGAATAACAAAATTCCTGAATGTCAGTCGCGGTTCAGACAAGAACGTGGCTGCATAGACAATACTTCCGTGCTGAGTTCGGTTATGCAAATCAATTTAAGACTAAAACGTAGGAAGGTATTTCTAGCATTCATAGAATTCAAAAGGGCGTTTGATTCTATAGAACATAAATTACTATGGCACAAATTTTATCAATTAGAATTCTGAAAAACATATATGACAAAGCCAATATGAGGATTAAATGTGACAACCAGTATACGAAAGAGTTTGAAATCGTATTACAAGGAGAATCGCCGAGTCCAACCCTATTTTCAATTTTCATTTCAGATATTTTGGAATACTCCCAAGAACAAGGCTGTTAAGGAATAAACATCATTAGACAAACGACCTAGTCGTTATTAGCTATACACAAAACGGTTTACAAAAAAGTTTGAATGTGTTAGCAGATTACTGTAGTGAAAACTATGTTCAACAGTTGATAAAACAAAAAGTAAAATACTGATTTGGGGTTATTCTGTACATAAGAATTATAATTTCATTTATAATGGTCAAACTCTGGAGGTAGTGAATTATTTCACAGATTATGTGGTAGTTTTTTTTCATCTGCACTTTTCTCAGAAATGGAAAGGATCACCGTCAGTAGAAGTAAACAAGCCTAAGGGGCAGTAACAAGTTTTATGGCTAGCGCTGAACTGCGTTCTTGGGATGCTAGAATACAAATAAATAATTCCGATAAAATTCCATTTCTCTCATACTGTGAGGCAATTTGGGGTCTCAGATATACTGAGGTGATCGAAAGAATACAAGTAATGTTTTTCAAACGCCTTCGAAGAAACACACCGGATTTCATCGTGAGGCTTGAAACTAACACCATTAAACTAAGTTTCATACAAAACTTAGTTTTATATGAAACTTAGTTTAATGGTAATTAGAAATGCCTTATCCGGGATAACAAAACTCCATAATATGCCCGATACTCGCCTTCCAAAAATTTGCTACAAAAGGTTACAGTCCATCACGAATCTTTTAACTAAATTCAATTGGATACGCCGAATATTCCGAAAGGTTGGAAAGATATGATCTATGCCATAAAATTTCTCTTACATCTGGAAAAAGCAATCAAAAACAATTCTTGGATTCGTACCAAACATATTTGCAAAGAGAAGATATTCTACAACATATTCACCAATACTAATGGATTATTCTATGCAAAGCTCAGTACTCCAATGTGCACTCCAATTGCACTGTTGTGGAAAAATGTCTGCAAAATTCTTCTTCAAGAACTGCTCTTACATTATCAACACACAGGAAATATGCTCGATATGTAATTTATTAGAGGTTGAGACTGTAGAACACTTGATATTTAAATGCCCCATCTACGATGAGGTCAGAGGACAATTGAGGTTGTACGCAAACACATACACGAGTTGGCTGACCTGCTAGAAATAGACACGCCCAAAGTCACTACTATATCAAATTGCATAATGAACATTTTGAAGCTCCGCTCCTCTATCATTATCGAAAAAATTACATCTCTTTTTCTTTTTCTTTCATCTTTTCACCCCTTTTTATTTTCAAGTCTTTCTTTAGCATATTGTAACAGGAATATTGTATCCATAGAAACAATGAATATCTATATATCTATTCAGCTGAGAGTTTTCGGAAAATTATTTGATTTAGGGTATCAAAATCAAGTTTTCAATAATACCTCTATAATTGGAAAATGGGAATGATAATGTGAAATCAATAGTATACAAGATATCCAACTAAAAATTTCAATTTCGATCGGTGTATTAGAGTCCGGAATGCATAATATTTTACAATTTCAAATGGCGACTTGTAGATTTGTGTTGTCAAAAAACAACATTTACATCAACACACTGATCAAAACACACAAATACTGCGGAGCACTTGCACGAATGAGTGAGAAAGTAAATGCTACACGGTTAGCTGATGCGAGCCATGTTGACCCTACATAGTCCTACCACGCGGCCGGCTGTAATGCGACATGCGATGAATGGACCAAAAAAAAATTGAGGCGATGTAATAAAACTTCCACTTTGATAATAATGCTAATAATGATATGCATTAAATTACTGAGTACTACTACTTATTATGAAATTACTGAAACATACCAGTTATATGAAACGGCGCAATTCAGATCCGTAACACTGCTTTTACATCGAACCCAGTATTTATTCAGTAGTTTGACGTGATTTACATAATTATAACTCATGTGAGGTTAATTAATGAACGTACCGAACAAAAAGCAACAAAAATCGTATGAATTATCGCCTAAAACAAATAGATAGAAAATATGGAAATGAAGGCAACCATAGGGAGCCCGCCTAAATAAATAATTTTCATTCAGTAACATCAGATTCTTGATATCGAATTTCCTCCACTTTGTGACAGGATGTTCAGTGAATGTACAATCCACCTTCGAATATGATTCTTCCCAATGAATTTTCGGAATCAGTGTCCTTCGTGAATTTCCGTGTACGGAACAGCATTGTAGATAGATTGTATAAAGAGTCTTGAGAGTTGTGCAGCCTTACAAGAACTTCGACCTATCAGATCTTACGTGCTATACCGAGACTTCTTGCGAACTTAGGTAATCAGTTCCCTGGGAGCTACGTTTCTGACTCGGAGGACGTTGAAAAGGCCCCGTCCAGGAACTTGAACCTCTTGCAGGAAAGAGCTGAGCATTCGCAATGCGCAAGTTCTGCGATTTCAGTGAAACTCCCGCGGTATAGCGGTACTTAGACCTCAGAAGGCAGTTTCCATTGAGAAATCCGTTACCAATTCCAAGTCTTTTTTGTCCAACTCGAGAGGCTGTGTAGCTCTCCTTGGCGATAGGCCTTTTCGATTGACCTTGTACTGGCACTCTTCTCCATCAGTGAGATTTTTTTTCATCGGTTTCCCAGCGTCGAAACTCTTCTCACAAATGCTAGGGTTTGGCGAGTCCACAGGAAGAATTTTGGGCCGGGAAGTTATGTATTTGCCACTTCTTTCAGAGGACAGTCTGCTTCCTCGTTGCCTCTCCTTACCTCACGCACATCGAAGTGACCTGGATGTTTGCTGTCAGTTGTCTAGAGGATTGATTGCACTCCCAAGGTCAGCTCAGTCTCAGAAGTGTATGACTGTCCTTTCCGAGGCAGTCCTGGGCACATTACCCTATAGCATGTACTTCTGCTTGAAAGATGGTTATGGTGTTACCATAGGGTTTTGAGAGCCTGAAACTTGTCTCCTCAACGCCCATTCCAGCCCTTCCACCCTCCTTGGATCCCTCAGTATGCCACATTAATGCATTCCTCAACAGTTGTGGTCCGTTCTAAAACATTTCTGTAATTTTGTAGTGAATGGAATGTTATTGTATGCGCCTGGGGAAAATACAGCTGTATTTCTATCAATACACCCATTCGGAATATACAGGGTAGAAGTTTTTCTTGAGAATCAACAAAGGGTGTGGTTAAAATATACAATAGGTACAGATACAGTATGTCGATAATAACCATAATAACCATTAATATGAATTCATCTTGTATATTGAAACTCTGTGTTGTCAGAATGGGTTGTGACGTTAATTTTTTTATCAAGATCGATCGTGTATTTTTCAGTGGTACTGATGTCAAGAATAAATAAAATATGAAGAATTTGATTTTCTCTTCTGCATTTGCACATCAAATACAACAGGTTATAAGCAAAGGTTTCTGCAAGTGAAACTAGTAAAAATAGAAGTGCAAATCTGTAAAAGTACAAGAAACTTCAAATATTGAAAATTGGAAGAAATCTATCATATTCCAGTCGATCTGCGTGTGATGAAAATGAACAACCTCGAAGAAATCAACACCATTAAAAAACTAACCAATTATGAAAGTTCTCAAGTTTGATAGTTCCAGATAACTGTGTTTTTCAATTCGACATTTCATTCGACATAATAAGTAGCAGGGGAAAAGAAATGTTTGACAAATTATGTTGGCTTCATGAACGTGATACTGAGCAACAGAAATGTAATCTGTTACTAGAATTTTTCAATTTCACTCTAGGCAAATCAGCTAATGTATCATTGAATATAATTGGACTTGAAAATGATGACACAATGGTTATGTCTAAATTGTTGGCAGCTTCGCCAGAGCCCTACAAACATTTTACGAGTGCTTGGGACTCAACTCCATTCAGTGACAAGACATTCACCAATTTCACATCAATGATGATACTGAAGAGAACAGAAATAGAGGTCTGAGTGAAAAAGAAGGTGCTATTGCATTTAAATCTTTCGAGAAGAACTGTTTGCTTTTGGACATCTGGACATATTGGTCGCTTCTGTCGACAAAGAAGTCAAAAAGTATTAGACAGATGTGGAATTTTCAAAAAAGAAGATCATCTAGACAAAGACTGAAGGAAACGAAACTAAAAGACTTCGTATTCTATTGATAGACCAAGGTATGAAAAGGAAAAATATTATTTCTTCCTAATACCATGAAGATAAATCAGAACATGATACCGTTGTTTATTCCGGTGCTTCGTCCCATTTCATAACACATATAATAAATCGTTTATTGAAAATTTCGAAGGAATCAAATCCCACATAGCAAATCCCAGAAATTCCGTTACGGAAGAAATGATTTTATATTCGCACATAGGACCTTCCACATAAATTGCATGTATTTGGCTATGGCACAACATGTCAAAGCTTGAACACCCTGCATGTACCACAAATGCCTGTAAATTCTGTAGTATAGCAGAGATGAACCAAAACTAAACCAATAATCCCTCCCATCATTCATGCACCGCCATTAAGACTCCCGAAGTTTGGCACCTTAATTTCCGGCGGAAGGCGCAAACTCCGAAGAACATACACATTCCTCAATTGAAGGAGTTGTTCGGTAAGGTTGATTCGAAAGGATTCCCATATTGCGACGATGTATAGCCAGATGGATTCCGGCGATCAGACGTCGGGCTTTGCATATTAAGAATCGAAAGCGACGCGATAAATCACTTGAGCCTTTCGGTTCGGGAAGTGCTGGGAATACAGTCGGGATGTTATTTGAATTATTATGTATATTCATGAAGGAGCATAATACGGCGTTAATGAAGCTCTCAAGCGTCTTATACTCTCCCATATTATCCTGATCTTTAGAAGATCCTCTGGTTCTGGGGCCTGGGCTCATTTTTCGTAATGGATAAGCGCTTGCCCAAGAATAGCTGATACAGTACTATGCCTACCGATTTACTCAATGGTTGATGACATTCTAGAATAGCAATCTCTTTTCCAGAACTAACTGATATCAAAGTACATAACTGAAGCGCGGAAAGTGAAATATTTCGTACTGGTAGAAGCTTAGCTCGACACCTATCAAACCTCTCTACATTAAGCTTTGTTCATCAATAGAACAGGGAATTCGTGGAATTTTCTGCTCGTTATTTTCTGATGATTACGACCTCCAACACTCTCAAGGAAGAGTTTCTCCCAACATCAAACAGCTGGCTAACAAGATGTTCCTCGAACTTTATAGGTTTTCTTTTCATGGTGTCAAAAGATAAGGAAGAAAACTGGGTCTCATAGCGGTGAGGGGGGTAACATAACGGTGCAGAGTGCAGGAAATATACACACTTTCCAACGAATTAAGCCCACTATTTTTCCAATAACCATAAATATTTGAATTATATGCGAGTTTTACCCACTGTCGCAAGCTATCATCAAAGATGTCTAGTAAATCCAGCTTAGAGGGGAGTTGAAACGACCAAGAAAGAGATGCAGCGATGAAAAATCACATCAGAAAGGTATACGAGGGATAAAAAAATAGTAATTTTGATCAATCGTAGATCTCGAATTTTTTTCGGGAATGAAATTTTCTGACAAATCAAGAATTTGTTATGTTCATATGGAGAAAGCATTTTGAGTTACTGTATATCCTTTGAAGTTGGGTGTTTATGTAAGTGGGTGTATAGATATCGTATTGTATTGAAAACTGGAAATAAGTCAGTAAGTGGGAATGTTTTATGAACACCATCTATGTGATTATTGGTTATTTATTCAGAAGCAATCAGCATAAAACAATTATTGTTCATTTCATTCATTCATTCAATCATTCAACAGAAAATTCTGATGAATCTGATTCAATGAAAAAATAGCCTCCCTTAATAATTTCAGAGCATTATTAGTGGTGAAAATTTAATGAATTTAGAAAAAAAAATGGACCGCGCGGATTCGATCTTGTGACGTTTTGGCGGCAACGTCAAAAGGTCTTTCTATATCAACTGAACAAGAAGCAAATTACTACAAATATATTGAAATAATTTTCAATAACTTTTACTTCATTATTTAGAAACGAGGAGAGAAAATCCCACAAAAAGCTGAAAAATGAATATCGAAAGGGTCTCCGCTAGGGTACTCTCGTTCTCGACTGCTTTATTTTGGGTTGCATGTTAGATGTTGACGATGAGCGAAACTTTGAATAACTTTCAAATTCGAATAGGCGTATTTTGTGAAATTTCAATGAATGACAATGGACAGTGGGTGAAACTTGGAATAACAATGATCCAAATATGTATGGTCGTAGGAAGAAAAGCGTACAAAACTCGCTGGAAAGTGTTTTTTATGCACTCATTACATTTCTGCACTCGGTGCTATGCGGATCGTGCTAAATATCTAATCGTGCAAAATTTGTCACTTTCCTTTCCTGTATGTTATATACTTTTTTCTATTTCCACTCGAATGAACTGAGACAGTTTACAGGTTGTCCAGCTGTCCAAATAGTTCTGTCTTCGTTTCATAAGTTTCCTATGCCATTGGATCAGGTTCAATTTTTTTCGGTACCTAATAACCATCATGCTCATACACAAGCAATTTTATTATTATTTATTGTAACGCAACTCCATTGTCTATTATTATCACAACCACCATAAATACTAATAGGTTTAATGGAACTATAAATCAAAGTGACCATTGATGTCCTTCGGGTCTACCTAACAGAGTGTTAAAATGGATTTATTATCTTCGCCTAGTCAATTCCTGGATACATAAATATGAGTTATTAATGTTTTCAGTCTGCCATTTCAACACGATGCGGAAATTATGGTTAGGTATACCTATATACTCATGAATATTATAGTTGATTCGGGTGGGATTTCATATATTATCTTCGGAATTGGCTATCCATGCTGTCGACGCCTCAACTTGTCGAGGTCGTCCTTGCGAATTCTTCCAATATGATAATAATGATAATCATTTCAATACAAATCTAGTGAGGACAGATCTATGGTCTGTCCCAAAATGTCTCTCCGTTTGGAATTCAACTAACAGATACCTAAAGGAGCAATTCTCTATTTGTCAGTGACACCTTGTTTTTGGAAAAAAATGGTTTAGAAAACGAATTTAATTTTTTTTTAATGAATATCAAGATTTGTACTCATCTTAGTGGACGCGTTTCGGTAAACGAACCTGCTTCTGTTTCCAATACAACTGAAAAAATAATATTTTTCTTCGCAATATTCGTGATGTTTGTTATTTTTGACACAATACAATGACAAGTTGTCGGGCAAAGAATAATTTTGGTAACCAGATGTTTCTTTATTAATCAATCCTGAATTCACAATTTTCATATTCAATTTCAGGAAATAAATGCTAAGTTCTATCTATATCAACTGAACAAGAAGCATTATTGTTGTCTCCGTTCAAAAGAATGCGCATCTTTGATTTTTCCTTTTTGTTGTCTTCTTTTCCTATGATCTTTATATTGCCCCAATCGGCCATATGTTGTCCATCTTCAGTAAGGATATGTTCAGAAAATTTTGACTTGTCTATATATCTTTTCTTTAAATTGTCATTATGTTTTTTCATTCTTACTGATAGTTGTGTGCTAGTTTCACCTGTATAATATTTCTCACAAACATATGGTATACAACAAATACAATGTTTCGATGCTTGTCCTTCATTTTATCGTTAGCCATGAAGGATCATGCATGTGCAGGAATTGAATCCTGTCCTGTCCTGGGTCCTGAAATTTCCCTATAAAGCATTTATCATTTCATTTTCAGATATTATTATCGCTTTTATTTCAATCCTACGAAAAAAATGAGGAGGTTTCCAACCCGAAAAAGCTAGTACGATGAAGTCAGATGAGAACAATGAAATATCAGAAAAAATTAAGTTTAATATTATATATATTGACATTTGGAAAACTCTTCCATTCATACATCAGATATAAATTTTATCTCGACCCGAAAAAGCTAGTAGTGGAGTCAGATTTGAGGTGCTGAATTCACAGGATGAAGTTGAGTGAATATTATCTAAATCACGTACTCACAAAACTAATCGTAACGTCGTTCATACATGAAGAAATCGCTTGTATGTCGATTCTACATAATATAACATTTTGACATCAGATAGCTGCAATAGCAATATCAGGAAAATTGTAGAATTTCTAATTTAATACTGATAATTCTTTCAGAGTTTGCTCCATCTGCAGAGCAGTACCTATTGAATCACAACGCAGTTGATCTCTCAAAATTCTTATTTTTGAGATTTTCCTAATGCTTGTCATTCTCATTGATTGTCTCAACTCAACAACCAACGTGGGTGTGTCTTCAAATTACCCAGATTTGTTCCAATTTTTTTTCTGATCTCAAGAGGTCTCAAACTCTTAAAAAATATTGATAAAATCTTCTTCCGCTGGAGGATTTTCAAATTCCATTCCGGAATGTTGATGAAATCTTGTGGAGTTCAGGCTTGTTCAGATTTTCCAGCAGAGAAACAATTTTCGTGTTCTTTATAATCAATAAATGCAATATTAATAAAAATATTCCCATCGAACAACCAATCATAATGACCTGTATCCTGCCATCTGAGGGATATCTCACATCTCTGTCATGCTATATTGAAACAATTTTATAACAGTTCGCGGCACCTGTTTGAGAAGAGCTGAACTATAATACGGAATCAGGACTGTTTCGAAGAGGACTCTACAAATGCATGTTTGGTTGCATAAAACCATATTATTTCTTGTCCTCTTGAAACAGTGGATTTAGCGATTATATAATCTCTGGTGAAGTGTTCACTCTTGAGAAAACTGCCCGACGTATTTGGTAGGTACAATCTCATTGTTGGTACTTTAGCATTTGAAAATGTAATGAAAGCATGCACAGTGCTTTGTACAGGGTTCCCCTCATAACATGAGCGATCCATTTATATAGAAAAAAGGTATAGATACAAAACATTTTCAGATGAAAGTTGTTGACATTCCTGTGAACTTCCTTTCTCAATTTTCCGTGACACACCAAACATAGTTTTTTTTTGTAAATGGCACTCCCAATATTCTGTCAAATATTTTGATAGAGCTCAATGAGACAAGTTCACTGATTATTCTTCATTTATTTTATTATTATTCTAAAGAAGTGAAATTATAGATCCCTCAGAAAAAATGGTTGATCAATTCCGGTTTTTATTGTGAATTCATGAATATAGTCTACTCTCCTCATCTTCCAATAGAAAGTTATGGATTTCAAAGTCGCAGACAGCGATGTCCCGTTTTGAAAGTTATAAATTCCCACGGAATCTTCAAATGGAACACTCTGCATCTTGTCACTTATTGATAGAGCTCAAAAAGACGTATTCGGACTTTTCCACAATCACCTTCTGAAAAATGTTCAACTTGAAAGCATTCTAAAAACTGCTGCTCAACTATTCGAGTTGCAATTTTCGCTTGGGTTTTCGTTATGAATTCATAAAAGCCGTCTGATCTTCTCCCTCAGTTGGAAGTTATAAATTTCGAATTCACAAATAGTGATGTACTGTTTTGAAATCTGGTAGGTAATGACCCAACATTTCAATTGCCACACCCTCTATTTTTCCACATATTTTAGGACTAAAAGAGATGATGAGATTATACACGACCTTCTTCAAAAACACTATTCTGAATAATTATTCGGGAAATGGTTTTTGTTAGAAATTTATAAATGTCAAATGTTTGGGTGTCTGATATCGCTTTGAAGACTTTCTACACGAAACGAAATAAAGAAGCTTGACTAGTAATATTTGATCTCTACATACACAAGCTCAACATCATCAATCCGAGTCCCCTCATAAAACAAAAAAATCTCAAAAAATAATAAAACAACAAAATCGAATTCTCCACATCCAACTGAGAAAACAATACCACAGATTCATCAATTTGAGTTACTGAATATAATTTCCAAATTGAAAGGTCTATATGATGAGCATTTCCAGTAATGCAGGTTTTATTCCTCATTCGAATTCGCAACTGCGACTCTGAGGAAGAATTATAATGATCACAATGATAACATTCCAGATATCGCGAATATTAGCAGATCAAGAATATACCACACGTTATGGATTCATAACGAACTACACTGAGAAAGGTATTGGTTATAAAGTAAACTTTGACTATTTTCTTTATAGTACACGCCCTTTTCTTCTGTGTTTTTATAGCTACATTTCTAAAATTTGTTTTTTCCACTCAAGGACACTTCTTGACATAAAAACCGGAAAAAAGGACCGGAAGAGAAAAAAAAACCTAATTATGTCGAAAAGTGCTTTATATTGAACATATTTGATGTTCTAAATGTTTATAAAAACAAAGGAGAAAGGGGCCATTTGTCATTTTCGTTGAAACAATATGTCAACCTAAGGAACGTTAAAAAATATATTACTACCTGTATATTACTTGTATTCATTTTGTTGTTGATAACACATTTTTCAATATTGATAATTCACATCAATGTGAAATTCTGTACTGTATTATTCCGAAAATCTAAAAGACACCATACGCTCAATATCCTGAATATGTGTCAGTGTCCCCCACTGACAGGAACGATTTGGCAGGCTTCGCGTGTATGTTTACTGCTTCTTCATTCTTTCTTGGATTTCTTCATTCTAAGATCTAAGAATGATATATACCCAGAGTATATACAATCAACATACAATATATACATTCATTTATTAGATTTTCAAGACCATGGGTGATAGCAAAGGACCCAGCCTGACGCCTTGTGTCATCCGTTTTGTTCGAGAGTTTCAGCATCAGGTGGAGCTGTCGACATTGAAATCCCCCATGATGATCATTTCAGCTGATTGTTAGTTCTGTTGAATAAAGTCGAGTTTCAGAGATAGGAATTCGACGAAGTCACCAGGAGTTGGTTCGTTTGGTGATAGATGAAGGCAACAGAGGAATCTTGTCTGTATCTGGCCATCGATCTTGAACCGCATTAGATCGAATTCTTATGGTTCTAGTTCCTCCTCTCGATGTAATGACTGATCGTTCCTGGAAAGGGAACATGTGTCTCAGTTAACGCCATACAGATTGATGTTATAAACCAGCTGGTGTAGCTACTCCTATACTTATCTCTTTTTTGAATCTTTTGATATTGGTCAACTTCGAGAAGCATGACATGGTATTAGCAAAACTGTGAAAATTGTAAGTAAATTCGCAGACACAAATCGATAAGAATGCAAGATTATATAGTGTTTCAACATTTCTTTTTGTCACCAACGAATATTGATATATTCTTTGAGATTATATCTGTTGTGTTTCACTGCTTTTTTTTTGAAGGTACAGGGTTCTCATGTTTTCATTTTATATTATTGCAAATAAAGAATCAGATAATCAGAGGTATGAAGGTTAGTTCACTTTACTATTTTATATCATTTATCGTCTGATTAAACCGTGTTTTTGAATCCCAAAGAATATCAACCTCAGTGCAAAAGCTGATAGAAGTTAGGAAAATCGCGTATTCATTGTTTTTTCAAACAAGGACGCAATCAGGATTGAATTTCGAAGGTGGCTAAATCAACACGTGACTTTCTTCATCTATTGACAATACTCAAGGATATCCTGTAATATTCGAGTAACATCGTGTTAGCCAGCGATGGTATTGGAATTTCTCTCGAAAGTTTGGAGGTCGAAAGCATCATGAAAGACTTCTTTAGGAAAATAATTCCACAACTTTGCGGTTTTGATGAATGATGGTTGGTGAAGCGAAGTTCTGCTGGGCTCGAGCCTGACAATGGTGGTGATCGCTCGTGATGACATGGTGGACGATAATATCGGAAAGCAGCGACCGTAGAAATATCCATGAGAGAGGGATAGATAGCCCACCTTTCTACGATGTTCTAGAGAGGTCAATGATTTCGTAAATGTAGTATTATCGTCTAGGCGAATAGCTGTCTTCTGGATAGAATCTGAGAGCTGATGTTTGGAAGCTGAACTTCATGCTAGGAATTATTCATTCATCAATACAAACATACTATGAAACAAAATATATATGTTCTCGCAGATAGATCACCCTTTATGGTGGTAGATAGGGTCTCATCTGATGCAATGACTTTCAATGCTGGTGTTCCACAAGGCTCTGTCTTGGTACCAACTTTGTTGGCACCTAGCTTTGAGGATGACAGTACACTTCATATGCCCTTTTCTTCAAGAACACCTAGAGGCATCTAGAAGATGGAACGAAGGTAGTGGATTGAATCATTTCTCGGAAGGTCATAGGATGCAGAATCAATCTGAAATGTATGTACCATGAGTGATGTTACCAGCAGGAAAATTTCTTGGTAAAAAATGCATCATCACTGTAATCGCGCTTTTTTTCAATATTTCCGCACTAGTGGGTTTTTCCAATATATTCACACTGGTGAGTATTACTTTCTTGTGGCCATAGTGAAATGGGATACTTTTTTTTGGGTGGTCGTAGGAAAATATTTTCTCAACTATCATTGGGGGAGGAGGTGCTACTCCCTGCCCCCCCCCCACCCCTTTATGCGCTGTTGGTTTCAAAGTGATATGATTGTAGGAGTACTCCATTTCTGCAATTCATCTTGGTCCTTAAATGGGGAAACGTTTCTTATTTCACAGCACTACTCCTGATCATTATTGATGCTCTATAGTTTGTTTCAGCAAATCTCATGAAGCTTTCATTCACATATTTAGGTATACTAACTTTTTGTACTGAAATCTGGAATATATACGAACGAGTTTTGTGTAAAATAAAAGCAACAAATTTTCTTCACTCAGTGAAACGGGTATATTTCGATTGGGATGTTTCCTGCTTTAGAACAGTTTCTGAATTATTTATCGATTTCTCTGACAAAACAAATGGATCATTCATTGCATCAATAATGCCAGTTCATCTGGTTTTTCATTTTGGAAATTTTCTTCACGGTTTCGTGAGTTTCACAAAAAAGTAGCCTACGTTCGCGAAAACCGCAAATCTGTATCTTCAAAAATAAGCCAGATATCCCGTAAGGATATCGAAAATGGGACAGCCTGTACAGCAAAGTGCTGAAACCACATTTGCTGTCGAACGTTTATTGAAACATTTTCAAGAAGAAGTATCATGCATGTTAGTTTGAGACATGCCTGTCTCGGAGAGCCGTCGATGAATAGCAATAAACTTTTTGTATTCCGGATGCTGTCTCTCGGGATAACGTTCTTGATACAACCGCCCTGCTGCTCGTGCATTGCAGCTTGTTGCCGCGATCGGGAAATTTCTCAAATTTTTGTTTCAAGTGGATGCGACCAATGGCTGATCATTTTTTTATGAGAGAAAAAACGGCGAGAATGTCGATAATTTGAAAATATGTATGTGATGAAATCGTTCTAACTACTCATTCTTTCGAAGTATCTGATTTTTTTTCTATGACTAATAGGCTAATGTATGCACTTATGAAAAATCAGTTGGAGCCATTCGAAGGCGACGTTGCACAGACTCAGATTGGGTATCCTTATAGTAAATAACAATCAAACGATGATGATTCAAAGGGCAATCAGACTGGACTTGCTTTTCGGTACGACTACTGATCATACGACCTGAGTTGTTCACTCTTTACTTTATCACTTTTTCTTGGAACAAATTCGTCGTCAAATCAAAGGAAAATTCGTGTTTCCTTACAAACAAATTTCTGTAATTCAGGCAGTATCTATTCTTCTTACAGTAGAGTTGTGATTTTCAGATAATTTGCGTGAAGAGAGAAAATCGATCGAGATTTGTATTATCATTCAATATCATCAATGGATGATGATTTTCAGAAATATTACCCTATTGGGTTACCATATTGTATTCATTTCGTGAGACATGTAGATGAAAAAAACTGAAGAATAATAGTTTTTTTTTCATTTCATGGTATCAGCATAATGAGAAATTTGTGTGTGTGTGTCTCATTTCTTATAGTGGAGAGCGATTTCTACTCCTGATGGAAATTTTAGAGACATCAAAATACCAGTTCTCTAGTCTCCTCCGAGGGCAAAAGAGGTTCATAGTCCGAGGGTATGAAGTGAAACCATATTTCCTGCAATAATCCAGATGAATACACCGATTCTAATTTCCTAATGAACGTACTTCAACTTATAACTTGAAACCGGTTCCAAATTAAGCATCTATTTCAAACAACAAAACTAGTGCGTCACAGACACCCCAATGGTATTACATAATTCATCTTTTATTTGTTTTGGAAGCAGATGACCGTTTGACCATCGTTATAGTATCTATCCATTGGCATCACAATAGATCTGGTTTTTTATTGTATTATGCATGTACATCTTGTAAAATTTTCCCAGGCGAACTTCAAGATCAATAATATAATAATAGCAATACAATTTGGGAAATCGTAGCTTCATCGAACCAACAAATATTAATTATATGTATGAAGTTTGATTGAAATGAGAATGGTCACCGCTCCAGATATAGCCTTGAAGTAGGGTGAGTTTTCCTATTCTTATACTTACTTCGCATCTTTTTAATATACTTGAATTCCTTTGAATTCATATATATATATATATATATATATATATATATATTAAATGAATGTAAATCCACTTCAGGAAGATGATAGTTTCACGCATGATATATATATATGAATTCAAAGGAATTCAAGTATATTAAAAAGATGCGAAGTAAGTATAAGAATAGGAAAACTCACCCTACTTCAAGGCTATATCTGGAGCGGTGACCATTCTCATTTCAATCAAACTTCATACATATAATTAATATTTGTTGGTTCGATGAAGCTACGATTTCCCAAATTGTATTGCTATTATTATATATATATATATATATATATATATATATATATATATATATATTTTCATTTTATGAATAGTTATATATATATATATATATCCATTATATATATATTTATTTATATTATTATTATGAATATGAGTTATACAATGTGGCCATCAGAATTGGTTTTGAAAACAAAAGGAGATGGGAAGTCGGTCAAATGAGGAAAGTTTCAGACAATTCTATTAGTTCATACTGTATATCATTATCTATCGACAGAAATGATGGTTTTCTTACTACTCTTGTTATGGCGAAACTTAATGAATATACATAGAATGAAACCACTGAAAATTCGGTTGGTACATATACTCATAATATCACACCCTGATTTTCATAATTACATTCATATTTCATAGTTCATGTTATATCACCAAAAGTATGGATATTCCCAGGGGAAATTATGATTCTATCTTCCTGATCCATTCGTAAATAATCATAAAGCGTTTTCTGTTTGATTAACAACGATATTTTTTCATCCGAGTTAGATTCTAATTCTGAACAAGATTAGTCTTATACAAGTTCATAATCTGAAGACATTGAATTTTTTGTTATCGTTCTTGCGCTTCTTCTGCAATCGTTTTGGTTCTTTTTTCAAAATCATTCATTTCGATGGTAAACACCCTCAATCACCCAGAAATACGAATGGAAAGTATTTCACTTCCGGAGAAAGTATTTCACTCTTTTCCATCTATGTTCTACTCTAGGATTCATCATCTAGAATTTTTTCTCAAGACTGAAAAGGGTGATGGTTCGAGTTGGGAAAGAGGAATCTGGGTATGGGGCAATGACCGGAAGCATCGATCAAATACTGGAACATAGAAAGTATCTACCCATTTCACAGCACCTGTACCGTTGTCATTCACATTCATTGATGCCACCTTTGGGTACATCAAGAAGTTTCAGTATTGAAGCTCACAATTGCTACGATAATAAAACACATGATGATTTCATTCGGACTGAAATTACGAATGTTCCAACCAACTTTCGTATCCAGACTCTCGATTCTTCCGAAAACAAAACAGTTGTGAAGGATTCCATCTGATTTTTTTCAGTTTCAATGATTGACATGATAATTTCGGAAAGGAATATTAACATGGTCCTTTATATGTCTTCATTGCATCAGGCCATAAAAATAAACAAAACATTGCTCAACAACTTTCACTTGTATCAAGCGACAACAAAATGTCAGACCGGCTTATTCATTCAAGATGAATACCTACCAACTCTATTTGTGTTTTAATAGTTTTACCGGCCATAATAACAAATGAACTGGGTCCTCTGATGTTGTATTACGACATTGTTCTGCAGTGACCTAGATAGGTGATATAGGTACAATGTTTTTCTTGATACAGAGTGAATGCATCATTCGGTTGGATTCATAGAGATCAAGGTATTTTCACAATATTTCTTGCCTCTGTTTCAGGGAAATACAAACAATGAGTTCAACAATTCATGATCCAACCCGTAGAAACATTGATTCACTTCAAAGTAAAAAAATCAAAATTCTCCGTCAATTGCAATTTCAAGGACGATTTCTAACAAAAAAGTGATGCAAATGACATATTCAAAGATCTTTCAATTTTTCGATACAAAATGTGTCAAAAAATGCCCAATATTCATACAACATGTAGTTTTCGACAATTTCGATGGGTTTATACGGAACATTGAATGAAAATATTCCTACTATGAAATGAAAATACTCTGATACCGTGAGAACATAATATCTTTGAATTTAATAGGTATAGGTTGGCATTTTTGATGTTTATAATCAATTTTATCATCATGAAAGAAACAAATATTAAGGCGGAAGTCAGAAGCACAGTGTATAACAGTGTTGAAATTGATGAACATTTGAATAGAAAGCGAATAGGATTCATGGAATTCCCAGTTTCCTAATTCCCTGATGGACCTGACTTGGCCTGGCAGATAATGAACTATATATCATTTTAATGATCTCTATACTATAAATATGACTGATCTTCACGAGAATGTTTGAAAACAGAAAGAATAACATTATCCCATCTATAATTAAAATGTCCAATTATGTGACACGTGCACCCATACTTATATCGAAGTTTATTCTGTATACAGGATGCCCCGAAAAGATACCGAAAAATTCTAAGGGGTGATGAGGGACATCAAAACAAGCATTTTTGTTTATAATAAACGTATGTACGCAAATGAGCCGCTTGGGCTGTAGAGCAAGAAAACTGTTTGGTACTTATTATACTGCACAATAATTTGTTCACTGTTTTTTGCTGAACAAATTAATCATAGTTTATAATAATTGTTCAAAATGTTGAACATTTACTTCAATGCAAAGATTGCATCGTCGGGTCGTTGACTCGCGAATCCTTTGGAATATTTCCGAAATAGCCTCTACATGGATACAGATAACCCCAAAGGAAAAATCTAAAGCGTATGATTTAAATAGTTTTTTTGCTCTGCAGCCCCATTGGCTCATTTGCGGACATATCTTTGAATGAATAAAAATTGCTTGTTTTAGTCCTTAAAGTTTGTCGGTATCTTTTCGGGACACCCTATGTACTCATAATATGCAGTACTACTTCGTTTGCATGATAGAAATCGTTTGATTTATTCAATTTTTTCATCAAAAATATTTCCAGTCCAATAAGTCAAGAATGAATGTGCTATATGTATAATCCACTCAAATACACAGGATGCACAAAGAAATTCAGATAAAATTAAATGTATTTCAATCCACGCTATACGAAACTTTGTATGCTGTTAGAATAATGTATTTGAAGACGAATGAAGAGAAGATCTCGAATATAATTCCTTTCTCGACATTATGGAACATTAACGAGGACACTACTAAAATGACATCATGTTCTCTGAATTATCACGCTGATAGATGATTTAATATATACTCCAGAAATTACCATCAATATTGAATAAATTATTGAATATTAATGTGTTGTTTTGGGTACCAATATATTTTCTAATTGAATACTGGGTTACTGGGTTTTGGAAAACAGCATCAATGTAATGTTCATACTTTAATACACATGCATAATGCATAAATATCTTAATGATAATTTCGAACACACAATTTCAGAACACACAAAACAATACAATAGTGAGAGACATTTATAGTAGACATATATAGTTCGGCTCAAGACGTCATAGCTCCCTCACTATCCTTTACTGTTTTGAAATTTAAAATCGGGAGCGGATTTTTAAAAACCCCGTGGGTGCCCATGTTCATTTAATGAGTCCTTCAATGAACTGATGGCGAGGTGCGAAAAGAGAAATATACACACATCGACCAAAACATAAATTCGACCAACAAAATTCAGTTAGAAACGAACAAGACAGGACGCAGTAGGAGAGATAGATGTCGGCATTTTATGAATCTGGGGATACACAAGAGAAGAAACCAGGCCAAAAATATCAGACTGAATAATAGAGAACGCACACACTACTTACACACCCTAGATAGTGTACCATTTGGAACCACACCTGCACTGTAACTGCTTCATTTTTTGACCAATTTCAGTGTCGGGAAGGATCAAAGAATGTACCATACAGTGAAATTTCATGACTCTTGGAAGGCAGAAAATGATTTTCCGCAAATCTGAATTGAGCCTAAATAGTATTAGCATTTTTTTATGAAAAAAATTGATTACACCACTCGATTCAGTAGCATCTCAAACGACTCTTTCCCATATCTCATGAAAATATATTCATTATCAATAAAGATATTAGGATAGCCCAGTAAATCATATATTTTTCACCACTTCTATAAATTTTTTTGTAGATAATTGGAAATGTCACTACAAAACAATAGATTCTCAAAAAAAATGATTTTCAAGACACGCTTCTAGTATTTTTGTTTTTCAAGACTTTCAAGAACAGAGAACTAGTATCACCAGCGCGAAATTAAATACACCAACAGCCTCCATTCAAATTTAGTTAAAATAGATTTATTAGTCACGAATGTAAAACACAATTAGAACTTGAATGAATCAATTATTTTCTATAATAAACCGCTAATACTATTTTGCTGTTTTCAGATTTGGAATAAAAACATCAAAGCGTGCCATGGAAATTAATTCCATTCCATAGGAGAATAGTGGCTGGATATAGGTAGTTAGGACACTAGTCTATATTTACATCATGCTTGATTCCAAACTTGATTCAAACTGACGTTTAATGAAAAATTTTGTGAAACGTCAAAATACGCATCACTCAAGTGACAGTCAAAGATGTCTAGCTAGTGAAAAACTACATAATCGGGTTGTTATAAGCTTAGCAGCCCCAGGGACGATATAGATTACTTTCGGTCATATTTTCAGGGTTGATAAGATTCATTCACGAATATGGTAGGCGAAAAAATATTTTCAATCTATACTTTGGCATTTGACGTTCACAACCGCCATCTGATGGTCCGTGGTTCTCGCGAATCGGTACTCCTTCTCGAAAATGTTGGCCCCCTCCGAACGAGTCAGGAGGCACGCACGGGCATGTCCGTAGTCTCCGACTCTGTCGCGCACGGCCGTACAGAAACAGAAATATCGAACGGCTCGTGATACGCGCAGCTTTTCTCTGTCCTGCGTCGAAAAACCGTTTTCCGGCAGTCCAAGAACTCTCACAGAACCGCCGAACCGCAGATAGATTGATTGATCTTTGACATAACGTGTGTGCACACATCCGATCAGCTGACGATCATCCCCGTTCAGCGGCTGCCGATTGAAAAGGATCGCAGAGGCCGAAACGTCGTTACTTAAACACTACCTAGTTCGATATTCAGGTGAGAATTTTCCGAACATGAGAAGTTGGAGCAACTCTAATTTCTTTTTATTTCATTTATCATCTGCAAATCTATTCTACCAATTCGATTTATCACAACTAACCACTTTGTTTATATCACATTCTGAGAATATTATACAATCGCTAGATGACAAATTCTGCTACTGTGTACGGAATTCCATAATGAGAGATCCGCAGCGGTTACTCAAATGAATTTTCAAATGCGATTATTAAAATGCATAGGTACTTCTATTTTTTCCTTGCCAACTCTGATTCCCATCCGTACACCCTCATCATGGAACAATTTTTAAAAATATGTAAGCAAGATATCTAGTTATACATTCAGATGGAAGTTTCTCGATATTACAAATCGTTTCGTGTGAACAATTTCCTTTTCTTTTCATTTGATGTATCATCTGCGAATCTATTACACAATTTCGATTGATCAGTACTATTTTGTTCATAACAAATTCAGATATAAGTCTGGATATAATCGATTGGTTTGAATTTTTGTTGCTGTGTAGGAAACCTTGAGAACAAATTCCTAATTTCCTAATTTACACACGAAATCAAATAAAATCTGCAAAATACGTATTTTTTTTGCTTACCAGAAATACCCTATTCATTTCAATTTTGGAACACAAGTTCGAGATGGCATGTTTGTCATTTTTGAAGTCGATGAGTATGAACAAGAGTACGAATTGAGAATTGAAGAAATTCTAAATTCTGATAATGTTTTTGATGTATCTGCATGAATTATGGATTACGAGTCAACGTTTCGAAATTAAAGATGGCAACTGACAACTACAGTCAACTGCTGGAATGCGGGTGGTTTGGGAACGGGAGAGTCAAGAAATTGACTACTGTTCATAATCAAAAAATCAAAAACATCGACTGTATGTCAAGCATTAATTTCCTGCATGTAAAGTTTCTAATGAATCCATCATAACCATTCATTCATTTATTCCATTTCAAGTGTCGTGTCGAGAAGAAACTATTGGATAACAGTTGTTTCAAGAAACATTCACCTATTTTCAATATTATCGAGATATCAGGATATCTTTATAAATAGATCCGGCCACTACCGATTTCACCCACATACTTTAAATCCATTTTCCTCATCAAAGGAGAGGAAATGTTGGCATTTCACAACATGTCAGTTGACGATATCGTATGTTGACAGTCGAGCAAGCGGTATACACATCAATCAAGCGAACTGAGGAGTCCAAAGTCAGCCATAGAAGTGTAACAACAGTTCTTGAACATCAATAATCAATAACACAAAATCGGGAATTGGGAAAATCAGGCTATAGGGTATGAAAGGTATGAAGGAATCAAATGGCATCAGGGTATCTATAAGATAGCTGTAGGGTATCTAAAAATCTAAAAGAGAAAACAAACAGAATAATTTTCGCATTGTTATAGTATTTCAGAATAACTTTGGATTGTTTCCAAAAATACTTTTCTTCTTCACTGATTTCTGCCCTGATATTATACTCGCTGATTACATGCGCAAGGTCTCTCGGATACTGCTGTCGCTTTGTTGAATTATCAGATTTCAACTGATCAAATTGACCTACTCTAATAATCAAACAACGTAATTAAAGTATATGTTTAAGTTGTGAACAATTTGCAGTTTCTAAGGCATTCATTCCAATCATTTATGTTTTTAATTGGCCGCACCCGTATAAAAACAACTAATCCTCATAGAATTTACTCACAATTTACTCACAAAAGCGAAAGTTACCTCGACATTTCCACTGTATTATTCGGTGAGATAATGAGAATAATCGGATGATCATCATTCGAACAAACGAGCTGCTTGATTTGGACATCTTACTGTTACACAATGAATTCAATGACAAATTAGGAACTAATGGATAGGTGGAAAGTTGTCTACATCCTTCGCATCTAAAATTAGGTGAACCGGTGAATATCACCTTATTTTTTCTCACAGTGATGATGAAATGAAGAACATGGATTTATTTTCATGAAGTCACATCAGTTGAAGTAAAACAGGAAAAACATACCTCAACCCCCTATATCCACTGATTAGAGAATGAATATGTTTTTAATTCGAATGATTATACTTACTCATGATGTGCTCCAAAAAGTAGCATCATCTGAGATATGCCCAGGACTAGAAAAACAATATCACACGAAAAAAAGGATTTGTTAATTCAACCAAATGAATCATCAGTGTAGATCTCTGTTCGATGTATATTCATCGAATGGCACCATAATATTGCATGGACGAAATGGAATTATTGATACAATTGTCATATATTCTTTAATCGAAAATATGTTGATCGAACGGAATCATCTATTATCCAAGTTGAATAAATTATAATGTCGAAGCAACTAACATATTTCTTTGGACTGAGTGATTCAAGTCTATAAGAATCAAACGAATCATTTATCAATTCACTTTAAACTAATAGTAATATCGATTCAACTTCAATACAGGATCGAGTCGAACAACTGATTCTGCTCAATTCAAGAATATTATAGTAATCAAATTAAATACGTTCACTTCAAGCTGATGATCATGGTGAACTGAACTCGAATACGCGAATGAAATAAAATATGTGGATTCTGTTCGATCAGTATCAGAAATTATTGATATGCCAATTTTGGATGAGTTTGAAAACTGATTCTGAGCTACATTTGTTGATAACTATTAGATTCTACTCGGATATGAAGTTCAAAGATATGCAGAAATACATTATTTGTTCTTCAAAATTCAACAACGTATATTATAGGTACTTTATATTTTATAGGTACTTACATGATTATTGACAGTCATCTCGTAGCGTAATAATTGTGTTCGATATCGAATTTGATGAGTATAACCATTATTTCTTATTACTATTACAATAATTCACGAAGGAAAGAGGAGATCAAAACTGAATGTGATACACTGGATCGAAATATTTATATTACCATGATACTAGTTGATATATGGCTTTGTTTACAAATGCCTGTTGGAGAATGGTTCCAAGATATTGAATATTGGGATGGAATCACCATAAACAAGCGAAATGATATCTCACCTTGATGACACTTACAATGGATTCCTCAATTCAGTCGATCAAGAGAGATGATTACACCTAATCGGAAAAATGCTCCGATAGAATGATATATTTTGTCAATTCAAATATTTTCCACATTCCGATTAACAAAATAATCAATTGGGTCCAATCAATATCTGCGTTTGAAAAAAACATAATGTTGTTGGTTGAATATGATATAGTATTCATCTAAAGAATGTTAACTCCAAGACAACAACAACAACAAGATTAAATGTTACTCGTTTCAACATTATATTTTTTCGTGCACATATGACATTTGGTTGTTCGAAGTAAATATTGCTTCAATCAAGGAATTATTTTTCCGTGCATGTGAATCATTCGGAGATGATGAATTTACATGATGTTTCTGAAGAAAAATATATGTGAAGCAATGCGGACATAAACGAGTGAGGGAAAGTCTTCGACCCACCCTGTATGTACAAATAATAACTGACCCTGGATGAACCTCGATCTCGTTAACACGAGTGATGTGCATAAAATGTGGATACAAATGAGAATTAATTGAATTTAGACACGTCATTTTCGTTGCAGCCATGGCCAAAATGATGATCTAGTTGGGACTAGTTAAATCCAAAAGCGACCACTAGATTTGCTCTAATCTTGATCGTGCCAGTTTCATTATCTTTGTGGGCCACCAATTTCAGGGCACGTGTTTCTATATCATGATCACGCCTCCTCATACGATTTCAGTGTTAACTTCACTGAATAATCAACAAGGCGTGAAGTGCCAGTCTATTAAAATAATTATTAGAATACATCAACTCTTCTACTAGCTCTAGAACACACCATCATACAGGGTGTCCCGAAAAGATACCGACAAACTCTTAGAGGTGATGTGGAACATCAAAACAAGCATTTTGTTGTTATATGAACATTTGTCCACAGATTGGCTTTAGAGCAAAAAACTATTTTATCGTATCATTGAAGATCTAGACATTTTTATATGAAATGGTTATTAATAATTATTGACGTCATAAACGTAATAGAAACTATACATAGAACCTTATTTACTCATAATACATAAGTTACCGTAATTCAATACGTTAGTTACAAAAGCATAATATAAAAGAAAATGTATTTTTGGATTCGGGGATTCAGGAGGAATTTAAATTTATGTAAATTTATGTAAATTTCAATATTTCATAGTACATTGAATATCATTTTATTATACAAGGAAAGTGATAATTTCAAAGCTTAAACTTGTTTTCCGAGCACATATCGAACATGACATCAAAACCGAGATCAAAACCTTGATATCTGCGTATTGAAATGATGTTAGTCGGAAGAATAATATTTAAACCACGGTAAGGCCTAGCGCACACAGAGCAACTGCTTTGCAACTACAGTTGCAAACCAGTTTGGCGCGCAACCTTTTGGTGACCTCGGCAATGTATTGGAGTAGGGAGACGCACACTGCGCGACCGGTTTGTGACGATCTCAAACCAGTCTGAAACCAGTCGCTTCCAATCGTGGGCCCGCGGTTGCAGTTGCGTTGCAGACTTCAGTCACACGTGATCACGGGGTGCTGTGTTGTTGTTCTGTTGGTTTTTTGGTTTTAAACTTCCTATCTGACTGAGACAACTCTCTAGCTGCTACAAATAGCCTAGAGTTCACATTATTTCTTAAATAAGGGTGGACCCAATGCTCTCTTTGTGTTCTTCGCCGCCTTCGGTAAAGATAGTAGTTAATGACATCCTCTTCGTCTGAGTCTGATGACATGATAAGCACAAATGGTCAAGGCGATGCCTCAAAACACAGCGAACTAGGCCTACAAAATACTCCACTATTGCACATTAGACGCAACTGATTCACAACTGACCCGTTGACGTGTGCGGACAGAAGTTTTGTTTCAGTTACAAACTAGTTGCAGATGCAACTGGTTGCCGACTCTAGTTGCAGAATAGTTGCTCTGTGTGCGCTTGGCCTAAGGCTACCTTATTGTTTCTCTCGATGCAAGCATCTCGCAAAATGATACAGCCTGACTGAAAAAAATGTCATCCTAGTATGTGATTACTATCAACTGAAATACTAAATTCAATGTATGATAATATTGTTACATCATTGCTTCTTAAGAATGAACAGATTTTTTTTCGGTTCATTTTCAACGTTATACTAATTCATCTATAACACCAACACTTGAATCAATAATCAATAATTCATGTAATCGACTGCGATGTTCACTCTTCGACTCGTCGTCACCGACTAAAACTTTGCTGACATTCTCCTTCATATAACTTTCCATCCTTTTCTAAATAGATCCAAAACAATGCATCCTTCTCTTTCCTGTTCCCGAATGATTTTTTCTTCATTTTCTTCTAGAACAATCGAGAACGACGCTTTCCGAGCTGTCAGTTCATAAATCATTCACATTAAAGTTGACGTCTCGAAGATCGATCTAGCACTGTGCCATTTTTGTCTCACTTCGTACGATTTCGGTAAATTTTTCTTCCTTGAATTCATCACCAAAGAACTTTCATCAATGAAAAAAATTTCAGCAACAATCAAGTGACAAAAACACTCAGTCACACATTACCACTGCCTATTCCACTTTCATGACGATAGGGATAATATAAGAATAGTCAGACATAAGAATATACGTAAACGAAGCGCAATTCTAGAAATATCAATAAAAGGTGAATGACTGTCTTTAGGTTAATCAAGGAGGTGTTATATTCATTTTCACAGATTTTTGGGATTTTCTCTTTTTGTTTCTAAAAATGAAAACAGAAATTTTAATAATTACTTCAATATATTTGTACTAAGGACAGATTCATGATATGTCAGTCACAAAATTCCACTGAGCTAGAAATTTAACCGTCAAATACCTAAATTAGTCAGTGAAACCTTTTTTGTAAGAAAATTCAGAAGAGAAATAAATTCAACAAATATCAAATTCTCTACTTATCTTTATGTAGTGGACGTTTCGGGCACGAATCTATTACCGCTTTCAAAACAATGGATATTTTTTTTTTATACCATGTGTTTGTGGAGAATACTATACAGACCTCTATCAATAAGGATGGAGAATATACGACCAAATTATATAAAAGATATATCAACAAGTCAAAATTATAGCTGAACACATCCTCACTGAAGATGGAAACGAATGTAACAAACCAAAGAATAAAAATCAAGGCATCTGCTTGCATTCTTCTGAACGGAGACTATACTATTGCTTCTTGTTCAGTTGATGAAGAAACTGAATATGTAAATCAAAGATCGATTGATAAATGAACACATGCTACCCAAAATTCTTTCTGTCTGACAACTTGTCTCTGTTTAGTGTCAAAAGACGAAGCAGCCAAATGATTCAAAAGAAAAAACAAGTGTTGACAACAGGAGCATATTCGTTCTCGAATTTGAACATATTTGTTGATCAATCAAGGTGTCACTGACAAATAAATAATTTCTCTTTTTGGTATCTGAAAGTTAAATGCCAAGTGCAGTAACATATTGGGGCAGATCATAACTCGGTCCTTAATAGAAATATATTGAGATAATTATTTTATTTTCATTTTCAGAAACGAAGAGAGGGAATTAAAAAAATATGTGTGAATGAAGAAGTGAATGATTTTTTGGAAAAAATATTTCGATTATGCGTTGTTGTAAGATGAAATCTATCATGCAGCTAGGGATTGAATGAACCACTTCAATCCATGTTTTTACGAACTGAAGGTCAAACTTTTGATTCGAAAGTGCAGAAACTTTTTTTCTTATGGGATTTTCTCTCCTTGTTTTTAAAAAATGAAGTGGAAGTTATAAAAAATTTGTAGTAAGGACAGATTTTGTGATCTGCCCCAAAATGTCACTGCGCTTGAAATTAAACCTTTAGATACCTGAAAGAGAAATTCTCTATTTGTCAGTGACACCTTGTTTTTTGAAAAATTGGGAAATACAAATATATTTTTAATAAAAACAAAAACAAAACTTCTACTTATCTTAGTGGACGTTTCGGGAACGAATTTGCTCTCGGTCTCAACAGAAAAGTATTCTAATTGTGTTCAGAACGGGAGCAGATTCATTTTGTTGTTTTTTTTTTTTATTAAAAATTAATTTTAACTTTTTCTGAATATTGCATTCGTTGTTGATGTTTTATTTCGAAAACATATTAAATATTAAAATCAAGTGGTAGGTGAAATTACGAGAATGCTCTATTTCCCAAAATATGAGCTATTTTGATAGAAAAAAATATGTATAATAACTCATCAGACTCAACGATCGAGATGAATACCTCTTAAGAATTTTGTTAGCATATTTATTAATCTCATTTCAATTCCACAGTTTTTCATTTCAGATCAACGTTTCATTTTTATTAATCGTCAACTTTCCTATGTTTTCCTGCGAATCATAATATTTCCAACAATATTCTTTCAATAAAATCTTGAATCTCATTGTTTGACAACAAAATTAGGTACACTCTGTAAGGGCAATCATTTCATCGTCAATTCCACATGGCGCTAACTGTTGATTCAAAAATAGTATCGAACGATCAAAACATTCGAGTTATATAGCTTCGTTTGGCAATTAATTAGGCCATTTCCACACACTGGCCTTCAATCAATATGTTTTGTATATTTATCGATGATTTCAGCATTTCGGTAGCGAGTTAACGATCTACCTATTCGAAATGCAGGTAACATCTAATTTTATTGACGTTACGTAACACTCACTTCTTGCTTAGCTAGAATTATTAAACGTGGGTTGCCATGCACTGCATTATTATAAGTCATATTGATTGCCAAGTTGTCTACATATTATTTCCACAAGCGCCGCTTTGGGTGGGATCCAATGTATTGGTAATCAACCTACGAGCCTTCCGATAATATCACGAACAGCCTTCAAAAAACAATCCGTGTGGACCATTAATCGAAGAGATCACAAAGAAAGTTATTAGGAATTCAAGTGTCATCGGTTCAATTTTAGATGAAATTATTTTTCCTTCGCTGCGCTCAGTCTAACGTTTTCCTAGACCTAAAATAATTCTCTGAAAAATAAACAGAATTGCAGCAATTTAGCGTAATATAAATATATATATATATACCAAGTATTATCATCAGTTTTCAGATTACCAATATATTTTTGGAGGATCGCTCGACAAAATGAACTCAAGAAACATACCGATTTCTCACTCAGATGATAATATACCATGTATGCATTTCAAAATATGTATTGCTATATATATGAACTATAGTTGAAATCCCAAGTTCTATTCCTTCAAGCGAACTCATTTTTTTTCTTCATCTTTCTCCGATTCCTTGAGATTTCTATCTGAATCGCTTCAGTATCTTCTAACAATATTTAATATAACTAATTTTGACTTTTCAGCAACATATTTTCAATACTATTCGTAGTTACATATGAATATTCCTCTCAATATCTAGTTTAGACATTTTTCCTACTCAAATAATCAATAATGTTATTATTAATGCCCAATCTTTGTCCTTTCTAGATAATAACTGAAATGACATCACCAGCCCTGAACAATGGCAACAACGGCCAGAAAGACAACTCCGCCAAAACCTCGAACGTCACTCTAGCGGCATCTAGCGGCAGAAGCGGCGAAGAAACGCGGTCCACTTCCCTTTTCACCGCCTGGTGGCGATTATTCAAACTAGCCAATCTGATGATGCAGCCCAAATGTTGAGAAGCGCCTCACGAAGTGCTTACATAGTTCATCCATAGTATTGTTGAAATCTTGTGAATTAGTGCTATTTACAAGTGGTCTGTTTCGCGTAGATGGGTTCATATACAGGGTGGGTCAATTTGACCTAGCAAAGAAGTCAATTTCAATGAATTATCTGATAGGGTTTATTTCCAACGATCAAATGATACTTATTTCAACATGTCCTCATTTTTAGTGCCTTGTTTTGTGGGAAATAGAGTTCATCTTGATGTAATTTGACATTTCTGTTTTGAATTGCTAGGATGGGAAATTTGGGATGTTAAAATAGTGCTTCGGTAACATTTACTTTTGTTTCAGTTAGCACTATAGTAGAAACGAAGAAAATTATCCTCCCTATGAATAACTTATTCAGTCCAATAGATTTCTGATGCATTCAGAATAAAGTCATATTTATATAATGAAGAGAGCATTTTGAAACTCGATATCAACTACAAGTAGTTCAGCTCAATCGCCATGTTGATATGTGTATATACTTACTTCCCAACCACCCTGTATATGTGAAATGTTGAGATATTCTGATGTTATAAATGTTATAAATTTCGTGCATATACTACCACATGATAGGAGGGTACCGAAATGTGAAACTTTCTATTCAGCAGTACACTTTATATTCAAAAGTTGAGTGAACTTTGTTCGATAACTTCATATTTTATATTCTAGAATGAAATGGGGAAGACTGAAGGAATGTTCAGAGCTTGAAGCATATGTAAATGAATGCAAATGTTTGAAACAAATAAAAAAATACAATAATATTAATAATGATATGAATGGGTTCGTATACTTATATCATTTTGCATATCATTGAAAATTCAAATTTATTCTATTCATGGTATACGCGCATTTCCTTGTAACTCGATATGTCCCCTATATTTTTGACATGGCAGTATATTACACTAAAAAACCATCTATATGATTAGATTTAGTACAACAATAATAAACATATTCCTTCTAGATACCTATATTATAATAATTTTTCATTGTTGAATTCTTTAGATTATGTATAGACTTATAGTATTATTAATTAGTGGGAATAGTAGTGGGTAATTATAGTGGGTCGTCAGTTTTAAATCCAACATTTCAATGTCGTATGCAGAGAACTTTCGAGTGATTTTAAACAATGCAATACTAATTAACAGTGTTACTAATTCCACGGTACAGGGTATCCGGAAATGATGAGAGGAAAACTCTACAGTTTTACAGTAGTACTCATAATCATAAGTTTTCATAAAATTCTACTGAAAAGTGATTTACAAAAGATAGAGTTTTTCTGCATCGTCTAGAAAAGAGTTCTTTGGTGATTTTTCATGCCTATCATCCTAAAATATCGTCAACATTGGGAAAAAAACTAATAATTATTTGCGTATCAAGACCGTTTAGTTGATCTTTCTAGTCCGAAGCTGAGCAATATTCTGGCGAGAATGAAGAAATCATTTGGCCGAGGTATACAAAAATAAATTGTAGGCGACTGATTCAGAGAGTGAATAATAAATTCAGCTATTGAAAAAGAAAATATATTTTTTCTTCAGATGTAGCTGAATACAACACTCAGAGAATTTCAATAGTAGAATTAATGAAAAAAGTATGTACAGATAACAATCATAAGATCCCTATTTGGTAGATCTTAAATTTTGTAAATATAACAGTAAACCTACTGTAAGTTGAAAGTATCCTATAGATACAATGATTTTTTTATTGGAATTACAGAATGACCATTGATATGTTCAATCGTAGATATTTGTGAATGTTACAGTTATAGTTGTTATCGACATGATATTATCAATATTTATATAATTATTTTGATGACGACATACACTGTCAGGTATAGAATATTCACAGTTTAGTGTTAACACAAGGTTACTGTTAAGCCTACAACTGGTTGATTGCAACCTCTCTTCATCAACATGACTTGTACTGTCTACAGGACAGTTGTGATGCACATATAACAATCCTACTGGAGGTTTGATAATAGGTTATTGTTATGACAGTTTAAAGCTTCAGATATTCTGTCTTGATAATGAATGAGTTACTGTTGAGTTAACAATACGTTGCGACCACTTAACAGTGAGTATGTTATATACACAGGCTTTGATGTTTTCTATGTACTATGTATATATATGTTAAATGTAACACATTTAACATATATATATTCATATTTACTATGGGCTCTTTGATTTTGAGGGATGTTGGTAATCAATTAAAAGGCCAAAAAGTCGATAAAATAATTTATTTCGCTTGTATAATACATAGGCACATTCAGATGATGATGAGATGATGCGACTGTGATAATTTTTAATTCACACATTGTGAAATTGATAATCAGCAAAATATTTAGTTTGGTGAATTATCAAGATATTGAAAATAAGCATTCTCATTAACATTTTTGTCCCTAAACAAAATAATTCTTTCCAAAAATAGAACAAAAAATCAAAAAAGCGACAACTGTGTTCATCCCCCTCTTCCAGGAATATACTCACATTTTGGAATTACTTCATCCTGACAACAGAATTCTTTGAAAGAGAAATACATAATCATTCAAAGTGGAATACAAAAGTTTCGATTTCAACTTTATTCATGCTTCTTCCAATTATCATGCACGAATCCTGGGAATCAGTGATAGTGAATTTCAGATGCACTTTTCGTGAGCCAATTTTCACTGTCTTCTTCGATGTTGGCACGAAACAATGGCAGCATATTTTCCCTCTGAAATATAGAACAGAATAGATATTTGTCACATACAGAATGTGGAAATCACTAGAATTTGGAAAATTAAAAAAATCTGTAATTGGTAGAGCAAAACTTCCATCGTTCGAGAGAATGATGTTTTTTAATCCAATTAAAATAGATATTATTTGAATTCTCTCCGCTGCTTAAACATGACATTCCGTCAGAATATCCGTCAGAATATTCACTGTTTTTAGATTCATCTCCAACTAGGAATTTTCTATAGGTACATTACATATAGTACCTTAGTTCCACTAACGTTTGAATGATTCTCACAAAGTCGTCAAATATCATCTATCCCTCCAACAAACCTGTGGTTCTTCACATTTTCGAATTCAGCAACACAAATGTTTCGAACGTGAACTGGTTACCTGTAAAGATGATTCAGTATTCAGTATGTATAAGATATTCTGATTATTTGCAATATAAATCTTGACTGGACTTCATGAAATATAATTCAATAATGAATATAGATTCAAATATCACAACCCTGTCACAGTATGTGAGTATGCTCAGTATGTTCAGCATTATTGAAATATAAGTGTGTAGGCACTTACCAATGCATTTCTTTGCTAATCGTCTCACTTGCAGAATTCCGTTTGTTTTGAATAATGTTTTCAGCTTTTTATATCCTATAATCTTGCTGATTTTCAGTTTTTTAGCCTTCCCAATCATTTCGCAACAGGAATGAACGCGCACTCTGCCAGGGTAGCATACAAATACTCTGTTTCGGTACAATTCGGCTCCTCTCGCTTACAGTGGAATTGTTGATTAAACAGTGGTTTTATTGGGTATGAGATGGTATGATATAAAAGATATTATTGAGATTGAATGTAGAGGAGTGATGTTGTAAGCACAACAGTCAGTATCATCATTCTGAAGTTTATAACTTTGACGGTGATGTTTCTTCGAAATTATGATACATTGTTTGAATTAAAGTATACTTGTATAGGGGCAACAACTTTCACTCTATGGAGCCAACACTGTATCTATTATATCTAATGTGTTACTATCGAGTATATCAATGGTATTCTGTTAAATCAATCCAATGCATATCAATGTTTGATATGAGTTTCATATTCTGGCAATAAAAAAATACATTAAGTACGATAAAGTTCTGTACTCGCAATAGGAACTCATATGTTCCATGAATAACATAAACTGTTAGTATTACTAGAAAATTAAATGTAGTATGTATGATATATTCTCAGGATCGGACAGATATCATGTTATCACAACAAAAACCTGACTCTAATCTGTTTATAAGAGGGTTCCTGTTAATTCTGCATGGATAATTTTCTGAATGAACACATCATTGAACCGACCGTACAAAGAAAACACAAAATGAATAATTCTGTTATGATTTTGTGTGTCATCATTATTTATCATTTTTGGATTTGGATGGAATTTTTCTAAAAATAAAAATGTCACTGCGGTTGAAATCAAACCTTCAGAGACCTAAGAGAGAAATTTTCTATTTGTCAATGACACATTGTTTTTCAGAAAAAAAATGGAAGAAAAATATATTCAGCAAATATCAAAATTTCATTAATAATTTTCATATCAACCCTGTGTTGAGAATGGGAACAGATTCATTCCCAAAACATTCACCTTTAAGATAAACAGAAATTTTAATATTTGTTAAATATATTTCAGATTTCCAAATTTTTGGAAAAACAAAGTGTCACTGACAAATAGAGAATTTATCTTTCAGGTATCTGAAGGTTGAAATTCAAACGCAGTAACATTTTGGGGCAGATCATAAATCGGTCCTTTCTAAAAATATGTATTGAAATAAATATTAGAATTTTTCTTTTCTATTTTCAGAAACTAGGATAGTGAATCCCAAAAATCTGTAAATAATGATATACTACCCCTCGATTAATCTACAGACAGTATCATTATGTATAAGAAAATAGATAATCGTGACATTCCATGAACGCTATCAGTCGCCTAAAAAGTATATTTTGTTGTGGCAACAAGTATGCACATTTTTTCCTTGATATGAGCTACGCTGTGTCCTATATCTCATTGTTTCCAAAATCCCCACATGTATTACTCGAATTTGAGATTTGAAGGATACGAGTTGTAGGGGCACAAGATGAAAGTGGAGTAATCTAGTCAAATTATCTACTATACTAATATTAGGATATATCGTTTTGAATAATCTTCTCTCTCCATGATAGAAGAAAATATGAACAAATGCATAAAAACAAGGACAAACACCCAATAGATTGTCTGCTTTTTCAGTCACACATTAAAAATACTGATCAATTCAGTCATTTCTATCTCAATGATATTTGGAACTCAAATTAAAAATTAGCAAATGTATAATATATATCAGCATAGTTGATTTATTGTAAATAATAATAATTTTATTGAAAAAAAATCCGTGGTAAAGTTGATGCCATAACCATATTATTATCTACTTATGAAATTACATGTATCTTTATTTGATGTATGAATATTTCTTCCACTTCTGTCTTCAGAACGTACACGTATCTACTATGTTTTCAAGATTCAACCTAGAAACCAAGTTTTGCTTGCTATACCATAATAATGTTTCATGCAAAAATAGATATTGTAGAAGCAACTATGGAAGATTTCAAATTTTTCGAAAAAGAATTTTTCAATTTTCATTCTGCCCTATCTCTTGCTGATTTTTCAACTTGAGATTTTCCATTCAATGAACTACTATGATCACTGTGAATGTATGACAATGACAAAATGCATCTTTTTGACTGAAATTCCTTTTGATTGGAAATAACAACGGGGGGTTCACAATAATGAAACATCTTGTTTTGCTCTTCACACTATGCAATAAAGTGGAAGTTTTCAATAGACAAAAATAATGCTTGTCAAACGCGAAAAAATGCACGAATAGTGGAAAAAATAATACATCAATCGCATTATGAAAGGCTATTATCGCCTCGCAAATATTAAACAGTTCAGATTTAGGAAAATATCTTCCATATCTTCTTATATCATTACTATTATATATTATATGAAACGAGTATGGATATAGGTGAAGGTTTGGATAACATTAACTCATCTTTAATTTTAAAACAAATATAGATATTTCATAACAGATGCGCGACTGGTCTATACAAATTTAAATCAGAAGTTTCTACAAAAGGAACGAAAATTATATACTAGATATTGTCACTCATCATGTAATGTTTTGACATCGTAAGACGGCCCAGTTATTAGATAATTGTTTTTTTTTTATTTTTCGCGTGTTTTTTCGATTTCATTAAACAATAGTGAATTTCAAAAATACGGGGTGTTGAAGGTGGAATATCATTTTCGAACATTGCTGGATTTTACATACGTAATTTAAGAATGTGTTATCTTTCTGGAAAGAATTGCTAGAGGTTCCTTGGTTGCCACTTCGGTTTGAGTGAACTACCAATTTATATTGTATCCTTTATATATTTTATATATTCAATAGATATCAACTTCAGTATCCATAATTCATACCGTTCTGGAAATACTTATTCACGCCTCAACTGCAAAATTATACATCAGCCACCTTGATTATGACAAAACTTCACATACTTCACATAGTTTGACAAAGAAGCTTTTAGCGCCTTTAGCGAATAGCCTTCTTATGTTGAAAATCAAATTTTCACTATTACGCACAAGAATTATAGAAATGCAGAGATGAAATTTGATTATAGATTCCATGATATTAGTGGCATAAGAGGTCCGCGTGCAACGCTTGAAGTGATATTTTCAAAGCCAAATTATTTAAAAATATAGAGCCGAACTCCAAACAGTAATCAAGATATGGTCGAATTTGAGTTTTGTGCTATGGGGTGACGTACCTCGATCTTGGAACGAAAAAGAAATCCAAATTCTGGTGAGGCGATTTCTCGATCTCATAATAATTCTCCATCTCTTTGCTTTTCAGTCCAATCATCATAGAACACTCTGTCCTTTTTTTTTTCAGATAGTGAAGTTGTAATACTGCAAAGTTTATTTTGTCGAATCATGCAACATCTTTTTATAGTGGCTATTAGCCGTTTTCCTATAGATAACTCAGTAAATGAAATGAAATTATATATGCATAGTCGATAGATTACATACGTAATGTTTCAATAAATAGTATATGTGATATGTTATCTCATGATGTTAAAAGAATATTTTATCAGCACAATTAATCAATTAATTAATAATTGTAGATTCCACTTACATCAATGAATAAACTGTTCCGTTGTTATTATTGTCCACATTCATTTATAGCATCCTCTAACTGTGCCAAAAAGTGTCAAAATCATGTACTAATCAGGTCTCACATAGCATCTAACTTGCCAATTCCATGACATCATCAGCTGGCATTATGCAAACGCATATTTTTTATATGCAAATGTAATGATGCTTCATTACATGTTCAGATATGATGAAGATATGATGAAGATATGATGAAGATATGATGAAGATATGATGAAGATATGATGAAGATATGATAAAGAATTGAAACGGACATAAGAAAGAGACGGAGCGATCAAAAATCAGCTGACCGTTGGAAAAACATTTTGGTGTGCCATGTCACCTTCACATTGTATTGAGAAATGAGACATTTCCAATTATTTTTTTCCGAATCGATTTAATAGTGTGAGATTATTCACTCATATCTATTGTTTACCGAAGTTTATTGATACATAACAAAGATACTCGGTTTTACTCGTTATTTCAATAACAAAATTGGTAAATAATCCGATTCGGTTCAGCTGGTTCAGCCCATCAAATCAAGGAAAGATTTTAAAACGTTGGTGTTTCGAAAAGTTTCGAAATGATGTTGTCTTGTTCAGTTGTACGAATTGATTCAAGAAATATCAGAACATATCATTATATAGTTGAGTTATTGAATACTGTCGAAAAATTGCAAATAGACCCTAGTTCGCGTCTAGAGAAAGGCAGAGGAATCCAACCAATGAAGACAGCAAACGAGAGAGACAGGCAACCAGTAGTGATCAGTTGACTGTTGGCAAAATTGCACCTCTTTTTGTCGCACAGCCAGACGAATAGATAGCTCTTTCTTTTTCTCATTTTCGTTACAATGCTCCTTATAAGTCGATGGGGCAAGAGTGTATCTACCCATTTTCCAATTGTAGTTTAAAAGGGCCGAATTGTTATTTCCAAATAGTCATTTTGATTTCAAAAAGCATCATTTCAATTTCAAAATTGTTTGTTGAATTTCAAAATATATAATTTGTATTTCGAAATAGTCATTTGAATTTCAAAAAGTATCAATTGTATTTCAGAATAGTCATATGAATTTCAAAAGGTATCAATTATATTTTGAATGTATCAAGTTAAATTCAAAAAAGGTTAAATGTATTTCAAACATACTATATAATATGTGACTGAGGTCTCAGGTAACAATTTATTCACCCTGTTATGTTTGAATATCATATAAGCATCTCACTTCCACGCTTGGCACCCTTCAATTTGACCATAGACTTATTATCCTATAAGTCTATGAATTTGACATTATTACAATAGTTAGGTAGGTAATTCGAGACACGAAATGAATTTGAAAGAAACTAGTAGATCGCTTTGGAAATAAAACTGATAAGTTTTGAAATTGAAATGATATATGATAATGATAATGAATGATTATATTGACTTTCATGGAATTCAATTGACGCATTTTGAAATAGAATTGATAATTTTTAAAAACATTCGACACATTTTGAAATTCAATTGACTAATTTGAAATACAATTGACACTTTTTGGAATTAACATACCGCTTTTTGGACTACAATTGTTTATGGTGTAGTAGAGATTATATAATATCATATATTTGGCTCGAACATATCAATACAGAGTGGCACGCAATATTATAGGAATTATCAACTGAAGGAATTCATTTCTCAAACGAATGCCAATACAGCTACATTTCAATGCATTTTTAAAAACAACCTACCCTCATTGGCCAGGTTCCGTATCTCCGAAACCGTTAATTTGTTTATTATGTTTGAGATATTGCGGGCCATACTACCATTTCATTATTTGACACTTTTTTTAAACCCGAATATGGTCGAATAGCCA